>CM072887.1:29407791-30870720 GCA_037013685.1 Acridotheres tristis
CTTTATTTGCTTCAGTAGTTCACTGTAAAAACAAGTTAACACAGAATTCATGTACAAGTTCAGGAAGCCATTCCATCCCCTTCTGTCTCCAACCCAGATGTGTTGAGACAAGGCATGTTTATGGCAGGAAGGTGCAGTAACAGGATTAGTGACTATGGCAAAGTCCTGAGCATCAAACTGGTCTCATCTCACAGAATCATAGAATGGCTTGGGTTGGAAGGGACCTTAAAAATCATCTCATTACAAACCCCCTGCCATGGGCAGGACCACCTTCCACTACAAGCAACACAGGTTGCTCAAAGCCCCAACAACCTGACCTAATCTCAGTCTCATCTGTTTCTTTACTCCCATTTTTCACTTGTTGCCTTGAAAAGTAGCTCCTATTCCTTCCCTCTTTGCTCTGTGCCTTCATTCCCCAAGCAATGTTACATCAACCTCCCAGCTCTGCTTCAGCAGCACTCCCTTGGCACTGCCCACCATGCTTTGGCACACAGGAGAAAGTTATGTCAAACAGTCATGGAAATTATATTCTACAAATATGACTTACATTGTGCAAAAGGCACAAACGTCTCTTCTCATGCCTGCCAGGCAGGCAGTAAGTACACCAATCACCACCCTCCTGATCCCCACCAGGTATAAACTGGTGTAGCTCAATGGACTCCAGTGTTGCTGCCTCATTCCCAGCAAGGCGAGGTCATTACTCAAACCTTTCAAGAGGGAAGCAGGTTGGCTTCCACATGGCCACCCACAAAGACAGGATTTGAGTGACAGCATTTGATTCCCCAAGTCCAACTCACATTTCTTTCAATAACGCCAACTAGATTAGTTTTATGTCAGCTGGGAAGCCGGCTCCAAGGTTTTCTTTTGCACTGGATAACAGCCATAAGAATCCACTTGACTTTAATTATGGGGTGTTTCACATGTCCAGCACGCTGAGGCCATATGTACTTGTAAGTGCTTACAGTGTTCTCAGCAAAAAACACTTCTGCACATGGTAACTTCTGGCCTCTGATTTTGGGCTGCACAGCAGCAACTCCCCCCCTTTTGCCAGGCCTCCAACTCACTGCTGTTTTGCTTCCATTGCCAGTGGGATATGATGTTGTTACTCCCAGCTTGCTGGCACAGGCTGGAGTGCTTCAAGTTCAGCTCAACAGCTGTTGACTCATTGAAGTGTCAATCCTGGGTCTGGAAAAGCAAAATGCTCCCGTGAAAGGGCTTTTTACGAAGGACAGAAAATGCCACTCCAAGGAGCTGCACCAGTCCCTTGACCCCAGCCTTATGGCCCTGTTGGGTTGCCCATCATCAGATCTAAGGCTGCTAATTGTTCCCCCACGTTTAGATACTGCATAGTAACAGGCAGCTGTAGTTCCTGAGTAACATCAGCAAACACTGGTCTACAATACCCTGACATATTTCTTCAGTGATAATACAGACAAGATCTGCTTGAAACTCTACGTAATGACTGGGCATCTCACAACTTCTCTGTCAGCTTTAGCACAGATGGTTAAGTAACCTACATAGCATCATAAAACACATCAGAAACACATTCAGAAATTAAAACTGGGGCAAACTGCTCTTCTCTGCTATAACACACTGGACTGAAGATAACCTAAACTTTCCTTGCAAGTTTTCTGATGTACCCATAATCTGAGTTCCCTCACCTCTCCTTAAAGCCATGAGCAGTAAATCAGAGAGTCTTCTGGCCCACCTTTCTCAGGAGCTTATTCAACACGGTATAACTATTTCATCACCAAATCCAGACTTTCAGGTCCCAAAAGACGTTGCACTTTGCAAGGAGATGATATGCTGAGAAATTCATCCATGGTTTCCACTCGCTCATTAAAGGAGCAATAAAACAGCTGAATTCAATTACTTAAACTGTTGAACAGTGAGGCAGAAGGAAGCTACTTACACCCATATTTAGAAACATGAAGTCTGCTCAACAGATCAATTAGTGAGATGAATTTACAGCTGACAATATCATTATAACTTCTATTAACAGTTCAGAAGCTCTAGCACGTCAAAGTATGAGGCAGAGCTTTCTTCCTAACTTCTCCACTAACATTCAGCAAATCAATCCAACTCTTTGCCAACTAATCCAGATGTTTGACACAAGTGCAACCCCCTTATTAGAGGTGATTCTGCCAAGATAGATTGCAGTCAGAATCAGGGGTTTGGAATTGCCATTCCCTCTTGCAGAGAAAGGAAGGACTCTGCATGAAAGCAAACTGCGTAGCCATACACTTAAACCACGGCAAAAGAGCTTCCTCTAAATATAAGTTTCATGAAATAAAGGCATTTTAACAAAAGGGTCTATGTACTCCACACAATTTCAAAGATCAGAAGTCTTCTCACACTGCTTTATTGATTACTTAGAGCCAGACTGACATATTTAACAAAAAATCGATGGGAAAAATAAAGGACTGCCTATCTGACTCAGAGGAAGAATTTCATTCATGGGATAAGAGACCCTAATGAGGCAATTCAGTATTCAAAGGGATCTATTAGCAGTGAAGAAATGAAGTGGTTGTGTAACAAAATGATGAGCACTGAGTGCAGATGGAGGAAATGCAGTTTTGTAAATTCAGAATCCGGGATTTTTTTTTTAATCTTTAAATACTTCATACAGATATGCTGTCTGCAATATTTAGCATGATTTAGGGTGTTATTCGTGGCCATTTTTTTTCCCCAGATGGGGCAGCTGCAAAAATATGCTTGAAGCCAGCAGAAGCACTTGTGCACAATTACATATCACTTATTCATATGGGTATGCCCAGTACTTCCTCTTGTAAAAGTCAACACTTTTGAGACTCCAGTGCTTCCCCCAGCAAAATAAACAGCTGACAGAACCTGTGGACTGACAGAGCTATTATTTGTAGCTCCATCTGGACAAGAAATGCTGCCTGGTGCTCATGCTTTTAGCCTCAGGGTGAATATCAGGACAGGGACTGAGCAGGGCAGAAGTCTGTCCTAACCAGCAAACTGCAGTTGGTTGCAGATTTACAGAGCTTTACCTGAAAGCTTGGTGCCCACAGCCAACCTGACCATAGGTGAGGCATGAGTGAGGCAGCCTGGCTGCCACTTCCAGCTCTGCCACATCCATGTCTTGCTAATCCAACTAAAATCAGGGCACACATTCACCTTCTGCTCTACCCACCTCAACTCCTGAGCAAGAGACCTGCAAGAACATGGCACAGCTCTGCTAAATACAAGCCAGATTGAGTTTTACTGGGAAGCAATTAAACAGGGAGGGAATAGCCTTGGTCTACCATCTGCTAAAGCTTGGAAAATACACCTTGTCAGGCTCAAATCTCCACATTTATTTGGGCAACTGACAAACTGCAAGCAGTGTATGGTCTAGGCACAGTTACTCTAAAGGTCTATGCACAGGAATCACACCCTTCTTCCACATCATAAGTGTAAAAACTCCCCCAGACCCTCCCCAGCCCTCCACTGCAGACTGTGGCCACTACTCCAGTTCACGCCACCATTGTGCTTTGGGCTTTTATTACAACAACAGTATATTTTGCACAGCTCCTTATTTTACATTGTCTTCAGCACCCTTCTGCTTGATGAATTCTTTAGGATTTGCAGCTACTCAAACACTTTGCAGTAATTCAACACAAACCATTTTTTCCTGGACAGTAGAACATAGCTTTAATGGCTGAGAAAACTGGAAGTCGGTCCTGCTTTTATCTCCTTCATTATAGAAACACCTCTAGATCTTAGCTGCCTACTAGATTCTAAGGCTTATAGCTAGACCCAATGCCAAATTAAATTACTAAACTTCTTATTAAATTAATTAAAACTCTGTGGGTGACACTGTGTAGGTGACTGAAACATCTGGATTAATAGGTCTCCCTGATCAGTACAGAAAAAATGGTTGCTAGAACAGGTAGAGAAAACAGGATGTACCAAGGGAACAGCAAAGGGACAAGCTGCTGGAAGAGACAGAAGGCAATTAAGAAACACTCCCTGAGCTATAAAAAGAGGAGGCAGCAGAAGTTCTGTGTTTCAGAATCTGGATCAGACTTCAGCATTTTCCTTTAGGATGGTACTGAGAGATCTGAAGCAGAGTGATGGTTTGGGGAAATTAAAAACACAATCACTCCCCACCCCCCAAAAAATAAAAGAAAACCACAAAAAAATCCCCAAGACAAAAACCTCTAAAAAAATCCACAGAACAAACAGAAGAAATAAAACAAAAAACCAAACCACACAAACTTACCCCCCAAAAACGGTTCACATATTTCGCTTCTCTGTAACTGGGTAGTTGTGCCCCTTTACAGATGCCTGGCAGTTTATTCCATGGCCCAGTGGATGCTCTGTGTGGAGTACTGGATGACAAATCACATCTTGAGATCAGGCTATGTGAATTTCTATTATTCTGTTGGGAGGACATTGATTACAACTGCTGTGCCACTGCATCTATTGTTTGGGCTCAGATTGGCTCGGCTTGGAGCTTTTTTGATCTGCAGAAATTTTGCTTCTAGTGATGATTTATTCGGATTTTTCTCTTTTTAACTGTAGCTATGCAAATATTGCATGGCTATGGAATAAAAGAAAAGTTATTTCAAAGAAAAATAAGTGTTTAAAAGACAAAAAACAAAGGGTAAGCGTTCACAGTGGAGAGAGATCATCAGCTGATTTCCTCAGGGAACTGTGCTGAGATTCAATTCACCCATAAATAAATGGCAAAAGGTGAGAAAGTTTTCTGGTGATAAAAAAATTATTCAAGACAGTAAGAAAGAGGACAGATTAGGCAGAAATGCTAAGGGGTCATGCAAGATTTGGTGATAGGGCAATATGAGAAAGAATGAGAACTTAGGTAATAATGCACATGGAAAAAAATCAGTCTTAACTTCACATAGGAAACAATGGACTCAAACCTGACAATTATCATCCAGAAGCAGTATTTTAACATTTTCTAATTTTAGTTCCATTCAAACATCAACTCAACAGGAGTCAAAACAGCAAAAATAAAACAGAAGAAAATAAAATACATATTATCAAGAACAAATGAACAACACAGAAAACCTAATTATGTGATTGTATGAATCTGTGTCTATTCTACACCTTCAATACAGCCAGTGGTTCTTGTTCCTCATCTGAGGAATGCTGGATTACAACCAAAAACATTCAGAGAAAGGCAACTACAACGTCCTCAGCTACCGAACAGCTTCCACACATGGAAGGATTTTCCTGTGTTCCCTTTGATTTCCAAAGGGGTTATTTCAGTGGACGTAGGACACTGATCCACTAATCAAAAGTGGCCAGGATCAGACAGACAGGCATCAGTTACTCACCATGTCTTCTAATACAAAATGTAAGGCCGTAAAATGAGAAGAGAAGGAGGCCAGACTCAAGGTGAGGCAAAGGAGATGGTTCTTAATGCAATAGGTGGTCAGTGTGTGGAAAGACCTGCCAAGGAATGCTATTGTTGCAAATAGTTTAGAGAGGTCCAAGAAAAGACCAGACACTTACTTTGAGAGATGTACTGAAGAGAAAACCGATGTGAAAAAATAAAAAAGTCGGCAGAAAATCTTATATTTGCCTGTTCTTCAACCATCTGCCAGTGGGTGCTGTTGGCAGAGGATCCTGGGGCAGGTGACCTTTGCTCTGAAGCTGTGTGGCTCTGCTGTCTTGCATCTCTGCCCTTTTGTCCTGTACTCCTGCTGGGTGAAACAGTACACTCAGGCTGTTGGCTTTGGGATGGATCAAATGTCCTATTTTTATACACGTTAATGAATAAAAACTGAATTGTTTTCAAAAGCTCATCTTCCCCCACTGTGAGGGCTGCAGCACAGGCCCAGGAGGGACTTTACCTCATGCTTGAAAAGTCTGGCAAACCATTTTGTACAGAGCTGACAATAATGAATCCAGCAGCTCATTTTCCTGAGAAACAGGAGCTCACCATTCCTTTGTCCTGTAGGAAATTCATGGATAAAAAGTTCAGCTTTGCAAGAGAACCGGACTTCAAAATGAAAGGATTTCTACTTAGATATAAAAGCCATCTGAGTCAACAAGCACGAAGCCTTTTAACTCTTCCACTGCACGTATCCATGAAGTTTTACCTCACCCTCTAGAACTTCCTTCGTAGAAGAATCACCCATTCTGCTTCCTCAGGGATATGAATAAAGTCTTTACCTTTGAGGAAGCTGGACATACACAGAGATGTCCCACAGATTTTCAAGACTAAATAACATGAAAATGATGCGTAAAGCAGAGTCAGTGCCAGTTGTCCAACTCTCCCTTTGGGGGTGAAAAGGCCGCTATTGGAAAGAAATTAATGACTGAACAGCAGTCAGGCAACTTTCAGAAAGGTTCTGCAATGCAAAATTAAAGTGAAAATGCTGGCAGAGCTTCACTTGGATAGGGCTCTACCAGAATACATCAAATAAAATATGTCTTACCTTCTCCTTCAAGCTCTGACTGTGCCTGGCCTGACAGGGAATTAGTGAGACATTTCTATCTGCTGACTTATATATTACTGAAACAGTCTTGTTATCATTTTTGAAATGTTGTTCAGAGTTTTAGACATTTTCTGACTTAAATTCAGTGACAGTCCTGCAAATCCATTCAGAACCAAATGGCCATAATATGTTCTGCAGACATACAAAATACCCTGAGGAGAGAGTTAATGGGAATGAACATAATAAGGTTTTTGAGGGGAGTGAGATGTGGTATATATTTTATCTTAGCAGATTTTAACTAACTCCCTGAAGGTTCTCTTTGTGGGAAAAGCTTTCTGTTTAGGTGAATGTCTCTTTGGATTCAAAAGGACATTCTAATGTTGTTCTCCTCCTCTAAGAAGAGTATTGATAGATACTTCTATCTATACTATACGATAGATACTTATATGATACTATATGATAGATGCTTATAGATAGTTCTCTGCTATTTTGGGGATTTTTTTATCTCTCCTGCCCTAGCAGAAATCCTCTAGATGCTGGATAATCTTCACTAGCAAAGGCTACAGCAGAAAAGTAGGACTAGAGTATTTAGATTTGGAGCAAAGATTAGGATGGCCACCTTTTCAGGTCTCCATTTCTGTTTCCACACCACCACTCTTTTCCTTTGTACAATTAGGCATCACTAAGAACCTGATTGTCATGGAAACAAGTGGAATATATTTCCAAATAAAGGGTCCCAGGAAAGGTAGAACTGTCAAAATACAGCATCACATTTACCCACAACAGGAGTCCAGCAGTCTTCCCTTCCAAGCCAAGGAAGATCTAGGAACCCCCAATGATGTTTTATAAAGTCCAGACCCACCCTTTTCAGGAACACTGTGGTCTCAGATCAGCTTCGACCAGGGCTGAAATAACACCTTTCTGAAGTTTAGCATGTCTTTATCACTAAATCCTCTGAGACATTTAAAAACCATCTTTGAAACACTCCTCTTTTCTCCCTTTTTATAGAAGACAATAAAAACATAAGCAGGTGTGGGAATGCCACAAGGATCCAGAGCACTCCACCAAGTTAATGTGTCCATGTAGGAGTCACACTGAGCAAGGCCACTGGGAATTCTTGCTTAAGACAACTTGGATGTCTCTTTCAAGCTCATTTATAGGATGCACTGCAAAAAGTTTCACTATCTATTTTATATCTTGCATTTTTTAATCAGTCTTTTCATAGATGTGCCTATAGCCTGACTTCAAAATCAAATCCAGGGAAATTCAGGACTCTCAGGAGTGTTGCCTGTGTGGCTTACCTACTCCTTTACCTGCCGTGCATGAGATGAGTTCTGCTGTTTATAGCCATCATCCTTCAAATGGTAGCCACGCTGGTTTAGGTTGCATGGATTTAGGTCCATGCTCCAAGTACTTTTTGCACCACCACACTTTGGGAAATGCTGGCAAGAAACAAGAAGCTGCAGGTTTCAGTCTTGGATGTGTGATCTGTCAAGTGGATTTCACTGGCTTTTTTCAGGCATGTAATATTATAAAAATATACACTTTTTAGTTCAATGATTCCAACATCCTGACCCCAGGAAGTTTCCAGAGTGAAAATACTGAAGTTCAAAAGAAGTATCTGGATTAGAAATGTTCTGAGCAAGCAGCAAGGGGAACACTCAGTGCTGTCCACTCACCTATAGGAGTGAAACAGAGAAAATCCATTCTCTGAACTGGCCTGTGTACTCTGGGGTCTGAGAGAAAATCCCTCCTTTGAGCAGTGGATCACTTTGACACTGCTAGAGAAAGGATATTATATTCCAAGTCTTACACTCCATAGGGCTCTGGAAGGGCAGCCTCCTTTCTCTCTACATGTCCACAACTCACAATATAAGGCAATCCCAGCTGTTAAATAAACCTCAACATGCAAAGCTTACCATGCTGAGATCTTTTCTCAGTATGTTCTTGTACCAGCCACATTAGCTGGCACACAAACTTAGATATAAAAAGAGTGAGAGGAAGGGAAAAAATTTCTATAGAATTGTTTCCAGTTATATACCAGGAGAATATATGCAAACTTTAGTTTTGTGCAGGAGCTAGATCTCAGGAGGAGCAGCACCCTGAGTCTTGCACCAAGTGTGTTTTGTCCAACTCCAATTAAAATGCTGGGAGTTTATCACCCACTGAACTCAGTGCTTCAGGCAAAACCTCCTATGAGGCTGCAAAATAAATCCAATAGGTGAATGATATATTGCAAAACTCCTTTATGGATCTTTTCACGGTCATGTCTTGGACTGTGAAAAGTTGCTGTATTTTTTCTGTGATCAGCTGTCAGCTGGATGAAAGACAAAACTTTTCAGCACCTTAACACAAATTATTTCTCAAATTTTGCAGAGGGTTGTGAAGAATTTGGACCTACTCATACATCTATTCTAGACTGAAAAAGTGGATGATGGGATGATATCTCCTCTATCCATGATGGGTGACTGCAGCAGTCCTACAGGATTATTTTGCTCCAGAGGAGCTCTTTCCTACCTTACACATCCTGAGCCTCTCAAATGGTTTCACCGCTCAATGTGATAGATGAAGAACTCATCGTTTGAAAGTAGTTTATAAAGACCATTTTTATTTTAGGAATAAACACTAGAAATTTAATGTTAGATTTGTAGTTTCAACTGTTAACTTCTTTCTGGCACTTCCCAGTAATTTTGGTATTTTCTGCATAATTTTTTCCATTTTTCAGAGCATAGTTATTACACATCATAGTAATAAACTGATGATTACTTGTACAGGGAGGGGAAGTGAATGAGAAGAGGAAGGGAAGGGAAAGGGGGCCCCAGTAGGTCACTTAATCCCAGTCCTGAAATCTCACTGTGACTCTAGGAGGGAAGTATCTCAGGTACTCAGGAACATGCTAGGAAAATAAACCAGACCATATTCAAAAACTACTTCAGTACACTTCCTTAAATTATGTTCTACACATGCTGAACGTGTTTCCATCTCTGTCCTTCTGCACTAGTGGCACATGCAGGATTCACCTGAGTCCACAGTACCCTTCTGCACAGGGAGTTTCCCTCTCAGCCCAGGGTAAGGGCAGCACATCTGAAAGTCCAGGCAAGTACAGTGCAATAAATGAAAGCATGCAACCACTGGGAAGTTTGTTTGTCCTTTCTCATTAATTAAAGGAAGATACCAGAATAAGGGATAGGAGAAAATGCAATGCAGAATTTAAAAAACCATCAGGACTGAAGATGACAAAGTCAATAGGAATGAAGCAAATGATCTTCACTCAGAATTGCTATTTCATTCACTGACTGCAAGCTTTTAGCTTATAAGCCCTTCTCCAGTTGCCTGGTAAGAGAATAGCAGACTCCAGGTACTTGCCTTGTCATGATTAAGCTGCCCTGCCAGGCAGTTTGGTGTGGTAACAGAACAGCCTGACTGCACCTGTGGAAACAACACAACTGCCCAACCATGTGCTGCAGCCACAAGCAGAGGATTTACACCAAGAGGTCAGGTCATGAGTCAGTTAGAAGCAGGGGTTGTACCTATTGTTGTTTCATGGCTACTTTGATTGATTTAATGGTCATACAGAGGAGTCCTCTGTCAGCCTCTCAACCCTCTCTATTTCACTCTTTCTGACCAAGCTGTTCACCTTTTTACTATTTTGGCAGCTGTAAAAAGCTACAGGGTGCTGATGAGAAGGAGAGAGAGATGCCAGACCTGCACTAACTACCCCATCTCCTTCCTGAAAGCAAGACAGATGAGAAGCATCTACAGTATTTTCAGCATGGAATATTTATCACTCGATTGGAGCTATCAGAGAGGCAGCCTGAAAGGCTTCCTGCATCTGAAAGTGTAGTATAATCATTCCCAGAGTACAGTGGCAGGTGTTGAATGCCAAAGAGTTGCAAGACTGGGATCCACACTTGCAAGGCATCTGCTACTTTCACAAAGCACAGACACCACTCTTCAGGTTTTGTTTTGCACTGATGCAGTGACATTTCACTCTTCTTATTGATGAGTTGAGTTTCTCCTCATATGGGGTGCTGTGAAGGGAAAAATTACACCAGCTTTTTTTAATAAAAAGTCCAGAAAAATAAGGCAAGTTCTGAGTCCCTGATGAACAGATTCATCTGCTCTACAGCCTGCAGAGGTATTTCAGAATCCAGACCTTGCATTCACATCCACAAAGATTTCCCTGACTTTAAACTTCATTTGACAAAGAACTCAGAGGAGAAGGGTGAGGCAATCTTTGGAATATAAGATTAAATTACTTAAATTTGGTTTCCCAAATGACTCAGTTAAGCCCTTCACTGCACATTTACAGTTAAAAATGAAGGCCTGTACAAAAGCAAATGAACATTTTTGAGAAGCTGGCCATCAGATTAGTTAGGAAGGTTTGTACAGAATAAAGAAGGGTTAAGCTGCAAAATTCAAGTCTATGTTCATGTACAAGCCTTTCCTAGAGTTCAACAACACCCAGTTTCAGGACCAGGCATTTGCTGTTTCTTCCCATCAAAAGAGGCTCTGTTCCATCCTTTAAATTTCAAACTGACTGGTACACAAATTTAAGGATCTCATATCCAGTGCTTTTAGACATAACCACAGCTCTGAAGAAAAACAACAGCATTCTTCCCTTGGCAAAACTACTCCAGAACTATATTAAAGACAGCAAAGAAACTATTTTGCTTAACATTTAATGACTTCTCCAGGATACAGGGACTGCTAAAATAATTGCATTTTATTTTATTGCAGCAGCAAAGGAGGAGTAATGCAAGTAGGGTCTGTAAATATCCATCTTCAGCAAACCTGTCCAGCACATGCAAGTGCTGCATCAGGTTGCAATAATGAGGGTGTAATGTATGAATCAAGAGAGATCCTTCATTGGTGTTTGAGCCTCATTTGCAGTGTTAGATCCACTTTAGGACACCATATTTCCTTCTGACAGTAAGAAACAACTGAAGAGGAACAAAACATGACGGGCAGGTGGTTTCATTGTGGATTATATGTTGCCTGCCACAATGGGAACTCCCTGGCCGAACATTTTTTGTTCTCTCAAACACACAGGAAACCTTATCCTTGCAGGGCAGTGCTCAGTGAACAGTTCTGCTACAAGCCATGAGAATTAGCAGAACAAGGAAAAATTCCCAGTGGCCCTGTACATTTCTGCAAAGATGATGATTTTGACACTTGGGCCCAAAACTCTTCCAAACAACAAGCACATGGGTAGCACAGAGCACCGGCACAAGGCACGTGAGATTCACCTTTATTTGCCTCCCAGAGCACAGAAGGAGGAATCAGAAATTTCCCAGATTATTTTTCAGACAACTATGTTTGAAAAGCAGTCAAGTGTGAAACAAGTCGTGCTAAAAAAAAAAGCTACTCCAATAACAAGACACTCTCCATTGCTTTTAACTTCACTGGAGTCTCACAGAATTTAGCAATGATCAAATTGTTTAAAAGTCAGCAGAATTTCCAAACGCTTTTGACTACAAAACACTCACCTGCATTTTGTCAGGGAGACCTGAAATAAATGGCAACTAAAAGCCTCATCACTGTGGATCCCATAATTCTGAAAATTGACCCATCCATCAAGCTATAAAACAAGACACAGAGAAGGAGAGACAGTTACATAACTCCATTCACAACATTGTCTGAAGAATGGGAGAAGAATGTCAGTGCTTGTCGAGTTGCATATAACAGCCATGAGAAACTAGCCACAGATAGAAAGAGAAGTGGACAACAAAATTAATATTAACATGGGGAAAGTGTCCAGTGTCTTTTACCTTGCAGCTCTTTATGATGGTGTAAAAACAGGAGGAAAAGCTACACTGGGACTGGCATGACTTTGATAGCCAGCTGTGAGTACATTTGTTTTACACCAGGGTGAAGGCCAAGCAAGTTGGAGTATGTCTTCAAATCTGAAAAGGAAGACAGAAGAATTGGTATCTGGATTTTCTGCCATGTATTTGAATGTCTTCCAAAGTTTCCCCTCCTCATTTTTAGGTTTTCATTAATTCCTGATGAGCCAGCCTGCTTTCTTAGCATGTCAGAGTTCAATTTTGCCTTGGTTTGAAAAATCACATTACACCTCCATTTCCCACACTGCATTGATTGTTTGTAACACGGTATTTGGCACAGAGGCCAATATCTGCAGCAGGATACTTTCCTGACTGAAACAAGGATTTTGTCCATAATGCAGGCAGGATTGAAAACTGATCTTGCAAGGAACAGCATGTACTCTTTGCATGTCCACAAAAATACTTATAAGAAGATACTCAGCACCAAATAAAGAAATTACAATAAAATACTATATAGGGGGTTGATTGTTGTTTTTCAAAAAGACTGTATCCATATCAGAATTATAAAACGTGTTAAGGGAGTGTAAGTAGAATCCAGAGACACACATGCTAATCCATACACAATTCAGGATACATAGTGAATTCTTCTGCATTACTAGATGGAGAATTTAGGTATTAAATGGCAGCTGCCAGTTAAGAAACTACATGTCTGCAAGTTCACTTGTGGTGAAGAACTTTGCCAGAGACCACTCTCACATGAAGGCAGCAAGTAGGTACTATCTGCTTGGCCTCTGAATTCAATGGGAAAAGATAGTTAAATGAGTCCTTCGGCTCTCTGAAATGGCTCAAATTAATTAATGCTTTAACTTACTTCTAGTGCATGATAAGATGCGTGCAGTGAGGGATGAATTAAACGAGACAAATGTGAAAGACTAATTATAACACTCTGTTGATGAACAGCAAAGAAGAGATTATCTAAGCACCACAATCATCTGACAGACCTACATCTTTTTCTTCCTTATTAACAGAAAACCCAAACACTGTGATTTGTCAAGTGGTCCAAATCAGCATCCTAACGCTTCTCAGGCAGCCTCTTGGCCATTAAAAATGGATAGTTGAGATCTAAGAGAATTAAAGTTTATTGGGAAAGAACTCACTCATCACTAGTACAGTATGTCCCAAATACCAGTGTTTAACCTACTCCAGAAATCTAAGTCATGTTGCTATCCACATAAGCAAGATAGAGCACACACCCCAAAAAATCACTTGGCCCAAGTCACCCAGAAAAGAGTTTATAATAGCCAGTGAAACCAGTCCTGCATCTCCAAGTCCTGTGCTTCTCCACAAGGGAGTTAATTACTTTCTATGCAATACTGAATTCAGGAGGAAAAATAAATTAAAACGTGAAAGGGACACACAACATAAACCAAAGCAAATCCACCAAAAAATAAACAAAACAGTTTTTTGTTGCTGAAAAGACACAGCACCTATACTTGCAGTTCCCTGGAGTTTCTGTCTTGGATGTGCCCCCTGGCAGCTCCCACCACTTGGGCTGTTCTGAAACAGCTCATGGAAGTCAAAGCTCATGACTTGCAGCTCATTTTTACCTTCCTCAAGCTGCCCACCTCCCAGCACACCTCCAGCTGCACTCCTTTCCTTGAAATCTTATTTGCTCTTATTTCCCAGGACTGTTTCCTCTGAGTTTAACTTTACACACTTTTCTGCCTTTGATGCAGCCATCAGCTCTCACACTCCTTTTGTTCTCCACTGGATCAAGCCCTATAGTCCTGAAGCTGAAAAATGTGTGAGTGAAACATGATCAGACTGATGAACTGTTCGGATTTCTTCAAAATTTTTGGCAATTGGTCTGCACTCCCCAGTGTACAGGACAAGAAAAATACATATTCTGCTTACATCTCCACTCTCCAGCTAACATGACTTCAGCTCCCTTTAATCCATTAGCAAGCCTGTCAAGAGATTTGTGCAGGTGCTACTAGATAGTTATAGCCAGTGCACCAATACTTAATAGAAATTAAAATTTATCACCACCTCACTTAGAAATAAAATTTTACAATGCCAATTGTATGACCATCACTAAAGATGTCTCCTTCCTGACCTTGAGATTTTATCACAAGACAGCAAAACAAACCTCTGAGAAGTCAGGAATAATTAACATGTATTTCTGGGGAGAGGGTCTCCACGAGTAATGCATACAAAGCGCAGACACACCTTCTCTACTAATACCAGCTTAATCTTTAATGAATTATTTTGAATGAATGAATGAATGATGTCCTTTTTATTATTAACAAAGGTTTATTTTTATTGCAGCATGTTCTTCAGCCTCCAGGCCACAGCCAGAACACTAAAACTAAGTGAGAGTAGTCTTGACAAACATGTTCTGTGAGATGGTCCCTGCCTGCCCCGAGGCATGACTAAGCTAAATAGTGTGGAAGGACAGCATTACTCTCACATGAACTCTGAGCAATGAGGGTCTGGATTCTCCTACTTATTTTTATGGAAAGAACATATGAAATTCCTCATTTGGGGTCATATAGAAAGCCAGTTGCAGAAGCTCATTTTTCTAATCTCCCTTCCCCTTTCTAGTCATCTTTTAAGATTCATACTATATCTATCAAAAACACGTGACAAGAACATGCCAAAACAATGAGCATCTTTCCCTTCATTAAACGGAAGGGAAACAAGACAATGAATAGATCCAGTAATTTGCAAAACCTTGCAAATTGGAGATTTTCCAAGCTCTTCCCAGAAGTCTTTCCCCCTTGGAATCCCATGGATGTTCTCTACCGGGGTCTCTGCAGGAGGTGGTCTGTGGAACACTGCTGCTTCTCCATCCTGTAGGGTGGCTACTGTCCTTGGTCATGCCCTGCCAGCCCATGGCCACTGTTTATTAGGGCTGCTGGGTCCACACAGCACTGGAAGAGACCCTGGTGCTCTGTGCTACCCTGCCTGGATCATTCTCCTTGGATTTGAAATAAAACAGGACCATTTTCCACACCTCTCACTCTGCAGCCCACAGTTTGGGTATTTTTCTGCCTACTCTTTGTGATGTCTTTACTCTTGAATTACAGGATCTGGACTCCACCACTCCCACTTGTCTCCTAGTTAAGTTTGCTTAGACTTGATCATTTGATATTGCATTGTGGTTGTTTTAGCCTTTCTTGGGGTACTGCGACTGCCTTTTTCTCTGGAGACAATTCCTTAGGGTCACCTTTTTGTCTTCCTAAAACCTCTCCAGTGTTGCAAGCCCATCAGAAACAATCTCTGCTCTCAGCTCTCTGGGGAAGTTAGTTATCTGCTTCAGCAGCCAAGTCAAAACCACAGGAACACCACCTTACATGCACATGGGTCTCGTTTTGGCCAGAGCCACAAAAATCACACAGAATGGGTCAGGTTGGAGAGGACCACACTAGGTCATCGGGCCAAATTTCCTTGCTCAAGCAGGGTCATCCCAGAGCACATGGCACAGGATTGTGTCCAGGATTTTAAATATCTTCAGTGAGGGAGGCTCCACAGCCTCTCTGGACAATTTGTTCCAGTGCTCAGTCACCTGCACAGTAAAGCAGCTCTTCCTCATATTCAAGTGTAACTTCTGTGCATCACTTTCTGCCTGTTGCCTCCTGTTCTGTTGTTTCGTAAGAGAACAGCCTGGATCCTTCCTCTTGGAAGGATCCTCTTGGCACCCTCCCTTCAGATACTGACTGACTGACATTGATGAGGTCCCCCCTCCACTGTCTCTTCTAGAGGCTGACCAGACCCAGCTCCCTCAGCCTTTCCCAGAAAGGGGAAGCTCCAGTCCCTTGCTCATCTTCGTAGCATTCCACTCGACCCTCTCCAGGAGTTCCATGTCTCTCTTGTACAGAGGAGCCCAGAACTGGACACAGCTCTCCAGACTGGCCTCACCACAGCTGAGCAGAGGGGCAGGATCACCTCCCTTGACCTGCTGGAAATGATCTTCCTAATGCACCCCTGGACACCTTCGGCTTTCTTGGCCACTCAGGCACTGCCGGCTCTTGTTTTCCACCAGGACTCCCAGGTGGAAAGAGCTGCTCCCCAGCAGACCAGCCCCTAGCCTGTGCCAGTGCCTAGGATTGTTCCTCCACAGGTGCCCAACCCTGAGTTTGCCTCTGTTGAATTTCAGTTCCTGCTCCAGACAGCAATCTCACACAGTATTACCTCCCATCCACTTTCTGAGAAAGAGAATAAAAGAGACTTCATGTTTAGTTCTTCATTTTGATTTGTATGGTCAGCTCACTACTCAGTCCAGCAATTACTTCCCCTGATACCTTGCTTAGGCAGAAGTCTCTTTCAAGAGTTACAGCTCTACATGCATCACTTAAATAAATGCAGTCTCAAACCACAAGAACTATGTTACAGTCTTAATGCATTTATGTAAGCAATAAAGCATATAACACATGTTGACAATTTTCAGTGCAAACATGGGCCTAGCACCACAAAGACATAATTTCTTTATATGATTTAGAGCATAAGAATACTCTCTCCTAACAAATCTTATAGCACTAATCCCAAACTGGCCATCTGAAGAAAAATCATCAAGCAGCTGGCCATTTTTATTATGCTGCTGAGTTAAAGAACAACTCACCAAAATCAAAATTAGGAGAGTTCAAGCCATCAAGTCCTGCTGAACATTTGTAAGAATAAAGCAATTTGAAACCTGCATTGACTAGCTAAACTTCTGGTACTAAAGATAAAAATAAATTTTCTCCAACCCTGAGTGCATTGGGTTACATCTGGAAAAACTGAGACTGGAATGTCCTTGAAGCAAAATGTCAGACTCACTATTTCAATCCCAAAACCAGTTCCTATTTCATAGGAAAATCAGAGACTTGCCTCCTATATATAGATCATTATCCTCAGGAATAACTAAAGAAGTGCCCTGCATAGACTGCAAGTCAAAATGAGAAATGCTATTTCAAATTTAGGAGAGAGAAGCTCGTAAGGGTTTAGATGGCATTAGCTTCATAATTCTGTTTCAGAAGTTTTTTACTGTTTGAAACAATAAACAATTCTAGTCTACACATTAAAAACATCATAAACTGCAACAGCATTTTACATTGTATTCTTCACCATTCTATGTGACTGAGAGTCAAAGGTACCAAGACCAGAAGGAAGAAAGTGGTTTTGATCTCAGGGCTTCTCAGCACACTGACCTGTTCCCATTGACAAAGAATAGCAACACTTCCACCTCCTCGGAGCTGACTTTACACCTCTTCCCTTGTGCATGGGGGTGCTGTCAGCTGTCTTAACTCAGGCTTCCTCTTGGCTCTTAAGCTGAGACAAGTCTTGCCTATCAGACCCTTGCCATCCCAAGGAGTGCCTGCACTTCCCTGGCACAATGTTTAACATAACACAACATGCTGCCCTTGATGAGCAGTTGCATTTGCTATTAGGTATTACCTTGAAATACAGGAAATCTCTAGATTTGGAAAATATATCAATCCAAGTCCAAGAAATAAATCATACAGTACCCATCTTTTACTTTCAATAGCCTCAAAATTCTCCCTGACCACTGCTCTCAAAGGATACTGCTACAGACAGATTTACAGAATGCACACTGGGGACAAGAAAAGCACATGGCAAAAACCCATGTGTTATTTTTATTATCAGAATTGATAAAATCTCACTGCTAGTTTTATAGTAGCCTGTTAAAGCCATAAAAAGCCAGGGAGACAGCTGTGCGTCAGTGCTTGGGCATCGAGTTCACGTATGGGAGATGCAAGCAAGCACACTGCTACTCTGGTCTCCAAGCTCACAGCAAAATTGCATCCTACAGACTTATCTATCAAGCTGCAAATATTTCTTTTACAGTTACCCTGAACTTTTTCTAGTGTACTGAACTTTTGGATGGGGGTGCTCCTAAAAATATTGGCTAATGACTTCTTCTAGCACCTTCTTTTAAGTAAATGCCATTGAGCAAAGAGACAGATGCTTTACCAGGCACAATATTGTATTTTTAAAGGCACATAGATCTGTTTCTGAATTTTCAATGTGCTTTGTAGATTAAGGACAGAAAATGCCATCTGCTAAGCTGCTTCTGCTGCACACAAAGAACCACTGCCTGGGCTGTTTCTGATGGTTGGGGTTGCAGCCTTTCTGTGCTGCTTGGGAAAAATATGTGATGCATGTCATAAAATCAGTTCCACTGAGTTCTTTGTAGCTTATCCCACAGTGCCACTGTCTGCCAGGGGGTTTCCTGCTCACCCACAGCCAGTGAAATGGTTCTCCAGTTACATACAGCACAGTAACCTAACCAGCTGTAATGGTCTGACCAGACACTGGTATTCAGCAATGCCTGCCATGTGCCCAGCTACCTGCTGTGCTGCCAGAAGCAAGTGCTTCAGTGCACAATTCCCCTCCCTTTTTGGGCTTGTCCTTTTGGTGTGGAACACAAAGAGGTGAGAAGGTACAAAACCTCAGCGCTGGCAGTGCTGTCTGTGGGCAGTCACCCGTTTGTGAGGGAGCACATGGACATAGGCACAGCTCTGCAAGAAAAACACGAGCCTTGACCAACCTGCACAAAGCTTGGGAGACCCTGATCTTTGGCACAACTCATGTCGAGTGGAGACAGCTAACAAAACAGATAGCACTGCCTTAGGACAGTCAGGCAGAAGTGGCAAATGGCAACAGAAGGGACATGAAAGTGATCCCCATTTATTTTATGCAAAAAGTTCAAATATTACTCCAAGCCACATTCTCATCTCAGGCCTTTTATTTCTTAATGAGAAGTAAATCAAACTACCCAGTAAATCAGATCACTTGAGCTTCTCGTCATCATCAAGAAGTAAGAGAGGAAGAAAAAATAGAACACAGTTATGAATACTCCAGAAATTTAACTAGAGCAGCTGCATCTGAAAATGGGATGGGCAGAGAGGGAGGATTATTTTTCTCATTAGTGACCACCTGAAAACCAGGCCTCTGAATTGTCTCCTGCTGACTACTGCACATCACTACTTTGAAAATCTTGACCTAAAAAGCAAATGTGTATTTTTAAATAATTAATAACATTCTCTAAATGGAATTTTCCAGCCCCAAATGAGATGTGTGGCTGAGTTCCCCTGAGAAGAGGTATTTATAATGGAAACATCGACACAACTGAAATGATGATGCACTGAGTAGCATTAAAGCTCAGCACATGCTTAGTCATCTCATTCTTCTTATCAAATTGGATGTGGTCCAACAAAATTCTCATTGTACTTCGCTTGTTTGCTTGGCTTCAGTTTTAACATCTCCACAGCTTACAAAAACACACTGCCAGGCAAGTGTTTTCAAAGTCTAACATTAATAAACCCCACAACTTGATATATACACAAAGAGCAGGATCTGTACCCAGCAAAAAAGGCTGTGCTCCAATTGCCTCTGCTAATGGTGGTACAGAGATCTGGGAATCCTCCTCCGTGTCCAAACGACTTTGGAAGCAAGGCAAGATCCCTCAACCTAGCCACCAGCTGCTCTGTTTGTCCCTCCTATGTTGGCTCATGCCTGCACTTTGAAAAGAAGTTAACACTGTCCTTTAGTAAATGACTTTTATATGTTTAGGGCCAAAACCTGGCTTTTGCCACATATACAGACACACACTCATATACACATATTTTTTACAGTATCAAAAGCAGCACAAACTATGTTTTTGAAGGCCTTGAGGGGTCAGACCCAAACCTGGACAGTATAATTACTTTTTTGAAGCTCTACGTGTCTCAGTAAGATTTTTCATCCCTGCATGATGGAACATGTATAACCTAAACCTTTACTAATTGAGGTTGTTTTTGAAACTGCATCTCCTACCTAAATTTTATGCTATCTGGGAGACAGCTGGACTAGAACATCCCTGAAAAGACATAGGATATGCCATAAAATATACAAACTTACTTTTAGGACAGACCAAATGGGCAAGATTACAAAGAAGCAGAAGAAATCCAGGGACAAGAAAACTACAGGAAATAGCTGAACAAAACCTGTGATTACTTGGTGTAAGATAAAGAGATGCATACAAGTGAAACATCTGTATCCTAGTAGACAACAGGATGTTTTCATTGATTTCCATAAGATCAGACACTCATTCACTGAATTTTGTCATGACCAAGGCACAAGCAAAGAGAAGTGGACCTGGTGATAAAATTCGGAGAGCACAAGACAGAAAATTTCCACCAAAAAATTTACAAACCTTCAGCCAAAAATTAAAATACTGCAACCCAAACCATTAACTATCTTCTTGCATTCAGGAACCAGAGGAGATTTCATCTGACATTAGCCATACTCCCTCATTAAAACATGTATTAACTATCTACCGGATTCATCATCCTGCTCTCAAATAGGGACTAAGGCCTTTGGGTCAGTCCATGATGAACCATGTTTTGCTTTTGTTGACAAGAACAGGCACATCCTAAGAAACTCATTGCAATTCATTCGTCTCATCTGAGATACAATGGTAATAAAATGGTAATAGAAACTCTCTCCTTCTGAGTTACAGTGTCCAGCATTTCAAAGCCTTGGAGCACAGACTCACTCACTCTTACAGAGACCATGAGTTAAGTTATCTAACCAGAAAAACATCACTGGTTTATAATAATGTATTTCTATAATCTCATGCATTGTAACAGTAACTCTTTAAGGTTTATCACACTGGCTGCAGGCAAGAAATTTCTTGAGCGTCAGAGAAATGCTGGAAGATGAATCAGGGAACTTCTACGTCAGCATCATCTTGAATAATAAAATATATGCTGTAATATTTCCCTGTGGTATCCAGGAGCCAGTCAATAACGGAGGAAGAAACCAAACCTTCCTAACATCTCAGTCTTTAACATAACATTTAAATTCTATTAGTGACGCATGTTGCAGATAAGTAAATAAATAAGCAGAGGATTAAAAAAGCACAGCCAGGCAGGTTTTCCAGTGACGTAAGGCCGGGATGTTTTATTCATCTGCTGAAAAGAGAGGAGTTTGCAGCTACCCAGGGAGAACAGTTTCAGATGCATAGGGAAGGGGAAGGACAGGATACAGCTCAGTGATGCTGTTAAGCAGCAGGGATGCAGGTGGGGAAGTGCAAAAATGATACTCCCCCTAAATGTTCAGGTGGCTTCACTGCATGTTTATTAATCAGGACAAGAGCTATTTTTTTAGATGGGAGAAGAGACAGCTGCTCTGTCAAAAGCAAAATAAGGGACACTCAGGACACTGCAGGCTGCTGTTTGTGCCTGATGGCAGATGTGTGGTGTCCCTAAGCTGTGCTGCTACTCGGGGATCAAATGGGCAGCACTAGGACCAGCTGCCTTTCAGTATTGTTGGACACTCTGCTCTCTAAGATGCTTCCCTTGTTATTTGGTTACATGGATCCTGACAATGACAATTAGAACTGTTTCAAGTGCTGTGGGGTAAGAGAGCTGGATTTACCCTATCTGTATGTTATGCATCCTTTCCCATGACATTTATTTTTGCAGAGCTATTTTCCCATACTTTCTCCAAAATACGGATGTATCCTTCAAACTGAGAGAAAATCAAGACATTTCCCAGGTTTGTAACATGGCCCTGAGTAGATGTGAGAGCAGCACCCTTCAACCGGACCACTGAAGCAATAAATGTCATTTGCTACACCATGAGATGGAGGTTTGTGGATAACTGCTACCTACATTCCCTTTGGGGAAAATGCTGTTTAAAAAACAGAGCATGCTGCAGTGGCAGAAGGCATCACAGCTTCTGGGAAGTAACATCATTTCAGAAATGATGGGCAACAAAACCTCCCACGGGGCTCAAGAGCAGTTTCTAAGTCTCAGCACTTCTGAGAGGCAGGCCATGCAGCAAAAGCAGTCATGGACCTTTGCAGATTCCAAAATTCCAAGTCATAAGCTGAAAAATGCAGTTAGTAATAACAAAAAGAGAAATAAGCAAAAATATAATTGCTGTGAAGGACTGGTAATGGAATGCAAGGAGGAGCTCACAGCTCATTACAGCATGAACCAATCTCCCTTGTGAACCAGAGGCAATCATATCCTTAAAATGCAGAAAAAATACCTCTGCCTCAGTTGACTTTATGTTCCACCTCAGTGACCTTCCACTTTGTTTACACTGGCCACATACAGGTGTAATTGCCTGCAGGGACTTATCAGCACAATTTAATACAAAAAAAAAAGAGGAAAATAACTGGCAGGGAAAAAAGCAAATGGTCATGTTGCCTCCAGACGTGTCTACAATTCATATCCATAACCTCTCTGTTGGAGCAGCCAGAGAACAAGCTGTAACAGCAGGAGGCCTTACACTTTTACAGGAGTTCTGCAAACACAGGAACTGGACTCCAGCTGCTACAGCACCTAGGCATTCCTTCAGGGTTTCCTGTGGCACCTCAGCACAGAGAAGAAATCAATCCATCAATCAATCAGTCAAGCCCCTACTTCAGCCAGGGGTGGCAGATTCTGGCTTCATGTACCACAAGCAGGACCCAGGCAACTCAGCCAGTTACCCAGCTATCATGTACCTGTGTCTTCTCTATTCCACACTGAAAAGACACTGTCTTCTGAGTCACTCCTTGCCCAGAAGCTATTCCATATCTGTGGCAACACTTCCATACTTGCTGCCCTTTTCTGAACCTTTTCTAGCTTTAATATATCCTTTAGAAGTGAGGGGAACAGCATACTGTAATCAAAGTGTGTGTGAATCACAGATGTATACAGCGGCATAGTGACATTTTCAATTTTGCTCTCTGTGCCCTTCCCAATCACTGCAAAATTTGATTTGCCTCTTCAAGTGCTGCTGAGACAGAAGTATCTCCAAATGACTGTCTTGAAAAGTTTTATTCTGTGCCACTCCTAATAGAGTGCACCACAGGCAACTGCAGAGGAAGAATGTTATTATTTCAAAATAGGCATTTCCAGACAGATAATCTCCCACCTCTCTTTGGTTTTGTGTATAAAGTGACAATAGACATACTAATTAGAGCATTCCAAATGCAACAAGGAAAAACATCAGATCACCTCTGCTGCTCTCCAGCCCTAGCCTAAGTTAAAAACTGTGAGGACAGAGGGGTAGTGTGAATAGGCAGCTATAACTCGCACCACAAGCAAAAGTGAAAGAAAAAAATGAGGTGCAGTGGGGGATCATTCTGTGCATTCCCCTTGTTTGCCCTCTCCTTTCCTCTTTGTGCCCACATCCCCAGCCCACTTACAGGGCCCATGCACCCCAGGCAGGGCAGAGCAGCACTGTGGCACAGAGGCACTCTCCAGCCAGGCTGAGCTGGCTCCAACCTGGGATGCTTCAGATCTGGCATCCAACTTCTTGAAAACAAACAACCAAAATGCTCACACTGCTGTTCCCAAGTCCCCTGACCGTGCTCTCCCGTGTGAAGCATTGCAGACATGATGCACTGTGATCCATCAGCAGCATCACAGGGAATTCTCCATATGGGTGCACACTTAACTGTAAATATTTCTACACCACTGCTGTCTTCCCCCAAGAGTCACAGTCACCAAGGTGTGTGACAATTTCCAGATATGCCAATGCTATGTCAAAGCATTTCATTTACAACTTTCCTGCCTCAGTACTGTGGGGGCTTGGTTTCCTGTAGCTGAGGGATATGATGGAGTAATGATCAGTGAACACTAAAATTTGGTAATTTTGCTCAACAGCCTAATACAGGAGATGAAGAAGCATCTGACAGGAAAAAAAATCAGTTATCTGCTGAAGGATTTCCCCTCAGTGCATGTAGGAGCCAAAAGCAAGAGAGACAGAAGATGACTCTTGGGTGATTAAGTCCAGGAAGTGAGTGCTGAGAGCAACACCAATAGGATAATTTGAGAAACGTCTCATTTTATCAGATTTCAGCAAATTAATGAATCTTTTGCAGAAATAGACATGTTTTGCCAATGCAGCCATAGCTAACAGGCGATTTCCATTCAAAAATTCAAAAACTTGGTTTGTTAGCAAATTTCTGGCAGTCCCTATACTCCCTGCTGTTTGGGAGTTCAGGCTTCAGGACCCCAGCATTTCCAGATCAAACAGCCATGAAAAATGTCCCTCATTGCCAGGACATCAGCAAGAGAATTGTCCTATATCATTGGTCAGAGTGTGCTATGGACATCTGATGGTCCCATAGTGCACTCTGCTCAGATTTACTTCCCTCTGAAGGGAATTCAGTGGGAAAAAAAAATCTGCTTTCTGCTCAAAAAAACCCTTCATTCTGCACTTGCACCTTGGTCCTCAATGATATAAAGCTTTCTGCTTAGTTCTGGTGACAGGACTCAGATTCTGCTGCACACTGCAGGCACATCAGCTCTGTGTGCTGAGTTCCTCATTTGTAAGGCAGGCAAGATAAATTACAGATTTAAAGGCCAGTGTTCACAGTAGGCCAGTGCATTACTATTAATATTCTACAGAGATCTTTTGTCCACCTTGCAGCTGAATACGACCAAATTCCCAGTGACCTCATTTTCATTAATGTTAGGGTCCCTTACACAATGCAGAAGTACAGATGGACCATAAAGCAGAAATAGATCATAGTAATTGCAGCTCAGAGTCCCTTTAAACCAGACAGAGTGACAAAAAGGGACTTTTCTGTGAAGGAGAATCTGGTCCATCGGTCTTTTTAATGCCTATAAGCAGGTGATAACAAGCTGCAGTGCACTTTACAGATGGCTGGCAGCACCTAATTCAGAGTAACACACTGTAAATAGAGCCACTACACTGTGAAGCCATCAGGTGATGTAAATCGTCAGAGGAATAATGCTTTTAGCAGGGAACTTTAACAGGGGGTTTAGGTGATGGATCAGCTCTGGGCTTTCACATAGGAAATTCTTCCTGACATATGCAGGAGTGCGACTTGGCCTTAACTAAGCAGTCAGATCAGATGGCAAATATAAAGGAAAATGTGTTATTTACCCTGTTCTAAAATTATATATAGCTCTCATTTTGCTATAACCTTCAGTTTTTAACCTGTTCTGAAAATGAATATGATCGCCATAAAGAGAAATTATTCAACAACAGAGAACCCCCATATTGTTTCATCTGCATCTCTGTCCCAACTCTTGATGGATTGTGTCTGGGATCTGATCCAATGAGACCATCAGATCATCCAGTGTCTTCTCCTTTTTTTCATATCTTTCAGGATAGGATTGCATTCCTCTTATGCAAAATCTGAGAAAAATATCTGAAGAAAACCCCTGTCCCATCCACACCTACTACCAGCAGTAGTCTTGGAGCATCAGTGCTCTCTCCCTTCCATGCAATCCATCCCAACCTGGAATGACAAAGCACTGTGGTTTCTGACTGCCCATGTATTTCACCAGAAATAGTAAATGCTTTAGAAATACTTCAACTACTTCAGGTAAACCAGTTATTTCATGTTTAACTTGAGCAACAGCACAACTTCATCAGAAAAAAAACAAGTCTAAACATAACCAGAGAGAGAAACCAGTCAGATCAGATGGGAAAGAAGGGTCCATCCTGAATATTCTCTAAAGGGACTGCTGGTACCGTCAGAAAATGCCAGAGCAGTTTTTTACGCCTCTTTTTATGCCTCCCCATTCAAACATGATTCTTCCTTTCACAAGAAATTTCTCTGTTGCCTTAGCAGAAAGTGACCTTCAAAAACCAACCATGACAAGTTCTTACAGTAACAGGACCTTTGTTTCATGAGCTTATATTAATCAGGTAATCTTATCTACTGTGGAGATGTGTTTGTGCTGCAAAGCTGTTCCTGCCTGCAGTGAGATTTATTAAGGCTCCAGGATTTGGGTTCAAAGCTCATGAAAAGGGCATCCTCAATTTGAAAAGCCTCTTATCTGATTAATCCCACTATAAATGACAAGAAGTATTTTACATTATTTGCTTATTGGAAATCCTCTGTCCATGACATCATACCATGTGTCAGCATCAGTAACATTTGCTCAGAAGATCTCCTTGTGTGTGTGCACCTTCAGACTCTCTTCCTGTAATCTGTGTCTTCCATTTGGCACTCTCTGATGTATGAAGACACAAAGCAAGTTTGTCTTTAACAAACAGCCACAACACCTCAACCAAAGCAATTGAGACTGGATTGCAGGAAGTAATGAGAAGTGGTCTGCAGCCCATCCCTAAAGCCATAATCACAGAATCATTTAGCATTGGAAAAGCCCTCTGAGATCACAGGGTCCAGCCTTTGTCTGACCACCCCACGACAACTAGACCATAGCACTAATGCCATATCCAGTCATTCCTTGAACTTTTCCAGGGATAGTGACTCCACCACCTCCCTGGGCAGCCTGTTCCAGTGCTCAACAACCATTTCTGTGAAAAAATTCTCCCTGATGCCCCATGGTGCTGTTTGAGGTCCTCTTGTCCTGTAGCTGGCTGCCTGTGAGAAGAGGCCAATCCCCACCTGGCTACACTCTCTCTTCAGGCAGTTTGTAGAGAGCAGTAAGGTCACCCCTGAGCCTTCTCTTCTCCACGATAAACACCCCCAGCTCCCTCAGCTGCTCCTCATAGGACCTGTGCTCCAGACCCTTCCTCAGCTCCACTGCCCTTCTCTGGACTCTCTCCAGCACCTCAATGTCCCTTCTGAAGTGAGGGTTCCAGAACTGGGCACAGCACTCCAGGTGTGACTTCACCAGTGCTGAGCACAGGGGGACAATCCCTGCCCTGGCCACACTGTTGCTGGTCCAGGCCAGGACACCACTGGCCACACGTTAGCTCATGTTCAAGCACTGTTGCCCAGCACTGCCAGGCCACTCTGTCCCCAGCCCATAGCCCTTCACAGCTCTTTGTGGCCGAAGTGCAGGACCTGGTACTCAGCCTTGTTGAACCTCATACCCCTGCCCTGAGCCCATTGATCCAACTCCCTCTGCAGAGCCTTCCTGCCCTCCAAGAAGATCAACACTCCCACCCAAATTGGTACTGTCCATAAACTTACTGAGGGTACCCTCATGCACATAGTTACGATTTACATTTGATTACAACAGTAATGATAAAGGGTTGCTGTGGTTCTTGGGGAATTTCTGGTGGTGGACAATGGCCCACCGATCTGCAAAAAAAATGTGATCTGAGAAAATGCATGCTCAAACTGGCCCTTTGCACTTTGACTAAAATAAGACTTCACTGAAAATGTAAACCAAATTTTGACTGGATGTTCACATTTCATCCTCATGTATAAAACCTGGTAACAGGTAAGGGCAGGTATGAATTCTGATCTTAGAGCAAAACAAGATTGACATGTAAGCCACAGCTTCCTGAATACAGGAAGTAGTAAAGTGTCATTTTCAGAAGGTACTTTGCCTTTTGAAATCCTAAATCCTGTTGACTTTCAGTGAGAATCGTCATCGTATTTTCTTAAGCACTTAGGAGTGTACGTACCATTTTCAGAAGCCGAACTATTATGAGCTTAAAATTATGTGCATTGATGTAACTCCATAAAACTAAGTTCCTAAAATCTAAAGGATCCTAAGGCATCTCAATGGCTGTGGAAAAAATTACACAGAAACCTACCACGCTAATGAACACAACCAACTGAAATATTTTATTCTTCTAATTGCCCTGTATAAATCTGACCACACTGGCCAGGTCTTCACAATGAAATTAACCTAGAAACCAGAATGTAGGAAAACAGATATTGTTAAAAACCCAACACTCTCTCTTCCAGCTCCACCTCATCATGCTGATCTATTAGATCCATACATCATCCTGACACTGTTTTCCTAGTGAATGGCTTATAAAGCATTGGGCAGCAGAAGAAAGAACACCCAGGGAAGCTATTTTCTTTTGATTTAATTATTTTTTCAATGTTAGAGATTAAATATTTAATTAAAACAGAAGAACACAGTTTGGAGAACCACAAGAGGAGGACATGCATTACATCTTGGTCCATAATCTCAGGGGCTCGCAGAACTGAGGTGCCTCAAGCTGATAATGAAAAATGAAGACAGTGAAATGTTTTCCCAGATTTTACCAGGAACAAACTCTCAAATGTGCCAGGTATTTGCAATTCCCAGTTAAGCTACCTGTCCACTCAGCAGTAGTCAAGGGCACACCTGGGGTGTACAAATTGTGTGAACAACTGAAAGCACCATCAGCAGCAGCACCTCCCTCAGCCACAGCCATGTCCAAACAGAGCTTTTCTGACACTCCAGAGTACATCAGTGACCAGACTGATTTTCTGGCCATCAATTCATAAAGTTCAAAATATCTTAAGCCATAGTTTCAGATTAAACCATGCTCTTGCCTTGCACTAGCCCTTCAGCTGTTCTGGTAAAATAGCAAATTGGCTCAAAGTATAAATAGGCAGTAACAAAACATAAGTTGTTGATGATAAGAATACTTTAGTTTTCACTCCTACAAAACTGTTTTTCTAGTTCATGTGGTGGCAAAAATAATCTTCTGAGGCAGGTGTGGCTGTAACATGGGTCTTGTTTAAATCTGGGAACAAAAAGCTTTTTGGTTATCAGTACAGTAAACAGCAGTGCTTGCCAAGCCCTTAATCTTATGGCAGATCTGTTTTCTATTGCTTTATTTCTCTACATCATGATTTTCCCCAACCTGATTAACCAATGAAACTGATCTTATCAAGAGATCAAAGCAACACTGTGAAAAAGGTGCCCATGCTGAAAAAAACCCCATATTTCAGAGTGTACTTGGGAGGAAAAACAAGTGTACTAAAACAGACAGATCTCCGGGGACAAGGAGGAGAAATGTGCTCTGAACCAACTCATCACACAGACGATAAAAACAAAATAGGGTTTCACTGGACTTGTCACTTCAACCCCAGATAGGATTAAAACAATTTAATCAATAGTTCATACCTTCTATCACAAAAAAATAAAGGTCAGAAAATGCAGTTAAAACTTGCAAGCATTGCTCCTCATTTCTATCTTATTTCAGAGATCTTGATTTAAAATCAGGTCTTCTTAAAAGCACTGGTCACTCCTGGCTTACTTAGCAATTTCTGTCCCTTTCTTACTTATTGCCTTGAGCCTTTTATAATCTTAATCTATGAAGTTTGATTCTTTTTCCTGTATAATTAACCTCTCTTAATTTTCTTACATTTTGGAGGGGTTTTTTTGTAATTGTGTGCCCAACTGCAGACTCTCAAATTCCTCCCTAGATGCCTAAAAAGAGCAAACCATTCAGCAGTAAAATTTCTAAAAAAGCCCAACTGCTGTCAATACAACTTTTTAAATCTTAAACTGTGGATAGATTTCACATAGAAGCACATAACATACCACTAAGCTTGTGATAAATCTATAAATCCATACAAACCTCACCCATCAACCTGAAAGATGGAAGTGTGGGCATGCTGTAAATTCTTCCACATTTAGAGGACTACAACATTTTGGCCCAAGTATAAATATGCAATTAACACAAAAGAAAGAGATTGAGATCACAACATCCTTTATCATTCAGTCCCATAATAACAAACTGGGGAGGCAGGAAACCTCACAAGCCACAGATGTGCTACAAAGCCTCAGTCTGTTTTGGGCAGCTCAGATTAGTACCTTCACTAATCTCTCTGTGAAATAGCAAACCATTATGTCCCAAGGACGCAACAGCATCACTTTTAAAATTTCAATTATCCATTCAAGAGTAGGCTACTATAATTCCTCACTAATGTAGGATCAACAGGGTCATCAACATTTCAAAGCATCAAAGGCTGAGCCTGTCAAAAATACTCACTTTATCAAGGGTTTTTTCCTTTAAACTCAAGAACAGTGAGCAGAGAGAACCCCTACAGCAGCTAATCCTCCAGAATCTCATTTAAATAAAGTCATTAACTTTATCCATAAATTTGACTGGTTAATACCAAGTCATAAAACCAAATCCAAACAAACATAAGACTCTAAAAAATAGAAAAAAGTTATCAAGCCACGTTGGATTGGGTCAGGCATGTATCTAGAGAATACCATAGGATTTATCCTATGCCTCTTCTTTAAAAATTTGGCATGACAACTTCAAGCTAACCAAGGTAGAGTTACAAAGTAACACCTAAAAAATTTAATAATCCATAAAGAAAGAAGTACTGTTTCAAGACTAATGTTCACTAATATTTGAAAAAGACAGTAATTATTTGAGTGAGAGTACAGATGATTCATGGACAGAGACTAAGCTACCACAAGCTTTGTAATGAGAAATCCTCTTCTTTCCTAGACTACTTGATATTTGTAATCGAGAAAGTATCTTGCTGGGCAGAGAACACAATCATGTTCCTACCTCCTGTAGTTAAAACTACAGCAATCTCTTCCTAATTATCTTTAGCTGCTGGTGCTGAAACAGCTTGGCCCTGGTCCGATTATTTAATCCAGTATGAGCAGTGACAGCGTGAAGGAAGATTGAGGTTATCCATACAGTCAAACCAGAACACTTATATTAAAATGACTGCACCTGATGGACATTCACATTCAAGATCTTGGCTAGGGCAAGGAAACAGAAATATCAAAGCATTGAAATTGGACTCATATTTATCACTGTCCTCCAAAGTTTCTCAGTGTTCTGGAGTGGGAGTGACATTCACTCTCTAGCCATTACTGCCAATCAGTCCAAGTCCGCTTTTGCCTCTTTTCCTTCAGACAGCACTAACTTCTGGCTGCTTAGCTGGATGGTACCAGATAACCATGTTTATGATGTTTACCAGACTATCTACCTGAGAAACCCACACATCATTTTTCTCCCCCTTCAGACAGAGGATACAGAAAAAGCAAGGCAGAATGATACTGCCCACAAACTAGGAGGAATAAAACTGGCTTCCATACCTTCTGCAGCATTTTTAATTCAAGATTCTCAGGTTACTCCAATTATTAAATATACTCAACTTCCACCTAGATATAAATATAGCATTTCTACTGTTCATACTCCATTTTCAAAAAAGAAAAAAAATATATTATTTTCTAAAGCACACAGGATAACATGCTACTGGTAGAATCCAGCAACACACAGGGCTGGCACTCTCAACTACTCTCTCAGAGCTGATTAGTCTCTCAGCACAGAAACAAAGTATAATGTATAATCGGTAAAAAGGTATAGTCACACTGGAATATGTCATTATAATCAGTTAAATTGCTATTTGCATTTGTTAGAACTTTGTGATCTTACCTACAAGGATCATAAGGAACTATTTGATTAGTCTAATTTCGATTCATGTAATTACAATCAAGGTGATCTTTGTTATACAACTACTGAATACCTTGTATTTTCAAAAATTATATTAGCAATTTAGGTCTAGCTGGGATTTTCTGTGATTTCAAGCAGAAGATCCTACCTTTCCAAGATACAGAAATCCAGCACAGGGGCATGTTTTGACTTAAAGTATCACAACTTGCATGTTGGACATTTGTTTTTGGCTTGCTTTGTCACATGCCATGCACAGTGCCCTGCAGAACTTTAGAGTTAACTCTGCAAAGCAGCACCTGGATTTAAGATATTGTTTAAAAAAAACAACCACCATGACTAGAGCAGCAAAACACTGGCAGAATCATTTGGTGCTTACATAGGCCAACTATCAGCAGGAGAAAAATCTCATTCTCTTGTTTTTCTCATCACTCCTTTACTAAGTTTCACAGGGTGGCTGAATGTCTCCCACCAGCTTAGGGACAGCAGAAGCTTCCTCTTTTCTGGTTGCTACTGCTTTTTTGACCAAAACAAAACACAGGAACTGGGTATTTTCACATGCCTATGGTGCCCAGACAGGTGCCTGTGGCTCTTTTTTGGGACACCCAAGAAAACAAGTTTAGGAACAGCATCAAGGGCAGTTTACTCATTCTCTGTCCCACGTCAATAGCATTAGTACCCATATTTTTCTCAGAAATTTATTTACCCTGTCCACAAAAAAACCTCTATGTCAGTAGTTTATGCAGCCCTGCTGATAGAAAGCTTTTCCCATTAATACAATATTCCTCCAGTGGAGTTTAAGCCCACCACTTCTTGTGCTATGTGTACCACACACTTCTCTGAGGTAACCATTTTATTTTACTTTATGAACTCTCACAGCTCTGCAGCTCTCTTGTCTCTAGACTAAAAATACTAATTCTTCCAGACTTTCCTCACTGCCTGTGCTCTCCACATCTCTGGTCTCCACTCACTCCACACCTCCATGTGGGGTCTGGAATGCTGCAGCCATACCAGTGCCAATCACAGCACAAAGGTTGTTTCTGGTGTTTTGCAGGCTCTGTTCTTGTTTATGTTACCTTGCACCACTGTGATGTTCTCAGCTGCTGTTCAGTTTGTCATTCACCATCACCCCATATCCTTCCTGGAGAGACTTTCCTAGCCCTTCATTTATCTGCTCATCTCACACATAATTAATACAACGTCACAGGACTCTGTGCCTGTCCTTGAACTGAATCCCACTTAATTCAAATGAATTCTTCTAATTGTCAGGATTCTTTTGACCGTTAATCCTTTATCCAAGTGCTTGCAGCCTTTCCAGCTGTGCGTGGCCTAGAAATGCAGTACTCATTTTCGAGTTCCTCACACAAATTACTGTTCTACGAACTGACAGGCACTAGACCCACCACACTCTCCCTAGGAGTCCCATGCACTGCATCCTCCCCATTTCACAGAAACTCCCAGATAAGAGCCTCTTCCCACAAGACTTCTCTCATTATGTGTATTTTGCTTAGGAAAAGCAAAAACTATTCTAAGTAGTATCAAGAAGCTCTCCTGCAGAGAAAATACAAAGTTGCCACTTCCTTTTTGACAGTGTCTGCTATTCTAATGTGGGAGGAAATCGAGATTGTTGCCATGGTTTAACATATTTTGCTGTATTTACACCTCATCATAATCAAGGTGGTTTGTTTTAAACTTTTCATCCGACTGTTCTTCTAAAAACTGAAGATGTCTGCTTGTCCCCTCCACCCCACTGCTTCCATTTTCAAAGTTGTTTCAAATGCTGACCATCTCTAGAACCTCATCCATCCTTCACCAGCACTAAGAAGAAACCCTTGATGGATTTTAACTGAGGCAGCCATTCCCCTTTCAGTTCTAACTTCCTCAGCTTCTTCCCCTATTTTAACATGAGCTGTTACCTATTCTCACCAAGGACGGCTGTAGCACCTGCCTGATCATTGCTAAATTTTTTTTTAATTAAATCAAGAAAGAAAAAAAGAACAAAAAAACAAAATAAACAAACAAAAAAACTCCAAAAACGTTAATTGGCTGTCCCTGATATCAGCTTGTTGTTCAGACAGCAGCTTTGTGCTGATTTGCCAGCCAGCTCTGGAGGAGAACACATCATGACCTTTCTTGTTTACCCATAAACTTCCTGCTGGCCCAGCTCCCACCACAGTGGGGCTGTGTGAACAACCCCACGGGCTCCCAAGCTCTCCACCTCCTCCACCTGCACAGCGTCATTCAGCCATGTGATTCATCCCACTCAGCCTCTGTGAGGGCTAATTAAGCCATCTTTCTGATTGCACATAAAATGCTCAGGTCATCCTGCTAGAGGCAAGTGTCTTTAGTGAGAGAAGAAACAAAATTGCATCTAGAACATAATCTCTGAATAAACCATCTACTCCAGGAGTCCAAAGCAGAATTTTTAGGAGACAGAACCTAATTCAACTGCTTTAATTTACCTCAAGAATAAGTGAATTAAGTCCTCCAATTATTCCACCCCAGATACACTCAATGAAATTTCCTATAAAACAGTACATAAGCTGCTTTCTTCCTTGTTATGTTTCCCTATCTGTAATTTAAGTAATTTATATTATTTCTTTACTAATAAACAGATTTGTCAAAAATATGTTGACAAGTAATTTTAATCAGAACCATTTTTTTAAATACACCTTTCTCTCCACTCCATTTTAACCCTTCAAACATGAGAAACAAAAGCTTTAAAAGCTTCATTGTAATAAACATCTCACATAACCAACAATCATAACACCACTGACCAAAAGAAAAAAAAATGAGACAAACTATGTAAATGGCCAGCAAATTTTAAGGCAGAAAAGAGCTAAAGAAGTTAAATACCTGGCTGCTTGGTGTTAATTACCTTTGCTCTCCTTCCTCACAATTATATAATCTTATTTTAAATGAACTTCTCTTTGCATGACTTCACACTTGGGTGTCAGCTTTCCGGAGCACTCAGCCAGAAGAGGACACAAGGATGTCACAGCTCCTAATCTTTGGGTAGAAACCATTAGTAGCACATTCATTCGAGAAAGAAAAAGGGGGAAGGGGGGAGGCCTTTAACTCCCATCAAAACATCAACCAGTGAGATTTGCTGTCACCTCAGAGGAGACATGGCACACCTCAAAGGACCACCAAGGTCTCATAAACCTCCAACATCCTTGACACAGCACCTCTCCTCTGCTCTGTTAAAAGTGAACCTCCCGTGCCTATCCCCTCAGCAAATTGTACCAGCTAATACCAGCATGATGAGGAAAAAAACAGCATAACATGGAAACTCTGAGGGACCAAAGCACAGCAGAGCCTGTGTGTGCCTGCAGCAGCTGCTGGGGGAGCCCAGCCTGGCTGCCCTCGCCCCTGAGCAGGGAGGGTCACACAGCGGGCAGTAAACCCTGGCATTAACCACACTGCAGGACCCAAGGGCAGGAAATCTTGGAGTGCTCACTTAGCTCCCGGCCAGCCCGGAGAGAATTTCTTAGCTCCATCTGGTGGGCAAACAAGCTGCTTCTGGCTCACAAACAGCCATTCCCTTGTAATAGTGCTTTTATGAGAAGAGATTATCAAGGAAGATCGTCTTCATTAACAGCAATTTTTGCTTCTCCTGGGAAGAATCCCATTTGTAAAGATTAAAACACATCACTACTGGCTGGAATTATTTCCTGTGTATCTCTTTCTATTCATGTTTCAGCTACAGACCTGTGTTTACTTTTCACAGGTCCCAGATCATTGCAACTACAGTCCCAAAGAAGGGTCACCTCCCCTGAAACCCTGAGTACCGTGGTGACAGCAATCATTAAGCAATTCATGAACAGCTGCTAGGCAGACCTGGAGCAAACACAACACCTGCAGGAGAACTCTCTGCTGTTACTACAGAGCATAACCACGGCAGTCACTGGGTTTGCTTCCTGCACTCATGATCCAGGGATGTGGTTCTGCTTGGAAGAGTGGAAGGAGTTATAAATTGCCCTCCCACTGTGCCTGTTTCCTCAAGAAAGACCTTACCTAGCTCTTCCCCAGTGAGATGGATGAGAAGTAAATTAACTACAATAAGAGCTCATGACAAAGAATTGAGCAATTCTTGAATTTGCCCTTGCCCACACATTTTAAAAAACATAAAGCATTTACACAGGAAAAAGGTCCAGTGAAAAGCAGATTACAATACATGGCTGCATTTAAATTCATGATGGATTTCATTTGTTCATCCCACTGACAGGCTTTGGAATAATTCTTCATCCTCTGTTGTCAGATTTTTTTATACTTGAGGAACAATAGAGGTCTAATAATTGAACTAAGAAGCAAGACAGCCCCAGCCACTTCGTCTATGCACCCAGCTAATGACAGAAGCAAAAAGAAAATATTTAGTTAAGTATCTTTGTCTGCAAGCTGGATGCAAACCAACAGCATTAATAACCCTCTTTAAGACAGACATATGGACCAAAGCCTAAGATCACATCTCTCTAATTGTGATAACAATAGGTTTCTAGTCACTGAAATTCGTGCCCCAGTTTAACAAGATCCCTGCTGTCACTATTTTTTTGCTGAAGTTAAAGCAATAAATAGTAGTTCTGCACTCTTGGTTTCTAGTTTAAAAAAGAAACAATCCTAATGGTATTGCTATGGCCTTTCCAACATCAGAGTTCCCTTCTGTCCTTATCCTTTTAATTACATTTGAGTTAATTTATTACAAGATAAAAATATTTCTCCAACTCACAAGCATCCACTTTCAATAGCAACTGTATTTGATTACATTTAATAATATCAATTTATTTCATTTAGAGCTTAGTAAAAATGGCTTCCTATCAAGAAAATCCACTCCTTCTTAAGCTACATGTAGTAGTTATCATGACTGAAAGGCAATTTTTTAATTCCTGAAGATGCAAATGTAGCTCATCTCAGACTTGTCATAGCAAATCATTTTACAAAGGGAGATACAGATACTGTCCTTATTGTACAGGTGATGGGGTAGCAGAGGCACAAAGAGATAAAGTATTTCACCACTGGAGGTGAAAATAGGAACACAGCCCTTCTTGTGGACTACTGATACAGTACCATACCCCACAATATGAATATAGATCCATCATGTACTCTATTGCTTAAGTTGCTTGCTATGTAAAAGCTTCTCAGTTTGCAAAAGTTTCTACTGACAGCTCTGAAAGAAAGAGCAGATTCTGTTTAAATTCAGTTACAATTTCTGCTTGAGCTCACATGGTGGACACCCCCCTGGAAAAGCAGGGCTGTGTCTCTCACTTGCTCATTAAATGACACGCAGCTGTTTATTATCCATGGTATCTGTGTTTCTCAGAGGACACAAACTGCCTAACTATGCAGATATGAACTCATATGTGAACAGCAGTGATGAGTCAAGTCATGAAATTTTACTTGTCTAACCTAATTCAATCTACACCAGACAGTAATAACACTAAAGAAAAAAAAAGGAATTTCACAGCCTCTGTTCCTTTTTTCATAAAAAGCTCAGCTCTGACTGTAATACACCAGGGCAATATTCGAACGCTACAGTGCACAGATGCAGTCACACAGAAAATTAGAACGCTCCAAATTAAAAAAAAAAAAAAAAAAAAAAAAAAGAAGAAGCTATAGTAGATAGCTGTATCAGTACCAGCTCAAGAGTGGAAAAGTACTTCATCTGCTTAGTCCCTTTCTACTCTGTTGGTGACGTCAGCCAGGCACTAATGAAAGGCCAATTAGCATATCACCTTGTGTGTTTGAATGTACAATTGGAGCAGCTGATGATTCTCTTCTGAGATTTTAAATAACCACCAAAGCTGAGCCAGAGCTGCTGCTTGGTAGGGAAGATTTAGCTTCACAACGTACCCAGTTCCCTGTGCAACACAAACAAATGTGCCAATGGCAGAAAAAAACCCAACCCAGAGCAGATGCATTTCTCTGAGGAAAGAAACAAAAAGCAGCTCCAATTTTGAACAGAATTCATTTGGCCCTCATTGTAGAATCAAGGCTGCAATTCCTAACTGAGTTTGAAAATTGCTTTGACTATTTACTCCCAAAAACCAGGATACAGACCTTAGTGAGTCTTAGGAAAGCAGCAACCTTGTCAATGCCCTGCCAATTTTCCAGTTGACAGTGACTGAAGAGCAAACCGCCATGGGACACAAAGTGCATCCTTCTGCTTTAAAACATGCTGCAACCAGCCAACATAGAAAAGAAAGGAAATTTGCAAACCATTCAACTTCAGACATTAACTGGACTCGATGGTGGGGAGGGTTCTTTGATTTCAGGGCTCTGTGACTCCCTTTGGTCCCTATTTAGCCACCAGCATCCAAAGGATGGCTCTTATCCCATCCTCCTTATCTGAACACCTGCACCAGCAGCTTGTTCCATAAGCACAGATGTGAGAGCTGCCATCCAGGGAGCCACAAATCATTCTCAGCACAGCAATGAACCAACTGGCACAAGATTTCAAATGGCCAAAATGAATAGTAGGGCTGGAGATGAGACATGAGGTCAAAGAGAAACCTATTGAAGCACTGCAATATTGACAGAAAGGAGTAAAAAAATGAAAGGCCTACATCTGTAGCAAGAACTTGCCTATTCAACTTCCTGTACATGGACTGAAAGCAGGACCAGAGGCTCCTTAGAGAAATCCTAAAGGCACCTCTGTTTTTCAGCATTTGAGGGCTAGAAACTGAAAACTGCCTCTGTCAATCCAACAGCAATGACAAGGAAATGCAGTGCTCTGAGCAAGAGCTTCAACCCTGACCTAGATAAAGACTATCTAAAAGAAACAGGAATTCAAGCCCAGCAGGACTTCCTTGGAGTCTCTGTTGAAGTGACAAGATTACTTGTGAGGTTCAACAGGATTGGTAAAGTGCTGGTGTTGATCATTCTGACTAAATGAATAAAAATCAAACCCCAAGCACAGCAAACACACCAAGAGCAAATCTCTCAATTCCCATACACCCCAAAGAGCTTCTGCCCACTCCCTATTCCCTTTAAATACCAAGTCTTCCCATCTGACCATGGCAGTCATAGGACACAAAACAGTCTGTAACCATCAGAGAATGCATCACAAGCAGACAAAACCACAACAGATTTAAAAGGGCTCTGTTAAATGAGAACATGTCCTTGAGTGATTTTCAGCCTCAAACCATCCTCTTACTCATAGTTGATCACATCAACATGTGCCAGGTTTTGCAAAAAAAAGGCAAAATGCTAACAAGTCAAATAGCTAAATAATACTGCATTTCAGTCTTTATTACACGTGGCTACAGTGTATACAGATGTAATTAAAGCTTGAGCTTTGATTTGGCAAGCACCCTTTATAAATAATCCTTGTTTCACTGCTCTTTCTCCTCAGTGGTTCATCAAACTCGAGAGATGTCCTTCAGTTTCTCCCCCACCCTTGGGATCATCAAATGTTTTTATAGCTCTGCAAGCCTTAGAACAGCCAAACACTGCAGCTGTAGATGAAAGGGAATTATCTTCAAGGTGCTTTCTCTCAGCAGTATCCTCATTTTCTTGCCTGGAGTGGGGAGACTTACCAGAGAGCCAGGATGAGAGAGCAGGGCCCCATTCCAGAGTGCAGAATAAGAACACAGACTCGGTATTACAGCTCCTTCCAAGTGGTGATCAGTCTTCTAAATGATCTATGGAAGAAGGAGACAGTATTGAAAAACTTTAGCACCAGAGTGAGCTGCTTCTTGCCAAATTATATACTTCATCTTATCATTTCTCATGAGAGATTATTTTGCTAATTATGTCTAGAGATTTTTTATGATAGAAATTTTCTGAAAGAGTTTACATTAATTCCCACAGCACGAAAAAGAAACTGCCATGTTGATCTAAGCCTATATTTAACCTTTGTAGCAAAAAAAGAGGGCACAAATAGGTTGTGATTTAAAAAATCCATACTTTAATAGAAATACGTTTTATTTTCTGTTCTGCAAAAAACCCAAATTCTTGTTTTATCTGAAAACTTCCTTTCATTAAATCATAAATTAAAGCAGACCAGAAATGAGTTGAACTGGCCCCATTTAGCATTCAATAAATGCAGTAAGCAGCAGAAATTAGGAAAAGGAACACCAGATGCATAAACAACATAAAGTAAAATTGACATCTAATGGTATTTATTTCAATACTTGGAATAGCATCTGAGATCAGCATTTTTAAACAATCACTCTATGAACTAGAATACAAGAGTGCTTCTTTCTGATCAGTTGGCAAATCAATTCTGACAAAGGAATATGTGAACAGTCCAGCAATCCCAACTGGATCTGATCTTTAAAAATGTTTTCTTCCCAGTCTTACAACCTCAAATAATTCCCTCAGAAATACCGAGACAAGATCAAAAACAGCAGAAACACAACCTAGACATACACCGTGAGATCTACCCAGAGTGATTTAGAGACACGGGGTGTAAAGGATTTAAAGGTGCTCTTGTCCATTTTCAGGCCATTAACACCTGCACGGAGTGGGAGTGGGCTGTTACCACATCCAAAGGCACAGGTTTGCATCCTTTATGCATCAGCAGCTCCAACTAAACTTCCAAAATGTCCCCAACGTGCCCTGCAAAAACACACAGCCAGCTATACCCTCCCTTACTCTAGAGGAAACAGAATTTAAATGCATTACAGTCAGCAGTTTCATCCAAGTAAAATGAAAGGAGAACTGAGCTTTTTTTCTTTCAAAATTGACAAAGTGATTTGCAAGCTGTAATGGAGAGTTCCTGCTTCCCCTTCCTGGGGGCTGGATAATGCATCTGCACGGGGAGTATCTGGGAATCTAGAAGTATCCATTTCTCAAAGACTGCTACTTGAAATGACTAATCTGAACCAATGTAACTCCACAATTGATTCTTTATTTGCTTCCAGTGGTTGTCCTTATCAACTTACAGTGTACTATATTTCTAAAAATCATAGGTTTCTCTGTTTGCTTCCAGAGAAAACACTTATTTTAGATAATCTTGCCTCCACAAAGTAATTTTTCAACTTTCTTCAGTCACTGCTGTGCCTTCAGGAATGTCTGATTACCCATAAAATGTCTTCTGACAGCTCAGATTCATTACTAAATTACCACATTTAAATTTTTCATGTGCACAGGGCAATTACTTTTATGAATGACTGTCAGCAACGTTTCACTAAATCTGAATGATTTTTTAAAAGATTGTAATTTCCACTTAGATGCTCCTATAACTCTTGTTTTAAAGGCTTTCATGTCTTTTGGTCATAGTTACCTGTGCTCAACACAAACATTTTCCCTCTCATATTTTATATAATTGAAAATTATTTACAACAGAAACAAAGAAATATGGAGCTGGTGGTGCTACATAAGCAGATAGACTGCACAGTAGAAATGATTCATAGCTGAAGTCTTGAGAATGAATAATTATCTGTAACCCTCACTCGGAGCTCTCGCATCAAGTTACATTATTCATTTGGGTTTTGGCAGGAGAAATTAATGAATTCCAACTTGACAGACACCTTTAAAAATTATAAATTTCTCAAGTGGTTGGGCCAAACAAAACTTTCAATATATCCAGAGAAAGAAAAAATAGAGGTACACAAGGAGTGTTTTTTTCCCACTGAAATTTTAAAAAGCACAGATGCAAATATGTATTCAGACAGGGCAGGTGAGTTTTAAATTACACCACTAAGATGGGCTGGAGTTCTGACTTGTCTCCCAGTGGAGTGTCATCAGGAAATTTCATTAGCAGAATCTATTTTTTATGCCAAGGTTGCTAATGAAAGTGATAAACAAGATCAGAAATAAACTAATCATTGATGTACTCCCCCAACAAACTCCAACTAGATGTTTCTCTTTCAAGTGCCACATTTTATGCATGTTCTTCATCCAACTGCTTGCCCACTTCAGAGATTTTTCTATTTTTCTTTTTCATTTTCACTGTTCGCTATCAGTTTGTAGAGAGGCATCAAATGAAATATTCCTTTGAAAACCAGATGCATTAATGCTTCTTTCATTCTTTCGTGTAGAAAGTCAAAGATCAGGATAACAGGAAAGAAACAGAAAAGGATGTCTACCACATCTTCTTGTGCACAAGGAATGATGTCTTTACCACTGAGGTCTAAGAGAAACATTTGAAGAACGTCTCATCAAAACAGTGATGTTGAAAAAATAGCCTAGAAAAATGGCTTGCATTTCTTAAATAATACGTGAAGCAAATACCCCGTTAAAATCCAAGACTCTTTGATTGCCTTGCTGGTTTTCTCACTGCAGAAATGTGGGCAATCCAGTGAACTCCATCTCTGCCCCCTTTTCAGTGGAGAGGGAAGGGGAGAAAACATGTGGCAAGCCCACTACTGTAACGATTTTGAAATCTTCTAATGAATGTAATGCAAGCCATTTTTAAGCAATATTAATCTTCTGCAACAGCAAACCTATTTCACTGTGACCTTCAACAAAGGCCAAAGCCTGAGGGATGGCTGCCAGCAGCAAGATACGCTTCAATATTCAACCTTGCATCCAATCCAAAAGGGGTTTTCATATGCATCTAAACTCTAATTAGTAGCTCTCAAAGCTGTGTTTGATAACTTTATTCCAACAATCAATATCAGCCCTTAGTACTTGCCTGTATTAATGTCCAAAATACACACCTATGGATGAAGAATTGCTTGAAACGGGTGAATCCAGCAAAAGCTTCCACCTGCAAGAAATATTCCATTGCATCACAAAGGCAAGGACAGGTCAAACTGGGCTGAAGCTGAGCCAAGGGAGCAGTAAAGTGCCAGTGTTATTCCCTGGTTCCCAGTGCTCCCACTGACCTAAGGGGCTTAATGAATCCTGGTCTTCTGATCAGATCTAGTACAGCTGAACTGGGCTCTGGCTTCAGCCTTACTGGCATGCTTAGATACACAGAAATGGTATTTAAGTATTGTGGAGCAATGTAAAAGAATTCCAGATTGCTAAGAGAACTGCCTTTGTATAGGAAGAGTTGTGTTTTTCCCCCATATACAGGGGGTACATCTTAACATTTCTAAAGAACCTCAACATTTTGCAAATCAGAATCCTACCCTAAAAAGTGAAAGGGTTTGAAGAAGCTACCTCAACACATTCTCTTGCCTTCTCTCTTCTCCAGGCTCCCACTTTAAAATTCCTGCCAAATGACTCATACTAAATGTCTCTCTAAAAACTTTGAGGGTTCTGTCCCACTTATTCTGAGAAAAGATTTCTTCATTGCAAAGAACGCCATTTATACCAATTAACACCTTGTTAATCATCCTAACAGAAAGTTAATTCCACAGATTTTGCTAGGTTTTCCCAATTACAATGGTAACTATTTGAAAAAGAGAGGCTGTTCCCTTTGAACTGCCAGTCACTTTGCCCAAACATTAAAATTAACTGCATACATTTATTGCTTAAAAACCTTACAGTGACAAGAACAAATACCAAACCTGAATGGTGCCTGTCCTCATTCCATGAGGAGACCACTTCTTCCCCACTACACACGGAGTGTAGCAGACTGTCCTTGGCACAACAGTAAACAAGAACAAGCAGTAGATACTGGGGTTTATTTAAGAGTTTTTACCCAGCCTGATTATCTCACATGCATTCACCTGCTCTCCTCCAAGCTTTACAGGTTCACTAAGACCTGAGTACCCCTCCCCAGAGGAAGAGCACTGCTAGTCTGAGCAAGATAGGCAGAAAGTTCTTTCAGTTCTTGCTATGCAGCCACCAGCCTCGGCCACGACCGGCCAGGGACCCTGCACATCCTCAAGCATTTGTCTCTGTGCATCTCCCTGATTTCCAGGATCTGTGCTCCAGCCAGAATCTCCACCACTGTATTTTTATGTAATCTTCTTTTCAAGATCACTTCTTCATTTCTGGCTTGCTAATTGGAGGATTTGGGATGTACCTCTACCTTTCAGTCTGCATACTATCAGAATTTAAAACTGAGCAATACCAACTGCAGTCAGCAAGCAGCAGGCTGCTGCTTCAGAGTTCAAAAGTTCAGTTTCAGACACTCACATACAGGCCCAGCTATCTGCCAGCTGTGTGTGCTCACAGTTCGGGCTATTTCTTCACCTAAGACACAGACAGATAGGTTATAACCATGCTGAGACAAAGTGGAATCTGCAGATCATTTCCACGTAAGAGCCACCTCTCTCAGGAGACCCACATGGTAACTGGATTAGGTCATGTGTCATCCCCTAGTCTCAGTTAACTCCCCACACGTGCTCTGGAGTCAGTTCAAAAGAAAGCAAATTGCCTTCTTCCAAAAGGCACTGCAACCCGTGGATGGATTTCTCTACTGAGAACAACTGGATCAGGCCCCAGTCTGAGGCTGTCACATTGTCTGGGTGTTTGTCAGGGCTGCTCCATGTGCAGCCACAGCAAGCATTGGCAAGGCAGCACAAAACCACAAGCCCCGATTCATTATGATTTTTCATATCTCAGTAGGAAAGAAGCAATTAAAAGTATCATAAGAATATTCCCAAGTGGATTTTAAAAAGTTTTGAAGCTGGTTAAAGCTTTTATTCAACACTGACAAGGGTTATTCTGAATAGCTCAGAGTAGGGAGATTTAAAGGCTTACATAAGGCCAAATGACAGTCAGGAAAACCCAGAAAAGCTTTAGGCCTTCTACAGGATCTACTTTGTTCTAGCTGGATCAGTGGACCTAATAAAACCTTATCTGCCTCATATCCTTAGGCTATGAAAGCTACAAAAACATTATCTTCTTATTAACTTAGTGTTTTACCAACACTGAGAATCTGACTTCATGAACATGTTTCCTGTTAGAAAGGAGACAAAAACAGATGGAGCCATACTCTGGAAGGCTCACCGTGCTATTTATACTTCAGAAAACATATTTGCTTTCCATGGGAACTCAGAGCTATCCATAGGTTTTAAGTTTATGATTTGAGTGTCCTTTTAGAGCTTTCAAATAAGACAACATACAATGTGTCTGGTCTAACTGCTTTTCCCCCAGCAGATAGAGTCCATCTGCTGAGTTTATCAGTAGCAGAAACTTTCATTAACACCCAAATAACGGCATATTATACCTATACTGAGAGAAGAGGCCACTTTATCCTGCAGCTTCCATCTGTCGAGCTGTGGTTCCTGGACTGCAATACCCAGGCAGCTCAGAAATCTCACAATAGAGCTCCTCTCTTGAAACTGAGGATATTCCATCATTCTTAGTTTTCAAATAAGGCACTTAGGCAGCATGACATGACTGATCAACCTAAAGACACCTGAGGTCTACAAACTGCTGTAATTTGAACTTCATTCACCTGTGCCCCAAGCTGATGGTTCTCAGTTCAGAGCAGGCCCTCCTGGGGGATGATTGTTATGCTCCACGATTCACATCGGACGGCTTTGTTCCTGCACTGTGGACAGAACTGTTATCCATCACTTTATTAGTCTGCTGTTCACTAAGAACTGAGGAAGAAGTGTTGAGAGCTAAAAATCCCCCAAACATGGCTCTATACATCATGGGCAGTCACAGCTAATGGCCTTGACATTAGGACTAACAAGAGACAACACTAACAACATTGGGAAAAAATTACCCTCAGTCCAGCCATGCACAGCCATCTCCTCTTTTTTTTTTTTTTAAAGTAGCACATCCTTGTCTCTTTAATTACAGCAAGCAGGATGTGAACATATGCTTACTGCACCCAGCAGCCCAGTGATTCAGGCAAACTTTTAGCTATTAGCAAATCCTTTAGGTAGCTGACTCAGGTAAATAAGATGCGCAGATTCCCCCCAGCTGATTAACCACAGGGCTTGCACAAGCTTGGCTCATTGACCACAGCTGTTGGGAATACAAATGTCCTCAGCTGACAGCCCTGTTCTCAGTTTCATCACCATTTTGGGTTGAAAACAAAAATGTCAGCAGCATTCACTGACATCTTGTCTGGAGCTGGGACAAAATACCCCAAATCAGTAGGAGGATGAAGTTATTCAAATAATAAAAAAGGGGAGCTGAGATCAAGATACAGGCTACAGGGATAGTCAGCCTGCAGTTCTCCAGATAAATCCTACAGATTTATGTACTGCTTACAGATGTCTCAGTTACGAGGCCTGGCTCTCGAACTACCTCCCAAGGAAACAAAATCCACACAGATCCTCAATGACATACAAGCAGCATGTGAATTCAATTTCTTTAATAATCAAACCCAAGTCCCTAGCAGTTCCAGCTGTCATGTTCATTTCTAGCTTCTACAGGCACTTTTTCAGCCTTTACTTCCAGAGCTGGTGTCACACAACATATCTGCTGGTTACTGCTGTGAAAACGTCCCCAATTTCACACCTTCCCGGAGGCAGATCCTCCAAAATCCTGTGCTACAAGATGCAAGTGCCTCTTGACAGCCTCTCCAGCAATAAGTAGGCACAGTTCTAGAAAAACTGAATGGATCTTGCAAGCCTTCATCTCTCATCACATCTGTGTCTTTTCCTGCCAAATATTTTTCACCCTGCCCTCCCCTCTACAGCCTCTCTCTTATCCACACAAACAACTCTCTCTTTGGTAAAGATGAGGCTTTCATAATCCACTTGCTGATGAAGGAAAACAGAAATAGAAATAAGCACACATGCCTTTATCCTTGCTTACCTTCAGGATGCCAAAGACTTTTTCTTCACCTCTGACTGGATGGATCTGAACACTGGAAAGAGACAAACAAGCATTTGGGATGCCTGCTGTAACAAAACAAGCATTGGTATTTAGCGTGGATATGATGGAAGAAGTTAAGTCACATTAATTGCTAAAACTCAAAATCCCTGGAGTTTTATAGGTTTTTAAGTATCACAGCAAATTATATCCAACACACAGATTTTCTGTAATGGATACCAGGGTTTAACTATATTGGTTCATAAAGTTTCTTTCCTTTTCAGCTTCATGGGTCCATATTGTAAGTGTAGATTCCTCACCAACAAGAAGCAACCAGCTGTTCATTAAGAGTCCCTGGCTGCAAGGTGCTGAGCATCTCTGCAGCTTCAGTCACCTGGGAACAGCCAGTGAAAGAGATGGGGAACACAATTTGTGGGATTAGGCCCTGAGAATGGTAGCACAATGCAGACTGCCAGGCCCAAAGACTGTCCAAGGCAGTAAGTCTCCTCCCTCAGGCATAGTAAACATGCTTTAGTACAGGCTGAGATGCCAGGGAGTGGCATCAAAACACAAACACGCCATTCAGTATCTTACACATCTCATTGCTGCCATCCAACATTTTGCTCCTGCCAAGCAGAAAGTTACATGTTGTTAATGGCATTTGTGAGCCACTTAAGTTCGTGAGTCCATGTAGTCCAGTTGCTTAAAAGACAAACAATTGATGGTGTAAAGGAAGGGGAAGCAGAGGAAGTGGAAAGAAACCCTTTTTCCTATGAGACAATCATTCTGGGTTAGTAATGAGTGATAAAAGAGAAAACTGCATTGCTGGTCATCCTCTCTGGAAAAAAATAAAAATGCACATTCCCATCTTGTATCTGCAAATGCAGAGCCTGCAGTGACTTTTCAGAGTAGCAGATTGTAGCATCACCATACCCTTACCAATTTGCCTCCAAATGATTTCCCAAGTCCCAAGGAACCAGAAGCAGAGTTATCATTAGTGCCCAGCATTAATACAGCATTTCAGCACTCTAAACATCTAACGGGAGAAATTACATAAATAATTGTAAGAAAAACTCTGGTTCTTAGCCTTTCTAAAATAAACAGTATTATTTGTTATCCAATTATAATACAAATACTTTGCATTTCCTATTTCATTTTGGTGCCATTTTCCCTTCTTCTAAATGATCATGAGGTCGGGCTGGAAGGAGGGAAAAGAATCTTGTAAAATGCTAAATCTACAGGAACTGAGGTTGCTTAGCACTCCAGAGAGTGCAGACAAATGACAGTAACACAAATAGACACGAAGAAATTAGTTGTTATGCAGTCCTTACCCAGTCTTGCTGGTTTCTATTGTATTTTCATCACTGAAAGATTGAACAAAGGCATAAAAAGATTTGCTCCTGAAAAGTCACAGAATTTGCAGGGTAACAACCAAAACGATTCTCTCAACACTGCCACTTCCCAAAGTGTTTGGTCACGCCCAGGCTGAGCAGAAGCGATTCTGCTCACAAATCCCGCTGATAGATAAAAGGGCAGTGCCCTGCAGAGGGATCAAACCCAAAGTGGGACACAAACTGAAGGGCTTGCAGGGGAAAATTAGAAGCTCCACATAAATAAGGCTCAGCTTGATGCCTTGTATCCCTGGCAAAGTGAACAAAACTACAGTTTAGACAGAAGATGAGTGCACAGGAAAGTCTGTGAAAGCAGAAATCTCACCATTTATGAAATATGTTACTTTTCGCCTACATGTGGGTATAAAAGAAAAAGAGGGGGAGAGAGAGCAGACGACTATGGGGCTTGCCCAGAAAGACATACTGGCAAAAAAACCCATTCACATTATCCTGTGACTACAACTCAACACAGATCAGTAGAGAAGATGGAGATATGTCCAAGAAACAGCAGCTCTGCATAACCAAAAAGCACTAACCTAGAAACAAACAAAGTTTGAAACATTTTTCTTTCTTTCATGACTCACCAGTGCACTCCAGACCGTGTATGGACATTATGTGTTAACAGTCTGAAGTCACTTTTAAAACTTACCAGCTTTGACCACAGCATCATTTCTGAGGAAAAAAGCTCAGTGGCTCAGTCACCTCTTCCCTGGCCACACAGCTGCCTCCAGTAAAGCCACTGAGAATCCAGACCTGTCTCTCCACCCCAGTCTCATCCTGAACACCTCCAAAATGCCTGAGAATTCAGATACAGGCATCACCACAACAGCAGAGAAAGTGAAAATCACTAAGTGAAGAAATGAAAAATGAAGTTTGAATTGATCCTATAACCAATGCGATGTTTTTAGGGGAATTTTTTGTTGGTCTTTGGTATTGATGTGGACTGTTCTACTTTATCATGGTTTTATAAATGGTTTCTATCAGTATATATGACTGACTGATAGCAGGATATGCTATTGCACTGTAACAGGCTATTCCCCACAACACAGATAGAAATTGCTTTCTGGTGAGATTTATGAGGTTTTCCCCATTCCCTTTGTTTTAGAAAAAATGAAGTTTTAAAGCCTATCAGCTTGTGACACTGCTAAAAACACACCAACAAAAATAATATTTAAATAATCAAGTTAAAAAAAAAATAAACAGTTATGAGAAAGAGAGAAAGAGCAGCACTCAGTTATCCAAAAGGGCATGTGTTAACCACCAGCTCAGTAAACTGAGAGTTTTGTCACAGACGTATTTTCAACATTTTGCAACAGCAAGTACCTAGAAAGCTGTTTCTCCAAGGCTTTACATTCCCTCACCTTGCACTGGACTAAGTGATAGCTATAAACTTTTCACTCAGACATGATCCTTGGCCACATACACTCATAACATTTTAATAGTGAAGTTTAACTAAATGTTTTCATGATTTAAAACTCAGTAAGAATTAATTGCTTACTCCATTTCTTACTCAGTATTTCTGAATTTGGAGTTTCTTACTGGGTTTGGAATCCTGAATCACTGAATGCTCCCAAACATTTCAAAGATAAACATATAAAAAAACTATATTAAAAGTCTACACTGCCCAGGCAAACTGCTTATGAAATAAATTTATTCTAAATGGGTAGACTGACTGCTCTCAGGGTTATATACAAGATAGACAGACGGGATGTTACTCAAAATAATTTTCTCATCTAACTCTACTCACCATTCAAGCAGTGAATAGTAGGTTTTCTGCAGATCTGTTTTTATCTTCTTATCTAATATCCTGCAGGGGAAATAAGCTTTTTATTTTCTTCAGAGTATGGCCGTAGTGAAACGATTCCAAGATATATCTCATGAAAGGATCTCATGGAGGCATGAGAGCCTCGAAGCTGTCCATATTTATGCATCAACATTTTATTTCTTCATGGCAGATGGGCTGAAAATTCCTGTATGCAGATTCAGATGTGGACTCACTGCTTGAATTATAGTCAGGCATGATAATTATTATCACATCCTGGGGTTTTTCACCTTCCTTTCCTCGGGGAAAGGACTGTGCATGGTCCTCAAAGTGTAGGAAGGAAAAGGCATTGTTTGGAAAACATCTGATGCAGGCTAATATACATTTGTTTTACAGCATATTCCTACACTAGTAACAGAATGACCAAAAAAAGCAGTGGAAAACTCTTCAAAAAATTATGTAATCCATATTCTGCCCCCTGGAGGCATTAGCTGTACCTTTATCCTTTCTGACAAAGTCTACTAGGTCTTTATTGTATTCCAACGGCCCCACTGCCTTCTCATGCAATATCTCAGTTTGCTCCATTTTCTTGATTTGATTATCAGGTATCTGTCCTAAATCTTTCTTGTTGCCAATTAAACCATCTAGAGAAGAGATTATTCCCTTCTTAAGAGTGCTATTATTTCCTCATGACATGGATGGCTCATACTTTCCCTTCATCCCCTTCTCAACAGATGTCTCAAATTCCCTTACCACCAACCAATTCTCCTCATTTTTCAAAAATCTCCACAAATCTTCAGCTATCTCATCTTGCTGGAGAAGGTTTTCATTACAAAGTTATCCATATTCTTCTCCCTTTCCATACTCACGAGTCTAACTCATATTTTGGATTCCAAAGCAAGTATACATATGTTGATAAAAGGGTAAACTCCACTTCTTTATTTATATCTCACTTCTCTGAGCAAGTGATGTTCCCTTTTATCCCAATGCACATATAGCTCTCCAAAGAGGTTTCACATAGGCAAGTAAGTCTTACTGTTTATCACATACCAAAACTTCCAGTTCCTGTTATTTATTCCCTCACTTCAGTATATTCTTCATCTAAGAGACCATTTGTTCCAGGCTTTATTCCTAGCATGTGTCATACTGATAGAAATTTTCCCTCGGGATATTCAGTATTCAAGAAGTTTAATTTTATGTGACTTGGTTCAGAGAAAGAAAAAGGTTTAAAAAATCTGTCTTGTTATAACATGCTCATCTCCAGTCCATCCTACATAAACAGAAAGTTATAAAAAGCCTGATTTACACACAGTACTTTTTGTCTATCTATTCAATGTCATTACAGAGTTAGCATTTATAATGCTGTTGAAAGGCAGGTGTTGCCAGCAATGGGCTAAGTGGGAACATTAATGTGACAGTTTATTAATCAATTCCATCTCACAAACCCTAATGTAACAAAAAGAAGCATAAATAAATGTCTGATCTGTTAAAGTAATATACAGCCTTTACACTGAGACCCACTTTAGGGGTGGGCTCACTTTGGGCCCACTTAAAATTTCTTGGCAATTTGAAGTTCAGGCTGCTAACACTGTGGAGGATAATATACTAGCTGAAGGCATTCATGTTTTAAGGGTGGTTTGTGTTTGCATTTAATTTTCAGTGAGGTTCAGTACTGTTGAAAGGTGCTGGACCAATAGTGCTGGTTTTGAGCAAATTTATCTTGAACTTTCCCCTATGGTATTACCCACATGAAATGGGATTCGGCTTACCTAGTACCTAGGTAGACCCTCTGGTTTCTCAGCTTGCGAGGACCAATCCTAATTAAAAATTAATATGGAAGATAGTAGGAATAAATATGTTGACTTACAGGGAAAGCTCAAAAGTAATCCTCCAGCTTTAAGCTGGAATATTTACAGCCCTGTGTCCCCTTGACCATCCTCAGTCCCGTGCTATCCCTTCCCTTGTGCTGACAGACTTAATGTCCATGTACTGCCCAAAATCAGACAGGATGAATCCAGGTCTCCCTCATTTCCTCTCTCCTGTGCATACACAGACTGAAGGGGAGCTGCACACTTCAGCTTGGACAACTTTTCAGCTTTTTGCATGGGGTGAAAGAGAACTGAGTGAGATAAAGTCTGTCACATTCCATGTCATAATCATGCACAGATGTTCCATATTAAAAACTAATATTTACTGAAATACTTTCAAAGTTGCATCAGAGCTCCTCAGAGTGTGTTAAAAATAAGCACATGCAAAGTATAACATTTAGCTGGGAGCCAGATTCCTTCACCAAAACTACAGACAACTACACAACTGTTTCTCTGTTAATACAGTGAGCCAAATCAATCCCCTTCATCTAAACACCTCTGAACTCTGGGACTGGCTTTATCTGAGCCTGTATTTGGCCAAGTGATTGTTACCCTCCAGTGAGTACATGACCACATACAAAAAGTTCACGGCATGATCAGTTTATTGCATGAAGAAATGTAATAAACTGTGATTTAAATTTAATAGCCCCAGACAAATTTGCCTGTTTGTTCAACAGAGTGAACTCTCAACCTCCGCTCCTTTAGAGATCCAAGATTCCTGCACTGCACACAGCAATCCAAATTGCCTCAGCAATTCATAGAATTATAAAATGGTTTGGGCTGCAAGGGACCTTACAGACTATGGCTACAGTTACAATCCACTGCCATGGGGAAGGACAGTTTCCACTAGGCCAGGTCGCTCAAAGCCCCATCCAACCTGGCCTTGAACGCTTCCAGGGATGGGGCATCCACAGCTTCCCTGGGCGACCCAGTGCCTCACCACCCCATAAGAAGTATTTGTTTCCCCTAAAAATGATAAGTCACAAAAACAACAACAACAACACCACCACAGCACATGTGGTTCTGATAAGACTGAGCCTCAAATTCCTATTTGATTAAGAGGCCATCATATGACAAATCCAGCAAAATCAAGTATCTGTCTGAAACCCAGGGAAAGTGCTTGATTTACAGCCCTAAGTGGATGTCTGCCATGATTTTCGCACACTTTGCTATCTTGGCTGACCTCTCCCAGATGTATTTTCTGCAAACCAACGGATTTCACATGTTTTTAAATACGGTGACAGCCGGGAATTCATAAATAATATATCTCCACTGAAATATAACTGCCATGTCTGAGCAGTTCCGGCTCCAGGCTGGATCTGCAGCAAAGCCAGACAGCTCAAGTTTATAGCAGCTCTCCCCATTCTGCAGCTAAGCTATTAAAACAGCTCCACTTGTACTCAGCTGCCCAGACATGGACAGCTCAAGCTAATGGTACCTAAATACAAGCATGAAATATTGCCTCTTGTCAGGAAAAGTTACAGTCGTGCATGACAAATTTAGGTAGGAAAAAGTGCACAAAGTGCATCAGACAAAGTGTGTACGTGAACACTTGGTTTCAAAAAGCAAATGTGAACTTGTGGGATTTGTGTTTGTTTTCTCAATTTGTCTTCAATGTCATTCCTGCCCATCAGATGGGAATGTCAAACAGCATGCACAGACTGGAATAACACTTCACTCCTGGAACCCAGGCCATGTCCCCTGCACCCATTACACAGTACTTTAGAAACTACTCATTTTCTCTTTAGGCGCTAAATATAAAAGCCAAGATTGCTGGAAATCCCTCTAATTCTTTTTGTTTCTCAAATTGTCCGAACTGTTATCCTGGATCAGAAATCTTAGGAAAAACAAGATTTGCTCTAGACCCCAAATTTGCCATTCTAGCCTTCAGCATGAAATAGGAGAAGTAAGAAATAACAAACATCTAGGGGACTTTTCACAGAGGCAAGTACACATTTTTAGATACTTTGGTCACTATCTCCCTAAACTATTTTCATTTTCCTTCTGAAGTTTTTTCCTATGTTTCCTCAACACCTACACTAAAGACACTGTATGCTGCTCGAGACACCTCAAAACTTCTGATCTGAAATCACCAGTCCCAGACTGACTCACACTAAAATCCTTTTTCTCTGCACATACACACACACACATACCCTGCACTGCAAACCATCAGAATCCAGCATATCCTGCCTGATTACAGCCATAAGGCACCACATGAGACAGCAACTGAGACCAGACCCCTTGTTACCCATATCACATTCAATAGATTTGCAAATAAAAATGTTCCACCTCTCTGCCCTGTAAGATATGTCATAGTTCACACATGAAAAACTGCTCAAAATTCTAAATCATGCCCCAAACAGCCACATGAGATAAGACTTCTCAGTATTGCATGGAAAATCTTATCATCTTCAGTATCTTGGGTTCTTCGAGCAACCTCTAAACTTACTTTAAATATTCCATGGAGACACCCACACACACGATTTATGACTATCCTAAAAGTTTTTTAAATACTTAGAGAAAAGTTACACAAGGTACCTTCACCACAAGCAAGGGCCTGGTGTTCTGTGGGTGTGAGAACCACAGAAAGCAGCCAAGACCTTTAGGCACCGAGAAAGGGAGTCCTGGGTCTCACTTCACTCAAACTACAGGCCTTGAAATGAGAGATGGGAAAGTCCCAAGACATCTCCCAGCCTAACAAGAAGGATCATTTCCCTGGGTTTATCCACCCATCAGTTTCCAATTACTCAGGAAATATATTCTTCTACCTCCCATCCTGGGACAGTATCTGTTGGTGTAATGAATTTCATTTTCAAATTTTCTACTTGTTCAGCCAAAATTTGTGTTTCCTTTGTCTCATTCCATTACTCCTGAAAACCATTCTCAGAACATCCTTCTGTTGGAGATTATATACCTTTCCTCATTAACTCTTCTAATTAATTGTTTTAATTAACTCTTCTAATTAATTGTTTTCATTAATCATAATAATAATCTGTGTAATCTTCCACTTTAGCCAGCATGTAGCAAAGTTTTTTTCACAAACTGCTGTGGCTAGAACAGTTTGGGAAAAGCACTGAAACTTTAAGTTTTGCTAAATCAACCTTGATATGCTTTCATGAACAAAGCCTGAGGGAGAGATGTATTGCTGAAAACTGGACACCAGGAATGCAGAATTTATAGACCACAAGGACATGGTGCAAAAACCAGAGATAAAGAGGAGACTAAAGAAGACAGTTCAGCATTCATACTGAAAACTCTATCAGGGAAAAAGATAGTAAAAAGTCTGAAAATGTGGATTAATTAGCATGAGGAGTGACAAATCAATAATGAAGAGAAGACAGAATACTAATTAAGAGAATTATGTACTGTGTAACCAATGAACACTGATTTCTTTGTTTGCTAGAGATATATAAATAGTGAAGAAGTTCTGTAAGTGGGTGTGCATCCAGGTGGAGCTATCACCATGGTGCTATGAATAAACTAATGTTTACTTTCTAATGCCAAAAAGTAGTGTTGGAGAGTTTGATTTTTTCCAGTGTTTCCAGCAACACTTCTAGGAAGAGTTGTTCATTCCCCTTCTAAACATTACATTTGCTTTTCTAGTCAATAACACAGTCCTTTTCCACGATGATGTACTTTGGCCATTTCAACCTTTCACTGCTGTTACCAATGATGTCATTTCCCACTCCAGCTAGGTGGAACTACGGGGAAGAAAACTTTGTTAAGAAAAGTTAGAGAGTCTCCAGGCTGCTGCTGCACTGACAACATGAATTGCTCTGTCTTCTGAGAACATTATAACGAAAGGAGAGTTACATTTTTCTAACCACTAGAAAAATTCTAGTTATTTCTCCCTCCTGTGATGTGTCCTTCCATCCCTGTTACAGAAAGAACAACATAGGAGGCATCAATGTATTGGTAGGGCTTATGGCCATTTGCTGCCATGGATATGGATGAGTCAAGGAAATGCATCATGGAGTAGAGAGCAAGCTGGTCTGTAAGAATTATGCAAAAGCTCGGGGTCGACATCAGCTAGGGCAGATCTGTGAAATCCAGGGCAAGGCCAGGCAGTGGGGGTGAGTTACAAAACATCCACGTGCTGCAGTGAGGGCAGAGCAGCTCCGGAGGCTCAGCCATGTGCCTGCCTGAGAGCAGTTAAGTGCTTGCTCATAGCCTATGCACGCACTGGGAGCTGTAATGGCTCTTGGTGAGACGTTTTCCAGACACTGCCTGGCTCTTCCACAGTCAGCAGCTCCTACTAAAATTTTAATAAATTGGGCCAATAATTGCAGCAAAAGCCTCAATGCTCTGACATAGTGCTAGGCTGAAAAAGGACAGGGAACAGCACTTGTCTGGAGCACATCTCAGTGCTACACAGGGCCACCTCTATACTTGTAAATCCAGTCAAACTCGGTCTAAAGGTCATAGTTATCCTTCTGAGAAATCCCATTACAGTCAGAGCTGCCATTCACCCAGGGCAGGAATGTTTCATGGTGTGCTCCCAGCAAACAGTTGGTGAGGTGCTCCAGAGCAGCAAAGGCAGGCAGAAATCCCAGGAGCACAGCAGGCAAGTACAGCCCATCAGCACATCCACACAGCAGGCAGCTCTCAGGGAGGTCCAGAAAGCAAATGTGCAGATGGGCACACGGGTCTGAAAGGGCAAGGTCCTGCTTCTCCTCTCATCCACCAATGCCTTGTTCATTCCTGTGATGGGCCCCAAGCCAGAAAGACACATCCTAAACCCCATCTTTATCTTGAGACAGACCAAACAACCTAACTTAACATGATAAACTCTTCCCAGCATTGAAACCCTTTTACTTCTGTAGGAGATAGACAAAATATGTATGTGTTTTGAAACAAAAAACAGTTCTTGCTGCTGTCTGAAACCAAACCTTTTCTCCTTCTTTACACAGATCTTTCAAAGGAGTCCCAACTCAGGCTGAAAGGCCAGATACTTCTACAGTACACACAATGGCATCAAAACTGGCTGTGAACCTGCTGGTAACTATCTGCCCTGTGCTGCTCCCCTTCCAAACGCTGTATTTTGCCTCATTGATCTGGTAAATTACTATTTACAGTCTTCTCTGTTGTGTAGCTTCTTCCCTTACTGGCTCTGAAAACAGATCCTGAGGAACAGAGAAGTTTTAAATGTCCAGCCCATATGGATGACCACCAGCACCAGCAAACACCTCCTCCACAGAGACTCTCTTCTTCGATTGAGGGTAGAGTATGAGAGGAAAGCTCATGTCCTTGCAAACAATCTGGTGGTGAAGGTGCAGGTGTTAATGTCTTTGAAAAGGGGCTTAATGTCTTTACTAACTCTGGGCAGGAGATTTGTTGATGAGCCCAGACAGCTCAGCTCCTGAAACAAACAAGTGGAGTCTGCACAAGCCTGAGTTTCTGAACTTTTGGGTAAAAGAGTAGGTTCAAGGGAGGAATATTTTCTTTCTTGTTTTCAGGTTTAAATCATTCTGTAAGAAAAATAACTGTTGGTGGGTTTTTTTAAAGCTAGAGTAGCTCGATTTTATGGGAGGCTATTCTAGAAGTGTACAAAGGAGGACCTGATCATTTAAAAGTCAAAAAGCTGAGATTTCGACTTCGAAGTCCCCTATCAAACTACAAATCGGTTTAAAGGATTGCTCAGACTGTCAAACATCTCTCCTCTGAACAGTTCAGGTTGCAGAAACAGTCAGTTATCTGCTGTAGATTTGCAAAATTTCCATTGTTATCTCACTGTAAAAAGAAGCAGAGTTGAAACTCTTTGAAGCAACAACTAAAGAACCTCACAAAGAGCATCCCTCTGACTAAAAGTGTTGCTTTTCTAGGTGTTGCTTCTCTGCAGTGCAAAATACTTCAGAAAGAGTAGCAGCAATTGTGACATCTAAAAAGGTAATGCCTCCTGTCACTCCTGTCAGGTAAACAGTTTTTTAAAAATTCATGCTCTCCAACATGCTGAGTATTTTTCTTGCCAGAGGAAAATTTATTTGCTTTAAAGCATCTGATGATGTCTGCTCTCTTTTTGTTTTCTGACATCTGCTCTGGCGTTCTGGTACTTTGGCAATTGTGTGACAAAATCAATTTCTGACAAAAGCAAAGGCATCCTTTAAGGAAACCCACTCCTTCCATCAAGAATAAAACCAAGCCTCTACAGCTATAGTGGACTTTCACCATCACAGACTAGAAAAGTGGCCTCAACTGAAATTCTGATTTGGAGGATTAAAAACAGGCTTGTCTCTACAACAAAAAATAGACATGCACAAATACATACAATTTATAGAATAATGTATAGAATAAATTTATAGAATAAATGTATAGCAATGCTTTTTGTGTTTTCCTTTCATGTAAGCTTCTTATTATCATAAGACAAGACAGGAAATATAGGTTGAAGCCCCCTGAAAACATCAGTGACAAGGATAAACAACAATTCAGTTGCTGGTAATGAAAAAGACATGCAAAAATGAGAAAAAACTAAATCAAATGTTTTCACTGGAGCAACATAATAATTTTTTTTTATAACTTATCAGAAATGAGTCCAAATAGCAACTCAAATTGTGTTTTTATATGAGTTCTTTTTAATGATAAGGAGTAAATGGTAAAAAAAAGTAATGTAAAAGAGGTTCGTATTCATTCATGTTGGATCACAGCCAAACTCAGCTGCAGACTTGGACTTCAAATATGCCAAAGCTTAGACATAGAAAAAACAACATTATTCATTCTAATTTTAATACAATTATTTCTAATTTTCTCTTCTGGCTTCTGCTGGGAACTGAATGAAGAAATCCCAAAGTAGGCATCTGCTGTACCATCCATTTATACACTTGCACAGGAAGGGAAAATACTGAACTCTGCAATATGCAACAGGACTGTAAGTCAGTACTGCAACTGGAATCCCAGTTACATGCTTCCAGACCTTTAGCTATTTTAAATGTGCAGTCTTCACACTAAGCTGGCCTGAGATTTTGCATTTGTACTCAAACACAGCACTATTTTCAGGAGCTGGGTAAGGAAGCAAAAGCTCCCCTGGAGCCTTGCTGCTACTGCTTGCCTGTATTTCTTTTGTGGTAGGTAAGGAAGGGATGCCTGGCCTTGCTGGGCAGGATCCTTGCACATCCCAGCCTTGTGCTGCTCCTCCCCTGCCCCTGCTGCTTCCTGGCACTGCTCATGGGCTCCTAGGGCAGCCCCAGGGCTTTCCACCTGAGCTCTGATCCCAGCTCATCCCACACAGCATGCAGGGCTTAACAGGGTCTTGCCATAACAGCAAGGTGGCCCAGAATTCTTTCCATCTGTTACTATTTTTCCAGGGATTCACTTCCTCTCCATATAACGAGTAAGCAGGAGGAATGCAAACAGTGCAGTCAAATCCTGTAGTCATCTAAATGACCACAGCACCGGGATCTAGGACTGAAAGCCCCTCCACTGCTGCCTAGAACAGAGCATTTTAGCATCTCCTCTTCTGCTGTCACTTAACAGCTTCCATTAAAGATTAAGTACCTCAGAGAGCAAAACAACTATAGCAAGGATGATAAAAACACATCCAGCAAGAACATTTCATGCCACCTCCCTCTCCCTCTTGGCACTGAGGCAACCGTATGCTCTATGCTTTAAGAGGAAAAAAAATCAAACCCAAATCAAAAACCTCAGGCACATTATTTTCCCATCTCATTTGCATAACAGATGAATAGTTTCTAAATTGCATCAGTAAGCCCATTACCATTCACAGTAAGACATGGGGAGGACACACTCTGCAACACGAAAGAGGAAAATCTCTTGCTTCTCAAAGGGGTCCCTCCTTTGAGGGACCTACACTAGAGTAAGGGTAAAAGGGGCCTGAACAGTGAGTTGGGAGGCCAAAGCAACCACACATCTCATGGAATGGAGCAGACACCCATCTCTGTTCACTGAGAACTTTTATATCTACCAGAATGGTGTCTAGCTGACAAGGACTGTCAAGAGGCAGGAAAGATGTGACAACAAGAATTGGTGCAGAAGACAAGACTTTATAGCCAGCACCTGCCTTCTGAGATACCTGGTGGATACTAAAACATGCTGCATTTGTAAGGAGCTGGCACTGCTCACAGTGCTGCACAAGCTGCAGGAGCATATAAACTGATACAAGTCAGCATAAAAGCTCTGCTGATTTATCCTGCCTGAAAACTGGCCCCAAAGATTTTGTTACCTAGACAACCAGAAGGAAACTAATTCTTCCAGTACCACAGGAATTGGCAAGATTGAGCTGTTTACAAAGTCTGCTCTTGAACAACATTTTCCTTTTTTTTTGGTTTATAAATTATTTGGGCCTTTCCATAGTAAGCTGAATTATATCTGTCATGGGTAGAACAAATATAATTCATCTCATTAAGGAGGGGTACAAACTTATTTTCTGATGAATTCTCCAGGCTTGCTAGCAAAATAAGGCATTTGGTGCTCAAAGCAGGTTGCAAGCAATGGTTAAAGCACTATCAGCATTGGTCCACATCAGATTCCTCAGTCTTTTTTCAGACAGACACAGCTCACAAGGTGCCTGTTCAAACTCACTGTGCAGCTGGAACATGTAGAGATGGGGCCCTAGAGCTCTGAAGTGCTGTGATGTCATGGTCACAGCCCAGGCTGCCCCCAGGACAGGGCTTTCTGCCTGTTGGTTCTGCTGCAAGAAAGAGGGAGCTGGTTTCCTCCAACTGGCTTTATTTACTGGCTTTATAAAGGATGCCATGGCATTCCTGAAGCCCATAACATACCTTGTCTGGAAAGGCTTGACCATGCATTCTTCCACAAAGTAAATCATGTGACTGACTTCATCTCTGCTTTCAGAAACTGGAATGGCTTTCCCTGAACTCCCCTGGGTTCACAGAGAACTCCCATCTGCACACAGTGAAAGGAAAGACTGGGCTGGTTCACCCCTCATCATTGCCTGACCTCACCTTGTGCCCCTGTAAGCATCACCACTGGCTTCAGCAGGGCCTGAACAGAACTGCAAAGAATTCAGCAGTTGCTCCAAAACTCATATCAGCCTTTGGATGGGCAAAGGCCAGCTTAGAGTCCTGTGGGATCTCAGTGAGAGTTTTGGAAGGAAATTCCCCATTTCAGCTACAAAGTCCTGCTGTTCTTGACAAAACATGGGGGAAAATATTTCTAAATCAGTTCCTTCTTAGTCCCTTGCATGCTCATTTCTGTGGGAGAAAGCACTTAGATCCTTGATATTTAGATCAGCAACCCATTTTCTCCCTCTTTCAGCTGAGAAAATGCATTATAAATATTAAAAAAAAAATCTCCTCATGAGGTTAAGGAAAAACTAGAAAATTCAATACTTAGAATGAAAAAATACAGACTAATACAAGAAATAAATTTATTTGTGAGCCTAAGTGGAAAATGAGAAGTTTTCAGCCTTCTAGTCCAGCAATTGATCTATCTGCATTCTGTATTTATACAACAAAATTATTAAAAAATTAATTAAAAATGGAGAGGCAATCAGAGTAGCACAGTCCAGGCTAGAAAAACTGTTCCAAGCAGCACATAACCTTTGCTAGAATGTTTACACCTTGGAAAAGCAGCTTCACTGTGGAGGAGGCACGAACAATATGCAGCAGGAGACACCTTTAGCCTCCTGGGGAAGGTCTGTGCTAATTACCTGGGGCAAAGGGAGGCACAGCTTTCTTCATCTTCATTAGGAAATCATGTTTGGTATGGACAGTGCACACCTCACTGAGGCAGTGAGGCTACTAAAATAAAAGTTGTTTGGAGCACCAGCTCATCTTGCTGGCTGCTCTTGCAATCCACCAGGAAATGTGGAAAAACATTGAGGAGGCTTTTCATGACACCCCTCAGCTGTGGGACTGCAAGAGATAAGTTTTCACTCCCTTATGCCTCTGACACACAGCAGACAACCAGGCCTATGAAATGAGAGGGGTTCAGTGCTCTGCTGAACCAGGTTAGTGCTGATGCTTCATGTTCAGGCAGGATATTTTACTCAGAGACCTACATCACACAACATGAATATTAAATTCAAACCCCATTACATGCCTCTGTAATGGAAAATTCTTTTCATTGCACAGGACTATAGGGGCTTGAGTGAAGGAAAGCCCAGTTAGTTATAAATAATTCACCCAAATAATGAAGCAAGTTTAAGACCTGGAAAGAATGGTTCATGTGCCATTCTTTCATGAAAAATGGCCTCTTTTTGTCTTTCTCTGCAATTCGGGGTTGTTTTCGGTTTTTCTCAAGCAATGTCTATTTTCTGTCAAAATACCCCATAAAATTATTGAATGCCAAGTTTTCTTAGCCAACCAAAACGCTAATTATTTTTTAAGGAATTGGCCCATATAAACACAAGTTTTGGCTGACTTTCCCAAAAACCTCTGAAGAACCCATATTGTTCTCGAGATCATCCACTTAAGGAATGGGTGGGAAGCTGAGCAATGTATCCATTGCCTCTATCTCCAGCTTCCCACCACCAGTATTGCTACACTGGGACACACAGCAAGGTCTTAGTTATGTGCTGGGCTAGACAAACTCACAAGAATTCAGGTGTAGCTGGAAGGCCTCCACCCTAATTTCTGCCTCTATGGGACACGAGCTAAATTTGCCCCCAACATGTTAAAATGTGGGTTCTGTAACACCAAAGCTCATAGACTCCAACTCTTGCAAAACACTAAAGAAATAATATGAACATTTCAGAGAACAGAGACACATTCTGGCCTTCAGACACTGTTCCTGCAATACAGCAGCTGCTATGAAGCATCACAAAGCCTGTATTTGTACAGTGCCACCATCTCTGTCCTTGGCACAGGGGCAAAGTCAGGGATAGGGGGTGTGACTGAGGCATTCTGTGCTCCAGAAACAGGAGCAGCTGGGCACAGCATCTGCAGGAGCACCCACGGGGGCTGCTCTAATTTAAACTGGCCCCTGAGCAGCTCACAAGCTAAGGAACAGAAGCAGAGATGCCTCAAGCCACTGTTGTACTCTCTTCCTGAAGCTGCACCTTTGGAAGCACGGCAGAAAATAACAGCAGATTGTAAGAGGGCCAGGAATAAAGCTGGGCAGAACAAAGTCTCCTCACCCAACAGTGTCTTTTACCCAGACACCAACAACCCTAAAATGGCACCCTGCTGCAAGTCAGCATTGTTTGCTGTGTCACCTAAGAGGAAGAGGGAAATGTCTCAGCTTCTGGTCATGTTTATCCCAGCTCTAGTACTGACTAATGTCATTTCACTTCCACAGCATTGCTTTGGAATTACCGTCTGGTAACCAGGAGCAATCAGCCTCTCTTAGCACAAAGAGCTGATCAAAATGTGAGTTTTGGTCTTGGGATCATCCCAGACAGAGCAATCAGGCTTGAGGCCTTTTCTAATCAGAAGAAGAGGATTAAACAGGTAAGAAGCAAAGAACTCTGCTGTGTGTGTCATACAAATAATGAATCTTACTCAAGAACAGTGCACTGATAGCAGACTGTGTCTGATGGATTACATTGGCTGTCAAAGAAATTACTCTTCCCTAATAATACATGCTCTCAATGGGGAAAACTTGGAATAGGGGAAGAAGGAGAGGGAGGGGAGCAAAAGGAAATTTATAAAGCAATTCAGCTTTTATTCCACAGCACAGTGAACACACAGAAGCTGAAGCAGGAAGCTGGGAAGTCTCTCATGCTCCACACAAGCTGTTAGACAATCTCCTGGACGTTCAGCCCTGCAGGTGAAGGCCTTTGGCAAACCCAGAGAGGAGAAAAGCATTCTTATCTGCTGGTGCTGACTGCTTGTATCTGTTGGCGGGGCACAAGTTCTAGCTGAGCAGACTTAATTTCTCATCCGGACTCACTCACTTCATATCTGGAACTGGAAGGAATGGGATGGCCTCCAGATATGTCTCCAGATACAATTCAGGTTCGAGTCCATGGAATGTTCAGGATTTTATTTCAAACCTAATCAGCTTCTCCTGTAAATTCAAAAGTGACTCTCTGGAGATACAGGTTTGCAGAGCCTTCTGTGATCCATAGCATTCCTGGGAAATGTGATGTATTCTTGGGCCTAATTACTGACAGATTCAGGCACACAAATAGATCTCTGGTCTTCAAATAATTTTAAACAGAAATTTTTTGTTTATTGGCCAAAATTATCTCAAACACGGAGTCTGCAGTAGCTACAGCATGCAAATGAAAGCATTTCTCTAACCACCTCTCTTGCCCTTCGGTAGTGGCCATCCTGCCTCTCCTTGAAAAACAGAATGAAAACCCGTTCCTGAGTTTTCAGGTATGGAAAGGCAGCATCCTCCACTCCCCTGAGCTGGCCAGCACAGGGCACACCGACCACAAGATGAGAGGGCATTAATATGTTCCCCATTGAAACAGAAGCTTTCCTGAGCCCATCACACACCGTGTCTGCACACTTGGCCTGGGACACCCATCTCACCTCAGGAATCTCTTAGCAAGTTATTTACAGGGTTTCCTCTGCCTCTGGGGAAGAGTGAGCACACAGGAGCTAACAGGTGTGAAATCAGCACTAAAGGGGTTTTCATGCAGCTGGTGTAGTCCTCAATGAAAGGCAGCTTCTCCTACAAGACCTTATTTCTGTGGGTCCCTCCCATTGCTGCTGTGAAGGCAGCCATACACCCTACCTCACATGGGTGTTACAAGTGCATCAAAATCTTCCAAGTGCTGCGTAATCAAGTAAACCAGTAAAGCACAACAAGAATTTGTTTTGAAAGCAGACTAATTTGTGTATTTATAATAACAAATACAAAGAAACTAAAATAATGCCATTTTTTATGGTTTGCGTTGGAGGGTAACTAGTCATTTTGCAAAGACAAGAAGGGCAAGAAAGCTGTATTTTAGCCTAATTAATCAGAACTAATGAGCCCCTAAAACCTTGTTTCTCTCAATCAGTACACTATCAGCAGTGACACTGCAGTAGCCTGTTCTCCATCAAAGAGCAGCCCAGGGGCCATCTAATGACACTTCAATGTGAGTGTCTCCGAGTTTTTCCATGAAGTAAAGCTTGACTAAATTTCCAGACCAGATGGTGGAACTGTGAGACAAACTGTCAGATGGCTCTGAAGTGTTTAATACAATTAAGGATATGCAATCTGGAAACGCCCTGGGCTCAGACAATTTGTCCACAGATTTCTGCAAAGCTTTCAGAAACAAATACACACAGTCTCCTTCTGACAAGTTTTTTTTAGCCAATAGCAAGGGAATCAGGGATCACAGGAAGCAAACAGAACCCCTTGCTGAGACCTTCTCACCCCCCTAATGGGCAGGACAGCAAAGGAGCAGAACATCATTTCAGGAAAAACTTCACTGGAAGAGTTTTTAAGAATTTGAGTGCGTTGCCCAGGGTGGTGGTAGAGTTGTCATCCTTGGAGGTGTTCAAGAAACAGCTGGACATGGCACTTTGTGCTGTGATCTAATTGACAAGGTGATGTTTGGTCAAAGGTTGGACTTGATGATCTTAGAGGCCTTTCCAACCTAAATGATTCTGTGATCAACAGCTGACAAACATCATGAAATAGAATCAGTTTCTCCATAGCAAACATTTTGCACTCATAGTGCTTTTCATCCAAGCAAAGCAAACATTAATTCTCTCTATACTCCTCAAAGACTTGTAATTACACCACCTGCACAGACAGGGAAACTGAGGCACATTGCTCCACAGCTCATCTCCATCCAGCAGACCAGTGGGAGAACAGCACATACTGGGCCTGCCTTGTTTTTACTCACCTTGTCCTCCCTTTCTTTGCTTTCCATCGGCACCAGCATCAGCCTAAGGAAGCAGCTCCCAAGCCCCTAACATTTTCACAAGCTCAGGAAGACAGCTTGCCTTTGATGCCAAGTGAGACAGAGGACACCCACAGAATGGGAAAAGCCCTCACCTCCCACTTCAGAGCAGCAGACCTGAGTGGAGAGTGACTGTGAACAGAATCACACAAACACACAGCCCCAGCTACCCTCTGTCAATCATTTCACCAGCACACATATCCCAGTAGCAGGAACAGGAACACCCAGTAGCAAACATCCCACATGTGACATTTCTCACTGAAATATTTTGTCTACTCTGGAGTAAAGGGAGAGAGCTACTGCCTAAAACATACACTCACAGGTGGAAGAAGAAAGGAAATGTTGGAAAGGCTGAGCTGCTATAGCACAAAAAGCGAAAAATTAGTGCCCATAGCAGAATTCAGGATTTCCCAATGCTAGGTGTGCTTTGTGATCTGTTAAAGGCCAACAAGGAGATGATCACAACACCATAGTGGGTAGTGTAAATCACAGAATCACAGAACTGTTAGTGTTGGAAGGCACACCTCTGGAGATCATCTAATCCAACACCCCTGCTAAGGCAGGGTTACTTCACGTCAAATCCACTCTATGCAGGAATTTGTCCTCCTTGATCTCCAAACAAAAATACATGAAGGGCTTGAGAGTGCTTAAAATAACTTGAGGTATACTGTCCATAAGGCATATTACCTGTGTTTCCAAAACAAGCAGAGAAAACCTAAGATATTCAGTTTAAAGAAATTCATGTTATATCTGGAAAAAAACTACATGTAACTGCATGGCTTGAACTAAAACCTGTGAGCGCTCAGAGCCATGAGCTCTTGTTCCATGACTACTTTAATCCAACATAACCAGCAGCTGCTGCCAAGAAACAACTTTCCCACTTCACACTCCTGTCACTCCTTCCCATTCACACCAGTAACTGGAATCTGCATCAAGCTGTATTGGTTTATGAATGCCAGCAAGACTGTAGAAGCAGCAAAGCTCTGGAAGTAATTGTGGCATTGTCATCCCAAATTAAATTCATCTGCCTTTAAAAGGTACATGTGACCTCTTTTCCTACCCCTCACACTAACCTTGCAGCCCATGTATGACTCTTCCTGCCAAAATGGTGTGTGCCTCCTCTCTGAGCTGAGCTTCACAGCCCATAACATTTCCTTTGGACCCCGCAGCTCATGGAAGAGGCATCTGTGTGGCCACACAAGTCCCATACTTCCTACTGCTCAACAGCCAGATGGGGAAAGATGTCGCTGCACAGCTGAGAATTGTATTGAGAAATGCATTTGTTGCACATGCTCAGATGAACAAATCTTCAGCTCCTGCTCCACTAGCTCCTGGGTGTTTGTTTTCACACATTCTGGTTCAGGTATTTGATTGTGATGTGTTTATACATACAGGAAACATCCTTGTCTACTGTGCAAGATTCCTTTTGTAGCTATTCCTGGTTAAATGGCCACACACTACACTTGACAGCACACCTAAAAAAGCCAGTGAAAACTTGCTACTACATATTTGAACAAGTACAACAAATGGAAATTTTGCCTGCAAAAGCAGAGTGGGGAATCTGATGCTAGAGTGCAATCAAAGAGCAAACAGGCTGCAAGAAGGTATTTCAGGCTGGAAGACCCCATCTACCTAACACGCCAGAAGATGAGAATTCAGCCAGTAAATAAATATTTAATAAAAGGAGGAACAAACCCAAAGCCTGCAAATGCTAGTCAAAGGCACCTTACAACCTTTAAAACCAGATGGTTGTGGCATACCAAAACTAAAAAGATCACATGCATTCCTGCCTTAAATATCTTGATTTATATCTCTCTCAGAAAGCTGGGAGAGCAATAGCACAACTTTGAGTGCTTGGGACATTAGGCTTGCTGCTGAATGCAAGACAAGTGCATAGAGATGTAACAGGAGCAATTAATTACCTTCCCTGCTGCACGTGAGCCCAATCAATAAGGAACTAGTTGGGAATCCCTCCTGCTCCAAACAAGCTATAAGCTGTCTCATCCAAAGAGTGGGGAAGAGTATGAGCTCCCTGCCACTTCCTCCAGCTCAGACTCACCACATCACTTGAGTTGGAAAATGCAGCACCAGACACAAGTACTGCAGGAGCCATACCGACTCAAAGCATTGCTATTCCCAGAAGACTTTTCCATGCTTCTCCTTGGATCATTGATGCACTCAGCTGACAGGCTTAAGGGGGTGAGAAGTGACCTGCTATGACCTTATACATGAGCACATTATTCCATTCTTTGGAGCCATCATGCAGTGTTAAATTCACAGCTTTCACACAGGTTATTTGTAAATTAGTTCAATAGATGCTGGAGCTTTCTTTACTATTACACAGGCAGTTGCACAAACCTTGGCAGTGCTTGAGACACATTCTCTAATTTCCCCAACACATATTTGTCATCTTCTCACATGACCTGTTCTCACACATTGCTCATGAGCTGCCTGTGCTCCACCTGTCAATATCTCACCCTGCATGTGATGTCTGTCAAAAAACACTCAACCTGATATACTCCCTCTCTCTTCAAGCTCATGAAAAACACCTTCCCTAGGCAGTTTCTTCAAAGAAATTCCTGTCTACAGATGCTTTGATAAACAGCCTGTATTACCAGAAGGATGTTATCTATTAGGCAGTGTAATTGGTAATTCCGAGATCAGGTCTCCTGGTACACTTCCGTAATGTTTTCCTACCACTATTATCCAGCAGAGCTACTGATGAAAGTCAGATAACAAAGATAAATCATAAAAGGCAAATAAAGTCTTCATGCATTGTGCCATGGTCTTTCTTCCAGAGACAGATGGCAGCCTGCAAAATGCTGGGCTTCAAACTGCATGTGACCCCGTGGGTCAGTGATGCTGTACATCATCAGCTGCCTGGCCCTGGCACAGAGAGGCAGGTGGGATTGCACACAGGAAAGGCTGACCTGGCCTCTGGATGGATGGGGCAGTGTGGGGCTTGGAAAATCACTGCATCCTGCTCTAAATCTGCAAGGTGGGGCATTCTGGCTGACAAAGACATCTCCCTTATTTGTTTTTAGACAAGTTATCAAATGTGCAGTTTTATATACACCAAATATGACAGCTTCAGATGATGGCCTTTTCCTGCACAAGGACAATTTCAACCTCAGTGTGTAATTAAAATCTCACAACTTCATTGGATAATTGCAGATTAGAGCTCTGAAAAGGTCTCACTTTCTTCTCCCTGCTTCTGAGGCAAAAATGAAAACCAGAGGGGAGCACTTGATGAAGATTTTGCTGATGGGATCACCTACAGCTTTCTTTATTGGCACTGATCACAGTTTATAAATGCAGACATAAAGAATAATTTTCACTAAATAGCATCCCAGAAATTGAATGATTTTTCCATCCAGCAGCAGCTATGACAGACAAAAGGGATGTTAAGCAAAAGCAGTTTGAAATGTAAGCACCTCAAAAGAATGTCCAGTTCTGAATTACATGGCTCAAATTGTCATTTAAAATCATTGGTTTAGATTGTTGTAGGCTCAGGCTGTCATCTAGCACAGATCAGCATGGTATAAGGCAGGAGCTGAGCTCTACAGCATGTGCTATGGGTACACAGCTTGATCCTAGAAGTAAGAAATTCCATGTCCTTCCCTTCTCCTCTGACTTGCTATGCAATTCATGTAAATTGTTCATCCTCCACAAAGTACAACAACTGGATGTACCACATCTCTGTCTCCAACACGAGGGCCAGCTGAACTCACAATCAGCCAGAAAAACCTTGTGAAGCTCAACCTGTCACGGTGTCAAGAGGACAAAGTACCTTCACCTGTGCCTGACACAGGCACCCAGAAAGTAGAGTACACCCACAGGGACCTGCAAGGCAGCCACTGTCACACCAAGTGATCATACAAAGTGTGACAGCTGCATCCAAGCACAAGGAGCACTTAAGGAAGAAGCTTCCTCAAGGACAATGCCTTGTTGCCTTCCACTGATGAGGAGTGATACCACAAACCCAGGACTCCTTGCTCCTGGCAGTGCCCATCAGCACAAGTAACACTGAAGAGGTGGATGTGGAACATACACTCTTGAAAACTCTGTTCCCACCTCTGAGGCTCTATTTGGGTACCACGCACCAGAAAGGACATCTTCACATCACTCCAGCCTGGCTGATCCACAGGATGACTATCAGTGTCACTCCTGCTCCTTCACCAAGCAACACTTCAAGAGAACACAGGCTTTGAGCTTCCTTCAGTTGCACCACTAGAGGGATTCTAAAATGGGAACTGGGAAAATGAGCTAGGAGAAGGCATTTAAAGGAATAACCCTAGGTCAGAAGTATGAAACAAAGGTTTTCAGGTTCTGCTAATTCAGCTAAACAATGCTGTGGTCAGGGCCCAAGACCCTGACATTTTCATCTACATAATCTTCAATTTTATTAGGCCTTCAGTTGTTTTTTTTTCTCTTGGCAAAGGTACATTTGTAAAAGAAGCAGCATTACAACTGATCTGGAAAAAGCAGTCTCTCCCTGTTTTGCCCAAACACACCTGAAGGACATTAAACACACAGCAGCAGCCAGTAGCTACTGGTCTTATCAATATTTTCAAATCTGTCTCCCAGCAGGTCAGATGGAAAGAAAGAGTCTCTCCGAGGTTTCTTCAGCTGAAGTTTGATTGATCAGCTCTAGCTGAACCAAACTGCTCCTGTAAGTGCTTATGTAAACAAACTAATTACAAAACTGACTAGACTGTATTTAGTTTATGCATTTAGCAGTGACATCTGCATAGCTAAATCAGGCTGGAACAAGCAAGCCTACCTCTGGCACAGCATCTAGTGGAGAAAGCATATTAGACTTCTCTTTGTTCACAGATTTTTCTCTCTTTTTCCCTAGCCCAGTGACCCTTTGTGACAAAGATTTATAGAACTAGCAGTCTAAAGGGGGTCATTGCAGGGCAAGCAAGCGTAAAATGAAAATGGAAGAGGCAACTGGAGATTAGCTTAAACTGAGATTCATGTTGTACAATTATCACAGTAAATTCAGGAGTTCAGAGGCGACAGCACTGTGCTTTACTTCTCACTAAGCATGTCAGAGTGATTTAGAAGTGACCATTTGTCCTGCTACAAACAACAACTTAGTCTTGAAATCACCTTGAGTTGCTACTTGCTGCCTTAAACACGAGCTACGACGAGGCACCTTCCGCTCTGCACCTCTCAATTCTCACGAGGAAACACAGCAAGGTCTGAGTATTTCAGCAAGGTATTTGTAAAAACATCCCTTTTCTGGGACTGCTGAGGAACATTCACTAGGGAAAGAAAAAGGAGAAATGAACACCAAAGAACAGAAAGTCTCTTTGCATTGATTTATTCTCCAGTTCACGTTCTTAGGCACTGAATTATCCATCTTCCACATAAAATGATGTATTTATTACTATCTATTTTCCAGACATCCCACAATATATACCACGAATTGTTTTTTACAGAGAACTCTCAGCCCAAGGATATGTCTAAGGGGCTGGGTACCAGCAAATCCACACTTCTTTGCCTTTCCTTCTCGACTTTGAGCACTAAATGTTATGTGGGTCTCTCAATTCTTGTTTCATAGACATGTCCAAGGATTCCAAATGTTAAACATGTATGTGAGCCATAAGAGTGGTTTAAGACTGACCACATGCACTCCACACTAGTGTAAAAGTAGCTGGTGGACTGGAGATTAAACCAGTGCTTCTGCATTTCTGCTGCTTCTTTTTTGATTCTCCTGGGGACTCTAAAAGTGTGTATTTATTCTGGGAAGAATCCAAACAAGATTCATTCACTTGTTCTATAAAACTACAATAGCTGAGTCAGTCTTTAAAAGCATGTCTTTTTTTAGTATTTATCCTTCGTATGTACTTATTCATTTACTATAAATAAGAATGGATCACTTCTTGTTTACTTGAAGAGATGAACATTTCTATTTTACAGAACTGTCTGAAAAAGAATTTTATCAGGCATAATGTCCTGAAGCATATTAAGGGGCACTAGCAGCTTCAACCTTGAAGCAACTCTGCTTTAACTGTAAAACTAAATGCAAAGTTAATTAGTTGGGTTTTGGGGTTTTTTTACAGAAAAGCAACAATCCACCACTGGCCTGATTTATCCCACTGCTGGAATTGCTTCCACCAAAAGAACAGCCACAATTAAGCAAAAGGTAAGTGCAATTTTCACTAAGTTTTTTTCAGTATGGTTGCACCAGTAGAAAGGTCACTAGAGCTGGATCTTCTGTAAGTAGGACACTCACAATGGCAAAGTAGATCAGGACAAGCCTAACTCTAGGAGCGTTAATTGATCAGTCACATAAGTGAATTAAGATGCTTAAGCTCCCTTCTTTACCCTCTGGCAGGTTGAGGCATCCTGCAATTAAAGTTTAGTTAGGAGAAGGATTATCAGGCATGTGTAAGCTTTCAAACAGACCTGTCATGTATGAAGAGCAGCTGCTGACATTGATGCCCTACGGAGAGGCTCCCTTGGAGTTTGATTACAGCAGTCTAACATTCCAGTTTATGAATTACACTCCAGAACAAGTTTATCCCCCCATGCAGATGTGCTCTAATCACATCAGTCCCCTCTGAGATTCCCAGTGGAGCTTTTAACGCTTTTGGACACATTAGATCATGGAGTCAGCTTGACAATTCTGCTTGAGGGGATTTGTCAAAGCCATTAGGGTGCAGACTGGATGCCTGCACTGAAGGATGTGGGATCACCTGCCTGAGCCTGCACTGGCTAGCTGGGACCTCAGTGATAGATAGAAGTGCCCTACTATACAGTGAGCTAATTTAGCAGAGACAAACCTCAAACTAACAGCTTTACACAACGCTTAATCTAAATCCTCGAGAATCAAAACATTTTATTCATTCTCTTCCCATTCATTTTCAGCACTGCATGATGTGTTAAATTTGGGAAAGCCAAAGAAAACAGACAGTACCCTCAGGAAGGCTGTACCCTGAGGATTTCCAAACCAATCCAATCCAGGAAAAATGGCAAAAGAGACACAAACCCAATCACTAAGCTGAACTGTGGGTCCAAGGTTGCTCAGAAGAAAGGATGTTCAAGGGTCTGCAGACAATTTGGTCCTTCAGAAGCAAAGAAAGGATTTGGAAACACTCAGTCATCACTTTGAAAAATTGACAATAATTTGTCAGTCAAAGCATACTTTGAAACAGTAACACTGCCTAAAACTCAAGGAGGTGAGATTTTCCATACTCAATGGGAGGCTACTGGAAATAGCATCAAAGAGGAGCTGAACACTCAAAAAGCTGGCCTCCAAAACCTTTCCAAACTGTGGTTCAGAAAAGCTTCACAGCAGCAGCCTTGGGAGGAGGGGCTTCTACCAATTACTAGGATAAAGCTGGGAGCAGAATCACATTTTTCTATTCAGCGTGTTCTGTGGCACATGTTGGTGCAGCCCGGTAAGCAGGAAGATGAATGTGTTTTCCTGGGAGAGAAAAGCAGAGCTGCTGAGCAACAAATCTTGTCCACAGAACCACTGACAGGCCTGTGTGGAGACAGGGCCTGCAAGTCCATCCAGCTTAACCCGAAAAACAGAGAAGGGAAGCTGTAAATTCCCATTCCCATTTGGTGTCCAGGGGCCACCAACCCTACCAGGGGGATTAAACACCTGGTCTCAGTCATTTCTCCAGCTGCCCATGGCAGGGTGGTGAGGGCAGCTCTCTGAACACCTGGAGCTCAGGGCACAGCTCTTCCCAGGCAGCTGGAAATGGGGCAGGATATTCTGAGAATAACACACAGATACATGTGTGACTCTAACCCACAAACTGGTGTCTCTAGCAGCAACCATATGGCAAAATCGGGAACAGAGCTGGGAACAAAACCACATTTTCAGCTCATCTGCTTTTTCCAGAGGTCACCAATCACTCAGCTCCAGTTATCATGTCCAGCACTTAAGCAACAGTTGGCTTTTCACAGTTTATGTAATATTTATTATATATACCTGCATCTTTCCTCCATCTACCTTAAGAGAGCTTCAGAACAAAGCCAAATTTCTTCCTTGATTAGCATAGGGGCAGTCTGCCTTTGGGACTCAGATGTGTTTCACAGGAAAGGGAATGTGAGCACTTGAGGAAGGTGCCTATATAGTTGTGACAGGTCTTTTATTTTGCCTTTCCCAGTAACTGAAGCCCAGGGCAGACATTTGTGTCTTGCCTGGGTGGCTGCATCCTCAGTGGAGCCAAATATCCCAACCCTTGCAAACAGGCCATGGCTGAGACAACAGCTTCCCATCCTCAGCAGTGCTGACCATGCTGGGACACATTCACATTTCCCTACTGCCCACTGAGCTGCAAAAGGAACTCAGTACCTAGAGCTTTACAGCTCCTTGGGAGAAACCACCCCAAAAAGTTTTATTTTGAACCATCCTGTTGCTACATTTTTGTTCCATTACAGCCCACTTGAAATAGCCCGAGTCTGGTTTTACACTGATGATAAGACTATGCATTTGTGCTACCAACAAACATCTTCCCATCCCTTTGGGAGGCTGTGAGGGAGGGCACAGAGTTAAGTAGCAGAATCCATACTGGAGTAAGGATGGGGATACTGGATCTCCTGGTTCCTCTGCCTCACACATTCCTGAATCATCTGTTTTCCAAAACAAATTCAAATCTTCCTTGGGAAATGTGATCAGTACATTTTTAGCCTGGTTTTCTCTGGAAAGGGGGTTCATGTAACCACACCAGTTGCCAACCCCTCTCCCAATAACCTTCAAATCTGCTAAGTCACTTTAGACAAATCTGAGAGGATTTACAGCCTCAGGGATGGTCCTCACATTACTGCACTTTTTGGAAACCAACAATTGAGCAGAGACCTTCAGGCTGTCAGCTCCAGAGAGGGAGAACACTGTTTACACTCTGCCCAACAGCACAAACATGTTTACATGGGTATATAATAGTCAGACATAAATACACATTTAGTGACAGACTGACCAACACATGCACAGCTCTGGGTCAGCTATTTTCTGCTTTTTTCCTCCCCTTTAAATCTAAAAACTATGCATCTTTCTATTTCAAATACAGGATTTCCTTTTTCTAGAACTAGAATAAAATATACATTGCTTTTTCACTACTTTGCTGAGTTGTTTATATTTTTATTTTATCTTAAGCTGCTTCCTATCAAACTTTCCAGACCCTTTTGCCTGTAACAGATGGCTTTGTCACCTCCACCACTGGGTGCAGTGTGGATATGGTGTGTGAAGCTGTTATAATAAATAGCTTCAAATCTGGTCTGGATCAGAGAACTAACCCTGAAGCAAAGAAAATTCAATTACTCCTTTCTAGTTTCAAGAAGATCAAATCATAAAGCATTTGAAGACAACATCTCTTCTGCTTGGATCCCTGGCATTAAGAAAAAACACAGCAGGAGAGCACAATGAGGCAGAGACAGAAGTGTTACTCTGGAATAAGGCTTGAGAATAGTGATGCCTCTCCACAGAAAACTAGTGATGCTCAAATATGAGCAATGGACACAACAGGAACTCCATGAATGGACACCCATTACATGAACAGAGCTAAGAGCAAATAGAGATGAGGGGATTCTGATTCTCTTTACATTTCCCTTGTGTGCTCTGTCACCTTTTTGAGGAACAAAACAAACTGAATTTCCACAGAAATATCAATCCCTTTTCTCTTCAAAGCCACACGAAAATGCTGTTAAAAAGACAAGTTTTTTTGCATGGATGTTTGTCCAAAACAAGAGTATTGAGCCTGCCAAACTACTTTTGAAAGGGCATCGTATCTGTTGCATGTTTGAACTTCCTTCCCATGGAAAGCAGTTTCAGGGAAGAGGAAAGGTGCACACCAGGATCTCTCAGGCTGCTCTGGAGTAGGGGTGCAAGCAATGCACAAGCTAAAACCTGGAAAGAGCCTTTACAGCAACTTCCCCAGCCTCTGTTGTGTTGTACATGGTAATTGTTAGTGGAAATATCGCAGCAAGTTATTTCTTCTGGTTTTTTTTTTTTTTTATCATTCTAACTCATGCTTTGTATCGAATGTTTCAAAAACAAGTGGATCATTCCTGTATAATGTGAAAACCAGTGATTTTTCTAAGGCTTGATTGGGTCAAAACTGCAAAACCACATGGCACTTCCTGAGGCACATCTCAGTCAAACAGGACTCGAAAGGTTCACATTCAGAAGGCAAGGCAGGCTTCAACCAAATATTGAGATCATTACATGCCTAAAATACCCCAAGGACTGCCTCCAAAAGCCACCCAAAATCAGCAGGAAGAGTTTCCCTGATTTTGGTACTATTTTTCTCAAAAAACACCCTTGTCTTTGCACAAGACAAAGTAATCCACCAGCACTTCCTAACTAAAATGAATTACATTAAACTCAGACACCTTTAGGTTATTACAGTTCCTTTAAGAAGGAAAACCAACAGTGCTGAACCTGTCAAACAATTAAAACCCATGGAATGTCCCATTTCACAAGAAGACTGAAGCTGTGCTGCAATTCCTTTTTCCCAGAGGTTAACAAGGAAAGGCAAGTGTGCTAGTTTTGCTGATCTGCACCTCTGCTGAGATAATCCCAGGTGCACCAACCTTTCCTCAGGACACAGAGTCAGATGTGTGGAGGACGAAGGTGGGCAAGCCTGACAGCCTGTTAGGAGACACACCAAGCCTGCAGAGGAAACACTGGCTGCTATTTATTTCATACTATTGTAGCCCAAAGCTGCTTTGTGCCACAAACAACCAAACTATGAAACACCAGTGAAACTGAATCCAGAAGGGAAGTGGGTGGCAATCCAGGCAAAAGGAGTTTGGAAAATAGAATAGAGTGGTGTAAGAGAATTTCCAGGAATTTCCAGGAATTTCCTTGGACCAGCTGTCTGAAGAGACATTCCTTTAATTTTCCCTGAATGCAAGATATGGCAGTAAAATCATGGAATGTGCTTGGGATTAGCTCACTGTGCTTAACAAGACGGGCAAAAACTCACAGCAGCACGGGTGACATCTGTGGGCTGACACAGCTTCACACAGGGCTAAACACTGACTTGTACAGTGGGGCTGTTAGGGACAGTCAGGGACCTAATCAGGAATAAATAAATCGGTTTTTAATGACAGCTTTGGTCCAGACTGAGCAAGACTACAGCTAGTCTTACACTAACCACCCTATTTTCTAGCTTGATGCTCAGTCTGGGCCTAGAGAAGAAACTTTAAACAGCATATATAAATGTGCATCTTTAGATGTCTGGCACACCTTTAAAGATCAGCGGTCCTACAGATCTTTCTTAAAACCCCGTGCAGTAAAAAATCACTCTTTTCAGCATTTGAAGTCCGTTAAAAGAATTTTTCTAATCTTTTGATGCAGTCCTTAGGTTCCACCTAGTGGCTTTCAGCAGTCATGAACAGCAGACTAGGCAGGCATTTTATTCCTAACTGCTTAATTCTCACATCTGTGTGGGTCTAGCTGCAGAAAGAATCATAGAGTCTTCTATAGATGTGGTGCTACAGTTTTGACCCAATCAATCCTTAGAAAAATCATTGTTCTTCATAATCCACAGGAATGATTCACTTGTCTTCGAAACATTGGATACAAAACATGAGCTAGAATAAGATTTTAAAAATCGGAAGAAGTAACCTGCTGTGGTATTTCCACTAAATTACCATTTATAACAGAGGCTGGGGAAGTTGCTGTGAGGGCTGCATCCACTCCCTTCACAGCCAGCTGAGGAACAGGCACCTCTAGACCGTGACTCAGATGTTTACCTTCAGGTGAGATGAATTACATCCCAGAAGTGTCTCATTTCCTCATTTTCATTACAAAGAGAAGTCAAGGGGCTTACTGATAGCATGGTACCACCACCACCACACCTCCTGAATCCCACCCAGGCTGTCTGACTAAGAAATACTCTCTGACACAGACCTCGAAGTGCAGCCCACCTCACAGGGAGCTCTCAGCAGGCAGCAAAAGGCATCTGCAAGCAGGGCAATCACAACAGTTACAGATTTGCACCTAAGTTTAAAAGCCCCATAGTGGCAGGTAGCCATGTTATCACAGAAAACTTGGTTCAGCACTGTTCTGCTCTCAGAATACATCTCACCCTGCTGCTCAGCCGTGTTAGGCTGATGAAGGTAGGCTTGTCTTACAGCATGAAAAGCGTAAGACAGTTCTGCTCTTGCCTACTTGAAGGTTATAAAACAATCTATGCTTATACTTCAGTTCCCTGAGGCTTAGCAGAACACTCACTAAAGACATTTTAGCCCTCTTTGGAAGAGCTGTAGGCCCTCTAAAGAGTCACTATCTTCAAAGGAAAGGGGGAAAAAAGCGTCCAAACAAATGTAAAACGTCATGAATTTATCAGCTGCCACGTTAGAGGTCAAAAGCAGATATTTCAAAGTAATTTTAGTCTCTTACATAAACAACAAGACAGAGTTCAGCAGAACTGATCTAGTTTGTCCACAGAGATCATATCCATTTAAAGAGAAGGTGAAATAAAATTAAAGGAAAAAAAAAAGAAAAGGAAAGAGGAAGTTGACCTAGTTCATGATTTGTGGACTGTGGGATGGATGAAAGGTCTTTAGCTCCTTAATGCAGCTTTTTCTGTCTATTCTTATTTCAAGAAGCTTTACTTTTTGGTCACACGCAGCTTGAGGCTGGCACCCAGCAAATCATGTCTGCTTTTCTAGAGCATGACTCTGGGGTACAGCACAGCTGCTCAGATTTATTACTCCACAGCCCTGTCTCTCTGCTTCCTCTGCACAGCTCACCTTCTCACCTTCACCTAAGCTTTCATGGAACATGTGACACACTGGTTCTTTGATGCGAAGAAAAGGAGAAAATCCTTAAATGCCTTCAAAGTTCCACAGTAAAAACCAATAAACGAAGGCTCCACACTGCCCGTCTTGCTGTTGGGTTCACAGCCCAGCCAAACGAGACATGTGGTTTACTGCGAGAGTTAAACCAGTTTTTGTGCAACAGTGATTTCACGAAGGCTGAGGAGAATTACAGCACGGAGCTCTCAGCTACTCACAGTGCCTCACTCCGCACAAAGCGGGGTGCTGTGCAGCCTTACTTCCCAAAACCTTGGCTCAGGCAGCGGCTGCTCCCTCCCTCACAGCGCGGGGGATGCCCGGCAGGAGCGGGAATCACTCCTGGGAGCGATCCTCCGCTGTGCCACCGAAACTCTCCTGTCCAAGGCCCTTCCAAGACCCTCAGTGCGCGGCAGGTGCGCCCGCCCCCTCATAAAGGCGGGGATCCCCCGTCACCCTCAGGCAGCGCCGCGGGGGTGGCCCGGGAGCTGGATCCCCTCCCCTGCCAAGAACAGCTTTCAGTTCCCATGGAGGGCCTGCAGAGGCCCAGCTGAGCCCCAGGGGCTGTCCCGGGCTTGCCGGGGACGGGCACGGCCCGGACGGAGGGCACGGATCCCGCGGCAGCGCCGGAGCGGCCGCGCCGCGCAGGGACAGGAGCCCTCGGCAGGGCTGGAACTGATAGGTGGCTCCATAGCTCAGTGGTTAGAGCACTGGTCTTGTAAACCAGGGGTCGCGAGTTCGATCCTCGCTGGGGCCTCCAGAGCTTTTCTTGCTGGTTTTTATTATTGTTTCTCCCTTGTCCAAGCCGGGGGGTTTCGGGCAGAGCGGGCGGCGGGGGTCGCTGCATTTTGCATCCCGGCCCGGCGCCTCCAGAGGGCGGCGGTGGGAGACGAGCGCAGCGCCGGAGCTGCAGGCACGTCATGGGCTCGGCCGCCTCCGGGACAGGACAGCAAGGGCGGTCCCGGCTCCGCTTCCCAAATAAATCATTTCCCTGGATCTCAACATCGGGGTTGTTACGGCGCCGCTTCCACCTCGTGGCATCTGGAGTCGCAGGATGTCTCCGGCCACGGCTCAGCTTAACGCGGGGTTTTGGGGGGGGTTCTTGGCTTCTGATGCTTTGATCCTGTTGGTGTTTCAGATTTGCTGGACATTTCCAGCCCTTACTGGACCTTAGGGAAGCTGCAGATGATCCGTAGCTTGAAAAAATATTCATAGAATAACTTGGGCTGGAAGGGACTTTAGAGATCATCACCTTCCCCTGGAGCAGGCTGCTGAGAGCTCCATCCATCCATCCCGGCTTTGAACACCTCCAAGGATGGGACATCCACAACTTCTCTGGGCAACCTGTGCCAGGGCCTCACTGCCCTCACAGTGAAGAATTTCTTCCTAATATTTAATCTAAACCTCCCCTCTGCCATTCCTTCTTGTCCTGTCACTGCCTATCCTTGTAAAAAGTCTATCTCCAGCTTTCTTGTGGGCCTCCTTCAGGGACTAGAAGGCTGCTATAAGATTTCCATGGAGCCTTCTCTTTTCCAGGATGAACAACCCAAATTTTCTCATAAGAGACATGCTTCAAGCTTCTGAGCATCTTAGAGGTCCTCCTTCAAGAAATAAAATCTAATTTCATTGTCTAAAAGACAACTGGTCTTGAAACACACCTTTTTCCCTGCATTTCAGCGCTAAAGGACAATTTAAAAAAAAGAAGAAGAAAAAGGAAAAAATAAAAGGTGAGGTAATTGACATGTCTGCTCAATATTCTTCAATAGAAGATTAAAGTTCTGAAATTTAAAGGCACTTGGATTTATTAGCCAGTCATACACAGCCAAATCTTACCAGAGAATGTCCACCACAGGCTCTCATAAGCACCTATATCAGAAAAGGACATCACAGCAGGATTTGGAAGCCAGTGCTGTTACAGTTTAATATGTTTAATAGAACATGTGTAGAGATTGCTAACATTGCCATTAATAAGGGCACACCTGGGAGCACTCCACAACACGTTGGCCAAAATCTCTCTTATTTTGTCGTTATTCAACACTTTTGTTTCACCACTTTATAGGCTACTTGCTTTTTCTGGGATAGCACTGAACTTCAAAAGCTGCTTCTTCCTCCTCCACTTTTCCCTTAGCTAGTGCTGCTTTCTTTGGAAGAAACTCCTTGGTGAGAGCTCCTATTTTTTGGCAAAGGTGGTGCTGGTGCAGTTCTGGACTTGTGTCCAATCTTATTTCTCTTTTGAGGTATAGCCTCAGCTTTGACTCTGTCTCTCTTTACCAGATGGAGCTGTTTTCACTGTTGATGCTTTTATTTTGGTGGATAGGGTCTTTTTTGCTTTCTTAGAAAAAACTCTTGGGGTGGCTGCAGTGAGGGTAGAAGATGTTTTTGGAGGCATGGTTGTTGAAGCTTCATATATCAGCTCAAGGACAGTCTCTGAGGAAAGTAATTAACATGGTTCAGCATTCCTGCTTTGAGGCAAAAGGTTAACTCAGAGATATGACTGGTAGAAACACGTATTAGAGCTAGAGTCAAGAAAAACAGCTGAAATTATGAAAGAAGAAATGCACGCTATAAAACTCTTTTCTTCCATCAAAAGACCCGTGTTTTTCTTGGAAATAAAATTATTGATTTTAGAAATTATGAATGTATTTAAGTGTATTTAAGGAAAACTTCCAGACAGAATGTGATGAAACCTTGCACACTTCTTTAGCAGACTTAACAATATGAATTGTTCATAACAAGAAATCCCAGACAAGATAATATCAACTTGCTAAACACAGTTTCTACTCAAGATGTAACTCCTGCCCCAGCTGCACAGGACTTTAAGACAGAACACAGCTTGGAAAAAGGAAGATTGACTCTGCCTAGATGTACAGAGAAGGGATTATTTGATTCAGAGCCAGGGGACAGGCCCTCAGATTTTCCCAGAACTCATCCAATGCCTGAATCAAAGTCATCAGTTCCCTTGTGATGCCCATTTACACTATTACTTAGCAAAACTTAGGGGGGGAAAAAAATCGGGATTAAGCAAAGGCACAGCACCAAGTAGACAGCAGAAGCACACATTAAATGTCATGACCAAACTTCAGGATTGCTCCTGCTCAGCACTTTAGTTGGTAAGACTGCTGAAGGTTTCAGTCACATGCCTGTAAGTTTATGTATATGTTTTGCTTCTCATTAAAATCAAAGCCTGCCAACTTACTTGCACGTGGAACAAAGGGTATCTGTTTGCTCTTTGTTTTCTCTGGAATAGGTTGTATTTACACTTCCCTGGTGGAGTTCTCCTTGAAAAACAAAGCCAGATGCAGACATCTGAGAGACTGTTAGTAAGTTTATTTATTCTATGGGCACACAACAATTCCCTGTTCTCATTTGCCTCTGGTGAAAGAGGCATGAAAGCACTTTAGGCACCTGGAGTGCAGCACAGGTGGAATTCAAGAGGCTGACACAGGGCTGGCAAGCTATAAAATCCCTGTCCCAACAGCAGCTGGTGAATGTGACCTTCACCAGGATGTTCTTTGGATACAAAAGTGCTGCAGCAAGAGGGGTGAGAAAGGAAACAAACAGGCACAGAGGGAGGGAGCCACAACTGCAAAGAAACGTGTCTGTGTTCCTCTCCTGCTGTTCCCCACCAACTTCCCACAATACAAAAGCACCAAAACAAAAACCAACCAAACACATTTTCCCTGAGGTAAAGATGCTGCATGTTATGTGACAGGAAGAGAGGTACAAAGGAGCACAACACACCTGTGTTCTCTGTTACCCACCAAGGGATCTGCTGTAGGACAAATAAGAACAGGTTCTTCCAATTTGACATGCTTGACAGCACCAAGCAAAGCAAAGCATGACCTAAGGCATCACATTTTCTTGTGATTAGCATTCTCCTTCAGACGGTGGCAAGAGCCAAGTGCTTTATCTACACCGTTTCAATTTTTTGAAAAAGGTTACTAAAGCAGGGTTGCAGGCATTGCTTGTGGGGATTTTTTGTGGGTTTTTTTCCTCTGGATTTCTCTCCTCTCTGATTTTAAAATTGCGTTCTAACTCGTTTTCTCTCTGTTCAGGACAGAAGGAGTTTGGTGCCACCCTGCTGTCTCCAAGAGTACTGCTGGAGAGGCAAGCCGAAGTGGGGACAAAAGGCACTGCTGCCATCAATTTACCTGGCAGGTTCCTCGGGAAGTCTGAGTTGCCATCAGGCACATGACAGTGGCCCTGGCAATGTTTTGGAAGCAGGAGTTTGTCTGGCTTGCTGTCCTTGCCAGTGCACTTCCTGCCGTGCGGGCAGGACACAGGGAATGCTGGATTCACTGCCTGGGGCTGTGCCCAGCAGAGAAGCCAGCTATCCCCAGGAAAAATCCTATAAACAGCAGGAAAATGCAAAGGAGAAAGGTCCGGGAAGAGACCAGAGTCACCGAGGAGCTCCGCACAGCCCGGGCACGCCTGCAAAGTGCAAACAGCGCAGGGCAGAAATGACACAGCCCCATCCGGGCTAAGGCAAACAAAGGGAACCGGGAAATGCAGGAAAACATTCCTCAGAGCCACGGGAGTAAGCTCCTGGTCCTGCTCTAGAAGCAATGGACACAAAGCTTCAAAAGCACGGGGTCTTCATGGCACATTAAGAAGTGGCATAGAGACAACAAAGATTTATTTGTTTTGATAAACAGAGTCTGCTCAAGCTCTTGACGTTTATGCAAGCTCAAATTTATTTTTTTTTCTTTTTGGTGAGCCACAGTTAATGCAGCTCCTTACAGATGATAAGCTGTTAAAAGCAGAAATCTACTGCAGCAGTAAAAGAATCAAGTTCTGCTCCCATCACCTTGGTACACAGCTTGAGTTAACTACCTAGCTTTGGATTTAACTTCTCAAGAAAACATAACTTGTTTTCTTCATTTTGCTAGTGTCCACGGTCTCTGCAACAGCACAACCACATTTGTGCTGCATCTACTTTACAGAGTGATTTGAAACTCATTTAATGTTTTTTAGCAAAATCTGAAAGCTAGGGAGGCAAAAATCTACATAAGTATGCTTATTGTTGTAAAAACAGACTTTAGCAGGGATAACTGCTTAATGGGGAAAAACATTTTGCTTGGAAATAGTCAGGTTCAGGCTCCAGTTACTATTTGAGCACCGGGCTTCTCTCATTTTTGTGAAGAAAACTGTGGAGTGCCATTTATTTTTTATTTCTATTAAAATGCATCATAAACATTTGATGTAATGACCCTAAAGGATATGGACTGTCATTTTTAAAACATTGCTTTGCTGTAATCCAGATATGCAACCAAGGAAACTTGCTTTTAATCCTTAACTCTCCCAGACCTTCAAGGAGTTTGAACTCTACTTCCTATTTCTCTGTGCACAGATATGATGAGTGAGAAGTTCACTCAAACTGAGTAAAGTTGCACCAGAGGTACAGTGTGTAAACAAAACCCAAGGACTGGATGCAGATGTCAGTGATACTTGCAGTGTAGCAGAAGTACTTGGTATTCTTTTACTGTGGTAGCTGGATAGTGTATGGTGATTATAGAAGAATTTGGAATGGAAATCCATCTTTAAACCTTGCACGACCAATGAGCTTGCAGAGTGATCCATGTGGTGCATAGGCACTGGGATAAGAAGTGGACATAAAATACAGTTCCCCTAAATGGAAGTGAAAAAAGAAAACTGGTCTTAGATTCATATGCCCAAGCTGGATCCCAAGTTCTCCATTTCCCTCTTTCCTGGCTTTTCAGTAATTCATGTGGTCAGAAAAGGAAACCCCTTCAGTTACCCCCTCAGCCATGCTTTATGTCCAAGAAATGGCTTTGTTCTCACCCTGCCCTGTGCAGGTGGGTTCCCAGAAACACCAAAGGACCTCCTGGCTGCAGCAGAGTTCCATACAGAACCAGCAGCTCTCATTCAGGCAGAGAGCCCAAGCAGCACCTTCATTACCTCACCTCTCTGGCTCTCCAAAAGGTTGCTTTCCTCTGTATATAAATATATATTTTTAAAAACTTGTTTGTACCAAAGAAGCAGCCAGAAACTACAAATAGAGGGGAAAACCACACAAGAAATATATTTTCCATTTCAGAGTCATACCAAAGAGGAAAATAATTCAGCAAGTGCTACATTGGCTAATCTGTGGGACACAGAAACTTCTCATTTCTGTCTGGTAGCTGTGGAAGACAAATGCTCCTTGTGCCTTCCCTTCAGCACCCACTAGAACAATATCCAGGGAGAAGGGAAATGAGAGTATCTAATGAGAGTATCTAGCAAGAGGCAAAGCTGTTGTTGTCTTTTGAACTACATAACACCATGTTGGTTTCTAAAAGGCCGACCAGGAAAAGAGTCATTTAACATTAATTTACTTCACATGTTAGAACAGTTAAAAATTGTACATGTTTCACACCAAAGCCTGCATCTCCATGGAGCTCTGAAAGCATATTCTAGGCAGACAATGTAGGATCTTTTCATGGCAAGCAAACCTCTTTTCTGCTGAATGGTGAAGTACTAAAGCACACCTGTGCTCTCCAAAACCTGGCAACTGCTTTTTGTATTACACAGCTCTGTCGGGAGGCTGTAGAAAAGCAAAATGTTCATTGGTATTTCCACCTTGGTGAGAGATCTGGTCCTTGTGACCTTAGTAGTGTCCCATGTGCTGAGGCCTTTACACTACATTTTCAAATGGGTGGCTTTCGTGATCCCCAAATAAAGTCCTGGTCTATGATCCACAGTGTGAGATGATGTTGTGAATAAGACTGAGGAATTTATACTGAGGAAGCAGAAGAAATTCAGAGAAGCTCTAAGAACTCAAGTGAAGATAAGGTGGTACAATGAAAAAGTGAAGTGCATTGATATGGTCTTTTGATTAGTGAAAGAGCACAAAAAAACAACAGAAAGAATGTTTCACATGAGGTTCTGTCTCCTGAGCTCTCCATCAATCTGATCTGCAACAGCCTCACAGGGCAGGAGGCCTCCCTGAGCCAGGACCAACCCCAGCTGCCATGCTGAGCCAGCCACAAACCTCCCTGCACTGCCTGCTCACCAGGCACTCCTCAGGAGCCACAGAATTTTCCACATTTTCCTACAGTAGAGAACAGGCTACAGTTTCCATTGAAGGTGTGACCAGCATGATATCTTACTGCTTCATCCACAGCAAATGAGATGATTAATTTGCTGTAGGAACTGATAATTCCAGGGAAAGCACAAACTGTTGTGCTGCCAATGCAGATATCCTGCTTCTTCCACTTATTTGTCTTTTCATCTTCCTGTAAAGCCATAAGTCGACTAGGTGAAAAATAAAACCCTGTGTTTTATGTCTCCATCATCCAAATTTGTTCCTGTCAAAATCATGCATTACTGAAACAAAAAAAGCAGTCAGTGAAGACTGTGACTGTTGGCTGGATTTTGGAGAAACAGACCTGAACAAAAGCAAACTTATCCTAAGGATTCTGAAATGGAGGAAGTTTAGATTCCAACAAAAATGTTGTAATAGTCAAACACAGAACTTAGTCTATATCCAAGTTTCTCATTTACTCCAGCCCAAAAGGTTTTGGGATGCTCCAATATACTTATTTGCCCAGACAAGGCAAATGTGAGTACAGAATGGGAACTGCAGAGGAAACAGTCTCACCCACTCATAAAATCACCAAAAATATAAAGGCCATTCAAGCTGGGTGAATCACATCCCCTGTAGACAAAGCCTCCAGTAACTGACTTGCCTACATTGTGGCCATATGCAAATATTGGCAGAATGTCATCTGTCAAACACACAGAAATACAAAGTGAGAAAATTTACTTTCAGAGAGCATCAAAAAGCAGTTGCTCAATGACACTGGCAAATACAAAAGTTACTAGAAGGACCAATACAGTTTAACAAAGTGCTTAGCAAAATTTCAGTGGTAATTCAGCAGCTTACTCTGGGACAGAGCAGACCCAAGGCTTTAAGGATCTCTCTGTGCAGTTGCTTATCAAGGCTTAGTCATGATGAGCTTCCATAACACACAAAACCAAGATTTCTCTGCATCAAGAAGCAATTCAGGAGGGCATCAGCCTGCAGCAAGTGTTACTTGTGACTGTACCAATTATTTTAGCAGGGATCATTTTTACCAATTCCAGTATTTTTAGAGAAGGGAAAAAGATCAAAATTGCAAGTGAGCTCAACATCTTCGTGGGTTCACTGACACAACACAGAACATAAATGAGTGTGCTCTTGCCATTTTATGTCATGAGACTTGTAAAATAAAGACTCTGCCTCTGGCAATGTTAAAATTGAATCCAGCCCTTTCTCATATTGAATTGTCAGATTCCACAGAATTTTATTCTTGTACTCACTTTTTTCCCTGCATTGATAGCACATACTCTGCACTTGTCTGCTCATCCAAATGTTCCAGGAACATCTGCATGACCTTGAGACCAGGTGTCATCACCCAACAGCTTAATGAACATTCTAAAAATACCCAGTTCTTTGACCATGCTTTGCCAAGAGCTTTACAAAGACCACCAATTTCAGTTTTTTTAAAGGCAGCAAGAGACTTTTGTCCATCACATCCACAGTCAGACCCAGAGCACAGCTTTTGGGCATTCTGCAGCAGCACTTTGCTGGCCAGAACATACTGCATCCACCATAGGGTTTGTTTCAGGGTCTCAGCAGCAACTTGGTCCTCTGTCCTTAGCCATAGTCATGGCTCAGAGCTTCTGAAGAAAACACAGTATCACTTTCTACTTAAATCAAATCCATTGCCTTCCTGGCTTCACTGGGAAAACTGCCCACAAAAGACACAGGCTTTGAATTTAAACACCTTGTCCAGTGCAGTGTGTGGCAGGGAATTCCCTGGATAAACAGAGCATTATTTCATACCAACACAGTAGGGCTGGAGAGAAGGGTTTTCTGCTCTTATGAAGCAAACAAACTCCATTTAATATACAACACTGGATTACTTAGCTTCACTGGAAAAACAGAGCACCTGCCCACAGTTATGATTTGCAGCTGGTTCTTCAAGATCCAGGAGATTCCTTAAAAAGAATTTAAAAAAAAAAGTAAGAACTAGATTTTTTTCTTAGAAGGGAACAGGGCAGGTGCACACATGACAGATAAAATGAGTGTATAGTACTACAGTGAAGCATCCTCTTCTACAGTACAAACTTATTTGGGCAGATATTAATTCCATTATAGATTTAAGGCTGTTACTGCTCTTTGGAAGACAAGAGTACAAGATGGAGAGAGAAAACAACCTTATTCCTGAGTCTTCAATTCATTTTGGTTTTCTGTGTGACCTTGAGCCAACCTGACTCTGGTAGTTTCATAGCAGTCACACACCTGAACCAGGGTGACTGGGAATGTGAAGGTTCTGCCAGTGGAAAGAATCAGAGGATCATAGACTGACTTGGGTTGGAAAGGGACCTTAAAGACCATCCAGTTCCAACCCTCCTGCCATAGGCAGGGCCACCTTCCAGTAGACCAGGTTGCTCAGAGCTCCATCTATCCTGGCCTTGAACACTTCCTGAGATGGGAAATCCACAACTTCTCTGGGTAACCTGTGCCAGTATCTCACCATCCTCTTCATAATACCTAATCTAAACCTTTCCCCCTTGTCCTGTCACTACATGCTCTTGTAAACGGTCTCTGTCCATCTTTCTTGTAGGCTCCCTTCAGGTTCTGAAAGGCTGCAAGCAGGTCACCACCCCAAAGCCTTCTCTTTCCTAGACTGAACACTCCCAATTCTCCCAGCCTGTCCTCATAGGAGAGGTGCTTTGTCCCTCTGATCATCTTGGTGGCCTCCTCTGGACTCTCCAACAGGTCTGTGTCCTGTGCTGGGGACCCCAGAGCTGGATGCAGCACTGCAGGTGGGACCTCCTGAAAGTAGAGCAGAGGGGCAGAATCCCTTCCCTTGACCTGCTGGCCACAATTCTTTGCATACAGCCCAGGACATGTTTGGCTTTCTCAGCTGCAAGCTCACATTGCTGGATCATGTCCAGCCTCCCACCCACCAGCACCCCCAAGTCTCTCTTGGCAGGGCTGCTCTCAATCCCCAGCTTGTGTTGACATTGGGGGTTGGACAGAGACAAATGATTTCTCATCATGGCATACAGCAGCATTCAACAAGAACTTTACCTTTCAGAGCTTGGATCAGCTTTGTTGGCATCAGATGCCAAAACCTTGAATTCACTGATGCTCTCGTTTCCACTCAGTTCTTAGCCATATATGAGTAATAGATATAAAACTTCCCGTTGTCCTTGTGCTTGGGGTGGAAAGCCATCCCCAGGAAGCCCTCTCATCCCCCAGCCACAGGGTAGCCAGCACTATGCTCTGAATATCCAGGAATGGCTCCTCCATCTGCATCATAGAGATGTGCAGCATATGGACAACATTCCTAGAAAGTAAAGGAAACTATGGACACTCATCCAGGAGAAGCTGAGACACCTTAAGGGGAACAAACAGGTTAATAAAATGAAAAATTAGCAATGTAGACAACACAAAGAGTCACCTATGAAATGGAGCAGTAGAAAAATCACTCAGAATACGGCCAAAATGTACTTGGAGATCAGTAGTAGTTTCCTTTATCAAAGCATAGTCAGCTGCATGTAAATTCTTCCCAACAGCAGTACAAGTGTGGAGGCTGTGGATTCTCCACTCATAAGGTGAGACTGAGCAGTCCTGGGGGAGGTGATCAGAGCAGGAGAACAATCTGACAGAGCTCTGGACATATCACAAGTGACATTGAGAAGATGGATAGGGCTCACTTTCCCCCAGAAGGAAAATGAGGGAATATCAGATGGAGGCAATAGGAGCCAGGTTTAAAAAAGCAGGTGAAATGCTGCCAGAAGAAACTGTCGGTGCTAAAGATGTGCACTGATTAAATATACAGACTAAATTAATCTAATACATGCACAGTATTACTGAAGCAGACTGTAGGGGAGATTTGAAACTGATTCAAGAAAGTAAATACCATCTCATGCAATTCCTGTAGATAACATAGACTCTATCTGCAATCATCAGGAAAAACATACTGTGGGCAACATTTTGTGTTACAGATGTAAAATTATGTTCCTTCAAATACCTTTAAGTGTTTATGTAAACATAAACCTATTCTGAAAAATCAAGCATTGTGTTTGAATTTTAATCTAAATTTAAACTCATCTTGTGAACATTCTGGGCCAGAACTTCCATAAAATGTTTCCATTAGAATCCTACCCCTATTTTAATCAGCACAAAGTTGCAGAAATTAAAGCAGAGAGGCTACATTCTGCAGAAATACTGTTTTACTGGTTTTCACACCAGCAGCCCAAAACAATCTATCCAGATCTTTTATTTGACACAGATGGAGGGGGGTAAGTCCAGGAAAGAACTACTACATGAATAACTTTCCTGCCTCATTAAACAAGTTTGCTTCATTAAACAGAATTAATTTTAAAATCTGGGCAGTTATACAAGTGTTGAGTTGTGGGGTTTTTTTTGTTTGTGCAAGTAGCAGCCTTTCCAGGATATTTAATATGAAGACTACAGACCCTGATTCCAAATTTCACAAGCAAGTTGTTCTCTCTGCTCACAGCAACACCCAGGGGCTTTCGGCTCTACTAAGAACAGGTATAACTTATAAGGAATAAAGCCTTGCAGCTTTTGGATGGTGTAGGGGTTTCTCACTTTTCATTGCTACCATTTGAAAGCAGCACAGAATGACCTGGCTTCTGTTGCTTCCACATCACATCTGTAAGGAACCTCTCCCTCTTCCCAAATCAAAAATCTCCAGCCTTGCAAAGGTGAGCCAAGTCCCCCAGGCCTGTCCTTACAGTCTGACCCCAGTCCCAGCTGACAGAACCACACCATTCTTCCCATGTTTAAGGCCTTCCCAGAATGAGGAAGGGCACCCCCAGGCCCTGAGTGCCATCCCCAAAAGTCAAAACTTCAGCTGGGTGCCCTTGTCTTTTTGTTCTCAGTCCTCTTCTGAAGTGATTACTCCATTAACACCTTTGAAAATACTTTTAACTTCACTCAAATAAGTGTGAACAGAGTCCAGCTCCTGGACCAGAAATCTGAGAAAGGAAAAAGGGAAAAAACCAACTTCCTCTGAAACAAGGCATATTCTCAGTGCCTCTGAGCTTCCTCAGCTCTGTTCTACTAACAGGCTGCAGCAGAAATGTCTCCTACAGTTCACCCTCCTAAAAGTGGAGCAGCATTCCTGGGCAGCTGCCATGCTTTTCCAGCCATGGGGCTTCCCACGCAATGTTTCCCTGGCAAAACAACACCTGCAGCACATGGACCCAGCAAGGCACACGAGAGGGAGGCTGTTCCTCAGGGTCTACAGAAATTCCCAGGATTAGGTGGCCTTGCAGTCACTGCTCATTGTCTGCACTCAAGCATGCAGGAAAATTAATCTCATCACCTTATAAAACCAACAAACCAGAAATTGTTAAGATCACATTGATACTTCTGTTTTGTCACTTTCTCAAAGAGTATGCATTCAGCAATCAAATCAGGCCTCAGATTAAAACTGCTTTTAACAAACTGGTGTTCTCCCTGCACTAGCTCCCATCCAACGGCTTTCAATCAGCTTGAACGAGGCTTAATTGGCCTTTTTAATATTTTTAAGCCCCTTCTGTAGTAGTTTTCTGAATAGGGAAGCATCCTGTCAGCCACCAGCCAAGCAGCTGCTCTAGCACTCATAGCAAGGTTTACATCCAGGGAAATTTTCTAGCCATGCAACTTGCACTACACCTCTTTAAGAATATTACAGTTTTCAGAGTTTCATACACAGTTTTTAAGCTAAATCCTAGAATAACTCACCTGTGGGTCAAATTCTAAACCTCTAAATGCTTAGAACAAGGATGGGTAGCTAAAATAGACCCAGATCTTGCCAGATGTAGACTGAGCTCTACCAGCAGAGCCGAATTGCTTTACATGCCTCTCCTGACCTGTTAGTTTTTGAGATAAAGGTATCTGGTTTAGAGTGACAGCAGGAAATCCATGATCCAGAACACATCCCTGATTAATCTCCTGACCATTAAGAAACACAGAGCTGCACTGCCAAGGTAAGGTGAATTCCATGGCCTCCTCCTTGGGCTCTGCAGGGCCAGTGAAACTTCTGCAGTTGCCAAACCCAGCTTCCCCTGGGTAATGCTCAGCAACCCCCTCATTACTACACCAGAAAGTTGTCTGGCTTTTATTGGGTTTTGGCACTGAAGAACACCTGACTGCTTTGTTACCACACGTGGCTACTGCTCTGATCTCCCCCAAAAATGTGAAATAATGCTGTCTTTGCTAAATTAGAGCAGCTACTGTTCAGGTTTATCAATAAGCACCTACACCACTTTCTTAAAATTTGTTTTGTTCTAAAGTATGAGAATGCTGTGGAGGTGGCAGAATGGAATTCCATCCCTTCCAGATGAGTTCAGCAGCAATTTGACCCAGCAAAGTGACTTCACTAAAGCAAAACCATTTGGTAGATCTTTGCTCTTTTCACTAATTCAGCAGACAAATAATATCTGCCAGAGAATCCAATCTCATTTCCGTGGTTGTTACCAACTTGACCGGGGAGAGCAACACGTATCACAGTCACAATTCCTCCTTAAAGATTCAACAGCAATCTCACTCAAAAAACAGGAAAAGAGTAATAGCTTAAAACTTTGAAAATCCGTAAAAAATACATGGGTGGTTTGGGGTTTTTTTCCTACAAAATACACTTAAAACAAATGCAAAGTTACATTATGCCCTGCAGAATGAGGAATCAAAGAAACAATAGTAATTTTATAGTGGTTTTTCTACCTGAATCATGTAGAAAAACCCTTACAACATCAACATCAGTTTTTCTGCTAGAATCTGTAACACATATTTTGCTGTTTTATCAACTGTAAAATGACAGAGAACTCAGCTGCCACTTTTTTCAGCCCTGGTTCTAAAAAGGTATATCCCCCAGCCCAAGGAGATGCCAGAATCCTGCCAGCATCCAAAAAGAGTGGAAACTTTTTGGTACACAGATAACATTTTATAGCTCAGGAAATATTAACTACAAGAGTTCTGTATGGTTTTGGAAAGACCAAGTGTGTCTTTTGGCTGCTTTGTGTTTTGGCATGCAGTGACTACATGCATGACTAGCAGTTGCTAAAAAGGCAGGCAGGTCCTGCCCGCTGATAGCAGGGATGCAGAAGAGCTCAGGCAGAAAAGTGCCTTTGGTCTTTCCTCCCTGCACACTTTCCATGAGCCAGGTGGGCAGTGGGGAGAAAGCACTGATGAAAACACTGTGACTGCAGGCTCAGGACCTTGGAGCAGCTGTGTGAAACCACTTCTTGTGAAATTTTGTTTTACTTTGACAAGAACAGCATTTGGAGCATCCTCAGCAGGAACAGAACCAAAAAATATCCTCCCTGCAGTCCAGAAATCCAAACACTCTGCCTGTAATTCTTCTATCATTTGATTCTGTAGAATTTGTAATCCAACACCTTGTAGCTGCAAGCAGAGGGTAAATACTGATCTGTAATTCTCTCCTTCATTATGGGAAAATCATCATCCTCACTGGGCAATATTTCCATAAACCCTCATTGCTAGCAAATGTCATTATATATTCCCAGATTCCAGTGATGCACCTTACACAAAGCACTTTGCAAAATACCTGTTGAGGATTAAGTTCCATTCCCTTGCCAGCCCACTCTTCCCCTGCTTCCACACGTCCTTTCACAGCAGCACAGCTGTCAGAACCACAAACCAACCCGAAGTGGAGGATACAGATATTGTTTTTCCTCCCTACCTGACACAGGATATCTTTGATGTACGTTCCACACAATTCATACCCCTGGGGATCCATTTAATCCATGATGTCCCAGTATTTTACTGCAATGCTGTTGTCTCTCTCCTGGTCACAGCAGCCAAAGTTTTTCATAGGCAGAGCAGAATTCCAAGGGCAAAGGGGGCTGGAAAGGTGGCCCATAACCCAAACACTGAGGATGTCCCAGCAGAGTGCCTGTCAGGCACAACAAGGAGAGACAAACACACACGTGGGCAAGGAAAAGAAACTCCAGAGCTGCTGCTGCTCTTTCCAGCCTGTGGCCAAGCATTCACTTCCTTCAGCATAGGTTTTTTGAGGCCAGATGTACAGAAATCCTGTATAGAAATTTTTTGTAGCATGGTTCATTCATCTTCTCTGTTCTATCAATCGTCAGTCCCGGAGCTCAACATTCCCTGAGGTTTGCTTACATTCCCTCTTCCTTTCCCTCTGAAGTTTATTACTTGTCAGCAGAGACACTCTCCAGGCTGCCTCTTTGGTATGTCACAAGGCTGGACCCTCCCTGCTGGACATTTCTCCTGCCCCTAGAGGCACTCACAAATCTAATCGCTACATTTTAGGTTAAATTGGCTGAGAAATCCTTCACACAAAAATATGAATAATAAAAACATGAGATGTGATACCTATACACAGAACTTGATAATCTTTACATGACACAAGTGAACAATTTTCAGTTCCTAACTACCATTTTTCTCAGCTTTTGAAATGCACCAAACTTGGGTGTGATTTCATAAAGACTGAACAGAGGTCATAAAAAACCATCAAGTTAAGGCAGCAACTAACCATAGGAAAAAGTGACTTCAGAGATAGTGCTATTACCCACAAATTCAGGTATACATTCAGGGTTAAAATTCAGAAGGAGCAAAGGAGGAAAAATTCATTGAAGGCACCAGCGCAACCTCAAGTTGACTGTACTATTCTGTGGTAATCCTGTACTTAAGCCAATTGATTTCTGTGGGTTTGATCCCATTTGACATTAAACTGATTTAAAATGCATGAGACCTTTGTACACTTTCCCTTTGGTGAAAAATGCTTGAGCAAGCCCTTCCCATCAGCTAGGGATGCAGGTGTTTCTACACATTGCACTCAGCCTGTGCTGGAGAACGACTCTTCCCTAAATTTGCTCTTCCATAGGCAGAACAATATAACTTTAATCACAGCCACGTGGAAAGGGAGCTATTTCTTTCATGCATAATAAAAAAAATCCTCACAGAAGCTTTGTCCACAGGATGGGGAAGAAAATTGATAGGAAAACCAAATCTAGAGCACAGAATTCAAAGACAAAGAATTTGAAGAGAAGAAATGCCTTCTTGCATTTCTTCACTCTAAGATTTGCTTTCCCACAGCTTTCTAAAAATCTTGTACCTTTTCTATTTCCCACACATTCCAATCCACTAAGAGTTACCACACTCAAAGTACAACACACAGGCTTGAAAACACAGTAAGCACAGAGTGATTTGCACAGAAATTTCATTCCGGATTTGTGATCTGCTAGTTTGTCTCAGATGCAAGTACTGTGGTGGCAGGGAACAGCAAGTTTCTTCCAGGACACGGAACAGCAATGCTTGGGACAGTTACACAAAAGCTGTGATTATGCTCTTATACTTGCTGATTCCAGTATGATAGTTCTAGCACCTGGAGAGGACATGATCCCTCACAGTAATCCTGCTTCCAGAAGTCACAGGAGAAAGCTGGAAGCACCGCAATCGATTAGCAGATTTTTCAGGCATCAAGCTCTTTATCCCCTCACTCTCCTTATCCCCATCCCAACTGCTGATGCTTTGTTTCACCTTTCTTCCTCAATAGTCTCAGCTGGCACACCCATCTCCCACGGTAAACTGAGGGCACAAAAGGAAATGACATGGTGCTCTCACCAAGAACCAAGGCATCTTTTATACTTGGGTAAATTATAAAAGCTCCTGTGCATACCCACAAAGGAACACAGGCTGCAATGGAAGGGGTAAGCCCAAGTACCTCCCTGCTGGGATGCTTCCAGGGTCATCACATGAGAGTCACCAGCCCATCAGAGTCCATCTTTGCAAGTCCAGGGGAGCAGAGGGGGACAGTGGCAGGCAAGCCAAATTCAAGACTCGAGGGAAGGGACACCATGTGTCTGGAAGGGAAGGGACACCTGGTTTCCTGCCACGGCTGTCCCACGACAGCTTTAGGCCCATGTCTGGGCATGAACCCCAGTGATATGGACACGGGGAGCAAGTCTGCATCACCTCTCTCACCCAAGGAGGGGTTGCTTCCAAGGGCTGGGGGAATCCTTATGGGATGCTGGGGAAGAACATTTTGAAACTTCACAATCTAAATTAAAATAGTGCAAACCCAGATGAAGGTCTCCAACACAACCCCCTGACTATAACACAGGGAAGCAGCAACACTCTCAGGGAGTCAGAAGTAAATGAGCACTAGGGCTGGGAATGATGAGTAATTGCCTTTAACAAAAATAGTTACAGCAAGTATTTCACTTAATGCTTAAGACACGTTGTCTTAAGGCACTTCTCACAAGACCCACATGAACTCAGACCAAAATCCCAGATAAACACTGAGTTTTTAAAAGCACAGCTGTACCGATCCATGAACTACTCTGCTGCTAAAGACATCTTTATTTCAATCCCAGAGGGAGGTTCAAGCACTTCACCCACCAGAATTCTACAGATCTGGCATTAAAACAGAAGTAGTATTTGGAAACCATTTTGTTGCTGTTTTCAAGCAAACCAGAATTCTGGTCTGTGATAACACATCAACGTTTGCTTTCCAAACACAGCAACAATGCATATTTCAACTCATGGGCATGACTGTAAAAAAAAAAAAAAAAGTGTCTTCCAGCAGGTAGAGAATTTCTCAGTATTTCTGTGCCTCTGCTCTTTCAAGATGTATTTGCAATCAACACTGTTTGCATTTCACACAAATATGAGAGTAACATTACAAAAATTCTTCGACATTATCAGTTGATAATTATCTGTTGATTTATACTAATTTTATTATAAAATAAATACAAACCAAAGTGTTTTTACATAAATATATTAAAAAAACCCCTCTAATACTGAGTCAATAGGGTCTGTCTAGAAGTTTTGGAGTAGCCAACATAGAAGTTAGTTTTACAGAGAGGAAAAAGTACACCAAGAACCTTAAGGACACCACCTTATCAAGGGTGAACAGAGGAATCTGGAAGACCAGATATTCTCAGGTAGACAAGATTGTGTCTGTTCACAAACTTCTTCAGCATCCGAAACCTTTTCAGCTGAGCTTTGCAGCCTTGATGTGATACATATTTGAAGTATTTGCAATCTAAGGAAAGAAAAAAAACCCCAACACTAAGTTATACCATGATACAAGCAAATACAAAATGCTTTAATTGTTTCAATAATATGCAAACAGCTAAGAAATTTTTCAGTAATTAAAGATATGGAAATCCAATACATGCTGATTACAGGCATAACTGCAGCATTAAATAATCTATGCTCACTTAGCCCAGCAAACATTCTACACCTATCTAAATGCTTGTTATCTTGCAAAATACTTTTTTCTCTTTCATTTTTGCTCTGCAAATTAGATCAGAAGGCAAAATTTCAAGAGTGTAAAGCAGCACTGATATCATACATTACTTTATTATGCTGGATAAGAAAAATAGAGGCTCACATTGACACAAGTATTGAAACTTCATTCAAGAAAATCTGAACTGTAATGATTTTATTAGCCATCTGGAAATAAGAGGGAGCTATCTGATATTACTGAAAGCAAAACAAAAAATACCCAAAGAGTTTCCAGTATGAGAAACTGTTCCATGATGTGCAGAAAAGTTATAGAAAAGCTGACAATAAACAAGTTGCCTATCAACCAGAAGTCCAAAGCAGTGTATAAGCCATTATTTCCACACCATATTCCCATTCTCAAGTCAGCAGCTGATTCTTGGCCTGATCCTCCCCTTGGTTCTGGCAGCATTTCAAATAATGCTACTGAAGAGGTAATGATCTTCACCTTCTTACCAAACTGCTGATGGTTTTCACTCAAGACCCTCCCTCCTCTTTCCTGCATTACAACATCCCCATAGTCCTTAATGACCAGCTGACCCCCAGTATTGCTGAGACACTGCCTAGACTGACATCCAGCAAGCAAACTGCCTGCAGACCTCACAATATTCCCATAGGAGGGTGTTGTGCATTTCTGGAGTTATGGTTTGAAGGTCAAACAAGACAAATAGATTGTGGCTGCTCAACAAGGCCAGATAAAACAGAATTCTAAACCATGATAAGACCAGTTGACTCATTGTTAAATATCAAACCAATTTAAATACCTTTCCCGTTCAGCTCCAAAGACAACAATCTTTTTCAGAAGAAAGAAACTAACTGGATTTCTTCTAAGCAGTAGATCAGCTGCATTCCATGTCATTAGGGCTAGAATTAGACATGATTTCTGTTCTATGTAGTGAAAAGAAAAAAAAAAAAATTATACCCTTTCCCAGTAGGATTCCAGCAACCAGAGCTTTTTCATATGAAAGGCTTTTATCTTCCTGCCAATTCCTTTTTGCCAAGTAATGGCTAAAATGGAAGGCTGGCCACCAGTCCTTCCTGGAGTTCCACTCTTGCTTGATCCAGTCAAGATGCTTCTCAGAGCTGGAAAAAGGTTAAACAAGTTACAGAAAAGGTTAAATTGCAAGGGGAAAAATTATTAGGAGACAGTGAATGTTATAGTCAGCCTGATACAAATCTCCTAAATTGCCAACATAGGCACACTGACTTTATAACAAAACACTAATACAAGCATTTTTATATAAAACTAATAATTTTTTTTAATCCCTGGCAACACTTGTGAGGCTGAAAGTGAACTCTAGAAGTCTTATTAAGCCTTGGCAATAACACAGATTATGGTGTGAAATGAAGCAAGCCTTTCACTTGTGTGCCAGTTTGTCAACAGTAATATGGAAGTTTCTCCAGGTTTGTCAACAAATGAGTAGTATGAAGGGGTTGCTTTGTCCTTAGGAAAGGTTTGTGTCACTCCAGGCATACTCAAAGACTAACTTATCCCAAACAGTTACTACTGTTAGGTAATAATGCTCTTAAACAAAGCATTTCAGCAACACAAACTCCTTCCAGCCTCTCAAGGGAACCTAAAAGAAACATAAAGAGGGAGTTTTTGCAAGGGCAGATAGAGACAGGACAAGGAGGAATGGCTTTAAACTGGCAAATAACAGGTTTAGATTAGATATTAGGAAGAAATTCTTCACTCTGATGGTGAGGCCCTGTGTCTGTTTTGCCCAATACAGTACTTGGTGAGTGGTCTCTCCCTGTCCCTCTCTCAACCCATGAACACTATGTCATACTTGATCCCCTCATCCAGTTGCAGAGGGGAGGGATAGAGCAGCTTTGGTGGGTGCCTGGCATCCAGCCGTGGTCAGCCCACTACACTGCTCTAGTGGGAGGTGTCCCAGCCCATGGCAGGAGGGCTGGAACAAGATGATCTTTAAGGTCCCTTCCTACCCAAGCCATTCTAGGATTCTATAAAACTATCTGCAACAGGGAAGTGACATTCCCATACAGTGACCAAGATGTCCAGTATATTTCAAGATACCCTGAAGTGGTGTATGAAAAGCAAAAATGAAGGCAAAGTTAGTGCAGAGGGTGACGGTGTCGGCTGCCCAAAGGTGCAGAATTGACACGTTTGTTTCAACACACTGCATCACAGCTACTTACATTACAATTTGTTTCACCTGTCTTGCCAAACAGCTCCATGCTTTTGCATTTTCTTTCCAGCCAGCATAATCCAAGGCTGTAAAAATAACTTCTAGGCCCAGTCGACGTTTTTTCCTTTTCTCTGAAAAAAGATGAGGCTGATTAACAAATTACACAGATCAGGATAAACTCATTAGTAAGGCAGAAGTGAAATACAGTTCTTCATTCTGCCCTCACAAATGCTGCCACTTTCAATGTAAGTTATGTTTATTGGTATAAATTTCTTTAAAAACTCAAGATTGTTCTCATTAGTTACGAGAAGTTGGAAAATATATCACACATAAACTGAAAAAGGGAGGTTTCAGACAAAAGGTCTATTTTTCCCCCTCCCAAAGAAGAATCGTAGAATGGTTTGGGTTGGAGAAGACAATAAAAATCATCAAGTTCCAACCCCCTGCCATGGGCAAGGACACTTTCCACTAGACCAGGTTGCTTAGAGCTCCATCCATCCTGGCCTTGAACACTTCCAGGGATGGGGCATCCACAGTTTCTCTGGGTAACTTGTGCCAGTGTCACACCACCCTGACAATCAAGAATTTCTTCCCAAAATCTCTTCTAAACCTCCCCCTGTCAGTTTAAAGCCATTAGCTCTCATCATATCAGAAGACAGAACAATCTTTATTTATGTACATTTCACCAATCTGTTAACCTGCTGGGATATACAAGCTACAAGAAGACAGACAGCTTGGAATACAACTGATCACCATAGAAAAAAAAATAGCCTTCAAATTGGAAGACTTTTCAAAAAGCTTGAAGATAATGCTCCCTTAAAGAGAAGGAAAATTCTGTTGTTTGATCAGTAATAATGAACTAAAGAATATATCTATTCCAAGAAAAAAAACAAAACAAAAAAACAGAGATCCCAAAAATTGATTGAAGACCTTGGAATTCAGAGTAGGGTGCCTAAAAAAAATTAAGTTATTTTTGAGATCCTGTCTGTGCCTTATAACAGTTTGCTTTGCTCAGCCTTTAAAATGACAAAGTAATTTGTTTACACAAGTTTGTAAATGACTGCTCATACATCCAACTAAGAGGTTATGGTGAGTGGAAAACTGGGATTTAAGTTGTTTTTTTGGGATTATTTCTTAAGAAACAAAACTACTTTCAAAAGCAGAAAGAAGACTCTAGGATAATCCAGACCCGTTTTCTGAAATTAGCACAAATGAAATGAACAAAGGTAAAGACCTACTTGATTTTTGAAGCATGTTATTAAAATCTATCATTAGTTCATGGGAAGGAACAATATCATGCAAGATCTGAAAAATAAAAGACAAAACCCAGATAGGCTATTTTAATGTGAAAGCTTTTGAAGACTTCTACCTGACCAAGAAAAGCACAGGCTTCAGTGCTTTGGCTGCTTTTAATTCAGGAAATTAAGCAATCTGGTACTTCGGTGCCTTGACATAAAGAATGGATCTCGAGGTCCATTTTGCACATCTGTGACACTGCTCTGTGACACCATGGATGAAATACCTTGATGGCTATTAACAAACACTGCATGTGGCAAGTACAATATTCTGAAGGAGCAGCACAAATCCATATCCAGTGTCCCCTTTTTTGAATGCAATGCCATTTTCTCCCTAGGACAGTTCTACATCCCCTGTCCACTGCTCTGTGCATTGGATCAATTTCTACACTTATCAAACCACTTCTATGACTTATCTCCGTTTTGTAAGTGACTAATGTCTAAAGCCACTGCTAAAATGCACTGAGGAGAATTTCACACCAATCTGCTACAGTTTCAAAGTCTAAACCAAACAAAACAGCCTTATAAACCTGTTTTTAAACAACATTTGCACTAAAAAAAGCACATTAGTGCCATCAAGTGGCAAAACATGGTTTGCAAGCAGTACCAAGGGCAAGGAAAGCAGTAATTTAAAACCTTACAAAACCTTAACCCAACAAGGTCTTGTCTGCCAACAACCAGCAGACATTAACTTTTAGCTTTAATGCACAGCTCATTGAAAACAAGCTAAGAAACTAATTGCGAAACAGGATCAATATGTGAAAGAGCAGGCACTTAATGATTTGTACAATATTATGAAGATCAAACTGTAAAAGAAATCAATGCATGCTATGCACAATACTGCTGATACAGACTTCTGGAACTATGTGAATGTGTTCTCTGAGCTTCCTTGCTGACTTTAAGTGATATGATGTACCAGTTAAAGGCAAAACAAGAACTGGAGTTCAAGGACAGTAAAGGATTCTGCTCCCTCCCACTAACTTCCCTCTAACCCTCTACTCCCACAAAGAATACAGTAGGATAAATAACGTTACAGAGCTCAAGCAAGCTGTCACACCATCATATGACTGACACAGACTGTATCTCCTAAGGGATACCTACCTTCAGAGCAGATATGAGGGATTTCTTTGATTCACCCTGCCTCTTAAGGAACTGATAGAGGTAGACATGAGCATTGGGGTTAGCAGGGAACTTGGAGTTGTAGGCATATTCATTTAACACTTGGCGGGCCTCGTTGTGGTCTCCATAGAACTCCAACAACTGGAAGTTAAGTCTGTCATTAGTTTGTCAGATACAGGCAACCAAACTCTTACAACTAGTTTTGGACTGCCACAGAGTCATCCAATAGCACAGTCTGTATCTAAGAGTGCAGCATATTAGAAAATTAGATACCCACCTGTCTTAATTTTACTGGCTACTCTCAGCACAGAGAGACAAGAGTTCACACAGAGAAGCTACTCCGGGAGAAAACGCCTTAACAGCTACTTAATTGCCAAAGGATTACCATCACTTGCTCACTGGAAAGAGATGCTTGAAGGCACCTGCCGTATCTCTGAAGACACAACTTGGCAGATGCCAGCACCAAGGAAAATTCTTAAGACGTGCTTAGAGAAGTCAGAGCTTATCAGTGTTTGCAAAAAGTAAAAGATCTCTTTAAAATTATTAATTCTTAATTACAAATCCTAAGCAGATATTTTAAAAACCCAAACCAAAACACAGAGGGGCTGCATATTTGGCACCTCTAACATTTCCTGAATCCAGAGAAAACACTGCTCTGCCAAAAATCAGAGAAAGCGTTCTCAGGAATGTAAACTAAATCAGCAATACTTCAATTTCTGCAGCATCACAAGAAACAAAACATGTAAGCTGTATTTCTTTTTCTTGACAATGCACAGATGAAAAGTTCTTTTTGTACTCTGCTCAGGGCTCTGCAGCTCTACCAGGAGTATACTGTGCTCTAAGCCAGTGACATGCAAATACAAATGTATTACTTCCGAAATACTTTGTTTTCACTCGCACACACAGAGAATAATCTGCATATGGGCATCTTAATAGAAATTCGAAAGGGAATCACAAAAAGAAGCCATCTGTAAAATACACCCTTACATCCACATAGCATTTCACGAAGACATCCCAGACTCCAGGAATTTTAATAATCTCCTTCAAGTTCACTGCTGCCTTCCGAAAGTAACCGTGCATTTCCTGCTCAACAGCCAAGTCTGAAAATCCATCCTCACCTACCAAAACACAAAGCAAGGTCATAAAGTTATTAACTATGCCAAGAACAGGGATTCTGAACTGCTGCACCTAAGGGATGATCACATTTTGCTATGCAAGGACCTCCAGTCAGAAAGCTTTTAGGAAAAGACTCCTCAGTATTGAAACAAGAAATTTCCACTGTTCCTCATTCAAATTTATAATAATTTCAACTTATGGACCACAGTGAGTAGGACTCCAAGAGAAGATGCTACCAGTACAAGGTCCATAATCCAAATTCAACATCTGGTTTTTAGAGAAACAGATCTAGTGTAAGTGAAGAAACACTGCCAGTGGGTATATATAGAACCAGATGTGACACATGTAGCAACTTCCACATTTTAAGGAAACTGAAATTCAAACACAAGTGTTGAGGGCTTTGCTATCACTCAACATTCCAGCAACAATCAAGCACTTGCACACCTATAAAGCTTTAAGGGAATGCATTCCTCTGATCATTATTTTAGGTGATGCTGGCTGAACATGAGGAGAGAGTTTCAGAACAGCATGTCAGGGCACCTCAGAAAGTGCTATTTTGGCATCACCATCATTGCTGACACAGAATTCTGTACCAGCCACACCACCACACACTGAAGTTTAGTAAAGGAAAAGGTGTCATTGCAAACCGCGGCATCTGCATGAGCAAGCTGGAACTACAGCTCAATCTAAAAACCACTTACCATTCTCTAACAGGATGTTCTTCTGCTTAGACCAGCTGTAGTAGTCCAAGAGTCCTCTGTAAGCCTGAATCAGTTTCATTTCCTTGTCCTGAATGGCTGTTTGCTCTCCAAACCTCCAGCTCTCTGCCAGGGACAGGTTCTGGTAGGCTTCATCTATTTGCCCATTACAGAGGAGATGAAAGACATGCTCCAAGCAGACCTGCAACCCAAGCAGTCCAAAACCACAGCATTTCACACTCAAATGCAGAGATTCTCAGCGATACAGCAAAGTTCTACTCACATGTGCAGAGAAAGAGAACATTTATTATTTATTATTCATAATTTATTATTTATTACGAGAACTTTATTTATGCATTACTGATGCATAAAAAATACTGCCAACACAGTTACTGAAGAATTTAAATTATTTGTGTTGTCTCAAAAACCTGCTTGTCTTTAACAAGTGCTGTAGCTATTTCAGAAGATCTAAAAATGACCTGAGGAAACCCAGCTGGGCTATATTTTTCAGAGCACCTGAAAGAGGGATATCCTACCACCCTACCATGTTGATTTGGCATCATAAGATAAAAGCCTAAACCTTCAGCTCCATAAAACCCCTGTATGGAACTTCCTTTGAGGATCTTTAACAACAGAATAAAAGACAGAAGCACTATCCCAAGTGAGAAACAGCCAAGGAAACCAAAACAATATTGGTTTGAATGAGCCACTACAGGAAAAAATAACATAAAACCCCCCCTACAGCTGTGTGACACAGGTATGCACAACATACAGTTTTGTAATCAGATTAGCTACTCAAAAAGTGAGAGGGTAATGAGGCAAAATTTAAGTACAAATGTTTAGTTAGGAGCACAGTGGTCAAATTAAAGACTGGAAATAAAACTTGGCCGGTAATTACCTGTATTTGCATGTCATTGGGACATGCATGGAAATGAATTTGACTGTTTCAAATTCAAACTTAAAGCTTAATTAAAGGGTTTTAAAGTGCTTCTAAGGACTGAGAACATGCATCTGTGATCAAAACATACAGATCAAATGAGATAAGATTAGGTATAAAATGACCTTCAAATCTCATACAATTGGTAACTCAAATGTTGGGTTTGAGGTTTTTTGACACTAATGTCAGTAATACATTTCAAAAGAGATTTGAAAATTAATATTCAAGTAAGTGTTCAGGTCAACACGAAAAATCATCAGGGCTGCTTTAAGTACACTCACCTTCAAGTACCTTTTTACTCCTAAAGTTTTCATCTGTTCCATGAAACAGCTGAACTCTTTCATGCTGCTTTGGGAATGATGCCATAAAATTTCAGTTCCTATTCTCCAAATCATCTATTAATAGAGAGAAAGAAAATAAAAACCAAACTTGGTACAAAAATGGCAGCAGATACCATATATATAGTCTTACTAAACTTAAAGTTACTGCAGGACATTAAAAACGTACATTTGAAATGCAAATAAAAAATACTACAAAGCATTATCTACTGCCGACCTACTCATCCAGTAGGACTTCTGGAGTCATTCAGTGGGTGCTTCAGAATTGCTCATTATAAATGCAGCACTCCAGAAAAGCTTATGAAAACTGCATGCCACTGAAAAATTATGTTCTTTGAAATGACCTCACTAAGACACCAGGCATACACACAACTCTTTGAACCTAATAGCAAAGATTATTGCCAATTTGAAGCAAAGACTATTGCCAATTTGACGTAGCTCCCCAACTGCATGTACTTGTTTCCAAGGTCTGCAAGCTAGCCAAATTCAAGTACTCCATTTATTTAAAAGCTCTGATCTTTTTCCTTCCACCTGCTTCCCTCTCAACACCTGCAAGAAGTTTTGCAGCTACTGGAAGAGCTGGTAACAACCTAAATAAGCCACCACTTTGCAAACAGATTCTGACTGATGGCATGCCAGAACCAAACATGTTTACTGTTTTTCCATTTTAGAAGACTACTTTGATTTTTCATAGACACACAACTGATGGAGTGAACTTATACCAAGCCAAGTTTTCTTCTGTAGTGTCAAGGATCTATTAAAAAAAAAAAAATCATACCTGTGATTAGCTAATTAAGACAAACGTTGGTCCTGAAGTATATGGATGCTGCTTTGCAAATTGCTTGCTTTTTCAACTGCAAAAGAACCCAGGTAAGGAACAGGGGCTTACCTCTGATGGACCAATGTGTTCTCTGGAATAGTCCTTCTCTAGTGACTCAATATAGCAGGTCAGGAACTCTGCAGCCCTTTTCCACTGTTTTTGGAGCAAGGCATCCTGGATGTAACTCAAACATACTTCCTTGCTTTTCTTGAAGTTTAACTTGTGTTCATTGGAAGATACTAAACAAAAAAACAAACAAAACAAAAAATGAACTGAGCCCACAGCTGTCACAGCCCTTACTCATATAGCCATTTCAGCATTCTTCTATGAAGACACTATAGAGAGTCACCTTAAGCTCTGTGGTTTTGAAGATAAAGACACCTGCTAGTCCACAGGGAAGCAAGACTATGGGAAAAGCTGGAAATGTGATATGAAATGGCATTTTCCATAAGCAGCTGTGCTTGAAATTTCCATTCATTTGAAGCAGTGAATAGCCAATTATGTCACACTACTGCCCTACTAGAATCACGGAGCTATGGTGCTTTGGTAACTTCACAGTACATTTTGTCATTTGAGGACTACTCTCTTCATTTATAAGTCATCACAGCGCTGCAGATTTGCATGCACACAAACGAACAAACTATTCCAGTACCAAAGGCTAAGCAATTCCCACAAATATAGAGAATTATTCTCAGTTGAGTACAAGGCTGCAAAGAGGCCACTTAGCCTTTTTACATCAATAGTAGTTCAATTTATACTGAAATCAGCACGAAATTTCATTCCCATGAAGTCTGTTTAAAGCCCACGGCTGCATGACCCTACAACAATGCTCATCCATAAAAAGCCACCTGCAAGGCACATGAAAAGCTCACCAAGACACCTCCTACCTGGATGCTGTAGGCAAAGGAATAACTCAAACAATGGCTAAGTCAGGTAATCACAGAACCATCAGGGTTGGAAGGGACCTCTGGAGATCACCAGTCCAACCCCTTGCTGAGGCAGGGTCACCTGGAGCAGGTGACACAGGAACGCGTTCAGGTGGGATTTGAAAGTCTCCAGAGACTCTCCAACTCCCTAGGCAGCTGTTCCAGTGCTCTACCACCCTCAGTGTAAAGATCTCCCTCATGCTGAGGTGAAACTTCTTATACTTTAGTTCATGGCCACTGCACCACGTCTTGTTGCTGGATACCACTGAACAGTCTGGCATCATCCCCTTGGAACCTGCCTTGGAAATATTTGTATAAATTAATTAAATCCCCTTTCAGACTTTTCCAGACAAAAGAGGCGCAGCTCCCTCAGTCTCTCCTCGTAAGAGATGCTCCAGACCCCGAACCATCCTTGGTGCCCTCCGCTGGACTCTCTCCAGGAGCTCCATGTTTCTCCTGTCTCGAGGAGCCCAGAATAGGACACAGCACTCCAGATACGCCTCACCAGGGCTGAGCAGAGGGGCAGGACCACCTCCCTTCACCTGCTGGCAGTGCTCTTCCCAGTGACACCACGGGCCCTCCAGCCCGCACGGGGACACCGCCGGCTCATAAAATAACTGCGCTTATTTCGATCCTCTTTCCCGGCGCTAGCAGACGACTCGGCGGACAGAAGCTGAACTCTGCCACCATTCGCATGGCAGCACGAAGGAGTTCACAGAGAGAACGCACAAACGCTCCGCCCTTACCCGGCTGCTGCGGCAGGAAGGGCAGGCGCAGGGGCGGCTGCAGGGCCGCCTGAGAGCCAGAGCTCCTCCTCCTCCTCCTCTTCTTCCCCACCACCGCCGGCGCCTCCTCGTCCTCCTCTTCCAGGAAGCTGTCCATGGCGCCGCGGGCAGCCGGGCTCCGACCTCACCCCGCAGCTCGGGGGACGGCAGGCGCCGGCCGGGCCGAAGGCGAGGGCTCGGCCGGAACCGGGCGGGCAGCGGCCGGGCCGCCCCTCAGGCCGCAGGAACCGGGGGCGGGAGATCCCGGCAGGCGCCGCGTCCCGGGGAGCGCGGGGCGGGAGCGGCCCCTGCGCATGCGCGGCCGCCATGAGGGGAGCGGGGCCTGGTGCCTCCGCTGCCTTTCCATGTTTCCCTCTGCGTGTGGGAGCGGGGAAATGAGGGATGCCGGCCAAGGGTGAAGCAGCGGTGTGGCAGAGAGGCGTATATACCACCATCAGAGCATGACTACAACTGTGGCTAATGTGCTGTTTACTCTAAAAGCAAATTAGCGAGCCCTTCCTGTCACTCTTTCCATTAACTGTTTTGCTACTGTCCTGTTCCTTTGTAACTCATAACGTTCTAGAGGAGGAAAAGATTCCGAATCACAATCCTGTGCGTTGTAGAACAGTAATGTTGCTGCGTTCCTGCTGGATTTTGGGAGTCCATATACGTTAGCTGCAGCATCTGGTTTATACAAATTCGTGCTGGAACTTTTCCTTTAAACCATTTTGGAACTCAGCTTGCCCTGAACTGTTTTGATGTGTGTAAAGTCCAGTTTACCGTATAAGGTCTCACAGAGTTGGGGGTTTTTTTATTTTTCAGAAGTGCCCTGGCATGGGAGGGTGAGTAAATAATAAACTGGCTCCGATTAAAGGTTCGTGTCATGCAGTGTCCTGGTTCAGCTGTGATCGATAACCAGTGTTGGGAATAGTGCAAGGCAGAAGAGTTGTTTGCAGCATTTAAACACTTAAACATCAATATCATACCTTTATAAGTTGTTTAATAATCAGTGTGGGGGTCACAGAAGTCTCCCTTTGCTTTTTCTTCCAATAAAGACCACCATTTCAGTTTGTAAGTATTGTTACTAATGGATAATTAACTTGACTGATGACAATAAACTGTTACATAGCACCACATATTTATCAGTGCCGTCTTCTTTGACTGTCCTTTTTAATTTGTACCCTGTGTGAGTGCCTCACTGATCACTGGTGTTCCCCAAGTTTGATGTCACTTCCTACAACACTCCTGATCTTCTGTTAGCTCAATATTCTAATTATAGAATCCAACTTATCCCCCTTTTTTGGTAAAAGTTCTCACGTTTGCTTGCAAGGACATTTACTTTTGGCTGGTTATTTTTGTTTTCCTGTGTCATACATAAGTGAGTGTTTCCTGATCCTTAGGTAAACTTAGCCAGCTGATCTTGTTAATGGGTATCAGCTACTTTAGTAGATATTTTAGTGTAGAAGAGATAGGACAACTGCTTTTTAAGTGTAGTTGAATGTTAGATGTAATGTAGTCCCTCATGTACAGTGAGGGACTACACTCATAGCTCAATACATGCTTCCAAGATTGGGGTTGAAGACTGGAAGGAAATTTTGCCTGAAATATCTTAATTGAGCTAAGTGAAATATTTTTCTTTCACACATTGAGGAAAGCTGGGTATGTTAATAATAGCTACATTATTACCCTGAAATACTAGAAATTGTAGGAAATACTTGACAGTTGCAGTGGTAAACTTGTGTATATGTATCAACTGCTAGCTGCTCATTGCACAATAAAGGCAGTGACTTATAGAAGAAATATGTGATCTTATTTTTCTTCACATCTCCTTTTCTTGCCCTTGTCTTTACAACCACAGACACCATTACCTTTTATCTTGGTCTTTAATAAAGATAAGCTTGATAATTTGTACTGATGGAAAATAACCAAACAGCTCTTCCTTCACAAGAAATTGGATGTAATAATGTGGGCATTACACAACAGGAAATATTAATGTTGGGGAAAGAATGCTTATCTGTTACTCATACAGTTATCATAAAATGTGATTTGAATGTATTTACTTCCATATTGTAAATTGTGAAAAACTCATAGATTTTCTGAGTTAAGCTTTCTCAGAGCTTTTAATCAGTCAATATCAGTGATGGCAAATAGGTATCACCTCATTTTCTAAGATGTGAAACACAAAAATGTCAACAAAATTGCAGGAGAGCTACAGCTGCTATACTGCACTAGGCCTAGAGAACATACATGAGCACTGGGTGAATGAATCATTGCATTCCTGTAGCACGTGTGTCCTTACACCGAACTGTAAGAAATGCCAGGCTGTCCATGGAATGCTGGGCAAAGAGGTACCAATACCTGTTTCTACCTTGGTACTTTCTCATAGTGTGATTAAAATATTAAACTGGGGGCTGAAATGAAACACATATTTTCCAGAGATTGCACAGCAGTAACAAAGCCTGGATCTCAGCCCTTGTTCAATAAGACTGGAAATGAGAGTCTGGAGCTAAAATCAATAGGCATGAGGATGCAAGAGGAACACATGCAATTAGCAACAATGATTGCCAACTCTTGAGGTGTAGCATTTAAAAGGGCTCTTAAAATGCTCTTGAATAAAACCCTCAGCTGTTTTGACAAGCACAAGAAAAATTATTCACCTTGACTATCAGCTCTGTGAGTGCCTATTCATTTTGGGAGCAGCTTCAGAATTTGCTCTGGAAAGCAAAAAAAAAAAAATTAAAATTTGGTCATTTGATTCACCAGCAAGAGCATTTTCTTATGTCGCCTATCCTTTCTTAGCTGCATCTTTTATTCTCTTCGTCTGCTCAGGCTACTGTGCTGAACAAATAACATGGATCTGGAAAAGAGAAATGAGAAATTTTGTTCATCTGCATTGTGGCTTCTGCTGTCATTTTTCCATTTTCGATCTCTAAGGCAATATTAAGGCGAAGGATGTGAAGAAAAGGCAATGGTGAGTGCAGGCACACTTGTGAGTAGCACATCTTTCGGCTTGCAAATACTCAAAATGTACCAGCAAGTGGAAGCTGCGGCTACAGAAGGGCGAGGGTAGGCCTGTGGGGGAATCCTGCGCTTTCGGCTGCTCGCTGTGAAACCCAGCACTTTCCCCAGTGGGATCACGGCTGAATGAGCTCCTCCGCCCGCTGCACCGCAGCTGTGACCTCAGACTTTCGGAGGTCACCGGGGAAGTGGCAGCTGCTCCTCTCCAGCAGATAGGAACTGCTCGGCGGGGCAGGAGGGAGAGTAGCCAAGTGCGTGATCGGATCTGTCGCGTCCTTACAGGGCGGCACCTACACCGTCTCTGTAGGTTCTTGTAAATCCAGCGGTCCTCAGCTAGAGAAACCAGCACAAATAAGGGGCAGGACGTTCCTTCTTTTCTGGCCTGCGAACCGGGAAAAGTAGCCAGACTCCCGCTGGGCAAGAAGTGCAGCCTCCTCGGGATGGGGATGGGGATGCCGCCGGCAGCGAGGGCAGGAGGGAGGGTCCGTGCGCTGCCCTCCTCCCGCAGCGGCGGCGGGGCCGGGCTTGTCCCTCCCCCGCCACATCTCCCTCCCGCCGGCGCTGCTGACGTGTCTGCTCCCTCCTTCCCCGCCCGGCTCCCTCCCTCCCTCCGCGGCGCCCGCCGACATGGCCACGGCCGCAGCCGCGCCGCCGGACCCCCGGCTGCTGCTCGTCCTGCTCGCCCTGCTGCTGCTGCTGCCGCCGGGCCCGCGCTGCGCCCCCGGCGCCGCTGCCGCCGCGCCCGACCTGGGCCGCCGCTTCGCCGAGCGCAAGCGCTGCGCCGACTTCGAGTGCAGCAGTGAGTGGGGGCGGCGGGCACGGCCCCGGCAAGGGGACTGTGGGCCAGGATGCCTCCCGGAGGCTCTTCCCAAAGCCCTCTCCTTCCGCCGGCTCTGGCGCGGGAACTGGGGAGAATCGGGGAAAACGGGAACGCGACGCCCACGCGCGCCGTCCCTCTCTCTGCGGCCAAGTTTTCAGATCCCCGCAGCCCCGTGTTTGGTTCTCTTACCCCCCCCGCCTCCGCAAAGCCCTCTCGTGATAAACCCGCTCCCTGGGATAATTTCAGGACCGATTCGCTGGGACACAGATGTTGTCTTTCCGATCTAACATTAATAATTAGCCTCATAGCGCACTCCTGAAGTGTAGTTCTCCAGTGCTTTGTCAAACCCTTGTCTTGACTAGAACGTTTGCTTTTCTTTTTTAGCTATAACTTGCTTTTATTATTGCTATTTTTTAGCTATAACCTGGCATGTTTGTGTTAATTATAGCTAAAAATCTCATAGTTATACTTTCAATTTAGTTCTTATCTCTTGGCTCAATCTGGAAAATAGCAAAGCGGTGCATGCTAGGAGGTCTTGTTTACTGCCAGTTAGCAAAGACACTTTTCATGTAAATTATCATTTAAGTCATACTCTTCTCTTTGCTTTCTTTGGACAGTGTTGATGTGCCGAGGGAAGGCCATGCGGGATTTTAAAGGTCCGGATTGTCGCTTTGTGAATTTTAAGAAGGGAGAAGCGGTATATGTATATTATAAACTAATAGGAGAATCAACTGAGCTTTGGGCTGGAAGTGTAAGTACTGTAAAGTATTTCTTCTGTTTGCTCTTCTTGGTCATCTATTTTCATTCCTTTTGCCTTGTAAGAGAATGCTTGGAGTTTTGAACACAGTGAATGCTGCTTTGTCATGAGGCTAGTGGGAAATGGGATGAGGTTTGATCAAACCTGAATGCTGTGAAAAATAGGCAACACTAATACGTTTAAAAATTGTTAGAAAACTGCCTTTGTGTTGAAAACCTCTTATTGCAGTGGTGGTAGCTATAGGCCTACCTAGAAGCTCCCTTCCCACTTAGGGAGGCTTAAGCCTTTGCCTGTGTTTTCCCATGACGTGGTCTCATCCTGCACTCTGTAATCCTGCTAAAGATTGCTGCATGTGCATGTTTTAATTGTGTTTCTCGTCCTAATATTCATTTGCCTTCTTCCCCTTTATATCTAAGCTGCATGCAGGGTTGGAGGAAAAATAAGTGGTAAAACTAGAAATGATTAAGGTTAAATTTGATTTCTAAAAGGTCTGTCTCTCTCAGCTGTGCTTCAGCAGGTTGCAGAGTAGTGGCCTTGTCTAAGTCAGCATCTTTGGACGATATGAGAGGCTTGTGTTAGTGGGGAAGGAACATCCCCATACTTGCAGTTACTTTGTAGAAAGCCCCTCTCAACTTTCATAAGCACCTTATTTGCCTGTCAGAGACAGAACTGAGATACCACAGAGGAAGAGCAGTTTTTGTGGGCTTCCCTTGAAAATGTTCGCAATCCAGAGGTTGCTTAGACCTAGTTCCTGTTGTTTCCTTCCCATGTTTCCCCTACATCCTTTTTAGTGTCCAATTGTTTACTTCAACCTCCTTTCTTACCCTGGTCTTCTAAAAAGGATAAACAATTTTGACAGTGGTCTAGGGTGCTTGAAACCGCACCTGGGTGTTGACTGTGGGACCAGTGGTTTAGTGAAAATCAGGATGTATCACTTTCTGTAACCACTTCAGGCTGGGCGTGGACAGCCAAGCTCTTAGTAGGAGCCGAATCCAATTAGAATGATACAGAAGATAAATAGAGAATAGAAAAATAGAAATAGAAAAACTGCAGCACGTGGCTCAAGAAGAGTTAATAATTCTATCACGCTGGTAATTCCCTTCTGACATGTACTGTACCATAAATAATCTGGGTAATTAGCTGGTGGTACAGGTTTCCAGGGCTGCCAGTTCTCGAGATGCGGAGTAGCAGCGTGGGGCCAATTTTGTGTCTTCTAACAAGGTATAATGTAGGCTGCAAGATCAGACAGCAGGTTAAGGTAATTGCTGAGTTAATATTCAGTTTAATTATTCACTGATAGGCAGCTCATGCAACAGTTAGGTGTGTCTCTAAGTTAAAAGGATGTTTGCTTTGAGTTTAAAAAGTAAAAGCTGCAGTTGGCAGGTCGGAAAAAATTGCACAGCTCCATTTTATTTGTTGTCAGTTTTCAGCTGTGTTACATGATTTTCAGTCCTCCTTTTTAGGGCAGTGCTGCCAGACTGATTCCTTTTGGTTAGTGGCTATAACCTTTATTTCTTTCATCCCTCTTTGATTGACTGCTGCTGCATTAATCATAACACTGCAACAACCAGCACGGGAGCTACTTGCAGCAGGGCCAGAGGTTACTGCCTTTGCATTTTGAGTAGGGCACTGGCATGACTGCCCCTGCCCCTGTCCCTGACTCACAGATAGCTCTGGGGTCTCTCTCCTGCAGCGTGGCTTCCTGTGTCAGATTTGGCTGGGCAGCCTGATTTCCCATGCCAGGTTTGGCTGGGCAGCTTGATTTATGCAGGCCAGCCGTGCCTGCTGTGTGAAGTCTTGGAGCCAGGGGAAAGCTGCTGCTTGCTAATTAAAACCAGGATACCCAGTGAGGTCTGCCATCAAAAGAATTCCAGTGGAAGGCATGTTACCTTCTCCAATGGCCCTTTTGGGATCTCATTGTGTGACTTCATGTGGGCTTTGTGTGCCCTACTGCCTTTTTCCATTCCCTAAAGTTTGGGTTTTTTTTTTTTGGAAAGGGTTTATTAGGGCAGAATAGGAGCTGTGAAATCAAGGACTAACTGTAGTTCTGATTGTCAGGTGTGAGCAGAGGTCAGGGGATATATGTATGAGAAGCTTCAACTAATGCAGCCTGGAGCTTATTTCAAACAAGTTGTAAATGCAGATTCTATTTCCAAAATCAATTTGAAGGAGCCATGAGAAATACAATAGTATTTCTGACCTGAAGGGAGATGATCTGATAAGAAAAGCAGCCTTTCACCAAGGCTGAAAAATCTCTAGCAGCTGGGACTGGGCTTTATTTGCCTTTGCTTTTCTAATTCACTCCACCCTTTTCAAGCCATTGTTGATTTTTTTTTTCCTTGTGCCAGCAAACATATTGTATTTTGACAAAATAGCTCCTTTATTTTGTGATGCTAGTCTTGAATACTAAATTGCTTATAGAGCATACACTGTGTTCACTGGGTATTTTGCATGTGAAAAAATTCTGGAACCCAGCTGTAATATATATTCTATATATTATATGGTCTCTAGTTTCTAGCAGAGCTCTCTAAACCTCAATAGCAAAGCAAAGCCAAATGCTTGGAAAATACTCTATGACCATTATTTAATAGTCATTTTATGTTATGAATTTAATTACTACGTCAGTTGCAGGAAAATGCTTTTTTCCCCCCAAAGCCAAAAAGATAGAGCATACCAGGTGCTTTCATTGTCCTGTGCACAGTGTCCTGATGTAAATCAGTCTCCTCTTCAGCATCAATCTTGTGTTGCTTACACCATCAAGTTGTTGTAGACTCCTGTGCATTTTTCCTGCACTCTGCCCTCACTTTACAGGGTCCTGAACTCCAAAAGTACTTCAGGTCATTCCAAGTAAAAAACCTGCTGCTTTTTCACAAAACCTTTTGTCAAAGACACCTTAAGATTGTTATTTTATCTTGTGGCAAAGGGATGGACTTAATACTTTTGATTCAAGGTTGAGAAAACAATTTCTGGCCTCATATTACAAGAAATGGACTTGACTGTAGATTGTGGCTTGTGTTGTTGTTTTTGGTTTTGTTTTTGTTTGTTTGTTTTCAAACCTTGTACATAGGTTAGTAAAAAAGAAGGCAGGGTGGATAAAATTAAGTAAAACAGGAAGACAGCATTTCTGGAGGACCCAGAGGGTCAGGGCAATACTGTGTTTTCTTAACACTGGGAACACTGGGAAAACTCAGCAGGTGCAAACCAGCTCCTCTTTGCCCTGTGTTCTGAAGTTTTAGTTACCTGTGATGTCAGTGCTTTAGGGATGTGGGCTTTAAGATAAAAAAGATTTGAACATCATCTTCCCCAGCTGTCTGTTTTCTGATAGATGGTGTGAGGGTGTGTCTTCTTGGTCAGTGAATCTGCAGCAGCTGCCTATTGCACTTGGACACCAGGGGGGCCAGATGCTGTACGCACAGCCACGTGTTTTGTCCATGCACAACTTTTTAGCTGGGAAGAGAGTGGATATTTCTCTCTTATATGCTTGGCATTGATGTTGCCTTTCCTCTGTCGTGTCTGTAGAGAATGAATGTTTCCTTTATTTGCACAATAAGGCGTTTTTTTCCCCTTACAAGAGAGGACTTGTAAGGAGAGAAGCAGATGAAATTTTGAGCAGGCGGATCCCATATGGCTTATAAACCACAGAAGTGGCAAACTGGGTCACTGCAGAGGACTTGTATGGTCAGCAGCTTGGATTGCAATAAGGGAGTTTCAAATTGTGATGCCTGATTATAATAGTTGTTATGGGGATTAGTCTGTAAGGAGACTTTGAAGCTCCAACTTTTGTTTTCAGAAAGATCATTAAAAACTGGAGTAGAAGTTTAGAGAGAGAAATAAACCAATTTATATTTCAACTCTAGTGTACCATGCAAAGACAAGCTTTTGATTTGACTTGTCTAAATGAATTTCCCATTCCCACTGGTAATTCCCAATAATAAACATGCATACATGATCTGTTTTCAGTAAGAGAGCATATGTGTTTACAAAAGGCGGAGAGGGAACAGTTTGGAGTTTCTTAATACATGTATAACTAACTTCAGAGATATCAACTATGGAAGGTAAGATCTGAATGAGAAGCTGTTTAAAAAGGAAGTACTATAATGTATCAGTTCTTACTTTGCTTGCATATCAAAACAAACACCTCCACAAATTATTCCTACATATTATTTGCTAGATACTAATTTCTTCTTTGTTTTTTTTATGCTATTGTAAATCCAGAAAGCTTCAGGCAAGGTTAACCTGTTTCAGTGCTATTAGTGTAAGAATATATCTGTGTATCCCTAATATCCATACCCAGTGTCTTTTTTAATTTGAACTTTAGCTGAGTGTTCTCAAGAACTCTTCAAGATAACTGGCAATTGTCATCTTTCTCCTGTAACAAATGATTGAGGAAATGACCAACTTTATTTGTTTCTCCCAGATATTTTGGTTGTCTAGAAATTGTGTACCTTTCTAGGTGTTTCCACCAGACTCTAATTACCTGAATTATCTAATCAGTGTAGTGATTGCATGCTATTAATATTGGCTTCTTGACAGCTGTTGTCAGAACTCTCAAGTGAGAGCATTACTCTGTGTAGATCTTATCTGGTGAGTAATAAGAGATTCTTGTCTTCCACTGTTTGCCTTGCCTTAGCACAGTGAAAATCACTATTCTATGACTGATTTTTTCTTGTGTCAGGCACTGAAGAGCAACAATACATTTGCAGAGGGGGGTATATTTTCCACATCGGTTTTAAAATGGTTAGTACATCAAGTACAATTTGCATTTCCCTACAATCTGCTTTAAGAATTTTTTTTTCATAAGTTAAAAAGTGAGCATATTTTGGGCTATAATATTGTGTGTGGATGTAAATCTTATTAGTCAAAGATCTTCTTCTGCTTGCTGCTTGAGAAAATCCTTGAGGTGTGTGTGGTGCCTCTGGTGCCTGCACAATAGCAGTTAAAGCACATGAGCCTGAAGGCCTGGGCTTTATTCCCAACTCTCCTAATAATTTGTTATAAGTCAAGCCTTAAAACATGAACAGTAAAACCAACTTCACAAGGCTGTTGTGAAATGTAAGTATAAAACCTCAGTGAAAACTCTTGCATAAACAAGGCTCACTGCTCTTCTTTTTTTCTTCTGTGTTAAAACTTCATTGAGAATACTTGAGAGTCAGTTCAACGTATTTTCTACTGGCATCTGCAATTTTTGACATAGTCATGTTGTTTCTAAACCTTCTTTACTGCTTTTTGTTTGTTTATGTTTGTTTTTTGGCAGGTTGGAAGTGATTTTGGATATTTTCCAAAGGATTTACTTGAAATAAATCATAACTATTCCAATGAGGAGCTAGAATTACCAACAGATGTAAGTCTTACTTGTTCTGGTTTTCGGTTTGTTTTTTTTTCAGCTGGGGTTTTACTGTTTCTTACCTTGGCATTCAGAAGAATTCCCAAGGAAGGAGGAAATTGGGAATACTAGTGATTTTTAGTAATTCTTTGTTAGTAAACAGCTACATACATGCAGAGGTGCACATGTAAGTGGATGGGTGTGAAAGCATCAGCCCAAAATGTGGGCATTGACCTTTCTTTTCTCAAACATTGTGGTTTTCTTCTGAAGAAATCTGTTTGGATTGAGGCTCTGTAAGTCCTGTTAGGTGGCTTGTGCCTAGGCCTTCTGGTGTGTAATCAAAATGGCTTCTTTTCCCAAGCTTTCCAATTTTAAAGTACTGTCAGAAACAAACAAAAGTGGGTACACTCAGCCCTTTGATTTTAGAATTAGTCCTGCAGCCCTTTCGCACATAACTGGCTTTCATGCACTAATAGCAGCAGCTCCAGAGCAGTGTCAGTAAAGCCTTTTTGAGGCTGTAGCTTTAGGCATGCTTGCAGCACAGAAAGCCCAGCCAGTCCTGGGCTGCATCCAGAGCAGTGTGGCCAGCAGGGCAAGGGAGGGGATTCTGTCCCTCTGCTCTGCTCTGCTGAGACCCCACCTGCAGTGCTGCATCCAGCTCTGGGGTCACAGCACAGGGAGGACGTCAGTCTCTTGGAATGAGTCCAGAGGAGGCCACCGAGGTCATTCGAAGGATGGAGCACCTTTCCTACGAGGAAAGGCTGAGAGATGTGGGATTGTTTAGCCTGGAAAAGACTCCAGAGAGACCTAATTGCAGCCTTCCAGTACCTGAAGGGAGCCTACACGAAAGATGGAGAGGGACTTTTTACAAGGGCATGTAGTGACAGGACAAGGGGGAATGACTTCAAACTGAAAGAGAGCAGGTTTAGATTAGATATTTGGAAGAAATTCTTTGGAGGCACGGAAAGAAGTTGCCCAAAGAAGCTGTGGATGCCCCATCCCTGGAGTTGTTCGTAGTCAGGTTGGGTGGGGCCTTGAGCAACCTGGTCTTGTGGAAGTTGTCCCTGCCTATGGCAGAGGGCTGGAATGAGATGACCTTTAAACTCCTTTCAACCCAAGGCCATTCTATGGTTCTGTGAAACTACGTTCAGTGTCTTGCACTGCTTCTATTTAATTTTCAGAAATTGCATGACAGGGAGTTCCTGCTTGGAGGACTTGGTCCTTTTCAGGGGATGCCAGTTAACAGAGGTTGTGACACACAAGCTCAGCAACGTTTGTTTTCTTCTGTTCGCTGGCAAAAAGCACAGAAAGCCTTGTTCTGCATTCAGGACATATGGTGATGAGTGCAGTGTAATACTGCCAGCTCCATTGCTGCCTTACACTTTGTTCCTGCAAAACCTTTTTATTTAGATTTTTTATGAGTCCTTGAGCAAAACCTCCACTGATTTCAAAGAGAGTTTTGGTTAAGGACTCAAGGGGTTAATTCTGTGTGAGTAACATAATTTACTTTGTTGCTGCATCTCTCTTTAAGTAGGCAAATGTTTTTGGTCTCATCACTGTTTGAAAGAAAGTGGGGATTTTTGACTGCATATTGTTTTTAATTTCAGGAAACAGACTTCGTTTGCTTTGATGGAGGAAGGGATGACTTTGATAATTATAATGTGGATGAACTTCTGAAGTCATTGCAAGAGACAATAGCAAATGAAGGGGAAACTGAATTGAGTGGTCCAGGGACAAAACCAGCTGAAGGAATTGAGAAGGATAAGGAAGCTGAACAGACTGATAGAGGAAAGTCCCTTGGTGCTTTGGAGACAGACAATCTTGAGCTAAGTGCTGAAGAAGAAAAGGAAAACCTTGTCTTGACAGACAAAGTTGACAATTCTCTTACAGAAGGAACTGAAAATACTGGGGGAGACTCCAGTGTCAATAGTCACAAAGAAAACTCTCAGGGAGATCAAATTGCACATGAGCACTTGAAAGGAATGCTACATGGGAAATTAAAAGGGCTAGAGAGTGAAAATACCAAAAACACTAGTATTCCTCAGGGTGAAACCAGCCAACTTGACCAAGAGAATGAAGAAGTCAATGCCTATACACTTTTAAACAGAGAGCTCTCTGTGAACTTAAAAACAAAATTTGGCTCAACTGCTGATGCTGTTGTATCAGATGATGAAGTGACTCACCTTGTCACATCACTGGAAGATGATTTAAATGAAGATTTGGGCATTAATCCTCACAATGAAGAGGAGGAGCCAGAGTATGCAGATCAGTCTGCAAAAATCCCTTTGCTGTCTTTTACGGCAGAGGATGAAATTACATCCCCTGTGGATTTAGAAGATGATGGAAACTATGACACTGAGTCCCAAAATCATGACCCTGATGAAGATGCAAAGGGTGCTACAAAGCTAAATAACCAAAGAGCCAATAGGGAGGAACACAATTCAGATGTGTTAATTCTTAAGGATGCCTTCAGTAAGAGCAAGAAGTTGGGTGACAGTGTAAGTGTAGATGGGTCTGAATCTAAACAAACAAAAGAGAAACAGGATGAGGTGGTGCTAATTAGTAAAAGAGAAGCACCAGCAGCAACTCAGCCTGAGGATATCTCCAAAGAACCCCTTGGAAAGGAACCTGTGGGTACAGGTGATCTAGGTTCAGAAGAAAAAGCCAACAAAACAGAACAGTTGGAAGAGCAGCTCACTGATGGAACAGAGTCACATTCTGCGACACTGAAAGGTACAGCTGTGCCTGATCCTCACACTTTGCCTAGTCCAGGCCATGCTCTGGAGTCCAAAGCATTTCTTAAAAACAAGGAAGATGCTTCAGAACCATCTGATGATGATATCAACAAAAGTCCTGAAAGAGTTCCACTTGCTCCAATAGAAAAAAGTGAGAAAGAGTTGGAGGACAATACCTTAGAGGAGTCCTTGGAAAGTGATTTAAAGAATAAAAGATTGTGGGAGAAAACAATGGAGAAGGGAGAAGGTGAGAACAAGCCTCCAGCTGATGTTCCAGCCAAACCAGTGGAAGAGGTAGAAAGTGCATCTCAAGGTGACCTAGGAGATACTGACCTCTTAAGACAGAAAGTGGAGCATGGAATGCCTGCTGTGGAGAAAGAACTTCTCAGACATGAAGAAGATTTAAAACAAGAAGTTAAAATTTATAATGAAAATAAAAATCCTGCCTTTTCTAACAAAGAACTGGAAATAAAAAAGGGAAACATGAAAGAAACCTCTGCAGGGGAAGAAGACTCAAGCTATAGTGGAGCTGTTGAGCAACCTAGGCCATGGGAAAATGAGACTGAGTATACAGAGGCAGATGTGAATGAAAAACTTTCAAGAAATCCTGGCAAGATGCCAGCTTTTAAAGAAAGCACTGAGAAAAGTTTCCCTGAAGAAAAATCAAGAAGCACCACACAGAACACTAATACAGAGAATCTTACTCAGCAAGGAACTGCTCATTCTGAGGATGCAGGATCAGACAGAAATCTTCGCAAAGATTTGGCTGAAGAAACAACACAAAGAGCAGAATTTCAATCTGAGGAGCCAGAAGCTGAAGATGACCCTGACCTAAAACAAGCAGATGATGAGCTACTGGAAGATGAGAATGCAGCAAGTGCAAAGCTGTCACAAGCAAGGGCTGCAAATGTCCAGGGTAATACACTAGGTGGTGAAAATACAAATCCTGAATTAGAAGGACCAAGTGAAGTGGTTTCAGGAATCCCAAATTCTACTTACAATACAGGAGAGGAAACAAACTCGTTCTCTAAGGAGGATAAAACAATCAGCATGCAAAATGCAAGCGAGACTGGGAACAAAGAAGTTGACGTATCAGTGAGAAAAGATGCTAAATTGGAGGAGATGCAACATGCCACAGAGGCCAATGAGGAGTCTTCTGAACCTGAGGAGCAGTCAGCTGTGGAAGAACATAATTCCCAGTCTCCTCACACAGAAGACAGCAATGACTTTGACCAAAGGAAAGACCATCTCCCAGAGGATATTTCACAGAAAGACTCAAAAGAGGTGCAAAATTTAGAGCAAACGAGAAATGACCACCAGCAGTCTGCACATGTCCCTAGCCCTGCTGACAGCTCTGACAGTGACACGGTAGCAGAGTTCAGTGAGTCTGTGAAGCAGCTCTCAATCATAAGAGATTTCCTTGATGAAAAGCGCGTGACGCGCCTACAGAAGTACCTTGGGCTCCAGCACGTGGTTAGGATTGAAGCCATGTTCCATGACATGACAGTGGAGATGGAGCTCGCTCAGAAGGCGAGCCAGAATAACGGAGATACGGAGAAAGCTCTGGACGAGATACTGGAGATTTCAGAATCGAGAATTATGGATGTTGTAGGAAAAGTTCTGGATTCCAGGGTGGCAGAAAATAAGGAGGAGGTGGTGAAGGAGATGGATTTGTATGATGAGGAGAGTGCATTGATGGATGATATTCAAGAATTAATATATTCATTAAGGAGTAAATATTCATCTGCTGGTGAGAGTGTCCCACTTGCTTCTCCTCCAGAACAGGAAGACGACCAGCTGCACTTTCAAGGTAGGATGTTAAACCAGTTAATAAATAAGTAAAATGGAAGTAAAACCCTGTCCCAAGCAACACCAACATAGAAAAGCTTTAAGAAGAGAGTGAGGGAGTAGAACTGAAAGAGGCCTTGTGCAATAACCTGGGATTTTGCTTATTTTTAATGCATGTTTTTAGCATTGTGATGAGAGTGGCTCAGGGACAAATCCTAAGGGAAGATACTGAGTTCAGCATGCCTGTTGTTATGGACCAAGTTCTCTGTAAGATAAGGGAGATCCATGCATGGATATGGTAGTAAGGAGCCACTCAGGACTAGTCTGTACCTCCTAATAAACAGGGATTCACATATACTAATATGCTGAATTTTCTGTAGGATTTAGAGCAGTCTTTTTTCCTGAACTAATTATCACTTGATTATGAGAGATCTGGTGATTAATGCAAAGTCCAGGTACCAAATCCAGGCACCTAAAATCTCAGGTATCTTTATAATCATATTTTTGCCCACATTCATAAAAGAGCGTATAAGTAGAAATAGTGAACAAACAGATCTTTTGATTGGGCAAGAACCAGATGTAGAGTCTTCTGCAGACTTGCTGGGTTTTCTAATTAGTGTGCAAAAATGTTAAGATACACTTTTAGCCAGGCTCCTCTTACAGTAATGTAATTTCTGATAAGGTCACAAATGATGCAAATATTTCACCTTGAAGTGTTTCACTGAAAGGTCAGTGGTTGATATCTTGCATGAATTTCATACAGACATTTGATTAGATGTTACTGAAAGTTGATTGAGAATATCCTGAACACAAAAATATTTAAAAGGTGTGGAAGTATTTAAAAGGTGTCAAGAAAGCTTTGTTACATGCAGCATTTCACTGAAGGTAGTTGTACGTAAGAAATACACATTAGCTCAGTGCTTAATTCATACCTCCTTGTCTGTCACAGATGCTGCAAAAGAGGCTGAATATGACAGTGTTCTCACCAGAAACCCGAATACCATTGATGAGGGCAATCAGGAATTCCAGCAGCTCATTGAAGATAAGAGGCCCGAGCAGCCTGTTGAGGAGGAAGAGGAGGAGGACAGGGCTGTCAATGTTCCACCTGAGCATGAGGAGGCCAACTTCTCAGACAGCTGGGAAGCTGAAGAAGGGTATGATAGTGAAAGAGGATCACTCCTGGAAGATACTTCCTCTGAGTCAGTTGAATCAGGAGAGAGTGCCAGTGAACACATTGTTGAAGGTAACCATTTGGAATCGGCTCATTTTGTTCTTTTGCTCTTGAAGACATGCATGGTTTAATGTATTTTTAGGCAAATAGCAGGAGTTTTCACTGACACTTTCATTTTATGCTGCTGTAATCCTCATGGCTTTCCCTGATCGGTGACAGTCCCTCTAGTGGCAGTACTGTGTTGCTAACTTAGCACAGCAGAGTTTCTACTATGGTTTTGCAATGAAGGAAAAAGGAAAGTTCTCTTGTGAGTGTCAGAGGTAGAGCTCTGGGCTTGGGCTTGTGGATTGTATTTCAGGGTGTAGTGGAGAAAGAGCAGAAAAACCTGGAAGCATACCATCAGCCCAGGTTTCTGCCTCTTTGCAGGGATTGAGAGCCTGAAGGTCACTTTTTGTAGACGGGACTGCCTCTAGAATTGTGTGCCCTCTCTTCTTTCTCTTTTTAGCCCATGTCTCTGGGCCATATTACTTTCCAGGAAAGGTGGTGTGTAGCTTCCCCCCTCAGGCAGCTCAGTAATTTCTGTGTGTGTTGGAATAGGAGAAATGTTTGGCTCCCTCTGGCTGAGGTCTTAGCCCTCTTGGAGCTAGAGTGCCATCTCATCATTATGCCAAGGAGGGATCCTGTTACTGTCATCTTTCCCAGCTCTGTTTTGGCATGAAACAATCTTTGACTGTGTTCTCAGTGCTACTCTCAGCTTTGCTGTTCTGCCTTCGCTTCTGATTATGCTTAATAATTCTGTCTCCACTGAGCATTTAGGAAAAATTCAGGCACATCTTTGTTAGCTTTTGTACACTGCTGAGGTGCTGGTACCATCTCCAGGGCAAAGAGAGATGCTCCTTGCTTTTGAGCAGCTTCTAAGATCTGACGGAAACTCTTAAGTTGAATGCCAAGAAAACTAAGGAATTTCAAATGGCTAGTGGATAACTTACTGGTTAAGCAGTCAGATGTTCGGCTGTATTTTAGACCATCTTCCATTCCTTCCTTAAAGGCAGTTAAATGCTGCTTGCCAGGAATTCTCAGGAGGGCTGGTAGAAGTGTTGGGAAGTAACATGGTGGAATGGCTGGTCGCAGCTGTGTAACAACAGGCTGGGCAGGTGCCTGTGGAATCTGCTGGCCTGGAAGTGTGGCAGTAGAGGCAGCAAGAGGAGAGGGCAGGGTAGAGCTGGAGATGGTTTAAAGCTTTTGCCATACTTACAGACTACTGAAAGAGTTCGGAGTGTTTGACGTGGTGTCATTCTTGGAGATGTCCTGCGCAGGGCCAGGAGTTGCACTTGAAGCCCTTGTGGGTCCCTTCTAACTCAGAATATTCTGTGGTTCTGTGAGCAGTGCTGGGAGCTAATCGGAGGGATTCGCGGTTAGGAACTGAAGAGCGTGCGCTGACGGAGGAGCTGGGTGTGCTCTGTCTGAGGCAGGCCCGGCACCGTGCCGCCGCACAGCCGTGTCCCTTCCTGCGGCACCCCTGCTAACGCCGCCCGTGGAGTATCAGCGCACTTGCCGAGGGCTGTCTGCTCTTTCCCAGTGCCCGGAGCTCCGGGGGCCGTGGGCGGCGGTTCCCGAGGCGGCTCCCGGGCCGCTCCGTGCCGTGACGCCGCTCCCCTCTCGCCCCGCAGGTGCCGGTGCTGGCGCCCCCTGGCGGGGGGCCGCGGGCGAGGCGCGGCAGCTGCTGCGGCGGGTGAGTGGCGGCGGCGCGCGCCGTGTGACGCGCGCGGCGGGCGGGCCCTGAGGGAAGGAGGGAGGGAGGCAGGGAAGGAGGGAGGGCTGACGTGTGCCTGGCGCTGCCGGGCCGCCATGGATCCCGCGAGCGGCAGCGGGTGGCCGGTGGAGGAGCCCTCGGCGCGGCGGAAGCTGTTGCAGGTGAGGGCAGCGTAACGGCGGCGGGCGGAGCGGCGGAGGGGCTGCGGCGGCCCGGCCCGGGCGGTGACACACCTCCCCCGAGCGAGGCGGGTCCCTGAGGGGATCACCCGGCGTTCCGCGCCCCCGGCCCGCGATGTGGGGCAATCCCGCGGGAGCGGAGGCGGCCGCCGGCGGCAGGGATCGCTGCCGGCCTCCCCGGATGGCGGGGAGAGCTCGCCCCCCGGCCGGGCTCTGCAGGGGCAGGTGTGCGCCCGCCTTCCTGCTCCCCACTCTGCCGGCTGTGGAGAAGGCAGGGAGAGAGAGGGTAAGTAGGAGGAAAGGAAGGGAGAAGGCAACGGCTGTGCCGTTTGGCTCGCACAGTTTGTTCCCTGAGCGCCATGTCACTATCAGCCCCTTAGCCCGTACCAGGCGTTCGCACCTTCCCCAGGTGCTCTCTGACCTCCAGGTGGAGGAGGAGACTCTTGGCATATGACTCTCTGACACGGGCAACAGCTGGGAGAAGGGCTGAGCCACTTACACTGGATTGGTATAGACATCCAGATGTAAAACTGAGTCTTTTTCTATACTTTATCATCCTTATAGTTTTTATTTGGAAACAGGACAGATAACTGTCAGTGCTATGTAACGCAAATTGTGCTCATCAGTGTGTACTCATTTTGGTGTGGCTCTTCTTTGCCAGCAGACTGCCACTGTCAGGTGTCCTCCTGATACTCGGGAGTTTTGCATTGAAATGTGAGCACCAGGCTGCTCTGTGGTTTCTTCATTTTCGGTTTTCAGTTTGCAGAAAAAACTGCAACAAGCCTCTAGATGGTTCTCTGGGTTTATGGGAGGAATAAAGGCACCTGTCAGGCTGCTTGTTTTACCCCGCTGTTTAATGAAAACACACTCATAGCTGTCACTGCTGTCGGTTTGCAGTTGGTCGCCACGCTGCCTGAGGAAATGCGTCCTGGGCCTGATTTCCATGGACTTCCATGGGAGCCTGTTATTATAACTGCCTTAGTGGGAATTGTCACACTTGCTGTATTTTTCTGGAGAACCTGCCTTTCAGTGAGTATACTTCCTGCTTGCAAGCCTGCTGATGTTTCACTAACTGAGTGGTCCTTTGTATGGTTAAACTGTTTCAGCAGTACTGGGGTCAAAGCAATACGTAGTCTTTAGTGTTTTTACTTTTTCTGTTTAGAGCATTAATGGGAGCTAAATGCTGGACTGGACAGCTAAGTAAGTTGCAGTGCTAAGAAGCATTTTCTATAAGCTGGTAATTGAAGCTTGCTTAGTAAGAGGTAATTTCAAAAGCAAAATAGAGGAGTATGATGTAAATAAAGAAGGCTGAGGAAAGGGTCAGCATATCTTTGAAATGAGAAGCCTTCCATGTGCTCGAGCCTGTTGCTGGTTATATCCAAAATAAACAGTTAATCATCCCCACTTCATGTTGTCCAGCTGCTTGTAGGTACTGCATTTAGAAACCCAAAAACATGATATTCAAAAAACATGATATTCATTCTCATTGGAGGGCCTCTTCCATTTGTCTTCATTCCTACATGGATAATTTTCTGTCCAACAAAAAGTCTATCACAGCTCTCAACTATAGCAGTGCTTTTCCTTGGGAGCTGAGAGATGAGAATCAAATAAGCAAATTTATCTTACAGCTGTCCAATTTAGTCAGGATATGCTCCGGAAATTTGTAGAATACTTCATATTTCCTGACAAAAATAAACTACGTGTTTTCTGTAACAATACTGATTTTTTTTTTTTTTCCTTGCTTAGTTTTGATATTGAATACGCTGGGTCAGATTGAAATGCAAAAAACAGTTGTTAATAGAACAGCTTAAAACAGCTTCTGAAAGTCTTTTATGGTTAATTTCGAAACAAGCACTTGTCACATAAACATACTGCTTTAGAGGGCGCAGAACTGGGATGAAAGGGGTTTTTTGGTGATTGCAAGGGGTTTTTTTTGTTTTTTCAAGTTTGTGGCTGTGGTTTGATACAAAATGTCTTCGTTTTCTGTGCAAATTGGCTGTGGGCAGTTACTGATATCCCTTTAGTGAGTGAGTAAACAGAGGTTTACTAAGGCTCTCGGACAGGGCTTTAGCCTGGGAGCTTTTATTAGAAAACAGCTTAAGCATGTTTGTGGTGTTACTCAACACTCATTGGCAGTGATAGATGTGTTTTCCATATGCTGCTTCAACCTGCATGGAAGTGATCACTTTTTTCCGTAGGGAATATTAATAACATTTTTCACTTACCACTTTTCATGGCTAATCTTTTTGTTTGTTTGTTCTCTTCTGTAGGTAAAGAGTAGAATATATCAAGGTGAGTTTCTCTTTTCAGTGTAGTTGATGCTTACGCGTGTAAAAATTTTGAAGTTGTTTCAGAGGACCAAGTATTCATCTTCACTCCTTTTCAAGGACAATGCCCAGTGTAAGCTTGGCCAATAGATAATACTTAGTGTATCTGTGGGTTAAATGTTGCTTTTGATAATGCTTTGATGGGGAGAAACAATGCAGCTTGCACCTGTAAAATAAAGGGCAAGGAAAAGCTCCACTTCATTCAACACAAATGTGAACCACTGGTTCATGGTGCAGAGTTTATTTTGGTTTTTTGACCAGCAGTGGTTCTGCTTTTGCTTGCTGTTTCTCTCAAAAAGCAGGAGCTGGTTCCTTTTGTTTTTTGGACTGAGGGGAGCCTGAAACTGGCTGCAAAGAAACACTCTAAATCTAGATCTAAATATGCAGGTGTTACTGTGGCCAGCACATCACTTTTTGCAAGAGTTTTTCTCTGGCTTCAGGTTTATAAAATTAAAAGTGTACTGAATGGGAAAAAAAATTAAAGTAGGGTGATTGCTGGAATTCATAATTGAGTAAAAATTGCAAATATGGAAGAATTGTCTTAATAGGAACTTTGTCTCTTCCTCCCTCACATTTTACTTACCAGTCATTCCTCTCTATTTTCATTGTGGTTATACTGCAGTTTCCTTCTACACAATTAATGCAGAATTACTGAGCTGAAAAAACCCCATCTTTGATTTCTGAGGTGATTTCTGTAGTGCAGGAATAATATTGGTATTGGTGGTGCAGAAATTACTTAGCAGACCCCCCCTAAAAGCCGGGGATCATGGATTTAATTCCACCACTCAAATACTCTTCTCTTTGATGCTGCATAGAAACTACTAAAGAGCAGAACAAATAGATTTTCTTCAAGCGTGATACAGGCCACACTGTTATTAAAGTCTTTATCCAAAACAGAGGAATATTAACAGTGACAAAAATGCTTTAAAACCTAGCTTACATTTGGAGTCCCAAGGATAAAAATTTATTATTCTCTCTTCATGACAGTAGTAAAATTGGGAGGCCAAGCTTATGCAGGGATTGCTGCTTCCCTTAAACTGCTGAGAGCTGTCTTGAACCTTGGCAGCCACTTGCTGTCTCTCCTCTGCCCAGAGTGGGAAAGGCCTGGCATGCACTGTCCCGGGAGTCCTCGTGTGGGAGGGAAAGCAGGAGTAGCAGTTGCCATTGCACTCTGTGGGATGCAGTTGGAACAACCAGTGCGTCTTGTTGTGCTGCAGGATTTGCTGTGAGATAAATGGCACTTGGGGCAGTCAGATCCAGAGCAAGGTGGCTCTGGACTTGAAAAAGAACAACAATTATGTGGTTTTTAAATAATTTGCAGTAAAATAATTGAAGTGCGTTAATGATTTTCATTGAATCCTAAGGGTTGGCTGGTGGCTTGTTTAGGGTGAGAAGCAAATGCATGCCTGAAGGCTGCTGCTTGGTCACTTCTGAGTCACTTGAGCCCTTTTGAGGTGTAAGCAGAGCAGCTCCTTAAGACCTACTGGTGCTGTCTCCCAGCTGACTGTCTGTTCTGTACCCTGTAGATCTTTTAGAGCTTTCATCCTCTTACCTTTGCTGATGAAACATTGAGCTTCAATAGGGCAGAAAGGTGGTGGTTAGGAAAGGTGTGGCATCTCCCTGGGTGTCTGAGACTGCTCTGAGATCCTCACTGTCAGCTCTTCCCCTGAACACACCTCAGCTGTGTGTAACCAGCACCTCACTCTGCTCTGGGTCCTCAGAGAAACTTCTGGGAAGTGGGTGCAAGAGCTTTGTGCTTTGTGTCAGCTTTTATGTCTTGTGTTCAGTCCTAACTTCAAGTGAAAGCTGGAGATGCAGAAAGGGCTGATTGCCAAGGAATTAACACTCTCCTGGTTTATGCTTTAGTTATTACCTGAAAATGTTCTTTGAAGTGGTAGTAATGATAGCTGATTTTTTTGCCCAGTATATGAAGTTACTGCAAGCTTTCTTTTTCTTCCTAGTGACTGAAAAACAACTTGCTGAAAAGATTAAAAACCTTCTGCAAGAAAAAACAGAAATCTTAGAAAAGTTGTCAGAATATGATCAAAAGGTATTGTTCTAAGTTGCCCTTTGTTTCCTAATTTTCTGTTATTGCTTTAATGATATAGTCAATGCAACATCTAATATATTTTTATTTTCTATTCATACTGAATATTATGTTGATAATTTCTTCAGTTCTGTGTGGTTGTTTCTGTGCATAGATAAAGGAAGCAAAGGAATCTGTGAAAGAGGCCCAAGAACAAAAAGACATTCTCTCAGATGAAACTGCAGGGCTTAAGGTAAGAGAAAGTTAACTGACTCTACTGAAAGCAGCAATACAAATAAAAGTAGTTTGCTTTAAGTTGGTCTTTTACACCTTTTTTTGTTTGGTTGGTTTTTTTTTGAAGGACACTGTCAAAGAATTGGAAGAAGCAAATCAGCAGCTAGATAACAAAGTGAAAAATCTGCACACCATGCTTGAAACAGAGAGAAAAAAGAATGAGAAGAAACAGAACAAGGTTAGAACAATTACACTTGTGCCTTACATTGTCCTTAGCTTGATGTGCCCTAAAAGCTGGTCATGAATGGATGGATTAGATACGGGTGAGCCACCTCAAAAAGAAAGATTAAGTGAAATGTTAGGTTTATCCCAAGATCAAAAGATTTGTCTGTTGATTTATTTTGTTTGAGGTCTTGGGGGAGTTTTGTAGGGTTTGGGGTTTTTTTAAGATCTTGATGGACTTGTGTGGTTATGTGCTTTCACACACAAACAGATACATTCAAGTCATGGGCTACTCTAATATTTCCTTGCTAGAGCCAGGAAGTTCCTTGGCAATATAAGCTGAAAGTTTCAGGTTGGGAAGAGACATTTTCCTGTACTCAGAGCAGCATTTCATTCTACAGTAGGTGTGAAGTTCTCTGAGCTGCCTCTCTTTCTTGTTGTCCAGAGCTATTTGTTTTCTCTTTCTTGTTTTTAAAGCCTGATTTTTCTGTTATCAAGAAGCTCTTTGGCCTTGTTTTGGTCAAAGGTTGCTGCTAATGATAGCAGTTCCTCTCACTGTGGACTGCACAGGTGTATAGGAAACTTCCTGGCCACAGACAGGCAGAGTCAGGGGTAGAAATTGATTTGAATGTGCTGAATGTTTCTGTTCCTTACCTTGTTGATAAGGTAGTGCTGTGTTGCTGCCAGCAAATGGATGCTTAAAATGGAAGTTTGTTGTGTTTTGACTTTCTTTTTATGCTTCCAGAAGACATAGGTTAAATAATTACTCAGGCTGAGGTTTGTGCCAGGATAACACTAAGTCACTGCTCATCTTTTTTTTAGCTCTCCGAAACCCAGAAGTCCTTGGAGAAGCTTCAGGAAGCTATCACTATGCATTCTGCAGAGCTTTCAGAGGTAAAGCATTATTCACACCCCCTCAACAGTCACTCGGTTTTGTACTAGGAAAATTCTTTTCTATGTAATAGAAAATGCTGGCTTGGCAAGTTGCAGGATGTTTGTGCATATATACCTTTTTATTTTCCATTTAACCGGGTTTTCTGTAGCTGTTGCTCCACTGTAGTTTGTCTTCTTGTTCCTTTTTGTTTCGTGTGTAGGTGCAGATAGCCCTTAATGAAGCTAAATTGAGTGAAGAAAGGGTGAAATCTGAGCTTCATCATGTGCAGGAAGAGAATGCTAGATTGAAAAAGAGCAAGGAGCAGGTAAGTTATGCTCAGGCCAGGCAACCTTGTCTTTCAGACAAAAAATCAGGCCTTTATTCCTGAGAGTCTTTTTTTGAGTGTAGCTTCAGCATGTCTCTGTTTTCTTAATATGGCAGAACTCCACATTTTCTATTACAATGATAAAATTTAAATGCTTTGTGCCTGCTTGCACAGGCTGTTTGTGCAGCTGAGCCACATCTCTGGTATGAAAGCTTTGCCAGTTCCCCGATGCAGTTTTTGTCAGCAAAGTCACAGAAAGTCTGTGCTGAGGTGGTGGTCAAGGCATGATAGAGAGATTGCTTTCTGAAATATTTTCTGGCAATTCTTCATCATTACTTCCTTTAGCCCTGATCCCAAGTGGCAAAGATAAGGGGAAGGAGTTTTAGCACTGGAATATTGGGACAGTTATTTTCCAAATAATTGTAAATATCTCTTTTCTTTCTTCGTATGTGAAGTATGTGGCTTTTTAAGGAATGTGTTTTGATTACCTCTGGACTGCAATTAATTCCTAATATTGAGGTGTGTGAGCAGTTGGGATGTTAGCTGAGAAAGTGTCCGTTTTGTAAATAATAATAAATAATAAATAAATTCCAGAAAGATTCCCAGCATCCAGTTCTGCCAGGGGAACAGCAATGAGCCTGATATCTGAAGTTTACCCTTTATCTGTGACCCATGGTGATCAGTTATCAGCAGAGCTGGCAGTAAAATAGACTTTAGTTGCATGCAACGTGCACTAGAAACACAGCAAGTAATCATCTTACCTTGGTGCTTCATACAGCTGCTAAAAGAAGCTGAAGGTTGGAGTGAGAGGCATTCTGAGCTCTGTGAGCAGATTCAACTGTATCAGAAATCTCAGAAGGACATAGAAGAGACACTTGCCTACAAAGAAAATGAAATTGAAGTAGGTTCTCTATAACCAGCTTGCTTTCAATATTATGCATCATAAATTACTCTCATACTTCACAAAATGCAGGGCAATTGAACCTTTGATTTCTTTACTAGGTTTTAACCAATTGCATTATGCAACTGAAGCAGCTGGACATGGATTCAGAGGCCAAGAAGGATGACAGAGGGCATGAGTGGAGCCCAGGAGATGATCTGGCCAATGGAGAGTTGCCAGGTACAGTGATCCCACCTGAGGATCAAATGATGCTGTACTCGTGGCATGTTCGAGAGGGAACAAGGGGAATCCATGCATACAGAGCTGCCAGCTTGAATCCTCAAACACAAAATATCCCTAACTCAAGGGAGAAAGTGGCTACAAGGTCAATAATTGCCTTTAGGTAAACCACGAGTGTAGTGACATGGTTATGAAGACTGTGTACAGAGGTTGGTAATTAGGAGTACTCCAAAAGCTGAGAGTCTCAGTTTTGTTGTTCTGGTACATTTATTTTCTATATGAATTTTTAATGAGCTTTCTGCTTGCCTCCAGATAAAGAATTAATTTAGGTAATCACATTTTTAAAATTTGAAAGCCCAAAATAGATGTTTTCAAAGCTATTCAGGCAGTTTGTCATTTGTGATGTTGCACATGTATTTGCTGCATCTCTGGTTTTGAAATCCCTTTTAATTCCCTTTTTTCCCCTTTTTTCTACTTAAAGTATATATGGGCTAGAAATTCCCACTTCTTGATTTTTTTTGTTTTGTTTTGTTTTTGACCATGTAAGGACGTAGGGATTAAAGTATAGGGAGTGTTACTTTTAACAGTTGTCTGCAGACTTGTTCATGATTAAAAACCAGGGAAAACAAAGATATTTTTCTCTTTTAGATGTTGAGAGTGAGAAGATGAAGACTCAGATTAAGCAGATGATGGATGTCTCCAGGGTATGTTGCACAAGTATCTAATAAATGCAATCCTATTACTGCTATGCCTATGATCATAAACTCTCTGCTCCTCTTTTCAGGTCAAAACAATGTTATCCATAGTTGAAGAAGACAGAAATCTTCTGCAATCCAAACTGAATGATGAAGTAACAGCAAGACACGAGCTGGAAGGTAGGCTTAGCAAAATAACTGCTTAGGATGAAGTGCTATTGGTGGATTAAAAAGAAACAGAGCGTGTAAGTGACCATAATGGTTCTTACTGCAACTGCTTCTCCAACAGAGAAGATAAAAACATTGGAACACGATTCCTCTTCACTGCAGTCAGCCAAAACTCAACTGGAAAATGAATGCAAAACTCTTCAGCAGAAGGTGGAGATACTTGGTGAGCTGTACCAGCAGAAGGAGATGGCACTCCAGAAGTAAGCCTTTCCTTACTCTGTATCATGGGCACTGTCCAAATGCTTTTCACTCAGAAGGATCAAAGAATTTGGAAGTTGTGGTTGGAATGAGTGATACTCTACTCTTTCAATACAGCTGAAGCTGGTGTCCTTTGTTTACTTTTGCCCCTATTCTAGAGGTTCTAAAAAGACTGTCAGTGTGCACACACCATATTGCCTTCTACTTTTAAACTTCTAGAGTGGGGTTGGTCTGCAAATTCTCTGATTGCTCTGTTACATCATCCAGAATTGTCAAGGAGAGCATAGGGGCTGTTAAGACTTGTTTGTGTTACTCGGACTTCTGTTCAGTGATGAGTTCGTAAAGTGGAAACTTTAGTACTTCAGCCTTGTGAGCTTCTTGCATTCTCAAAGGGCTAAATGAAAGCTGAGTTGGTGATGGCAGCTGAGAAGAATGAATTGCCAGTGGTGAAGATCTGCTCTGTATGTGTTAATTCCTGATTCATTTACTTACTTACTGAAATGTCTGTAATATCATCTCAGTTTTGTGAGGAAAATTTGAGACTAGGATTCTAGGGACATTTTCAGCTAAATTCTGTAGAAAAGGTGAAATTGTGATGGAGTAGCAGTTAAAGTTCCTAAGTTTTAAGTGTGTTGAAAGTGTGTGGGAAGCACAGGGTTGGAAATAAGGCTGTAGTGAAACTGCCTGACCTTGTAACTTCCATGGATCCATGTGTAATAAACTTGGAATGGAGAGGTAGAGGGTAACCTACCCTTCAGGGAAAACTTCATCTTGACCTCTATGAAGAATTTCTGTTGCTTCCAAAGCATACAGGAGATTACACTGGCTGTTAGTATCTCTTGATTAGAATGAAGAACTTATTGCAGGTTGTTTTTCTGGAAAACTGCTTTGAGTTTTAGCCAAGGAAATGGATTCTGTTGAACTGGTTATTAGCAGTAGTTTACTTGCTATTAGTTAAATGGTTTCAGTTCTGTGGGATAGCTCTTGTAAGTTGGAACACACTATAGACCTCTTAAATACTTCCAGAAAAATATCCAAAAAATAATGAAAAAGACTGTGGAAATTGATTGTACAGTGAATTGGTATGGAGAATACTTGGAAAAAGCCTCCCACGTGGTTAATGACTATTGAAAGAGTTTGTCACCTGGGCCCTAAATTTGCCTCTTTTCACAACACATTAATTTCTTCATTTCCTGTGGTTGGCATCAGTCCAGTGGATTTCCTTGTTTGTACCTTTGTAAATCTGGATTTCAGTCTGTGGCATTGCTAGGAAAACGACAGGATCTGAAGGGATGAACTGTGTGCAGCTGATAGATTCTGACAGATCTTCAGAAGCTGACAGAACTTGCCAGTCAACTCCATAATTTTAAGGTTTTATACCCAAAGGGTTTGTCTGTTGGTTTCAAGAGACAGGATTTCTGTCTCTCTTTCTAAAAAAATCTTTTTTCTCTCTCTGATCACACACATTATTGTAGATTTTGATATTGCTGTCGTTGGCAGGAGAATACCTTGATTTTGAGTTGTAATAGATGTAGAATGCTGGACTAAATGGTGCTGGTTTTTTCCCTATGCAGAAAACTAACCCAGGAAGAGTATGAGCGTCAGGAGAAGGAGCAGAAATTGTGTGCTGCAGATGAAAAAGCCGTGCTGGCCATCAATGAAGTGAAAGTTTACAAGTAACTTGAATTTCTGAAGATTATTATTTTCCTTTTATTTCAGCTACTGAGGAAAATGTATTCAAACATCTCTCCTTCCCCTGTTTTTCTTTTTATGCAGGCAAAGGATCCAAGATATGGAAGAAGAATTGCAAAAAACAGAGAGATCTTACAAAAACCAGGTAAATTTCTTGGTTGCTGGTTATTGTCATCTTTTACTGCATCATTCCAGTGCTCTGTGGTGAGTTATTGGAAATACTGGTAGTTGAATAAAAACTAAATGTCTTCTTTCCTTTTCAGATTGCTGCTCATGAGAAAAAGGCACATGACAACTGGGTAAGAATGTTCATCCTTTCCTGATGTCAACAGTTTGTATTTGATGTCACATTGTTGCCATTAATGCAGTTGATGAAATTTTCCCCACCAGCTCATTGCCCGCTCGGCCGAGAGAGCTCTGGCTGAAGAGAAAAGAGAAGCAGCCAACCTGAGACAGAAGTAAGTACAGAACAGACCCTCTCTTATTGCTCTTTGAACATGCTGGGAGTTGCCTGGGGAAGAAGAAGCTCAGAATGTGCAGTGCATTTTTTAATTACTAATTTTAACTACTGTTCAACTTTTTTGATGGTTAAAATAACATTTCTTACTGAAAGCTGTAACATTTTACAATGCAGTTTGCCTTGTGACATTATAATAGATACAACTCACTTTGTATTTTTGAATAATGATGAGAGACCTTTATTTTTCAAAATCAGATTAATAGAAGTAAACCAAAAAATCATCATGCTTCAAAGACCAGTCATTGTAAAGCCAACTCCTGGCAGACCTGACCGCCAGATCCCACCACGACGAGGTAAATGCTGCTGGTTCTCCCAAAACCTTTGGTCTTGGAGTCAGTACATCATACATGCAGGGCTGTGCTGAATTGTAGAAAAGTAAACCAAGTGGTTTTAATTCTTTGGCACAGGGCCCTTAAGCAGAGATGGCTCTTCTGGCCCGTCACCTGTGAGTGGAGGAAATCCATCCCCCACGCAGATGATTGATGTCCCTGCCCGGCCCCTCTCTGCTCCTCGAAGGGAAGGCATGAGGGGTGAATTTGGTAAGCAGTGGAACTCTCCTTTTTTGACAGCTCCCTCTTAGGCTACACACCCAGGAGCACTAAGGTCAGATACTGGTCCTAGGAATGTTGATATTGATACCTGCTTTATTAATACACTAATGAGTGGTTGGTGGTAGGGTCTTATTAATAAAAATAGCTCAGGCTTATGTTATTTAGGGTTCTTGTTCTGGGGTTCTTGTTTCCCTTAAGGTACGATGGTGGATGGCCCCCCTGCCCCACGAAGGCCTCCAGAGCTACCTGGAAGGATGTCTGTTCCTGGTAAGTTGTGTGGTCTGCAACCAACTGCAACTTACTTGTTACTCCTTCACTTCAAAAAGGCAATTTCAAGCCCACCTTCCCTGCCCTAAGCATGGTAGGACACTTATTCATGGCTCTCTTTTTAGATATTGGGCCTGCTGTGGCATCCCTGATCAGCAGTGAGCCAAGAACCTCCTCCCCTTCCACAGCAATGGATGGAGTGGTGAGTTGAGAATGCCCCAACCTTCAGGAAGCCTTTCTAATACATGATTCACTGTACTTCCTCCTGCTTCTTTAACTGTATCGTATTCTGTCTTGTCTGTATCCTGTTCCTATCCCTATTTGCTGCCCAAAAAAACCCCAAAAGCAACCCTCTCCCAAAGAGTCTGAAGCCCCCAGTGTAACTACAGATTCACCTTCCTCCATGGAACCAGCTGCAGTGAGTATTCCAAGGCTGGACATGGTGATGCTGCTTTGATGGAGAGGAGTAACAGGCTTGGTGTTCTGAACTGCTGAATAACAACTGCACTGTGGAACTAACCAAGGGCTCGTCCCTCTGTCTCAAGGGGCTTCTCTAATGATGAGCAGTTGCTCTCTGGTTTTTGTGGGATTGTGGAAATAAGATGTTTCTTGTTAAGGACTGTGGGCAAACACTTTGGAGTGACTACAACAATAATCCTAAGCAGCTGACTTACTTGTGGTGTTTAAGCACAATTCCATGTGTAATTCAAAGTTCCAGGTCCTTCACCAAAGGAATGTCCACCAAGGATGCCTCAACAAGGCTTGAACTTTTATTTAGTACAGCTTCATCTAAAGGAACTTGTTTCACTAACCACTCATTCCTGGGTAGTGCCAGCAGTGTTCTGGGAGAAAGGATGATGATGGTGCAGTAGCTGTCCCTGTTTCCATGTTTTCTGCCTGGCTAATGTGGCTTGGAGCATGTTGGGGTTATTTTTCTTTCTTTCCCTTTCCCCTCCTTTTACCTGTTTGCCTCTGGGTGAGCGGTCAGGTTGTTGAGCAGTGTTAGTGCTTGTCTGCTGCAGTAACTCACTGAAGTGTAATCTCATCTTGCCCAGGGTAATGCTGGTGCCAAAGGCCCCTCTCCTTTCCCTGGGCCGCCTCTGATGAACTCCCCAGTGCTGGGGCCCCCGCTGCCACCACCCATTCGCTATGGACCACCAGGACCAGCAGCACCTCCTCTGCGGGGGAACTTCGGGCCTCGGCCTCTCCCTGGGCCCCAAGGTACGGCTGCAGTGCCCGGTGCTGACACTTCACTTCTGGAGTCTGACTGCAGTACCAAATCTGCCTTTCCTTTGCACATGGCTTCCTTGTGGCACATGGGCTTTAGCTGGCTCAATAAGCTTGGACTGGGTGGGTTTTTTCAAGCCTCCTTAATGCCAAGGTATTTTTCCTTGTTTAAAATGGAAATCAGCAGCCAAAGTCCTTAGAATAATTCATGGGCTTTGAAGTCCTGCATGTGACAGTGATCCACTCCAGAGCTGCTCTAGAAAATGACAAACTGAGGAACTTCTCTGTTTAGGTTAACACAAGATTTCATTTAACTCCACTATTTCCTTTCCTTCTAGGTTGTGGTCCTCCCTTGCCTCCTCCAGCTGGAAGAGATTTCTTACCTAGTCCACGTTTAGGAATGAGAGATTTGCCTCCTGGCCCACTCCTGCCTCCCCCCGATCCCAGAGGCTACGCACGTGGGCATCCTCCCTTCCACCCCCTCGGCCCTCCTGGCCCTCCAGGCCCTCGGCTACCCCTGCCACCCCCGCAGGCTCCCAGGGACTATGCTCCTTCTCCCAACAGAGACTTGCCTCCGCCGGCACCCAGGGACTGAGGGCAGCCGGCCCCAAGGACTACGCACAGCCCCAGCACAGGATCCCTGCCTGCAGCTCCATGGACCCGGCTCCCATGTGCACAACTCTAGGAAACGGCTCTTGGTTTGAAGACATTGGTCTCATTTCAGTATATCTCAGCTTTTGCAGGATTAATTTTTATCCAGTTGCTACAGACATCTTATGTGCATTTATGATCACAGACTCATCCATCCACTTGGGCTGCAAGAACCTTTCTGTGATGGACTTGAACCTACTCTAAAAGTGCAATAGGAAGGAAGTACCTGTGTGGAGAGTTTTAATTCAATGTAGCCTTTGTAACCAGTTGGCAAATGAACTAATTTCTTTAAAAATGTAAATCAAATCATTTCCTGTGGAAATAATTTTTTAAGTAAAATGCTATCCAACCTGCCTTCTCCATCACATCTTTGAGCTGCAGTTACTGTAGGCCAGGGGTTTACATGAGGACTCAGATTCTGGGGTTTTTTTAAAAGATGTCTGGTCAAAGATCAGAAGCACAAATGACACTGTATGCAAAGGAAAGTTATAATAAAAAGCAAAATTCCTTTTGCTAAACCCCAAAGACTTTGTTTCAGTGCCATGTTTTGTTCAGAAAGGACATTGGTTCAGTAATGTGACAGAGAATGCTACAGTTCTGAGAACAAGAATTTAATCAAGGCCAAATTAATGCTGTTGCAGGGTAATGATCATGTTACTCTCATACTGATCTACTCTGACATAATAGATTTGCTTTGTGTAATGAGGACCATGGGGAATATAGCTTCCAGAGCTGGAAACCCTGATGAAATTGTGGAGTTGACCTGTGTTTCCACAGTGCCTCTCCACTAGGAAAACTCAGAACTTTCCTAATTGCTTTTTGATTTCAAGAGCACCTCGCAGCATCAAGTGAAGTTTGAGAGCCGAGTTTTCATCTTCCTCAGAGTTAAGAGCAATTCAGCTTCTTAAAGAGGAAGGCTGGATTTGGGGAGCTTTTTTTGCTTCCATCAGAAAAGAAAGTAGCTTTCTGTAAAGCAGAGTGGGGGTATGTAAACTATGTAAACATCTACTGCAGCTACCACCACTAAATAAATTTCAAAACACACCCTACACTGGCAGTTCAAGTGTTAGTGCAAGCATTTGGAATAGGAGGCCTTTGACTGTCTCAGTGAGTAAGGTTTCTCACAAGTGCACTGTCCAAAAGGCAGCCTGAAGGAGGAAACACAGAAAACAATGCAGAATAATAAAAAACCCTACTGGGAGGCCATTACAGCTTTACTGCCAGAGTACAAGCAGCCATTAAAGTTGCCATCTAGATGTTACAGTACAAGTGTAAAGATTTACATTTCAGATGAAAGACAAGCTGGAACATCACTGAAGCATAAAACAATCCTGAAGCCTGTGGTGTGTGCAGCAGCAATCCTGGCACTGAGACGGTTCACAGAAAAAAGGCAAGGGATAGAAGCAACTTTAAAAATGGTATTTCACACTCAACAGACATTAATTCACAATCAGTTAAATACAAAGCTCTACTTGTGTATTCAACAAAAATACTTCAAAGTTGACATTTCATATAACTGGCATTAATACAGACATCTACAAGCTGGGGAAGGGTCCAGGGAAGCAGCAGAAACTATGGGTTTGTACTTCAAGGGACAGTATTGCAGTTTGCAGGGTGGCTGATGATACATACATTGATGAATATCCACGATTAAAAGTCAAGTTCTCCAAGTTCAGGATCTTTCCTTCCCCATACAAGCCTTTATGATGCTCAGTGTCTCCTCCCTTGCCCATCCCAGCTAACAGTAATAAAAGTTGGATGGAATCTCCCTCTGGATGCACCAACCTTCTTCACCTTGGACACACACACCCAACTGCAGTGCTTATCCTGGATGGCAGAGCTGGACTGAACTCCTGAACCACCCCTTCCACCTTTCAGGGACACTCAGATCCTGCAAGTCCTTGGTCAGAACAAGTCCTGAGCCAGCCAGGGACCACTGACAGGTAAATGGGCCAAGCTCAGATTTACTTGAAACCACAGACTAACGCTTTCCTCCATCCTTCTGCAGAGGTCAGAGGATGATTTCTATTTGGTTTTTAGCAGGGTATGTATCCTCCTTTAGTCTGGTGTCCAGAATGCTGCATTCAGAGGTGTTTCCATAACTCACAGGGATATCTTGATGGTCACTCATCAGCTTTAAAACCAGTGGGATATTGTAAAGACCCATAAACAGGAAAATTCAACTGCCCTTTTTCCCCTTCAGCCAGCAGTGGAATTTGAGAAAGCGTTGCCAGCTTTGGTTGTAACACCTAAGTAATGTCATCCTTAGTTATACCAGAGCAAAGAAAGGCAAGATGATTAGGACATTCAAAACCAGCTTTTTATCCTAATCAATATGGTAACACCAAAAATGCTGAACAGCTCAGTGGAGACAGACAAACAGCATGAGGAAAAGTAACATCCCTTCCCTTAACACGTGATGTAACATCTTGGGGTGAAGTGACAAAAAAGAGGAATGGATGCTACATCTGCATCCAGGCTGTTTAAAATAATTGACACTATTTTGGGAGCTGGGTTTTAGTTAGCATAGCAGAGTATTCAGGCACTAGTTAGATATGCAAGAAGTTTATCAAACCATAAAGTATCATATTAAATATCCACGCAAATATATGAAAGATCTGACTGGGTTCTACTTCTGTCCCTTTTTCAGGTCAAAAGGTGAATACAAGTGTGTCATAATAAGCCAATGTCCTGCAGCTTATTACACACCAAATCAAAAATATAGAAAATAAATGATAATCCTATCTACTTACATAAAAAGGTAATTTTTTGAGTAAGTTTCCAGACTTGCACAAAAGATGCAGAAAACTGCATACAATCAGTTTCCATAAGAACAGCAGTTTCATGTATAAGGTGGGTCAGCCTGCTAGCTAGACCTATTTTATACAAAGCTCTGGAAAATGGACACTTCAGCACTGAGGGCCTGTCCTGCTGTCACTGAAATGGCGAAATGCCCACTGCCACCAGGACAAAGCCCTCTCTATCCCACACCCACCTTTGCAAAACACTCTGTGACAAGATACAGTAAAGAATAGCTCTATTGGGGAGTAACAGTGATTGAAAGGATTGTAACACGTATCCAAAACTTAGGCAAGGCTGTTAAATCATAGTTCAGTGTTCTCATCTGCAGTTGTCCTCCTCCTGACCTGACCACAGGGACTCGTGGCCACCCACCTGATCTGCACCCTCCGCTCCCTCACTTCAAAGCACTTGCTCAAGCTCCTTCCCCGCCCACCTCGTCCTTCTCCCAGTCTTCTGTCACCCTGCCCACTCCAGAGGACTCTGAAATGCAGATGAGAGGAACTACAATAGCACAGCAGTGTAAGCAGTTAGTAGGCCTGCCACATCTTTATTGCTGCAGGTTTGGCAAAGGGGCACTCCCCATCCTCAGGGAGAGCTTGAGGCAAAAGGAGAAGAACGGTTAAAGATAAAAAGTGATGAACAGCAAACTTAGGAAAAGCAATCGACCTATATATCAGGGCTCTCGGAAAATCCTGTAGCTGGAAGTTACTGAAAAAAATCTTGCACTTGCATGGCGGGCTTGTCCCTGCCCCTGAAGTAGTGCTGTGCAGTGGGTGATGGTCTCGTGTGACCTACTGGCATGAATAGAGTCGTCTTCCCGCCCCTTGGAGCCTAAGGCTACTACACAGCTACCAGGACTTGTGGTTCAGTTCACAGAGGTCTCACAACTGGGGTCATTCCTTGTGCAATGTTTGATGGAGGTGAAGGTAAAGTGGTTTCTTGGTCAACAGTTGCAATTTCTTCCTTTTAAAGTCAGTGGGTTTTTTGTACCTGTAACCACAAGAAAGTGCATTAATCCAAGCGCTAATGGCTGTGCAGGAAGATGAAAGCAAACTAGAAAGCTCATCCTGTACAGATCTTATTACCCTCATCTTTAAATACATCTGACAAGGATTGCTGGAAGCAACAGTAATGAGTGGGTTTACAGGAAGAAACGGTATTTTCTCTGGATGATTATTTTTACAGAAGAAAAATTTCAATATGTAAATGAACGTACTATTTTTGTAAGGAGATTCCCAACATAATACTTTGGATTGTAGGAGATACCCAGTATCAGTTACTCAGTACTTCAGAAGTACTCCAGCTAGCACAGACTAAGCACTCTTCCAAGAATTGCAATATTCACTCTCTTCTTGAATAAAAAAACAAACCCCAATCCTCAAATACCTCCCTCAGACCTTCAGCCACTCACTTCAGCAAGGAGAGGATGCACACCACGACCACTCAATACTGCTTTGAAATGTTCACAAAGTTAATTGCAAATTGGTATCTCATGCCTCAAATCAGATTTCCTTTAGAGAAGTTCTGTACCAAAAGACTGAGTTGATTATTTTTTTAAATATAGCTGATCTGACTCAGGCTAAGCTCCAAATTAAAATCTCCCCTGCAGACTTCATTAAATTAATACAAAATTAAATTACAAACACCAGCATTTTATTTGGAAACTGGTGTAGTTTCTGAGAAGAGTCTCTAACCATCTTACTTGCCTAAAAAGCATTTTATCTTCCCCTCCTTAATAAAAATAAGATATTCCTTATGGAAGTCAATCTAATGAGTCTGAGAAACTTTCCTTAATACAACAAGCCACACACTGTAACTGAAGGCTGGTTCATTTCCCCTGTTATTGTCATCCATAATTGTGAGTCACTTACAGTTCTATAACAATTGCCCCAGGTTTAATTTCATCCATCTCCATGAAAGCAAAGCACTTGGTGCTAGTAAACCTTTTCTTAGGCTTGTAGTGTTTGAATTCAAAGAAAATAGCTGCACCTAGAGGGAAAAACGGTTGAAAAGTTAGCAATTATGGCTAAGAGTTATCTAAACACTTATCTGCCATTAAGTTGCTCTGTTTAAATTGAAGAGAATTATCTCCCACACTTCTGTTATTTACTCAAGCTATACCTTGTTCTTACAATACTCATCACACTCTCAACAGTTTAAACTCTTCACTCCATTGCTCACACCCAAGTACCAGTGACTAAGCAGGTGATAAAGCAGCTCAATACCTGTGTAAAAAAAAACTAGACTGCTCTGTTTTTATCTCATTTAATTTCTCCCTTGCCTTCGAGCCATTCCAATGACTAGTTTGAAAGGGACAGGATGCAAAGGTCTATTTTTATCCTTGTCTGGATCTTGAGCCCTGCAGCACCAGCTCAGGAGCAGCCCAGTGTCTGTGCTCCCAAAGCTTCTGGGCCCTGTTTTGGGTCTCTGGTACCACATACCTTTTGTTAGTCTTTCAATGTGTTTCTGAATCTCGATGTCCACGTTAAAATGGACATATGTGTCCTCCTTCCTCAAAGCCACAGGAGTGTCTTGCACAGGAGTCAGATCTATCCCATTCAAATCTGCAGGAAAGAAACAGCATGAGAATGGCAGAAGCTTCTCAGACTTAAAGGTTCAACTTTAAGAGACTTTTAAGTCTCTCCTAATCTTGCCACAAAAAGTTAATCCACACCTGAATGTTTCCACAAAAAGAGTCTATTGTACCCCTTCACAATCAGTTAATTTTCTTTTTGAGTACAACATAAAAGCAGCTAAAATTCTAGCAATATTTCAGACAAAAACTGGAATTATCCCTCTTTTTATTTTTAAGAGTACATTTCTTTCTGCTGTCAGCAAAAGATTCGATTCCCTGTGCACACAAGACACCAGCAGAGCTGCAGCCCAAGTGGGATACACACCAAAGGCTGCCCTCCACACAGGGTCTGCAGAGCACAGCTGGCACAGCTCACACATCCCCCGTGTATGCCCTGCTTTGTCCCTAGACACAACAAGCATTATTCCTCTTGGGTTTTCCACAGAGGCATTGTAGGGCCGTGGGTTGGGCTCCAGCTCTCAGCACCAGCCCCTGGTTTTGCTGCTCTGGCACAACCAATATTGTTTCTCACTAAGTCTCTCTGCTGTTTCCAGGGGTACATTTGTCCTCTGTCTTTCCTCTCATTCTTGATCCTTTTCCCTCTGGCAGAGGAAGCTGCTAATGATGCAGCCAAGATTACAGGTATGGAATGCAAATGCTGTGCTTGGAGCACAGGCTGAGGCCCTGGAGGACCAGTGATTCCCTTCATCCACGACATGGGCTGCATGCTGCATCCCAAACAAACCTCTCTCCAAACCTACAGAAGAGAAGCTTGGTTTAAAACCAAGGAAATCAGCTACTAAGTATCTTCAGACTCCTAACAGTGACAAAATGAGTACTCAGAGTTGCTTTTCCTGACCAAAAATCTTGGGAGATAAAAGTATTAAGATACCATTAGCAGACTCAGCCATACCCTACCACACACACTCACTTTTTGATCCTATTTTCTACCTCATTACTTGGCAGCCACCATTTATAGGTAAATGAGTTTGGAAACAGGGAGCATCATGTTAACAGAGAAAGGAAAGCAAGTCTAGCAATACAGAGTCTCCCTTAGCTCCAGCATGGAAATGAGAGCTCCTGCAGCAGTTTTAGCAATGTACAATGAGACAAACACTTCAGTGGCAAAGAACAAGGAGTGTTTGCTTTACAAGCCCTGCTAAGTATTCAAGGGATATTTGATGCTGTGAACCTTCCTCTTGCCAGAGGACGTCTGGTGAAAGAAGCACTGATCACACATGAAACAAGTGTTTCATCTCTACATTTAATATCCAATAGCACATCTCAAGAGGATACATACAATGTCATTATCACAACTGAAAATAACAAGAGCATATTGGCTCAGTTACGGATTTTTACATGATAAACAAAAAAAATCATCTGCCGAAGTAAAGCAGAACAATGCAAAGGTAAGCAGCTTTGACTACAGGGGCTTGCTGCTAAGAAATGCAAAATGGGGGACAGAGATACTCCCACTAGAAAGAGTGTGAATATCAAAAATCTCAGCCTCAAAAGACACCAACTGTGTTACCATCTGAAACAGAGAAATCCTAATGTTGCCTATCCTGGACTGATAGAAAGAGAGGTTCTTCCAGATTTATGGAGGCTCTCAGCCCACCAGGCTTTGGCTGAAGCATTTCACTAGCCAGACTAACACATTTTTTATTTTATTTCACTTGCAAGCTTTGCTTCCCAGCTTCATACCCATCCCTCTAAACCTCAAGCCCTGGTAAGATTATACCTGTATTACTACAAAATTAGTTTAATGTGAGGGCAAGAATGGAGTCAGTGGGCCATGGTTCCCCACCTCCAGAAAGCTCAGAGCCCAGTATGTGTGGGGAGTACACACAGTCCAAGCAGATCTGTACTTAGGAGGCAGCTGTAGAAGCCATGATGGAGAAGTAGGGCAAAGTCACTCAGTTATCAGCATGGACAAGCCACCCCTGAGTGCACAGAGAGAAGTGTATCCTGCAGAGATTCACCTCCCAGTAGCTGTCAAATACAGAATTTTTCCACCCTCGATTAAAGCAGAAGCCCTAAATCTGCAATAGAAGTGCCAATGAATGTTTGTCCCGGCAGGCTGAAAAATCAATAGAGCTTTCAGAAAATGCACTCTCCCCAAAGCAGCACTGAGGAGGTAAAACAGAAATCATTACCCTTTACACTGACTGTGATGTAAGGATCAATGCACTGCCCAGCATCTTTCAGACCAATTTTCTCTATGTTGATGGTGAGCAACGTCATCCCGGGTTCAGATGGCAATCTGGGCAATAAAGTACCTGGAAAGAGTAAAGCATATTATTAACCCTTGCTGTCATCTCACAGCAGAGGCCTCATTTGTCCCATCTTTCCTCATGGAAGATGCTGTTCTTAGGGGGTTCAAACTCCAAAGATTCCTATTCCAGTAGTACACATCACTATGGGAATGTCTGTGCACAGACACACGACATCCTTTGACAGATTTCAAAGCTCCCCAGAAAAAAACCAGGACTGCCTCAAGTTAAACCAACTGATAAAAAAGTAATGCCATAAGAATAGAGGGGAGCATTGTTTAAAGTGTTATTTCTTGCTGTCACGTAGAATAACCCATTCATGGAAGTCACTTGATATCATTATTGAGGATTAAATTTGGGAGGCTGGATTAAATCTGCAGTTGTGGGAAGTTTAGACACTTGATCAGGAGTCCCACCCCACTGAACATGACTTGGCTTCATGCTGAACATTTAAACTAGGAGATTAAGGAGGAAAATGGCATTGTTGCAAATCACACAGAACATAAGGGAACCAGAAAATTGATTCTTAAGTAAGTTCTACTGGCTTCTACTTAAAGGGGGGGGAAAAAAGTATTTGCATTCCCCAAGTTCCCTTCTGCCTAAAGGAAGGAGTTCCCAGCTCTGCATTAAGAATATTTAGCATCAAAACTTGGTGGTCAGTACAAATGAATCCTCACAGTGCTCAGGAAGATAGTGCACTGGCAAAATATCCAGACTGTTCAAACTCACTAAAAGTCATGATATTCTTTCATCAAATAAGGAGTAGGTTATTTCATGCTGAATTTAGCAAAAGCTGGCACACTTCCAGCCCCTCTCCCCCACTGGATGAACAAGCACCAGTATAGAAAAATACTCGGGTTCATGAGCAAGTTTGAGTCAAAGTTTTGGTTTTGCAATGAAAAAAAGAAGTTATCCTAAGGCTTGAGATCTAAATAATATAATAATTTCCTTTGACAAGTCCAATATGAGATTTTTCTTGACACAATTTTTTCCTCTCATCTGCTTGAGGAACCACAAAGATTCTGTCTTATGAGAAACTGCCTTTGCAAGAGGGACCTTGCATTCTGCTCTGAAAACTACATGCCTAGCTTCAGCAAGATTTCATAAGCGTTCCTGCATCAAATCCCCCTCTCAGGATCACATGAAAGACTTGCATTCCCATCTCTGATGCTGTGTGTTTCTGTATTTCCTGTCCTGAGGAGACTCGGGGCCTCCAAAGCAGTGTCTGCAGACACCTCCCAATACAGCACAGCAGAGCTCAGCCCACTGTTCTGAGCAATGGCACAAGCTTCTGAGTGCAGTGGGAGAAATGTTAGAGAGCAAACTTAGTAGGAGACACCTCATTTCTGCAAAGCAGCTCACACTCTAGTTAATCTTCCTGTTTCTTTCCTGAAGAGAAGTGCAAATACGTTCTTATTTCAATCTAAGTGAAGGCAGAAGCAAGCCTGTCTTCTCTTTGGCACAAACCTTTGCTCCACCATATCTCATTTGTCTCCTAAAAGCAGCATGTCCCCCAAGAGCCAGGAACAACTGCAGCCTTCAGCTTTCCTGTCCATCACTCCATGGGACTAAGTGATGTGGTACTTGAGAGAAAAATCACCTGAAAGATGCCTCAGCCTGGTGTTTATTATAAAAATAGTGGTTTAAGAGAAGTGATTCTGTTCTTGAAGAATGCTTTCCAGAATGTGTGAAATTGCAGAGTTGCAATAGACAGAGGGGTCAAGCTCACTTCCAGGAGACAAGAGAACAGTAGGACAGAGAGTATCCAAGGAACACTGTTTCCTTCCTGCCCTAGCAGGAGGAACAGCCAAGCCAGCAGTGGACTAGAGCAGCTGACTGTAACCTGTCTGACATGAGCCACAGCCCCAGGCAGGCCTGTGCTGGAGCCTCAGCAGCCACTTCACCCAGCAGCCACAGCAGGTGACAGTGTCCTCTCTGTGGTACAGCTTTCCTTGCTGGGCACCACGGCCTGGGCCCCTGAGCACGCTCACTCTGAGGCCTTTCAGGAGAAAGCTGCAGCCATGCCACACACGGCCACAGGGCATCTCTGCCACAGAGGGACAGGAGCATCTGCAAATGAAGGAAATGTCCTCCAAGTCGGTTGCAGGGACAGACAGTGAGCCAGCCCAGCAGCCCACTGCTACCAAGACACAGACATTCTAGCTCTCCTCTCTCAAATCCCAGTTCAGATAAAGAGGAAAAAAGTGTCAAGTCTCTTACTTGGCTCACAAAGTGAAATGGCTCATGGAAGAGCACAGCACTGGAATAAACTCATATATAACCAGGAGAAAGGCAGGAAACCTTTGCTGTTAGAAGCAGCAATCCATTGGTCAGTTCTGCTCCACACAGCACAGAAGTCTAGCTACACAAATACTCTCTGTGTAAGACTTCCCATAAAATGTGTATTCCAGTAAATAAAATCCAGCTACAGCTACCCTTGGCTACACCACAAGCCAGAACATTTTCATTAGTACAGCAGGACCTCTAGAGAGCTGTTTGAATCAACAAACATGACCTTCCCTTTTGTCTGTACTGAAGGCAAATGAAGACCAACAGATAGGTGCCCAGCACTGTGATTGTTACTAAAAATTGTGTTGTGAGGATTGGCACTAAGAGTTGTATGAAGAAGACCAGAGCTACATGAACATGAGCACAGAAATTACTGTACATACTGAAAGGTTCTCATACCTTTGTTGGCTCCTGGGTTAGATGAATGGGACAATGTGATAACGATGAAGCCATGCATGGAGAAGACAAGACCATGGTCAGTTAGACAGTACAGTCACACACTATGGACTAAAGGCACATCAAAGCAAAGAGTGCAACAGAACTCTGTCAATTAGATAGGGGAAGTTCACTTTACTCTTAAGGCTCATCCCAGGGCTGCACACTGCTTTTGTTTAAGACTTTCTGCAGTACTTGGGACAGCCAGAAGTCATCTCCATAAATGGATTTATCATGGTGAAAAACAAGGATCAATACAGCAAATGTCAGCAGTCAATATCACAATATATTATAGGCTTTTTGGGAGCTTGGCATGAACAGGTAGACTGCATGTCCACATCAGGTCAGCCTGCAGGGGCTATATTTAGCACTGTGCTTGCAATCACATCTGAATATCATCTGTTTTCTCCAGGCATAAGTAATACAACACCTCTGCTCTTTTAACCATTATTCCAGTACTGGTTTCTTTACTTGTTATCTCATTCCTGAAATACAAAGTTTGCCAGCCAGCTCTGAAACTAGAAACTTGTTTCTTCTGCAAAGAAATTACACAAGGAACCTAAAGAACCTCAGCTACAGGAAGACTTTCTCTAGAATCTGTTGGAATATCCAGTTCTACAAGTGCTTTCATATGGACAAGGACCTAAGCTAGGAAAATAAAAAACTCTCCCTTTCTCCTCTTACAGCCTGGCTTCACTCTAAACCACTGTCTCACCAAACAATGCAACACAAAAATAAGCAGGAAAAACTTCTCACATCTCTAGGAGGATGGGCTGCTCCTTGCAGAAGGAACATTGCCACAATTTACATTTGAACACATTTGAAATGCTTCACATAGTTAAAGTGCACTTTATGATGAAAATACTGAATCTGAGTCAGGATTAAAGGCTAATTATTTCAGGTACATAGTACCACCCTCAGGTTCTCCATACAACTGTTTCACGGTAAGATATTGTTTGCTGAAAAAAAAGTTCACTGGCCACCCTTGTGGTTCTCCAGTACAGCATTAGGGTTTGTTTACATGAGCCTGTAGCTTCCCACTCAAATTTTTCAAATCACAGGTGGTAAAGAAGCTTTTTGGAGCCAAAATTCAGAGATGTTACAGAGGCTGGCATGGCAAGGCTAGTGCCCCTACCTGGAACTCTAGCAGGAAAAGAGTCTGGAGACCCTGCTCCAGCTCCTCCTTCCTCGTCATCCTCCTCAAACTCCAAGTGTTCCTCTTCTCCAGGTGCTAAAATCTTCCTGTAAAACACAAGAAAGGAGACCAACACCCACGCATCACCTGGCTGTCAATTCACCAGCCAGCACCTGAGCATGGAAAACACTCTTTAATGTAATTTCATAGTTCTTAACTTCTACCTCTACCTACAGACTTTGACAGAGATTGCAGGAGCTCAGAACAATAGAAAGCACAGAGCCTAAAGCCAGGAGACAATACTGGAAATTTCAGAGAGATGTAGGGATATACCAAGTACTGATTTTACCAAAAGCATGGGCTTGATTTTTAATGGTACCTAGACAAGCAATTCAAAAGTTCTTTTATTTATCAGTTTACACAAAGCATTCTGGCAAGCAGATGGCTCTAGAAATGTGTTTCATGTGCACACCGGGTCCAGGCCATACACCTTTCATATCTGTACATATCTGTACATGAAGTGATGTAAAAGAACTTCTCTCTTACCTGAGTGGGACAGGCTGGACATCAAAGGGGAACTCCTTATTGTAAGTGAGGATATTCTTTAATACTGCAGAGAAGGGAAAAAATAAAAATCCATACTCATAAACCAGCATTAATTCCACTACTTTGCATAGCTATGTCCATTCTGACAACATCTTCATACACAAATCATAAAGTTTTTAAAATAATCAGATCATGCAAAAAACATCCCTCTCATATCTTAAACACTAGCACAGCTATGATCACTATAACATTCAGGCAGGTTGAACTGCAACTGCAGTATAAGATCACTACTACCACACAGACAGAGAAGATAAATGTGGCAATAACCAAAATCTTCATGAGAAAAAATGACAGCCCCGGGATGAGGGTAGCAATATTTGGTGGCTATTGAGAGCAAGGTGCTGGTGTTACTGGCATCAGTTCCAGACAGCTCCTTGTTACTGGCATCAGCTCCAAACAGTCTGAAATCTCCACAGCTGACATACTTCAGCACATGTGGGTGCACATTCAGGCACATTAGGTGAAATTTTCTGCTTCTTCAGTCATGTGTTTGGGTTTTCTTTTGGTGGTGGCTTTGTTTGTTTGTGTTTTCTTTTTATCTGCCCTCATATGTCTGGGCAGATTGGTGAAATTCAGGAGAGACAAAGTAAAATACCAGAGATATCGCCTGTACTTTCAGCATTCCATGGAGAATGGCTTTGCCGTTTATATTGGAAATTTACTCCCATTTTAGTAATCCCAACTTTAGCTGCCATTTCCAAACACAGCTACCAGCGAAAGAGAAACTTCCAAAAACATGTGAAAGAAATATGCATTTAATGATGGCTAAAGGGCCTAAAAATTTACAAGAGGACACCTGCAGGGGGAGAGGCACTCTCCTACCAGACAATGAATATCCCAGACTGGTGGGGGAAGCAGAGAGAAAAAACCCCTGACTACCCTCAGAGACCTTCACTTTGCAAAAAGCACTCTCAGAGCAGAGGACTTCTCCCCTTAGGACTACTGAATGAGAACAAAACTCTTTTCAAACAACGTTCAGATTACACAAATACCAAGAAGTACTTAAATACTAGTTATGCTTAAGGAGCAATTGCCAGGCCCCTCTGCCTGAGCAAACTACAAGTCAGCCAGTGCAGGAGAGCTTCCCTGTCTGCTTTCACATTCCCATCACCCAGCCTGGGCTCCTGCATTAGCTTACCAGACACCACTTGAATTCTCTAAGAATAAATTATCCTCCTGGGAAACTATAAAGAAACCAAAAAGTCTTTCCAGTCCTTACTGTACTGATTTTTTTCTGCTTTCTGTGCTACCAATGAGAGGTTAATCAGAACCTGATCCCAGCCAGACACAATACATAAATACAGAGAAAGGTTTAAAGTCCCTTCAGTCAGAGCTGTGAGAGACAAAACTGATGCCATGTCTCTGTCTCCAAAGATTCTGCTCTGCAGGACCAGTAAAGCAGATCTCAACGTGAATCTGAATAATAACAGCCACTTCCCACCAGAAAAGCAGCTGATCAACAACCATCACTTTCCAGTGCTGCTGAGGTTCAGGAAGAGAAGGGGATTTTTATTACTCTCAGAATTCCCCAGCTCTCAGAAAGCTACACCACATCAGAAACGGAAAGTGAAACTACCCCAGGAGGAAAACTTCGGTGAAGTGAGATCTATTACAGATCATAGGCACATCAAACAGAAGAGACAGGCATCACAGAAGCTCTCCTCCCACTTTCCAGAGGATGGTAAGTCCTCTTTTCAAGTAACCAGATCCTCTTACGAGCAGCCCCTGAAAAAAACTCTCCTCGTAATTCACTTCAGGCATCACTAGAGGGCCCAAAGAGCTCTACTGACATGAGCCCAGGCAAGAGGCAAACAGTTCTACAGCACCTGAAATCCTGCTGCTGCTGCTGCTTCTGCCCGAGGCTGAGCACCCCCGTCCTGCCGGGAATAAATGTGATGCTGAATGTTCATGTCAGAAGCAGAACCTCTTGCCTTTTGCTGCACAAAGCTGTAGCTCAGGTTTTTAAAAAGCTTTCAATTCTTGTCTCACCACCAATGGCAAATAATTTTGCAAAGCTGTAATTTAAGTGCCCCTTTAAAGGCCAACAGGATAAGCAGCAGATCCACATTCAGCCTGGTGAAATACTTATTCAAAGACACTAAGGAAAAGCTAAGCAATAAAACTTTAAGGAAAAGGAAAATCCTCTTTGCATCTACCACAAATGTGAGCTTCAGTTAATTCAAATAAAAATACCAGATCACAGGAAAAAAAAATAGGTTAATACCAACAGGAATCTCCCTTGTAATGCTGTGTAAGACATCCAAGCTTTAAAAGGTTGGTTTGGGCTTTTTTGGATCTCTGTTTCATTTTCAAAACCACAGTTCACCTCTGGGACAAAGAGCCCTTCCTCTCTCTAATGTTGCTGCCTGAGAACACGATTCCCAGATAATTCTCCACGAGTGCAACTAATGGGTAGATCCCAGCATCGTGGCCTCCATCTATGCTGCATTTCCAACAAAATCTTTTAAAAATACTGTTCTGCAGGCTCTTGTGCAGAAGTTGCCTTTCCTTTTGTGACGTTGGACAGTGGCACTTTGATTTGCATAGAATCGCAGCATCTCCTGAGTTGGAAGGGTCCCTCAAGGACCATCACAGTCCAGCTGCTGGCCCTGCACAGGACACCCCAAGGATCGCACCCACGTGCCCGAGAACATTGTCCCAACACTTCTTGAACTCTGCCAGGCTTGGTGCTGTGATCACTTCCTTGAGGATCCTGTTCCAGTGCCCAACCACCCTCTGGGTGTAGCACCTTTTCCTGATATCGAAGCTAAACCTCTCTTGACAACTTCAGGCCATTCCCTCAGGCCATGTCACTGTCAGCACAGAGCAGAGATCAGTGCCTGCCCCTCCTCTGCCCCTCAGGAGGAAGGTGTAACTGCACTGAGGTCTCGCCTCAGTCTCCTTCAGCCTGAACAGATGAAGTGACCTCAGCCACTCCTCACAGAGGCCCTTCACCATCCTCGTAGTATGATTTTATCAGCAGTTGGCTCTTTCTTGAAAGATTTCAAAAGAAATTATCAACATAAGCCAGAAGATCTTGACACGTTAACTTGGTAAAGACCACTGTCCATTTAGATTTTCTGTGACAGTGATTTTTTCTGATACCTGTACTGATTTTTTTTTTAAATAGACAACATAAAATAATTCAGACACCATGCTCCCCAGTACAACCCAGTATCCACTTGTCTTACAATTATCACTCAGGCACAAGGGATGCCCCAGCCCATCCATTTGTACTGTGCATTCTAACACTGGTAATAAGCTTCCACAAAGTAATGTATTTGTGAGATTCAGTGTGCTAACAATGACTTCACACAGCACAGCCTCAAAAGAACTATTTGTATGTATGGAACCTCCTGTAGCATTATTCCAGCACAAACTATTCAGTGACAAATCCTGTAAACAAACAGAACTAGCCAACTGCTTCACTTTCCAAGCTGCATGAAATGCAAGCTCAAGTAGGAAAAGTTAGAACTCGACAACACAAGATTAACGGGAAGAAAAAAAAGTAAATCTAAGGGCCCTGGTTGTTATAACAACACCAAAACCATTCTGACAGCTTCAGGCACAAAAGTAATTAAAACAAGCCAAATTGTGTGAATAGCTGTTTTGTATGAATAGCTGGTTTTGTTCCACCCTAATGGAATGGCTTGACCTAACAAAGGAATCACTTATTTGCATTGCCAGCCCAGATTTTTTTAGCTTTTTCTGGTGGGATGCAAAAGAAAATTGACAACATGCAAATTAAACCACTTCACGGTGAGTTTTATGAAATGGCTGGTATTGGTGTGATTAAGATTTACTCTATTCAAGATACACTTAAAAACCACAAAACAAAGGCACAATTCAGAGAGAAAGAGGCCAGAACCATCCAAGTAAGACAGCAGCATTAGGAACATCAATGTTCAATTGTTGTTGTAGAAGCACCCGTTCTCATCCAAGGAAAATAACTCAGTGTATTTGAAAACTGATGGCCACACACTCTTCCTCAGTTTTAATATAGTTGCTTGTTGTATGAGGTGTGGGCTGAATGCACTTCACACAGGCATTTTTTTTGACAGCTAGAAATCAATTCTCTGATGGAGGGCAAGATAAGCAACAGGACTGTTGCACCATAATTGAAATTTTGGACAGGATCCCTGTCTCTCTTCCATCACTCAGTCACTCACAGGGCATTTGCACAATGCAGTATAAAATCCACAGTCATTCAATGATTACAACATTTAAAATACTTTGTAAACAGAGAGCAGCAGTATCTATACAGAAAAATCCCAAGTCAGAGGATTCAGAGGCCAGACATGCAACATGGAGAGTGAGGAAGACCAAATACTCCAATACACAGTTACACCCTTTCCTGAGTTATGGTCTTCACCCATAAGACCCAGCAGTTTCGTAACACACTTTCACTTTGCACTTTCAGGGAACAGTTTAAAAGCATTTGGACTCCATGTTTTGGTAGAGATATCAGGAAGCTTAGCTCGATGCTCCACTTCTTAACAAGCTCCCCTGTAGCATCCTGTGCAGAGAAGCTCAGCCTACTCACAAAGGGGAAACACTTGCCTGCCCATCATATTTATCCCCAACATGCCACTTAATGTTACAATCGTGTCATTAGCAAAATAAAACCATCTTCAGAAAGCATGAAAGAAGCTCTTCCACATTTCCTGTTCCCTGAGAATTGCAGAAACATTAACATTTAGGATAATATTGCTTAGATGTGGAAGCTCTAATCATAAGGATGCTTTGAGAACAAAGCAGCCAGTGTTACAGGAAGGAAAATGAAGCAGATAAATAGATACTTCCTATATGAAAAAGTTATTTCTGGATTGACATACCAAGACCTGACCCAGGATCAGTTGGGAAAAAACAACATCACACAAAACCCTTCAAAGACTGAATCACATCCTCACTTGGACTCTCAACTTCGTTGGTCTGGTAGCATTACATTGGGAGGTGACAGGTGATTGGCTACCATGAGCACAAGTTAAATATTTTCAGAAGACAAAATAAATGTCATGCTGCAAGGAGGAAGACCACAAAATGTTGAAATACAGTTCAACTAAGTAATATGCAGGTAAATTATATAATGTACTACTGATAGCTTAAAACACTATTTTATGCAAATATTAGCAGCGCCCAAAAATGAAGATGAATATATTATCTGAAATATTTGGGTTATTGTACTTTTGAACTACTCATGTTACATTCCTTAATACACATTAAGTTTTGTCTGTGTGGTAACAGACACTTGGAATAAGCACCTGAATCCAGCATCACTGTTGAACTGCAGTGTGGTTAGTCAGTATTCCTGCTGTCATGTTTTCCCCTGTCAGGATAAATGGCACTCAAAATACAAAGATATCACTTACTTGGTTCCAACTTCTTCAGATCCTCAAGCTTAAACTCATCCTGCGACTGGGTGGACTAGGACAGTACAAAGAAAGAGTCAGATCTTTGGATGCACCTTCCTCTCACACAGTTACCTTATCTCAGAAAAAGCATGCAAGGTGTTTTCTTTGTTCAAGCACACAAAGCTACATCTCCCCAAAAAGTCTCCCCAGCAAAAGGCAGGTTCATAGGTGAGGCAGAGACTATGTTACTTCTCACTTATTAAGAACAAACTTATCCAATATTCCAAGCTCTAATGCAAGATAAATATTCATAATCCAACTACTTGTAAATTCTTACTTACTGCACACAGGAACATTCACATTTCAAGACATGTGTCCAACATTGTGACAATGGCAGAAGTTACAGTACACAGGATGAGCTTGACAAAACTCAGCCAAGAACTCACTGAAAATAGAAGAGGAATTCCCATCTTTCTTTTCTCCAGCTCAGATGATGGTTTCCTCCTCTGTGTAGCACATACACGTACAGTTCTCAGTAAGCCTATCTGACTTACTAACTCAGAGTTATTTTATTCTGAGGTAGCTCACCAACAGTTTGGTAAGATTAGTTTATTCGGAGACAAGTGGCAGAGCAGGCATAAAAAGAAGTGAAGATAAGAGGATTGACACTGGACATGCTCTTCTGAGTGATTGACACTGGACATGCTCTTCTGAGTGAATGGTCAGGTCTTACCTATTATGTCATTGCACCCTTGGCATCCCTTGAGATTGCCCATTGTTTTCAACATTTAAGGTCCAATGAGGTTTTTTTCTTGATTTTGTCCAAGAGTGAATAGAGATCTTCTGCAAGACTGTGTAAGGATACTAAAGCAGCTATACCCTAAGTGTTAGGAGAGTGGGAAAAGATGAGCACACCCACTAACTGCTTTAATCTCTGCTAAGAAACCATAACCTCCCCAAAGTGAATTGGGCAAGAAGTTCTTGTACCCTCTCAAAAGGTTCTAAAATCCTTGACTTAGTGCTGGGGGAATCAACAGCAAGGAAGGCTGTTCTTGCATAACATCATCTCTCCAGCTTGACAGGTTATGAAGCTGCATGGCTGCAGCTTCTGCTGCTGCTCCCAGATGGGATCTGACCCACAAAGTTGTTCCATAGTGGAACATGCAGGCCCTTGTCAAAGTCACAGCGACACCAAGCAAACACAACACTCTTCAAATACCCCAGATTAGATCAAAATAAAATGACAGTTAGAGGTAACCAAATAATCCTTCAAATTCTACACAGCCTTGAGACTGGTCAGGCCCCACCTCATGAGTCCAGCATGCTGTATCCCAGCCTTTCAGACAATTGAAGGCAGCAACATGAAGTACTTGGTAGTGCTGCTGGGAGTAACTTGATGCAAAATTTGTCTGTCATCACTCTTTCTTGGCAAAGAGGTAACCCAGTAACCCAAGCTTTGATTCATCCCTTCCCCATCCATGGTCTTTTGGAAATTTCTCTCACTTGCTTTTTGTTTTGGGGATAAGCATGTGCTGACAAAAACGATATCCACACCCATGACATCTACTTTCAGTCCAGAAAAAAGCTCAAAAAATAGTTTACAAATTATTGTTTTCCCACATTTTCCTAGAGCACTGCCAGTTTTCATGACTGCTAAAAAGCAATTTTTATTCTAAATACACATTCTTCTTTGTGGATACTGTGGATGACTTGTGAAGCAGCTGAATAAGTGTAAAGGTCATTCTGGTAATCTTTTTAACCTTGCACACAGATTAGGAAGAGAAAAAAAAACAGTTCTGAAGGATGAAAATGAGGCAAAGAACCAAAACCACAAAATGTGGAGCTAAATTCTTGTACAAGCACTAATAGATGCTCATATAAGCACTTGCAGTCTTTTTTAAGGCAGCCACCTGGGCCATCACGACAACAACCTGGAAACTCCAAGTGTTCACTCCATTTTCAGAAGTTTAGGTATTTCTGAAGACAGTAAACAAGTTTTAAAAAGCTCTACAGTTACCTGCTGCTAGAGTATGATGTCAGATAGGAAAAAGAGCTATACCTGTAAAGCTGCACTCCTCAGTTCCAAGCATGTTGCAATTTTAGCTATGGTTTTCTGAAAGGCAAAAAAAATAATTTAGTACTGAAGCTTTATTTGTCCAGATTGACACTTAAAGAATGTAAACACAAACAGTTGGATTTTTTTTTTTTTTTGCAAAGATTTTAGGTCTATTGTTCAGTATCAGACCATTCAGCATCAGAAGCTTTTTTTTATAGAAAAGCAGGATTTGCTGAAAGTACAATAGATGAAAGACATTTGCCACTTAACTCCCCTCCCACAACCCAACAACACAGAGGGGGGTCACTCACTCTGCAGAAACTGTAATAATGCCTATCACATCATAAACTGTTTATAAACTCAGCTGCTCTCAGGTGATAGGGGACTGGAAAAAAATAAATCCAAGCCAAGCAGTGTATTACCTCCTGAGAACCTGAGTGGTTTGTGCTGATTTGCCCTTTTAGGAGCCAGGCTTACAGCTCCATTACAAGGTTCCCAACCTCAGCACACCAAATCCATCCACATCAGACATTGCAGCAGCCCAGTATCTCAGCCCTAAAAAAACCACAGCCCACTCCTGTGAGTTTTGGTGGGAGAGGAAGTCTAAAGGTGGATTATTTTTCTCATTTTCTATTTTTGTGATTTTAAGAGATTTAAACTCGGAGTGAATCATGGAATATATGCCTGAATTCAAACTTGTCAGCAATCTAGAATATCTGTGAGCAGAACTGTGAAGCAATTTCTCATTTTCATTTAAAAATCTAAAAGAGAGGGAAGGGTTTCAGAATAGTCCATTGCAAGTAGTCTTGCTTTGAAGGCAGTTTTAAGCTTTTATGTCACACAAAGTAAGATGCTCCATCGAGCCACATTTGTTTCTGTTACTACCAGCTGAAAGGAGGAGTTAAAACGTCCATTAGTGACATCAAGAGGACACAACTGCCCAGTGTATTTTTCCTGACCATCACAAGTTTGTTCATTGACTAAAACTTTTTTGTGAAGAAAAATTCAGACGATCTGCAGAAATAAGGGCCAGATATAAACTCAAAATACTCTGTGGAATATTTATAGGGCAAGAAAACCAGCAACAATGAAGGTACAAAGAAAAGCAGTTTGCTTTCAAATTAAATTTTTCCCCCAGAAGGAAGACAAAAGTTGAAATACACCCCTGTAACTCATTCTCTCCTTTTAAATCAGGCAGTATAAAAACAGCTCCTCCACAAGCTGGATGCAAGGAGAGGAAAAGATTTCCTAGAGCACACTCTAGCATCAAAGAACTTCAAGAGTATGGACACCTGGCAAGCTATGCAGTATCAGTCAAATCCAAAAGGAGGCTTATATTTTTTGGACTCCAAGACGTTGGTAACAGCAGATAAAAACTAGGCATGCTTTCAAAGGTACCATCCCCCCATCACCTCTTCTGGCTCTCCTGCAAAGAGGTATCACAAATCCTTCTCAATCAGCTCCTAGGCCCCCAGTAGTTCCAAGAGGCTGGGATAAAAACTAAGAGACTGCAGTTTCAGTTCACCTTAGGCCACACTGAAAGTTGAAAGAGTTCAGGAACTGAATTATAAGTAGATCACATATCAATACCTCAAGAGCAGAGCCAACAGCCAGAGTGTGCAAAAGCCTCAGATACCAATTTTCATCTGCCATCACAGGCTCATGAAAGTTTTTGAAGCCATTTCTCCCCAGCTAGCATCTCCCCTTAAGACTGTTAAAACATGGCACTAGGCCAGACTTTACATCTTCATAACTTTTATTACTGTCCATTATATGGAGGCCTTTCAAAAACTTTAGTTCTGAGCACCTTCCCAGAAAGCAGTGAGTGATGCCTATTAACACAGGACACATTGTTCAGTCAACAAACTCCTTCCTCCCCGAAATAAATTCTGCTATACAACAGGGACCCATGACTAGATCTTCAGCACAGCTTGAAAAAATACAGGTATTTGGAAATATAAAAGAGCATATAGAGTCCTGAGTCCTTGAGACTTTCAGACCCACACAGCACACGTGGGTGTTGTGGATTTGTTTACATGTACTGTCAGGCTGGGTGGGAGGATATCAAGTAGTACTTCAGAAGCAGATTCTCAGGCCCTAGAATGAAAACACACTACATCTATCTAATCAGCTGTGGTATAACAAAAGGAATTCATGGGTTTTTTTGTGAACATCTGGAAAAATATATTTGCAAAGGTAGGTTCTTAAATAGGAAGGTGTGAAATAATGAGTAAAAGAAAGGAATCCACAGGTTCCCTAGAGAAGGGAGGGGAATCTCTGAGGTTTGACTACAGCTCCAGCATTTGCAAAAGTCCAGCTGTTCCAATAGTTTGGGTGTTGACCGCTGAACAAAGAGCATGCCCGTTCTGTGTGAGATCAAAACTCCAACACTTGCACAACCAAAGGAGGGCTATGAGTTTGCAGGGCACCAGCACACAGTCTCCATGCCTCACCACAGAGCCAGAACATGTAAATAGATTTTCACCTGGCTATGCCCCTCCTGGTCTCTCTTTAAGCCCACATCATAAATGAGGTCTCAGAAGCACTGCTCAGCCCCTATCTCCTTTGTCAATCCAGTAAATTCAACAACTCCTCTATTCCCTATCCTGCAGATTCATAACTGTGTGTTCTGAAAACTGCCTGAACTAGGAACCTCCTCACAGAACAAAGAGCAATACAAAATGTGTGTCCTATGGCTCCTGGGGGCTGAAGGGCAATAATGGCTCTAGAAACAGATTAATTGAAGAGAGTTTGGGAGTCTTAAAATAGTAAAGAATAGGTTTTATATGGAATCTATTGAAATATGGCAAGCTCCCAGCAGGCATTATTCATAACTATTTTTTTAAGGGACCACACCCAACCCAAAAGTTAAAAATGCAGCTAAACACTGCTATCATTTTCAGCTGCAACTATCCCATGCAAAGGCTCCTTTTTGCAGCAGGGAAAACATTCTGCATCTCATTAGAAAGACTGAAGCCATAATTAACTTAGCTAGTTTAAAATAGTTTAGATTCAGTTTTATGTAAACTCATGATTAGAATGGGGAAATGTCAGTTGATCTCGTAGTCAAGGTTTCTTCAGAGCAGTTGTGTGAGTAATGACTGTGCTAACTGTAATGCAGGCAAAGATGTTTGCACAAACACAGAGCCAGAGCAGAGCTTGGCTTTAACCAGAGTTTAGGCTGTTAGAAGACCAGTAGTTTAATGAATCATGCTAAGACTGTTCAACTGGGCTCGTATTTCAGCAAGTTATCATTGCTTCAAAAGCAGGATTTTCTAACACGAGGAGAACTCAGCCTAGCACAAAAAAAGTTACATGAGAAGCAACAACTGTGGTTGGAAGAGGGCTTAAAAGGTCACATTTACTGCACAGAGAACTGGGTGAGAGTAACTGTAGCTGGAGGCAAGCTGACAGACACAGCCAAACCTAACTGGAACAATTCCTATCGCAAAACACAGTGGCTGATCATGAATGAAGATGGGCTTTTTAGAGAATGGAGGAAAAACAATAAACAGCAGTATTCAGAAAGTTAAGACTGAGGTAAATTCACCAGTAGCTGTATCTCTTAGTATTCCACACGTGCTGCCTCTAGGTGATAAAACTTGCACAGCCTCTTTATAGCTGTTGAAGGCAGACTAAACACAATGATTTGCTGTTTACAGAATCTGCAGAGAAATTCTTCAATAAAATTCACAATCACTAATGAAGATTCCAGCAGTGTCAATTACCCAAGTCAAGACAGAGCCTTCCCTAAGGGCTAAAACTCCAGGATTATGTCCAGCAATAGTTATAAGATGACAACCTATCAGAATTTGAAAACACAGAAGTGAGCAACAAAATCTGGAGTCTGCTCTATTAAGGCAAGTAGCACACAGTGTTTCAAACTGATTTTTTAGGAGTAAAAATGGGACATACGACTATTTAAAAGCCTGAATTTTTACCATAAACAATACATGTATTAGAAGATAAATGATAACTGGCTCACAGTATGACCAGGAAAGAAACTGGTGGTATCTGTCAAGTGTTCCTAGATTAACAAATTTTATGATTACATTAGCAAGTAACACACCATCAATTTTCATGTGGCCATATCTGCGCTGTAACACCACCTGTGATGCATGAAATAAACCCAAATGTGGTAAAAGTTCATACAGATAGATAGAGATGAGGATTTGGACCTAGTCTTGTCCTTTCCCTGCAGCTGTAAAGAAAGTAGTATCCCCTTGGTACAGAGGAATCATTGCTGAAATCCACCTTCCCCACAGGGTAGGTCGAGTAAGAAACTATAGCCTCACAACAATTCTCAGCAATATGTATGGTCCTTTGGAAAACAGCTGACTGAAAATCTACAGAAAAACTGCAGTGGGGGTAGATCAAGCAAGTGGAAATCATAATTAGTTTCATGGCCTTTTAATCTGTGAAATTCTGCACGCAGCCTTGGCCAGTGACATCAGATAAGCAAATCCTGAAGGTTATAGACTCTACCACAGTTAAAAAAAAAAAAAAAATTAAAGGTGGCTCTTTTGTAACATACAGAGCCTGAGAAAGTTAAGATATTAGGGAAAGATTTCTGGGAACCAGAAGGAAAGAACATGCTAGTGGGTGCACTGGCAGGAGAACAGTTGAGCAAAAGTTACTGATTTGTAGCTGATTTTTGGAAGGGCAGCAGGAAAGAAGATACACTTCTATTAAATCAAACTGCTTGCAAACCCAGCATACACCAAGCTTTCCAGCCACATGCCATATGAATGATATTAGTGATGATAGTAATTAGTCATAATCACTAGATGATATACTGGCTGAGCTCCTGCAGAAATAGGGAAGACCAGCACAGCAAGGAGCTTTACTCAGAGGTTTTGCTGTGCAGAGTTTTAAGTGTTTTTTTTTTTTCTAAGCAATAGCAAGACTCTAGTTACATTTTTTTTTTGTGACTAGCCTTCCTCATGGTAGTGTTCTTTCAACGAAATGTTGGGGAATTGGTTTGTGCATGTGGCTAATGAAACAGCTGTTTGATAACCAGACTCGAAGAGTCAATGCATCAGCCACTTAATGATCTGCAAAAACCAGCAAGTGATAAAAATGCCATCCCCTTTTACAAAATTATATCAGCTTCAGAAATGGGTATCACTCTGCTAGGATGTAAAACCACCACCCACTATTTTTTTTTTCTTTTCAGAAGACTGTTGCCTTAAGACATGACAGCACTTGTGCATGAAACATCTGAGGTCAGTTATCTTCACTTCCTGAGCCCCCCAGGCCTTCCCTCACGGCTGACCTCATTCACTTCCACAATCTGGTCCAAGGTCCTTTTCATAAGACTCAGGGAACATCTGGAGGCAAAGCCCTGTGTGGTTCTGGTTCCCATACTCACAGGAGATGATGTCTCCAGAAGTGAGATTAACAGCTTCGCCTTCATGAAGTAACTATATTTTCAAAAGTCTCCACAGAAGGGAAACATGCAGTAAAGATGACTCTAGCTGAGAATGATGGAGAAAGCTACCAGCAAGGGAGGGAGAGCAGAAACATTCAAGGAATAAACAGCTGTCCAACATTAACAAGGCTCTCATGGCTTACAGTTCAGGAAAAGTGGACCAAATGCTTCTCCAAAATTATGGCTCTGTTTAAGGCAATCATGAGCTTTATCATCTTTGCAGAAGGTAAGCAGAACATGGAAGACCAGGTCTTTGCTTTTCATATTGGTACACCTCGAGGAAACAGCTACAAATCTCTCTCAGAGTCTGTGTAAAGATGCATTTCTTTGAGCTTCTTTACACACATCAAGTTCATCTCTAATTTCTGTAGCCAGCACCTGTTTTCAAGACTTACACTCCCAAGCACAACTCTCATTACTCTAGCATCCTATTACCACTGGTGAGATTCTGAGCTAGCAAATGCCAATTTTCAGGTAACAGCATTGCTCAAACAAGTGATCTTATGCAATGGAAATCTGGAAATACACATCTCTAGTTTTTTATTCCTAAGAAGAACATGCCTTTATAGAAGACAAGGAAATCTCAAGAGATTTTATTTTGCAGTAAATGCTTGAGTGCATGAGTCCACTTAAATCCTATCACAGAACTGTAGCAGTATGTTGCTAAGACAAGAAACAGCCTTTCAACTGAGGGGAGAGAGGGAGGAGTAAAGTAATTTCAATATTTTGAAATATTATAAACAAATAACATTCTAAGAGGCTGCTAGGGAGTATTCTGCCAGGAACCTTCCCTGTCAGGTGTTACATGTTAAGCTTTCATCCCCCTCACACACCCTCAATGTCTGCAGTTCAAGATGTTTTGTGTTCAGAGCTCACGACATAAATTGCACTAATGTTGAATAAGCAAGTTATCAAATATTACTGAAAAAAAAAAAAGAAACACCCAGGTTATCAAAGACTCTGGCCAGCATGCTTGACATTCAATAGCAAAGCAGAGCATCCCTCACATCTAACAACAACAACCTTTTTAGCCACACTGGGCTCTGTTTCTGTTTGCATGTATTGAGGAAGGAAAAAAGGTCTCTTAAGGCTCTGGCCTGCAAGATAAAAAAACATAACACACACTCAACATCTATGAGTCAAGCTCCTTGCCTGAGCAAACAGCAGTACTCACCTTTTGATCTTCTGTGAATTCAGAGTTGTTGTGCTGAGACTGTGCCTCTTTCTGGAGATGCCTCGCCAATCTGGATGGGGGAAGAGAAAATTTTAGAGTGGGAACACAACACAAACACACACACCCCAGCTCCAGAAAATGTGTCAGCCAAAAGGTTCACAGGCTGCTGCTGCTCCAAAGAGGTTTGGATTGGTTTTGCTGTTGTGTTTTTGGTTTGTCTTTTGAAACAAAGTTTTCTCTAGCCATGGCAGTTCATACTTAAGAAAAAACCCCAGAAGGTGGACAAAGTATGCAGCTACATTAGGCAGGAAAGACTAATGCATCATGAAGGGAGAACAGGTAAGAGGGTCCTTATAGCCAACAGCCCCTTTTACAAGCACTGATTTTTTCCTCTCGCAATCCCTTTCTTTTATAATAACAAATCACAGCCGCTGTGATCCCACACGCATTTGCCAGGGAGAGGCTGAGCTGAGTGAGACGCCGGGGGGCTCGGGTGAGGGCACCCTAAGCCATGGCACATGCTCTCCCAGCACTGGAAGCCAGGCACAGGGCGGCTTGGCCAGGCTGCCGGGGTGGATCCGCTCATATTTGTGCCTGTCAGCATCACAGGAGGAGCACAAACCCCACCCCTTGTCATCACCAAGGCAGGAGCACCAAGGGGTTTGGAAAGTAACAGTAAGCAAACAGCTCGAGAAAGCGAAAGGAAGCTGGAGGGAAGCTATGGGAAGAGTTACAGTTTCCGTCCCGGGAGGAAGGAGAACATTAAACAAGCAAAACCTCTGGGCAATTGTTGCCATTCCCTGTAAATAATTTTTTTTTTTTTTACAAGCAGAGGAAGAGGGAAGACAGGGATTGAGGGGAAACCCAGGGACATCACAATAGGCTTCCTCCTGGAACCTCACAAGTTTGTACTGTGAAAGGGACTCTGCTTCTCTTCACTGCTGTGGGCATTGGCCCAGCTTTAGGAGGAGTTTATAAAATATATACATCAAGATACATCTAGCAGAACAAACTGTTGTCAAAGCCTGTGGCAGGAACAAACAATCAGAACTAATTTTCTTTGCTTTTCCTCAAAATAAGCTCTCAGAAAATGCCCATACTGACTGAGGTCACTGTAGCTTTTAACTCTCACCAGGGAAAACACAACCAAACAGGATGAGGTAACTGCACAACTTGGTGGTGTTGTCCCTCTTCAAAAATGGAGAAAGACTGGGGCTGAGAAAAGACAAAAAGCATAAACATGCTTGAACCCAAAAGTACACTCCTTGCCTACTGCCTTGCCCTATGATACATAGGACACAGAGAAAGGGCATTTTAAAGTAATGATTCAAGAAAACAGATCACCATAGCAGCAATATGCCACTCACAACAGCCAGCATCACAGTATTAACATTTCTGCAAGCATCGCTAACACAACCCTCTTTCCATTTGTCACTAATACAAAAAAAAAAAAAAAAATCCACTCTAATACAAATAAATGCATCTGGCATTCCCCTTGAAGCTTGTTCAAAGTTGGAAGAGACCAAATTCCACAGATGGGGACATTTAACAGGGAATCCACTGCTGACAGCTTGAAGGGGTCCTGCATGAATAATCACCTGAATGATTGAGGGCCAGTCTTTGTGCCAAGCTTCTTGTACTTACAGGGGTAACACAAAGACCTGAGCAGATGGACACAGGAGGTATATAATTGTGTTTTACATCAGGACTTGGATTTTTCCAAAATCCAAGCTTTCTCAGCATCAGCAAGTTCAGTGTAAGCAGCTGCCCACCAGGATGCTTGTGTGGATCAGCACAGACCGTGCTGGTGTTCCCAGCACTTGGACAAGAGCAGCACCACACCTGTTCATCCCAGCTCAGGGTGCCTTTGAGAAGGCAACACCATAAACCCATCCTGCAATGTCTCTCTAGAACTACAGCTCGGTATCTTGCCCTGTGCTGCTTGTTTGCAGCTTCTAGCCTACAGCTTGATATTGTTATTAATTTACCTGCTAAAGATACAGGATAAAGAAGAAAAGGTTTTGCTCCTCCCTAGGAAATATCTCCCTGTAATCCCTTGAACTTCTCTCTCGTTCTACTCAGTCCTCAGATCACAGAGTTCATCTATTGTCAAGTATTTAGTAGAAACTCACTGATAAGAGCAGCTTGCACCCAAGAGGAGAGCTTCCTTACAAAGACACCACATTGCTCCCAGGTCAGAACGGAGCCACGGTGTGGAGATCACCTCAGCTCTTGTCTGACACAAGCAACAGAGTCAGGAAGGCAACAGAAGTTGCATTTCAATTCTCAAACTGGACGGTCTGCAAATGTTTAGTGACCTCACTTCTCAATGAAGAGAGCTCAGAAGGAGAGCCCAAAGACTTTTCATTCCAAAGAAACATCATTATATGAAACTCACTGCTCAGATTGCTTAGACAGTTTAAAGCATTAGCATTCTACTGGACTCCTTGTAGACATCCACATAAGGGCAGTTAGTAAAAATATCTTCTTTCACTTCTTGATGATTCGTTTTTTTCTGCCGAGATACAGATCTGGAAGAGAACTTCTTTTCATCTCTCTGCCAAGGTTTGTAGAGTAAAAGCTTGCCCTACTCTAAAGGCCATCAGCAAACTGCAAATCACTGAACTTGCATCATCCTTCCTGGTGAGTGAATGAAATGATGATATTACAGCCTCTCCTGAGCACATGGTACATGGCCAGCAGATCAGTAATTGTGAATGACAACTGAACTGGCAGCTAGTGTGGTTACAACTCAACTTGACCAGTGCTGAACAGTGGTAAAAGATCCCTCAGGGAGCATCTCTTCAGCTGACTTTCTCTTGGCAAACAAGTGCAAACTCTCTTGACAAATTCCAGAAAATTCACCATGAGAAGCCTGGCCTGAAATACTCCAATCATGCAGAAATAACTTTCATTGTCATGGCAAATAGAATAGTAGGGAAGAATATCTGACTAAAGGTACCAGGTGTGTTTCCAAGGAGTCCATCATCAGTGCCCTGTAGCTGATACTCCTCTGCTGCCAAAGGATTCGTGGATAGTGCGGTCTCACCCTCTGCCAGCCAACCTGGCTGGGGCTGCCAGGATCCCCACTCTCCCACCCTGGTACCATCAGGGACACAACACACGAGCGTGTGACGGACCCCTTTTCATTCTGAGGGGTTGCTTGTAGGGTTTTTTGGCTGAGGCTGATGCTTAGGCAGTCCATTTGCCAGGCCACTCTGTTCCCACAAGCGTGGTGCCAGGGCAACGAGGTGATGGGATGGGGGCATCCCGGTCCAGTGGTGTTTCGGAGGCTCCACCAACCAACCAACCACCCCGGCAGCCCACGCTCACAAAATCACAACCCGGTTTGGGCTGGAACGGACATTAAAGATCACCTTGTCCCATCCACTGCCATGGGCAGGGGGACACCTTCCACCAGACCGGGTTGCTCTAAGCTCCACGCCGGCCGCTGCCGCCCTCCCAAGAGATCAGGACGGCCGGCTCCCGCAGCGCCCCCCGGCCGGGCACACCCCGAGGGGACGCCCCGGCCCCTGGCCCCGCGCCCTGGGGAAGGGCCGGACCCACCGGCGGGGCCCCAGGGGTGAGGGGGCCGCGGCCTGGGCCCGGCGGGGCCCCCCTGCCCCGCCCCGCCCCACCCGGGGCCGCTCCCTCACCCCGGCGCCTCGCCCGGGACTCCGGGGCCGTGCCGGGCCCGCACTCACATCTGGTACTCGTCGATCGCCTCCACCAGCTGCCCCCAGGAGTCGAAGTCGGTGCCCTTCCTGAAGCTGGCGCCCCAGCGCTGCAGGAGGCTGCGGGCCGCCTCCGACATAGCCCCAGCGCTAGGGCACCATGCTCACCCCGCGCCGGGGCACCCACCGCGCCGGACAGCCGCTCCCGCCAGCCCCGCGCCGCCGGCACCGCCCCGCCCGGCACAGCCCGGCCCGGCCCCCGGGACACCCGAGCGCGGCGGCGCCTCCCGCCCGCACCGCCCAGCCGGGGAGGCGGCGCCGGCCGCGCCCGCCCGCGCCATCGCTACCGAGGCGAGCGCGCCACTTCCGCCCCGGTACCTGTCATGGCGCTGGTCACGTGCTCATGGGCGGGGCCGCTCCGCCCCTCCCTCTGCCCCTCCCTCCGCTCCTCCCTCCGCTGTCGGCCGTGCCGCCGCCGCAGGCCCGCCCCCAGGTAAGCTCCGGCGCCCCCCTGTAGCACCGCGGCCGGTTCTCGCCCCTCCGGGACGGCAGGTGCTGCTGCGGACTTGCTGGCGTCCCCGCTCCCGCCGCCGTTGGTGGTGTTCGGGGGTCCTTCCCGCGGGAAGGCTGTGGGCTACGGCCGCGCTGGCGGCCGCTGTCCCGGGGGGAGGCCGCACAGCCGCGGGGCTGTTGGCGGCGGCGGCCCGGGGACTGCGGTGGGGAGGAGGGCGAGCGGCGGGGTCGATGCGATCGGCCGCGATGGGGCGGTGCCATCGGCTCTCGGCTGGTGCTGCCTGCGGCGGCGGGCGCGTGACGCCACCGCCGGGAGCGGCGGGGCCGGGCCGGGGTCCCGCGGCCTCGCCATCCTCTCGGGGACCGCCCCGGGCCGGGCCGCCACACCGCGGGGACAGCAGCGCTGCGCAGGTGGGTGGCCCGGCGCGACACTCGCTGGCCTGAGGAGCAAGCCCCGAGAGGTACCGGCACCGTAAACACAGCGCGATGAACGAGCCCTCTGCTCGGTCAGGAGGCTCTGAACAGTGCCGAGGGGTCAGTGTTGGCACATCTTCTTAGGGTTTTTTTGTTTGTTTCAGCAAAGCTGCAGAGTGTTTTCTAAAGATGAATTTAAGGGATTCCAAAAGGACCGCGGGACGCTGGAGGTCCTGAGGGGTCTCCGATCCAGCGTCCTGCTCAGAGCAAAGACAGCTCCGAGGTCACACCAGGGCTCAGGGCTTTGTCCAGTGAGGCCTGGAAAGCCTTTGAGGGTGGAGAGCACACAACTTGCTTCTCAGTTTTACTGTCCTCATGGTGAAGGAGTAGGGCCTTCCCGTGTTCAGGATGTGCCTATTGTATTCCATCACCCCGCACTGGTGCTGTAAAGTTCACTGCAATGCTTGCGTTATATTTGTCTGCTGAGATTGAAGTGAAAGAAAAGTTGCAGTCGGGTTTATCTCTGCTCTCCCAGCCTTCCAGGTCTGATACGCATATGTAAATAGATCCGTGTTTTCAGTCACGGTTTGTGGTCGCAGGTTCATTTATACCAAAGGCTCCCAAATACAAGCTATTCACAGATGGACCAGGCACTGTATAATGATCTCAGTGAATGGAGATTTAGCCTGGAAAAGAGGAAGAAGGTTCAGGGGTATCCTTATCACTCCCTACAACTCCCTGAAAGGACGATGTAGCACGTTGGGAATCAGCCTCTTTTTCCAGGCAACAAGTGACAGGATGAGAGGAAATGGCTTCAGGCTGTGTCAAGGGAGGTTCAGGTTTTGCATTAGGAGAATTTCTTTGCATGAGGAGTTGTTAAACATTGGAGTGGGCTGCCCAGGGAGGTGGTGGAGTCACCCACCATCCCTGGAGGTGTGTAGGGAAAGACTGGACATGTCACTCAGTGCCATGGTCTAGTTGGCATGGGAATGTTCTGTCAAAGGTTGAGCTCAGTGATCTTAGGGGTCTTTTCCATCCTAATTGATTCTGTGATTCTGAGATATTTCTCATATAATTTACAGCCTTATGCAGGAGGTAACAAATGTGGAGGTTTTTTCCTTAAGAATGTGTGTGCTCACATAGAGCAAAGTAGGTGGTAGCTTTTTGCCTAGCTTGAACTAGTTGCCTCAGAGAGCATTTGTATTTCCAGAGAGTGCAATTCTCACATTAAGCACATGGATGATGAGCACAAGACATATGGAAGCTTGGTGTTTCAAATGAAAAAAAATAATAATTTCAAATTAATTTCTTGCTTAGTTGCTTAATCTTTTTGTGAGCAGAGGAGCAGGACATGTGCAGCACCTCAGTTGTACCAGTTCCTGCAGCTGTTCTTTCCTTTCCACTCCTTAGATTTGGCATAAACAACGTTAGAGGAAGAAAATGACCCACTGGTTCCATCGCAACCCTCTGAAGGCTACAGCTCCTGTTTCATTTAATTATTATGGGGTTGCCACCACTCCAGCTGCAACAAAGGTTTGCAAGTAAGTGTACTTGGGACTAACTTCACTCTGCCTCTTACAGTTTGGGGGACATAATTTCAAGCAATGGTTGCTCTTCAGTTTTTGAGCTGAAGATGATTAGAGATGTAAGACACCACTAACACTGAACATGTGCTTATAGAGAATGAATTCTCCAGTTTTCGAGTCTCTGAATGACAGCAAGGCCAGTTACAACTGTGCAGAGGGAAAAGACAAAACACTTTATTGTATTTCTGATGACTGTGCAGTCCTCTGCAAAAGATTGCTTAATTTCCATAAGTGGATAAGGCCTGACTGTTCTGTTGTGGATAGGAATGTAATGAAAAGGGATCTCAGCCTATTTTGCAGATCTATTCTTATCTCTTCATCTCATCATCCCATTCCAATGTTGAAGAATGTTCCAGCTTGTTACTTCTTTTTCCTCTCTGTGTACTCAGCCTCTTGGTGGGTAAAGGCATAGTCATTTTAGTAAGTGTTAGAACAATAGATTGAGTACTGATTATCCACTGCTGCGTGTGCAGAATGGATTGTACTAAAGAGTCAGACATATGTATCCAGAGGAGAGAGGAAGATTTTTCGGTATTAGTACATTTTTGAATAGGATTTCTTAGTTGTTTTTTTTTTTTCTTTTTTAATTCTCCTTTCACGTAGTGACTTGCGGTTATCTCGAACACGGCTATTGGAGCTGTTTACAGACTCAAGCTGTAATCCGGAAATGATGAAGAATGCAGCTGACTTGTACTTCTCACTGCTGCAAGGTAGGGAGATTTATTAGCAGTACTACAAATTCATCAAGAGAAGTATCCGTTCAATTTTAATGGCACTTCTCAGAATGTTAACTGTGCTGATCTCCTGTAAGGAAGCTTTGCACTTCTCAGGAAGGAGAGTGTCTTCATGGGCTCTGTGCTTGATACCAGTGATGGCTGCTCACCAGGCCTCTTCTCCAAGTTTCAGTGTCCTTTTTGACCCTGCCTGTACTAAGTGCTGTTAGCCCTGCCCTCCTGTCTTTAACCTCATTCTACTAACTGTTGACAGAGAAAACTTGTATTTGTCTCTTAGAGGGTGGTGTGTTGCTCCCTAAGTATAAATTGAGTCTATTAATTAATTGATCTCATTTACTCGTCAATGTAAACTGCTGGTTTGTCTAATGCTAGACCATATGTTGCAAGTTTACCTTCTACTGCTGCTTCTCTTAGATGTGTGTATATATGTAGGTGGTCAGTAGCATGGTATCTGCATGTTCAGTAGATGGTTCACCTGTGCTGCCACGTTCCTTTGAAACCTTCCTTCTGCCAATATTTTGGTAACTCTCTCTTAGCAGTCAGGTGCTCAGCCAGGTTTTTTAGGACTGAGTTTTAAAGAATCAGCTGATTCGTGGAAAGTGGGATCTTTCAGTCTCTGGGAAGTAAACGTTGGTTTAATGAGCCCCTGGGAGGGTATAGGCTAATGTTGCATCTAAAGGTCAGATAAGAATCCCTGTTGGTACAGCCAAGATTTGGAGAGTTTTTTCAGGAAAATATCTTGCTTGGCCACTGAAATCTTCTGCATGTGAAAGGAACAAGTATTTTCTGTGTTTATAAACATATGACACACAGAGTTGTAGCCCTGGTAGCTGCTATGGCAAGCTCTTGACCTCTTAAAGTCTATAAGACGTGATCAGACCAAGGCCCTTCTTCAGCCTCCCTAAAAAATTCCTGGGCCTGCATATTGTGGGATTTGAACATCCCATAGCATGAGCTTCATTGCACTAACTGCTGTTTTCTGGGTTACTGGACATAAAGAACCAATTTCCTGTAGCCCTGGAGATAGATGATGACTAGGTGAGCCCATGCTTAGAAGCCCTTTTCCCTCTCCCCGTTGACCAGGCAGCTTTTCCTGGAATTTCCTGGATGCCACTGTGGTGGCAGACACAGCCACTCACCTTGAACAACCTCAGCCATCCTATACCTGGGCCAGTCCCACTCCCAACTTGTCACCATGTGGGACATGCAGACATCTGCCAGGTTTTCCTTGAGCAGTCAAGATTCTCAGGATTGAGTTGGTAACGTGCTGGGCAAGCAGTTTCCTAGAATAGCCTGTTGGTTTTTTCCATATTTTGGAAAAATAGTGATTGAGATAGTGAGGAATAAAAGCTCCAGGAAGTAACATGGGGTTTTAAGGGGTTCAGCGAGAAACATTCCTTTATCTATATCTGTATTCATATTGATCCATCTCCTTCCTTACTCATTTCTCTTTCCTGCTTTGAGATTGTCTGTTTCATTATTCCATAGGTTTTATCCTTTCACTGGATGACTCTTCCCAAGAGTGCAAGTTGAGATACATTCAGAATTTCAAGTGGACAGACACGTTACAAGGACAAGTCCCGAGGTGTGTGTGCTTTTCTGAGTGTGGGGTAAGCAGCTGCTCTCTGCTGCTCTGTTACATGCACCTGTGCCAGCACAGGCCTGAAGGGAAACAGAAATATAGCAAAGCCTTGAACACAAAGGAATTTCTAAAAAGGTGTTGCTGTGTTTTTTGGTAACTGCTGTACTGTGCTAGGTGTTCTGAAGTGTGTGTGGCCTTTATGTAAAGCTGTAAGAATGCACAGTAATGGTAGAAGCATCCCTTGGGTCTCAGTTGATTTCCAAACCGAACCTGCAGTTGGCTAGAGCAGTACTAAGAAGAGCCTTGAGAGTTTTGGTGAGTTGAGCATGGTTGACAAAGCCCACTGCAGTTTAAAACTTAATTTGGCACTATTGCCTGACCAGGGACTTCTGTGTGTTTGGAGGTTCCAGTGTTGTTGAAGATCTGATTTTGTTCTTGTCCTCTGAAGCTCTGAGTATATGTACTCTTGGTTCAAACAAACAAATCTGTTTCCAGTAGGAATACAGATCTGTAACCTTCTGAATGATTCACTTGTCTCTTGCTGTTGGAGGTAATTGTGTTGTATAACCACGCCTACAAATTTGTCAAGCTTTAGCTAGAAGTGCTTGACCTCCTTAAAACTTTTATTCCCCGTGGAATAAAATAATTGATTAGGACTTTCTTCTAATTTTCTCACGGTCATACATGCTTGTACTTGTGCCAACATTATTCTTCCCACTCCCACATCTTTCTTTTTAAAAGGTTTGCTAGTTCCTAAGCTATACTGAGCTTATGATTCAGCAAGTTCAGTCTTTTCAAAGACTCTGTTTTTAGCTTTTGAAATTTCCTGCTATTTGCACATGCTGTGTGTCTGCAGTTACATAAATATTTGCAATAACATTCATTTGAGAGAGTTGTAACTTATTACAACTTATTACAACTTATTAACTTAGCAGTACAACTTTAAAGTGGACATTCCAGGGCAAGGCTTTCCACAAACTCTGCAACTGGGAAAGAAAAAAAGTCAGCCACACCCAAAGCTAAACAAATCTCAAGTTACAGTTTTAAAATAAAAGTTCCCAAAAGGGAAGGGTGGGCATCTGAATGTGGAAGATTCTAATTATGAGTTCTTAAAGAGAATAAGTAAAAAAAATTGAAGTCTCTCTTAGGCAGTTCAGGAAGTTGGAGGTTCTGAATTGGAAATTGTTGACATCTTAAGTCAAAAATGTTTTATGGAGAGAAATTTTGACTTTTGCTATGCTTACTATCAGCAGAGAGAGATGTGAGAACAAAACTGAATTCATTAATTTTTTGGGGGGGTTTTGTCTGTCTTTCTATAGTGCCCAGCAGGATGCAGTGTTTGAACTGGTTTCCATGGGATTTAATGTAGCTCTATGGTACACAAAATATGCATCAAGACTCGCTGGAAAAGAAGAGTAAGTGGTTTTCTTTTCTTAACAATTCTGCTGCAGCAGTATTCCACCAAAGTTTTAGCAGGTTCTGGGGGTTACCTGCTGAATTTGGACATGTGGGACATGTCCAGCTCAGACAGAGGAGTTGCAGGAGGCATTTGGTCTTTACACACAAGCACTTCAATCCCTTCTTGCCTCTGTAAACCAAGTGCAGTCGTACCACATGACTGTGATACAGAGAAAGTGTCAGTTGTCAATAAACCCTTCATCAGTCCCTGTCTAAATATCCAGGTACAAAACTGAAATTCTCAAAATCACAGCTCCGCTGATGTTTAACCCTACAGACTTCTAAATCCTTGGCTTCTAACACTGAGGTTGCCTTTTACTTGAGAGTCATCACAGGATCTTACCTTTCTTTTTTTTTCAAGTGAGTTCTATATCATTATTTCATGATGGGACACTGTAAGAAACTCCTTTACTGTGAGGGTAGCACAGCCGTGGGACAGGTCACTTAAGGAATTAATGGACTCTTGATTCTTGAAGGAGTTAAGATTCATCTAGACAAAGCCATAACTGACCTGATCTGCTGTTGCCAGTTGTGGTGCCCCAAAGCAGGAGGTGGCACTAAATGACACCTGGAGGCCCTTTCTAACTACAATTTTACTGATTTATTCTATTTTCCCAGTATAACAGAAGATGAAGCAAAAGACGTTCACCGCAGCCTGAAGATAGCAGCTGGGATTTTTAAACACCTGAAGGTAGAAGGACTTTCTTTGCTGTCTGTTCTTTGAGGTCTCTCCAGATACCTGACTTTTTGTCTTAGAGAGGCCTATGCTATACACACATACCTGAGACCACCTGAATGTTACAGGAAACAGAAGGGTATTAATATGTTGTTGTGGTACCACTCACTCCCTGCAACTCATCCCCAATGGCATTGGAAGAGTGATTTGTCTGTCTGCCCATATCGTGTGCTACACTGCTCTCTTGGGACCTTCATTCAGTGTGTCCCATCCGTTTAAGAATGAGGCACTTGTTTTGCACTGGTATTAGGCCTAAACTAACTCTGAGACTTGCTCTGTATTTAGGAAAGTCACATTCCAAAATTGATTACACCTGTGGAAAAGGGAAGAGATTTAGAAGCTCGACTTATAGACTCCTACATCATACAGTGTCAAGCCGAAGCTCAAGAAGGTATCTTCAAATATATATTGGTGGGTGTGGGAAGTGGGTCACTGATGTCTCATGAATTCTGCTTGGCATCAAGGCCATGGGTCTGGTATTGTCCTGAAGTACTGTGGTGTAGTGGGGCAGGTTGCTTTTAAGGAAAATTACGTAACAATTACAGAAGGAAAATGCCACAAATCAGTCTGATATTGCAATTGTAATATGGAATATCTTTCATTTTGGAGAACTTGTGTGTGGCAGTCCTCCTTTTTATTACTGTTCTCTTTCGTGCAACCCTTTCACTGCCCTGCTTGCCTAACATAAATTCCCAGTTCCTTTACTTTAAAATATGTGCAGCTTCTGTTTATTAGTTAATCTTAAGGCTAACATTCCTTCAGTTTTTCTATTAAATTGGAATCATTCTATCCAAGAAACAGTCTGTCTTTATTCTGCTGTTTGCTTGACTGCACAACATCTATTTTCTGTTCGTGCTGGGGTTTTAAAACCCTAAATGCCTTTGTTGATCTGATGTGATGGGACATTTCAATTAAACTTAAACCATGGTGTGGAACTTCTTTTCAGTGACAATTGCTCGGGCTATTGAGCTGAAACACAATCCAGGCCTAATAGCTGCTCTTGCTTATGAAACAGCCAACTTCTACCAAAAAGCTGGTGAGTGTCTTGTTTTGTATCCTTAGTGACTTGGTTTATACAATCTTGCCAGCAGACACTTCACCTACCCATGAATTGCAATATTAATGCTCTTGTCGGTGGATATGGAGTATGTATTTAGCTTCTATTTAGCACATTTAAGGCTTCAGTTATCAGCATGTATTTTGATAAGGCTTTTTGTGTTTTGTGGGAATCTTGTTCTGTAGCTGATGGTAGGAAATGTTAGTGAAGGAAGACAGACTAGCAGCAGACAAATGGCCTGATATCAATGGAATATGTTCCAGCTGCCTTTGGGCAGCAGATCATGATGCAGAGCATGGAGAGTGGAGTGGGTTCATTATGTACCACCTTGCAGATGAGTGAGATGATCTCTGGGCCTACTGAGGCAAGTGGGAGAAGTGCAGAAGTATGGGAGTCAGAGAACATTGTAACACGTCACATTATAGGTCACTACTGGAACTTAAACTAGGAACAAGCTTTGAAATGTTACCTAAAAATACTTCGAGAATTAGCCATCCAGATTTAGTGCACAGCAGCTTCAGGAGTTCTAGGCACAGCTGCATGACAGCTGCATAGTTTTGGGGTTTTCATCATAGTTTTTCTGTCCTTTTGCAGGAGTAATTTTGTCCCTTGTTTCTGGATACTTTAGAGTTAGGATCTATTGCTAAGCTTAAGAATTCTGGTCTTTTAATGTGTTTGGTGTTTTTCTTTTTGGAAATGTATTAAGAATAACTTTACATATGTGTTCACAGATCAAACATTATCCAGTTTGGATACAGCCTATGCAGGTAAATGGAGGAAATACTTAAACTTGAAGAGCTGTTTCTATATGGCCTATGTAAGTACTTTGGGTGACAGCAGTCACAGCTTGTTGTCTGTCTGTAAAGGGCTGCATAGGGAATGGGGGCTGAGTATTGCCTTAGCTTTCTCTCCATACTGTGAAGAGGAATTGTGCAGTGTCAGTGACATTTGAATTGTTTATGGAGCCAAATTAAATTGCAGCAGTGTGGATTTGTTGTGATCACAGATCTTTAATTGAAGCCATTCAGGCTGAGCATAATGGTCATCTCTGTTATCTACACTGCAGTGTGATCCTAGGCACAGTTCAGAGCTGAGCATCTTTAGGAAAGCCCTGAATGAAATACTTACTGCATTAAGTACCACAAGGTACCATTCCAAGAGCTGCCCTGTTTGCCTGATGGATCTCCTAGCAAATGCTGTGGTGCCCTTGAGATCCTCAGCTGCTCAATTTGCTGTGCCTTTAGCCTGCCATAGCCTGTAATCTGTCTTTTTTATACTGTACAAAAGGCCCAAGCTAAGTAGTTGACATAATTGTCTTTCTCTTAGGCTGAACCTGTAGCTAAGAGCTGCTTGCCTTATTAGCAAGTTTGAAAGGTGAGGGAGGGTCAGAGTTGTACTTCCCCTTTTTTTAAATTTGAGGGATCTGGGCAATGATAGATTTGGATAGATCTGTACTGTGAGAAGAGACACTAAAGGAAGGGGGGCAAGGTAGGCATTGATGGGATTGTTCCTTCACCTACTGTATTTACTAGTTAAACTAAACTCCTAATAAGAGATAATAGGCAATTCAGGTCTCACTGGAATACAATACCACCTTCAAGCACAGGAGTGAAGGAATGGGACTTTTTTGGGTGGAAAAGTTACTTGGACTATAACAAAATATCTCAGACAGCAGAACACCTCATCTCTTCCAGATTCAGTGACGTTTTTTGTAGATGGAGTTTTTGAGTGTTCAGGTAGTTTTAGTTTTCAGTCTTAGCTTTGTAAACTTGCCTGGGGTTCATTCTCTTTGTGTGCTGGGGCTTGATGCTGCACACTGCTACAGTGGGAGCTTGGACTGGCCTGCGTGCCAGTGCTTCAGGTCAAACAGCTTCGTGCAGCTCAGTTACTCTTGGCCAGATCTGAGACAGCTCAGTTCATACAAAGTGTTCATGGTTCTGGTTCACAGTGCTCATGTTGAACTGCATTAATGACTCTGTGAATGCTGCTTTGACTTGCATTCCCCAGCTCTCAACTGCCTGCAGGGAATGGCAGCTTCAGAGAGCTGCAGCTGCTGTAGGGAGCAGGAGAAGGGAGTTGGTGCAGGAAGTGCCCAGTGATGGTGGTAATGATTTTGTCCTCTCCCATCAGGCATACTGTTACCATGGCCAGACTTTGCTGGCGAGTGATAAATGTGGGGAAGCAATCAGATCTCTGCAGGAATCAGAGAAATGTAAGTGTGGTTGAGACTGGAGTACATGGTCATGCCTATTCTGTTTTGCTGTATTGTCTTAATTTGCTCTCCCATAAAGATTTTCTGTCTTTTCTGTCACCTGACGAAAATCCAGCATGCCTTTGAATAGAGACCGTGTATTTTTATTTTTTTTGTCTTACCAAAGACTGTCTTTCATAACAGAAAATTTCATCTTCACTTCTCAGCCTGGCTTAAAAGACTGGCTTTGAGCTGCCTGCAATATACAGTGTAAAAACCAATGGTTTAGTCATCCTGTTTTCTGGTCTACATGGTAGAATACTGCAGTCATTTCTGCTTTGGAGGTTAAGTAGTAAATCTAGATCATGGTTGTTTATTTTTAAACAGATTTCAGTAACTTAGTTATTTTCTATTATTTTGAAAGGTATATTCAGGCTAGTTTGCAGTAGTTCCAGGTCTTCTGCCCAGTCTTCTCTCTTCAAAGCTATTTCTACCCCAGTTGCCTGCACTGCATAACTTTACTGCAATTTATAAAAATGCTTAAATCTTCAAAGTGGAACCTTTAATATTCGTTTTAAAAAGAAATCAAAAATGTTTTAAGAATAAACTAAGTTGGATTTCTTGGTGTAAAACAAATACTGTTCTGCTGTTCAGAGAGAGTGCTTCTTCTCCCACTTCCTATTGGTTATTGTTGTTTGGTATGGGACATCAGCTGTTTGTGGACACCTTCACACCCTCTGTTTTTCCTACTATGTGGCACATCCTTGAGCTTATTGTTGCATTTTGCCCCACACATCAGAATGCTTTCCTGCATCTTCCCACCCAAGAAGCTATCTTTTCCTTTTCCTGTTCCTAGTCACTTGTTGGGTGCAGTAAATCTTGACTGGAAGTGCTCTCTTTGAACTAGTTTGGTTTTGTTTCTAAGAAGAAAGAGGCCTGACTGGATTCTGGTGTCTTCTAAGACAGAAGCACTGTAGAGCAGAACCATGATTTGGAGGATCATGCAAATAATTTTTATTTCCTTCCTTTCTTGCCAAGTTTTTGCCAAGGCTGAAGCATTGTGCAAAGAGTATGGAGAAACCAAAGGGCCTGGGACTACTGCCAAACCTTCTGGACATCTTTTCTTTAGGAAATTAGGAAGTTTGATTAAGAACACACTAGAAAAATGCCAGAGAGAGAATGGATTTATGTAAGTAATTCATGGTTGGTACAGCACTCTGTATGAGGTGTTATTACCTCATTTGCCTTTATTTCAGGATGGGATGGTAAATTTTACTCTGCAGTTGTTACATTCCTTTAGGGCATGGCATGTAACTTACAGATAAATTTGCAATTCTCTAATTTTCTCTTGGCAGATTTGCAGTGGGTCTGTGCTGTCCCACTCTGTGTCCTGTACCAGTTCAGCAGGGTGGGTGGGACTGACATCTGGAGTGGCTGAGCAGTTTTCTTCCTTCATTCCTCAGCCACTTGGTTACTTTTCCTTCTCTGCACAGGAGGAAATCTGCAGAAGTTGCTGTGTTGCTGTAATGCTCTCTTCCTGTCTCCTGGGATATAGTAGGGAAAAGAGGACAAAGGGGAAGGTGGAGAAGACCAGTAGTTGATTCTGCTTTGCAAGCAGGGAGGTTGAAACATGGTGCTGCCTTCAGTGAAGATCATGCTTAGGGTGCTATGAACTTTACCCCAGTCCAAGTATAGTTAATAGTGTGAACAGGGCTCTCTGTTCGTTAATGTCCTTCCAAAAAGGGTTTGGAAATACCAAGTTTTTATTTCAGTTGAAAATATCAATATTAGTTTGTCTTTAGAGTTCTTTTTCTCATTTATATCTCCCCTTCCCTCCTTGATTTAGTATTCCATAATAGGTTTGTTATTTCCATTTTCATGATATTTAAAGACCTGCATAGTAGGGGAACCGACTGAATGGAAAGGATGGTCAAGTACGTCAAAGTGAACAGCAAATAGGAAGAGAAGTGCTCTGCTCAGGTTCAAATACCTATTGTCAGAGCTTACAACAGCAGCATACTGGAGATTTCAACACATCCATGTCCCTCTAGAACAAAACTTGAAAAGAGAAAGCAGTGGCTGGTTTGGGAGAGCTCTGTGCAGCACAGGAAGTGAGGCAGAGTGTGTCAGTGTGTGACACACTGCTGGCCTGCCAAGGGCAGAGGAGCACCCTGAGTCAGGCTTTGACCTGTAGCCAGTCTTTGAGGGACTGCTGTGTTGCCATCATCCACTGTGGCACATTAGGAATGTTTGGGAAGAGAGCTGTCCTCTTCATCTTTGGGAAGTACTTTAATACATTTGTATTTTGAAGAGGTTTTTTTGGACAAAAGATGCTCTTCTCATTGAAGCACTGGGATATTGGTTATGAAGTAGGAGAAAACCTGCCACTCGATTAGGGAACAAACAATAATCCTAAGAAGGAGTTGCTTTTGTTCTTGTGAACCTTGCTGGCAGAATGCATGTTAGGCAGTGCCTTAATGAAATGGAGGAGAGCAGCAGTGCTTGCCACTTTGAAAACGCAGATTGCTTTGTTTAGAATTGCAAACAAGACTTGCAGAGATGGTGCATTGTATTTTAAATACATTTCTGTATTCTGTTCTAGCTATTTCCAGAAGGTGCCAGCAGAGGCCCCCCAGCTGGAATTGAAAGCAAACTATGGCTTAGTAGAGCCTGTTCCTTTTGAGTTTCCTGCCTTGAACGCACAATGGACTCCTGAAACAGTTGCAGCATTTGATCTCACCAAGAGGCCAAAGGAGGACACTGTAAGATAATCCTATGTGCTGTTCTTCCCTCTGGCTTTATTCTGTGCATTACACAGAGTTAGTTTGGCTCTTCTGTAACATTCCCCAACTCAGTGTAGGATGCAGATACAGGGCTATCACCTAAGCTCTTCCTTCTGTTATGCCAGGGGCAAGTCAATTAACCTCTGCCAGTACCTGGAAAATCAGCTTATTTTTCATTAAGTCCTATGACATTACTGGAGTGAATGCTTGGAGAGAAAGATTCTTTTTCAGAAAAGGATTCATTTAAGGATGCTGAAACAGGAGCAGTTGGCTTTTCCCTCTTGCTTGAGGCTTACTCAAAGTTTTCAGCCTTGAAAAGAGGGGGACTATTAGATTATAACATGTAAAGTTAGCTGTGCATAAATACTGTGCAGACACAGTGGTTTGTACTTGTGGTATTGAGTTATTTTTCTTCTTGTTTGCAGGCTAAACCAAAACCAGATGAAGAAGTAAAACCTCTGAAGGAACCAGATATAAAGCCTCAAAAAGACAGTGGATGCCAGATTTCTTAAGTACCATAAGTGCTTTGAATTCACTTTGAAACTCCTATTCATAGGACTCTGGGGCTTTAGTTCTGATCTCCTTTTTTTGATCCTCCTTTCTTCTTTTAGGAGACTAATTTAATTTACCTTTGTTAATATGTGTCTATCTTGCTTAAGAATGTGGTGGATTTCTAGGAGGTTATTTATATCTGACTTATTTTTGGTTTTAGTGGGATATCATAGAATGAGTGGGCTTAAATGTTCCTATTGTGCCTCTAGGGAGTTTCTTTTTGTGGGTTTAGTTTTACCCACAAATAGCAAAGGAAGTATCATGATTGTAATGCTTGATGGTTTTTCCATTACCTTATATGCTCTTATCATGTCCAATTCTGCGAACAGAAGTTTGCATGAACAGTTATATTTATTCAAGTTTTGTCATTTAGGCTTAGCACCCTGTCGTGTTCCAATTCACCTAATTGTAGTGAGGGAAGAAAATCTGGGTTTGGTTTGTAACACTCCTATGGTATTTCACAGGACTTGCAAGAATTTGGGAAACCTCAAGTTCTGCATAACAAGAGCACAATTTATGTTCTGAAACTACTAGTCTGTCCTTTCCCCTATAGATTAGGGTTTTTATATCAGAATTTGTAGTAAGATACCTTAGCTTTGTCTGTCCTTTAATCCAAATCCTTTAAAATCAAAGTGTATCTGAAAGCAATGCAGCAGGCAACATGGAAGTGCTTAAAAGCAAAGCATCCCTGTGTCATTCATTCAGAGTTTTTGAATCTTCAAAGCTTTGTTAAGTTTGAAGTCTGCAGACAGTCCAAATCTCCTGGCACTGGAATTCCTCAAGCTGTCATGCTAAGGTAATGGATTTGGAAGTAAGTTGCTGTGTTCCCATCTGGATGGTGTCTATAAGAAGCTGTCAGGAGAACAGGGAGGAAAGATGAACTGAAGAGCTGATGGTGCAGCTGGGAAGCCAAGCTCTAGATTTCCTTTATGCCCTGTGTAAACAGGGCTGCTTCTCAGCTTTTGCAGTATTGCACTGAAATCAGCTCTTTCTGAAGAAAACTTGCCAGAAGCCAAGCCCAGTCAAGGCTGAGAAAGGAAGGATTTTGTAGAACTTGCTGCTTCCATTTCTGCCTGCTGTGAAAAATGTGACAGCATTCTTTAGTGCTGAGCACTGCAAAACACCTTTGACAACAAAAACATCTTTCTGATTTGCTGCAAATGCAAAGGCATATGATGAATGTGTTGAAGTGAGAGCCTTGCAATCCCTGGGTACCAGTTGCTGCACTTCTGTTTGCCTGAGAGAGAAACTGAGCAGCCTGGCAATGTTCACCCTTCCAGCAAATATGATGGCAAATGCACTTATCGTGATGTAAAATGTAAACACATTCCTCACTTTGTACTCTTTGTTCACCTTCCACTGTGCTGTAATTCAGTGCTTCTAAAATCTTCCATGGGGCTTGGAGTCAGCTTAGAGAACAGGTGTGTAACTCCTTGAAGGCCTTTGGAACAAAAGCTGCTGAGGAGGTTAATAGGCAACTCAAGACTCTTCCTGTGAGATACTGGACCAAATTATAAAAATTTGTTCATACAAAAGGCAAAGAGACTTTTAATGCTGGCTGTTGTGGGTTGATCAAATGCAGACCTCCTTGCTTGATGGATTTTTCTTTCTGTCAGTTCTGCACATAAAAATAAGCGTAAACTGAGCTGAATTCTGTTGGAAGAAGTTTCTCTTCTGCAGGGACCTAGAGGATAATGAGTATCAAGAAGAATATATACCTAAAATGGCTCCATTTCTTCTGGAGCTGCTCGGGGACCCGGGATATATTTCATGAAAAGTTACTAAAATCTGTTCCTAACTTGACCAGCTGACTCATTAGACTTCTTGCATTGTTAAAAGATCAGCTTAGGTTTTGCCAGAGTGGAGTGTGGAGTTAGTTTTATTATACAGATTTTAATTCTAAGAATGTCTTCCAGCTGTAGTCATCCACATTTGCTTAGCCTGCCCCCTTTAAGAATCAAGATACAGGTAACTCAGTTTCATAATCACAACTTTTTAAGTTACTCATTGTTTTTCAGAATTCTTTGTCAATGTGTACACATCTTAACTGAATTTGTTTTCTTTCTGTGTAGACTAGATCCTGTTTTCCCTCCTCTCCTCATTTTCCCTTCCATCTGGACAAATTGTGGCACAGACTTACCCTTGTTTGCTAATGCATGTGTAGGTCCTGGGACTCATTTCCAATGCAGCTTTTACCCATGGGTGGGTTCCAATAGAGGGGTATCTTAAAATCAAAATAACAAATCATGACTAAGTCATTCCCAAACATCTTGGTAGGAAAGATTATTTTATGGACTTGGAATTCTTTGGACACTTTCTCAAACCGAGCGGTTTATCTGAATCAAGTTCACTGTAAATAGTTTGGGGCATAACCAAGTTAATTGTGTCAGATGATGACATTACTTAAGCCTAGCTGTGTAACCTCTTATGCCATAGCTGTTTCAGTAAATATGATGTAGTAGTTTAAAAATAGACTAATGGAACAAACTAATTCACTTAACATGTGTTGCTTTTCAAGACAAACTTTGTTGACTTGTAGCTGAAATCCTGTGGCAAACATTGGATGGTTTTGCCAAAAAATAAGAAGTTGGAGACTGTTTAGTTTGCAAAGTAGAGAGAGCTGTGAGGCAATGAGCAGCCAGCTTTCTCTTCTGGTTTTGTTGGGTAGTAGCAGGAATTACTGTAAATAGGATATAGATTATCTGTCCAATATGCTTAAAAATATGGGTGAGTGAACTGGGAGTTTCAGTGAATCTGGAAACCCAGCAGCCATGTTCCTTCTCTTATAGCTCCCTTTAGTAATTTTTAAGAGTGAGGTATTTTGAACAGTGACTTTTTAATATTCTAATGCTGCAAGAGCCTGTTTTTGTGGCCTCTCTCTGGTTTTAGAGGCTCTCATGGCTAAGCCTGCAAATCTCGTTGGTGTAAATAGTCTTTAAAAATTTGTGCCCCATTTTAAGCAGGACAGAACTGCAGCTGAATAAAACACGGAGTGCTGGGCCCTCTGTTTTGTGCTTTAAGAAAAGCAGTGATTGTCTTTAATCTACTGTAAGCCAAACCATTAAGCTCTTTGTAGGATTTCTATTTAAATACCTTCCTCCATGTATTTAAATACACTTCCTTTATGTTTCATCCTCCTGCAATTTCAGTAGTTACTCTCCATCCAGCATGGGACACACCTACAGCTGAGGGACTGAACCTGGCCCTTGGATGCTGATGTCTGCCTCCCACTGGATTTGGTAGAGGAGTTTTGCCCATCAGCCTAGGGATGGTGTTTGGTCACTTGGATGTTCAGCATGGATCTGTGGTGTGTCAGTAATGATGGTAGTGGTTTGTACAACGAGCAGGAAAATGGATCCCTGTGTCTATGTAGAATAGAGACAACTTTGCACTTTAGAATTTTCTTGTCTTGCAAATTTGGTAAAATACAATATGCTTGTAAATACTCCTTCCTGTCATTTTGTTGCACTGATTTCAGTACTGTGCTATGGGTAAGGTTTTAATGGGAAACATTACTAAAATGTATTTTTAATTGTCTATGTATAAAACAAACTCATGAAGCATATCTCTGCCTTTAGCATGGGGGAACACGGGAGGAGGCAGTAGCTCATCTGTCTTCCATGGGAATTCCAAGAAGTGAATATCTGTTGGCTGCGGGGTGAAACATTTCATCCCATCCCTGTGTCTGGTATCTAAACTGAAGTTTCAGCATTAACATAAATCCTGTTCATGCCTATTAATTATCCCTAAAAAGATTGTGTCTCTAAAGATCACTCTTAAATTACCGTAGTAGCATAAACTGCCTTTTTTTTCCTTTTTCTGTGTTTTTTTCCTGTCACTGGCCTAGCTGAGTGAGGACTAAAGCACAGTGAGTAAGACTGGCATGGAAAAGCCCCTGCAGTGTGAAGGCCTTTCCACAGTGACCCTTGGTTTCACTCAGACCTTTCACCACTGGTGATGCTCTCAAATTCAGCAAAGGTCCCATGGGCAACCCAGGGGGCTGTTGATCTGCTTTTTATGTGGGAACCCCTCCTTCCTTTGATGTTGGTGTCTTCATGGATTACAAGCTTCCTGAAGCCGTCCTGTATCTGAGTAATCCCACTTCAATGGAATCAGCTCTGAAATCACTGACCGAGCAGCCTTACTTTGTGAAGACAGTCACCATGCAATCTTAAGCTTCATAGTTGGAAAATTTGTATATAGCTACGAATTTCAGAATACCATTTAAAATAAACAATCTTCAAGTATCATGTTTTATTTCATTATTTAAAACTTTACATACAGTAGCAAGGAAAAGGCTCTGTCTTGAATGTTACTTTCTACAATTTAATGCAACTTTATTAATTAGAGAGAATGCTTAATCCTTGTTTAAAGGAGGACTTAAGTAAGGAAGATACACGAATTGGGTGCCTATGGACATAGTGAAGCATGTCAAGTCCTGGAACAGGACTGGAACAGGAGAGGAGATGGGCTTCCCAAATTCCTGTTTAGAAAAAAGAAAGTAATTAGGCAGAAGTTCTTATGGCTGTAGAAAATCCCAGGTCTTGCCAAGGTCTGTGACATTGTGGGGTATACTGTGTGAAGGGAGTTTTTTGGGAATTACTTCTCTGATATTCTGGATGAAACCTCACTAGCATAATGGGCTCAGTCTTCCCAGTCTGAACCAGACATGTATCTGCTGGTGTCTCCAGGAGTCCCATCTGTCTCTCAGAGCCAAGTGGGGGTTTTAAGAATTTTGTTTCATGCCTCCAATCTTTCTGTCTTGCTTTGCCACAGAAGGACTCATTTGCTATGTCCATGTTGATGGCTCCTGGATGTAAAGCTGCCCTTGCTTTGTTGAGTTGCTCTCAAATCTGAAGGTCAGGGACCTTGTCCTCTGTGACACCTGGACCCTCTCCTCTGCTGGCCGTGCTTCCCCAGTTTCTGCCAGTACAGCTTAGTCAGTACTTTCTCCCTAAACATCATCAAAAACTGCATAACAGCACCAACAGAGCCCTCCAACGGATAAAAAATTCCCGCAGGACTCTGCTGGAGTGATGGCCACCAAGGGGCAGCAGAGCTCGTGCTTTCCTGCAGTTTTTCCATACAGCTGCCCAGCACAGACAGTGTGAACGCTAGGACGGTACCCTAGCTTTAAATTGGGAAGGGTTGTCACAACTTACACTGAGCTGTCAACCAGGGATAAATCACGATGGTCCTTTGTAAAACCATAACAGCAGTGCCCTGTGCACACAGCATCTGAATGATAGGACACAAGCAGCATCTGCAGATCAGGACTGCAGCAGGAAACAGGAGCTTTAGCTATGGCTGTTTAGAAAAAAATCGCGAGTATGACAGGAAATCTCCACATGGCAAAACATCAGTATTAAAAATGGAGAAAGTCACAAATACAGGAATTGTGGTATTTACAAAGACCACCAAGTGAGTCTTCCAATTGCCACGTTTAATGTGACACAAGTGAAGTTGATGTGAATCTCTTGTCTGGAGAGCTCAGTCATAGAGTTATGAATTTGTGGGATAAAACATGGAACTTTGCCAATGTGTTTGGTTTGACAAACTGGCAAACAGGATACAGATTCCTGATGTATCTCTAAGACCTGATTCTTTCCAAATTCAGATGTCTATATGGCTGTTGCATACACTAACTGTTCTATCAAAACCTGCTACCCATGGTAGGATTATTTAAAGCAAATACTATATTAGCTGAATCTGGCCAGTCTGAGGAGGTAATTAAAAGAGGCTACAGGTTTTCTTCTTTGCAAAGTGGCAGATCATATTGCAAGCTGAATGATACAGAAATGTGTTTGGTGCAACTTCACAGATTAACTTGGTTTTATGCTCAAAATTAAAGCTTCTTGTTTCCATAGTTCACAGTGTCCTTGGAGTCTGTATCTCTGATGGGACAGTTTGAATTGCAACTACTATAATTCCTTAGCAAGTTAAAATTTTTTCTTTCCTTTTTTTTTAATTTTAGTATGATTGATTAACTTATTTTAAGGATGGATTAACTGGAATGCAGTCACTACTCAAGCAACAAAGCTGGCACTTGGCTACTTTTTCTCTTCCTTTTAATACTTACTGGTGTTGTCTGAAGGGATTATCACCAGGATTTAAAACCTTGATGATTTGTAAAATTTGAGCCATGTATTACCAGGTGTAGTCAGTCTGACTAAGGATTTACTTGTTCCTGTATTTCAAACTGCAGAAACTTTTAAGTATTAATGAATTGACCAGAAAGAGAATCCACATAAAGCTCAAGACCAGATTACATGAATTTCTGTGAAAAGTACTGTAATACATGGTAGATCCTTTGGAATATAAGAGGAAATTAATGAACGAGAAAGGGGAAAATGTTGAACTCAAAGCCACACATTAAAATTCAAACCATTTTCTTTTGGCAACACAGCCTTTAAAACCTCCATGCTGTAACTATTAATGGAAAAGCCTTTCTACTGGCAAGGCAGATAGAAAATCTCTCTGCAGCTTCCACAATATCTTGTCTCCTGCTGAAAGAAAAAGTCTCCTTGGTAAGAACACACATTCTGGAGAGAGTTTCAGGTAAACATGACAGAGTTACTGAGTGACATGTCTGAAATGAGCCACCAAGGACTGTCACTGGGTTTCACCTCTTCCCCTCCATCAGCTCAGACAACATCCTGACCAACTGCACATGGGCAGCACGGCCTGTGGAGGTCACCAAGGGCATGCACCTACTGCAGGAATTCTGACACAGAAATAATTGTGTGCCCCTATGCTCGTTCAGTTGTAGGGAGTTCTGACTTACAATTTACACAGACTTGGCTCTCTTTACCCAATGGATGCACTTTGCCTGCTTTTAATATCATCTGGGGATAACCACAACTGAAATAATAAGTAAGTAAAAGGGGGTTTAGAAGAAACAAATAGACATTGCATTTGTGGCCATGGAGGTATTGATATTCCATAGCTACCCCAATAACCTTCAGAATGCCCCTCACTGCCACACAGATAAGGCATGAATGTGCAGAGAGGTTTCAAGGAAAAACAGTGAATTTGAGTGAAACCTGCACTGGGGCTGCAGTTTTAAATGGTGCTATAGGAGGAAACCTCCCCTAGGATTTCATGTGTTCAGCTTTTCTTCTGGATAAGGTAAATAATGCATAGTCAGAGTGCAGGAACAGCTGATTTTGAAAATTGTTAATAAATAAATACTAATAAACGTGGTAAATTTAACAGACTCTCGAATGTCAATGAAAAGCTGTTTTGAACCCAGTGCTGGGTATGCAGAGAACTGCTGAGGGACCTGGCCTGGAAAAGCTCCCCCTGCATATTGCAAAAACCAGCCTCAGCCACGACTGATTTTAATGCAAATGAGTTGGTATAAATAAAACAGATATTTTTCTTTTCCCTCACAATTTTATTTTTCTCATTTACCGTTTGTCCAGAACTCAGATCTAGAAGAGCATGAAAAATTTACCACTGAATGAAAAAAAAAAATTGGTTTAAATGGAACATTTGATTCTTCCTGGCCTGATTACAGGAATACAAATATGAAATTATTCCGTGGAAATCAATGTGGCTGTAGGAAAGTAATCTCAGCGTAACCATGAAAATCTATCACCCTGCGAGATACAAGATTGCCATAAATAAATCTTTGTCTGTTCCACTCATTTCCACTTCCCATGAACAACACTGGAATGTGAAGTTGAACTCAGTGTGTTCTAACCTTGAATTGCAAATAAAACCTTCCTGGGGCTCCTGGACACTCCGCTGTCACAGGCACCTGCCCAAGTGTTGGGGGAGAGGGACACAAAGCCACAAGGTTTCCCAGCACGATGGTGCCCAGGAAGAGGCAGGGGTGCCCTTCCTCAGCAACAGCCATGGCAAAAAACTGGACATGGTGTGGAGAGAAAGCTAATGAGGACACCCATTAGCTGGGCAGAGAAGAGCACCTGAGGGTCCTTGGACATACTACAGGGAAAAACCACCAACCCAGCAGCTTTTATGACCTTATGTCAGGCAACCTCTTTCATATGAAACAGAAAATAGTTGAGCCTTTATGTGCATCTTTGCAATAGGCAATATCCCAAATTCAGCCTGATCCAAGAATTAAGTGAGGGGTTTTGATGGGTCACTAACTACGTGACACTGTACAGGATTAACTTTGTCTAACCATAAAGGAATGTAGGTGACACAAAACTCTTCCCAAAACCTGAATTCGAAACCTTTTTCCTGTCACCAATTCTCTGAAAGTCCCTTAAGTATGTGATTCTGTTGCAACATTCCCGGTTCTGTTAGTGGTGTTTGCTGTTGGCATAATGTAAGGTAACTCCAATTATCCTTTACGAATTCCTGCCAGTAAGGGAATAACCTGTGCTGCTTTGTTATGCTGCAAGACTGGTTACTAATTGCTGCAACAATGCTGCTGTACAGGACATTTAGCTGATCCAAGATAAGTCCCAGGACCTCTTGAGGAAAAACATTGTGGATGATCAGCTGGGTGAAATTTTGTAACTAAGAATGCGTGAAATGTGTGGTGGGGTTTTTCTAGCTATAAAATTATACAGAAAATATGGGATTTTTTTTTTCATGTGAAGATAATAGATTATGGACTTCGTAATTTTGAATCCAGTTTTCGTTGCCTATCGATAAAGGAGTCCCAAATGTTGTTGAAACTTGAAACTGTCTGAATCTGTATTTGAAGTTCTAGTTAGCCAGTTTAACTTTAGAGAATAATCACACATGGGCTCTTGCAATTTAGGTGCAACACAACTTCCCTGAAAGCCTGAAGTGTCAGCTTGTGCCAATTTGTGCTTTAAAGTGAATGTCTGCTTTGGAAAAGCGATATCTAAAACTGGTAGTGCAGTTTTCCAAGTTTTAGGTGTGATACAACTGAATTTTAGAACACGACTTCAGCTCTGGCAGTGTATTCTGAGATCTTTCCCTTCAGCTTGGTTCTTGTCCATCAAATTTTATTCTTACTTCTCTTTAACAAGACTTAAATATGAACCTTTGATACATAAACCTATTTAACAACAGGCTTGCTTAGTGGAGGGAGTAACTTGAGAGGAAAAGGGTAGCACAGGAGTTGGGACTCTTGAAGCATGAGCCAGAGGTGATTGCAGCTCACCCTCTCTGCTCTAATACAACTTCTTGCAGCTCTTTGCTGCTAAAGCAAAACTGGTTCATTTCTAAAATATAACAGCAGGTTTGCTGATGGTGTTTCCACACTGCTGCTTTTCAAGGTTTAACTGTGTTTTGTGGCTTCTGATACTGCAAATGTCTTGTCACTGTTCACCACATAAGCTACAGCCATAAATCAGCCTTATGGGATGGAGTCTCAGTGCAAGGAAAGTGGAAGCACCGGGACAATTATAATTTTTTAAGTGTTCCTAACAGAAGACACCTACATTAGTTGCCTTTTATCTGATGATACTGGTTTATCTTCAGGAACATGGAGGTAGTGGAGAAAGCTCTGAGGGAAATTACATGGACTTTTTTGGGTGACAAAAGACACCTTGGGGTACAGAGTGTTGAAGATCAATAAAGAATACACTGGGTTTCTCACAATGTGCTTTTTCACATATTAATGAAGTTTCAGAATGTGACCCAAGAAGTGTCTCAACAACTAAACACCGATTGTTGCTGTTCCAATGCATCTCTGATGAAAGTAACTTATTAGGCTAGGAGTGAATTCTTACCTGCTTGTGGCACAACACATCCCCTCCCTTTGCCCAGCCAGCAAGATTTAATGCACAACAGAAAAAAAAACCACGATCATGGAAGAGAAAAAGGAGTTTTATGAGGAAGAACATGACCTCAGTGGCATCTGCTGCTTTATTTAAGCTAAAGGGATTGCTGGAGCTTGCAATCTGATTCCCATTAATTGGAACTCTTATTTTCTGATGCATGAGTCTTGGAGATGTCATTAGCTGATGACTTCTGAATATGGAAAGCTTCCTGCTTGGGCCATTACAAAGGAATTCAATATCCTGATGTCCCTAAACCAGCCTGCAGAATCCTCTTTTGCACTGGGCAAATGTAGGGGATTTTTTTCTCACTCATCAAAGTAGAGAAGTGGAAACAAAAAGAACTTTGGTTGACTGGAAACATGTAAAATTTACCTATATTCAGCAAAACAAGTAGCAACATTATTAATAGTGATTTTCTTAATTCTTGCTCTCCAGGTTCCATATCTTTGTTGCAGATTAAAGTGTTGGTCAGTATTCATAAAGAAGGTAGATTTGCTTAATCAATCAACTAATCTAATAAAAGAAGAATACTCTTATCCCAGTTGATATGCTGCTGCAGTAATCTCCAATGAGATACTGAATATTGTCCTAAGCTACTCCTACCATTGTTGTACATTTTTGGTTGCAGGTGTGCCTGAAGAAAGGGAGGGGAACCACTGGAAGAAAGGACTGTGTAAAGCACTATGCAAGACAAGTTTTCTGGACATGCTTTTGAAGGGACATTTAAATTATGCTTTTCCCTGACATATTCATGGTAATTGAGAAAAAGCATGTCCAAAATTTGGGTTTACATGGGCCTGTGTGGTTTCTGGCTAGCTAAACAGAATAAACAAAATTTTCCAGCTGCTGGGCTGTCAGTTGAAAATGCAAATCAGTGTTAACGCTGTTGCCTCCCCTACCTTTTTCCTTTCTCCTCCTTTTTATTTTTTTTTTTTTAAAGTCAGTTTGAGTGTAATGGTTTAGAGCATGGGGATATTTACAAGGGAAATATATCTTCCCAAAAGCTGTTTTCTCTCAACTACAGAAAACCAAGACAGGAATACAATCCCTGAAAGCAGACGTTTCATTCATCCACATGCAAATCGCCACCATAAGCCAAGCTTGAGTCTCACAGGAAAGATTGGAAATGACACAACCTCCAAAGCCAAACTGGGAGTTCAGTCTTTTTCTCCATAACATGTGCTGTGAGTGATTGAAAGTTGTGAATTTTTCATCTCTCCGTCTCACCAACCAGCTGCTGAGTGTCTCATTTCCTTGGCGTTTCTGGTTTTTTCCTACTTTCAGAATTGGAGAGTTGAATTTGTCACTTTTCAGCTCCTGCTGTATAAAGCAGTGGTCAGACTGAGTAAGTGCTCTAGCTAAGATAGCACACTCCACAGGCCTGTCTGCACTGCTGGATGAAATACCGAAAATTTAATTATTTCCATTACACAGAACTGTTGTGTTATGATAATTCTCTTGCATATTAAGTCCCAGGATTTGAGAAAGTAATTCTGTGGTCAAAGCAGTGGAATTTATTCCCATTAGTTATTCTCTGTTTTCTTTATTCTGTTGGTTTTTTAATTTTTAATTTTTAAATTTGATTTTTCTTTAGAACTGTATGCCCACTGGAGAGAGAACTTTTACAGCTATGCTGTTCTTTGTTCATGCTCTGAATTACACCTTTCAGTGAGGGCTCTGATTTTTTGGTTTCAGCTAAGGCTGCTAGCACTGTCTAGGTGAGACTACTGTCCTGACTGTACATGATAAACCTTGGGAAGGAACAGCTATTTCCCTCATTAGTTTTGATGTTTCACTGCAAGGCAGAAAATGCCCACACTGCCCCTTTGCTCACAGGGCTGTGCTTGTCTTTCTCCCGATTTCATAAGTAAGCAAAGCATAACAGAGGTGGTCAGCCATTTCTGCCTGGATCATGTCTGCAGGAGGCTCCATTTCCAACCCCATCCAAGTTTTTGGCAGATTTGGGCACTCCTCTGCAGCTTAAGAATTGACAGGTTGTCTCTGGCTACTGCTGAAAGACAGATATTTTCTAGTTGTTGACATAAAAGAAAGAAAAAAAATTGTGTCCCAGGCTATGTTCTTGTTAACCATTTAAAATGCTTTTTCTGGAGAACACCCAGTGCTCTTTCATCAAACCTGCAACGAGGGGCTTTACAGTGGCATTCCAACGAGCCTGCACTAAATGCTTTGACAAAAAAACGTGCACTCTCTGAAATGAAATCTTATTTACTGTGGTGTTATTAAAGTGCTAAATAAACAGACAAACTCAGAAGTGCTGCTAGGATGTGGGCGGGTGAATAAATAAGCTTTGATGCTAATGTCAGTCAATGCTAATTTCTATCCTTTGAAGAAAGTGTGATAAACACAGCTGTCAGAATTGTGATCTGAAATTGCTCTAATTAAATTAGATTTTTACTAGAATGAAAGCAGCTGAGCACCTTGTTTTGTTTCCTCTTTAGCTGGACTAATTCAGAGAATAGTGACTTTACAGTTCTTTCCTGGCCAGGTAGAAAAGGTAAGATTTGTTACATATAAACAAGGATCTGAATATGCACAAGACTATCATACAGAATTCTGTATTCATATTCCTTTTGTTGTACTTGCCACTCACAAATTTGCATCTTAATTTAGAATCTGAGATCTTCAAGGGGGAATTATCTGTACTGGCCATGAAGTGCTTTGTTTGCAGTAATATGGGGAGATGATGTAACTCCCTCATGTGCATCTCTCAAGTTTATGTGTTACAGTAAAAGACAGCCAAGGGTGTTTCAAGGTTAAGAACTATTTCACTGCTGATGAGAATAATATCTAGTCATCACTGTAAAGAAAGGCATGAAGGGATAAAATACGACAAACTGAAGTCAGATGATCTCAGGATAACCATTCACTTTTTGTTTCTTCCTCGTTTCAAAAATCACCTTGTTCCTTTCTGTAGATGAATAGAAAGAGCTGTTACTCCAAGACTTGAAGATTTACTTTGCAAATGAAATTGTGATTGGGCTCGGATCTGGGGGGCTGCTCCTTTTCAGTAGAGCTGAAAATGAAGCAAGGTGATAAATTATTTCAGTACTTTTTTTTAATGAGACCACTATTTCCCAAAGCAATCTAATTAATTACGGAGAACAGCATAGCCAAAAGTAAATAACTGCTATATATACATATGTTTGATTTGTGAGTGCTATTGATTTTAATTTAATTAATGCAAAAGAGATCTGTGTCAGAATTTAGTGCCATAAAATAAAAATATGAATTTATATATCGCTAGATTTATGTAGAGAAATATTGTATTAATATAATTTCTACCGGTGCCATCTATCAATTTCCAAAGTGCATTAATTATAGCAAATCGAACTGACGAGGAGAAATTCGATTAATTACACCATCTCTTCCATGCGTGGGCACTAGATGGCACTGAAAGACAGGAGCTGGGGTGCACAAAACAGGTATTTTACATTTCTTGATGTTAGTGTACTTCAGTGGAGGACCACTGCAGCATAAATGATACCCTGTAAACTATTACGGGGCGGGGGGAGGAAGAAAGACAGAAAAGAGTCACAGGAATTACAGAAGCTTTATGGCAAAACTCAGTTTTTTCTTGAGTCTATGGAAGAAATTGGTACAATTAGAGACGAAGTGACAGCACGTGATATTAATGACTAGGGCTGACAGCAAAGTCCCTTTGCAGATTGGGGAGATGGAGCTTTCTCTCTTGCTCATGTCGCTTCACAGGAAAGTCTCCTCCAGAATTCATATGCTCCCCCCCTGTCACCACAGTGCTCCTTGAGCGCAGTTCTAGTCCCAAACCTGACAGTGTTAAAACCACCAACTTCCACAGCATTTCACTGCGCTCCGGCTCTGCCCCATCTGACAAAGGCAAACCCTTGGGCTGATGGAGGAGACACAGCAATGGTGCTCAGGGTCAGAACCGGAGATCGCAACGAGCCCTGGATAAAATCCACTCCAAACGAAGGCCAGAGGGAGCATCGGGCAGGGAAGGAGGGGATTTGGAATCCGACTCTGGCTCTCAAACGATCAGCAGCCTGACCCGCGTGTTTCACATGCTGCACAAGGGTTTTTAGAGAGCCCATTACCCTCAGGACAGGATGAAAGTGAAACAGCTCATCATGTGCAAGGGATCGCTGCAGATTATCCCACGTGTTACTGTGGTTTTAAAAATTACGAGGGCATTCTTTTATTCCGACTGCAAAAGGAAGCGCTCAAAGGCCAGGAAACTCCACGACTGTGTTTCGGCCCATCCTGTGCACTAAATAAGAAAGACGCCTTTTGGGGCAGAAAAGTAAGAAATCATGTAATTAAAAACTGAGGCCTATGCACCAATTGGCACAATTATGTCTGGAGCAAGCTTTTCCTAGGAATTCAGCACCGGCTTTATCTGTATAGATAATGTTGTTTCCTACGTGCAATTTCAGACGCAATATTGACATGTGTTTAGAGATGAAGGGTGGTACATCTGATCTGCGTCACTGCCTAGGATGAAACTGTCTGGGGGCCACCGTGGCCTTCGCGGTGTGATCTCCTTAGACTAAAGGGGAATCCTTTCAACTCCAGACACTCCTTTCCCACAGTTCCGATATATTTTTAAAAGTGTGCATATTCGACTGTGGTTCTTTGGCGAGTTTCGGTCACGCTCTCTTCATCGCAGCCACTACCAGCCCAGGGGCGGGGCGGGCCCTCAGGCGAGCCCCACGCCACACTCAAGATGGCGGCCGGCGGGAGCCGGGCCGGGCGCCGCGCTCAAGATGGCGGCGCCGGCCGCCCCTCCTTCCCCCGCCCCGCCGGCGGTGACTTCCGGAGGGAGCGGGAGAGGGCGTCCGTCCCATGGTAACTGCGCCACGGCGGGGACGCCGCGGCCGCCGCTCGCTTCCTGCCGCCGCCCGGCCCGCGACGACGGGCAGCCGCCGCCTCCGGGGCCGCGCCGCCGGCAGCCGCCGGGTCGCGAGGTGAGAGGAGCCCGGCGGGGTGGGCGGGCCCCGCGGGGCGGTCTCTCCGCGCCGCCGAGGTACCGGGTCGGGCCGGCGGCGCCGGGGAGGAGGCGGCGGGGCCGCCCCGCGCTCGTGTAGCGGGGGATGAACCCCCGGTGCGGGGGCAGCGCCCCGGGGAGCAGCGGCGGTGGGACAGCGGCGGCCCCGCCGCAGGGACAGCCCTGCCGGGGGCAGAGGTGCCCTTGTGTCGGCTGAGCCGTACCTTAAAATATCTTGTAAAAATGAGTTAATTCTTCACTTTCACTTCTGAATCTTTTGTGTTTATTTTATTGGGACCTGGGGCCTTTTTTTTCTCCCCTTCTCTTTATTTAAAGGTGTTTAAGCACCTAACTTTTTTCGTTGGTTACGGGCAGAGATGCGATCAACCCTTCGTGTGCTCCTGCCCTTTGTTCAGACACACGGTGCTTGTAGTTGCCTGTTTTATTTGTTAGGAGCAAAGACTCCTTGAGAGCAGGTCTACAGGCGGTGGTTTCGAAAGGGAGCTCATATGGCACCCTTTGTCTTGGGAAAGAAGGTAATTCCCGACTTGTGGCCACACAAGCGATGTTGTGGTAAGGTTGCTCATTGCTTCCAGTGGAAGTGGAAAATGCTGGAGGTGTGTTGGAGAGACCAATAGGGCCGAGGGCTGTCCGGAGGGGTGTGGAAGTGTCTTCTGTTTCTGGATTCTGTGCGAGCAGCCAGTTCCCATGTTGTCTGTGGAGCTGGCACCTGTAGCCAGTGCAGTATCCCGCTTTGGGAATGGCTTAGCTCCTGCATCAGGGACAGCTCACCTGCTGGTTCTGCACATCCTCATCATAGCAGAGGTTGAGCGGATACTAGAAGTTTAATGACAAACTTTCTCGTCAGTAAGGCAATAGGACACTCCATCTCTTTTTTCTCAGCCTCTGGAGAAAATGGAAAAATGAATTTTTGTAGAATGGTTGATGGTTCACGTTGTATGGATGTAAATGAGAACCAGTTCTTCAGGAGAGAGATGAAGAGCTGTAGTTACTCAAAGCACATCTGTAAACATGTGTGTGATTTAAATGAACAAAAACTCTCTGATCAGAATTGCAAGTAGTTTGTTATAGAATATCTGGCTTGGACAAACCTGTGAAGTAGTAACAAACACTTAGGACAAGGCATCTGGATTGTCAGTGGGTTTGTAAAAGTGCTGAGCTTTAAGAGTGTTGACTGGTGGAACTACAGGCAAAAATAGGTGCCAGGAAGCAGATGGCTTCCAGTTGAGACTGGAAGGAATAAGGGATTTCTTAACTGGACAAAGGAATAAGAGCCTGAAGCAAGCAGCCTGCAGGGATGGGTGTGGAAGAGATCCAGTGTCCAACTGCCGAGGTGGAGCCAGGGAAAAGTGTATTAGAAAACTATAAATACTTCAAGTGTTGGCATGGCACTAAGGCTGCTGGACTTCAAGATGTGTTTGGACAATGCTCTCAGGCACACAGTATGATTCTTGAGGCTGTCCTGTGCAGGAGTTGGACTGAATAATTCTTGTGGTTCTATTCCAACCCAGGAGATTCTGTGATTTGTAGTCTCTTGTGGCAGATATTTAAGCTTGTAATCAAACCTTCACACTATATTAGAATGTATATAACATTTATAGATGATAGGTGTTTTACATATATTTTTATTTTTCTCTGAATGTAAAATAAATGACTTGTGCTTCTTTAGGTTTTTTTCTTTAGTTTTTTAGGAGCTCCCAGAAACTCTTAACTAGTACTAGGAGGCTGCTGTGCTGATTGCTGAATGCTTGTGTAAATTGAAATACAAATTAAAGAGGCAAGCATCCAGCTGGGGGCTTTTTTGCTTAAGTAATTATCTTTAAATGTTAAAGTAAGAAAACAAAACAGCCTTTGACACTCATGTTCTGTTTCAGAAGAGAGTGTCTGAACTTTACCATTGTTGTAGTGCAGGATATTTTGGTGGTCATTAAATAGAAAGAAAAATCAGATTCCACAGGAAGATTTATTTTCTCCTTCAGAGTGGAGGGAGTGATTTCCTGTAGCAATATCATACCTAGTTGGAGAACACAGTTATTTTGAGATTAGAAGCTTAAACATGTGCGTTGTTTAAAAGCAGATGGATGTTGAAGTGAGGGCTTGACACCAGAGTGGGACAAAGTCTGGAAGAGTGCCTTAGGGTTTGAAACTTTGTGCCATGACTCGGGAGGGGTTTTTCCCCTTTCGAGGGACACAGGATATATGTAGGGAATAAAACGCAGTGATTGGGTTTTCCATTGTTTTAGCCTGCTTTTGAACTCACTGTAGCAGAGTTAAGGTTGTTTGCAGGTTACATGAAGTGATAAATAAGGCCACAGTAATGTCTGTTTGCCTTCAAGGCACCTGGGACAGGGCAGGATCAGTGGTTGGGCTTTCCTTTCTAGAGAGCCATTCTTTGCTTCAATGGATTTGCCTTCTCTTGCTCAGGTAGTGCACGGGAGATGTGACTTGAGGATGAAGCTTTCTTAGCATACAGTCACAGCATTGCTGAGAATGTGGGTTTTTTCAATTTTTTTTTCACTACTCCTTTCCAAATGCACTACCATCACAAATTCCTGGCTCTGTTGGAGCATGCCATGTGAAGCTATTTTTGACTGCTCAGGGAATTACTGTAGCAGGAACAAAGGACAGTGATGGGGGAGAATCGGTCCCAAGGGACCTTGAGAAGAAAGAGATGGAATTCAGATTAGTAGCCTCCAAAAAATCTTCAAGATGTAGAAGAGGTGAAAAGTAAGACTTTGAAAGAACAAAGGTAAAAACAACATGTGAAAACACTTAGTTCTCCTAATGTTACCCTTTCCCATGAGGAGGCTTTTTGAATGGCTTTCATAGTAATGTTTCTCATATGTTGACCATAGATTTATTTGGGCAGTAAGCTTGACTTTTTCTCTAAGCTTTTAACAGAGATGATTGATTTACTGGCTTTGATAGAAGGATAGAATTACTTTCAAACTTTGAAATACATAATAAGCACCTCAAGTAATTAGCAAGCCTACATCTATCTCTCTTTAAAGTGATCAGTGGCATTAATTGGGTTTGGTAACCATGGCTATTTTCTCATTCAGCAGCCATATGGTATTTCTGAGTTTAGTGTGATTTCCTGTAGGTGGTTTTTACAAAGTCAGCAGGGCTTTGGTGTGAAGTGCAGCAAAAATTAAATACTATGGGAAGGTGTGAAAATGTTCTTATATTAAAAGAGGAAAAAAAAAAAGCAGGTTGCTTTAACTTTGGTGTAAGAGTAGATTGTAGCCTCTAAATCACACGTTCAGGGAGACTGTAATGCTAAAGCAGTAAAAATTTGTAAATGCTGCTTGTTTGACACTGAAGTTTTTAATGCAAATAATTGATCAACAGATTAATTTTGTTGTAAACAAAATACTTTTAAGCTTTTCTGTGAAAAGGAGACCCCTCTTTTAGTGTCATACCCTTTTAAGGGATTTTCTTCTTGAGGTGTGATACATTAATGCTGTTGTTAAATGTGTCATGACATTAATAGAACAGCCACAGGAAATTTCCATCTGAATTCTGATTTTTTTGAGGCCTGCAGTAATCAAAAAAGTGTGAATTTTATCTGTCACATGAGAAGTGGCTGAGGGAACTGGGGTTGTTTAGTCTGGAGAAAAGGAGGCCCAGGGGGCCCTTACTGCTTTTTTTGACCACCTGAAAGGAGGTTGTAGACAGGTGAGACTTGGTATTTTCTCCCAGGTACCAAGCAATAGAACAAGAAGAAACAGCCTCAGGTTGCTCCAGAGGAGGACTAGATTGGATATTAGGAAAAATGTCTTCATTAAAAAGATGGTCAAGATGGAAAAAGCTGCCCAGGGAAGTGATGGAGTCATCCCTAGAAGTGTTCAGAAAACACATGGATGTGGTGCTTACATTGGTGGACTTGGCAGCGTCTGGTTAATGGCTGGACTCGATGATCTTAGAGGTCTCTTCCAACTCTAATGTTTCTAAGATTTGAAATCAAGAGCTTCTGAGAAACATTCTGGGCATCAAGGAGTACAATCCAGCTGAGCTGGTAAAAGCTAGGATAATACAGAGGAGTCTTTGGTTGGGAAGCTTGGAGCTGTTTCTGAAGGAGTTTTATAAAGGTGAAAAATCCTGGGATTTTTTAAGCTGACCATTATTCTATGCTTATAAATAGCAGCTTAAATTTCTCTCTGGGAGATTCTCCAGCATGCAATATTAACAGAAATAAATCTATCTAGGAGAGTTGTTGGAAGGGGAACCAGTGTCAGATGGTGATCTTGGAAGGAGATCTGGAAGTGGAAGCAATCAAGTCAGGGGAGTGGGGCAAAGAAAGGCGACAAAAGTGGTGTTGGGAAATGGAATGGGGCAAAGCCAGGGATCACAGAAGACTGAAGGTTACTGGTGGTGTTGTAAAGCAGCATAGACCTTGCAAGCATAAAGTTTTCTGGTTACTAAAGGTGGCATTGAGGAGAGACAGAGAAAGAAACTAGGCAGGAAAGTGCCATTTAAAATTAAGTAGAAATACATCTGAAAGGCACCAGAAAAAGAATTAGTGACTGTAAGGTGCGTGTTCTTGGAGTGTGTGGAAGGAAATGAGAATAGGGGCATGTGAAGCCCATTCCTGTGAGGGGGAAGAACCTCAGTGCTGAGATGGGAACTGGAGGTCTTGTGGTATGGAGACAGCTTAAGACTTGCAGCCCCACGTGAGAGAAGCTGTGTGGTAACCTCAAGAGCGACATGTTTGTGTGCCATGCTGGGTGTTCTCAGTGATGCACAACCCAGAGTGCTGCTCACAGCTTATAGAAGCTGTGAAAGAAAGACCCTTTCTGCCCTCCCTCTTCTTATTCCTCCCTCCATATTTATTCTCTATGGGAGACATGAAAAACTTGGTTTCTGGTGAGTTGGTACAGTCAACACATGACTGGAAATAACATCAGCTTTCTGCATTCAAGTCTCTGAAGAAAGGTCTTGCTGTGTGTCTTTATGTATAGCATTGTTGTTTTTGTAGAAACAGACAAACACAGCATGATAAAAACATTCTTGTGCTGTCTATAGTACAACATAATTCTTGTGCTATGTAACACAAATTAATAAAAATGACTGAATTAAGCCATAACTAATAGCAGATGGAAACTGTGGTTTAGTCTTGTGTAGTCTCTCCTTGTTAATGAACTTCACATGCAGATAAAATGGGAGGGAGATAGGCTTTAATAAGGGAAAATGTTTGCCTTGTCATCTGAAAACACTTATGCTCCTGGGTGAAGCCTGCATGCTCAGCAATACTCCTTTCTTGTGCAGAGCCAGAATGTTTAGAAATTAAACTGTTGTTATTCCTGGGTTGACAAGACTATCTCCCCCCCTCCTAGAGCTTTAATTCTTATCTTTCCTCTTTATGTAGCCAGGGTTGGTCAGGGGCTGTAAACAGCCTTGTTTTAGACTTCCTGGTATTTCCCTATGCCATTGCCATCCTTGCATGTGATAAGACGTGCCTGCTGGAGCTGAACCAGGGAGTCAGTCTCAAAGGCCCTAAGGTTTATTGCCACAGCTAATACTGGGCTTGTGCCCTGCTTTTAAAAAGCATCCTGTCTGCTGTTTACTGAGTGTTTGGGGAGAGTCTCGAGAATTGTTTCAGGTTTTGAAGTTTAAGTACAGCATCATCTTCCTGTGACTTGTACGTGTCTGGTCAATGAATATGCTTGAAAAATATTTTAGACATAAAGTGACTGACTTAAGAAATTGTTTCTTTCAATCTCTCTTTAAGGCTTCTTTTCCAATATCATATTTGTGTAACATAATTTTCCATGTTTTAACTTAGAGATGATTCATTTGCCAATGAGCTGCCTTTTGTGAGGTGTTTGTGATTAAGTATTTATAGACAGGATGGAGCATCGGTAGTGAGATTTGAGAAGACAGGTTTTGTAAACACAAAATCCATTCTACCTGGAATGTGAGTGGAATGGTACAGCTCAGATTACACTTGTGCTTCGGGGTAGTGTTGGAATTAAAGCTGGGGGTTTTGGAGCTTGTTTGTTGTTTTTTCTTTGCAAAGCCTCATTTATGGTCTTCCGAGTTTTGCACTTTCCTATTACTTGTTGTAAGACCTAGAGGGTGCTTGATACTTACAGGCTTAGAATGAAAATGCTTTTAGACTTGATGTGAACTTAAAAGACTTAGGAATTTTCTCCCTGTTGTATTTACTGAAAAGTAGGTGCTGTGCTCAGCAATTCAACTGATAGGATCCATTTCTAATGGTAAAAATATTTAATATTGCAACACCCCTCTTGGGCAGCAGTTCTTGAAGTTGCATCAAAACTTCATGATGTGGAGATATCTTTGGGTGGGAGGAAGGAAGAGGGGGATTTTGAGAACTAGGTAATTAATTAGAGATTGCTGTGGTTATGATGTTTTGGGCTTAGAAAATTACAGAGTGCTATGCTATATACTTTGAATATGCAAGTAAGTTAAAATATTTTCTTTAATACGTATGCTGTTCTAAATAATTATATAAAGCTGAAGGGAATTTTTGCCTTTTGGAATAAACTTTACCCTAGTCTTAAACATATGTTCTCACTTATTGTTGATAGCTTCTTTAATACTATGAAAAACTACAGCAGGTATTGCAAGAATTCAGTAACTTAATCTTAACCCTTTGAAGTTAAGTCCTGTGAAATGTATGTCATGCTGATACCTCTATAAAAACATAATGGAATTAAAACCAAAATCTAGTATTAAAACTAAAAGTAAGATCATTAATAAAGTTTAGAACTTACTTCTCTGACAGTGCAGTCTAAGATCCTGACTGGTCCTAGACACTTTCTGGGCCTGAATTAGTCATTGGGTATTTTCTGTGACAGTGAAACTTTATGAACTGAAAAAGCAAGATTTGCTTTAAGGGTTTTTGACATGTCATTGTGTGATAATGTTTATATACCAAGACAGCTGGAGAAAGTAGTTGTGGTTGACTGTGAGCTGTAACTGGGGATTTTTTTCGTTACTGCTTAAATGTTGCATCAGTAAATTGCTTTTCTCTGCTTTTCTTTACTGTCAAGCAAACCCAGTTTGATCTGCTGCAAACTGAGTACTTTGGCAACTTGTTCTCTGTCAAAAATGGTAGAGATGGCATTAGTGGGAAAACAGTTACTTGCTTTGTAAGTAGTGCAGTTGAGTTATGACTAAGTATGTTGATTTGCCTGGCCAATACAAACTTCAGACAGATTTCTTTATTTTTTTTCCATGGTCTTTCCATAAGAGTGTCACATGGTGGTTTGTTATTGCCCTATATATGATTGAGTTGCACAAACCAAACTGCTTTCTGGCAAAATTGAAAGGGGTTTTAATTACTTTTTTTTAATGGATTTTGATCACTGATGTGATGTTGAATGGATTGGGGAAGGCTTGTCCCTCTCTTAGCTTTTGTTACTTTGTGAAGCTTTTTAACTTCTCTTTTTTATGGCTTTACTATTGTATGTACAATAAAGAAGTTACTGACTCCCAAAAAGACAAGATTTTCTAAATTTTTTTTATGATCTAGGCAGGAGAAAGTGCATCTGTTTGCTTGTGCCAAACAAGATTTTGTTTTTTCTTAAATTGGCATCTTATCCTCTAAACCCCAAAGGCAATTTGAATATGCAGTTTAGAGTTCCTCGCTGATTTTAGAACTTAGGATGTTAAATCTGTAGAACCTACAAATTGAAGGCTGCTAAATCTAAAACTCCCAAAGTGAAGCCATAATAATGGGATTATGTGACTCTGAGATGAATTCTTTATTTTGAGAGCTCTCTCTTATTTACTGTGCCTGTCATCACTGCCATCTCTGGTTCAGGGAAGGCTTGGTGGTCATTGCCTTAGTGTCAAAGATATTAGGTTAAAATTTATTCAGCTGATAATAATGGGTCTGAATGATAGCTCAAAGCAGTTGTATTACTTTACTATTTAAGACATAGCACCAGCCCTTCTGTCAGCCCTCTAAAGAGGATGTTCTGTGGTATCTTGTCTTTTCTGGAAATTTGTGTTATGAATCTTCCCCATTGTATTACAGCTTTGAGCAGAATGACTGGAGCAGAGTAGAAAACAGAAATGCAGCAAGTGAAAAGTTTGAATTAAGTAAATATTTTGGTAATTTTTAGTTGGATGTGGTTGTCTCTTCTGTGAGCTGCTTCTGGGTAGCCTTCCATGGTATGCTGTGTCATGTAATAATCCATGGGCCAAAACAAGCACTCGTGGCTGTTCCATGGAGAAGAATAAGGCAGATGCTTTGTTCCATTGCTTAAATTCTTCTTTTCTCACAGTTACCTCCTTCCATTGAATTCAGACATGTACAGACAGCTTCCTGAGAAGCTGTCTGTAATTAACAATATCAAGTAGTTTTAGCTGCTGTGTGCAGCAGCTGTGCTCCAGTGACTGCTCATCCTTTGTCCTTGTAAGATCCTGGCAGGAGGCTCCACAGAAGGAGCTGAAGGCATGGTGGGATGTGCACCAGCATGGCTGGTACAGCTCAACCAGGACAGGAGGCAAGAGACCTCACATGGCACCAAGGAGATGTTTGGTGGTCAGTGAGATCATTTACACCTGCAACATAAGACTTTGTTTTCCCAGTTGGCCATACTAGACTGTTGTTAACTTGAATGTGAGGTGCTGCTGGGTGTTTATAAATTGGGGTGCAGACAACTAATAAAACACCTGAGTGGTGAAAATATTCTAAAAAATCAATTGGTTGCAACCCTTTTGGAAAAGGTTTGAATGAACTTTCTTCCCAGGAAAACATTTAAAAGTTCTAGACTGTATGATTAGTACACTTGTTTCAGATATATCTTTATTGCAGGATAAGCTGTAGTTACACTTGACACCAGAAACAGAAGCATAGGAATTCTTCTTGTATAAGGAAGATGATGAAGAACACTTACAAAAGGGCTAATTTGGAAAACAGGTGAAACTGAAAGGATGATTTGGTTTATTTGCTTCCTGGTCACAGAACTGTTACCAGTTTCCATGTAGACAGATGAACCTCATATATAAGTAGGGAGAGAAGCCAGGCCCAGCACCTGTATCTAAGTGGGTCAAGTGCAAAAGAAGCACAAGTGTTCTGGAGTCCACTTGCAAAAACACTGCAACAAATGTGAATTATTGGATAAGTCTTTCAAGTAGTAAGTACAAAAAGTGTTAAATAAATATAAGTGTGCATTTTCTCAAACCAAAATTCACAACCAGTCAGATCTCCTTTTATGGCATGGTATCCAGTCTTTTTTGGGAGGAACAAATGTGTTCTTAGTTTAGTTAGTTATTCTAAGGGCTTTTTCTGTATTATAAGCAAGGATGTTTCTCTAAATACAATAAAGTTGGTGAAAAGCCTTAAATAGTTTCATGGATCACTGTCAGACCAGAGGATGTGGAGACTGAATGCTCTCTGCAGGGTTCTGTCACTAATTTTGACTTAAATGGCTGTGCAGTATTAGCAGCAGATGGTATCAAGCTTGGAATTGCTGGTGAGTGTGCTGGAAAATGTGGACAGGGTTCAGAGAGACTTGAGGCCTGAGAAGAAGCAGTCTGGGAAGGAGAAAACCATGGCTTTTGGATGAGGACAAGATACAAGATCCTCCATTTACTGTCTTTGTACAAGAAGACTGGGGAGGAGTGGACTCAGTTTTGTGCAAAGAGTTCTGGGGATGTTGCAGTTGAGAAGCCAGATATGATTCTGTTAACACAGCTGCAGCAAACAGCTTGGATGTACTGTAAAATGTAAGCAGGATGAGTTTCTGCATATCACAAAATAGTCCTTCATGCTAGGCTTAAGCATTTCACCCCAGGAAAAGCTCAATTACAAGACAGTATAGAGGGAAGTAAAGAATGAAGTCTTGGCAATGTAATTATTTTATTCACAGAAAGACTGAGAAGTGTTTCCCTTATAGAATGGAAGACTACAGAGAGAAGGGAGAGTTTTCTTCAGGTTGGGTGTAAACACAGAGAGCATTTTTCAGTTCCAGTCTCTCTGACAGCAGAGCCACTGGTAATGTTCTTAAACTGCAACACAGGGAGTGGAAATGGACGCTAGAAAAGAACTGTGACCCACTGAAACAGATTGCTTGGGAAGACTGTGGTATTGCCATGTTTAGAGTGCCTCATAAGGCACAGATTAACTGTGTCTAGACCATGTTTTTCTCCCTCAGTCCTGAGAGGCAGGATTAGCTGATTTATTGAGCTGTTTTCTAACCATTGAAGTATTAGAAAATCCTAGAAGGGTTTCTAGAAAGCAGGGACATTCGAATTAAAAAGGTATCAAAGTGGTTAATGGCACTGGGCCCATGTTAATCACCTTCTCATCTTGTGATAATGGTTCTTGCTGTCAAAACTGCACATCTGTACTCCCTCATTTCTATTTCCTGCTCTTCAAAGAAAGTAATATTGCATTGGGGGAGAGGGGGAAATACTTTTATAAATCTTCTGGCTCACTTCCATTTCATGTCTGTAAATATCTTCCAGTTGATACACTGGGTGTATACTGATGGCTACAAACTTCCAGAATCATCTTTCTTCCCTAGCTGTATGTAAAATTGCTTTGGGGATGAAGGGAGAAATTAGACTCTTCAAACGCCATGGTAAGTTTGATACCAGATTCTAAGATTTCAGACTGCTTAGCTCATTCCTCCAAATCAGAATTAAGACATAAAAGAAACCATTCCCTCATTAGCAGATAGCAGCTTTTATCTTGCATGCCTTTTTTTTCTAAACCTGGCAATTAAAATGCATGAATAAGAGGCAGTGTACTCCGGTAGCAGTAACTTGGGCCTGGGAGACAGAGCTGTCAGCATCTTAATCTTAGACATGTTGTTGAATTATGATTTGCTGAAGGGCATGTTTAATTCCTGGCTCTGTTTTCCACACACAGAATGTAATGCTGTAAGGATTAATTTTTGTCTGTAGCCATGTAGAATTAAAACTCTCAGACTTGTCTTTCCTCATTAAAGGTTAGTTTGTAAGTCCAAGGTTTTCATTCATGAATTCCTAAGTTCTGTTTGAATTCTTCTGCTACAGTATTCTCATCTTAAAGAACAATAATTTAAAATTCTGATAGGTTAAAAATATTTAACCCTGTGGTATTTTCCTTAGTTTTTACATATGGAAAGTGCAAATTCTTTTCTTCTTCCTTTGCTTTTTTGATTCCCTGCTGTTCTTGAAGACAGCTCCTTTCTCAAAGACTTCAGATGTATGGTGTAGTTTTTTTTACTTAATTCATGATTTATAAGGATACAGAAAGATTGCAGAATTTAAATTTTAGTGGAATCCCAGTCCTGTTATTTTCTAAGCAAAGGAGGCTGCACTGGTGGTATAAGCTGGTTTGTCTTGGAGCATTGATACAGCAATACAGCCAAAGGATTTATTTTTTAATTTAAGTTCTTTTGGAGGCTGAGGGCAATGCTGCATGATGTCATTGTGGTTCAACAGACCAGCAGTGTTGAAGAGTGAGAGGGCGTGTGGGGTCTTTAGGGCAATGAAATACCTTTTCCAAGGCTGGTAGCATCAGGCTGAAATCCCTGCAGGCTTCTTCCTGCAGGTGCTTGTTTAAAGTTAGGCCTGCACAGACACTTAAATTTATTATTGTGGTGTCACCCTACAGGGTTTATAATTCTTTCAATGAATTCTTTGTAAAAGAACTGGCATCATTTTTTAAAAGGTTATGTTGAATTCTCGTTTCCACAGCACAAGTTGCCATGGATATGTCAGGTTCTTAATGTTTATTTACAGAGGAATGAGGTAGAGAAGGTTTATGGTAGCTATTTTCAAATGCATGTTCTGCTTTCAAGTGATGCTGTTCTCACTGGAGTTAACTGGCCAGATGTAAATTCTACTGTCTGCTTTAAGAATTAAGTTCTCTTTGAAAAGATCCAATGCAGAGATGTTCATGTGTATATCCTTACTTTGCATCAGCTTGTCAGCTGTTCAGGTTGCTTTATCCCCTGTGCAGTAAAATGATTTTGTGTGCCCTGTGTTGTGTGTTGGAGTCTTGTCAGTTAGCATTGAAATAGGAAGGCAATGCACTCACCTAGAGCTAAGGAACTGCTGCTGCAAAATGTGCTGCATCTCATGTACCCGCACGAAGCAAGGAGGTCCTAGACTTGCTGTGATTGGGAAAAGGGGATAGTGAATTTTTTCTGGCTAAGAACTGGCATAACAAGGAAATCAAGCCATCAAACTCCTGTATGTGTGGATGAAATGCCCATGAGAGGGCATTTGTGTGTTGGATTACATAATACAACACTTGGATTATGTTTCTGATCTGTTCTCTGCCTTCGAAGTCATCTTCTTTGCTCCTTCCTAGCTGCACACTTACTTTTCTCCCCTTCCAAAATAAAGACCACAAAGATAAATGTGTTTATGTAACCTCTCAAATCTTGATTCAGAAATACAAACTGCTGACTTTGGAACCCATGCAAATGACCTGCACAGCACCAGACTCTGCTGTCAAGTAACCACTAGAAAAAAGTATACAATTAAACCAGAAGTCAAACATTAACCTGTTCCTTTTCCAGGTCACACTGGAAGAGGTGTGGGCAGGCATGTTTGAAAATCGAGAAAAACAAACCCTGTGTTTGTCACAGTGAAGGTGTCATTAGGTGCTGCTCATGTCTCACTGTAAGCTGTGCTGTCCTTAAGGACAAGACAAACAACTGCTGCAGGATGCTTGGCTCAGTTTTGGGTCAAATAGCCAAAAGAGTAGCAAATTGTCAAGAGACAGCATGGTGGAAAAGAATGAAAATGTGAATGTCCTGTTGTGGAAAGTGAGAGGTAAGAGAGAAGCACTTGTTAAAGAAGCAGCTGCTAAAAATGGATGACAACTTTTAGTGGAGTATAAGAATTAGCAGCAACTTTCTTGGTAAAATTGATCCTTGTGTACGTTCTGTGAGAACTTAATTGTGAAACTCCACAGCCACAGTGATTCTGTTCTCTCCCACTTCATAATCAAAGGTGGTTTCTTCAGTGGGGAGAAGCCTGGGCATGGTCAGTCTCTGTCAGTTGGTTCCCATATGAGCTTTGCTGTCAACCTTTTAAAGTTACCTCACATGTAAAGTTTATTAAAAGTAATTTGAGAAAAATGTGGTAGTCTTACACCTTGTGTGTTCCAAAACCTTGAAATGTCTCTACAAAAAGTGTCTTGTGTGTTTTAAAAAATGTAAATGAAATACCCTCAGTGTGCTAATTTTAGTGCAGTAGGTCTGAGCTTCTAGGTGAAGGTGACAAGATGTTCTCTGGGTTTAGTATCCATAGCAATAGCCAGAGGTGCCTTTGTGAAGTGACAGGTAAGAGATAGCTGTGCTGGAAACTATTCGTGTTTCACAGAAGAGCCCTTTCATTGCTTTTATAGATGTAGTGCAAAATATCTTGAGTGGTCCATGCAAGCTAAATACCACCCCCATGAAACACCTGCATTTTCCATTCAGAATGAGCAATGTGGAGTCTGTACTTTCTGCACCTCTGTAGAAGTACAGTTTCACTGGGTCCTTCCTTGTAGCCAAAGATCCAGTCAGGAGTGTGTGCCTGGGAGGGAACCCTTGCAGGACAGTGAGAAAAGCTGTAGTTTAGTTTTCTTTGACACAAGTTCAGCTTCTTTGGGAAGAAAGTAGGCATGGATCTGAAGACTTGTCCAGGACTAAATGAAATTGTGAGAATCTTTACTGGAATTGCCAAGAAGTGAATTTCAGCAGTGAAGTGCAACTCAGCAGGATGTTAAAACATGACAGTGCTTGGGGATTAATGCCTTCTGCAGTGCATGCTTATTTCATTTTATTAGATGTTGTCTTAACAATACCAATCTGTCTCTCCTCCTGATAATCACCAGTGACTAAATGCTTTTGGGTTAGAATGCTTTTATGGAAGTTCAAGCCTAATTTCCAAGTAGATTTTTAGGTAAAAAGCCACCATGTTTTTGTTTAGTGTGTTAGGTTTTTGGGTTTTTTTCACTCACGCCATAGGTTGATTTCCCATACCTGGTGATGATGCTGTACACAGAACGGCCACTTGGCCCTAGTGACAGGAACAAAACCCAAAATGCTGTGCATATCTGTTCAATTACTTTATTTCCATTAATCCTCTTGGCCTGACCCAACAGCCAGCTTCTAAAACTGACACAGCCAACCGTCAAGATCCTAAATATTCACAGAGTAATCTCTACTAAATGCATTCAGGTTAACCCTTAATACACAGTGAGAAAATGCCCCAGATGCAGAATGTTGGGATAAAAAAAAAAATGCCCCTTTTGGAATAACAAAATTCTGAGTGACTGCTTCTGTGAGTGTGTCAGTGTGAAGGAAGCTGAGCAGCCACCTTGTTCTTAAGCTCTCCTTGCTTTCATATTACTTTTCTGGAACAGGTCATGTGATATGGGTTATGTTTTGGGCTAAATTACACGAGGCTTTAAAGTGAGAATGCTCAATATATGACAAGTGTCAAGTCCTGTTTTGCTGGAAAATATTTATCTGTTTTTCCTCAAGGTATATTCACATAAAAGATCCCCTGTCTCATGCAAGAACTGAAGCTTGTTATATAAGCCATAAAAATCAATCTTAATATTCTGAATTTATGAGATTTAAGTCTTCAGTATTGCCGTTTCTCTGTAATCTGCTTTTGATGTAATTATTTTCCTTTGAGAGAGGAATTAATGTGTATTACTGCTTAAAAGAGTCTTACTTGAGAATTGTGTCCCAAACCACAGGTTAGGTTTTAAAGCTGAAAAGTTCCCTTTGCATGCAGATGGGATATGGGAGTCTCCCGAGAGTTCATGATTTGCACTTCTGTGCTGCTTTGTGCAAACAGTACTTGATAGCAGGAACTTACCTCCAACTGTGTTCTTGGAGGAATTTGTTATTCTTGTTCTCAGGGGGTGTTGCTTGTTTGATCCACATGCTCTTTATTAATCTTCTGTGCTGAATGCCTGAGAGAAATTGTGATAGGCAGGTATGGTCAGTTTAATAAATGAAGGCGTTTTTGTATCTGTTTGAAATGTCTCTTTGCTGGCTGGGGCTGTGTCTGTTCTGTAAGGCTGCCAGGGTCTGAGAAAATTCATACTGAGAAATGGTATTTTTGAAGGTTCTTGAAGGGTGTGGTTGAATTCATACTTCTCTTATCCACATAGAAGAAATAACTATGTAAACAGGATGCCGTGATTCTCACTAAAAGTAGTAAAGAGCAGGTATGTGGATTTACAAAATAAAAGAATAAGAAGTTATTCCCAGCTATTTTTTCCTTCTCATTTAAATACCTGAACTATTTGATCTTGTTTCCTGTTCGTTTTAGTGATAATTTAGCTGAAACTTTGAGAAAGGATTCTTTGCTTGTGGTGCTCTTGATGTGATGTCCATCATCTAGAAAGTCATGACCAGGCCAGAGACCTAGGGCCTTAGAAGACTTTTATGTTGCATTGGGATTTTTTTGGTGAAACATAAGTGTATTAATTTTAAGTACCCATTTTTCCCCACGTTATTCCTTTCTCCTCCTTTTGGGATTAACCAAAAAGCAATTATTAGCTACTTAGTACCAGAATTAAGTATTCTAATTTCTGGGAAAAAATCTCCTAAATAGAGAAATCAAGTGAATTACTGTAAGCATGTGATTTTTTGTGAAACTCTGAATTAAGCATATAAAAAGTCACTCTTTTCAATGTCTTGCTGTGCTAGAAAGAAGGATTTTTACACAGGGAGAGTTCTACATACTTTTGAAAGCACAGCAAGAATGCCAGTGTTCATAAGTAAAATGCATTTTCAAATATAGTGGCAATGCCCTTAAAGTGGATGTTATAAAGTCTATTTACTGGCTCATCAGTTACCTGAAACCTTTACCTTCTTGCTATATATCAGTTTTTCCACATTTTGGGGAGTAAAAAATTGATGATTTGAGATTCATCCATTTACAATTTCTTTTTGGATTGGCATTTGTGCACTTGTTGTCACTTCTTGAGCAGGCTTTTTGCTCTATCTTCTGTTTCTGGCTAAATAGGATGGATGTGCATGTTAGGGATGTGTACTGGGAAATGTCTGCTAGGAATTCCTTAGGTCTGTAAAACTCTGGAAGTGCAGGGGCAGCCTGCTCACCCTCCTGGCCTAGAAACAGTTGTTGCACAGAGGTGCTGGCGTTCTGCAGACACAAACTCTTAACTTTTGAGTTATAATGGTGTTGAAGGGAGTCTGTGAAGTGCAAATACACGTTAATGGAGTATTGTATGTGTTATATTGACTCATATTTAGCAAAAAGACCATGGCTTGCCTCAATCCAGTATAGCTGCTGTTAAACTTTTATTTGTTTTCCCTGATGTTTTAGACTTTTTAGCAGCTGTCATTAATCGTGTGCTTGAACAGTGTGAGAGCTAGTTGGAAACAGGTGGTGCATGCTCCAAATATCTTGAGATACAAATGATGGTCAACAGTGTTACTGAAATGTGGATATTTGTGATAGCTTGTGTTGGTTTTGTTTCAGCAGACCTTCCGTATTCTTTGCTCTGGAGATATAGGTACAAAGTTCAAAAATTAATTTAGGCATAAAATGTTGCTGAAACATAATTCATTTCAAATTGCTAAGGCTGTATACAAAACCGGCATAGAATTTGTTGGCTTTATTGTGGAAGGTATAGATTAAAGCAGCAGCAGAATGTCACGACTCTCAGCTGAAAGCCAGCTTTGTATGGAGCATTTCATTTAGCACTCTGCAATTCCCACCCCGAATATTCCCATGTCCAGTGAATGTGGTGTGTGTATAACTGGGAGATACACTTACATAGCACAGTGATATCTTTCACAAGCAGGCACTTTGGGAAGGCTCAGACTCCAGGCAGGATCTGGTATTTTGTACCTTATTTCATTGGCATTAGCCTATCGTGTAGCACAACATTAGTTTTGGGTCTTAAATCTTTCTGCAAATTGAGCCTTGTGAAGTTGCAGCTAAAAGTGCATCGTTCTGAGTGTGCTGTAATTGAAGACTTGAGAGAAGAAGAAAATTGAGGCGATTAATTGGGCCTCCATAATTGAATCTATGGCTGAAAGGCTCTCATTAAACCTTTTAAAAATATTTTCCGTATCTCTGTGCAATGTTGTTTTGCTAATCTGTTCAGTCAAGTAAATGAGGGTTGATTCAGAGCTTTCTTTTAAGCAAAGTCCCTAGACCATTAAACTGGCTAAAATAAATGTAGGCATTTGGTTTTCATTAGTGTTGTAACTGAAACAAAAACATTTTAATGACTGATCCCAGAGTGTTTTGAAGTTTGTGCAACTTTGCTAGGAAGGTATTTAAACTGTAGTATCAGTTGCAAGTTGGCCATAAGCCAGGTTTCAAAGCTGTTTCAAAGCGAAATGTTGGATTTCCAGAATGTTGCAAAACAGTAAAACTTTGAGAGGAGAGAAGTACTGGAAGGTAGTAAAATTTGTATTTTATACAAATAAAATGGTGAAATGAAATTATCTGCTAAAAGGAGACAGTGACAATGTTCATGCTGCACAACAGTTTGCCGCTTTATTAAAGAGATATTTCGGTTATTTGGAAAGAAACATGATTTTGAGCTTTAATACTTATGTTAACAAAGAATTAACTTTGCCTAAGAAATGGTGTGCATTTTTAGTGGGCTTAAACTTGCACAAAATGAGATCCTGCTTTTAAGGGAAAGAACTTAATATATTGCTTACAAGATCTAATTTAAAAAGTACTTTTTTAGGAAAGTATTTAGGTTGGTCTTGAAAGATGATGGCAGTGAAATCTGATTAAAAATCAGCATTTGGTTTTGCACAGCTAAAATATTCTATAGCTTTACATTTGTAGGAGAAGCTGGAGATAGCTCAATCTTCTTCTTACAGCACTTTAATATTCTGTATCACGCTGTAGTCACAATAATGTCTCGGGGCAAGCCTGCAGAAATTGTTGAAATATTCTGGGTGATCAGGGGTCAGTCGTGGCAGCAGGGACTGGATATCAAGAGTTTCATCGTGGCCAGACTGCATTCTTGTGGTTGCTGCTTGGCCTGGGTACCAAAAGTACTGTTTACCAGAATAGTCTTAGGTTTTGGTGTCTCTGTTTTATTTTTTGTGTCCTTATGGTTGATTTGGGTGTAAGTGGTAATTAGAAAAAGACCAGATGACTTCATTTAGAATATTAGAAATGGGTAGCTATTTGAGCTAGGGAAAACCAGCACTTCTTGCCAAAAACTCCAGAACTTCTCAGATGGAATTGCAGAATGGTTCATCTGAACATGTTTGAATTTTGATGGGTTCTTTTGCATAGTTATAACCTTAGTGATTTAATCTGTAGTTGACTAAAAGTAAGTGTTCTTACAGAAATCCTTCTGTTTTAAGCAAGAAGCAGTGATCTGAGAGTTTCATCCCAGTTTTCCAGTTGGTATGTTTATACTCCACTTGATATATTCACCTTTTAGGAATAGTGTTCTTATGTAGAGATTTTGCGTATCATGGTTTTATTTCAATGCCTGAATTAAAGATTTTTACAAATGTCAAATAATGAAAAGTTGCTGCCCTTCTGGGATGGGTCTGAAAGGCAATTTGTCTTTCCTCTTCTCCCATATTCTGTCTCCAGGATATTTCTTCTGTAGTTTCACTGTTGGAATGTTCTAGCTGAATTGTACCATCTCCTAAAGCTTATGGAGAACATTGTATCCTTACATTCTCATGTTCTACAAATGGCAATAAAGGAACTGATGCACACAAATGTTTACTTTGGTTTCTTTAGCTACAGGTTAGAAATATTTTCACATTGAAGTTGGTTTTGCTCGGCCATGTAATAGTCATCTGACCACAAGGTCATAATAGAGATAAAAAGTTTTGCTGAAGATGCCTTGCCTCTGCTGAAGGTTTTGGTAGTACCAGTTTTGTGATGTTCCACACCTGAGAAGGAACAATCTGTCATAATTCAGTTTAAGGAAGATAACTTATTTGTGATCATAAAATGCTAGAAGCTCATCTATAATTACGCTGTTCTTTGAAACCACTTCAGTCAGTTTTCTTTTTTTCATATCTTCCCCCATTCTAATAGTCATTAGAGGTTCTTAAAAATATTGCTTTCAAGTCTAATTTTAGAACTTAATTTCTTGAGAATATTTAGTTGAGATTTATTACTCTTTGGTAGTACCATAATCTTGGTACTGAAAGGAAATACTAACTTGGTGCTAGTACTAACATGAAGAGAAACATCTGATCTAGCCTAAGGAATTAAAAACCTTATTAGAAAGGGGAGAGCTGTTCAGTACCCTTTTGCTGTACCATTTATTCACTACTTTTTCTTGATATTGTGGTAGTTTGAGGAGAGACGAGATGGAGATGGCAGAGGACTGAATAGCTATGAGAAGGCAGAAAGAAATCAAATCCTTCTGTTCAAGGCTTGTCAGAGTGCTGGGTGTATATAGGAGCAGTGATGCTTTCTGCAAGTGTGGAGGAACAGAATAAGCAGGAAGAGAATGCACCATTATTAAGCTGGAGAAAAGGCAAGTTGGTGAAGAATGTGGAATCTTACTCAGAGTGTGAAATTATTTGGGCTAGAGGCATGAAAAGCTTAACATCTTAAACAGCAGATACTTATCTCTCTTCTAATAGTCCTTCTGTTGGCATTAATAGTACAAGCAGCTAAAAGTTCCTGACAACCATAAAAATTTGCAGTGTACTAAACTTTGCTGTTTTCCATGGTTAGCATCATGTGGCAGGGATTTTTAAAGGCTGATTGATTTCAAAGACATTAAGGTGCCAAATTTAGATTTTTATTGAATGTTCCCTTGTCAGGAGCAGACAACTTGCTTTGCTTCTGTTGTATTGCTCTGCACTGTTAGGCTGCAACTGGGAGCAATATTCCTTCTAATGAGACTCCTGAGCATGGAGCTGCAGTAAGAGCAGCAACATCTGTCTGTAATAAGGCTTTCCTCTCTCTCCTGCTTTATTTCCAAATGCCTGGTGGCTTCATGCAGCTCAGTCTTGCTCAAAGCATTTGAGGTGTGGGGAAGAAAATGAGGGTGCTGTGTGGAAACCCAGGAGATGCAGGCAGCTGAGGGGGAAACAATATAAGGTGGGAATATAAATTGCAAGCTGAGGAATATGAGTTATTGCAAGGGAAATAACTTCTGTCAATTCAATGTCTTTTGGTATGGATGGGCTTTTTTCCCTTCCACACCTGGGTAAGTCAGAATGACAAGAGTGCTGTTTTACTAGGGAGAGTAAGTATGGAGGGTAGATGGAAATTCTGTGATTGGGAATTGGTTTCTTGATGCTGATGGAGAAGAAAACAGGGATTTGGGGAAAGGTGCTGCAGTATTGGCTGCAGAACCTGACTTTGAGAGAAGGACCTGAGGAATCAATCAAGAACAATGATGAAGAGGTCTTGGGTGGCAATTGCATTAAAGGTAAATTTTACAGGTACAGTAATTGACTTTTAAGTAAAAACTGGTCAAATGAGCCATTATTACCTGTAAAGAACTTGAAAGTTCTAACAAAGCAAAGTTGAATGTATGGGATTTAAAAGGCAACTAAGTAACTGAGGATTCTTTTTACTGAATTTTTTTTGTTATTTTCGTTGTTCTGCTTGTAATTATTGTTATATCTGATTTGACTCTGTTAAAAAAGCAAGTAGAACAATTAAATGATTTAAAATATAGTGCAGACATAAGTGCAGCCTGCTGTAGAAGTGCAGGCCTAATGGATGTGCTTGGATGGGATGGAAGCTGGGCACAGGCTGTGGGTGAGGTCCTGCAGCAGGGAAGGGTGTGCCATTAAAATGACATCAATACTTCACTTAAACATCGATCCTGTCAGTGGAAGCAAAATAATTTCTGTGTGATTCATGGAATTGTTGACTTGTTGGAGTTTTTCCCTTTGGTTTGCCTCATTGCTTGGACAAGTAATGAAGGTGGCTATAGGAATACTTACTTGAAATTTGGAATTAACCCGTTTTCATTTGAAGAAAGAAGTACTTTGTCTGGGTGAAGCTAAGGGTATGGTTTCTCTATAGGAATGGAAAATTATGTAAAGCTTTTAGGTAACAGAACTAAGAGTGAAACTTGCAAATAAAACTTGCATGTGTGCACTTTCCTGTTCCCTTGTTCACATTACCCACTCAACATCTCTAAAGGGCCAGTGGCTGGAAATATTTATCTTCTACATGTCCAAGCAGAACTACACCTATATAATAATACCTAAAGATTAGAGAGATACTGTGTGTTGATGTAAGCCTTCACAGTTTTAGTCATTTAATTGGAAGGTAGTTCCATGACAGGGAAAGCAGCATCCAGAATTAAGTACTTCTAAAAATTTATTTGCTTTGTAGAAATGCAAAATTTGCAGTTCTGTGTTTATAAGAGGCTTAGTTTGTTTGGAGATCAGACAGTTTGGCTACGTGGTGCAGAATTGATGATGCAGAGATAGGGTCTCTGCCATATCTGAAACCTACCTTAAAAATGTCATAGACTCCAAAAGTTAAAACAGTTAATATCTGAAGAATCAGATATTTTGTTGGTTTTGAGGCTTAAAAAGTTCTTATTTTGTGGATTGATTATCACAATCATTCCTGTTTTTCAGTCACAGAAATGTAAATACCTACAGTTGTATGGACTGCAGTGTGTGGTATTATAGCTGCTTTCTATGAGAGAAAGGATTTCATGAGCTGCAGAAAGCAGGAATGCCTTTTCTAATCCATAAACACATATACTTCAGTACCATTGCTAATTGTTTCTCTTAACCTGATAAATACCAGAGAGAACTGTTATTTCTGTATTGATTTACATGTGATTTCTCCTCCTAAAGGCCTCTCTAAAAATGTGCAAATGAAACTAACCTGTCTCTAAAATCCTCAAGAAAAGAGACTTCTGGCTCACTTTCCTCCAGCAAGGAGATTCTTAGTTTTCTTTTTCTTATTGAATGTTCACTTTCAGTGGCCCACTACTGCCACTGATGACCTTAAAGATTTCAGAAGCAAAATTTTCATGTGATTAACCTGACACATTAAGCAGAGATTAAATTAGAATTTTTAAAGCATTCATGGTTCATGGAAAGTAGAGCAAATCAGCAGACTGTGAAATAGCAATAGGTCTGCCTTGAAGTTTTAAGCTGGGAGTGGGAGTGCTGGAATGCCAGATTTCTGCCTCCTCCCTGACTTTTACTTTTTGAGACTTTGCACTGCACTTTTTCAAAGAAAGGTCATGAGTAGGAGCATAGTCCCCTGCTATTCCTGAGCACTCAGAGTCTTCTCTGAGAGGAGAGTGAGTGGGGTGATAAACTGCTTTCCCTCTTTCCATTACCTCATCCTTCCACCCCCTTGTTTTTCCAGTATAAGCCAGTGTTACAGACACTTTGCTTTTTTTCACTTCTTTTTGCTACACTGACCTGATGGGCAAAATTGCATGTTTTAATGGTTTGGTACAAAAAGCCTAATTCTTGTTTGTGCTGTGAAATGAAATTGCACTTTGTGTTTCTGCTTAGCTTAGCAATTACAGTAGGAAGTGGTGTTTGTGTTTGTCTTTGCATTTCTCAGAGCTGGATGAGTATCTGTGCAGAGCTCATTTCAGGAGATGAAGGGGGAATGACAAACCACCTCACTACTTCCATCTACTTTCTATCCCATCCAGCTCTGCTGCTGTCTATAAGAACAGGTCCTGCCTGGGGATTGGAGCAGTTTCTCAGATGCATTTTAGCTCTGTGAGTTATTTAGTGGCAACAGCTGCTTCCATCTGTGTCCATGCTCAGGAAGAGATGTTCAGCTGAACAGGCAGCTTGCCTTTTTATTGTGGTGTGTGTAATGCTCACATATGGTCTCAGTTTGCAAAGCTGCAGAATATAGCAGATTTTTTTATAAAGCTCATTGAGCAAAATATGACTGTAAGAGTGTGTATGTTTATATTTTAAAAGCAAACAAACAGCTCCAAAAAATCACCCCGAATCTCATAGTGGTAATTTGAAGCTATGACCTGTTTGGTAGTCTATCCAAATAAATTTCTGTTATAAAAGACAGATACATTATTTTTCTTTTGTGTTTTCCACCCTAAAAGTGAAATTCTGTTTTCTGTCAAGGTCTCCAGAGATGGAGCCAGGGCTTTTGGCCTGTCTTCCCAGTTCTGACAGTGTACCTAGACTCTATTTGCAACTGGCTGATGTCATCACAGGCAAAGTTTCAGTTCACTGAGTCTGTGCAACTCAGTCTGCAAAATATGTTTTTGATGCAAATATGTGTTTGAGCATTGGAGTATATATGAACTGTGGATTTAGCTATTAAAAAAAAACCCCAAAACCAGTAAACCGAGAAATAGAAATTCTATTTTAGGCTAAAGACAAGTGAATTTTCCTCTTCCTTGTAAAAATATCTGGATATTGTGAGCACATAGAAGACTTTTTCTGCTAAAACAGTGGATAGTTGCCCTACTACTTGTGTTAGCTATTGTTTTGCAACATCAGCTAACTTGGAGCCCAGCAGCCAATTCTTTTCTCAAGTACTGTGATTAAACACTTATTTTACTTGTGCTTGCAGACTGGAGAGGAAAGAATGGTGTAAGTCCCACTTCTGCAGCAGACAGATTAATATACTGACAATGTAGCTTTTGTGAAGAGGAGCTGTGACTTGGAAACCTTGTCACTTGTGAGTTCCAACAGGACAAGCTGAGGTCAGCAAGAGGGAAGGCAAACTGGATCTTCAGTCCCCTGTATCATGCACAGAAGGGTGAGGAAGCATGGCATAACTAAGGTTTAAAAGCACTCTAATTACGTTAAGATATTTGGAGCCAACAGGTAAGTTCTGGTGCTTCCAAAGAAGCTTTTGATACAGGCATAAATAATGTTAGCTGAAAAAAATGAAAAGGAGACCTGCTCAGATATTCTCTGTCTGTTCTTATGTTTCCTGTAGAGTACGGATTTTTTTAAAATTCCGTGTTTTATTCAAATGTTGCTGGAAGTACTGGCTCCCTTTCTGCAATATTGTGTGTTTCAGCGATCAGTATAGACATGTCCCACTTTGAAGTGGTCTATATCTAATTACCTTGTTGAAATTCCAAGCAGAGCTTTACTTAAAAATTTACACTGAGATTCCCTCGTTCAGACTGTTTATTTTCAATCCAGTTACAACTGCTTTTTCACTGCAAGAAAAATTGTATTTCCTTGAAAAACTATGTAGAAAGTGTGAAGTGGTATTGTGATAATGAGAAACTTTGTTCTTATCTTTCTCATAAGTATCCTTTGCAGAGATGTGATTTTCCTAAATGAGCACAAATACTTATGTACTGGTTTATTTTCCACCTCAAATAAAGGTTAGATAAACATGAGATCATATTCCTGGTCTTAATCAGGTATTAAGTGTATTAGAAATCTGCCATCAGTTGCACACAAATATTTACCTTTTGACTGTCTCAATTATACAGATTTGATTACATTTTGGGTTTTGAGTGAGGTACTTTATATTCATGTAGTAGGCAAGATCAGCAAGATGCTTCAGTCAAGGAATTGTATTTCCTTGGACAGCTAACTCCTAATTCATGTGGCTTTCCACATGAATTTCCACCCAGCACAAACTGCATTATAGAGGCCTTGACTGGAACATTCTTGGGAGTCTCCTACCCCAGTGACAATCTTTTGAGGGATGCTGAAATAGTATCAGGTTATTTTTGAATTTGTCTGCTCCCTTCCCATCACTCCCGAGGTTTCCACCAAGTAAAGTTTTTTACTCTCAGTTCTTGAAATCAAGTCATTTGTTCAATTTGCATGAGCAGTCCAAAAGTTGTCTGATAACTTTTTTAAATGGATGCTGCCTGAAGCTGAGTATCAAGACACTTGTTGATAATTGTTTTGTTGGTAATGTATAAGCATAAATATGGAGTGTAGATGTTGTCCGCTTTCACTGCGTTGTTTCAGACTTGAAAATTTTTGCTTGAAGATACTATAGATGAAATAATAAATCCATACCAATTACTTTGTGGAGAGAATGAGATGCAATGACAATTCCTATTCCTAATCTTGTGTAAAAATTGCATCTTGGTCTAAAAGTCCTGAGATAACACAGTTCTGACAAGAAGTCATCATCCAGAAAATGCAGAAATTAGATTTTAGTTGTATCATACAAATCCAATGAGGAGGTTACTGGTGAAGCAGTGCAAAAGGGAAAAAAAGTCATTGTTAACCTTTTTGACAGAAGGGTCTGCAGGGCAAATTTCAGGGAGTTGTACAGGTCTTGGGCTAGTAGTCATTGACTCCCTGTGTGATTGCAGGATGAAACTTTTGTCTCTTAGCAAAACTCGGTTGGCTCAAAAAAATGTACAAAAAAAGGTGTCAAAGCTTATGAATGTCTCCAGCTATCAGCAGTTCTAAGACAGACACCTGTTTTTCATAGTGTAAAACTTTGTCTCTTTTCAGTATTGACAGATGAGGAAATTGATGTGACTGTTTTCAGCTAATGGAAATTATCCTCACATCTTACCATTGGTAGTGACTTCTCCAAGACAGTGGATTTCTCCCGTGACCTCAGTGATTTACAGCCATTTACTTGTCTGCTGCATCCCTACTTCTCTGGATGTCATCAGCCAGTGCACATCTGTCCCATCTGTTGGGTGTTCCAGCTGACACTGTGCTGCTTGAACTTGCTTATCTTCCAGATAAAAGAATATTTGTACTGCGCAGTTGCCAAAGTTGAAGGTAGCTGAAGGCCCAAGATGGGCAAGCTGCCGTTACCCACCTGTTCAAATGGCAAATTTGGTTCATGTCACTGCTGGTGGAGAGAACAAGGTAAAAAGAAAAAAGAGTGAGATCAAGAGCTGCTTTTGGGATTGGATGGAAATCAGTGAGTCCAAGGCAGGACATGCACCTCTCCAAGCTTGTGGTGTAGCAGTACAGGGAAAGCAAGAGCTATCCTTTGATCTGTGCTTTTTGGAGTAAAATGTGTAGATAACTGGTAACTTGGCTTATCAAAATTTTATGTGCCCATGTTTCTCTGGTCTGAGAGTTTATTAATAGGTTTATTTCTCTTGTCTTCTCTTCATTCCTTCCTGCTCCCTGACATGAGTTGTATGAGGAGAAGGGAGAATCTACCCTGACCAAGAAATTTCTAAGCCTCATCTTAAGCTTCTTCTGTCAAGAGTGGGCAAAAGTTCTTGCCAACTCAAACAAGGTGCAGAACTCTGATTCAGAGCATTGCATGTGTCACCAATCTTTGCAGCACATGGATCCAAACAGTGAATTACCAGTGCCCAGGTAGCAGACAACAGCAGTCTCATGAGATGCCTTAAAACTGCATGTCGTGCAGTAGGATTTATGACTTCAGATATCTCAGTGCATTAGGGCTGCTTCTAATGTGCAAAAAATCATGCCAAGGTCTGCATGTTCAAGTGGTCAATAAGTTCTCTGTGTTAACCCTTCTCAGGACAGTGAACTTCCATGTACAGCAGTTGAGACACACAACCTCACCCCATACTCTGATTTAACTTTCTTTTCTGGAAACTAAGAGCAGTATATTTGGATGGATGTCTGTGCTCCCTGTGTCTTACAAGAAGCACAAATTCAACACATCTCACAACTTTTCAAGCAAAACAGATGTGACTGGCTAAAGACCTTTAATTTCTCTGCCTACTTGGAATCCATTTTAGATTGTCTGGGATGTGGGAGGGGAAGTCAAATATTGCAAAACATTGTTTTAAGCTGTGACAGTCAATGCCTGATTATCTTAAGTCTCCAATGAGTGTACTGATTGAACCAGCAAAATCCTTCCACAAATACTGGTTTCTCTCAAGTTGATAAAAAGGTTAACTCAGCCTGTTACCTGTGACAGACTGCTTTGGGGATTTTGGCCTCTTTTTTGACTTCAAGGAGGGATGTAAGTTTTGGGGGTTTTATTATTCCTTGGGTTCCAACCTCATGTCTGGCCTCCCAGACAAATTCATGCTCTTAAAGTCCTTTCATTTTCTTCTCAGAAAGTTTGTCCAAAAGGCCAAAAGAAAGGGTTTTCAGATGTGTAACACTTCCAGATGCACACTTCCAGCAATGCCAGGTGTTTGACCAAGGCCATCACATTAAGGACAAATTGAAATCCTGCTTTGCCATAAGTATTGTCATTTTTATTTGTCTGATCTCTACCTGTTTCTGCTTATTCTTGTGGCCATATCAAAAAGTTCTCCTGTAGTGGCCATACCACTTTGGGTTGTTCTCCTGCTGACCTCCCATCACAAATTCATAGGGAATGTCTGAGTTTCTGGCTGGAAAGCTGAATTTTGATATCCACCTTGGTGTCTGTTTTGTGAGGAACTTCATTAAACCAAGTGCTCAGAATATGACATACTTGAGCACAAGTAGTGGCTTGGGCCAAAATCCTTGAAGTACCTAAGTATGGTGTAGTGAAGATATGCCTGTAGCTAAAATCCTACAATTCCTTCCTGGATAAGAATCTGTTTGAATCATGTCCACCCTCAGTTCCAGTGATAGTGAGGATTTTCTGAGTATCAAACAAGCTCAATTCAACTACAAACTGTCATTGTTTCTACCTGCCTGAGACCTATTACAGAATCACAGATTCATTAGGGTTGGAAGGGACCTCCAGAGATTACCAGTCCCAACTGCCTGCCAAGGCAGGGTCACCTGGAGCAGGTGACACAGGAATGTGTCCAGGTGGGGTTCGAATGTCTCCAGAGAGAGACTCCATGACTTTCTATGGCACTTCAAGGCAGTGTTCTCTTTGATTATGTACTGATAAATTAAGAGGATTTGCTTATGTTGTCAGTAATAATACTGATGCATAAGTTTTGACTTTTTTTTTTTTAGTAAATACACTTAAAAAAGCTATTTCAGAATCATGTAATGGAAAACTGCTAAAGACTTATCTGGTTGTTTGGGGATTTTTTTTGTAACTTTGCTGTTGGAAACACAAAACACATAGGTAGCCAAATTGCATTCCAGCACGACCTGCTAGCAGGCAAGAGGATTTCTGCTTCAGTGCTGCAGTTCATTAAAGAGTTGTAAGCAGAAATGCTGGAAAAGTTTGCTGTGGGCATGTGACGGGAGATTTCTGATAACCTCAAGGCTGCCTTCCAAATGATCTTATTAATTCTGTGAGTAATCCGGGGAAAACCAGTAGGGTTTCTTTGACTTTTGCCCTCCAAGGTTGCAGTTTTTACGGCTCAGAGCAGCTATTAGTAACAATAACTCTTGAAGTGTAATTTAAAAAGCCCCAGGAAGTGTGTTCCTGTTTTTCTTTCTGGTGCACTTACAGCTGACAACTCCTCTTCCTTTACCTCCTTGTTCTGTGTACTGCTGTTCCTGGAAACCTGTTTGGAATGTTCTAATGAAGTTTTTCACTTGCCTGAAGTACATCAAGTGTAACACATGAGCCTAATTTCCAGCAGAGACCTCGGTCCGAGTGCAGTCAGCTGCTTCTCAAGAGTCACTCGTGGCTGGGTAAGGAGGGATGGGGTTGCTTTGTGCAGGCTCTGGGAAGTTCATGCTTTTAATTCTGCTGTATTGGGAAGGTGCTGTTAAAGTTGTCAGCTCACTTGTGTTCAGTGAGGCACATTGATGGAAGTTGAGCTATTAGGACATATGGGCATAGAACGTCATGGTCTGCACTGATGATTGGAAGAAAGGGCAATAAGTATTTGCATCTCTTCTTGTGAACATGTCTTCTTTATGTAGCTTGAGGTTGGATTTTTTTTCAGATTCTCTTCTTTTCATTGTCATTAAAATCTTCTTTTGAAGAGTAACACAGAGTTGTTTCAAATTGCTTCTCTCTTTATCCAGCAGCTTTCAGAGTGTTATCATCCCACCTAAAACTGGGTTACTTCTTTCCAGGTGCCTTTTCTTTTCCTGTTCCCTTTTGCCTTTCCTCTCCAGGGCTGACATCGTACATTCTGCATTGGAGAGGGCAGAATTCCTGAGAACAGCAGACACTGTTTGGAAAGGATTGTATCTGTGGCCAGTTGTCTGAATGTTATTTATTATATATACAGAACTGTTAACTTTCTCTCTAAATCTTTCCCATTTTAAGACTGTTCTCACCATGCAGATTCACCTTGACTGCTCTCTAAAACTGGTTTTCCACCTGAAAACAGGACCCTTACCTTGCTAGTCAGTGTTAGCAATGTATTTGCTGCATATCTATGTAACTTTACTACTATTACAGTTTCCAGTTCAGCTAGCTGTCTTACCTCTCTGCTTTTAATTCAGGTTTTTGGGAAGCATACCTTTTAAGTCAGATAAATGGGAAAGGCAGAATAAAGAGTATTAAAAAGTTTGGTCCAGTCCTCAATAGCGTTCAACTTTTGGTTACTGCAGTTGGGAGATTATGAAAAGTTTAGCTTTTTTTTAAGCTTCTTAAAGTTTTCTCATAATTACTGGTTTTGAAGCCAACAGCTATGTTACTCAATGCATCAAACCCTAAATGTCCAGCTATGAGTTTTAAATGGGCGAGGTAAACAATTGTGTATTTTTTTTCTTACGACTTCTAAAGCAAATGTTACACCTATAAAAAAACAAGGTTAAGAAAAATAAGTGCCTACAATTTGTCAATATCCACTGTTATTTTTCTAAAGTCCTGTTTTAAGGGTTTAAAGTTCCAGCACTGATTTTCAATATTTTCTAAAGATAGGAGCTTCTGTGATGAGGAGCTATTGCTTGTTCAGTGGTCTTTTGAGAATTTAAAGCACTTGCCTGGCTTGATCTGAAATTGATGAAATGTAACTGTATTATAACTTACCAGTGAAGTTAGAACCATTTAGAAAGGGTTTTCTGAAGTGTTTTCTTGAAGTCAGTCTGTAAAAGCAGTCATTTTAATGAAGACTTTGAATATTACACTTTCTCCTTATTCTCATGAACAAAACTTCAGATTTTGTTTTCCAACTCTTTCCCTTAGGGGTTAAATATCTTGGAAATAATCTTACCCTAATCTGGAGAACTCAAGGAAGGCCTCATGAATGAGCATTATGGTGACTGGCACTCGAGTGTTGTGTGAGGTGCAAGTGCAGTGCAGGTCACTGCAATGATTAAAAGGTGAAACTGGTTAATGGGATCCATGGAACCCCTGTGCCCACAGCAGCTCCTTGGCTATTTGTTCAAACTGTCCTGCACATCTAAACTTCTTGCAATGATAAGTGGTGTTGATGCAGACAGGTATTCTACACAGGAAGATTGCCTGCAGGACAGAGACAGATTTCTCCTTCCCTATCTAGACTGCTGCTTCTAGAAATTTTTCATCTAAGTTTCTGATTCCTCTGTTTTAGAAGGCTTTGTAATTAGGAAAATTCAGGACAAGAGGAGATAAAACAGAAGCAGGAGGGGAGAAAGAAGCAAAGGTCATGTAAAGTGAGGAGGAGTGGTGCAGTACCAGGAGTATAAGGAGATGTTGCTTTTGGTAGACTGGTGGAGCTGTGTGAAATGGGTTTGGCACTAACAGCCATTCCTTTGAAGTACTTTAGTCCTGTTTTTTAAAAAAAATATGGCTTGGTTATTTTTCTGCCTTAGACTGAAAAGTAGATTGGGACAACCTGTGCTTTCTTCTCTCGTTTTTGATTTGCCCATGTGTTCTGAGTTCAGTACTGAGAAATTGTAGCTCCCTACTGTGCAAAAAAACACCTTTATTTTAAGCTTCTTTATATTCCTCTGTTGATTACTATGCACTTGTATGGATCCTTAAGGAGTTCTGTAATACATGGGAATGATGATCTCGTTTAGATTCTTATCCCCCAAGTTTTCAGCATCTGTAAGGGGGCAAAATCCAACTTTATCAGATAGAACAGACACACAAAGAAATGTTTACTTTGATAACAAAAGAGGCTCAGTGCTCACAAAGATTTTCTGGAAGGATTTTCTTTAGTTAGAGTGCATAGTTTGACAACTTCAAAATAAAGAATACTATAATATATTGATACTTTTATTCACAGCTTCAGCTGAAATGACACAATCAATGACTTCAGCAAGTTTTAAGTAGTCTTCTGTCTATCCTTAGCAACAGATTTCTTTTAAGTAGGAGGATATAACTTAGTGTGTGCTTACAAAAATAGGAAAACTGCTTTTGTCTCAGATGACTCCGTAGTATCTTACATGTTTATGTTTACATCTCCTTTACTGTAGCATGACTTTTTAGACTATAGGGTTGATTTAATAAATAAACAGTATATGGAGCATTTCTCTTACAGGTCACTTTGCTGAATGTGTGATACCAGCAAAGACCAAGCTGACTTCCCTCTTTGATGCCAAGGACTAAATTGCTCCTATGGAGACTCCAAAAGATTCAGGAGGCGTAAAAATGCAGTTTTGTTTTTCATGTTGTTTATGCTTGCATTTTGTTAGTATTGCCTTCACACTTTTGATTAAGCTTTTACTGAATCCTTATCTATAATGACAGTTTAATTTTTCAGAAGATAAATTGAAGTGACATATACAGAAATGTAATTTTTCAGTAGCTGAGTGCTAAATATTTCCAGCTTTAGATGCAGTTTAATCACATCTACACTTCATGAAAAATGTACATCTGCAGTTCTCTAAGGAATGTTTCCTAATACCTTTATTGTTTATCATTGTACATAGGGAAGATATACATAATCTCTCTGTGTTAGAAAAATCCTTCAATTAAAATTTATTAAAGATTACTTTACCCTGTCGGGAGCAAAGTATCCCCTAAATCCAGTTCCCTCCCATGAAAGCGTGAGAATTTCTCCACTGCTTGGGGTCTGTGCAAATCATCTGCACTACAAAAGAGCCCTGGCTTCTTCCATTTTAGGAATCTGGGAAGGGTAAATATTTAGAAGTGCTGGCATAACAATAGCAGAAGTAGAAGGAAATTAAAGTTTGGGATCCAGTACTGAGACACATTTGGCTTAAACCTTAGGTGAAAAAAAATACAAGCATTTTGGTAAATTAGTGAAATATTACCATTTTCAACTTTGGAGTACAGAATCAGCGTGAACTGTTCCATGTAGAATAAAACATCCCGTTTTGAAAATGTTTCCTTTTTGTTCTTCTTTAGGCTTTTTTACTTTTTTTTTAGGAGGGCAGACCAGAGTGTGTTGTTGTTCAGTTCCTTTCTAACAGGTTGCAGGAACTATTACTTCACTGAGCAAATACTAGCACTGTTAAGGGAAGAAAGCTTTTTATGGAAGACAACTTCTGGTATGAGAACTTCTTGCATATAAAGCTCAGGGGCTGTTGGTTGAATGAATACATGAAGTAAACTGAAATTAAGACCATGGCATAAAAATTGATTTCATTATAAGAACTCTGGTGTGGTGTTTAGGTTGCAAAGTAATTTGCCCCATAAAAGATTTTTTTTGTAGAATCTGTTAGAGAGTTTTCAGCATCTGTTATTTCCAACAGCTGTTTGATATTGAGCAGAAAGATTCATCTGTTCTCTGCATAGCAAGAAAAATGTATGCGTTATCTTGATAAATTCAATTGAGCTGGAGTAACTCTTCGGATATTAAAACCAGTTTTCCTGGTGTGTTTCACTTATCTTTTGGAGATTTTTGGCACCATGTTCAAATATCTAAATGTGTCCAAAGACTGAAGTCTGTTTCTGCCAGAATTTGCCGTGTGACTTATGAGCCTATATAAAGACCATTATAGTAACTTTAGCTGATACTTGGCTTGTGTTTATGCAAGACAATGCCAAATAATCCTTTAACTTAATTTTGAGCAGTGCTATGTTTTTCAGAAAGAGACTATACAGAATTGGCTGGATAAAGAGAACTGTACTTCTGGAAAGAATTTCAGTGTTTTAAAATTAGATCTATATTTTTTATCCAATTTAAAATCTAAAACAAAACAAAAAAAAAATCTGCATTTCATTGTAGAAGGAAATAGAGTTTAATTTCCACAGGTAGGAGATTCTGCTTGGGTAGCTTTACCTGATGCCTCAGGGCTCTTAGCTCTCACCTTGCTTCAGGTTGTATGGGTCTTCAGAAAAAAGCAGGTTTCCAGTTAGTCCTTTTGGAAAGTTGTCAAGCTTCACCATCACCGTTGTGTTTTAATAGTATTTTTTTCATGTCCCTTCCTATAATTTTGGTATTTACAGTTTCCAGATGGCAGATAATTCAGCACAGCCCCTGACAGAGTTTGTTGAATTTTAGATCACCTAATGTCTGAAGGCTGTCAGAAGTTGCTCTGCAAGAGGAGCTAAACTCCTGAAATGCAATATAAAATAATATTTGGAGATAGTTTAAGTTTAGACCACTCCAAGACTTCAATGCCTCAGTTTCCTTGCAAATTTCTCAGCATTTTGGTTACCTACTTAATATTTGTTACCTGTAAGTTTCTTTAACAGGATGAGAAACACTTTAGTATTTAAATGCCTGTCCTTTCTTGGCTTATTCTTACTGAGAGTCCTCTGCAGATTCTGAATACTGAGAGTATTCTGCAAATTCTGCATTGGAACAATTCAAAGAAATTCTTATTTCAGTGAGGTTATTTGCCCAACCTGCACACTGGAGAGTGTGGTCATTTTTTCAATTTAGACACCCGGTGCCAAAAGGAAGTGGAATAATTTGGTTTACTCTCTACCACAAAGATACAGAGACTAGCACAGAACAGAGCATGTTTGCCTGACTTGTTCAGAATGACATGTGTCCTATGCAAAAGGTGATATTGAATCTTAGAGTTGATTAATCAAGATCTTTTTCCAGCCTTTTGTTTCATTATCTGTTTTGTGTATGTCTGGTTGTTGCATGAGATATATATTAGTTATTAAAACAAAACCCATTACAATAATAACCAGAAAAAAGAAATCACAAAGGGAACTGAATTTACAGTAAAGTGAATTTAGACCAATAAATCTGCACTCTATGGTAGCTTAGTCTCTTAATTGCAAATTAGTATCAGGCTGCTTCAGATTCAAAGTCTATGGCAACTGTGGAATTTTGATAATAGTTCCACAGAACTCATGACTGGGGTCAGTGGGATTCTGTGATCTTTGCACAATAGTATTCCACTGGTAAAATAAATCATAGCAGAGCATGTTTTACATCTATTTAAGGCTTGTGAGACTATGAGAACTTGGTTAGGTTCCTGTTCAATACTAATGAACGGGGCTCAGTTGTGACAGGTGACCCTCATTTGGCATAAGATTTACCATGACCATTTCATGGGGTGTTCCATTTCTTCCCCAGTAATTCAGTTATAGCCCCATTTTACCTGTCAATTCCTTAGGAAGCAGCAGAATTCAAGGTGTTTATTTTACACTGTGTAAAAATAGGCATTTCAAAATGGGTTTGGCTGGGATGGAATGGCAGTACTTCTGGGAGTTCTTGAAGTAACCTCTGACAAAAGTGGATCAGAAGCTGGGAGGGACAGCAGGGGATGAAGGCTCTCATTGCTTGTGGGAGGAGTGGAGAGTCTGGTGTAAGCAGATGTGACATCCTGTCCCTCCGTGGTCCCAGCAGCCAGGCAAACTGGTGTGCTGGGGAGCAGAGCTGTGCCCAGTGCTGCTCCTGCCAGTGTCCCAGTGCCCCTGCAGCAGCAGCACAGCAGTGTCTCCACATGCCCTGCAAAGGTGGGATGTCATTGCTGGGCAGCCGTGTGGTAACCCTGAGAAAGGGAAGACTTGGATTTAATGCTGAAATCCAGCTAAAGGATTTCAAGCTGAGGTTTCTCACCAAGTAGTGGACTCTTAACCACTCAGCTGTTTACTGGATTGTGATGAAGGGCATCCTTTGTGCTCCTAGGAATGCAAAATTTACAGGACCAGGGCGACAGAGAGCACCAGTAAGAGAAACAGGACTTTATAATCTGGTGGTGAGGTCACTTCCTTGGAAGGGGGAAACACAGGCTGGACTTTGAGGACTCTGTATGTACTTTACATGAAACAGTGCACAGTTTATGAACTGTCTTGGAAGATTAAGCAGAACTAAGTGTAACCTATGAAGTGGTGGATTGAACAATTTCTGTCTAAGGTGCTTCGTCAATAATTGTGAGCGAAACTTCAAAATGATGGTAATAAACACAGAATGAAAGTAAAGTTTTTGTACATGTGGTTTCTTTTTTTTTAGATTCTTGCTATTGCAAAATTGATTCATTTCGTAACAGAATTTTACGTGGTGAAAGCTTTTGTTTAATCCTATTTTAAACCTCTGTATAATCTTATTTTAAATGTGCTAATCAAGCTATGTTTTGTGTACTTGCCAGAAAAATTATTCTTGATTTGTGTTATAGTTCAAAGAGAACTGAGCATATTTAAAATCAATAGAAATTCTACGTCCACATCTGTGGATATAAAATGTTGATGTAATTGTGGTGCATGCCAGAACTCTTGTATTTCTCAGCTTACAACTTCAAAGTGAAGAAATGAAAATGTATTGTACTACAGTGCATGACTAGATTAGGGTATTAAAGCAGGTTCTTTATTATGTTTACCTCTAATTTAGTTGGTTTCAAAAACTCAGTTGTTATTAGCTAAATTTACAGTGGCAGTTTTAGGTTTCTAGGAAGCTCCAGTGACCTCTGTAAAGAGGTAATTCAGTGAACCTGTCACTAATAATTTCGTTCTGCAGCTAATAGTAATGGGTTTAATCCAGAAATTATGAGCTGGCCCCCTCTTCCCTGAGGGAAATTTCTTTCCACCCTTAAATATAAGGAGGAGTGAGCACAGGAAATTTAACAGAACCTGTTCTTTCATTTTTGAAATCATGAGGCTTTTGTGAAGTGTTCAGAATCCAGTGATGCACAGCAGAGTTTTCCTTGAATTACCTCCCTCTGAAGGTTTCACTGTTGACATTTTAATGGACTACAGCTTTGTCTGCTGTCACTCACTGATTTACCTGAAAACTAGTTCCTGATGGCTGTGGAGTCTTTGGGGTGTGTTCTGTGCACAAGGAGCCTGACTGCTCTGTCATGCTCTGACTGATAATCTGAAGAGCATCGATGCTCCTGCTCAGTGTTTACAGTAGCCATGCAAGGAGCTCAGTAATGCAGCCCTTGTGAGGAAAGTCATAGCAGATAATGATGTTCTTGAACTGTTGACTTGTTTTTTTTCTGAAAGAAAAAGTGCAGTCATTCAACAAGAGACCTGGGAAAATGCCCATCAGTGCCTTTACCAATTGTACCCCACTATGTTTTAGTATTGAATTAGAATGCTAATCACTGACTTGTTTTCCCATCTTGTCCTAATGAAAGAAAGTCCTGTATGTAGGGAACTGGAATTTCAGTTTGTAAGTGGTTTGAGCACAGCCCTTTGTTTCTGTTTTGTTATTTTGTGAGAATTCAAAGCTAGTTCAGCAATAACTTTTTGTACAGAAAACTCAGAGGCAGACATTGTGTATCATGCTTACCCCTGTGATTTGCATTTCTGCCTTTTAGTTATATTCTCTGCACTGCATCTTTTTCTTGAGAATTTTTAAAAGTTTCTCTTTGGTCCTATAAAGCCTATTGCTTTTGCAGTTTGTACTCTAATATAAACATTAAACATTATATGCACGTGTTCTCCTAAGTGAACCTAAATCATCAGTGCCACTGAAAGAAATGCATCTCCCCCATCTGGTTATCCTTGCTTGCTATAGCCACCATCCTTACGCCAGCAAACAAGCTTGTGCAAGTATGTGGGGAGTTGAATGTAGAAAATTTGTTGGGATTAAAACTGATCTCTGAAGAGGAAGTGTGTGGGTGAGCATGATGAGCACATGTTTGCGTGATAGGCACTTCCCTCTTAAAATTACTGCCTAGCTCTGAGATTCTTTGTCCTCTGACCCTGGGCCAAGCATTCCAGGTTCCTTTCTCTCTCTTCAGCCCCCTTCCCCTTGATATGTGTGAGCAGTTTGCTCTCACCCCTGGTGTATAATGTGCCAGTAACTAGGGAGCTCAGGGTCACTCACTGTGCACGGTGTTGGTCCTGCCTGGCAGCTCACACTCATCTGTACTGGAAAGGTGGAAGGAACGCTGGCTGGTATTACAGTCTCTTCTAATGCCTAGCAGTAACTCCGTGTGCCTTTTTGAGTACTGTGACCAGATCCATGTGATACTTTTTTTTCCCTTTTTTTTGTTCACTGTGAGGAAAAACATGGATGTCTCATACAGGTATGAAGAACAAGTCATGCAAAATTCATTGGGATGGTTCCTTCAAGGTTAGATTTTTCTTGGCTTTGTTTCTAAAGCTAACTCTTTCTCAAAGTTTTTTGGTTTTGGTTTTTTTTTTGCTGGTAAATTTATACTTGTTTTGGAAAGGGCATATGCAGAGTTTAATATCTTCTGACAAATGGAGCAACCTTACTGAGGCTGATCTTTTTTTTTTTAATAGCTGGGCTGTGAGTTCTGGCTGGGAAGGTTGGTATCTTTTACATGCATTGCTCTTTAAAATGGTATCTGCTGGTGACTGTTAAATCTGTAGACTAAACAAGTCTGTTTTGTGAAGTAAGATTTAAAATTATAAAAGCATATTTAGGTTTTAACATCTGAACACTTGCTATAAAGGTTCAATGGCTTGGTAGTAAATGGATTTCTCAGGTTCATTAAAATTACCAGTGCCCACACCCTGGAACAGGTACATGGTGCAGTTAAGGGAGCTGGAAGGGAGGGAATTGCAAAGGGACCAAACTTTCCTTGGAGCCATGAAATGGCTGTGCAGCTGCTGCTGCCTGGGGCTGCCAGGAGTCTTCCACAGCTGCTGTTTCCTTGTCTCCATGTCTGATAATGGAGGTGCTCTGTTGGTGTTAACTTTGTACAGCTGTGGTACTGCTGGCATATACCCAGGCATTCCTCTTTGCCAGGATATAAAAAAACAACTGCACAGTTGTAGTCTCTTATGACCAACAGTGACTGGTGTTCTCTCAATTCTCATAGCCTGGCTTCCTTTGCAGATTGGTATCAGAGTCCTGATCCTCAAATCCTGGGTATGGAGAGATACTGTACTCCTAAATACATTTCAGCAGCTGATCCTCTTTAGATTCCCTAATTCCTGTGTGAAGAGAGTTAATCTGATACTCGAGTTCATATAACCAGTAGAGAATCAAATCCTATTCCAATGAATCTTCTAGAAACTGAGCATGTGTAACCTGTATAGTAATTGGATAAAATGGTAAAATCAGTATTGTCCTACTGAATTTCTACATACATCACAGAATGTATAAAGTAATCTAGTCAGAGTCTGCTCTTGAATTCCATCTTTGAGTAGGTATCCAGCTGTATTTATTGAACATAAATCTCAAGAGGTACCCTTAAGCTTGAAAAGCACTCAAGTACCTCACCTTAGACATTTTGGTCAATACTAGGCCATCTTCTGCATTGAAATCTGGTTTGTTAAATGGACTTTATGCAGAGAAGTAATTTATCTGGGTTTCTATTACAACTGTAATGCAATGTTTGTGTACCTTGTGCTTTTGTAAAGGATTTCTTGATCTGAACATTGATGAGGAAGGTACAATTGCAGTTTTGTACTGACAACACAAGTTCTGTACAGTCAGAGCCGTGTGGGAACCTGTGCACAGTAGAAAACACCAGATCAGTTCTTTGAGAAGATACACCTCATTATCCCTGGGCATAATGCAAAAGGAATAGAGGTAGCATTAAAGAAATCCATAGGGGAATGTTATGTAGGTGTTTCACAGTTTAGACTTGTCTCAAGGTATTTCCTGTAGAGTAGCAGGTGAAGCAGAAGCATTTCAAACTTGGTGAACAGTTTTGGAAGTTGTGACTTGCATATGATTGACAGTAACTGTATTTAGTCTAAGTGGTATGAAATCAGAGGCTCCTGCAGAAATCTGACATCTCCTTCCAAAGCCACAAAGGTTGGAGTTCTGAATGGTCTGGTGGTTCTTGATTTATCTGAAAATATGAGGAATTCCCAGGCTCACATCTGTTTGCTAAGAGACAGCCAGAAAAGACTGACTTTGCATTGCAGGGGCTGTGTTTGGGTAAGCCTGTGGCAGGCAGGCAGCCTGGTGAGCAAACATTGAGGTTGTGCTCAAATACCATTTTCTCCTGCCTTGTCTGTCAGGCCTTCGTTAGTGTGTCAGTAAAGCTCACTTCAAATAAAAGGTCCTCTGTGGGCTCTAGCAATGCTTGTTTACTCCAAACACTTAGATCTCTCTTTTTCTGGGGGAAAAAAAAATAGCTCTGGTGCTTATTTCACTTTCCTAATGAAAAAAGGTGAAGGTGTGATGCTGGTTGAGCACAGAAGGAGGGGGAGCTCTTTCATGTATTGTTCGAAGGTTTAGGCAGTTAATTTTGAACGTCTCAAAAAGAAAAGAATAAAAAAGAAGCTGGTAGGGGTTTTCTCTCCTGTTAGTTTTACTAAACCAAGGGAGCTAGGCTAAGCTGACATAGGCAGAAGAAATGTTTCAGAATTGTTTCAGAATTGCCATTATTACCTAGTTTACTCTGAAGTGAAGAGCAAGAACCTTCTGTTTAGTTCTGTAAGTGAATGAAGCGAATAGCAAAATAAGGAGTTTTCTGATATCTGTAACATAAAAGTTTATTTGGCACACAGCTGTTAATATTGCATAAGCATTATATGGCAATACTTATGCAGTTGCAATAAGTACAGATGTTACGTTTTTAGTTTCCCTAAATTTAGTTCAAAGCAGTTGTCCCTATCTTAAAAATAATTGATATCTTTTGAAAGAATCCCATACATTGCAAGACTTTGCTGTTTCCTGAACTAAGAATATGAATCTGAAAAAAGGGACTTTTTCTTTGCTTCCCTAACTGAAATGGAAATAGTAGTATTTGTAGTTTCTGAACTGCTGCTATATGAATTTCTCGAAATGATGGGAGAAATGCAGTTCTTTGTTACTTTTTGATTGCAGACAAGCTAATGTGGTGGTTATTAAAACAGTATTAGTAGAATGCATTTCTCCTGTCATGGGGAAAAAAAAATTACACTGCAATAGTCACTTTCACTGCCATGAGGCTGGTGGTTGTGATTTAAGTGCTGGTGTTGTACAAGTGGTAGAATTACTGCTTTTTATGTCACTTGTTTATTTTATGTTCAGATAAAGCATTCTGTTAGTTTTTCCCCTTAGTCAGTCTGGACTATTTTACAAGTGACATTATACATGTGTGCACTTACATAAGATACGCTTAAGTTTAGTTACTTCATAGTGGAAAAGGTACACCTGTGAGAAAGGAATGTGAATGAGAAAATATAACTGGGTGTAAACATGTTTATGCAGCTGCATTTTAATGTAACTTATTATTGGAGCACTCTGTTTAGAGAATGAAACTTTGACAGCTGAAGACAAGCTATTAAAAATTCCTTCAAAACATCATAAGCTGTAGATAAATCAGAAGTACGGCTATTCAATTCTGCTTCCAGATTTATTTGGTTTTTTAACAAGTTTTCTTCATATTAGTATCTGAAAACTATTTGAGATGCTAATAAAACTGTCTTATAAACTTTCCATATTAAAGCTTTTTTGCAGAGTATTAAAACTAATGTTTTCTTCTGTTTTTCATGATTAATGCACTGCTTTCAGTTTTATTTTAGTAATGTAAATAATTTCATCCAGTGTGGGGAATTTTAAAACTTAATAGCTTCTCAAGGCTTTTGTGTGATGTGGAACTTGAGTTACTGTGGAGTCTCAGATATGCATTTCAATTCAGAGTATATGTGGTTTGGAAACATGGAAAATAAAAGGTTTATGTCTGTTAGATCTCCACCAAAAAGGTCATTAAATTTATATTAGTATTTCTATTCTGTAAGTAGATCAGACAAGGTAGTCTTATACATCATAAAACTCAGCCTTCACATTTAAAATCTCAGAATCTCAATGAAAAAAAGTTAGAGAAATGCTGCTGGTGACTTGTTTGGGGGAAGAGGCAAGGCTGTAAAATGTCATTATCATACTTTGAGAGCTTTTTAAAAAAATCAATAAAGGACAAAAAATCAATAAAGGAAATAGTTTAGAATCAGGCTGTATTTGTTTGCAGATTCCTACTGAACTAACTTTTTCATTACTCTGGGGACTGAGAGGACATTGTTCTAGGCCCTTCATGGACAATGAAAGACTCTCTTTGCCCCCAGAAATTTATTTCTGTACTTTGACTTTGTGTTATTTAAGCTGATGTGGCCTTAAATGTCCAGTTTCCAGCATATTAAAAAAAAATGTGTTGGGATCCGGTTTATTGAATGTAGTGTGTGGAGTTTAAATTTTCCAAATCCAAGCCAGATGTCCTTTGCATATCTTAAACCCAAACAACCAAAACAAATAAATAAACCAAAGCCCGAAAACAACCACAATGAATAGAGCTTGAGCAGTGAGCATATCTTTTCCTGTCACTAGAGCTAGAGAAAGACTGCTTTGCAAGGTTTAAAGATTTCTCAGCCTGTAAACTCACTCAATTCTCAGCCTTTCTCCAGGCTATCAATTATGAAAGGTTTTGTGATAAAGTCTGGATGAGTGGAAGCTGGAGAAGGACAGTCAATTTACTTCACATCCTCTATTGATCAGGCACTATTTCATCTTTGTGGAGGCAGCAGTCTGTAACTGGAGGACTCTACTTAAGGCTTCTGCCATAGGTATATGATGATATTGAAACAGTTTTGTTTATAGTACAACCTGTATTTATTAGAACGTCTGTCTCTTCGACACTTCAAGGAGAAGAAAAATGTGTATGGAAGAATACCAGTGTAAGAGGATGCAGATTTTAATACCTTGAATTTCAGTCACTTCCTTCATCACGTATCTCAAATAAACCTACAGATTGAAGTGCCAGATTTTCATTGCTGACTGCTTTTGGTTTTATATTTTGCAGTATTTTCATTCATCTCTGGGTGGGTAACAGAAGCTGTAAATTAACTCTAATTTTCAGAGGCCAGTTTTGAGAGTTTCCAGCTTCATTTCCTTATGGACACAGCCATTCTCTTTTCAGGTTCAGTTTGTGCTTAGGAGCAGACAGTTCACGTTTGCATGGCTGCAGTCTCAGATAAGTCACTTTGTGTCTTTGCCTCGTATTTCTGGATCCAAGAGCACTTGGGAACACCGTGTAGGCTCTTGGATCTCTGCAGGTTGTCAGGTGTGAGGATCAGTGGCAGTCTAGACCTTCTAATCTCTGATGGATCAAGCTGACTCAGCCCAGTTAACTTCCACAATACCTAGAAGCTGCAATCTCCTGGTCTGTGCCCTGTGTGCCTCCGAATAATTAAAGTAGGTGCTGCTGCCTTAGTATTACCTCAAGTGTTGCACAAAAATATACTTTAGTATGAAAAGTAATAAATGAATGGTTGGTTCCTACCATATTTTTCCTGCTACATTGTTTATTTTAAAAGGCATTTGGTCAATTGCCTACTGTAAGTGCTGTGCTATGGCATCTAAAAAGCAACAGAGACTTTTGCGTCCAAGGAAAAAAACCTACCAGCCAGGAAATTCTGTAGGTGGATAGGAATTGTAATAAAAATTCAATGTAGCTGTAATAAAATATGTGCAGAGTACATGTGCCACGTGCAGAACTCATTTTGTCATTTTAACCTCTAATTGGCTCTTTTATTCCATATTCCCTTATTCTCCCCAGTTCATTAGCAATTCATCAGAATTTCTAAAGCACCTCTTGTGCCTTCTGTCTGGCTTTCAAGGATTTTGGAAGCCTCTGCATTTTTCTCCTGAGCACTTGCTTAGTTCTTCATCACCCATTTGTTCCCAGAACACCTAAGACTTCCACCAACTCTCTTAATAACATTCAATGCTCAAAGCCTTTCAGTTTCTTCTGGATCTCTCTGTGGAAGAGTGACACTGTGCCAAGGAGAGCCTGTGATTAGTGTCATATTAAGCTGAGAGAGGCAGGTGCAGGCATCCAGCCAGGAAAAGGTACAAGGTGTAGCTGCACCTCCTGTGGTGGAAGGGTGGCAGCTTGGCCACGGCTCTTGATCGTGGGCAGCCAAAATTTAAAGAATTGGCTGCACTCGATGGCATTGCCTGATGTGTTCAGTTTAGGAGAGGCTATGAAAGGGCCATGACCAAGTGTTGCAGCTCTTTGTGTCTTGTTTGAAGAGAGAGAATGGTCAAACTTCTTGCATTACAGCACTCTGTCAGTCACTTTGTAAATGCAAGCTTCAGTTTATTAGGCTCGTTTTCTTACACAGACTACAGCTCACCTGAGTCTCTACCATGGTTATCTTCATAACCTTTTTCCTAAGTATAGTATACAGAAATCTGGGAACTGTATTGGTCTTTTTAGTACTACGTGATTTTATTCATGAAGTATACTGTGAAAAATGCTATTTTGAAATCTCAATTTGAAAAAACAACTTGTGATAGGAAAATAGAGAAAGCATCTCTTATGATAAGTTAAATAATTGTTCTTTGACTGAACAATCAAAGTACTTGTAAAATGTATTGGTAGATCCATAGGTAGACAAAACTTCCTGATGCATTGAGGTTCATTTTGAATTAAACCAAGGCTAAATTAGTAGTGCAGATGTCCTCCAGATTGCCTGCATAGATGCATTTCCAGGCAGTGAATAGGACAGAGTGTTACTCATTTATCCTCTCGAGGCATCCACAGATCAAATCTGACATTCCTGCTCTGCCTTGAATCACTCTTAAGTTCTTCCATCCTTTTTCACCTTCCCCTGGTTTTCCTGAACCTGCATTCCATACGCTGTAGGGCTCAGTTGTGTTTTTAATCACTTGCAAATAAAGAAGTCAGCATTTGTCTGCTATTGCTGGAGATGAATGGTGGGATAAGTAGCAACATTAGAAGTGATGCAGAAGATGATGTTAAAGGGTGGATGATGGAAATGTCCAAACCAGAAATATGCTGGGGGGACTCAGGGCAACCAAGGCTCTTGGGCAGGGCCTAAGTGTAGTGCAGGGAAAAGGATTCTGAGCACTTAGTGATGAGTTTGATTTTCAGATACTGGCCAATAATCTACTACAAAGCTGTAGTTCAAATATATGATACGCTGTTTAAATCCCATTTGGATACTTTTATTAAGTGTATCTCTGAACATACATTATGCATTTGTCTTATTGTCATCCTAGGGAACAAAGTATCTGCATTAAATTTGTGTGCTAAGAAATTAATACTGTTTTCTGCAGTACATGTAATCTTAGAGTTTTAATAGACTGTACTCCTGTAGATTTGTATAGTCCTTTTCCTTCTAGATATAAAATCAGTAAGCAAATACTCTGTGCCTCTTGTCACTTCTTCGAGGGGGTTAGCAAATACAAGGGACAGTATCTGCAGTGAACTGATACACAGTAATATTTATACATTTCAGAAATACTTTTATTAGTAGATAGGTTTTTCAAAAATACAAGGAGTTGTATGACTTTGTAAAAGTAACTGAGATTATTCTTCTGGTGCTTCCAGGCTATATTATGTGTTTTAGATATTCAGAAAGTGAATACTGTGTTGCAGTCCTGCTTTCATTTTGAAATATGGTTGAAAGTTACCTGCTTCGTAGTAGTGTTATTTTGCTTGATAAATACATTTGAGCAAAATACATTCCTTACATAAAATCTGTCCTAGATCATTAACACTGAATGGTTCTACCTTGGGTGGAAAGCAAGTTTTCTGCAAGAGAATCTGTTAATGTTAGAAAAATGATGTTCTAGATAGGATGGTGATGGTATGGGGGAGGTGGAGGCAGCAGTTGATGCCAGTGAAATTTCCCAGTTGAAGTTCAATGAGAAATCCAAGGAAGACAGGTTTAAAAAAAGTTTCCCTTTAGAAGTAGGGAAGCATCAGTTTCTCACCACCTTTTAAAGAGCAGATCCAATTAGCAGGAAGAACTACTTTGTGTAAAAACTTGTATCACAGTTGGAATGCATAATTCTAATGTCACACTAAGGGAAATTGAACATCAGTGTTTCCTTTGGTTAAATCTTTTGCTTTTAAAACAGTAAAGGTGTTTAAAGATGAGAAATTACTTTTGCTCCAACCAGTTCAACTTGACCCTGAAATCAGAGCTCCTGTATTTCAATAGAGAGTAAGGAGAGCACTTCTAAAAGCCAGTACCAGCCAGATGCACTGAATTGTGATCTACTTTGGATTTACAGGGACTGATTCACAAGATCTGTCCCAGGATGATGGCAGTTCAGAGGTTTGTATCTGAGATAGCCAGAGCTGAGGAAAAACCAGGAGTCAGCTCTTAAAACACAAGGCTTGTGAGTATATGGGCTTTAGCAGTTAGTTTGAACATAATATCCTGGTGTACCATAGAATGACACCCTTTATAGCACTTCTCCTGGTAGGGTTTAAACTCCTCATAGAACAGCTCTGTTATGTGAGCTGTTCCCCACGTTCATACCTAGAATTGAGGGTTCAAGTATCTCCAGACTTTGGTAATCTCTATTCTTTCATTTTGAGTTGTGAACCCTGAAATTTTCAGTTTTTTGCATTAATAGTCTGTAATAATTACGTTTATATTTATGAAGTCTTATAAAAAATTGTTATCTAACATATGTGGACATGAACTGCCAGATCCTCAAGTACTCCTGTGTGGAAGAAGCTTTCTTAGGTACAAATATCATAAAATCTGGTGGAGTACAAGCCCTTAAATCCCAGTATGTATTTCATTGCTGGAGACCTGTTGGAGATTTGTAGCCACACACCAATATTTTGTATGAAATGCCTGACGACCGAAGGATGAAGTAAGAGCTTGGTGCTGAGGGGCAAGCCCTTGCCAGGAGCTAATGAGGGCTGCAGTGAGTTTGGAAAGCGCAGTTTGGGGTCCGGGGCCTTCTCTGCCTCTTTCCCTTTGCGGCAGCCGGTGCCAAGGTGCTGCCGCTCGGGCTCTCCCGGTGGGAAGGCTGGCGCGGCGCCGGGGGGCGCGGGCAGGTGAAGCTGCAGCCCCGAGCCCGAGCCCTTCCCGGTCCCGGGGGCTGGCAGAGAGGGCGGGGAGAGCGGCCCGGGGCTCCCGCGGCACCGGGAGCGGGGAGGAGCCGCCAGAGCCCGGACCTGCGGCGGGGAGGGGCGGCCCCGGCTCCCGGCGCTCCCCGCTCGGGGCCAGTGCCGGGGGATACCTGGATCGAGAGCGCGCTGCCGTCTCCGTCCTGCGCATCTGGCCCGGACTGCGGCTGCTGAGTGGCGAGAGCTGGTGAGTTGGGTCGCTTCGGACCTGGCCGTGCCTTCGGATGGAGGTTTAACTCAGGGCGTTTATTTACTCCGCAGTGCTACTTTGTAATGCAAGTGGGCTCCTGGGGTTGTGAGAGACTTTCCGGCTGGGTAGAAATGCCGGAGAGCTTCGCACAGGACGCTGCCAGCGCTGAAGAGCCTGGTGAGAAAGCAAACCCCCCACCCCGAGTCGAGATGCGGCTCTTTGGGCAGATGGGCTGTGATAAAAGTGCTGTACAAGATTTATCATTTGACCTTCAGAGCACGGCTCAGCAAATGGGAGACTTTAAACCCGCTCACGCTTGGGAAATGAAGCGGGAAAAAAACCCCAAAAAACAACTCCCGTGTTTCGCTTTCGAAGAAAATTATTGCTGGACTGATAGTGTAAAAGTGCTTCGCTGTGTTTTCTGTAGCCAAATGCAAAGAATGCTCTGTGTTTATCAAATAGGTGGGACTGCCAGTGTGTACCTGCCTAATGTGCCCTGACGTTCCCACTGAGTCTTTGCCTTCTTTAATGTACTGTAGGAGGACATTATATTAGTGCTTCTATTGAAATGGGAAGAAAAATGCTAAAATCAGTAACAATTCTTGTTACTATGTTACTGTGTTCAAATATAGCCTTCAAATTTGGACAGAAAACAAAAAGTCTAATTCTAAGCAGATGGTGGAGAGGTTTCTTAACCTCTTACATAACATTAATATAGCCAGGGTGATGGTAGATATAGCTGGGGCCATACCTTAAAGTGTTGCTTTTGTATCCCTTTACAACTGTAATGATTTCAATTTTAATCCCACAGCATGATGAAGTAAAAACCTGTGGAACTTTCAATGCAAGTAACTCTTCTTACTGCCAGAAAGAGACATATTTTGGTTTATCCCCACTCTGTGTAAGCAGGATTAGAGCTATTTTGGATGAGAATATTTGCAATTACAAAAACGTTAAAGTCTTTCATATGGTAATGGAAAGTCAGTAAGTTGTGTAAATAAGATTTAGTGCGATGACAGTGTGGCAGTTGTAAGCAGTGTTTGGGGTTTTTTTAACAGCTTTCTGGGCTCTTAAACTGTGCTGAGGTGTACACCTGCTTTCCAGAACTATGCACATTTTTTCTTGAAGTAGTGTGGTTCCAATAATTTCTGCTTGTAGCTGTATCTCATTCCAAAGCTCAGAGTATTTGAAGCTTTTTCGGACTGCAGTACAATTTTTTCCATTTTGTCTACATAGATACTCTTCCCCCCCCTTTTTTTTATGAATTAAAACTTCAGAATCATACAAAACTTCTGGAAGAGAATTCAGAGCTTCTTGTTGTTTCTATCTATAGTCTAATTATATCTGTTGTAAATTTGGACTTTGAAAACACTTTGTAGTTAAAGCACTGCCATCGATTTCTGTAGTCAAAACCCTGCAAATTATTTCTGGAAATGGTTTGCTGTTGTTTTGCTCTCTCTGTGCCAGGAGAAGTAACTTTAGCTTAAAAGCAAAGCAAAATCTGTTTCTGAGGATCTGAAGAATCCTGGTTTTCCCACCCTTTGCAATCTTTCCCAGCTCCCTCACCCCACAGCTGTTACTGGCGGGTCCATTCTTGTGCCAGCTTGGCAGCGCCGGCTGCCAGTGCCCATCTGTACGTGAGCTGTGGTGCTGGCATGGTGACATCTGGAAACTCCCTGTCACAGGAACTGTGACAATTCCAAGGCAGCCTGCGACACAGGAAATGAACTCATGGAGTCTCAGGTTCAGGACAGGACAGCTTCACAGCCTCGCAGGATGTGCAGAGGCATGGCAGGGACAGCTGGCACTCAGAACACTTGGAGGAGGGGAGATTTCCCCTCTACAAACCTCTTCTCCTTCATAATTGTCCTGCCTCGTGGAACAAGGACTTAGATTTCTGAAAATCTGCTTGTTGATAGAGTGACATTAGTAGAGAAAATGGGTATTTATAGATTGCAGAAAACAAACTCTCATAATGGCATTTCTCAAAAATAGGAGCTGCATTGTACCAGTTCTCAAAGTGAACTGGCTGCATTAATAAAGATAGCAGGTAAACTTGCTTGTTGACGAAATAAGAATTTGAGACTTCCTGAAGCTGAAATGTGTACATTTAATATATTTTAAGTATCTGAGGGGAAAAAAAGGAAAGCACAGGGATGGCTTGTTCTGGGAAGCGCCTGTATTTCGTACAGAGAAGGCTTTTCAGGGAAGAGGTAGGGGTTGACAGCTGAAATGGAAAAGCAAGAATTGAGATATTGAGAGAAACCAAGCACCACATATGATAGCATTGGAGTAAGAGGTGGAGAATTTGAAAAATGTCTAGCTGAGAGCCAAAATGGTGATCAACAACCATAAAACATTAAAAAGCAGTTTGACTTGCTAAAGACCATTGCAATGATAGATAAGTGGACATCTCCCATGAAACCCGGTATCAAACACCAGGCACCACCTGTTACTTTTCTGAGCACTGAGAAAAAGCAAAGATACAAAGAATTCTGGTAATGTGAAGGAGGAGCAAACCCTCCTTTAGAGTGGCTGTGCACTGGCTGGCACAGCAGACAAAGCCTGGAGAGGATTTAACTGAGGTTACTGACTGTCAGGCTATTGGCCTCTTTGGAAAACTTCAGCATCTTAAAGGACTGTAAAGCCATTATTGTATTTCATCTGGAAGGAGCCTTACCAGGTAGCACTGGGATTATTAAATGTTGTTTATTTCAGAAATGCACTGCTTCTAGAATCCAGCTGGTTTAGATGAATTTTAACATGGAAAGACGTTTTTGTTACTTTGGACATTGTGTTCATCTCAGAACTATGATGTTTTGTAGCTGACAGGTCTGCAAAGTCCATAAAGCCTGGGCTTATTCAGCTGGCTGAGTGGTGCAATGCTGACTACAGCTGAAAAGCTTTAGATAACTCTGAAATGAAATTTGAATTTTGTGCTACCTTAAATGAAAACTCTAAAGTCTTACAACAGTTTAGTTTTGGTTTTGTGAAGTTACAGATTTTGGTTTTGTTTTTTTTTTCTTATATGATTAAAACAACACTAAATCCTTGGTTTTTCTCTGTTGTCTTCTAAAAATCTATAAATTATCTGTACTAATATATTAGGTTATACTAAATTTCCACTACGTCATTCCCTCTTGGATTTGCACTTCTGTCATTCCCAATTGCAGGCATTATGAGTCCAGATGGGATTTGTTGAACCAATGTTTTTTTAAGTCTGGTTGGGGGTTTTTTGTTGTTTTTTTTCTTTTTAACAAACTTAAATCAAGGAAAAATTCTTTCAGTTGCAGCCAAAGGAACAGGTGAACTTAATCCAAGTTTTAAAAGAACATGCTAGTTGGGGAGCACCAAATCCCACAATGTTTGTGTGGTACAATATTACTTTATTTCCTGAAGGGCTTGCAATGCAGATGGCAGCTGTCTGCTGGGTGAGCTGTGTTCACTGTTAGCTCCGCAAATAGTAGATGGATTACTCCATAAAAGTGTCGTGAAGGAATAGCACCACTGCAGACCATGGTACATTCCAGATATGATATTCTTCCAAGAGTTGTTTTGAACTGCATGGCTGAAGTCCTTTCTGAGGAGTTAATGCTATCAAGAGTGCAGTGATTAAAGACAATTCTGGTTTTCTTTCCTTAGCAGTCCAGCTGACATAATTTCTAAAGAGATGATCACGTTTAAAATACTTTGTGTTCAGCTGGACACATAGGATGTATTAAATATGTAGATTAGCACTTTTTCTAATGGTATTTAATCTTCTGTTAAGTAGGGCTGCCTGCATTGTACTTGTATTTTCTACAACCTCATTGTTCAGAATAACTGTCCACTGCACCAAAGCTTTCAGGTGTAAATTTTCGTAAGCCTGAAAATCCCACTGTACTGGAGAATGCCAGGTACTAAAGCAGTCTGAGGAGTGCAGCAAAAATAAGCTTCAACACTGAAAGAATTCAGAATTCTCAAAGACTGAATTTTCAAAGATTCTCATGTTCAGGATTTTTTTTTTCATGATCAGCATGTTCTTAGATTTCCCATGCCCATGTCATATTAAAAATTTTACTATGCTTTTACTTGTCACATCTTATTTGGCTTATTTCACCCTCTAAAGAAAAGACTCTCAGCTATTTCATCGGGCCATTGTTACATCTCTCTAAGTTTCCAGCCACTGCAATTATGGCAGAGGAGACAAAATGCAGTCAGGAGTTTCAGTGTGACAGCTGCACGTGAAGTCTTGCTGTCAGTGGATTTCCAGTCACTTCTACAGAGAGGGACACAAATGAAGTACTATAGTACCGAGTTTTTCATCCCCTTAAACACGAGTGAAACAAAACTCGGATGACATTGGCGTGGTCAAATTCAATGACTCAAAATAGAAAAGTTACCAAACCAAATGAAAATGTACAGCCCAGCTCACATTCTAGAGAATTGGTTTGAGTCCCAGTTCTTCTTAGCGATGACTGAATAAAATATTTAATCAGATGGCTACCTTAGCATGCAAAGTAGTCTTGCTTTAATATGTCATTGAAAGAACTTCAAGGCAAGCAGGTACTTCCATTGCCTCTCCAGAAGACTCCATAAAAATGGACAGAACTCAAGAGTTTCTCAAGGCTTAGGAAAAAGGAAAGAATTGGCTTTATCTGTTAAAATTTTAATGTTTGAAGTGTTCATGAATTGTTTGTTCAACAGGAGAACAAAGGCAGAATCGTATGTTGTGGTACTGATGATCTTTTCTTCAAATTTAGCGGTTCTAAAACGTTTCTGAACAAAAGGTACACAGGTAGATACTACATCTGTGGGAAAGAAAGCATTTATCTTAAATGGAGGCTGCTGAGGTGTCTGGACAAAAGTTACAATTCCCATGTCAGTGTTCTCAAGGGGCACAGATGCACTGAAGGGCCAAGCCCGTGTGTCTGTGCTGGGGGCACGAGTTTGGGCATCTGTGTTTGGCACATACGTGCCTGGCACAGAGATGTGTGGTTTCCTTCATGAAGTGATTGAAAACAGCTACTAGAAATTAATGTTGCAAGCAAAAAGGTTTAAAGCAAAAGGATGTGTGTCTGTCTTCCTGAAATATCAGTTATTTGCAGTCTCTCTGTTTGCAGTTCTTTCTGTTCTGTTATTACAGTAAACGGTAACTGCAGTCATTGTGCAGCATTTTCAAGTGATAATAGGGATGGGTCCAACTAACTTAGAAACAAATGGAACAGCATCACCGTGCATCTCTTATGTGAGTGAATGTAAAAATAAGCAGCCAGAAATTCCTAAAATGCTGCCAGACACCTGGAGAGGAGCTTTCTCTGCCTCTATGTCCAGCTCTCACCGTGTCTACTGACGTTTGACGTTGCCTGCAGTGCGAGAGAAAACCAGACTGCTGAAACGCAGTGGAATTTCACGTAACTAATATGTCTCTTCAGACCAAACTGAAGTTTAGCCAGCCCCTTGAATTTGCTCTCTGTGCTCAGCAGAAAGTCCTCCTTGGGCTTGACTTGCCTGGGCCAGGGGAGGGGGTGCCCGGCAGGAATGTGTGGAATTGGAGGCTGGAAAAATTTGCTTGTCAAGCAGCATATTCTCCTGTTCAGAGCAGTTAGTTATCTAAATGAAAGTGATTTCCCAGGGCATCTGGCTCTGCACATGATCTAGAACAAATAGCTGAGGATTAATTTTCGTTTCAGAAGTGGAGGATTTAGCTCTGTCTCAGGAAGATGCTACGCGGGGGGCTGCCAGGGGAAGCATTCCAGTCGGCAAAGCACTTTCTGCTCAGAATTAGCATTCAGGCAATTAAATAGCTCAGCTGGCTGGGCAGGCTTAGCTCTCTGAGCACTCAGCAAAGGCATCAGGGAAGAAAATGAGTTAGAAACTTCCCTGCTTATCTGCCTTAATCTATGTGTATTGTGTCTCTCTGCAAAGTTCTCTGTCTTTAATGCAAGCCTTGCAATTTGGGCTTGCAATACTGTTAAATAAATTTGGTATTAAAAAGTCAAAGCAGTTGTAGTTAACTGATTCTGTTTTACCAGCAAGTGTTGATTTATTTTTCTAAGTAGTACATAATTAGTGTTTTTCTTCCTCTTTCTCCTCCTCCCTCCCCCAGGCCCATGTAAATTGGGTAACAAACTCTTACCTGAGTGTGATGTTTGACCCTTCATGTTATTTATCAAAATAATGATCTCCAACTTACCTTTTTATCTTATTAAAACAAAGTTATAGTTAAGATGGGAAAAATTGGCTGCTGTGAGCACTTCACACAAGTTTTGATCTGGAGCTGTGGTCACTTCTACGATGTTAATAGTGCACATTTACCTACATATTGCTTGAAAAACCTTAGGAGAAAATCTTTTAATATCCTTCATTTACAACATGGTAAATTATGTACTGCCTTTAGAACACGTGTCACTGAGAAGCAAGAACTTCTCAATCAGCAGTAATTCAATCTTGGGATTATTTTTTTTGTCAAATTGAGAAAAACATGTCATCGTATTCTATCTTTTTAGTATTCATAATAGTTCATTTTGAGCTTCTGCTAAAGACCTAGTCTACTATTCAGAAAATATTCAGATACGTCTGCTGAAATGGTTTGATTTATTCAAATAAGGCATTTCAAAATTTCTTTATAAACATGGATATGCCTCATTTTTAATGGAAACTGGAAAGGAGGTTACTGAGACCAGCACATTATTGGTTATTAAGTAATTTCTATTGTGTGGGCTTGTCTCCTGCAGGTTTTTAAAGCACACAGGTAAATTGCAGTGCAAGATGTGGATGGTGACACCGTTTATACCAAAATCTATTTTTATAAATAGTGGCTATGGCTTAGTTTTGTGCACAATGATCTTGCTCTTCATTTCAACCAGTATTTGTTAGCTGTGACACAGACACTGTCAAATCTCTATTCATTTGACTTATAATTTGGTTTAATCACTGAAAATTGACATAACTTCACTCTTAACATTTTATTGAACAAATTTAAGTACATTAAAATATTCTTGGCAGTGCACGTGACTCCTTTCTATTTCCCTGTGTTGTGAAAGGTGAAGCTCAGAGCAGAGTTTTACTCACGTTAATCTGAAGTTATTTTGAGCATCTGAAAACACTGCAACTCTTAAACTGTTTTATTTGTTTCTTCAGGAGCAACACGTGCCCACTGAGAACTCGGAGCATGGCAATGAGCAACACCAGTGACTCTGTGGTCCTGAGCAATGGCAGCATCTTGTCAAATGCTGCCAGCCCAGGGGTTGTTGCAGCGAGTGATGGAGACATCACGGTCCAACAACTCCCATCCAAGGAAACACCAAGAACAAAACCAAGTCCAAATGGCTGCCTGCAACTAAATGGTACAATCAAACCATCCTTTCTGCCTTTAGACAACCAAAGAACTCAGCAGATGTTGTCGCAATGCTGCCACCTTTGTCCATACCACCATTCTTTAAGTAGCCATAATAGCAAGCAAGAATGTCATTCAGTGGTTGGCAGCTCAGCACCATCTCCTATGACCTCGTGCTGCATGCAGCCACACACTGAGTACTCAGCCTCTATTTGCCAAAAACACACTCCTATCTATCAGCCTGCCTGCTGTCTTCAGCCCTCCCCATCCTTCTGCCTTCACCATCAGTGGCCTGACCATTTCCAGCATCAGCCTGTGCAGCAGCACATAGCCAGGATAAGGTAAGCTGGTTGCATTATTTCTTAGTTCTCAGAATGGGTAATCTTTCCCAGAACTATTTTGTTTTCCTACAAAAGTAGAAGATCTGAAAGGAAGATGAATCAAATTTCTTTCCTAGTGATTTTACAGATCAATTTTCGATGCATTACCAAGTTATTATATCCAGAAGAAACCAAGTCAGGAGATTTGTTTTGCTGGACTCCATAAATGTTCCTGAAGTGAATTAGTTCTTTCTTGGGAGAAAAAAAAAAAAAAAAAAAAGGCTGGTTTTTTTTTTTCTTCTTGGGGATTGTTTAGAAGCTCATTAGCTCTTTTAGAAGACACAGGGTATACCTCTATTGTATCAAACAAACCAGTACAGAGATAGCTAAGAATACACTGAAAGATCTGGTGTGTGTGCATAGTCCAATCAAAACACACATTTCCATTAAAAGATGCATTCAAAAATACTTTAAACAATTATATTTTCAAATGTACAGGGTGTTTTTATTTTGTTGTGTCAGCTGGTTCAGTGGGTTGCCCTCATGTCTTTCCAGTGCAGGTTATCTGCAAAGCTTTAAAATTGTGCTCAGATTGAGAAATTTGGGATTGTTCCAGGTTTTAGTCCTTTCTGTTCTCCATTTCATAAGAACTTGCCTCTGTACTTGTTAGCTTTGGAGTTCTAGAGCTTCAGGGAATGACAAACACAAGAAAATTCTTCTACAGCCTCCTGGTCCTGGGCAAAATCAGTCAATCTAAGGCAATTTCTAAAAAACAAATTCCCCTTTGAAGGAAGACACCTTGAAGCTTTTAAGCAAGGTTATTATTTTTTCTGGGTTGCAGTTGGGCTAGAAGTGGTGGATTTTCATGGGAGCATTAAAAACTACCCTTCTCCTTGTTCTCCAACATCTGCAATCTTGTTTAAGAACTTGGAGCAAGATTTGTTTCTCAGTCAGTTACCATGATTTTGTCTTGATGAAATATAGGAACTAATTTTAAACTCCTAAAAATATCAGACTAGGAAAAACATGTAATGTGGAAAAACTCAAAGTGAATAAAGCTTTTTTTCTCCTAAGGTAAAAGCAGATGAAAATAGCGATGATAATAGAGAGCACAAATCAGCTTTCTCCTGCCAGTTACTCCACTTACAAATGGAAAAAATCATAGTTGTCAGAACTGCTTACTATCAGAGATAATTTTTCCACCCCATGCTTGTTTAAATGTCAAGCAAAGATGGATAATTTTGTATGCAAAGGTATGCAGGAAGTACTATTGTAAGATCAGTCATACTTTTCAAAATGTGAAAAGTTGGAATGGTTGCACTGATTTCAGTGTTTTTCCCCCTGTGCAGCAGGGCTGTTAAACTTCATCTGTATTCCATAGTCATGAGGAAGGGAACAAATGCCATCCATAGTCTGGGTTTCTGGTTTTAGTCTAGAAATAAAAACAATAAAAATTTCTTCTGGATATGATAAAATAATGTTTTCTGTCATACTTCACTGATACAAAAACTGTTTGAAGAGCTCTGATTGGACTCTTGAGCCAAGATGTTGGTTTTTCATCTTGAACTTCCTTGCCATGCCATACACTTCTACAAAAATGTACAGAAATTATGAATAATGATTTATGATAAATGGTTTGTCTTACTGTGAGCAGTCAAACAAAGATGCAATCCAACCTTTAAAGCACTTATACTTATTTAATCAGCTCTGTTAGCATACCCTGCATATCCCTATCAAATGATTATTGGACTGCTTCCATGCCTTTTCATTCCTTAACTGCCCATGGCTGCATTAATGGACAGTGTGTACAGTGTATACTGATCTGACTGTCACTTAGCATGGCAGCAAAGACTTTTTTTCTCTCTCCATACTCAACAAGGTGTGGCTAAATACCACAGTCTCTCATTGCATTGTGAAGTTATCACCCAGAGAGGCCACTGTCAATGTAGCCATGTTGGGAGATGGTAAAAACTGGGAGCAGCTGGATGCAGCACTGCAGGTAGATGGATGTGCACTGAAGAAGAAGCAAACTGCCTCATTTGTAGCTACTTGGCAGGGCTAAAAAGGAGAGGTGATAAATGTGTATTCATTTTTTATGTGCTCGGGTAACTTCCTGTAAACAGAGGAATAACACTTAGGTGTGTGATATTTTAATGTGATCATTGTTCCACACTTTTAATTTTATTGCAGTTTGAGCTTATAATCTGCACAGCAGCTTCTTCTCCAGGTATCTTTATTACAAGGTTCATTGGAAATCATCCAACTTTATAAAATGTGCATGCTTTAACAGGATTATTTAAAATATAGGCTCTCGTACAATACATTAGTTAAATTCAGTATGTAGTTAAACTACACTTAATTTAGCTTCTTTCTATTTTTAAAAAATGCATTCAAATACTGTTAGAATTTTAAGAAGGGGCAAAGATATGATTAGATAGAGGAAGGTGAACACTCTTTGCAGACTGTTTCACTGATGCTTATAGCTCTGGGCAGGTAACCAGTTGTTTCAGCACAACAGGTTTTGTCAGGTTTTGAAGCCCAAGGCTTAACATTTGTCAGTGACCTAATATTAAAGGAATGTGGCTCTAGTATATCGTTGCAGATTGGAGTGAGTAAAGACAGATTGAAATAATGCCACACTTGTCCTGTCCTCTTAAAGCTGGCTGGATGTGGAATTTTGTAGAGGGTTCAGCTTTGAAGTTTAACTAAATTACATGGAAACATCATCTCTCCACCATATCTTGGGAGTCTGGACAACTGTTAGTTTTTTTAGGTTGGTGAAAAAGTTCTGTAGCATAAAAGAAAATATTTTTAGTGTTTGGTGTTTTGCAGCATTATTCTGGTAAAAAATTCTACTGTAAATGTAGGTAAAAGAGGACAGTCAACATTTGATTGTAATGATACTGATGAATTTTAGATGTTTTTCTGAGGTTGGAAGATCTTGAGTAAAGTTTGTGTTATTTTGTGCACATTTTTAAGAAGTAGCTCATGTAAGTATGTTCATACCTCTTTTTTTCAGTGACCATACTATCTTGACCACACAAACACTCCTGGGAAATTCTAGCCATCTCTCCATATCAGAATGTAGTTGTCTGGGGGTTTGATTTGCTTTCTAAACATTTCTAAATTTACCCGTGTAGGAGCATGGCACATTTAATTCTCTTCTGTTCTGTTGGATGATTTTTTTCCCCTTGCCTTGTGCCTTTGGAGAGCTCATGCTGAAGTATCCCATTTTGTTGGAATGCTCCTCTGTATCTCAAGAAACCTGGGGCTTAGACACCCTGGAAGATATATGGTTACTGCCCCTCCTTTGCTGCCACCTGCTTCTGTAGTCATCAGCAGCCTTCACCAGGGTGAAGTAGAAATTGGGAAAACCAACCAAGTAAGGCTGTGAAAGAGGTGTGAAGATTATCCATAATGACTGGAAGCACTGAGTTAGGAGTCCCTAGGGAAAAGTAAAATTCTGCAGCCCGGTATCATTCTTAGTGGGATGAAAGGAGGATAAATAAATAGTGAACAGTTGCATTGTTCTCTAGGAGAGCTAAATACTAGCATTTTAAAGAAGCCAGAAAACTCATAATCTTTCCTGGTATTTTCCAAAACCTCTTCTTCATATAGAAATGTATGCATGTAGATAGGAGTGGAAGAGAAAGGATGTGCAGAGGTCATTCAGGAAGTTGGCTCAGGATTGTGGAAGACATGAAATAACAGTGGTGGTATCTCTGGTTCCAAATTGGATTGCTTCCCTCAGAAATGTATGGGAAGTTTTTAGTGAGAAAACACAAGTCAAAAGCTACCTGCATGCCTATTAATCCTGATGTCAACTCTGCTGTAAATCTCTCTGGTGATTAAATTTAGAAAACTTAGGTCTGTGGACTCAGAGACAAAAGGTAAGGGCAGAAGAGGTCAGGGAGCTGAGAAGGAACTGCTCGTGCTGCTCCTAAGGAAAATGCTCCAGACTGGCCAGTGTGTGCAGTGCTTGCACTTCTGCAGTATCAAACCAATAAATTCAAGCAAGCACTCTTGGCTCAGGGTGAACCTGCTTTGTGTCACCCACTGTTATTTACTTTTTTAGACTATACTGTTAGTGCTTTTGTCTAAAGCAGACAAGTAAGGAAAACTGTTCTGAAAAGCATCTGAATTATCTGTGGTAAAAAAAAAAATAGGCTGAAAGGATATATGGGATGATCTCTCGACAATCACGCAATCATCTCAAGCTGGAACTGGAAAATAAAATCTGTTTAAGGCCCTAAAGAATCCTTACTTTGGCTAAAATTTAAGAATTGCTCCTCATTGCCCACCAGCTAACTCTGGAGGTTTTAGCTCCCAAAGCTTAGTTAGTTTAAATTGCTAGATTCAAAGTTTTTGCTTGCTAGACCAATTTATAATCTAAAGAAGGCAAAAAACAGAGTCAGGAAACTAGTAAAGCATCCAGACTTATTGTACATCTTGCTTTCAGTTAGATTTAAACCTTCTTTTGAAGTGTTTTGGCATTGCAGATTTATGTGGCTGTTCTGGGATTTTTGGGTTCTGCTGTGTCTCTGCGTTCTGTGCCACACACTGTTCAAACAGTACTGCAGATACACGTGAATACTTACACTTTATTTAATACTTTAAAACAAAGCTCTATAGAAATGAAAAAGCTGTGAAATGAGGATAGAACATTACAGCTGCCTCTTACCCATTTTAGATTTTTCCTTCTAGTTATTTGACCTAAAGATTAGAACCAGAAAAAAAAAAAATCTCCTGTTTTTTCAAAAAGCAAGGGAATGTTTGCCAAATACCAATCTTAATAACAAGATTTTGTTATGAAACAGTTCCCTGCTTGATTCCAGGAAAAGGATAATTGTTATCTAGTACATTCTGCATGGCTTGCAGAGCTGATTTTGCGTATACATGTGAGTAAAATATTTTCAACTATCCTCATTTCAGCAACATGAACGGTTCACAAAAGTTGCTCCATAGAGCTTTTTTAACAAACTATTCTGTTTTGAAAGTTGTGAGCTTCTGCTTTATTTGATGCATTATAACATATTTTCATTTTCACTTTTTAGATGAATTGTATATTAATGTCTTTTTGTACAAAATACATATGCATATAATGATATAAAAATTAATAAAGGAGCCTTTCTGCCTTCCCCTAGGAGGATTAAAAATAGGAATTTTTAAGAAGAAACCTTTAGGTCAGGTTTCTGGAAGTGGGATTTCTGAAATATTTTATCAACCTTTTGCAGCTAAAAGGCAAAAGCTGTTGCCATCATTTCATTCATTGTTCAGGGTGTTGCAAATATTTGGTTCATACTATAGATCAGAGGTTCCTGAACAATAAAAATTCTGGCTCTATTCTCATTTAAGCCATTTATTCTATGCCAAAATAGTTCTCCTCTTCTTATTATGAAGCATTAACAACCCAATGGCATGCTTGGATTTTGATGTAGTTGAGAAAAAAGAAAAGGAATGTGAAGTCATCTCATGCATCCATCTGAGTCCAAATGTGGGATTCTCTGTTGTGCACATGTGGAGAAGTAGGTTTCCCTGTGACCAAATGAACTAGTTCTTTTTATTTCTTTGAAATAGTTTTTCATGTCTGTCTAATTTGAGCTGTGCTTGTTCATTTTCACACATTTTTATTTTAGTCTTGTGTAGTCTCTGAGTGTGATACCTTAAGAGTTTTATTCTATTTATTATTAAGTCATTTACTCTTCCCATGAGAAATATTGTGCATTGTTGGCTGTGCAAATAACTTACTGCACTTTCTGGAGCTGAAAGCAAAAGGCTGACACACAGAGAACCAGAATACAAATAAAAATACCATTTATAATTTGGTGGCTGAGTGCACATAAAAAAACTATCATTCTGGGCTGTCCAAGGGATATTTTTGCAGGCTTTTTAATTGGATTAATTAAACATTAATGTTTGTCAAGACTTCAGGTTGTTTGGAATCAAGCATTTTTGCCATGGGAAGGTAGTGCATGGAAGGTTCCAAGTGCAGCTGAGTACCAGCCTGCCGTGCAGGTTCTGCTCCTTAGGGAATTCAGGTCCTGTGTGTGCTTAAAGATTAATTTCCTGTGCCCTGCATCCCTCACCTTTCCCTGAACAACAGAAGAGCTCACTCATAACCAGCAATCTGCTGGGCCTTTGAACTGCTGTCTTTAGAAGATGTAAAGCTGATAATGGGAGGGAAACTGTGAGAAACATGGCTCCTTTCTTTTGTACTAAATTGACTGGAAAACCAGCATCAGCTGTGCTCCTTCTGGAAAAGGACTAATTGGTGTGGTGTTTGAGATGACTTTAAAAATGGAGCATTTATGTACACTTAGAAAAAAAACACAACGTCCAAAATTATGTCAGTTTGTTGGAATATTTTGCCGATGTAAAGTTGTCTTCACGTACTTTTAATTTAGTAGGAGGTTGTGGTAAAGTTCAAATGTGAATAAGACATCACCAGACAACAAAGAATAACAGTCTAAACTATGCATGGCCAATGACTTGATTTTCATTAATCTTTAAGAGATGGGTTTAGAAAGATTTGCATATTCCTACTTAAAAGTTTTGAGTCTTCCTTCTGATGGGGGTAAGTGCAGAATGATCAACATGAACCTGAGAAAGCTCTTTATGAGTTACCATCATTGTCTCTGTCTCTAACTCCTTCCAAAATCACTTGTTCTTCCTCTCTGATACTTCAGTGTTGTCTTTATCTCCTAGTGAATAATAATTAATGTGCATACTTTTAATTGGTTCAGTGGTGCTTGAACAGCAAAACAAAACAAAATCCCAAACACAGTGCAACAGGGAAATACAAAGGGTACCTGAGCAATTCTGCATTGATTTTGTTACAAAAAAATTGCAGTGAGATTCTGCTAAATAAAGAGATCTCTTAAAATACTGAATAAAGAAATCACTTGGTCTCTGGACTATCAATGCAAAATAGAAATGCAAAGCCTGGACTATCAATGCAAAATAGAGATGATATCACTGGCAGATCAGTGGAGGTAAGGGAAGTTACAGGTAGAAATCCTGATGATATTTCAGAGAGCTTAGCCTCATTATTTGCAAATTAGGGTGTGTTTTGGTTCTTTTCTAGTAAAATCATAAATAGATTTATGTACTGGACTGGAAAAGCTTATTTGCTTCACTTCTACCACTTCCCCCATATTTTTCTAGCATGTTAATGGGATACCTTGCTTCAAAATTATGATGTTACATTTCCAGTTTGTAGGATGTTTCATTTGTTCTGTCAAATGGATGAACTTTTGCAGACATTTTGCTGAGCAGCTTTGATTATGTTAAATCTGTTTTATAGTCTGTTCAGTTCTAGAGCACTTTTTTGAGGTCTTAGCTACAATACTGGAAACCTTAAATGTTCAGTAAGTATTTCCTTTTTTTGCTTGCTTGTTACTGAGCATACAAAACAAATTTCATGTCAGGAGGTCCAAAAGATAATGTTGCATTATATATGTACAAGTTTTCATTAGCACTGGCAAAAGCTAAAGAGCCTTCTTTGTGCATTTGCATATTAAATCTTTTTAAATATATGAATTGTGTTGAATACACATTGGTTTTATATCACTTAAAATTTACAACATTCTAAATTACTAAATTCACAGATATTGGAACAGAAGTGAATTTGGAACAAAGATCTTAATTAACAGTATTTTCATTTGCTGCAAGAGATTAAATATGTAGAAAGATAAAAACTATTGGTTGTCCCCATAGTTAGATGAATAATTTGGAGAAATTCTAAGTGCTTTTAGTCTTATCTTTAGAAAAGTTCTCTGGTCAAAGGAGGTTTTCTGAGAGCAAACCTGAACCCCTTGGTGATTTACATTCACAAAATCTTATATCTAAACAGGAAGGAAGAGTGAAGCACGAACCAGTTGAGGTGTGATTTATGACACTCCAAGTCTCCTTACTCCAGAGCCAAACTTCCATGAGCTTAATGTCAGTCATTAGTGCCTATAAGAACATGCACTTCAGCCTGTGTGGAGAGATACCATCATAAAAATTGGCACTCTTGGACGTTTGCATTCTTGTTGGTATCATGAGATGGGGTTTTCCTTCTGTGTATGTTGTGATTCCTAGGGTCATGTTAATTTCCTGTCTGTCAGAGAAATACAAGAAGTGGCCATGACCTTGCTTTGCTCCATTCAACTGGGAAGTCTAATAAAAACAGCTTTGAAATAAAATATTTCTAAGGAAGGGACTTTCTGCCAGTAAAAATGTTGAAAACTACTCTAGTCATCATTTAAATCCCAGAACATATCTATTAATTTCACTGTAATTACCAAGAAAAGAGAAAAGACTAATGGTTTTAGACTTGTGAAGAATCTTGAAATAATATTAGTCTGCTCCAAATTAGCTGTTGGCTTGTTTTCAAATAATGATTCATGGTGGTATTTTACTAAGCTTTTTTTTTATTCTCTTTAATAGTTCAGAACTTTTGTTTAATTTGCCAGGCAGTGCTCTATGTGGTCCTGCCTTCAGTGCTTCAAAAGTTTAAGGAATATATATAGCTTCAATTAAACCTTTTAAAGAAGTGTATACTTTAAATTGTGTATAAACTTTGCCATTTAAAGCAGGGAGAATCCAGTTGAAGCATGCTTGATGGCAGTCTTCTTATTGACAGTTTTGGAGCAGTGTTTAAAAGTAGCTACACTCGTTGGAGAAAAGTTCAGGGAAAGAAGAATACAGGAAATTCTCCTTGTTTGGAGGGTCTGTATGGCTTGGCTCCTTCATATGCTCTCAGATTTTCCAACAGAGAAGATGATTTAATTCCTTTTCAAGACAAGTGAACCGAGTAGATGCTATAAAGGAAAAGAGCCAGCTTTCCTAGTGGTTTGTAATATTTAGTCAGTTGTTGAAGATCAAAGAGGAAAGACATTAGAAGTCAGTATTGCACAAATGGGTTTCTAAGGAACCTTAAACTGAAGACTTGGTCAGTAAATCCCAGGCTCTTATATGGATACCATTCCTATGGAGCAGTGAGGAAAAGGAGGGGGGGGGAAAGCCAACAATCCCCCCAGCCGTGGAGATTATTATAATAGAATCATTTCAGTTTCAAATTGCCCGTATGTTATAAATTTATAGAAGTTTTAATTTTAGCATATAATGAGTTATACAGGGTTGGAATAAAATAGACTATTTCAGTTGGAAGGGACCTGCAAGGATCACCTGACCCAGGTGGCTGAGCCAGTTAAAGCATCTTGTTAAGGGCATTGTCCAAGCTCCTCTTGAACACTGACAGGACTGGGACATTTTAAGTGAAAGAATAGTCATATGTGCAACATTAAGAAAACCTGCAATATTGACATTTCACACATTTCAATGGGATGAAATAGCAGTTAGTTTCAGATCATTTCACCCTGATAATATAGACATTAAAAAATATAAAATCCTTTTGGATTATTCCTAGATATTTTATGTGGGGATAAAACCCATGAAAATTAGTTGCATTCTTCTTGGTTTTAATAAAACCTTTAAAAAGCAACTTACCAGAAAACTGAATTCTCTATCTCCTTTACAACATCATTTTGCTGTGGGTTTTCCTGTTCCTTAGAGATGTAAACAAGTAAAGCCAAGTACAGACAAATACAATGAACACTGCATGTTTAAAAAACTTCTAGATATAGTTCATGATTAAAATAATAGAAAACTGCTCACCATAGAAAAAAAATTAAATGGGGAGGCTTATAAAAACTTTTTTGGCAACTTAATCTGTTGGATTTGTTGTCTGAGTGATCGTTAAAATGAGAAAGCACATAGGTGTTATATCTGATATAGCAGCAAAAGCTAGCTTGATATTTAGGAGCAATTCAGATTGCTCTCTTGGGTCAATGACATTCTGAAAACATGAGGATTTTCTTCCTGTGCAGGGATTTAGTTTGTATTGTATTTTCTGATGGAGAATGTACAATATGATGCATATCTCGTTCTACCCTGCAGGGATTTAGCTTATCCAGGAGTATAATAATGACAAAAAGCTACGTTTTATCATTTCTGGTAACCAGATCTACCAACAAAGGGAGTAGTTTCCCTCTGGCAAAGTAAAGCATTGAGGTTAAACACCTCATAATCCTTGGACAGGAGAGTCTTTTTTTTTCGGTAAATGCAGCTATTTATTGCAACTTAACATTTTTTACTCTAGTGAATCTTTATGTGAAAAGCAAGAGTGCAAAATGAATCTCTTGTCTTGTGCAGGACTAGGAGTTGGACTTCAGTGATCCTGATGGGTTCCTTCCATCTCAGGATATTCCGTGATTCTATATTGTGTAAATCCTTTATAATAAATATCAGTGAGCTGTACATTTATTTTCAAATTTTTGTGCAGCTCAGCACCAAAATGACAGTGCTGGATATCATTGCTGGGAGAGAAGCTTCTGCTTGCCTTATCTCCTGTCTCCCAGGAATGAAGCACAGGAGAATCACCCACACTACCAGTTTGAGATTTATACAATGCTGTTTATTGTTTCCTTACACCTAAAAATAGGGCACAACAATTGCAGGCAATGCCTTTGTGCTGCCCCATGTCAGGCTGGTAGGCATTAATTTCAACTTAAAGTCTAAATGGTTTGTTGTTCCTCCAAAGGAAAAAAAGGAAAAACTTTTCTATATCCAAGTTCCAGTCTCTACATCTGCACATGGTGAAATAGAAATTAGTTGTAGCTAAGTGAAATGACATCAATCAGAAATCATATGTTTAGACAGGGCAATATCCAGAATTGTGATTGGAATTTTAGGAAGGTAATGTTTAAATAAGTCAGTACAAAGATATGATTTGGAATGTGTTGATGCATTTTAAGTGACTCAGAAAAACCCCAACCAACATTACTGTCAGTGTAAGCAGGAATGTTCCTATCTAAAATCATACTAATATCTCTTTAAACCTCTTTGGTTATTGATAGCTGCCTTTTCAACACTTTCTTGAAATGATGGGTGCTTCACAACAGCTAGAAAACTCTTCAAAGTATGCTTCAAAACAGCCTGTTTTCCTCATTTTCTATTTCATGGCTACATTCTGCAGGGTTTCTTGCACCACTAAGGAAACAGCAAGCATTGAATCCTTGGGGTGTGAGGTCAAGGGGTTGCTTACATTGATACCTTTCTCACAGCTGAGGTTTGTGAAGGAAGCCTGAAAAAGAATGTCTTGGAATATCTAGGTACTTTTATTGTCCTCTGACACATTCAGGTTTGCATTTCCCTGAAATGCATTGGATTAAGGAAGCATGCTGCAGATGAAGTATGTCAGCCATAGTGTTATTATTAAGTCTCATGCTGAGGAACATGTTTTGTAACATTGCTTTGTGCCCTGTGATGTCCAGGTGATACAAAGCTTATGAATTAGATTTAATAATACACAGGATTTCCAAAAGCCGGTTTTCCAGTGTGATGCTTGAAATTAGGACCAAACTCTCTCTCTGATATACCCTATTCACTTCCATTAACTCATTCAATGCTGGAATCTAAAGGAGACTTTGGCTTCCCTGGGAACCCAAAGTCAGGATGTTGCCATGTTGCACAGCGTTTTCCACTCCAGAAAGCTCAAGCATTGGTCATTGTCTTTCTCAGATGGAAAAATATGTAAAGCAATCATATTTTTTATACCTGTGAACTGCCCCTATTCAAGTAGGTTTGTACACAAAGGAGCAAATGTTTTCTGCTACCTCACTGTTCAAAATCCTAGTAGAGACACTGAGGTTGAGTGCTTATTTAGGCTGGAAAGTGAATAATTAGAGCTGTAGTAGTCCAGTCCAAAGCTGATCAATCCTCCTGATACTCAGTTATTTCCTAGAGTAAACTTGCTGTCCTAGAGTAAACTTGCTGGTATTACAGCAGCCCTTTTTAAAGATACCATTCCTCCTTTTCAGCATGTTACACAGAAGGATGCTAGTCATCCAAAATATATTTCATACTGAGAAACATCTGTGGGTTTTAACCAATCTATTTCTCTTTTCTTTATGTATTTCTTAATTGTGTGATGTTCAGACAGAACTTGTCACTAGGAAAGGACAGAATGAAGCAAAGCACTTGTTGAGCAGGGGCTGACACTCGGAGTAAATGGTGCTAGAACAGGGCCTGTCCTTTTCTTCCTCTTTCCCTTTTCCCCTCTTGAAGCAAAGTGCTTATTAGATTTTAATCGGTGACTGCAGTTTGTGCAGTAACTTGGTTGTGCTGGTCTTGTCACAAACAACTGTGATTGTCACTTTCTGCTATCAGACTTGTGAGAACTAAGTACAAAGGTAATTTAATACACAGATCAACTTGGCTTTTGTCCCAGCAAAAGAGTGTAATTCAATATTTCTTTCTCATGAAAACTGATGAGGACTCTTTTGTCCACACTTTTTTTTGGAGACTGATGATGTCATTTAAACTGGCTCAATGAAAGTATAATACTTCAAAAATTAGATACAGCAACATTAATTAAGTGGGAAAGATCTGGTTTTGCCATGCATTTCTGTATTTTAGAGCATAACTAAAGAATTTGGGGGCACAGTATTCAGGGATAACTTTTCCTATTGACCAATATAATAGAGTCATCACAACAGCTGCAAGGGATTGGTTACACTGCTGGAATTTAAACCCGGGTGTACCCAGGTTTTTTCAATGCATGCTTTTCAAAACAAAACAGTTTGATAGCAGGTGTGACCTTTAACCTTCCCTAACTTTGAAGAACTTAATCATCATCATTTGTTCAGGACTGAATATATTTTGCAGGTGGAGGAAACAGAGGGAAATGTAGTTTGGTTTTGATGGGACAGGGGGAGGATGAGGAATGATTGTGTTGGTATTTTTTACCCACTTTGTGTAAACCAAATTAGGCACATTTAATTTTAAAGTAGCCCCATGCAGAAGACAACTATTTTATCTGCTAATATAAACTGGAATTGTCATAGAAACCTTTATACAAGTCAGAATACAAAGAATACAAAGCTTGTACTAATCATTGTCATTGGGTGGCTCTGCTTGTGCCAAAGCATTGTCTGATACTGTTACTCATGGCAGAGTCCATTATGGCACAGACAAAAAAGAGTGACTGAATATATATGGAAATTCAGATTTTACAGATGAAAGTTAGGAATTCATATTTGAATCACCTTACTAACAGTAAATATATCTGTTATATTTCTCTCTCATCTGTAAACCCAGGAGTCTATGCTGCAGTTTTAAAATTTGTTATTCCCAACACTGTGGCTTTGCCCCCTTTTCCCTAAAGTCATGAAGGCACGTTCAGCATGTGCTCTGCCTTGGTGCAACTTCATGAAAGGGTCTGTCTGTTAAGCATTTCTCTTCATCCAGAGTCCTGTTACTGCTCACTTCAGATTGAAGTTGAGTGAGTTTTGACTTCAGTACCTGGTTTCTGATCCTCCAGTCTCAGTCTAGCCTGAGCTGGGAAAAGTTGGTTTTGTGGTTGAGGCTGTCGATCAGAGAAGCAGTCCCCCAAGCTTGCCACAACTTCTTTTCAGCCTCAGGGAATTTACTGTTCAGAGTAATTTCAGAACTCAGTTCTGTTGGGTTTCTCTATATTTTGGATGCTGGTGAGTCTGTTGTAGTGCTACCAGAAGTTTTTTGCATCAGTTGGAAAATTGGGTATTCGGTAGGGTTCAGTAGCTCTGGAAGTCAGATTTGTGCACCTAGTCTGAAGGTTGGTGACACTTCATAAATTTAATCTTTTGTGGTTGCATTCAACAGAGAATCTTTGTCTATACCTTTCCTTAATCCTTAAGTTACTCTGTAACTGTAGATTGGTTGTTCTGCTTTTCTCCAACTTCCTCGTGGCTGAAAAGAGCAAATCTTACTACTGTGTTGTAGTAAACAACTCTTACTACATTGAAGAGCAGCAAATTTCATTCCTATGTAGTGGATTAAGTTTTTCTGAAAATCTCAGGGTAGTCTGAAGTTTGAACTGTTTATCTGTGTGTGAAAACATACAAATCTATGCTTTTGGCAATCTCAGTGTGATGCTACTAAGGGATCTATTTTATGCAAGTACCTGCTTCTTAACTCAGTGCTTTCCATACTTTTTAAAAGAACTAATATTAAATCTGTCCTTGGTGGTAAAACAAATCCATACGTTAACTGAAGGCATTGTATAGTCACAGCTTCAGAGTGGTTTTATGTCACATTCATGAAATTACTTGCAGATTCTTCATGAAGTGTTTTAAAGTGAAATTTATGTGAATACTAATGGTCCAATAGCTAAGAATTTGAACTGAACAGTGTTAGGTAAGAATAATTTTCACTTTGGGTTTGCTGTCTGCTCCTCAAAATAATGTACTTTATATTAGATTCTTAAGAAGTAACAAAAACTTGCATAAAAATATTTTGTAGAGATATTTTATGTCGTTCTATTTCCTGTATTATGACAAGACAGAACTCACGGCCAAAATCATTTTTTGTAATGAAATGACAAAGGGCAACAACTGTGAAGTTTTGTGAATTACAGTCAGAACATGATGTTGTCGTTGTCTGTTTCCATCATATGCAAACTTTGTCATGATTTTCAATAATATTGAATTTTTATCATATTAGTTTATTTGGCCTCTTGTTGAAAACTGGAAAAGCCTCTGGAATAGTAATTCCAAAATTCAGCTGCATAAAATTCCACTTTTGAAAACCCAGCTGTCTACAGCTATAATTATTCTCTGAACTACTTGTTTGCAAAGACTCAATTGAATATGATTGTGGGCCTTTCAAAATAATTCATATCCTAAAATATCTGATTTTTATAATTTATTTGCTTACCCATGTATGAGAATAATTAAACAAATTGGTGTGTGCATGCATATTTCATGCATTCTCAATTACTCACTTTCTTCTCTTTTTTCCAGACCAACCAGACCATTCAAGTTACCAAAAAGGTAAGATTTAGTGCTGTCATAGCTGAGGTTTGTGGAATTCAAATGATGGCAAAGCTTTTATTCCCCATACAAAGCAAGAATAAGGAATATTCAAAGGAAATAATAAACATTCAAATTAAATCAGATTTTTGAAGTATTTCTTTAGTCAGCGGGTAATAAAATTCTGCAACTGCCGTGGGAAACAAGGGAGGCAGATGCTATCAGCAAGGTCAAACAACATTTAGAAGAATTGATCTGCAGTGGGTCCCTAAATAAACACTGAAATAAGGAGCCAGGGCTAAGTTCTTTAACATCCCTAATAACACATCTGTGAATCCAGGGGGAGCAGGAAGGGGATAGAACGTGCAGGATATCCAAACTCAGGCTCTATTTACAGACAGAAAAGCAGTCTCCTCATTATTACTAGGCCAGAATTTAAAAATCTATGCTTTTCAAGAAAACAAGATTTCAGTGCTTCTTGTTTTCAACTATTTTAGGGCATTTTTATTAAAATCTATGCCTGGATGCTCCATGCCTCAGTACTTTTTTGATTAAGGGTTGCTCTGAGAAGTGGCTAGGTTGTATCATCAATAGTGATAAACAAACCTGACATTCAAGTTCAGAAAATTTCATCATAGAAGTTTTAATTCTTCCTAAAACCCCGTGCAGTCTAGAACACTGGATTTGGATTTTACAGGCTCTGTAGCATGTCAGGGTCAGAAAATAACAGCATTATATCTAAAACTATCAGTGCATCAGAATGGTAACAAGAAATCATCTCAAGTGAAAATACATTAAAAATCCATCATGCACAATCCATCTTTATGATTTGCTTTCACCAGGGAGCAGGCCTGTTTGTTAATTATCTGTTTTGAGTTACAGAAATCTGTGTGTTTATAAGATTTGGGTCACACAAATATCTGTTGTTCATAGTGACCTTTCTACAATAGAGAAACTATATATGGTACATTTTTGTCTCCATATGAGCCTGAGGAGTGGTTGAACCTGAGGACATCTTTTTACAGGAGCTGAATTGAAAAGTTTGCCACATATTATGCTTAAAATAGGAAAAGAACCTAAACATTCTCTGTTTTACCTTCTCCTTTTGAAGAAAACATCTGAAGTCTTGGATCACTTTTTGACAAATTGCTTGCTAACAGTGGTGCTTTTAGTGGTGCTAAATATAGGTTGAATTACTGTATCTCCTAAGCATTTTGAATTACTTAAAGCATGAATTAAAAAAAAAAAAAACAACAAACAATTAAATCCAAACTTTTTTAGGTCTGTGAAAAACATCAGGAGGAAAGAAATTCATGAAAGCTGTATGCATTTTAATGGTACATAGCTACAATTAGTACCATTCTAACAGACTGAAAACAGGGCAAAATGGAATAAAAAGTGGTATTTCACTCAGTGTCAAACTTATGTGAGTTCATCATTCAGTGCTGAAATATTTTGGATGGAAAAAAGCCAAGAAGGAGTAAGTGTGGCTATATGTCTAGGTCATTGCACAACCAAAAAATAGTTCAAATTAGGCATCCAAAAGTGGGAGGTTTTATCTTGATTTAGAAAAGTACTGAAGGTTGGTCTTAGCACTAAGGATATCCTTTCTGAATGTGATTCTTCCACTTGGAGGAATTGATTTAAGCATTTTCCCCTTGGACTCAGGCACTTTCAGGCAAGTGCTTGTTTATGCCCAATATGTCAGGGTGGTGGCTTTCTCCTCACAGAGGAAAAAAAAAGTAACTAAACTTATGTTATAGCTTTTTAATGGGTAAAACATAAAAAACCTGTCATCTCTTTAGTCCGTGTACAGTGAGTTGGGGTTGAGGCTGGTTTAGGCAACTTGGTTGGAGCTAGAGCCCTCAGCAGCACTAAATAATGCTCAGACAGGTAAAATTAAAAATAGAGTTGTCAGTCCTTTTGTCAGCCCAGGTCATCTTTGCTTATCTGAATTTCAGTATGTGGTAAAAGAAACAAGAGAAATGTGCAGGTGTAAACAAGCACTTCACTGTTTTCTGTATATGGCTTATTATCACATTAAACACTTAGGACAGAGTTTCTTTTACAGCTGAAAGTATTTACCCAATTTAAGAGTGCTCAGCTGAGATTGGAACTGTAGAGACAATATGTCAAAGTGGTAAATCTAGCACTAGTGATGGATAGGAAAATAAATCTTTGGGGTATAACTTTTATAACTTCAGAGCAAATGTCTGTAATGGCTAGTCAGTTATGCTTGGTGCTTAGAAAAACATTTAGTCCTATAAATAGGAAAAATCTATTAGGTCATTTACTTCCCTTCACTTCTTTGTACAATTGCTCATTTGGCAAGCTGCCCCTTTGTGATTGACTTTAATGAAAACTTTGACTCCAGATAGCTTTTCAAGCTTTTGCTAATTAACCTCTTGTGTGAGTGTGTCAGAATTATTCCATGTTTACTTAATGGGAAATGGAGAAACACCCAGTGCTTTGGATTTCCTTGCTATTCAAAGCTCTACTTAGACCCCTAGAGGTGCCTATTTCCACATGCTATGGAAAAATAAGAATAAACTTGCTCATGCCATTGGTTTTGCTGTCAGAACACTGAGAACCTGCTGCTGGAGTGGGGAGGTGGACAATCCCTTCCTTCTGAGCAGCAGGACAGAAAATTTTGGTCGAGCTGATAATTGTATTGTGACTAATTAGTAAGTTGCTCTTAAAACTGAAAAAGAGCCATAATCTTTTAAGACAGTAGAAATAAGTAAAGGAGCTCTCTGCTATAAACTTTGATGTTATGCTGCTTGTAAGTTGAGGAGGAATTAAGAGTGGAGATCTTCTTGATCAATATTTAATACCTACAGAGACCATTCATATAGAAGGATTCATACCCTATTATTACTTTTCTAATGCCTTTATGGGACTTCCTATACTCTCTTTGCTCCCAATATTAGTGCTGCTTTTGAAATGTAAACTTTATGAATTCAAGTCTTGTAAGAAAAATCATTTAGAAACTAAGATTTCTTGATTTCACTTAGTTTTCTGAACATTTTTCTTGAATTAACAAAAATTTAAAGTATTTTACAAAAATAATGAAAATTAGGTTTGCATATATAACAATTCTTCCAGTCATAAAATTTAGAATGAGATAGGTGTTAAAATTCAAGGATGGATGTTATGCTGGTAAATGTTGGTTACTTTATGTATCATGTTGCCAACCTTTGAACTACAACAGATTTCATGGATTATGAGTATGTAGGGTTTGAATTTTTTTTTAATGACTATTTTAAAAATAGATGAAATATTTTCTTTGGGTTCTACTTTAAAACAGATCTTTTTCTTTCTTGGATGTTTTGCTTTAAAATGCTTAAGTTTAAAAAAGCCCAAGTAGTGATATTCTTGACAAAGCATTTTTTTCTAGTGGTTTGCAATCATGGATAAGCTTACATTTTGTCAGAATCTTGGGGAAAAATCCTAGTCTGATCTGCAAAGCTCTTTAAAGAGTATGGATTAGTTATTTGTGCAGCTTTGATTGCTGTAGCACCTCTCCCTGCTCCTCTCTCGCAGCTACGCCGCGCTCATCGCCGACTGGCCCGTGGTGGTCCTGGGCATGTGCACTGTGCTCATTGTGGTGTGTGCACTCGTGGGAATATTAGTTCCAGATCTTCCAGATTTCTCTGATCCACTGCTGGTAAGCCAATATCAATCAGTTGTACTGTCAAATAAGTATTTTTTGTTTGCCATTTTATCCAGTAGAACCACCAAACAGCAAATGCAAGTACAGCAATCGATGACACAGTATTAAATCTTGACATTGGAGCAGCAAATGATAATACAAAGCTGCAGTTGCCATCAGAGAATGTTACCCACTGGTTTCCATTCCCTCTGATGAAGGCCAGGATCTGTTAAAAGAATGGGGATTCTAAGTGTCTTCTGGGGATCAAGTAATAGCCATATTCAAAGGCTCAAAGTAATTTTTATCAGATTCTATTAAATATTGCACTCATTTTTTACTTTTGTGAATTGTCTTAAGCATGAGTACTTTTCAGGATTTTTTATTGAAAATACAGCATTTAATTATTATCCTCAAATAAAAATAAACTATTCCTCTAAGTTATTGGTATTTATAGGATAGTATGTGTATCTCTGCATATCCATATGTAATGGATATATCTTGAAAACAGCCAAGTTGTTTAAATTGTTTGAAAGTCACTTTCAAAATTATTTAAATATTTGCCTTATTCTTGGAGAAATAGAGAAGAAATACTTGACAGTTTTTAGTCATATATAATCAATAAAGAGTGATAATTGAGGTACAGAAGAGAGCATTGTAGAAATGCCCTTTCTCTGAAAACCAAGTGTTGAACATTTGGTGGACTAAATCATCATCTCTCCTCAGGGAGAGCAGTAGGACGTGCAAGAATTCTTAATCCCTTGTCACTCTCTACAGTTGGTCATTATTTTGTCTGACTTGTCATAAAGCATTTTACCTCTAAAAGTAGAGGCCTGGAGTAATTATGCCTCATAATGAAAACTATCCATCACTTTGATCGTGTTGCTGCTCTCCCGTTTGAGCTGAAGAATGAAAAGCATTAATGGAATTTTGTGCTTCTCTCCCTTTAGGGTTTTGAACCCAGAGGGACAGCCATAGGACAGAGATTGGTCACCTGGAACAACATGGTGAAAAACACAGGGTACAAAGCAACACTTGCAAACTACCCTTTCAAATATGCAGATGAGCAAGCTAAAAGGTAATAAGGCTTTATAGTATTTTGTTTTATTGGTGGTTTTGTATGTACATCACCAGTACCCTCTGAAGTTAATATATATATACTGCCACTTGTTTCCATAAATACTAATCTTCTACAGTTCTTAAGGCCTTTCATATCAGGCTAGATATTTTCCATTACAAGCTTTTAAAAAAAAAGTATATTTTTACTTTTCTCTATGGATATTTTCGGTGCTGGACTCAATGTCCTTTCATTTGAAGTCTCTTAATTTAAAGAAAAAAACTGAGTTGCTCTGTTGGTTTTTGTATACCAAAATCACATATATTTTCTCATGTGTGAAAGCTGTTAAGCTGTGTGACTTGTTTGGATGGTGCTTCTTTAAATGATTTCTTTGCTAAGGTAAAGTAAAACTCTTTGTTCTGGTTTAGTCATCAAGATGACAGATGGTCAGATGATCACTATGAAAGAGAGAAGAGGCAAGCAGACTGGAACTTCCACAAGGATACCTTTTTCTGTGATATTCCAAGTAAGTGGAGAAATGATACAAGGAAAGCTAAAAACTTCTAACAGTTCAGAATTTTCTGAACTCTTCTGTATATTGTATGCCATATTAGGAAGATTTTTTTAACTTAATATATACATGCAAGAAACATCATCTTTCTCCTTGCAGAAATCTTGATAAAATTGGGCTGAAATGTTTCAAAGTCACTTTCAAAATTATTTCAAGATTTGCCTTATTGGTTCTATTCTATTGGCTCTTTCTCAGAATAAACTGTATTTACTTGAAGTGCTTCCTTTAAGTGTTTCCATTTCCTGTAAGGAATTTTATTAGTTCTTGGTAGTACTGAACATTGTAAAATCAATGTTTTGTGTGTGGCTAGACATGTAGTCCTTAATTCACGCTTGGGAAGAAGTTGTGTTTTGTCTGTGCCATTAACTTAATTCTAAAAAACCTAAATCAAAATATTTTTCCTGTATATGTCTGAAAGGCATCCACCAGTTATATTTTGTAAAGAATGTAGGGGTTTGTTTATGGAAAAAACAGAGGCACACAAAAAAACCCAACAAAGAAAACATCCCCCTCAAAGAAACAGAAATAAAAATAAAATGTTCCCACCTTAAAGCACTGTATGCTTATGGAGCTAAGCTAAGCTAGAGGACAAAAAAGACAAAAGTCTTTTGACTTTTTGTAGGGCACACTGCAGAACTTTGATAAGTCCTATTCTGGCAGAGAGATGTAGATCTTGCCTCTATTCATAGAAGGACCTGAGCTCTTTTGTGGCTACTTCCACATGTGAGGACTGATAACAGCACAAAAACACAATTGTGAAATTATTTGTTTAGATTACTTGGTCTAAGAGAGCAATGACCAGGGAAAGCTGGAGTGAAGAGGAGATTTTTATTCTTTTTTTTTTCAATTACAGTATGGTCTTAGATATAAGTGAGAGGATGGGAGCAAGGTCATCATTTCTGCCCCTGTGAACAGAACCAAATTAGACTGAGAATATCATGAGTAAGGGAGAGGAAATGTGCTTGGTACTCTGCTGAGCATTAACTTGAAGCAGAATTAACTCCTCTTATCCAGGCTGCTGTTCTGCACAGTCTCACTCTTCTTTCCTCTGCTGTGTCTGCATAGTCTCAGTTGCGACAGTCATGAAGGAATTGTGTTTCTATGGGAAAATTTACCAGTCCATTATGTAAAGAAAACAGCTGACTTCCTCTTGACCCACTTTTGTCATTCCTGTTATCTTTCTTTGTCTGCTCAAGGACCTCCAGATTTCAGTTCCCTTGATCCTAAAGCATGGTTGGAGATCATAAAGCACTGCCCCTGAGTCTTTTCATTGCAGCCTTGTGGAAGGCAAAAATTCTGCAGCTTCACAGCAGTGGGGAAAATTCGGCCTTTTGGGTTTTTGGAATATTTTAATTAATGTGATAATGTTTCTTGACCCAAAGTACCATACAGTCTTAGGCAGTACTATATATTTGCATGTGTGTATTTGTTTCCCTTGTGAGTTCTGCAGACAGATCTCACTGTCACTAAGTAATTATTTCCTTTCCTAAATCTATCTTCTGATAAATGCAATTTAATTTGTAATTTAAGCTCCATGTGTCTAAACTGTGGAATTCTTGAAAATGGCCTCAAGGATAGCACAACAATTTCCACTGCAGTCATTTGCTTCTAAGGCAAAAACATTCTTGTAGAAACAGCTTTATAATTATTATTTATATTCCCAAATGACTTAGTAAATCAGCCTTTGATTACTATTATCAGTGTGCTGCCATTATGCTGTGCCAAGAATTTCATAGTTTGCTGATTAGATCTTTTGATTTTTATTTGTTTGTCATATTTCAGAAGATAGTTTGCTTGAATAGAGTCTGTAGAGCTTCTGAGTGGTACGTAGTGTTGAAGATTCCATATTTACTATAAGCACTTTAAGGAAATGGAAACTTTCATGTGGAGTGAGTCTTAGAGATAAAGAGCTCATCTTGAAAAGGAGGTGAATTCCCATGACTCGACAAAGATTTCAAATGTGTCATTTGAATGGTGGGATTTTGCCTCAGCCTTTGATACCAGGCCCACCCAAACAATGAGTGAAAACCCCCTTCTGTAATTTCAGGTGATCGCTATTCACGAGTGGTGTTTACATCAACAGAAGGAGAGAATTTATGGAATTTGAACGCAATTAAGTCAATGTGCAATGTAGACAACTTGAGGGTAAGTCAACATGGCATTTGTTTCACTTGCAGATACAGAGCATGCATTTGAAACTTTGTTTTGCTGCCCAGTGCCAGCTAGTAGCATATGAGAGGACTTTATGTGGTTCAGCTCCTGTCAGATGGTTGGTCAACATGTACATGCAGTTAAAAACAACTTTCAATTTGTACATCAAGTTATATATAGGGGGAAATTCTCTGAGTTTTCTACTAATAGCATCCAGAATGGGTTAGAAGAGGGTTGCTTCAGGAAAGGACTAGCTTAACTTTTACTGTGTATTTCCTCATAGAATATTGTTCCGTGGAGTTGTGTTCTTGGGTTCCAGCAAATAATTGATTTTTCTTGTGTTTTCACCTCTAGGTGAACTAGCTATAATCTCATAGTCTATGCAGTTTTCAATTTTTTTTTTTTTTTGTTTGCTGGCAAATGGACAGCAAAGGAACTTAAGTAAAATAGGTGGAGATACAGCCCAGTTAATTGGATGTTGATAACGATAATTGAAGAGTAATACTAATTTTCTCTTTAAACTTTATCAGTAAAATGTAAGCTTGTCACTTGCTGGAGCGAACTCCTTTGAACCTCTGAGTAATCATGAACTTTTGGTTCACATACTGATGACTTTGCATAGAAATGAAGCAATATGTTTTTCATCTGTTAATACTGAACAAATTATTTCCATTTTGCTCTTATCCAAAACAAAATATATTCATAGACAACTTAATTCATATTTCTCATTTATTTAATGAGAAATATTTTCATTATTAGATTGATCGTTGCCTATTAGACAACTATATTAATTTGGCAAATTCCCAAACTGTTTTCTCTACAGCAGCTGTGGTTTGCTGGCTTAAAATGTTGAGCTTTAGTGGAACATTGTATAAGGAGTCTCCCTTGGCAGTCTGCTGACAGGCATTTTGTCTTGGTTGGCCTCCCTTGGTGGAAGTGGATTTTGTCCTCACACACTCTTGAAATGTTCTCTGTTTCCCCATCAGAGATGATTGCACTGACAGGATGGCTCATGTGGTTTTATCTCTTGCAATCAGAACGAGCCAGGTGAGCAGAGAACAGGATCTAAAGCAGCCCAGCTCAGTTTTGAATGGGCTGAGCTAGGGAGTCATCATATCACCAATTCTATCAGGAGATCCAGGGGAGAATAACCTTTAACAAGGGTAAAAACTGAGACTGAGGGAGGAGATGCTAATCTGTGCATTTAACTGTAGAAATTTAGTCACACAGGCAGCTGATGCAGATCATTGCAAAGCAATGCAGTCTGCATTAAAAAACATCATTCTGTTTAACAGATGACAGTTAATTACCTCTGAAGAGTATCTCTGTAATGGTTGCATTACTCCTGAGAATTTTTTTCTTTTGTTCCTCCCCATCTGTTTACCTTGATAATAATGTATTATATCAAATACTGCTATATTTTCTGAGGGAAGGATGAAACTACTTTACTACAACAAACAAGCCCCATAAAAACAGCTCTTCCTTTGAAATAAGAACACTTCAGAAAATGAAATGTTTGCTTCAACATCTACACCCACAGTTGCGTAGATATTGATAAATAATATTGTTGTAAGTAATGTTTTTCTAGATCTTTATTTGTAAATTACTTAGGAATAAAGTAATTGAACACCTCAGCTGAGCAGAACAATAGTGCATCATGGCAGCAGCATTGATTTTTAGCTGGTTAGTATAGAAAACGAATTAATGTCTTTAGGTTTTGCTATTATTGCTGGTCTGTGCATGTAAATTTATTATAAAAATTAGATACTCAGGACTCAGAAAGGGATGAAGTTTTTTTTATAATTTCTTTTTTAAATGCTTGCTACTTATAAATAACATTTTTAATTATTTTAACACTTTCTAGCAGTTTTTGAGTACTCCTAACACTTCTTAGAAGTCACAAAGTGCTGTGCTTTGTCCCACTCTGAATGCTAAGTTCTGCTGGCAGCCAGTCCCTAGGGAGGGAGAGGATGCTGACTTGCAGTGCAGCAATAACAGAAAAATGCATGATTTCGGTGACCTTCTGGTCTTACAGACTCCTTTCTGGCTGTAGTTATTTTTGGTTTTGTGTTCATGGTTGTTTAGGGCCACAGTTCTGTTGAATTAAGTGGTAAAGCTTTCTGTATTCAAAGACAGGAAAACCAGTCACTGCTTGGTGGAAATGCAAACCTTAGAATTTATATATTTTTCTGATGATATGCAGGATATCAGCACCAACTAGTACTGGCTTTAGTACAGAACTAACAGCATATCCTCTGTGTATTAATTGCATTCCCATCTGCTTGTAACTGCCTTAACTAAAGGTTTTACTGACACTTAGGGGCTCTACCCTGCAGCTGTTCAGCATATGCTAGTTCTATAATCTTGTTGGAAATTTTATATACAAAATAGTTATAGGTGGTGTTCTAATTTTTTTACAACTTGGATAAGAAGAGGTTTTTTTTTTCACCTGTTAATTGCAGAATGTTTTCCCTATATACTGTATACAGTTATTTTATAAACTTTAATGACTGTATATTATGTCTTCAGACTTCCCCAAAGCAGTGGATTTGTGATTCTCTGTCACTGCAGAGAGCCATTTGGGCAGATCTGCCCACAGATGCATACAGGTTACACAGTTTTGTTTCCTTGCTTGTTCCAAAATAAATTAAAGTGGTGCCAGTGGCCGGCCAGTCTGGAAACACCAGAATGACCTTTCCAGTTCCTTTGGATCACCAACAAAGCCCAATGCTACAATCTATTAACGTTTTACGTAGTATTTTAATGAGCTATCAGGAGCTAAGTTTTGCATTTTACTTTCTGATTTCGAGCTGCCAGCTCATGTTACTTTTTCTGTGGCAGCAGTTACTTTGCCAGTGAATGTTTATGGCCTGCAGCAAGTGTAGAAGAACAGTGTATAAACCTCATTGTCCCATCTTGAACCTGAGTACATAGGGAAGACAATGCAATCCTTTCCTCCCAGTTTGCCTATTATATCCTCATAGGACTAACCTGGAGATGTGCCATGAAAAACACAGATATGCTATTCCAGTGCTTCCTTTTATTTAGTAGGTTGTTCAGTTTTTCCTGAGTTTGCATGTGTGAGTGTTTTTATCTGGAAACAATCAAATGTGAATTATCCTGTTTTTTTGGAATGCCAGTTTGTTATTGTTCAGAAACCGGTTGACAAAATTTGGTCCATATTAAGACCTTTATAACTGCTGAGAGAATCCCCAAGTGTATCTTTTGGTCTGCATTATAGAGGATTGCTAATAATAAGCCTGTGCAATTTTGCTGAAGAAAAAAAAAAGAAAAAAGAGACTAAGTGGTTTCTTTCAGATCACCTAAATTTAAAGCATACATGGACAACTGTTTCAGGGTGCACTTCTATGAAGTCTGAAGCACGTGGCTTTATTTATGTGACTCTATTAATATGTGTTCATTCTGTGTAACTTGATCAAAACAGAACTTTTACATATATTTTAACTATTTGAAGGATTAATTCCACTTTGTCACATATAACAGAAGCTCTGTTTTTTGAGACACTTATTCCTCATGCTCTCCAAAGATTGAGTTTTCTCAACTTGAGAAAATTTCCCTGATCTAGCCTTGTTACTTAAGAGTTTCACTTCTGGTTTATAGTTACCTTCAGTTTAATAGAAGTGTCTTGTGGTGATTTAGCTAAGTCATGCTCTTACTGTCTTCAACTAAATCTGAGTATTCTAGAAGTGAAAGAAAAATACCCCATAAGGGATTAAGACTCATTTAGTTCAGGAGAATCTTTAGCCAGAATGTGCCGTGCACCATGGGTGCAGTGTTCAGAGGAGTGACCTGTTACTTTGGGGTGCTTCAGGACAGTGCATTTATCTTGTGCTTGTGCTTTGGAAATCCTGAATGATTTAGGGACATGCAGTGCCTAGGTGGCAGGCAGAACTGTTTGGGGACAGTGCCTGCCAGCTGTACAAGACCTAAAAGAGACCCATAAAATCAGGATTGTAGAAGAGAGATCAGATGATGGAAGTTATGGTAAAGCTGTTACATCGTTCCTTTCAGGTAAGTCCTTGGCTCTCCTAGGAACTTCAGGATATGATTCCAAGGAGAATGAAACTTCACTGATGTATGGCTGATTGTTTATTCTTAGGAGTATAGCATGAGATAATAGAAGATAGTTAAAAGTCCTCAGTCTGGAAAGAAACAAAGCAGCTCAGTGGATCTTCAAATAATACTCTTAATGCTTCTGCCAATTCTGTGCCACTGTGACAAGTCTGTATACTGGCTGGTTTAGTCTGCTGCATGTAAGAGGATACTGATCTAAAGCAGTGTGTGGGGACATAAGAATTTAAAATTGTAATGCCAAAGGACCGTAAACTGAATTTTCATAATTTAAAGGGGTTTCTTGGGTTGGTTTTTTTGGCTACTGAATGTTTCAGACTGTTACTTTAAATTGGATTTTTCTCCCTGTCTGTCTTTATACAGATCAGATCCCATTCCCAGTTTGGTGATCTCTGCCAGAGAGCCACTGCTGCTTCGTGCTGTCCCAGCTGGACACTGGGCAATTACATTGCTATTCTGAACAACAGGTCATCATGTCAGAAGATTGTGGAACGGGATGTGTCTCACACCCTAAAGCTGCTTCGCACTTGTGCCAAATACTACTACAATGGGACCCTGGGGCCAGACTGCTGGGACATGAATGCCAAAAGGAAGGACCAACTCAAGTGTACTAACGTGCCTCGCAAATGTACCAAGTACAACGCTGTTTACCAGATCCTCCACTACCTAGTGGACAAGGATTTCCTAAGCCCAAAGACAGCTGACTATGTCTTACCAGCTTTAAAATACAGCATGCTCTTCTCTCCCACTGAGAAAGGGGAAAGCATGATGAGCATTTACCTAGATAACTTTGAGAACTGGAATGCTTCGGATGGTGTAACAACCGTCACAGGGATTGAGTTTGGAATAAAACATAGGTTGTTTCAAGATTACCTGTTGATGGATACTGTGTATCCTGCCATAGCCATTGTAATTGTTCTATTAGTTATGTGTGTGTACACCAAGTCCATGTTTATCACGCTGATGACTATGTTTGCAATAATTAGTTCCTTGATTATTTCTTATTTTCTCTATCGGGTAGTATTTAATTTTGAGTTCTTTCCATTTATGAATCTCACAGCATTGATTATCCTTGTTGGGATTGGAGCAGATGATGCTTTTGTCTTATGTGATGTTTGGAACTACACAAAGTTTGATAAACCTCATGCTGGAACCTCTGAGACAGTGAGCATCACATTGCAGCACGCTGCTCTTTCCATGTTTGTCACGAGTTTTACAACCGCTGCTGCCTTCTATGCTAATTATGTCAGCAATATCACAGCAATCAGGTGTTTTGGTGTTTATGCTGGCACTGCCATTCTGGTGAATTATGTTTTGATGGTTACATGGCTGCCTGCTGTAGTTGTATTACATGAACGATATCTTCTCAATATTTTCAGTTGCTTTAAGAAACCTCAGCAGAGGGTATACAACAACAAAAACTGCTGGACAGTGTTGTGCCAAATGTTCCACAAGATTATTTTTGCAGTCTCAGAAGCATCCAGGATATTTTTTGAGAAAGTTTTGCCATGCATTGTTATCAAATTTCGGTATATTTGGCTTTTCTGGTTCCTTGCCTTAACAATTGGTGGAGCATATATTGTGTGTGTGAATCCAAAGATGAAACTGCCATCGTTGGAGCTCTCCGAGTTTCAGGTATTTAGGTCTTCTCACCCATTTGAACGATACGATGCAGAATACAAAAAACTTTTTATGTTTGAACGTGTCCACCACGGAGAAGAGCTCCACATGCCGATTACAGTAATCTGGGGTGTCACACCTGAGGATAATGGTGACCCTTTAAACCCTAAAAGCAAAGGAGAGCTGCAGCTAGATACCAGCTTTAATATCGCTAGCCCAGCTTCACAGGTTTGGATTTTACGTTTCTGTCAGAAGTTAAGAAATCAAACCTTTTTTTATCAGACAGATGAACAAGACTTCACAAGCTGCTTCATTGAAACATTTAAGCAGTGGATGGAAAATCAGGACTGTGATGAGCCATCTCTTTACCCCTGCTGCAGCCACTGGAGCTTTCCATACAAACAAGAAGTTTTTGAATTATGTATCAAGAGAGCTATAATGGAACTAGAAAGAAGCACAGGGTACCATTTAGATAGCAAAACCCCAGGGCCTCGCTTTGACCTTAATGACACCATCAGGGCAGTGGTGTTGGAGTTCCAAAGCACCTACCTCTTCACACTGGCTTATGAGAAAATGCATCAGTTCTACAAAGAGGTGGACTCATGGATTTCAAGTGAGCTTAGTTCTGCTCCTGAAGGTCTTAGCAATGGTTGGTTTGTGAGTAACCTTGAATTTTATGACCTTCAGGACAGTCTTTCTGATGGTACTCTGATTGCCATGGGCCTTTCAGTAGCCGTTGCATTTAGCGTAATGCTTCTTACAACTTGGAACATAATCATAAGCCTTTATGCAATAGTTTCAATAGCTGGAACTATTTTTGTCACTGTAGGTTCTCTGGTTCTTCTTGGGTGGGAGCTGAACGTGTTGGAATCTGTGACAATCTCGGTGGCTGTCGGCTTGTCAGTGGACTTTGCTGTTCATTATGGAGTGGCTTACCGCTTAGCCCCTGACCCTGACCGAGAGGGGAAGGTCATTTTTTCTTTAAGCCGGATGGGTTCTGCCATTGCAATGGCTGCCTTGACTACATTTGTAGCTGGGGCAATGATGATGCCCTCGACAGTGTTGGCATACACTCAACTTGGCACTTTCATGATGCTTATAATGTGCATTAGTTGGGCTTTCGCAACGTTTTTCTTCCAGTGCATGTGCCGATGCCTTGGGCCCCAGGGCACCTGTGGCCAGATCCCACTACCAAAAAAACTGCGGTGTAATGCCTTCTCTCAGGCCTTTTCAGGAGCCCAAGGGGGCAGAGGTCAAAACAAATCACATCCTGTTAGCAAGTATCAGCTGGACTCCAGAAGTCAAAAACCAGAAATGGAGCATGAGCACTATGAGCTTGAACCTCTGGCATCACAAACCAGAATCTGTAACCCTGCGGAGAAAGTGACGTACGAAGAAACTCATATCTGCTCAGAGCTCTTCAGCAGCAGGCCCCAAAACTCGTGTGTGCCTATGCATCCAGCCTATAATAGTGAAGTGAGTAAAGGCATCAAAAACGTTGCTAATTCAGCTGTGCTGCCGACATCTATTGACCAACACACCATATGCCCGATTTTCTCTCAAAACAGGCAGTGTAGCTGTCCTGAAGCATATAAGCAGGTGGCAGTGAAGTGGAGTCCTCACTCCTGTCAGCAGTTAAGTGACGCCTTCTGTTACCAGTGCTCTCCTTCCCCAGGGACTGTGCAGATCCAAAGCTCTGTAGCTCCTATAAATGCTTTACAGCAAGCTGCCGAGGGTTACGTGCATCCAGTCCAGCATGTCCTCCATTGCAGCTGCCTTCAAGGAAGGCTCAAAAGAACGATGACACAAAACTCTTTGCCTAAAAACTTTTTCCTGCAGTCTGTGCAACAATTCCAGGCACATCAAAGAATAAACAGGACAGATACACATGCTCATCAAAACCCAGAGGAAAATATAAGAACTGTTCCAAAGGTGATGAGCTCCTCACAGTTCCTCTGCCGAAACGCAGCACCTCTAATAGTGCGTTGCTCTGAATGTGAGAACAGCATCTCAAATAACCAAAAGGGATTCTGTCAGCAGACAGACAAGTGTGATGAAAAGGGTGGTACAGAAGCAAATGGGGTGGAAAGCAAGAAAGCCTCTCTGTCCAAGCAGAAAAAGAAAGCTGAGAGCAAGATAGATCAGCGTTCTTTGCAGAATGACCGAGTTTTGAAGGCTGACCAAAACGATAGAAAACACCTGCTGACCAGGTCAGGCAGAGAGGCTCGCTCCGAGGGTTGCCATGAAAGTTCACACTGTTGTGGCAAGGCAATCGCAGTGAAGTGCAATTCTGTTGACTGTCAAATGCCAAACATCGAAGCCAATGTGCCTCCTATGTTAATGCGCCCAGAACTTTCCAATGAAAGTTTGTTAATAAAAACGCTATAATAAACCTTTAATTTGGCAATCCCGCGTCTTTCTTTTAAAAGTAAGTTTAAAGCACTAGAAAGGAAAATCCTGAAGAAATATGAATTATAATTTGCCTTTTGGAATGAAAAATGTATTTTATAGAACAATAACATTTATACATTTCATAAAGCCATTACATGTAGTAAAACCTGATGTTGTCCAGAATGTTTTTTTGCTATAACTCATAAAGTGGGTTGTGCTTCATGTAGGTTTTGTTCCAGGGCATTAGTGTTTGATTTCTGCTTATAAACCATCTCAAGAAATAAAGCATTTCAAAGAAACTCTCCCTATTCTGAAGCCAGGACTTGTGAGATCGATAACGTTTGGGGCAGACTGAGATTGCCACATTTCCTGAGTACATCATTTACCTTTATTCTACTGCTGCCTTGGCAGGCTTCTGCACAGCTTGAAACTGCAGCAGGACTGTAACTTGTTCTTTCAGGATTGTTTGACAGGCCAGCTCTGCAGGGTAGCCTGTTTGGGGAATATTTTTAACTAGTCATCCTAACAAAATCTAAAGAAAAGCTCCTGGAGGTTTACAGCATTTGCACTGCCTGTGTTGCATTTCTGTGTATACAGTGCAGTAAAGCATTTTAAACTGCCTTTCTGGCAGTTACTGTATAGACTTTACCATTAGAAACCAGAGAATACAGGTGGGAACAATAGTCAGTGAACATTGACTTCTCAGTGATGACAACAAAAATACAGTTAATGCAGCTGACAGATGCATGTAAAATCAGGAGTTGTATAATTGAAGTGCCTTGCAATACTGAACTTTTTCCCACAGAGTTAATCTACCATGGAGAAAAGCGTAGTTAATGCACAGGTTCTAGACTTACTGCCAACTATCAGATTAAGTCAACTCAAAAGGCTCAGAAACATAAATTAAAGTATTGTGCTCTGAGTGTTCCTATCTGGAGACGTTCCAGGATGAAGTTACAAATACTGAAGTAAGCCATGTAATGAAGACATTGGATTTCAGATGTTGTATCTGTGTAAGTACAGGGTTTAGTCACATGATAGCTGTGGGTAATCATGGGAACACTTGCTGGTTTTACCACTCAGGGAGAGTGGATTTGAGAGCTGGAACTGTGTAGCATGTCATAATTTCTATGTGCCTTAATGACAAATCTCTCTTCATATCATGGCTTGGTTATGCTGCTGATGTTGATTGATGAGACACGGAAAATAGATTTCATGGGCTGATGTGATATCAGGTACTTGGTGTGTAATGAATCACTGGAGGAAAAGCCTGGCTAATTCTGTCCTAATGTTCATGTTGAAGGCATGCAGAAGGTTCACATCATGCAACAAAACCACTTTGGTTTGGCTGGGAGTAGTGATGTTACTGCTTATATGTCCCAGTGACTGGAAGAGGTTGAAATCTACAGAAAAACCTAGATCAGTTTTACATGATTTGAGAAGAGTATCATTCTTTCTTAGTTATAAAATAAAACACGGTTTTAGTTACCTTGGAACTCAATTTAGAGCCTGATTCTTTAGTTTGTAATAAGAGCAATTCAAGGCTTTTCTGTGCACTGCAGATGCCATTGATTATAAGCTGACACTTGCAGTGCTAGCAATCTAAAGAAATTTAAGGAATAAGAAATAAACTGGAGTGTTGCTGTTGTCTGGCTTTTTTTCCTGCCCACCACACCTGTTGGAGTGTGGTTTGTCAGACCTTGCCAAAGCAGCATGTAGTGCTTACCACAGTGCCTGTCCTATGAGCTGTCATTCACAGCCTTGAGACATGTGCCTTCAGGGAGGTCCCCAGCCAATGCATCTACAGAACAGAGAGCTTTGACAGCTGATGAGCTCAAAATGAGGTTTTTCCCTAATTTTTCCAGTTTTCTGTCTTGCATTCTGGGTAAGGAAACCACCTTCAATTGCTTGTATTAATAGCTGATTTTGAAATGGTGATGTAAGTGACAGAGATTAATGTTATATTTCCATAATGATTTATATGTTCTTAAAGGCTGATAAAGTGAGAAAAATGGGGCAGATAAGGAGTTGTGATGTACTGTGCTCTTAGGAAAGATTAAAATGAGATAATATGCTGGGCTAGAGCAGGATCACTGCTGTATCTGCCTTTTGTGACTTTGCCATTTCCTCCCTGCAAACTGCTTTATCTTTTCCAGATCAGTTAGCTGGACAAGGAGCAATCACTGGCTTAGATAAGTTTGATACTTACAGATGTAGCACCGTGTGTGTGTGTGCTGCATCTGTATCAATTCAGGTGTAGACTCTAAAATCCAAGCCAGTGCAACTTCTGGACAGTGGAAGAGAGTAGGAGTTGGTTCCAGTGACAGATGAAGGCTGGTGAGGCTGTGCATTACTTTATCCCCATAAAATCCAGGAGAGAAATAAATAAATGCTAATAATTAAGTTTTTACAGGCTACTGAGCAAGCAAGGATAGGTGGAATTCTGTTCCACTCCAGGAAATTTTAACAAGAGCCATTACATCCTGCTGAGACATCTCTCAAGGACTTGCCAAGCCCGAAGGGAAGCTGATGAGCTTAAAATACTGGAATTTCCATTAACTAATTTGCTGTCCCTTGCTTTTGGGGCTGCAAGGGGGATGTGGATGTGTGCACACCACTCAGATTGGCTCAGTGAGTTGCTTCTCTTGCAGGTGGGGTGAGGACCCTGCCGCTGGCTCGCGCTTCCTCCGGGAAGTGACGTGGTCCTGGATTGAGGAGATGCAGAGCTTTATTTCTGTGGATAATCCATGCTGGGATGTTTGGGAATTGTTCTGCAAATGATGACACGTGTAGCTTGAGACATGACAGGTGAGCTTTCTGCCTTTCCAAAGTCTAGGCAAAACTTGACAGTAACTTGTACATGTAGAGAGTCTTCAAAGTGACATCTCTTTGATTATTCAAGGAAGAAAAAGACTTCATGTGAGAACACATGTGACTCTTAAGTTGCTGTGTGCTTTCTTCAGGAATAAAGACTACAAGCCAGAACCTTCCTGAGAGCGGGGCTTGTATCTGAGACCAACTCACTGAAATTCGCTTCACCCAGGGAAAAAGAATTATATATTTAACATAATAGATACCTTAGCTATCTGTATTGTCCTTAAGATATGTGTTATTCAGGTCATAATCACATTTATAGTGTGGGTAATACATTAATCAGTTTAACTTATTTACAAGAAGTTATTTAAAATGCATCATCACTGGAAATGCAGCTACCTCATACAAAGGATAGAGGGGTAGGTAGCTGATAGAGTAACAAAAAGGAGTTTTGAATTACTGTTTCATTGTTTGTGTTTTTAAAGAAGATTAAAATCCATCTTTTGCAATCATCCATAATCACTTTAATTTGATCTTTTTGAACTGAAGAAGGAGAATTGCTTTGAAGTGCATTGAATTAGGAACACCCCTCATTTTGCCAGATGGAGTCCTGGCAGTCAGTCCAAGAGAGCTCTAAAAATACAGGTTGACAAATGACAAAAATTTCAGCACTGTAAGAAATGTCAAATGTGATAAAAATTGAATATATTTTATTTATACAAAGAATGTTATACTACTTAATACAGGTAGCAGATGGGTGATTCAGGCCAGAATCACACTGACTTCATTGAATTCGACCTTAAATTTTTTCCACATGCTGGCAAGGTGTATTAAATTTTACTGTTGCCAATAACATCTGAAGTGCCTATACATGCAGCATTTGATTTATGATGGTGAGCTGGGACACCATCCTACTAAGTGCTGCATATTCCCACAGTGCAAAACAAGACTTGCTGTTGCAATAAAAAGCTCAGCCTGGAGAAATTACAGTCTGGAAGAAAGGCAAGAGCTTTTTTGAGTTCATAACAGATCTCTGCAGACTCATGAATTTGGAGCTGATGTCACCATTGCAGAGCTACGCTCACTTTGTGTTGTCCTTTGACTATTTATTCACTCACTTTATCAGAAAAAGGTCTCTGGGGTCTGCAGAGCCTGTGACATCGATCATGCACAGCTTAGAGAGGATGCAGCTTCTAGGTAGTACTGTCTGAATACTAAGTAGTCTGAAACCAAGGACTCTTGACTTTGCTGTTTCCCTTTACTTGGCAGCCTGTATTCCAAGGGTTTTTCCTAAGATTCCCACTTCAGAAAGTTGTATGGAGTCAGGTGTTTCCTGGAGACACATCCTTTGGGATATTTTGGTACACCTGAGATGTATTAAAGGTATTATGTCCAGCTTGGGTTTGGAATCCGTTATTTTAGGCTTTGATCAATGTCACTTTACCTGTAAATGGATAGACATATTCCAGAGGAGCAGCTGCTTGTTGCTTTTATTTACATTCTCTTAGTTAGAAATGTGTGTTGAGTCTAGTTCCCAAGCTGTTAATTTAAAACTGGTGCCCATCTGTCTTCTTAAGAGCAGCAGGATAACGCTTGCTCTCTTGCTGAGGGCTGGCCACAATGGTGGCAGTGTTCAATGCTGAACTCTTCCAGCAGTGAGTCTTTAGAGCAGATGGATGGCTTTGCTTTGAGGCCTAAACAAACTTTCTTAAACCCTTGTAAAGCCTTAACCAAAATTGTCTGTAGATTAATCTTAGTAGCAATTCTAGAACGTTTCTCTGTGGCTTAGGAAAGGGGCAGATCATTCATGGCTGACTAGTTAGTAATGCTGGCTTTATTACAGTGCCCTGATCCTTGGAAAACACTGTGACTAAAATACACACTCAGTAATGGCAGGCCCTTAAAAATTTGACCTAAGCCATGTCTTCTGCATACAATAATATTTTTACAATATTATTCCGTAATTGGAAATGTCATAGTTTAAATTGTAAGATTGATGATGTACTGAAATTATTACTGAGTTTACACGTATTTGAAGTCATTTACGGGACAAGTGAAGGACAGGTGAGGACAGCTTGTGTGACGAGGTGGCACCTCTGCTTGTCTGCTCTCACCCAAGCCCCAGAGCAGGTCACCTGAGATCACCTGGCTGTGCTGGCAGCATTCCAGCAGCCAGGTGCCTGCAGCGTGGTGGGGAGCAGAGGGGCAGCAACTGCACCAGCCTCCTCCTCTCCCCTTCCCTCCCTGGCAAAGTTCTCCATTTGGTAATAAAAGCCCCTTCAGTGTGTTGTGTGCTGGAACAAGAATTCACCTCTTGCTTTGGTGGTATAAATCAGAGGTAAGTTGATGGGAGTTATTTGAGCTGTGTTAGTATAAGAAAGAGAGGTATCACAACTGCTGAGTTATTGGCTCTTGTAAAAATTCCAAAGCGTTTGGCCCAAAATCCGCTTTTGAGGAGAGAGTGCAAAAGCAGAACCCATCAAAGTTCTTACAGTCCAGGTAAAAATGAACAGAAATTGGCAACTGAAGGTATGTGAACTCAGTCCTGAAAAGATCTGACAGCACAGAAAAGCAGGTTTAGCACCGCTTTGAGTGGAGAGATCTGTTGGAGCCATCCTGCAGTACCAAATGAGACACTCTCCTTTTTCTTACAAAAATAGTCGATTTCAATATATATATATAAATCTATATTTTTAAAATCTATGCTTTAAATATCTCTTTTATAATATATGATAATATTGTACCAAAATTTTCAAAGTGGCCTGATATCCCATGGCTGAACATCAAACCTTTTCTCAAAGAAATGTTCTTTTCAATCTGATTCAACTTGAACTCATGGCTGTCACATCAGCAAGGTTGTCCATTATTCACCTTCTATTCTGTGTTCTTAGTTAGGGTTCTGTCTCAACTCACCCTAAAATTCTGGGCTTTTCTTAGATGCCCTGAGAGCTTGCTTTGTTTCCTGACATAGTACTGAACCTGTTAAGAGCCAAATGTAGCTCATTCTGTCATTAGTGTACATTAAAGGTGAGTCATTTCCCTGTATCCCATGCATTCATAAAACTGCTTGTAGCAGCCTTCTCTCCTTCTGTTGGCTTCTTTTGTCTGCAGCTCCTGAAGTAGGGCTTCTGTAGTGGCACAGCATCATCTCTTGGAGCCTTTCTTACTAGAGGAGCTTTATTTACTTTTGGGGAGTATAATATGTCAGCTTTGTAAGACTTCACAGCAGTATTGCACTACAAAATAGGGCAGAAATAGAGAGGGCTGTGTTACACTGACACTGGTTTGAATTCTTGGAGCAGTAGGTAGTTCCATTATATGGAGATGTTTTATTTGGCATAGCACTGAAGGAGTATAATCCTCACAAAGACAGGCATTATGAATCTTGTAACATAAATGACAGATAATAACTTACTCTCACCTTCTTTTGTGTAGCATAACCTTCACACAAAGAAACTTAAAAGAAGTAATTCAGGAAGTATTAAGCAAAACAACATAAAATTGAAAAGTTCTTGGATTACAGTGGCTTGCCAGGAGGTAAACTCTGTTGCTTTTTCAATTCTGTAAGGACTTTTAAAACCAACTTGCTTAATATGTCCCAGGTGAACAACATGGCTGTTGTTGAATGAGAATTCCAAAACCTTTCCTCTGATAACTCTCGGCGGTATCACTTTCCAGAGAAGTTTGAGTATGTGAAATAAAAGGACTGGGGAAAGATACCTTACCAAAATAAGGTGTCATAATGAAACTATCATTCAAGTGTTAATCTGGCTTTTTCATCATTTGGAGCTAAGTGTTGTGGGACTTGAACTAATACATTTTGACTGCAAGGTACTCCAGCCTGTGTGCAAGAATTTGAGACAGCTCAGTAGGTGCACTGGATAACTTAGATATAAAACCTTCAATTATCTTATAGCAGGGGAGAGAGAGAATCCCAAATCCTTATTTGTATTGAAATACACTCTTGTACTCTACACAGAGGGACTAAATGTCTTGAAAATATGTGGTTTAAACCACAATGTTTGAGATGACAGTAATTTTTATGATCTCAAGAATAATAAGCATGAAGCAGAGTTACAAACAATAGCGTGTATAATGTGATTGATGTTTAATTAGGGAATGGGAACTTCTGTGCATTTGAAAACTCCAATATTTGAAAAGGGAGAATTTAATGAACTTGCAGTAAATAATAGAATCACTTAGGTTGAAAAGACCTTTGTGATCCTTGAGCCCAAATGTTAACCCAGCACTGCTGAGCCACCACTAAACCATGTCCCCAAGTGCCACATCTACACATCTTTTAGATATCTCCAGGGATGGTGACTCAACCATTTCCCCAGGCAGCCTGTTCCAGTGCTTGACAACCTTTTCTGTGAAAACTAATTTCCTGATATCCAGTCTAAACCTCCTGTGGTGCAACTTGAGGCCATTGCTTCCTGTCCTATTCCTTATTACCTGTGAGAAGAGACTGACCCCTGCCTGGCTACAAGCTCAGGAGAGGAGGGATCTCATCCAACCCCACAAACCTGTGTGTCTAAGTGTCTAAGTGGTGCAGATCTCACTGGTGCTTGTTCAAGTACATCCAAATAGTTTTTAGGGCTGTAACTTCTATATACTCCACTTGGTGTCTGTCACACAGGTTCACAGGTACATCAGTGCAGTGAATTCAGCTGTCACCAGTCTGGGTTTGGATGGGGACTGAAGTGCCTCCTGAATGAGCAGCTCAAAACTGAGACCACCTCTGAAAGCACAATGTGAGTGTGCCTGTTTGGCTTATGCCAGACACTGGTTTGTTGTGAGCAATAGAGAAGGGAAGTTGAAATCTCTACTTCTGTTTGTCCCTTGAATTCAGAAGCTGGTAACTTTGCCCAGCATAGATATTTCAAAACTCAGAAGGTGAATCAATGAAGGCCTCGTGGTCCTGTGTAGCTGAAAATGTGTGTATGGGCCGGGATTCTTTGGTTTTTCCAAATACATACTTAGATTTTTGTAGTTAAGAAGTTGCTTATGTTCAAACTTATTTCTTTTTCATTTCACTCTGTTAAGTGTAAAAGTTAGCCTGATCTACTTCTGCTTTGGTGCTGTCAAAGAAACACTATACTCTTATGTTTAAATTCATATTTATTCTAAATATATAAAAGCTAGAATAACATGCCTGGCATAAACTCCTATTATTATAACTGATGTTTAATGTTATTATTACTTCAGTATTTTTATAAATGGACAAGACCAGTAGAGGCATATAAGCTCTGATTTAATTTACCAGTTTTAGTACTTTGTGATTGTATTTCATGAGGTCTTTAAAATAATGAATTTGAAAGGCTAGACCTGGATACATAGATGATTCAAAGCACCTGAACTTGCCTCCTAAGGGACGAGAGCTGGTTATGATACTGCAAGGGGCCAGCCAGTTCCCAGGGGATCCACTTATGCCCGTGTCTGCCTGCTTTTCACGTGTGTTTCCAGACACAGAACTGGAATAAGGCCCACTGTTCCATCTCTCCTAGTGCTTTGAGCAGAGGGAGGGGTTGATCTCGAGCAGCAGAGCAGGTGGTGTGGCCTGTGCCACACTGGGCCATGCAATCCCTGAGGATTAAGACTCTCAGCAATTTATATGTCCAATACTAGGTCTAAATTTGCCTTTTGTCCATTGCCATTGTGTCACTCTGCAAGTTATTCCCCTTCCTTTGGGCAGCCAAGAGCAGCTCCCTCCTGGTGCTGGCGTTTCCCAAATCCCTGCAGTTGCTGCTGCCTGCAGAGGCCCCACTGAGAAGAATCCTTGCTGCTCTCAACATGGTGTGCAGCCTTGTTGGAGCCCCTTGTTAAGGGCAGGAAGAACTGGTGCCATTCATTTATTTCAGTGGCCTTGCCCCAAAGGTTGCTGCTGTTTGTATGGTCACCTCCTCTGCCTCCTGGGCTCTGGGAAAAGAGCAGGGGTGCTGTGAGCTCCTGAAGTGGATGATAAATGTAAGGGCTGTGAATTTAAACCTCTTGTGTCTTCTGATCTCAGAAATCGTCCTGACATCTCGCATTTGCTGTCTCGCTCTTGGGTTTTGATACACTAAAATAGTGGATCCTGAAAAGCCTGATTGATGTGAAACCCTGCTGGAGTTTTCAGTTTCTGCACTTGCTGTGGTTTCACATTGCATTTGAAGATCAGAAGAACAAAGACTTGTGTCAGATATTGTTGCTGGTGTCTTCCCCCTTCCCTCCACCCAAGCCCATGCTATCTGGAAATGGGTCCACCCTTCCTTAGGAAACCCAGGCAGTGAGGAAGCCATGGCCTCTTCATGTTTTTACATTTAGGTGTGCCTGGCTCAATATAGATTTCCTCAAAGCCATCACAGCTCTCAGACTGGTTTGTTTTTACTTCAGAGGATCTGAAGTCATATTTCAGTGTATGGAACTCAATGCAACTCTTGTTTGTTACCTCTTCTACAGAAGAAAAGACAGACAGAAACTGTGTCAAAAGACTTAGTCCTTCCATCCCTTCTCTGTAGAACTGTGCCTGATTTGTAGCTGATGATCTGAATGGAAAATTTGACTCGTAGCTACCAAATGTTGCCCTATAGTGAATTAGTAAAGGGAGATGGAGCTCCAGCTTGCCTGGGTGTGGATGCAGCACCTAGAGATGATTGCTGACATAAGGAAAAGGATGTGCATCCTGGGCTGTGCTGTGCTGCCTGAAATTCCTCTGTTCTCACTGCAAAATACTCCAAATTAAATGTGGGACAGGAAGCTACTGACTATGGAATAGTAACATGAGACGTACCCCCTTTGTCTTCTGCAGACAACCAATCCAGGTGCAACCTTCTGGAAGCATGTGTGTCTTTTCCCAGTGACTATCCAGAGAGCCCAAGATCCTAATTCAGGAGCAGAAAATCATACCTAACTTGGAACATCACCCTCTGAAGGTTTTCAGAGGTTACAATGTCTTCTTTTTTTTTTTTTTTTTTTTTTTTTGGCTGACGTTGCAGCATAGGCTCTTACCAGTTAATTCACAGACAAGCAAATTGAGACCTGAAACTGGAATAACATGGGAAAGGTGTAAAAGCACAGGAACAGGTATCTTCTTTGAGGCTGCAATATGGCAAAGGGGCTTCTTTCTGCTTGACCAGACAAATGAATAGGCAGACAGCCTTACCTGAGATATGTGCTCTGCTCCCCTTCGCTACCAAAGGAATCCAGCTGGGACAGCACAAGCTCTGGCCTGGTTTATTTATCCTGCCTTCAGTTCTCAGCTCCCACAGGTATCTCTGTGCTGTGGAAATTAAACCATAAGTCAGTGTTGGCTTCTGTGGGAAATCATCCTATACAATGGTCTTTAGGAACTGCCTTTTAGGGACAGAGCATCTCCTTTTCAGGGTAACTGGTTACCTGTGTCATGACAGGGTTGAATCAATGGTTTTGGTAGTCCCTGGCTCTGAGCCCAGCTCTTGTCTCTTGTCTTTCCTGTGTTGATGCTTCAAATCCACTTCATCTTCCTCCCAACAATCAGCCCTCAACCATGTGCTGGCTTGGGAAAGCTTGATTCAGTTATTGTTCCCATTTGTTTGTGTGTGTAGTTTTTAACAGGAAAAGGAGTGGGGTTTATCCATGGCATCAGACAGCACTCACCCAGCACAGCTGGTAGTGCTGCTCTGTGTGCAATGTGCATCTTAATAAAAGCTTTGTAAATCTTGTGTGCTCTTTGCAAACTACAACACTGGGTTTCCAGTTCAGAATCTTCCAGTGTGTAAATCTAGATGTTAGGAAATACATGTGATCTACTCTTGTTCTTAGGAATGAGCAATTTTCTTGCACACCTCTGTACTTTTATGTCAGAGCCATCATTTGATTTAGATTTTGAACAAAACCCCTCTGACTCTGGAATTCAGTGTTGTCCTTTCCTGTGAGGAGAAATTAAATGGGAAATAGTTTTTCTGGTAAAGTTCTATCATTATATACACATATGTAAATGTTTGTATAAAAATAAAAGCTAAATAAGCAGACAAATCCTGGATTTCTTTAAATGTTAGATCTGGTCATAAAAGTTGAGAATGTTTTAAAAAAATAATTTTAAAAATCTTGTTCTTACAGTGTTTACTCACAGTGTTTAGGCCAGCTGAAGCTTTGAGACACATCAGCATACTTTACTTGAGAAAGCTTAGATTTACATTAGTTTCTAAAATCACAGTCTTTCACTCCCAGCTTTCTAAGAAAGAAGGGACTACATGGTATCTGTTTTATTTCTGCAATATTAAAGATAGGGCAATGGTGAAAAGAATGCCAAAATAAGGCAGATGGTTTGGTTGTTCAGCATTTTTAGTTCTGTATTGCTTCTGCAGCCTTTTGTGGATGTTCCAGGATTTACAGATAAATATCAAGTCAGCTCTGGAAGGAAAGGTTATTAAGAGAGGAATAGATAAAAGAATTAGGGAGAGCTAGGTGACTAATATTCCTGTTAGCTGATTCAGAATTTGCAGAGCTCCAGGAGAAGGCAGCATCCCATAAATTACATCTCCACTTGTGATTGCATGATTATAGTTATTAAAAACCATGTTTGAAATAAAAAGACAAGCCTAATTCTCAGATAATGGGTTAAATCTATAGCACTGGCAGCCAGATAAACCCTTCTTCTGCCTGGTAAATAAAGCAGAGACAGAAGTGGCAGCTCAGAAGTGTATTTAATATTGACTGAAAGAATAAAAGGGGCACATGTAGAGACAGAATAGGAGAGCCTGAGTTGTAGATGTGCCAAAGAGTATTGCTGTCCTGATGGGTAGGGGCCTTTAATGTGTTGAGTTAGGAAGAGCTGCCAGACTTTATGAAGGCAGCCTGACCTTGCAGGACCAGGGATTGGAACAAGTGGAGTTAAGCAGTGTGTGCAGAACTGTGGCATGGGGCCCTGGTGGATGTGCAGACAATATGCTGCACAGCAACTGGAGTGCCTTCACAGGCTCCCATTACTGTATTGGCAGGAATTGCAGCATGCAGCCATCTGTGCCTCATCTGCCAGCATTTACAGTGGAAAGGCAAAATTCCTTCATTATCTCGGGCTGGATTGCTGCCCTGCCTGGTTTTTGCAGTGCTATAGGTACAGAAGGGGTGAGTGAGCTGTCTGCTCCCAGGTGTGGCTGTTTCAAGGAAGGTTTAAGTGTTGATTGTGCTCCCACTGGAATCACATGGAAGTGTTCTATGGGAGAGGGTGGGCAAGCTCTTTTTTCATGGCTGGCAATCAGTTTATCCCCTTGAAGCATGACAGTCAATACCTTTGGCCATTTTTCATTAGCCACTGTAATATTAGATACTATTCTTATTCCTACTAATGTCTAATCCAGCTTTTGTTCCCTGCCAGGGGATTCCAAGCAGAAGGGAGAGGAAGAAGTAGGAAGACACTGCACTGACGTGGTGTGACTGATGTTACTAGGAATCCACAAGAGTAATTGCAGGGTTTTCCTGCCCTAGTTTCCTTTTCTTGCTGATACTGAAGCTAATGAGGATTTGAAATAATTCTTCAATCTTGTGCTTGCATAATAATTATTGATATTCTGAACAATGAAGGCAACAGATTGATGTGCCATCAGGAAATGCTGTTGCTGAGGGGCTGAGAGGGTCACACAAAATAGAGTGCAAACAATATTTCTTCAAGTAAAGCAGGAAGTCAAAACCTTCCCCAGGCTTTTATAGTTCAAGAATTTGTTCTAAATTTTTGCCAAGAGAGCAACTTGTCTAAGAAAGCAGTTTCTGGAATAAATCAAAGTCCTTGTTGCCCTTAGGGCCTCACTGAGATGTTCTTCTCAGATATCAGCTGTGTGAGAGATGAAAATAAGTGTGTCTTTCTGACTGACTGCTGCTCTACCTTGTCTTTCCTGGAGAGAATTAACAGTCACAGGCCTGGAGTGAGTGGGGTTGTCAGAAAATGCAATATTTGGGAGTCTTGATCTTTAAGTGAAAACCTCAGAACATGGTTGAACTGAAAAACTCTAAAGAAAAACACAAATCCCAGAAATTTAGCCATTTAATGAAATAAACTGTTTATCAACTCTGGAAATTACTTTCTAGAGCTGGCCATGGATTGGCAGTAGGAAATGTTTTGTTCTGCTTGCCATTCAGTGTGGGGCACTAGGCAGGAATAAGAAACAGTGAGCCCTCTACCCCCCTAAATGTCATTTTTTAAAAGAGAAGCTGGAAAGAAAAAAAGAAATAAACAATCATGTCATGCTCTTTGTTTTCAGACTGATGCTGAGTGACACCTGAGTCCAGGGACTTGGACCTCCAGGATTATTGTTTGTTTCAAATGTTATTGCTATGATTTTATTCAAGTGCAGTTTGGACAATTTTGAAATGTCAGAAATGCTTTGTATGACTCAGAGTATTATTACAGGGCTTGTGAAGTGCTGAGGATAGAAAAACTATCTTTAAAAATGTTTCCGTTTTGAAGGCCTTTACATACAGCATAAACGCCTTATTAATTCAAAATATTTTACCAGCATTTATACAGAAAATGTCCATATTTCTTTGTAGCTTCTTGACATTTTCTCTTTATCTCTCTAATACTTTCCATTTTGCCACTGAAAAAGTGAAAAAAGAGGAAAAGAGATAAAGGAAATCAATCAGGCAAAAAAATAAACCCACAAGAAAACTGAAGCTTCTTTAATCCAAGGTTCATTTTTTTTTTCAGAAGATGATTCTGAATATATGATTTTTGCTGGAAACTAATATTCTAAATGTTTTCTGAAATGAAAAAAGCACCTCAATCTGATAAGAAAAGCTTGTTTTGTTTAAGACTTTGATCTCTTTCCTGCCCCTGGCCTTTGTGCAGCTTTGTCTCCTCTTTTATAAATCACAGGCTGGTCTTTTCACTCCAATTTGGGAAGAATGTCAGGTATGCCCGTGTCAAATTGCCCACATAACCTTCTCTGCTTTAAGGCACACACTGACATTAAGTTGTCTCTGTGCAACAGTGTCCAAGCTGTCTGGTTTATCTCTGTCACCTCAAGGTGAAGTCTCCTTCCAGGCTTTTCCAGGTTACAATTAAAACCAGTAACTGCTCAGACTCCTCTGCCCTGCCCTGTGTGCCTGATGCTTGGCACCACGACTCCCTGGGAGCAGAAACTACAGAGGAAATCCAGCTCCAGTGAAGTCTGGATTCCTGGTAATTTTAGCACCAGAGGATATGAAAAATAAAAAAGGCTTTTCTTTCTCTCATATTGCCGATCTTTCTACGTGGAGATGCCTGGATCTCCTGAATCCTTTGATTTCTTTCCTTTTTTTCTCTTAGGAAAAGTTGCTACTTTATCCAGGTGCTGGCATCCACACAGTCTATCAGTGCTAAAAAATATCTGAGATCATTCTGGTTTCAGTGAATTTTTTGGGGCAGTTTTTAATTCTCATCAAGATATCCGTACAGCGTTGTGCCATTTCCCCTTGCTGCATTCCCTAATTTCTGTTTGCAGTTTTCCTCCCACCTCAAATTAGTATATCCCAGTAATATTTAGTTCTGCTTCTTTGCTTATTTCCATGTTTCACACAAAACCTGCTTATGATATTTTCCTTGGCAAAGGCACTTGGAAATTAGGGATGTTATTGCAATGCAATGACTTTTTTCAGTCTTGACCAGACGTCTCTCTCCATGAAGCAAAAGCTTTTACAAGTTGAAACAAGACTGGTCATCAAGACTGTACAGTGGAATTGCAATCACAGAAAGTTACTTGTATTTCCTTCTGAGGTGTCCAGTGTGTCCAACCAGTTCTTGGGCAAAAACTGAGTTAGATGACTCAGCTGAGCAAAAATGGAATTATTTGATTTTTCTTTCAAACAGTTTTGGATGGTCCACGTGGTGGTTAAAGCAAGAAACATAGGGATTGTGATTACGGTCCAGACTCTGACTTTTCCAAGGACTTGTACTGTTCCATTTCTCTGTGCTCTCACGTCTGAGCAGTGGGGGGAGGATAATGCTGATCCTTCAGGGAACAGAGGGAAGTTTACAAAGTACTCAGGAACTGCAGGCTGCTGTTACATGGCATGAACTGTGAACAGTTCACCCAGACATTCCTAATCTGCTCCTGGAAGGGATTGCCTGGTTACTGAAGCCCTCTTCCCTAGAATCCCAAATGAAAAATATCAGTGGGATGATATGGCCATAAAAACATGGAGAGAAAATGTACACACAAGATACACAAGCAGAATTTCACCTTGTCATTGCACAGCTCTGCTTCCAGAGCCAGCAGGACTGAGATTGGGTCTTGTCTACATCTTGGATTTGGATTTTTTGAAGCACAGATTGAAAACAACAGCCTGAATTTTTGAGGCTTTGTTGGGTTTTTTTTTTTCCCTCCTGTGTGAATTCTTTAATTGTTCCCCAAAGTTTTGTAACCGATTCCATTTTACACCTCACACTTTGCAGCTCTTCAAGAGCTCTGTAGAGTGTGGCCATGCTTGGAGATACTTCACCCTTAGATACATCCCATATGTCAGATATTGCTTGGAAATGAGACAGAAAACAATGGGTTGGATTGTGATGACTTCCACATGATACATAAATCTTATATAAATTTTATATAGCACATGATAATAATGCTACATAAAAAGTTATCATTGATGCTGAAAAACTTCCATGGCCTAACAGACCTCTCAAGGTACTGGCACTTAAGCATCCTGTGATTCTTTGCTATCCCAGTGGATATTTTATCCAAGGTCAGTTACAGATGTGCTTAGGTTTTGGAACAACTTTTGGTTTGTAGCATGTGCAAGTGAAGTGGAAGTCACAGAAGCCACTGTGTGTAATCCAAAGCCAAATATTTTACTTAAAACTCTATGAATTTTTCCTTTAAAGTGCCCTTTATCGATTACCTGTTTCTTCCTGTTCCAATAATAGCTTTTCTGATTCTTTCTCTGAAAAGTGAAATTGCATTATGAAATTACATTAGTGTGCATTGAGAGAGCACCAGTTATCTCATCTGACATTTTTATGTATTGATTGAAATGCTGAGAGACAAGAAAGTCATGATTTATAAGAGTACAGTGAAAAACTGAGAAACAGGTGAGGGAAGGTCACAAAACATGAGCAGTAAATGGGGTCTGAGCACACTCAGAGGAGTCAATTCCATGATGAGAAGGAAGGAATATGGAGGGGGAAGGGGGCTCTTATTCCCTAAACCAACTTTGGTTTGCTGAGCTCTTTTTATTTTTCTAGGTAGTCTTACCAACCTATATGGAATGTATCCCACTGATTGTAAGAATTTATATAATACCTAATGCAGAACTTCTTATTCAAAAATAGTTCAGAAAGTCAAAGCAGCAGAGATGCCCCAAGGTGATTACCTAGCAGGCTGCTGGGGAAGCCAGGACAGCCCCCAGCACTCCTGAACCCCACTCAAGGAGTCTGTCCTTTTGGCTGAACTGTCTCTAATCATGAGAACAAGAAAGAGTGATGTCAGGCTTGTGTTGTCATCTGCACTCTGAAATAGCTGGGCAAGTCACATTTAACTGGAGTTGGTTTGTGGAGCATGCTTGGTTTTGTCAGCCCTGCCAGCCTTGGCCAATGGGGAAGAGCACAGAATGTCTTTTAGGGGAAGGTTTTTTCAAAGCAAGATTTTTGCTTTAATTGCTATTTACACATTCCACCCTTCACCCTTTTTCAGCTGCAGGGAGATCTTTTTCTATTTTAAAAGCTGGGGCAGGAACTTGAGGCTAGAGACTGCAGCCAAATCAAACAGGAATCTCACCAACCTAGTAGAGGGTGAGCTGATAATAAAGGCTATCTGACCAAGCCTTTAAAGCTCTCCTCTTCCAAAGACACTCCCTTATCTGAAGCCTCTGGCTTCCCATGAGAGGGTATAAACATCTTCCTAAGCAGCAGGGTACCCTTTGACACTAAGAGGAAAGCAAAACTCAAGATAAATTGAAGAGGCTTTTATGTCTAATCTCAATAAGCATTCAGAGGCTGTGAATGTCTTTTTATCCTGAGTTGTTGAGGTTTGTTTTGTTTTTTTGGCTGGGAGCACATTTTGCTTGGAGTTTTATTACATCCCTCATGGCTTTTTTTTTCTTTCCTTTTTCCAGATGAGCTGTCAGTGCAGTACTTGTTTGGTCAAGACTTGTGTGTTTACTTGGCATCTTCAGTGTATAAACCCAGTGCTGTTTGCAGGGCTTCCATGCAGCAATTCTGCTGATATTTTAAGGCTCTGACTGATGTGGCTTGAGGGTAAATGTTTTCTGACTTTAACATTGTATACCTTGCTCACAGGAGCAAATTCTGATTACTTCCTTTCATTGGCAGAGGTTTCAACTTTGTCAATTCACTCCTATTCCTCATTAGAGGTTTTTTTAAAAGGTGTCAAAGATTTTATTCTTTTTTTTTTTTTTTTAATAGCTGTTGGGACCCCATCAATGAACAGCTCATAGAAAGCCCAGCTCACTTCTTAGAAATGCATCCTCTGTGACTGCTGAAGGCAAGACCCCTGTGCTCCCTTTGCAATAATAATCTCCCCTTCCAGGAGTGCTGATCTCCAATGTGCTCTCCAGGACTTCTCCACTGGTCCTTGTTTCATGTCCATTCCCAGCCACCCTTCTCCTGGCTAATGAAGAGCAGATGAGGTGTCATCCAGAGCTGGTTTAAGTGGCCCCACTGCTGTCCCAAAGGATGGAGGCTGAAGGGTTTGAGGTTCTTGGTCCAGCCCAGGGCTGTACACTCTGCTTCTGCTGCCCTGCAGCCTGTCAGGCTGGGGAGACACTGGGATTGGCAGCAGTGCCAAAGGCCTTTCTCTCCTGCTTGCTGGGAGCCAATTAGAGAGAAAACAAAGATATTTCAGCATAAGGTTCACCCCTGTGATTTACCAGCAGTGCTGCCTTTACTCAAAGGCTGTCTTGAGCCTCCTCCTTCTATCCCATGGATAGAAAGGGGTGCCTCACATGTTCCCAGTAACCATGACAGGCCTTCCACACTGGAGGTACCCTCATGTTCCAGCCACTTTCATTTCTTTCAAAAGGAAAACATCCCTCGAGGCTCATGTGCAAACGTGTTTTTAGATAAAGAACAAGTATCCAACCACTATAATTAACTTTCCATTTTAAAACTTCCAGTTCCAGATCAGCTCCCTACAGGCTAATTTTTCTGTTTGCAGGAATGCATGAGTGATGCACAGATGCTCTGTCAGGATACTTTACCTATTCATTAAGTTTGATTAGATAGCATTTGCACTCTGCCATCTAAGAGTGTGCCACTTTCTGATATAATTAGTGTTCCTCCAATTAGGATAAATGGCTGTTTCATTACTTTTAAGTGGATCATTAAAGTGCCATTCCTGTCTCCTGCCTCTGGAGCTGACAAGGGTACCTGCACACTCCTTTTTGCAAAGTCAAACCTAATTTCAGGAGGCTAATGGGGAAGGTAATGTAGCAGGGCAGATGTTGCTCAGGGCTCCTGCTGAGAGCAGTTCCTGGGTAGCTGATTTTCCTGTGTGCTTGAGACTCTGATTTGCAAAACAGAAGTACCTGATTGCCAAGACAACTTTTGGAGAAGTTCCTGGAGGCATCAAAACCTGGAAATTATTTAAAATACATATTGATAAGCTTCTGTTGCCAAATGAATTCCTGTTATGACTGTGGAATTGTATTATTGTCACAGGGAAAACATAAGAGATTGTGCCTCATCAAGACCAGTCCCTGTATCTTTGTTTTCCCATCCCACATTCATCCACAAGGATGTCTTCTCTCCAGGGGTCGTGCAATTTGCTTGGAACCTGGGTGTAGCAGCCCTTTTTGTTTCTCCAAGGGGCCTTGCAATTCCTTAATCATTAGATACTGCTGTGTTAAAACCACCATTTTCTGAGAACTAGAGGGCAGATTTCTGGCCTCTATCAGAGAATTGTGACTCATATTTTGGGAAGGGATAGAGACATCTCTTTTGTAAGGGAGATTTGAATAGTGAGTCACTGTGCTGGTGCCTTTCTGTAATTTTTTCCTTTTTAGACGTGGAATTCATAGACAGCTGTATATTTTAAAAATGCTTAAGGACACATCTGCAGAAGAATAATCTTGACAATTCTGGATGCTGTAAGTCAGAAGCTGGTCCAGCTCTGAGATCATCTGATTTGCCCCATCAAGATCTAATACTGTTTCTAAAAAGTTTTCAAGAAGGGCTAAGATTTTGGAAAACAAAGTTTATACTTCTCGCTACAGGATTAATCTACTCAAGATGTAGTAAAAATGCATTTTAAAAACCCCTAAAATACCTGTGGAACTCCCTGAGTATCTTTCTATTGATGAAGCTGGGTCAGATCTTAGATTGCTTAAAATGTAAAAGGCCTATTTGCTTTTCTCTGCACTTTTTCTTTTCCTCTAGTTTTCTCTGATTTTCAAGCCCTTTTGTTATCTTCTGACTTGTGGTCACTGGTTCTCTTTTTACCACAACGTAATTGTGTAAAACTTACCCTTCCCAGTTCATCCAGCTTACAGCCATCCACATATTTCTTAGGTTCACATCTCAGATGACTCATGAAAGCCAAAACATCCATTAACCAGTCACCAACTTACCGATTGCGTTTCTTTCTCATAAGTCTGCAAAAAGATGTTTTTCCCACCCTCCTCAAAGTCAGTGGGTATCAGGCAGGTGGGCTGCAACCTTTATCCCATTCAATGACTTCACAGTGGGTAGATTGAAACATGCAGGGCGGTCACAAAAGCCAAGTGGGAGCTGGGCAGGAGGGATTAGATCTTGAGGAATTTTATTTAATTAATCTTTCTGCTAAAGTAATCACATCTCACTTCTCAGACTCTTACCCTTCTAGGTCATGTTTTCTCTATCAAACTGTGAAGTAACACACAGAATTATATAGCCTTCTTGGTATCTTTGATTTAAAATAAAAGCATAAAGAATTCTAAAGCGACATGAAAGTATAAATAGATGGGGTAAGAAAATATTTACTGCTGTGTAAACAGCTATGAGTCTGTCAGAGATGTATGCAGCTGCTGGATCTCGGTGGGAGGCAGCCTGAGCCTTGCACCTTGAGCCACTTGGGACAAAGGTTTGCATTGATCCCAGATGCTACTTTGAAAACTGAGGCTCGATACATCTCTAGTCTTTGCAGGAAGTCAGAATAAACCCAGCAGCTCCTGTCTGAAATCTGTGCTGGTTTTGCTGTGGAGGGTGTTCTGGGGGTGTAGCAGCTCTCAGTGAAGGTTCTGGCTCCAGGCACACATCCCAGAACAGAGCAGTATTTTGCGAGGCCACATTTCAGTGACTAAGGCACCAAACACATCGGGGTAGATCATCAGCCATTATTAATGCACGTATCCTGCAGCTCTCCAGAGGAGGTCTGGCCTCAGGTTCATAGGTTTAGGCAGGATGTGCTGCCTTGTCATGCCAATGAAACACAGACAACAGGATGTGGAGAGATCTCCAACCTCGGTAAAGGCTACCAAAGGGTCACTGGAAGAAAAGCTGCTTCTATATGTGAAGTATGAGTGCATCCCTTCAGTGTATTCTGCTAAGATTTTCCTTCAAAGGGGTAAAACCAAGGTCAGGGAGCAGTAAATTATTGAGTTAAAAAACTCTGGATTCTGAGGCTATCTGGGAAGTCTGCAGCATGGCAGTAGAAAAGGTGAGGCTTTGCTGAGAAGAGCTGCTGTTGTGCTGCTGTTGATGCAGGTCTGTTCAGTGAATTTCATCACCCATTGCTGTATCTTATGAACGTGAAGCACGAGCCAGTTTCTGGAAAAATGTCCTGCTCCCATGGGAGAACAGACATCTGAGAAATGCATTTCTCTGAAAATTGAGAAGGCAGAACAGTCCAGCCATAATGGTTACCTGCAGCAACCTACTTTGTAAAATTTTTTTTCTCCAGGTATTCCTGATGGTCCCTAATTTATAGTGTCAGGCTTCTTTCCTAGGGGCTTGCAAATACCGAGTGCATGCAAACCTGAGGTGAGTCATGGATCCTTCCTAAATCTTGGACGCTGCAAAGAGAGTAACTTGAGTGGCAGAAAGGATTGTTTGCTGATGAGAGTGTCCCTGGTGCAGCTCTCAGGTCAGTCAGTGGTGTCTGTGCAGGTGTCCCAGGCTGCCTGTTGGATGAGAAGGATAAAGCTTGCAGAGTGCCACTGCTGCCTCCTCACCACAGGATCAGCAGGATGGAATAAAATGGTGCATCTCTGGTGCCTCCAGCAGCTCCCAAGTATGTTGGAGCTCTGTGGAAAACTGCAGTTATTGTTTTTATTCCTCAGACTTGATACAGCTGGGCAGCCCTTTTATCTCCCAGTGATTTTAGCACTTTAACACACACATTGGTTGAGTGGAGCTGTGCAGAGGGGGTGTCAGGCTTTGTAGCTGTGACATGAACAAGATGGTTCAGTTCTGTCCCTTCAGCTAACTCCAAACTGTGTTACAACCTGTGCTCAGGCAGGACAACCTTTCCTCCCGGCAGGGCACGGATGTGTCCCCCATAGCCACCTGCAGCCACGCCTGCCTCTCCCTCCGGGGTCAGGCTCTTGGCTGACTGGGTCAGTCTTGCCCAAATCATTTACTACAGCCACTCTTAAGCATTTTATTGGCTTTCCTCTTTATTGCTCAGCTTGCAGGTAGCTCATTCCTCCCTCACGAGGCGTAGGCTCCGTGTTCTGAGGGCACACGTGGCCTGGTGTGGAAACAGTCACGGTGCCAAATCCTCTAAATACTGTAAAATTCCAAGACCCAGTCCAGGTCTCCTAAAATAGCATGTCTGAGCAAACTTCCTGGGGCTTTTTAAACAGCCTTCTGATGTGTGTGCTGGGGCTGAATGGAGCTGCGGATTTCTGAAGTGTCAAGGGGGCGAATGTGTGTGTACCCAAATGAGAATATTATGAATGAGTCTCTTCAGAGAAGAACACTGATGAAAAGGACACTGTTAGCAAAAACGACCACAGAAGTATGAGCAAATACTCGAAAGGAAGAACACCCAGGGGGAGTGGGTTCCCACTTTCTAGTGAAGTACATTATTTTCTTTTCAGAACTCATGCTAAATAGGAAAGATTTTCCAGTTTTAGCAAAAAACTGAAATAATGTCTGTCCTTAGTGTAAGTTCTCCTGGGTGTGAAGACAAGTCCCAGTGTACTTCCATGGCCATAGGATAAGCCTGTGGATTCATCTCTTAAGAGGAGTTAAGTTAAAAAAGGCTAAGCTCTTACCTGCCTTCTGCATTTACATTGCTTCATCAGCATGTTGTTTAATTGTCTCTCAGTTTTAATGTCTTTACAATTACAGCACCCTCATCACACAGGGCTTGTGCTGTCTTCTCACAAAAAAAAAAAAAGCTGAAAAAGTGAGGCACAAAGAGGGCAATTTGCACAAGTTGAATTTGTATACCATTCTTTGTCTTCCATTTGGTCATCTACAACAGAGTAGGCTGTGAGCTGACAGGGACACTGCTCTCTGTAGTAGTGCAGCTCCTCCTTCTTCACACTGAAAACTTCTGTCGGCTTCGGATATCATTTTCCTGCAGCTGTTGTTGGTAGTTCGGCTTCTCTGGGTTCTTCAGCTCTTTCAAATCAGACTAAAGATCTTTCCTAACCTCTGTCTTAAGTGATTTGTTCCCATCATCAGCAAGAAGAATTGCACAAAAATGGAAAACAGGGCAGAAAACTGCATGGGCTTTTCTAAAGCATGTCTCAAGTTTAAGAACAAAAAAAGAAGAAATTCCCCCTTTATTTAAACTAACCATGCTCTGTCATTCCCAGCTCTGGTCTGTTCTCCATCAAGTCACATTCCAAAATTGCTCCTGATAAAGAATTGTAAAGAGAGAACTGAGTGAAAAACCACTGGCTTTGTACTAACTGACAGGCTGCATTTTTCCTCTTGCTGGATGTGTCCCTGAAGGGTATCAAGCGATTTGGCAAAGGTGAAGTGTATTCTGGATTTCTCTTTGTTCCATACCAGCTTGTATTTTCCCTCGTGCCATGAGGCCTGTCAAGGGCACCACTGGCTGCTACAGCTGAAGACCGAGCTGACATCTTCATAAAAGGCTCGCCTCTGGCAGGAAAAGTGCAGCTCAGACTTCAGAGGAAGGGCTGTGATTCATCCGTGGCTTTTCTCTGAAGCCCTGGTAGAATATGGTGGATCTACATGGGTAAATGGTTTGCAGATCTTTCCTAATTTGTATTTAATCACACAGACATTCATGGTACTTGTCAGCTGCCTCAGTTCTCCCTTGCAGCACAGGATGAGCTTTTCCTGGGTGGCTGCAAATCTATTTATAACGAAAGATGGTGCAGGGATGTTTGACGGTGCAGAACAAGGGAGGTTGCAAAAAGGAGTTGCAAAGCAGTTAAAGCTTGAAATTAAGGAAGCTGACACTGAAAATGGCAAGATTGCTTCCCATAGGCAGTTGGAATGCAGCTTGAAGGCTGTTCTCCCTAGGAAGAGAGTGAGAAATTCATGGCCTGCTTTTTGGGAGTGCTGAATGTTTATGTCAGGAGGGATGCAGGTGCTAGCACTCTTATACAAAGTAAATTATTCACCCTGGCATTTCTCACCATCCCAAAGGGAAGGCTGGACGTATGGGCCTGGGGTTTTCCTTTCTGATGAGTTAAAGTGAATAAATTCCAGAACACCAGCTCTTTGGATAAAAGGAGGTTATAGTTAGAATAGTTGTGTTCATTTCTCATGCTCTGTACAATTTATTGTTTCACCCTATTTTTCCTCATTGATATTACATTCTTAGGCATCATTGTTTTGAAGCAACATATCCAAATGACCCATTACAAAGATTTTTCATGATTACTGATGAATTTTAGTATCTGAGAGTTCTCAGAATAGAGTTCATGCATTTCAAATTATATTGCCTTCTCCCTATTCTCCCTACTCCACTCCTCACTTTCCCATAGGTTGATCTTCATGAGGACAATGTCCTTATTGGGGTCATATGTTTTTCATGGTTTTTCCTATCATTCTTAATTTGCAAGCCCTCATCAGAAATGCTAGACCATGTGGGTAGCTGAAAAGTGTTAGCATCTCCCAATGAAATGCCCAGTGGATTCTTGCTCCCATCCTGAATAGGCTTAGATCAGGTTGGTGACACTCAATGACTCTTCAGACACCTTCTCCTCCCTGTAAAACCAGTTCTGACCCACATGGGCAGGCTGGTAGCTATTAAGTGGAGGCCTTACACTGTTAATTAGTTCTGCTGACAAACAGAAGAGTTTAGTTGGATGGTAATAAAAATGCCCATTGGAAAACTCCTACTAAACTGAGCAAACCGACCTAAGAGCTTTGACAAACCTGAGCTCTCTTCCCAGTGCTGTCCGTGCCCAAAGGTTCATCACTTGATTCTCTCTGCCTCAATTCCTCCATCTTTAAAGAGGAGATAATAACATGCACTCATCTTCATGAAACTCTTCTAGGTTTACTGCTACAAAGTCCCACGTGTGCCAAATATGTGTTTTGAAACTGCACCTGATCTCAATGCTGAAATTACATTGCAAATCCAATTTTTAGGAACGGTGTCAAGAGACCTCACAACTAGAAGGACTTAGCTTTAGGTAGCAGCATGAACAGCCTGGTAGGTACAATCCTGATTCAACACTCTCCCCCAAATCTGCAAATCTGGTATCTCAAACTGTTGTTTTGCATGAGGATTCTCCATTTGCTCCATTGCTACCCTTCACTGCCCTCCATGCAGGCTTGAGGCAGCCTGACTTCTTACACTGTGAAATCTTGTATATGGTGATCAACCCAGTGCAATGACTGCTCATAAATCCAGTTTTGCAAGAGACTAGTGAACTGGTAAAAATACTCTAAACAGCATTTGGGACACACTAAATAAAGAATGAAGCCTTCTTTGATACTTACTGAGTTTACATACCATGTAATTATTATTATAATTGAAAATCCCAACTTCCTCTCTTTGAACATAATGTCTAAACAGGAAAAAGCTAACCTTCCTGTTTGGAGAATTGTTAGTTTCAGAAGAAATATATTTTTTCTCTCTTGCTTGCAGTTCTCAAAGATTTTATTTTTAATACAAATAAAAAAGACAAACAATAGACTATCTAAAAGGAAGGAAAGCCACATGTCTGAAACAAACAGAGTCTGCTATGAATAGATAATCTTTGCACTATGAAATAACTCATGTCATACCTACATTTTGACTTTTGCATATTGGGAAAGGAAATGTAGACTTATTTTTGGCATTCACTGCAGTGTATAATACAAAATACAGAAAACAAAGTTAAGGTTAGAGAGGGAAGAAAAGCCTTCTGTCAATCTGTACAGAGAGGAAGAACCATGTAGGCAGTTGGCCTGGCCCAACAGTAATTTCTAGATGTGATGCAAGGCTGAATTTAAAATTTTAGGTACCTGCTTGGCATACATCGTTCTCTGGTTCAAGTCAGTGCTGACACGGCCTTTTGGGTAAACCTCACCTCCTAAACTCTGCTTTTGGAGTTTTTGTTTAGTTAAAGGAAATACTGGTGGAGCAGCACCTGCAGCTCTGTTCCAGGTGTGTGTGGAATTTTTGATGGCTGCCAGCACAGTGAGACTGAAGACCGAGATGCTCAGCTCACCTTTGGGAGGCAGAAAAACAGGCAACTGAAAGCTGAGTATGAAAAAGTGCTCGTACCAAGGGCAGAACGAGCTGTTTGGCATTCCAAAAATGTTTTATGCCTTCCCAGGGTCTGACAGGCAGCCTAATGGAATGACCACCAGGAGAGGCCTTGTGAGGTACTGCTGATGTCAATTTATCAGTGTGGGAAGTGTTCATATTTTCACTTCTCCTTCACGTTATTTCATTGCAGTCAAGGCTGTAGTCTTGCTGATCCTATTTAACAGCAGCTACTGAAACATCTTGCATGAATGCAAGAGGATATATGTGATATAAGATCACTGCCCACAGAGGGCTGAGAAGCTGCAAAGTCCTGTCTTTTCTCCATCATCTTCCTAAAGTTCTTTATTCCAGGACTGACTAATTTAGATGTTCTTCACAGCTAAGCAAAAGTCCTGAAATACTTGGGAAATTTCTTGGCTCTTGTATTTACAGATTGTATGAATATCGACCATCTTTTGATCATGTAGAAAAAGTGTGGTCTTACAGGGTCAAATACCAGACATTTATAATTGTTTTCTATTCCTTGGGTTTTTTTACACCAATCTCTGATTTTGGAAGCTTTAATTTACAGAACTGCCTGCTTACTGTTGGCATTACTGTGTAAGTGTAAAGAAACCCTGACAGTATTTTCTTGGGTTATTTCCAGGTGGATCTTCTTACTACATTAGGGCATTATGCTTGCTCACATTTGTAGAGTCAGACCTTAAAGACATCTCTTTATTCCTTGTTTGTCTTTGCTTCCTTCAGGTTTGCACTTCTCATGGAACCCAAGTGTGTCCAAGAAGCTTCAGCTCCATTTGCAAGCACTCACTGTTGCCATTCAGTTGTGTCCTGCTCTTCATCTGTGTTCTCCCAGGTATGGGCCTTGCTTTGTGATTTAACTGGACTGCAGCTCCAGAGAGAAGAGGACATGTCAAAGCCATTGCAAAATAATGGGCACCACACGAAATCGAGAAGGTGGGGTGCAATGATCTGAAATGCAGACTGGCAGGGAGAAGGAGAGCTGTCATGCTGATAAAAGACCCAGAAGTCAGCAAATGAGCTGAATTAACAATGTGACACAAGAAAATTAAGGGCAGGGTGTTTCTGGGCAATATATGCAGGAGTGTCCCTCTTGAGATTGAGCTCTCTGTAGTCTTATCTTTGCTCGTGTTCTTCACACAGGTATTGGGGTGGGAGCAGTGCTGGATACTAACTGTCAGTAGTTAAATCTACCACCTTGTTAATTAATAACATGATACTCTAGCAGCAGGTGGAACAGTCTCTCTGATTGGGATTAACAAGTATAATTGGACTTCACTGAGCATACTGGGTAGGTCAGATGGGAGGGGATGCCTGATTTCACTGTGTGGGAAATAGTAATAATAATGTAAAATGTGATGAAATAATATGTGGCCATACAATTGCTTGCTTCTGTTAGTCTCCACAGGGATATGTTTGTAGAATCTGGATTCTGGTCCTGAGTGCCTGGATTTCAAGGAGGAGTCCATGCAATCCTTGGACACTGAGAGGCTAGATGTCACTGTTGAACAACACTGCCCATTTGATCAGTTACTGTTTATAACATGTATTATTGCAATGGTAGGACTGGGCTTTGCTACTGAATATCTGAGCTGATACCATGGGGCACTGACTCACTGTCCTCCCCTGTGCTGCTACTGCAAATAAATTCACCAGCTTCCATCTTAATAGCTTGCTTTAGAGCCAGTGCCACACTTCACACCCTATTCTGGACCCTCTCCAACAAGTTAATGTTTTTTACTGAGGAAGGTGAGTAAAAATGATGAGAGTATCCTTAACTAAGGAGCCATAAAATTCTGATAGAGCAGTTATGTTCCCAGTGAGCCTGAAGGAAATCCGATCAATAGTTATGAGGTTGAGACTCAATTTATGGCCTGAATTCATCAAGCATAGTCATTCTCCATTTTAGTACAGGATGCTTTTGTGGTTCCTGCTGAGCAGAGGAGTATAAAGTCAGCACAAGCCTTTTCTCAACAATTCCCCAGGCTTTGTCATTTAAGACAGCTGACTCTACAGAGGTGGTGATCAGGGTCCTATGATCTATTTGAAGGTGATTTTTCATGATATAGGACAGGCTGTACCAACTGTATGTGTTCTGAGAATCTCAGGCTTGGAATGGTTTCACAAAGAGGAAAAAATAAAGTTATTTTGAGTCTCTTTAAAATTTGACACTGCAGTTACTCATTTGCCTGCAAACTGCTTCACAGTCAGGAATGGTTCAGTAGCACGTTCTCAAAAAATCCTTTTTAAATGCCTTTTGTAGACCCCTTGCAATAGAATTTTCAAGAGGGAGGCTGGACTAGTTCTGCATTTCTAAGCTGCCTCTGTGGAAGAAGTTTTCCCATCTGCTTCCAGCACAGGTGTGATCTCTAAGTTTTGAAATTGGTTTTTGAGGACAGAGGCAGACAATGAAATTTCATCCAAGGGTTTTACTAAAACCTCCATGTAAAAATTCAGATCTTTCCAAAGCCTGAAATAAATGCAAACCAGTGGCATAAGCATGAAACAGACAGAAGCTTTTCAGATGGAATGGAAAAGCCTTGATTTAAGCCACCTCCTGCATCTACTTGTAATTCCTACATACACAGGTTAGCAGGAGAAAGTTTTAAGTATCTGAAGTAACAGGAGTATTTTGCAAACATACAGTAAGGTCCTAAGTGGAGAGGGCTCTAAATTAACACTTGACCACAAATATTTTGTGATACTCATTCAAATATAATTTCCTAAGGGTGCTTTTAAATACCCAATTCTTACACCAGTCACTGATCCATAGACTAATCCTGGACCTGCAGATGATCTTCACTGTAAGATTCAATCCTGCTTTGGCTCTCTGTCAGTGGGTTTTATGTGAAATACCCCCTGGTATAGCCTCTGCATTTAAAGGATGCCTATACATATCTGCACTGGTTGACGGCATAAAAGGAGAAAGATTTGGACATTTTTAGAGACATGTAAGAAGTTCAGAGAGCTGAAATGCCCGTGGTGGCTTTTCTGACGGCGCTTGGGGGGCTCTGGAAAAGGCAGGGCTGCTGGTGCTTTCCCAGCCCTCTCCTTGCAGCAGGATTTTCCCCTCCTGCCAGCAGCTGCAGCGGCAGGAGACAGGAGGGGCTCAGAAAAGCCGGGCTGTTACCTGAGCCAACAGCGACACCCAGGGCTCCACCAGCACAGTCAATCCCTTCTTTCATCTGCAACCCTGCAAAGTATTCCAAGGTTTAGCCCTTTCTGCCTTCCTGAATGACTACACTTATTGAGAAGGAAGAGACACTTTGCTGTAGTAATTTTATCAATAGAAATCGTGTATACTGTGCTGAGAGTAAATTAGATCAGCCACGGGCACATCCAAAGGGCATTCACACAAAGTGGATTACACTCTTTCATCTCTATCAAAACAGTAAAGATGATGTTATTTGTTTGCAGCTAAGGTCGAGGCAGAAAACTTATAAAATCTCCCATTCCTGCTTCCTCACTACTGCAAAAAATCTTACTGAGATCACACTGAAATTATTTTGGTAAGCTTTTGTTGAACAAATGCACACTCAAGGAGGATGTCACGATAGAAATAATAGGTATAGGCTCTGTAACAGTGAACACTGAGTCAGACTTTTAATAAATGACCCTGAACAACCCCTTGAAGACACAAACCTGAGCAGACAGTGGTAAAATAATAGAGAAGTAAGAGAGAGCCAGGCATTAATGTCTCTAGAAAACCATTTCAATAGAAGCAAGCAAACATCTTAGAACTGATCAGCACACAGGGTATGCTGAGGACAACCCAAATTACACAGGACAATTACGAAGTACAAGTGTATGTCCCACTCCCAGAATGCAAAAGCCCTGTCACCAGGGTACAGCTTGCACAGTTGCTGAGGTAGTTTCTTGTTTCCTTTCCAAGCTCAGGCCTGCTTCATATCTAAAGGGAATACCAATTCCTCTCTGGAGGGCAGGAGGCAGGTCAAGTGAAAAAGCACCAAAGCTGAACAAGTAGCAAATGCTGTAAACCAGCGATTGTAGTTTGACCACCATGCAGAGAAGTTGGTGGAGGGGAAAGGTATGAATGGAGTCCAAAGTTTGTATGTTCCAGCTGAGCTGAGGTTAATTAAGAAGAAAATAAACAAATGAAATCTGTGTTACACGAATATAAAGCATAAACCTGCAAAACAATGATTGTACTGTGAAACAGAACATGAAAACTTAGAGTGCAGCAAGCACAGGATTAAGTAGTCAAGGAACCACAGTGACTAGGCTTGGCAGTGCCTGAGAGCACTTTTGGTCACTCCTGGACAGTACCATGGGCTCTCCATGAGCATCCTTCTAGCTGAAACATACCATTTAGCAGTACTCCAAAAGTCAGGACTAAAGTGCCTGAAGATGCATCCAAAATGTGAAGCATCTGTGATTCATTCAATTTTTCTGAAAATGCATGTTTTAATCCATAAAAACAATTGCACTTCCATAAATCTGCTGGTTGCTTTGTCTCTGTGTTCTGAAGGATCTATACTGAAACAGTTATCATTGTGCATGTCTTTTCAAGGAAAGATGAAGCCAGCTTCTGTTTATTTCTGCCATGGCACAGTTGGAAATGGGATATTTGCCAGGAATTCACACAGTCAATGTGAGACAGTTGCTATAGGCTGCAGCTCTATACCACTGATTTTCCTTTGCACTTTTTTTTCCTTCAGAATTTGGCAAGAAAGGTTATCTAAAAACCAATCTATATCTTGATAATCTTCAGGCCACCGCAAGTACTGACTCCTTTGTAAGAAGTTTCGAATTGGTTTGTGTTTCTTCAGCTGATACTGAGAAAGTGATCCAACCACTACCATAATGAGGACGTCCTTCAGATCACAGAAGTACCTGCTCTGGGCGAAATTAAAGGCTTCCACACACCACCCATCTTTGAGAAACTGCCTGGTCACAACACAAATTGTTTTCCTGCTGTTCCAAATGGCATCACGAATATTGTTGATATGTTCTTCCCCAGGCAAGAAATCTCTTTCCTCAAAACACAAGGTAAATCTGTTTTTATCAAAATACTGTGAATCCAGATGCTTTAGCAAAGAATTCTGGACCCATTCAAAGTCATTTTTGCTGTAGCACAGATAAGCATCATATTTGTATTCTCTTTTATCTGCTACTTGTGGTTGGTTGTCTATCAGTCTTTTGGTGATGGTTTTATACCAGATGAAACAAGTCCCCCGGCAGCGAGTAAAAATGATGGCTGCCACCAGAAACGTGAGAGGAATGACCAAGGAGATGATGAACAGTGAGAATCTGAGTGCCTGCTGGAGTTCATCTTCATCACAATCATCGTATGTCAGATATGACAGGGGTACCCCTTCAAAGGCAGGGGGGTGCACACAGTACCTGTCAGACTCAGAGCCAGCCAGGGTTACATTGGTTTCATTCAGCCACACCAGCAGGCTCTTTAAAGCACAGTCACAGACATAATTATTATGTGTTATATCCAGAATACTCAAGGTCATAAAGACTTCAGGCTCAGGGGAAAACAGCTGGTTCCTAGATAAGTTTAGGTAAGTTAGGCTTTGTGGGAAAAGCCCGGGAGAAAGATGAGACAACAGGTTGGAAGCCAGGTTAAGTCCTTTAAGAGATGTTAGACCTCTAAAAATCTCCTGTGGAAGAGCACTAAGGTAGTTGTTATTCAGATGTAGAACCTGAAGTCTGGGCAATGCCCCAAACACATCCAAACATAAATCTCTCTCCCACACCAGCTGTAACATATTTTCACCTAGATCCATGTATATTAACTGACTGTTTTCTATAACATTAGCACTTTTCTTACAGTAAGAGAACCGGTTCTGTTTTAAGAATATATACTGCAGATCTCGAATTTGGAAAAGAATATACAGCTCACCTAGGTCTTCCAACCAATTTCTTTCTAATTCGAGGTGTGTTGCAGTTATTCTTGTATCAGCAAGAGACATTAGCTTATTGTCACCTAAAAAGGCAGAGGTCAGATGTGGAAAGGAAGGGAGTCTTTTAATGGCATTATCTCGGAGATCAATTATTTTCAGATTTACTAACTGCATGAATGATTCGTTATCAATCATCCCAATATGATTTTGCTGTAAATCAATATACATTACACTATGTAGACCCTCAAAAGTATAATCGTACAACTCACCCAAAAGGTTACTTGAGAGATTGAGAATTTTTAGGTTGCCCAAGCCAAAAAATGCTTGCCTCTGGATTTGATTTATCTTGTTTTGGAAGAGGTTCAGTGATTCCAAATTCCCAAGACTTTGAAAGACTAAAGAATTGAGAGAAAAAATGAAACCCACTGAAATATCAAAGAATCTAAGATTACTTCTTCCTAGTCCTGCAAAAGTAGAATCATCTGGATTTTTTAAGTTATCAAAGGCAAATCCCGAGCCCATTATATGAGAGCTAAATAGTAAAGAATGTATTTGAGTTCCTTTAATGGCTGTAGAGAGGTATTGGACTCTCTCTGTGCTCCAGCCATTGCCACTAAGGTCTAGTGAGCTAAATGTAATATTTTTGAAAGGATTGGGGCACTTGGCCCAGGCCCTATCTTCTGTCTTGTACAAATGATTAGAACCCAGGTTAAAAAATGAAAAGTGTTTTCCTTGGAAGCTGGTAAGATTGGTTTGACAAAAGTTGGATATCTTGTTTAATTTCAGGTTCACAATTTTCAAGGCTGTTAGATTATAAAATAAGGGATGAGGATGAAGTTTTGTGATTTCATTCGATGAAAGATCCAATTCTTCTAATGACCTCAAATCTTGAAAGTAACGTTCTCCCAGGATGGAATCTCCAAGGTGGTTGTAAAACAGACGGAGGACAGTCAGACTTGGCAAGCCCACAAAAGCATCAAGATCCAGTTGAAGAATCTCATTGCCTCCCAAGTCTAAGACACGAAGGTTTGGCAGGTTCCTGAACGCTCCTTTTCCTATGGTAACAGGACGGACAAACTGCGCTCCCATTTCCAACAGCAACAAGCGCTCCAGCAGTGGAAACGAAGTCGCGGTCACTTGTCTGATATAGTTGTAAGTCAGGAAAAGCTTCACTGTATCCTCTGGCACAGGTGGAACATCTGTGAGGTTGCAGAAAAAATATACGGAGACTTGGGCTTCTGAGTAGCACTCTCTAGAAGCACACACCCCACTAGCTAGTGACAGGCCAAAGACAAGTAGGAGCTGATGACACAACATCATAAACCTATGTGAAAAAAGTGACAATAGTGAGAATTAGTTCTGCAGTTGGCTGTCTTTGCAGTGAGTTTCAGAGCACGCTTCTAACAACTGTGGAATAGAGGACTAATGTCCTAAAAAATGGCTTGTGATTTGGGATTTATCCTTTCTCTGAAGTCTAACAAGCATCACTTGACAGGCTGTTTGGTCAGAACATGAATCTCAAAAAGATGTGAAGACCTCCTGTGACCTAAAAAGTAACTCTGTTATGTTATTTAAAACCCTGCCAGGTAAGAGCAAAAATCTTGGCCTAGCTACTTAATCTGCACCATGGAACTGGGAATGTTGTTGTATTAGCTTAACTCCTTAATTAGTCTTTCCAAAAAGACTAAAACAGTTTGGATGTTCAAGTAAAGTGCAGCCACCCAGTCATCTCAACAGAGCAGGCAAATGCCACTCTTTCTTTGAGTGTTCTCCTTGTCAGGACAGGCACCTGTCTGAAATTCAGATTGTTGTCACACACAGGTGCCTAAAAGCCATGAGTTTTTAAGAAGGGGAACTTCTTTCGGGGCTCCTTGAGCCTCAGATTAACCTGACAATGTGAAATTGTTCTGGAAACAGCTGAAAATAGTTTTGAAAGTATAGGCAGGAACAAGACTAACAGTGATAGAATAAAGAAAACAAAACAAAACAAAAAAAAACACCAAACCAAAACAAAATAACCCCTAGCAGTAGCCTGAAACTGTGCTGCAAGATTTCAGGTTTTATGGAAAAACTACATTTCCCAAACTGTAAATTCCTAAGTTATACAAAAAAATGTGGCTTTCCTTTTTCTGATAAGGACTGATAAGAGACTGGGTGAGCTGAGCTACACCTCACAAAAAAAACCTCTTTCTAAATTTGCCATCTCTTCAAAACAACGAAAGGTTCCATTGATTAATATTATCCATTTTCTCATGTTTGTGAATACTTTGCTTGTTAAATAAACAGGCTTTTTCCACTTTTCTCGAAGGAAATTTACAGCTCCCAAACTGGTAGGGAAAAGGGCTGCTTCAATTTGCTTTCTAGAGGGACCCCTTCAAAAGTTTCCTCCCAAATTTGCCCTAAACCAGGACAGGCGCACAGAACAATTTATGCAGCTTGCTAATGAATCCATTTATTCCCACTCTGTATTTTCCTTGCATTATGCCATCTGTCTGCCTGTCGCCCTTTTTATCTGAGACAAAAACTTCTGCAAAGCAAGGAATGTGTATTCATTGAGCATGGTAAAGAACAGAGGAAATTATTAGCCCTAAAGTGGTTGTTTGTGTGGTATAGTTTAAAATAACTCCCAACCTTCTAACTAAGATTGCAACCATCTGCTTCTGCTTCTAGCCAAGCATTTATTGAAATGAAATGACGACCCAATGGATGAATTTTTGTGTCCTCCAGCACAATCTGCTTAATGATTGGTAAGTGTGAATTCTTGTAGAACCAAACCCCCAGCAGCCATCTAACGTCTGCAAAGTAGATCTGCTTCAGAGGGGAAAAAAGTGGGGCTTTGAATGATTACTGTTCTGATTTGAGCACGCCTCCCTCTTTAAAGGACAAGTACAAAACTCTATGCAGAATACAGCACTATTAAATTAAATTTAAATTATGCTTATTGCTGCCATACAATGGGATTCCTGGGAAATCAGAAAGTATGTCAGTAGAAGCCACTACGACATTTCTCCTGAAAATACCAAATGAAAGATCCAGCTACTTTTTAGACTATCTATTCCATAGAAAGTACAAGGATACTACAGTACAATCCAGCCTCATAACTGATATGATCCCACTGTATTAAACATTTTTGGTGATGTTCTCCAAGTCATCTGATTATATTAAAACTTTAACTTGTAGCAGCTTTGACTGCTGGAGTGAGTCTGTGAATTTTCACCATAGAGGCTAAGTGGGAAACCCACATAGCTCACATAGCTAACTTAAAACATTGATCTTGTCATTTTTAAGACAAGCTCATGTGCTTGAGATAAGCTCTGATCCTTGAAAGTAAAATAGATTAGGGATATATGATAAGATTGATTTCTGAAGTCCTGGCGTTCAAACTTCATTCATGTTTTGTCTCAGTAAGGAATTTAGGATGTGCTGCAAAGGAAATCAAATCAGTAAGTATCAAAATTCTCTTTTATTGAACATAGTAAAGAACAGACTCCTTTATTAGTCCTAGAGACTGTGTACTGTTGTCTGTGTACTGTACTTTAAAAAAACTGTGAAGAAGTGTTAACTTCTATGAGAAATAATTCCAAATACTAAAAAAATAATTGCACTTACTAGCCTCTTTTTTGACCTAGCATGCACTTTTAAAGGGGACTTTATAAGCAGTAAACTATATAATGTTTGTTGTGAGTACAAAATATTGTAGGTTATTAAAAAAGACACAGCTAAACATGCAGCAGGTCATTCAAGATCTTGTTTACTTTTTTACTTTTCTCTTTGCTTGAACCATGGAAACAAAACACCAAGTTACTCTTTTTAATATTTGATAACGATATATTGCTTCTTCTTGGCACCTTGATATAAGGTGTTTAGCACAAATAATTTTAAATTACATTTATCTTTCAGACATTTACACTTTCATCTCAGATGAGATGGCTGCTTTTAAAGTTTGGGCAAAATCACAGCATCATTAAAAGCAGCAACAAAGAGAAAAAACTTGGAAAGTCAATATTTAATGGATATGTGTACAATAGACAGCTAGAAAAAGCTCAGAATGTTTAGAGTGCAGGAATTAGAAAATGTTGTTTTTAAATTTTAAAACGTAGTTTTAATTACGAGAATAAAAGAAAATCGGTAAAAATTTTAAACATCTTTTCTTTTACACTGACCTGCTTTTCCCATTCTTGTAAGCCAAAAAACCATCTAACAATCTTTTAGCAGTTGTTACACTCCAACTTTGCTCTGGTTTAGTGACAAGCAAGATTTCACTTGTAAACTCTTTGCTCCCTTTCTGCCTAAGTTATTACCTTCTCCCCTGAATCCATGAGCAGCAGAGGGATGCTGGCAGTAAGAAATGCCTCTTACTATTCTCATGAAGACAGCAGAGATTTGTAATTTATCAGAATCCCATCATGTAGCAGTTTATGCAACTCTTCACCACTGTACATTAGCATGTAAAACCTTTTGGGAAGAATATTCTTCCCACAAAATGAGGATCACCCCATTCAATTATGTGTCTGTGCAGGGACATGGAGAAGAAGGGATGTGTAAATGCTTAAGAATCACAGAGTCACAGAATCTTTAAGGCTGGAAAAGGCCACCAAGATCACTGAGTCCAACCTTTGACCAAACACCACCATGCCAACTAAACCGTAGCACTAATTGCCAAGTTAGTGCTTCCACTTCTTCCAGGGATGGTGACTCCACTATCTCCCTGGGCTGCCTCTTCCAATGTTTAAACTCCCTTTGAATGAAAAAATTCTTCCTGATGTCCAACCTGAACCTCCCTGGTGGAGCTTGAGTCTATATCCTCTTGTCCTGTCAATTGAAAATTTTCATTATTGAAAACTGGAGCATGGAAGTTCAAAGAACCAGAGCCCAGCATGTGAGATTTTGTTTCCTTCTACTGCACTGATGTCAGAAAGGGTAAGCAGTAAAGGGAAGGGGGAAAGTGGGAAGGCTTAGAGTCTTCTGGAACTGACCTTCTCTATGGTACTTACTGTTTTAAAACCTGATTTTGCTAACCTGGTTTCAAACCACAGCAAGAGAATGGGAATTTGCAGTACCTGAGAGTGGATGCTGTAGCAGTGCCTGTCTTTATCTGGGTGCCTGTCATTAAGCAGGGTCTGGAGTAAAGCTGAAAGGAGGGCTCAGACTGCCTCTTTTTGTTATTCATGACAGAGTAGCAACTCTCTCATGGAGATTTAGAAAGCACTTGCCTCTCCTCTTTGCACACCCCCAGCAAAAATGCACTGGAAAAGCTGCTGTGCAGTTGCTGCCTAAACCCCATGAGAATTCACCTGAATAGACAAATGTGTCTCAATCTCCTTCTTCAGATCTTGGGCGCCTTCCAGCCATCCAACGGAGTCTCCCTTGTGCAGTTTTCTCTTTATATTCCCAGGTCACAATTCTGTAGGGAAATGAGAACCATTCCTTCTTCTTGGAGAAAGTGCAGAACAAAATATCATTGTCTGATGCCCTAGTATCATTTATGTTTTCCTCACAAAAATTATGATTATCTTTCCCAGAGGCTGGTGATATTCACTGACTGTGAAGGACTATTTGTATTTGGTGCTGGGTAAAATTCCTCGGGAAAAAAACCCAAAGAGCATCCTTTTTCTTTTAATGTAACAGAAAGCCTATTCACAAGGAGTTTGCATTATCTATTTAGGTTATAAAAAAAATCTTGAAAGATATATTGCAAAACAGTAAGCTTTTGTTCTTAGATTGGTCAGATAAAGGCCAACTGCAATTGTGAAAATTTGTATCGCTGATGTTATCTGATTAGATCAAATCTACTTACTGAAACAAAAATAAAGCTCCAAGCTTTTGCCTGGGCTTTAGGCCATCATAATATATGCATCTGTGCTCATAAAAAGTTGTGCAGTGTAAACACTCTCTTTGTCATGGGGCCCCTCTAGCCAATTAAGATCTAAAGAAGGAACTATTTCATTCATCAGATGATTAATGAATGTGCCCTATCCCACTCCCTCAGCCTCTCCCTTAAGTTGCCAGGATGCTTAAATCTAATATAGCATATTTCCTCTTAAAATCGAGAAGCATCTTACAAGGTAACTGAGCACTGTGACAGTTCCTATCATTGATGGAGAAAACCATAAGGCAATAAGGCATTTAATGACCTGAGAGAGCAGAAAGACCATAAAAGCCAGTACTGGTTTGGGTGTAATGATCTACTTCCTGTTTGTATTTATTTGTTTGTTTTGATATCCCATCAAATTATATGATGAGATGCAAATACACAAAGACAGATGTGATTCCACTAATTATAGTGTAACAGTTCTTTACAAGAGAGCAGTCCCCAGGATAGGAAAATAAACTTGAAAATAAAGACTAAAACATTCTGTGGGCTATTCTGTGGAGGACAGGAGTAAATTGGATAGGAAGAGACTGCCCTAGGCCCAAACCTCAGCTTTTGGCCCTAGCTCAGCTGATTTTAGTCTCTAGCACTGTTTGAGCAGGGCCAGCCTGCTCCTTTCCCTGCCCAGCAGCCAGCTGGGCTGTTTGTTCCAATAAAGCCCCCAGCACTGGACACTGGTCCATGAGGCAGCCCCAGGCAGCTCAGCTCTGCCCTGTGTGTCACAGGACATCATGGAAGCAGAAAGAGCCTCAGCTGGGCCTCAGAAGAGGACCAACAACCAGTCTTCCAGGTCCTTAGGAAACAGGGCTTCAGTGAGGACAGCGAAGATTCATTTGGAAGTTTGGGGGTTTTTCATTTAGTGGGGGATTTTTTGTTTGTTTTTCCAAAGTTTTTGCTACTGTTGTTTTCCAGCAGTGACACTCATTCAAAGCTGCACAAACCACCTGTGGGCAGCCACAGTCACCACTCAGATATTCTTACCTCACATCTTGAGCCCATGTTTTCCTTATCCTTTGAAAGCTGCCATGTGAGAACTGCCTGGTCTACACTAGAAGCCACTTTGGGGAAGAAAAAGTCTTCTTTCTGTTAGTTTCCCTTCCCTCTTTGCTATAACTTTGGCCTGTGTTTTTCCAAAGTGGATTTAGCCCAGGGACACTGTTCTTATTTTGTGCTTGCAGGATAATTAGAAGCAGCCAGGATTTAAGCTCTCACCTGGAAAAGATCAAAGTGATAATAGGAAAGGAGTCTTAGGAATGCCAGTCAAGTTTTAAGTTACAGGAAGCCAGCTTTCACAGATGAGACAGAAATTCTTCAGGAAGCAGTGAATTCTTGACAAAGTGGAGTAGCAGCATTCAGACTGTAACTCCTGGGGTCACAAGCAGAGCTCTGTACAGTTCTTTATAAAGGTCCTGCCTTTTTATAAAGCTCATCAGTGCTGTCATGCCTGTGAAACAGTTGTCAGGCATCAAACAGTGGTAATGGCTTGGTAGCCTGAAGTCAGCAAAGATGAGTAACGGTGACCAGCCAGAAGGGAAGGGCATGGTTATCACTCCTGCACTTCTGGGACCAAATCTGGGCACATTATTTCGTTTAAAAACTATTTTAAAAGTATGGAAACAGATTCCTGAATATGTGGAGCCAAATGGAACAAATTATAAGATATATTTGCTTTTGCAAGTATTTTTTTTGCACATCCATTTAAAAAAAATTCAAAAGATAACAAGCTGCAAATGTCCAGTGACAAAAGAACCATAAATATAATACAAAGAGAGATAAAATCTGCCCAGCTTTTAGATGAGGTTAGAAGCCTGCTCCAGACTTTCCTGGAACTGAGATGTTTGAATTTATTTTAAATAGCCTTTAGAGCTGAATGAATTGAGGTTTGCTCTTGGTGGTGGAACGAAATGTGAACATTTCATTCACTGGTATGGCTGACAAAACTCTGTACTGTCAAACCTGTGATGCAATGAAGACCTACCGAGTGAAGAAGGTAGAAAAGTAGCTGGGAGCCCTCCTGAAACCGTTCCTGTGGGAGGCTCTTGGTGAGGGAGCTGCTCCCAGCATGGCAGGAGCATGCTAGGATTCACCTGCATACAGATCCCAGACCAATTGCTTATCTACTGATTATCCTTACACAAGATAGTCCCAACCCAACCAGGAAGGACAGCTGTCACACAGGCTAAGCTGCATGAAAGGCATTTAGAGTAGGAGCAGGAGACTGAATTACACACTCCATGCAATGCATCTAGAAAAACATGCACCTGATTTCTGAATCCATAAAGACCTGCAGTCAGACACCAAGGGACTGCCAAAACAGAAATCCCCAGGCAGGTTATTTTTTTTAATTCTCTCCCTACCCAGCTCTTTCCAGAGAGAAAGCCAGCTATGTCTTTATTTAGCACATTAACCTGCCAAGTAAAGCAGCTACAGTCAGCTGTATTTTCTTCACAATGTAACACCAAACCCTTTTTTCACACTTATACCCACTAACTGTAGAAGCATTGGTTATTTTGGACAGGAGGCACTTCCCTCTTCCCACTGAGTGAATAATGTTCAGGATTCTCTAAATCCAATACATGTTTCAGCCTCATGAGGGGTTGGGGGATGCTTTGTATGGGGTCAAGGGAGGGAAGGGAGAAGATCTGCTCTGGGCTACTTCCATATTCTGATCATGCATGTGTTCAGCCCAGAAACCATCCCTAGAGAACTCTGTGGAGGTCCTTCGTGCCTTGCCCTCTAGTTCCTGTCTTTCACCACCTTACTCAGCTTCTGAAAGTTCTTGCATAACACAAGCTTCACAAGAAAGCCAGCCAGAGGAGATAAAAATTAGCGTGCTGCGTGTTAAGAGGAAGACATGTCTCATTCAGCTGCGGGCAGAGGTCTCACGGACTGAACTCTCCCATGACCTGGGTGAATGCTCCCAGCTGCAAGTCACGGAATTAAAGAAATGCCGCAACAGCTGGCTGCTCCATTTTTTACAACTCTGCTAGGTGTTGTAAAACGCAGCACTGTGTTTTATATTAGGTCTGAGCTAGAAGCCTGCTTACCTGATAACACCTCTGCCATGTAGCCAGGTTAGATGCTGGCCAGTCAGCCCTGCCAGACCTGGGCACTGCTGGGTGTCTGCAAAAGCAAAACACTTTGGTGCTCAGGTACTGAAGTCCAGGGTGGGACTGCTGAAATTCCACAAACTGGACTCTTCAAAGCCCAGGTGCAAGGCTTACCAAGTCCCACCTCCAATGCCTTTGTGCCTCTTAGGGACTCTGTACCCCACAGATCTATTTTTTCCCTCACTGAAAGAGTGTTGCAATCCTTCTCCGCCTCGGGGTGGGGGGGGGCAAGCAAATGAGTCCTAAGTCACGCAGCGTTCTGAAAAACGCCAAGTGCAACCCTGCTGCCAAAACATTTTCCTAGGGGTGGAGAACCTTATTTCTTGGCGGCTTAGAGGGACAGCGAAAAGAGAGAGTGAAGACTGACCCTTGGAATGCCGTGGGCTGTGACAGGGAAGGCTGCCGCTCTCTCCCGGACCCGCGTTCCGGCTCCACTGCCAGCGCTCCGGGGCGGAGCAGCCTTGTACGGCAACGCGGCCGGGAAGAGCCCCGTGGCTCCCCGCCTTCTTCCCACTTACGCAGCGGGCGGCTGGAGCGGGACAGCCTCCTCCACCTGCCGGGAATGAGCGGGCCGCGGAGCCGGGGGCGAGCACTGCCTCGGGAAGAGCTGTGGAGCCGAGCCGAGCCGAGCCGAGCCGAGCCCAGCCGAGCCGAGCCGAGCCGAGCCGAGCCGAGCCGAGCCGAGCCGAGCCGAGCCGAGCCCAGCCGAGCCGAGCCGAGCCGAGCCGAGCCGAGCCGAGCCGAGCCGAGCCCAGCCGAGCCGAGCCCAGCCGAGCCGAGCCCAGCCGAGCCCAGCCGAGCCCAGCCGAGCCGAGCCGAGCCCAGCCGAGCCGAGCCGCTCCCTCACGCAAGGCAGGAGCAAAGGGCAGGGCTGCAGAGCTGCGGGCCGCCGGAATAAGGAGCGCAGGGAGGGGGGGGATTATGTGGGTATGGAGCGGGGAAAAAAAATACCTTAAAAGGTAGAATCATCAGTGAAGAAGCACTGGAAAGGAAATTCTTCAGCAGAATGGAAATCCTCCCCGGCTTTCCAAGATCGGCTGCTGGGTACTGAGCTCTAGGGCCCCGATAAAGGAAGGAAGTAAAGTGTTGGAGCAGGGCCAGAGAAGGGGCACAAAGATTCTTAGAGGGCCGGAGAATCTCTCCTGTGAGGACAGGCTGAGACAGCTGAGGTTGTTCAGCCTGGAGAAGAGAAGGCTCCAGGGAGACCTTGTAGCACCTTCCAGTACTTAAAGGGTGCCCACAAGAAGGCAGGAGAAGGAATTTTTACAAAGGCACGTAGTGATGGGACAAGGGTGAACGGCTTTAGTCTGACAGAATTTAGATTAGATCTGCATTAGATGTTGGGAGAAATTCTTCGCTGACAGGGTGGTGAGGCACTGCAACAGGTTTCCCAAAGAAGTTGTGGCTGCCTCATCCCTGGAAATGTTCACGGTCAGGTTGGATGGGGCTTTGAGCAGCCTGGTCTAGTGGAAGGTGTCCCTGTCCATGGCAGGGGCTTGGAACTGGATGATCCTTGCATCCCTTGCAACCCAAACCATTCCGTGATTCCATGGGAGAGGGTCAGGCCAGGGAAAACCAGACTGAGGGGTGCTGCCAGAGCACAGGAGGCAGCTTTTATGGACTTTGCTGTATTTTAATCTTAGGATATGGGCAGATTGATTCATCTCAGTCTAAGAAACATGAACATTTGTGTTTGCCAGCTGCTTGGTGCTTGAGCTGTTTACTCTGGTCTTTTTTCAGGTGGAAAGAGCCAGCACATCTCTGTCTCTTACCTCCAGTACAGCTGACTCTCTGATCTGCACTTAATCTGACCCAAAATAACTGTAAGCAGGTGATCCTTCACTCAGGTTATTATTATCCTATTTCTAATGGCCATTATATTCCATTTCCTACATTACCTTATACTAAGTGGAATACTTAGGCTTCCTAAAGAAGTTAGGATTAAATGATAGATCTGGAACTGAAGTGATTTATTTGCCTGTTACTGTAATTCTTAGAGAGCAATCCAGGAATGAAAAGAGGACATAAAAGAGAGGACAGAGTAATTTTTATTTTTTAAAAAATTATAGTAATTTAGGTTTTCATGTTACATTTAGATACAATTTCTGGAAAATGATGCTCTTTGAAAAAGTCACCACCGATGAGCTAACTCTTGAGCTCACTTTTGCATGGCCATATCCACAGGAGAGAGCTGGGGATTCAGTAACCTTGCATGGGGGACATGGGAGCCTAAAGCACTGGATCTACAATAAACATCTTGTTAACCAAAGTGTTGCCTGATCTTGGACAGCTGGAGATGCAGCACTGAGGGTCACGTTTTAAGATTATTAAATAAAATGAGTCTTGACTCTCTTGGGGTTGCATAACCTCTTTTGGAATTAAGTGCAGCTCTTGCTCGCAAGTCACACCAAGTTGTGGACCCTTCTCCTATCCAGGTTGCTCCTTCTGGAGCCCTCCTCTTCATAATAGGATGTGAACTCTGCTTCTGTCCCTGATGTCCCCTGGTATCCCACCAGACAATGAGAATACTTTGAAAGGAAATTCTTACTCTTTCCTGCTTAAGCTGTTTGGCTTTCTATGGAATCAACTGGGCCAGAGATGACACCAAAGTGCCTATTTTCATACCAATCTGTGTTTTGTAGCTATAATTACTTATACTTGTGTCGCTCCTGTATTAAGTACTTATATAAGTGATTGCATACCAGAAAGCCTAGACCTCCAGGGACATTGCAACTACAAAAGGCATGCAAAGGGGAGCACTTCATGTAATCTCATTACACTGGATTACAATCACTTCATTTCAGAACTTTCTTTTATTTTTTTAAACTGAATTTCACTTCATTATAAGTTCACCCCAAGCAGTTTGTTTCACTTTGTTCTCTGACTTCGAGATTTTATTTCCTTTCATGTAAGGAAATTCTTCATTTCATGAAAGGAAATGAAATCTTGAAATTTCAGTGAGGATGCATTCGGCAACATTTGGTCCGTTTCCCTGCACTTGAAATCTTACGAAAAAAAAAAAGAAAATTTGGAAATGGAGTGACTAAAACCAAATGGACTGCAGTGAAAAGGACCAAAATTTGGCAGAATTATACTTACTGAGATGCCACAATCAGGAAATAAAATCAAACAAAAAGACGGGAGATGAACTTAATGAAATAAAATGCTTTAAAAAAAGGAACATTTTGCAATGAAGTGAAAACAATAGAAGGCAGTGGGATTATATGACCAGCAGACAGTGGCTGAAAGTTTGCTGCTGCCTTCTAAAGTCGTGAACATGGCAGGACTTGTCCCAGACCAAAGCTGCCAATACCTAAATTTCTGGCTGCCACTGGAGCCCCAAATACCAGCTCTGAGCTGACCCGGGGACAGGGGGGAAATGAGTTGTTTTTCCCATGGAAAACAGCCACCAGTAGTGTTCAGTTGCACTGGCCGACTGTGAGGTGCTGCCTCCTAAATTGGCAAACGATGCAGGATTTCTCACAATCCAAACTTCCCTGGATCTAGGACTCTGGCTGCCCTTGGATCCCCAGACACAACCTGTGAGCTGACCTCAAGACACTGGGGGCTGAGTATTGTTTTCCATTGAAAAAGCACCAGTTCTTGTCCAGGCATTGGAAATGCAGGGAGATGGACCAAACCTTGCCAAATTAATCCTCATTTAATTCTCAAGTATTCATTTTCTCTCTTTAAATTGAGAATTTCTTTCAATGAAATAAAATCTTGAATTCAGAAAAGAAAGTGAACAAACTCTGTTCAAAGGAGATATGATATTACAAAATGCAGTTGAAAGAAAAAAAAATAAAATTTATAAATGGAATGACTATAACCTAATGTGTTGAGATGGATTGAGCTGCAGTGAAAATGACCAAAACTTTTCAAAATTATACTTAATGATGATATGATAAAATAAAATACAATTGAAATATAAAGAAAAGAGTATTTGGAAATGGAATTACTACAACCACATGGATTGGTATGAAATAAGGTGCAGTGAAAAGGACCAAAGCTTGCCAAAATTATAGCTACTGAAATCTCAAAATCAGGGAATGAAGTGAGATGAAAAGACAGGAGAAGGAATTGATGAAATGCTTAAAAAGAAAGAGGAAATTCTGCACCAAAGCAAAAACAATAAAATGGAAAGGGATCGCAGAACCACAGAACTAAGTAGGTTGGAAAAGACCTTTGAGATCATCAAGTCCTACCTAAGACCTAACATCACTTTACCAACTAAGCCTTGGCAGTGAGTGCCATATCCAGTCTCTTTTTTAAACACCTCCAGGGATGGTGACTCCACCACCTCCCTGGGCAGATGATTCCAGTGCCCAGTCACTCTTTCAGTGAAGATTTTTTCTTCATGTCTAACCTAAACTTCCCCTGGCATGGCTTAGGAAAGACTGTGTCCTCTGGTTCTGTCAGTTGCTGCCTGGAGAAAGAGACCAACCCCACCTGGCTACAGCCACCTTTCAGGGAGTTGTAGACAGTGATAAAGTCACCCCTGAGTCTCCTTTTCTCTAGGCTGAACACCCCCAGCTCCCTCAGTCATTCCTCACAGGGTTTGTGTTCCAAGCCCCTCACCAGCCTCGTTGCCTCCTCTGGGCAAGCTCAAGCGTCTCAAGGTCCTTCCTAAACTGAGGGGACAGAACTGGACACAGCACTCAAGGTGTGACCTCATTGCTCCTGCTGGCCACACTATTCCTGATCAAGGCCAGGATGCCATTGGCCTTCCTGGCCACCAGGGCACACTGCTGGCTCATGTTGATGCCTTAAGTTTTAGCTTTTATATTTTTCAGATTCTGTACTGCATTGGTGTGTGACTCTGAACTTCATATAAAGTGTTAGCAAGTTCTCTTCACGGTTTAGTTAGACAAAATAATCCTTTTCCAGCCTGAGCACCAAGGACACTGTTGCAGCTTTGAGCCCATAAAGTATAAAGAGTAAATTGAGGAGAGCAAACTGGGAGGATGGGACTTCATAACCTGAAGCTGTAATTGGACAATTAACCCCAATATGTAAACAGACCAAAACTATTAAAAGTGTGAAAATTCGTGACCATGGTCCATCTTGCATCCATCTGGGGTGGAGCCATGGCAGGGCTCTTGTGCTGCCCAAGGTATATCCTTTGAAGGCCTTTTAATAAATACCTACATTATTCCTTTAACACTGTGTAGCCTCTGTTCCAGGTAGCCTCTTTAGGCATCAATGTTCAGTCGGCTGTCAACCAGTATCCCCAGGCCCCTTCTGCCTGGCCACTGTCCAGCCACTCTGCTCCCAGCCTATAGTGCTCCAAAGAGTTGTTGTGGCCAAAGTGCAGGACTCCACACTTGGGTTTGTTGAACCTCATATTGCTGGACTTGGCCCATCTGTCCATGTTGTCCAGGTCCCTCTGCAGAGCCCTTCTACCCTCCAGCAGATTGACACTCACTCCCAGCTTAGTGTCATCTGCAAATTTATTGATGGTGGACTCAATCCCCTCATCCAGATCATCAGTTAAGATGTTAAACAGGACTGATCCCTGGGGGACACCTCTGGTGACTGATCCCCACTGGATGCAGCACCATTCACCACCACTCTCTGGGCCCAGCCATGCAGCCAGTTCTTAACCCAGCACAGAGTGCTCCTGTACAAGCCATAGGCTGCCAGCTTTTCCAGGAGTGTGCTGTGGGAGACAGTGTCAAAGGCATTGCTGAAGTCCAAATAGACAACATCCACAGCCTTCCCTTCATTTATGAGGTGGGTCATAAAAGGAGATCAGGTTGGTCAAACACGACCTGCCCCTCCTAAACCCCTGCTGGCTGGGTCTGATTCCCCAGCCATCCTATAGGTGCCATGTGGTGGCACTCAAGATGATCTGTTCCATAATCCTGTCAGGCACCGAGGTCAGGCTGACAGGCCTGTAGCTTCTCAGATGTTCTTTCTGGCCCTTCTTGTGGATGGGTGTCACACTGGCCAGCTTCCAGTCATCTGGGACCTCCCCATTGAGCCAGGACTGATGGTAAATGATTTGCATGTAAATAATAGGAAAAGACAGTAAGTCTGTAGTGAATCTCTTTTCTACTGAGTCTACCACCCTAGCACTTATTTTTATGTGGTGACAGTAAGAACCAGCATCATGATTTAACCATGCTTGCCCCCAGTTCACAGGCCACAAACATCTGTCTGATGTGGATACTTCACTTATAATCCTGTTCTGGTAGGTGGGAAGCACCTCGGTTTTTGTAGATCGTGTCAGCTTGGGCCTCCAACTGTTTGCCCATATACCTAAAAGGCTGGGATATTTCATACTGACGTTCCTAAAACAGGGTCTGAAATGCTGTGACAGTTTAGGTTCCAGCTAAGGCAGTTTAAGTTAGTGAAAACTTCAGAAGGGGTTGAAGCAGCAGGTAAGTAGTACTGTTATCCTTTCATGGCTATAGTTTTTGAGAACCTTTTTGTTTAATACATAATGTACACTTCAGCATGGAAACAATGTATTCACTGCTCCTTGTTGTACACTCACCTGCTGCTAACAGATGCTCATGAATTTACACAAGTGTTTCTTTGCAAAAGTTCTTACTAAGTTATGTTTGAAAATCCAACCTGGAACTTTTTTGGGGTTGGTGTATTGGCTGATTTGTGACTGAACAATGCCTGCACACCATTATTACGACTGAAGACTTGCTTCTGAATTGAATATTTTTGATCCAGTTATTAAAAAACCTCCAGGCTTCACATGCACAAATCACTATACTCTATAATAAAGATGCCAAAATTTTCAGGTACTGTGGTTGGTCTCTCTCTCAGAGAGAAAAGAAACAGCTAAGTTGTTAATGCAGCTGTATTTTCTGTAGCAGTGTGCTGACACCTTTCAGTGCCTTCTAGCACAGAGGAAGTAATGCAATTCCAAATGATGCAGACGAGCACGTCCTGCGTGTTATATTTTGACCACAAAAGGCTCACCTACACAGCCCTCTCATGCAGTTCTGTCACTTGAAAGAAACGATGGAAACAAAAACAAAAGTTGTCTTCCAGCCACGGTGCCTCTGTTAAGCACAGACATGTTTCTTGCTTCTCCCTTGTCTTATGCAAGTCACGTACACAGCTAGACACCTAGCAGGCACCAAAAGGGATTAGGATGGGGGGGATAAAGATTTCCTCTCCAATATGCACAGGAAAACACCAAAAATTAGGAACAATTTCTTACGGAATTTTACTGTCTCCTAGATTTATGCAGCTTCTTGAAATTAAGCACTGAGAGACCTAATTTTAAGCATGTTACTAATTTCAAGAAAATACCATATATAAAGGTTCATTCCTAAAAGATCAGTAAATGCTGTAACAGGTTTTATAGTTACTTGTCTCACATTTTGATAAAGGCTACAACAGGTTAATAGGCTGTTTATTGCCAAGGTTTATCAACAACAATGGTATCTTCTGCTGATGGTGCTCATAACATTTCCAGTGTATCCCACCTCATTTTAAACATGTTAATACAGGAGTAATGCAATCTTTATGAGCCCCCTTAAAATGCAGCCAGGATACAGTCTTTATTGAAATAAGACCCAAACAGGTGCTCTCTCTTGTAGTTAGTGGAGTGAATTTAATACAGGAAAAAAAATATGCTTCCAGCCAAAATCAGGCCCTTGTGTGTGCTGGTTGTGCAAATGACATTTGCCAGTTGTAATGTACTCAGCCTGTGAAATTTCAATAGCCACAGAAGGTTATCTATGGCGAGTGACTAATACCTTCTAAATTAAGGCCTGTAATTGCACTCCAGTGATTAATGCATTAAATTACCCATTTCTTACATGTAAGACACCAAATGTATATCTTACAGTGCACTGAGCTCACCTATAATGTACAATAGGCAGGTGAAATACATGAGCATTTCCCCCAGGCTCCTTCTAAACCAGGCTTCCACCCACACAAGATCAAAGCTGTAATAAGGTCATTATTTCTGGAGGTGCACATTCTCAGATCTTGCATAGGTAATGCCATTAAGTTCCTTTACCTTATGAGTCCCAGTTAATATTATCATATTAAATGCCAAGAATGATTTGATTTTTTCCCATATGGATTTCACAACTAACACAAGAAAATCTATGATCTCATTAATAAACCTCTAACTTAAAAAAAAAAAAAAAACCAAGAAAAAAGGAGGGGGAAAACACCAGTATTTTGGGAATAATTAGTGTTCTAAAAAGATTTTATCAAAAGCAGTGAACTCAACAGTTTGTCCACAAAATGGAGAGAATAAGAAAAGGTAAAATTCTACATGTACAAACTTAATTATTCTCTCTTTATGTATATAGAAGAATCCAAAATTAACTTCTGCAAATTATTTTTTCCCTGGGTTAGGCAGCATTGATTTTGATCTCAGTCTCCTTCCGTGAGCTTTTTTTCTTAGTGAGACTAAAGACTTTGGAGAGGCAGGTTTTTGCATTTATCTGCCTTTAGAGCCTTGGCTACCACTGACTTCAGTTACAAATATGACTGTGTTAATTTGAACAAAGAAAAGAAGAGCAAGTTCAGTAAAGGCTAACTGAGCAAAGCTTGATCAATTGAATAAAGTGCTCTATCCATCTCAAGAATAACTCAATATATTATATTTTAGCTTGAAAATGATTATATTTTCACTTTAGCACACACTGAAACCCAAATTTCTCTGTTGAAATCAACATGGTCAGATCTTGGCAAAAAGAGACCCTCAGAGCTGTGCTTACCCTGCTTTAGATTCTTAAACCCAAGGTAGAAGTATGCAAAAGAATAGTGATAGAGGAACTAGTTGAGCTCACTCTGCTTCTCCCCTAGAGCTGAGCAGGTTGTAGGAGAAAAATGTACTCCCACAGTTTATTATGGATCAAATACAGCCCTGGATTGTCTGACCTCCACAGCTGTACAGGATAAATCCCTATTTTGGGTCCTGCTGTCAGGCCAGCCAGACACAGCAGCAGCAGCTGCCCCCCGAGGCCACTCGGAGTAGAAGGAGACCTTTGTTCAGGCAACATCCACCAGCCAGCTGTTCCCTGTATCCTGCAAAAATAGGCTGGCTGGAGCTGAAATGTGGTTTTACTCTAACCTAAATACCTTTCAAACGTTGGGGCTGTACCAAAATGACCTGTGACAGCTCTTGTGTTATCCAGTTGTCTGGCATGGGGATGTGAGTGTACACGTGAAGCACTTGTGCAAACTCAGGTTCTGCCACGAAAACCCCCTGGGAATCACACAGTGCATGTGGGATCGGGAAAGAAAGGAGAGAGCCTCAAAACATAAATTTCTGCAGTGTTAACAAAAAGGGGAGATGAAGGTAAAACAAAGTCCACTGGTTACACCAGAAGAAATGTCCCATGAAACTGAAAACTGTACATGCTGGCAACTGTGCATGCAGCTGGGAATGAAAAGCCAGCACATCCATGACAGCCTTGTTATCCTTGTGACTCGTGTGGCACTCGAGACGTGTCAGTTAACAGCAGCATACTCAGCCAGGATGGCTGGCTTGGTCCATCCTGGCCACTTCTCCAAATGTAAAAATGACACATGAATTGCCACACGTTGTGTTGTACCACTCAAAATCAAAAGAGATGAGGAGAGCATAAAACTGGTGCATCACTTTTTGCACTCCCAGAACATTATTCTTTTAAGGATCTCCAGAGTGGTTTAGTAGCAAAGCATGTGACATCCTAGAGAAGAAGTCTTTCACTTTTTTTCTTTTTCACGTGGAAAGATTCCTGCAGGCATTAAAATAATAACCTGAAATCTCAATGCTCGATCACATTTTTACCAAGAAGCAGGTGGAAGTAATCTTCTGTTCATGAGGGAGGACTGCTGGGTGACCCATGAATTGCCAAGCTGAGTGGCAGCCTCTCTGCTGCTGCTGCCTCTGGCTCCTATGTCCAGGGCAAGGAGGGGCCCCAGAGTGGTGCAGACAAGCAGGACCTGCCCAGCAGAGAGCTGTGCTGAAGGCTGTGCTTCCCTGTGGCCACCACAGCCCTCTCTGGAGAGATGTCCTTCCACTCCAGCTCCTGCCCCACAGCAGGGAATCACGTTGATGGGGTGAATACAGAATAGAAAAATACAGCAGTTGTTCTGCAGTTCCTTCCACCTTGCCCAGTGCTCGGTTTAGCCAAAGTGATGCTTTGCACTCCTGATCCTATGCTGCCAGTGCCTGCCAGCCAGGAGTAACTAGAGAAAGTGCTCGGAGTGGGATGCCACATCACTTCTGGCTTCATCCATATCTGAAAGTCGAACCTTTCAGGCATGAAATGTGTTTCACTTTTGTATGGCCTCTTCCATTTTCTGCCTGTTTTGATGTGACAGCAGTTTCTGCTCATTTTGTGCTATCAGCACAAGCCCTAAAACACTGCTCTTATCTACACCTGTTCCTGCCATGGAATGTCACTGCCTAAAGAAAAGAGAGATGCTGCAGATGCCAAGAAGCTTCTGTGACTCACTGCCTGTGAAGCAACCATCACCTCACAAATCATATTTGCCTGAAAAGAGCATGCTTGCCATTTTCAGTAACCCCACCCATTGCTGATATTGTTTTCTTTGTACATTTGAGAGAATCTGGTGCCTGGTCACCCTTGCTCCTTGCTTTTGTGGCCAGTGCTCCAGTACTGATGGAGCTGTGTGGGTGAAGGCCCAGTACAGATGGGCTAAACAGTACAAACTTGTGTCTCTTTTTCCCTCATGTAGATGGTGCAAATGCAGACATAGCTTTCAGCAGTGAACAGCTGTTGTTTTTAAGAGAGCAGAATCAATTCTCTATGACCATGCAAGGGGTAAAGCAATTTCTCAAGTGGAGCATTTTCCATTTATCACAAATTTGTGCTTTTGAGGGTTTCTTGCATTTCTTACCTTCTTCAAGTTATGTAGAAACAAATTGTGTTTGGCGTCTGCACATGCAAATCCATCTACATTTGGAATTTAAAATGTATCACAACCTGCTTGGCAGCAGTTTCCCTGTAAGTTTTCAGCAGATTCTTATGGCTCCCCACAGTCATTCTTCATTTATTTTTCTGTGGCTCTGCTAATCAAAGCCTTAGCTCACTTACCTTTTAAGGTCCAAACTCTCTTCAGTCTGTAAAAGAGAAAAATACTCATGAAATGTCAGAGGTCTTTGAACTGTTGTACTGGTGAAATCCTGATGATTACATAGGACTCATTCTGACCAGCAGCGTGGGATTTGTGCCTTTCTCACTCAGTAAACAAATCTTTTCCACAGAGCTAAAATATGTAATTGCAGGGCAGAGGCTGTTGCTTCCTAGCAAGAGCACTTATGAACACATCTTGCACTAAGTGTTGAGATTTCAGTGTAATCTTGGGCTATTAGTTTTCTGGTTTACAGGCTGGATTTCTTTCCAGGGTCGGAATTATGAGCATGAGATTTGGCTTCCCTATTATGAACTTCCTTTTCTTCAAGTGCATGACTAATCTGAAGAGAAAATGCATGGGGACAATACAACAACAAGGCTACTCCTAAGCTTGATTAATTTCTTTATTTTAAAAACACATTTGTTTAGTTTTCAATGATACTCAGTTTGGATCTGATAGGAGTTGAAAATATTCACTGCCTCACAGAGCCATGCCTGACAGACATCCTGAGACAAAGATCTGACAGTGCTGAATACTGCCAAGGTAAAAACCCCAAAAGAGGATTTGCAACCATTTCTAATTGGCTCAGCCTTGACCAGTGGCATGTCCATCTTTGGAGTCACCAGGAACTGGGTCTGCCAAACATGGAAGAAGCTTCAAGCAAATTTTCACAGATGCCACTCCTGTAGTCCCACCAGCCACCAAAACCAGGCAATGCTAAATCAATGCAATTGTTTCCAATTTCTTTCAGAATTTTATATTTTATCAATTAAATTTAATTTCATTTAATTCTATTTCCTCCCCTTTCTATCCATTGTGCTTCACTTGTTGATTTCTCATTTAATTTTAATTTTCATTGAAATGAAATCTCATGATCTCAATGAGGATGATTTCAGTAAGGTTTGGTTCATTTCACTGCACTTCATTCCATTCCATTTTATTGCTTTCATGTAATTTCACAATTCTCTCTTTTTTTGCATTTCATTACATTTCATTCTATTTCCTTTCCTGTGTTTTCATTTCACTTCATGACTTGATTTCTCATTTCATTTCCTTTCATGAAATGAAATCTCGAGCTTTCAAGGAGTATCATTTCAGCAAGGTCCATTCCATTCCCATTCCATTCCATTCCATTCCATTCCATTCCATTCCATTCCATTCCATTCCATTCCATTCCATTCCATTCCATTCCATTCCATTCCATAGTTTTTACTTAATTTCACATTTTTTTTTCAAATTAGTTTCATTCTATTTCCTTTCCTGTGTTTTCATTTCACTTCATGCCTTGATTTCTCATTTCATTTCCTTTCATGAAATGAAATCTCGATATTTCAAGGAGTATCATTTCAGTAAGTTTCAGTTCATTCCATAGCACTGCAGCTCATTCCAGTACATTTCAACAATTAACTGCTCCTAAGAATTTTTTTAAATTTCATTTCATTTTGTTCTGTTTCCTTTCCTGTCTTTTAATTTCATGTCATTCCTTGAATTCTCATGGAATTTCCTCTCTTTTTATATATTCTAGAGGAGTCAGATATTTGATTTACATTTGCTGTGTCCTAGTGACATAAAATACAGTTTGGTGACACAGCCTCAATGAAGAAACTGAAGGTCAGGGGACAATTAATCACATTCTTGCCCACAATTTAATATGAAAATATGTAGGTTTATGTAGGACACTTAGGCATCCAAAGGTGAAGGCTGTGCTATTGTGGATTTATAAGTATCTGAGAGGGAAACTGTCTTAGTTCCACTTGTTTGTCTTTGCCTAGAGCAGCCAAAGGTTGTTGGTGATCTGTTGCACAGCCTATGTTGTGAAGACTCAAATGATCCCCAGTACCACAATGCACCCAGTCAGCCTCGAGTCACTGCAAATGCTGTAATGCAAGTAAAATCAGAAGTCTGGGTGGATTTTCCAGAGTCCAGTTTCGCTCTAAAGAAGTGTGATAATAAACCCTGCCTTCCCTTCAAAGGCAGCACATGGCCTTTCTTTGGCTTCTGGGAATCAGATGGAGACTCCTGACTGCATGGTCAGAAAGAGCTCGTTGCTGAAAGGGGTCCCAGTTCTCATTCATTTCACTGGAATCTGACAGCAGTGTGTATATCCAGAGCCTTCTGTCTGTAACAGCTCCTAGATTCAGAAATTCAGGGAACGGGAGCCTCCCAGACCAGAGAAAACTGACTGAAGAGGCATCATTATCTTTAATGATGCTTCTTCTTGGCAATTTTTCCTCCCACTTTTTCCATAAAATAAAGAGAATACTATCATCTGAGCCTTGTAGTAGGTATGCCTATCCCCAGTAAGATGTATTTGTGACAGATCAACCCAGTACCCTAAGCCTAATTGAGAAGCTGGACACTTTACAGCTGTCATGATGTCTTTTTTAATGCCAGGCTCCAGCACTTCTATAGCTCTGTCTACACTGCTGAAATGTGAATGGATACGTAAAAAAACCTGCTAAGTTCCTATGGAACTTCTCTTCCCAAGTGGTGGCCCAAAATGTAATGGAAAACCAAGCAGGAGGTGTACAAGCAGACAGCTCCCTTTGCCAGCTGGGCCAACTCTCATTTTTGCTGCAGCACTTCAGTAAAAGCCAATTATACCAAGCTCCAGTAATGGCTCTATCAGTGATAGACTGCAGACATTTATAGTCCTCATCAATGAACAGGCTAAGTGAAGCTAAATCGTTCTGCTAAACTTTTAAGCAATTAACCCTGAATTATTAACAACAGGCAGCTATGGTAATGGTTATGAAAGAAATAACAACTGGTTGCACAGTTATTAGCATGAGAGCACTGAGCAAGGCAGGCGAGCAGCATGTGCTGCCATGGAATTAATAGAAGGGACAACGGTGGCAAATGTGATCCCCTGCAGGGCAGTACAGTTCCAGGGGCTCACAGAGCTGCTCAAAGACACTTGCTTTGGCAAGAGCAGCATGTACTCAGCAGTAGATGGATGGAAGTCAGAAGTGGATGGTAATAAGGAACGTTAAAAATAAATTCAGCCTCATTAGGTTAAAAAAAGAAAAGAAGAAAAAAAAAAGATGTGAACTTGACAGCTCAGCAACTGGCAACTCTTTCGTTCAAGCAGTTATCCAGGGGACAAGAAATTTATACCGGAGCACCAGAAAGCAGGCAGATGAAGTGACCTGCTGTGCACCCTCTGCTCCCTAACTGGACCATAGCAGTGCCAATTTTCTGAAGATGTGAGCTCACCAGTTTCAGAAAGGAGGGCGTCTTTAAAAATGTCTTACCTTAACAACACCCTAAAATATTAGCAGATCCTTGAAACCCTTGGCTACTGTGTTTTTATAGGAGCATTCATGTGCATCTGTGAATATTGGGCTGATGAAAGCTTGTGAGCTGACAGTCCTGGGACTCAGGCACAGCACTCATGAAGCAAAGTGGGCTCCCCTCAGTGCCCCCCTCTAACCATTTTCATGGACCATTTGCCAGCAGAGTGAGGAGCTCCATGTCCCTTCTTGTCCTCTCTGCTGAGAACTTAAACAAGCAAGGCAAATAAGAGGCAAATTTCCCTCTTATACGGGAGGGAAAGTGTCCTGCTGGGTACTGCACTGCAATTAAGCAGCTCGTTTTGCTTCCCAGCATGACTGGGGTGGCAAAACTAAACTTGAACAACAGTATTAGTTACCAAAAAACCCAGAGTGAATAGGATAAGCAGAGGAGAAATGGAGGCAAACACAGTAAAATGGAAAAAGTGAATCCAAACCAAAACCAAGGCACTTATTGTAAGTGGAACCAGTCTGATGACAGAAATGCAGAGGTGAAGGAAAAGAGCTGCTGGAGCCCCAAAACTTGGAAGCCTGTGCTTGCCTCTTGACTTTCTTTTGAACCAATTGTGTTAAATAAACAGCTCCCTCTGTTCTTACTGGAGAACATGGGGAATTTATCCATGTCCCCTGGACTTTATTAAAATCTAAAAGTCTTTTCTTCCTTCTCCAAGTTTCTGCTTAATATATTTTAGCAGGTGAATGTAATTTTCCTGGGTTATAAAATGTCCTCACATAGCAGCTGCCCCTGCCCTGCAGGGCAGCCCCACTGCCTTGCTGAGGAAAGGTGCCTCAAATCCCAGTCAGCCTCATCCATCCAATTTCTTTATGGGGTCTCTGTGAATTATTAAAAGTCTGCTCTGACACCTGGACAGAAGATAATTCAATCTCAGCCCTTTCTGTTGCTGTTATATAACCTGTCTTCCTGTCCTGGAAAATGTAGGGCTGGGAGAACGGGCTGTGTGCCACTATCATAATAGTAGTGAGGAGAGAAATCTGAATGCATGAAGTGAGTTATATACATTATATGGGGAGAGAAGGATTTGTCTGTCTATTCTGGCTGCACACCTTGGCCTGGCAGAGGGACAGGCAAAGAAGGGCCTGTCTCCCCTCTGCCACAGGGCTTCCCCTCCAGTGTAGTACAATTCCTTTGGGAACTGTGTCAAAGGGACTGGATGTATCCTTGACTATGGGAGATCCCCCTGGGTTCGGGGCAGATGTTTACTTGCTTTGTAATCCTTTCTGCCCCCAAGTCATGCCTGGGCATCCACAGGAGATCAAGAACAGGAGCCTGGGATGTGCTGCTCTCATCTGTGCTACTCCCCCTCTGACAGCTGACATGCTAAGCTGTGCTACCATCCACAGCACAGAGCAGGGAGGAACAAACAGCTTTTGGGCATGGGAAGCAAGTTTTGCATAAACATGACAATGGGCTCTGTGCTCCAGTTGCCTGAGCTGCTGTTTCTCATTGAACTCAATAGGTGTCTTCAGATAATTGCCAAGAGAGGATTTACTTCACCTAATGCACAGGGAGTATTAGAGGGGCTGCATTCATTTAGCTGCCTAAGATAGACATGAAGACCAGAAAATCCCAAGTTTGGATTTGTCACAGAACAAAATTCTGAAATCAATGTCACTTCAATGCAACAGGGTTTAATTCACAGGATTTTATTGCAGTTCAGCCCACACTACATGAAAACTTCTGTTGGTGGAAGAGAGAATATTTCTGGCTGTGGTTTTGCTGAGCACTGACCAGTGTGCCCAGTACCATAAATTTAGAATTAGCCTGTGGGCAAAACTGAGCATGAGCCAAGTTTAGTTCTCACAAGCTGGGAGTCATGCAGAGACAGAATGAGGAACGGCCCCAAAGCTCACATTGTGCATCTCCCCCAGTGTTTTCCTGGCCTCTATTTATTTAAAATAACCTTTTAAAATCTCTCAGAGGTTTTTATAGCTTCTTCAGACCATTTCTTTCTCCTAAGTAACCATCCCTGTGACTAGAATGCTTTTCCTAATGTTTAACCTAATTCTCTCAAGCTTCAATTAAGTCTATTATTCTTGCCCTACTTATATGGATAAATTCCTTCTTCTTTGCAAAATATGCTTCTTAGAGAAAACGGAACTTCTGTGTTCTCTTCGGTCTTCTGTTGTTCACAGATAGAATGCTACATAATCTGTGACCTATGAGGACAGGACAGGTTCTTCCAATTCTCTCTGCTCGATTCTCTCTGCTTGGCTGCCATCCAGCAACACCATGTTTCCCTTGAAGAGGAAAAAAAATTGCTCAACATTTGACACACTGCTCTGGCTGAGGCCTTACTAGTGCTGAGTGCAGCTGAAGGATTGCTTCGTGCATTTTACAAGTTACAGTTCTGTGTAAACACTCTTGTGTTGACATTTAACATTTTCACAACAGCCAGGTTCTGTTGACTCATGCTCGGGATGTGATTCACTCCCTGCAGAGCTCCTGTGAGACCTTGGATCTCCACCCTTCACCCAGCACTCTGCAGGTCAAGCCCCTGTTCATAAGTCAGTGTTGAAGGCTGACACACTGCTCACTTCTGCTCCTCTTCTCTCATTTTCAGAAATATTGGCAGGGTGAAGCCAGTTCTTGTTTTTCTTTCCTGGAGTTCTCAGTACACACCCTTTTTCTCACTGCTGAAGGCACATGGGTTGTCCTTCTTCACTAACATGCTGCTTCTCCCCTCACCAACAAGGGCTTTCCTGGATCTGTTTTAATTCATATCCAGTTGGCTCAAGGGAAAACAGCTTACAATCTGCATAAGATATGCTCATCCTCCCATCTGGTCTCATTTACACAGTGAAAATCCTGCCATGATCATAGCAGCCCTCTTGTCTCTTGAGGCCCTAAAAACATCCTGAGGTCTTAGGCCAGGGAGCTGTGGAGTTCTCCAGGGTGTCCAGGTTCCTGGGCAGGCTGGGGATACCTGGGGACAGCCCCTAGCCCAGGCTGTCACCTTGTGGGTTGGGACACAGGTATGGATCCAGAGACAGGGAAGCCTCTCATGAGAATTCAAGCCCTATGAGGAAAAAAAATAGCATGAGAAAAAATCCTCTCTTTCCCCCCCAATATTCAAGCATGCAAAACCACCAAACTCAACCACACAGATAATTCCTCCCAAAACCGCCTTTGGGGAAGTTTTATCCAACATAAGCAAAAAATGGTAAAACTCTCTTCCCTTTACAAGCTGTATTTAGCACAGTGCTATCAAAAGGCTATCAAGCAAAATTATTACATTCATGTTTCCTTCTGTATTTGCACTTCTTAAAATAAAAATGGTCTGATAAGTCATAAATTTACATTTCTTAAGTTACCTTGTCTGGCTCCCTTAATGAAATGACTGCAATACAATTCATGCAGCAGTGTAAATCTCTAAAACCTCAGAGCTCCAAATACAAATCAAGAAGCTTTCATAACAGAAATTAATAAATGGAAGCAAAAAAATTTAATAAGGAATGAAATTTCACGAGCCACTAAAAGACCAGCAAAGATGGATTTTATAATATTTTATAAGGCATTTAAAGTAAATTCAATACTTTTCAATGGCATTATGAAACTGAAATCACATAACTGACTGGAGGCTTGGGGTGTGCTTCAGTTCAGGGTTGGCTTTACAGGACTCCTGTCTTGTTTGCTGGAGCAATAATTCCAAGCATTTTTTGGTCGTGCAAACACCTCTGGGAAGCTTGAGATCTGAAAAGGAAGGGGTAGCCAGGAAAGTACAAACACCTGGATACATCTCTGGGATAAACCTGTACATACAGCTGCAACTGAGACAATTCAGGAGAAGAAAAATGCAAATATTGCATAAGCAAGAATGGAGGATAATATGGAATATGTGTCATTTTCCCGTACCAATCGCTGTTTTCATCAATCTTACCGTAGGATAATTGGCATCATTACTTCTGCTCGCCACAGTTTTTGGTCTGCTTTTGCTTCTTGCTGTCATGCACAGTTGCTGACAGGATGCTAATAAACACTTTTCTTGAATGATTGCAGCACATCTATTATTCCACTAGCCTGACTCATGAGTGGGGCCACTAAATGCTACCATAATACAAATAAATCATTAAACAATCATGAAAAAATAACAGAGCAGCTTGTAGTGATCCACTATTTACGGCAATAGAGATGCTATTAATTTACTTTGCACATAAAATCAGAGCTCAGTCATTTTTTCCCCTTTGGTTTGGATTAACCCACATGATGGCAATCTCTGTCATTAACACACAGTAAGTTATTCCTTCAAACACTGCTAGTTTAAGATGTTTAATCTGCACAATACCAAAAATAAGAAAATCTGCTTGGATTTCAGTAATTACATGGAACAGCCAGGAATTTTCCTGACAAAGAACAAATAGCCTGGAACACCACAGAGTGAGCCCCTCATACAGGCTTTAGCACAGTGCTCTGGCACAGCCTGCAGAGCAGAGAAAACCCTTAACAAAACCCCCACATTGCATCTGCAGAAGCTGTGCCCCTGCTCTACATGTGCTCTGCTTAACCAAAACCACTCTCTCTGCTTCCAGCTGGACAATGGATGTAAAGCTGAAAATGCCACAGGATAGGTGTTCTGCTATCTCCTACCTTCGGGTAGGAGCTGGTGAAAGAAGTGAGGAAGGGAAAAAAAGGCCAACTACGCAATAGTCAGATAAGTCAAAAGAACTGAAATTCAGCTTTATTAGATTTTTTTAAAAAGTATTCTACAATAATGGCTCAGAATACTACCACAATGTACAGGGACAAGGCAGTGCTCTGGGCTATGACTGTAGATTACTCTCAGATATATATATATATATATTTAAGAGCTTAAGAAAGGTTGAAGCATGGCAGTTCAACATTTCTTAAGCTTGTATTTAATAATTTTAACATCTTCTAGATCTCTCATATTACAGCAGGATTTATCAAATGCAATGTAGTCACAGAAGTCTTGCATAAATACAAATATTGATACTTTACTTTGAATATTGTCTATGATATAAATTCTGCCTTACCTTTAAAAAAAATCTCCAGATCATTATGTGACCTGGGAGTCTCTCCTTTTCTTTCTCTTTAAGAGTTTTTAAATATATATATATTTTTATATATTTTCTATTTTACATCAAAGTATTTATGAATCCCATCATTTCTGTTTTATTTTTCTGCAGACATGGTCTGAAGCTAAATCACCAACAATTAAATCAAAAACTTCCTGGTTATCATAGGAAAGCCAAAGAGGATCTTTCCTCTTTTTTGTGTGTGTTTCAGTACCAATATTTTTTAAACTTGAAAGGATTCTTCATAAACTAGAGGTCCATAGATCATTTAAAGCAGTCTTTATAAGCAAATTTACATATTTTGACATGCTTTTGTGAGGCAGTTAGTATCAAAATCCAATAGCATTTCTTACAGAGCCATATGACTTTCTGCGATGCAGATATACATTTCATTTCTAAAAAGCCACAGTTCTTGTTCTATATCTGCTCTCATCAAATCCCCAGGATTCATTCATAAAACTGCTGCTGTTCCAAATGCTGACACTGATATCCCCGCTGTGGATTAAGACATACACCCAACCTGGTGACATCATCACGTGGAAGATCAGACATACACCCAACCTGGTGACATCATCACGTGGAAGATTGATAAGTAGGAAAACACCCTCCCCAAATCCACAGAGAGTCTTTTCTGTCTCTGAATCCTCATGATTCATGTCACCCAACAGTGCAATGTGATGAAGACACAACTTCAGTGCAGACTAAGGGTCTTCATCCATCAAAGGAATCTCTAGGAGAAACAAAGAAATAGCATTGGCTGCTGATTGCAATTTCCCTTTTCACTTTTGCAGTGTATTATTGTTACCAATTCTACAAAACCAGAAATGGACATTGCAAATATCTGAACAAGACATGGGATATTGCCAGTTCTAGACCCACTCAGACTCTAACACCTCTATGTAAATTAGATAACTGAAACGACATAGTTTTCCTCCAACAACTTAGGACCACAAAAACCTAAATGCAAACATCCTTGTTATTACATTAACCACTGAGGCAGTATTCAGGGGAAGCAGGGACTTTAACTGGCAGCCCCATAATTTCTTCCTCTCCTCCTGGGTGTCCTGTTCCCCTTCTGATACCAGTGAAACTATCCAAACCCCGCTGAAGAAGAAGACTCCCTCCACCCAGACCTTCACCCACACTGAATTTAGGACACTGGGCTTCAGCTCAGTGACAATGGAGAGTAGGATATGAACCTCTCCCTCTAAATTTCTCCAAAGAAAGCCATCTAGAGTCCTTAATACGCTGAGCAGCACCAATCAGAACTCCATGAAATCCTGTCAGTACATGCTCATGTTCAATTTAAAGGCAGGCAATAAGCTCCCTCCTGGCACATGGACCTGTGGGCACATTCTCCTTATGCTGTGACTTGTCCATGCCTTAAAGCTCACATGCTTCAGATGGAAGGAACATTTTGCTGGATGCACAGACAAGATGAGTTTGTTAATCGTCCTGGTCACCCTAGAACATTGATAAAGGCTGCTAATTTTAGCCCAGTATGAAAATACTATTTATTTTCTCTTTCAAGGAGAAAATCCTGTTATTTGCTGGGAAAGCCAGGGTATATGAGGGAGCTGTGAACATAGGAGTTGAGGGGCAGATGAACAGACCAGCACAGGCAAAATGAGGGTTGGCTTTGCTGCTCTACACAGGTGTTTGCTGACATTCCTGTTGATGAGACTGGGTCTGGACAGGAGTCTTCTGGCCTGGCATTCAAATAACACGAACCACAGCTAGCAAGGATGTGTCACAGACATGAAATTATATAACCATGGAGTTTCATGATTTTTAAAAAATTTCAAATTAAGGTGTAGACAAAAACATGGAGAAAGCACAAGCAAGCCAGCTGGGTGAATCCTTGCTCTGCCAGTACAAACAAATGATGTCCCCTGTTGATGGACTCACCTATTGAACCTATGCAAGACTCACCATCTGTGATATCGATCCGGGGACTCGTGGATGCAGCATCCCCGTCAGGGCTATGGGATACGTCAGTTCGATCTGAGCCGGGAAGTGCTGCTGCTTGGCACGTCAGGGATGGGTACAAACTTTGGAGCAGTTCAGAGGAACCTGACCTACTGTCACAGGTCTCAAATTCACTGGGCTGCGTGTCTGGAATCCTGGGACCGGGGTAAGCAGGAGGATTCTGATCTTCTGTCTGCAAAATATGCCCCTGGTCTGCGGCAGCTGAGTATCTGGGTGCCAGGGCATTCAAGCCGCTGCTGACAGCTTCATCGTAGGAAGGCAGCATGACAGGAACACCATCCACCACCACGAAGTCGGGGTCGCCCATGGAGCCCTCCTGGTTACCTCTACATCAAACACAGAGACGTTATCACAGAGAGCAGGAGCATGCCAGCAGCAACTCGCAGCAACTGCTGAACTTCAGTTAACACAGCACTTTCCAGTCATGCCAAATGAAGCTACAGGGTCATTAACATTCACAGAAATGTTTGCTAAGCTATGCTTGGGTTGACAGGTGGAATCTTATACAATCGGGAAAAAAGCAGTAGTGGGAAGAAGAGTTCCAAGAAGGGAAGGTAAACAGGTATGTGGAAAAGGAGCACCATTTCCTGTGCTGGGCATAGTAGGTATCATGGATATAAGATCACAAATGTAGTTCACCAGGCAAGTGTCTGAACCCCTGGCAAAATGTATGCTAGAGCACAGAAGTGTTTACAGCCCAAGTAGGCAGGCACTGAGGTCACTACTGCTGGATGACAAGGCTTTGGTGACAAGATTTGTGGCCTCCTTCAAGCCTTGCTTTGAGAGGATGGAGGCTTCCTTAACCAGTATTAAGCTGGTTTCTTTTTTAAGCAAAGCATTTCTATTAATTGAGAAGGTCCATACAACCCTAAAGAATCTGTTTAGTAGCATATTGAACACAGTATAGTCCAGGCAGGAGGGAGTTGGTCCCAGGTACCTTTAAGACATGAAAACATCTGAAAAGGAGAGGACTGAAAGCCATTTTAGTAAGCTAGACAAATCCATCTATAGGCCTTCCTCATAAAGAGCACTATGACAATCAATGACAAATGCTCCCAGCTCCATGATATTTTATGGAAATAAAGGAAGGTGCAGGAGATGTTTATGAATAGTGATGAAAATAACACTAACGAAGGTAAAACAAACCTTTAATATAAATTTGTCCATAGAGAAAAAAGAAATTATTTCTTAAAACTTACTAAGTCTACAGTAGTTAAAAAATTAATTCCCCCAGCACCTGAAAATGAGTATTTAAAAATATTGTCAGCTATTTTTACAGGCGGAAGCAGCAGCTCTCAATAGAAAAGCAGTAATTACTCCCAGAGTGAATCTGGCAAACTTTGCCTTTTAGCTGCATGAAAGACTACTGCAGGTTTTTGGGTGTGCCCTTCCACACCAGTGGTTCAGGGACTTCTGCTCAGAGCAGAACCAAGTATCTGCAATGCTCGTGAGCTGCTCCATCTCTCCAGCAAGGAGTGCTGAGTGTGAAAACTGAATCAAGGCCCTCAACATTCAAAATAAGAAAGAAACCAGTACAAACCGTGGAAGGAAATGTGTCTTAAATTTGGTCTGGAACATCCTGGCTAAAATAACCAGTAGCAGTACTAATAAAACGCTGGTAGCAGTAAATGCCACTATTTTCCATGTAGTCAGGAGGGTCTCCTGTGTATTTGGCCAGGTTTGTTCTGTAATAGAAAGAAAACACAAGAGTTGTGTTTGTATATTCCCATTGTTATTTTATATTCAACACTACTCAGAAGTGCTAGTTAGGACCAGACATTTTTTACATGCAGCTTGTAAAAACATACATAAACTCTTTGCCATGTACCAAAAGCAGTATTAGCATTAAGCTGTCACAGAGGCTGGATCTTGCTTTATCCCCTTGACTGGTCTTTTATACATGCAATCATGACCTTAGCTTGCATACATATAAAAATATCCAGATGTTGAAAAATACAATTGAGTAGGTAATGATCAAAATGGCTTAGATTCATTTGGGATCCTAAGAATGCATTATATTTAGTCTTTTTCAAAACCTGAGACTCTTGACAATCAGTTTGAAAATAGCAGCACCTTCAAATCAACGCTCATCACTTAAAATGAAATAGCTGAAGCTCACCAGGCATTACCAACCAAATCTGCTCCAAATGAGGGACTGTAAAAGGACAGGACTATTAGGATAGGACTACCCTTTACCTGTTTTGACACAGTACACTTGGTAGGAGGGGAACCACTCTCCATACTGGCAGGTGATGTACTTGTAGTCGTTGGTGAGGGTGTAGCCAGGGTCACAGTAGAACTCCACCACCGTCCCGTGGTTGTAGCGCTCGCACGGCCGCGGGTGGCAGATGTAATCTCCATGACTCACCATTGGAGGTAGTGGACAAACTTGGGCAAGCAAACAAAGGGAAAAGGAGAAAGTCATTAATGGCAGCAGGCCACCACTGGGCAGCCTCAGAGTGTCAAAATGCAGCAGGCACGCTTCAGGCTCCCTCTCAGCTCCCTGCGGTTCTGGGAATGTCTCAGTGGCACCAGTGCCCATCCACGCCAGGGGAGGGATGAACATGCCAGGGGGTCACTGAGGTGGGATCTGGGAAATTTCCAATCCTCTGTGGGAAGAGGAGGGTGAGAGGAAGACAAAAGGGGACACATGCCCATCAGGTGGCAGCATTGGGATGGAGTGGGGCAGTCAAAATAAGGAGAATCATGCTCTTCATGAAGCATGTATAACTCAGCTGTAACATGCTATTTTTTGTTTCATTAACATAATTAAATGTTTATATGCATTAATTAAATTCCTTTTAAAAATAAGTTTGCCATCAGCAGTGCTGCAAGAGATGCAAAGCACCTAGTGTTGCTTAAGCACGTGAAGTCTGTATCACTGTAATTTTACTAAGTTGAGCTTAGAGTCCACTGGTATTTGTGTTTTGTTATTTCTGAACATCCTTACCAATCTCAGTGGGACCACTGGTGGAGTGTGGTCTTATATATAGCAGAGGCTGAGCCTGTGTTAATTAAGTAGAGTGGTTTACTTAGAGTTAGGTAAATAAGAGAGAATTGCAGTATAAACATGTGGGACTTTTCCTGCAGGCCCTGGAACGACAGCCCAGGCAGATGAACTCCATGGAGAACTGGGGGAACACTCAGGAAAACAGCAGTGGGGAAAGCAGCTCACAAGCAGTATTTTTACAAGAGAGGAAACTTTTCCACTGTGTAAGTGTTGGTTGATTACTGCTTTCTTAAGTTCTTCTAGCACCAGACAAAGGTGTAATGATGTTTCAAATGACTGCATACTGACCCAAAAGGGGCTTCAGCTACTGGATGGCTGCTTTTATTTCCCTTCAGAGGCAGTTTCCAGCTGGCTCAGTGCCCCATCTACAGGCCCTTCCATTCACTTCATGCCTCTCTCACGCAGGCAGACCTACTGCATTGATTTAAATAATGAAAATGACATCTCTTGGAAGAAGAATCTTCCCAGAAATTACAATTCAGCTGCTTCTCCCTGTGAATCTTGTTACATGAATAATGCATTTCATAAAAAAATACACAAGATATTAAATGAATCTTCAAGAGAGGCTGATTACAATGTGCAGCAGTGTCTATTCCCCATCCTCTGGAGACACGGTTTTGTTTGCATTTTCACTGGCAAGGCTTAATAATAACTTGAAATCAGAGTAAGTAATTCACATAAAAATTCACATCCTCAATGCTCTGCACACTTTCCAAAGTCTCTAGGCCAACAAGAAAGAGGAATACTTTACTGGGAAGCCAACTCAAGATTGAAAACAATTTTCTTAAGATTAGGACAAAGCTGTCAGACTGAAATAGTAAGAAAGCGCCTATTAATAATTCTTGTATTAAAAAGAAAACGATCAGTGATAGCCCTGATCCTGGTCTACCATAAGGAAACGTGGTATGTTTTTATTGCCTATGCTTAGAACATGAGAATAAAGGAAGAGAACAATTTAAGCTCCTCTGCAACTGAATTTTGCCGAGCTCTGGCAGTGTGCAAGAGATGTGTAGATGCCCATAACCTTTCTAGCAATGAGAAAGTAGAGCACACCTTATCACAAAGAGCAACACTCAGAGAAACTAATTTTCCCCTCCAGCAATGTAGCTGCTACATCTTCCCTAACCTCTTAATGTCCTTGAGAGCCAAAGCAGCCCCGCTGAATAGAAAAATCCCTCAAAGCTGGCATCTCAGCAATGTGGGTCAGCTCAGGAATGACACATTCCCAGGCAGATTTAAAGATATACACTGTGGGGACAGCCCAGGTAGGGAGCTGTCAGTTCTGTTTACAGACAGAGGTGTATTTTATAACACCCAAAAATGAGAGTATCACTCTTTGTGTAGGATATGTCCCCAGTCCCTTCCAGGGACACATCCATATTTCAAGGGAAATGCTTGTGTATTGGTGCTGCCTGGAAACTCCTGCAAACAATTTTTTTTGCCCTGCCAAGTATTAGATATGAATTAACCAAGGTTTACGGGGTCATACCTGCCAACAGCTCCTGCATGAAACACTGGGAACCAACAGATGCAATGGAACAGGTTTGGAACTGAGGGCTTTTAGCTCAGCTGAAATAGTGTTTCATTCTTATGTCAACTGGACTGCAAGAGTCAGGGATTCTAACTCACTTGGAGTATCACTCACCACCTCCCCTGAACTTTATGTTCAATCAGTTTCAGGATCACTTTAACACTTCCATGGACAAACTGGCCCCCACGTGCAGTCTGTAGCACTTAGGTTCAAAGCCTCTTTTCATAAATCAAGTCAAAGACACATCACAAACAACCCTAAATTAACTCACTTTGAGCTCTGGGCAGTTAGTTGTACACTCAGTCCTGTTCTCAACTCACTTCATTCCCATGGTCATCCTGATCCAAGATCCTTTAAAGCTGGTGGAAGGACAGCCAGCAAGTGGCCTTTGGTTTTGATGGTAGAAAAGAAAGATTATGACAGTCTGAACTGTCTTGGCTCTTTTGGACAGAAAATTTTTAGTGCAGAGCCAGTCACATAATAGGGTCTGAAGCCTTATTTATGACAGATGCCAGTGTATGATACTGGTTACATGGATTAAAGGAATGTGTCAGATCAAATATGGAGAGAAACTTAGGTGACAAACGTAAGGCCACTGAAGTTTTCCAGGAAAGTTAAAATTTTATCATTCCCAGTGATGAACCCAAATTATGTTTGGAAATTACAGGCCGTGGACTTCAGGCAAATGCATCAAACTCACAGAATGAAAATAGCCATAAACTGATTACAATAAAAGCATATCTGACAAGTACATTTTCACTGCCAAAACCAACAGCAGTACGTACAATAATCATAGAAACAAGGGAATTCTACATCAGAAAGTTCTCACAGATCAAAAAAAGCCCTAAGCACTGTTATGAAATATGGTACTAAATCTTTACTACCAATAGCTTTCAGCATCTTCACTTTATAAGGCTTTGGAGACTTTAATGCTCTAATTACAGCGTCCAGCATGGATAATCCAGTAGTATTTTCTGACGACCAGCATTAAAAGACCACATGCCTGTGTCCTTAACTTTGGAGCTTGGCAGAGGGACAGACATAATTCAAACAATGTCTGCTGGTAGTTCTGCAGCAGGTGATCCCAGGTCTCTAGATCTATCTTTGTACAGCAATTGGCCACAGACTGAAAAGGGATTTACAGGAACTTTATAGCTCAGCGTTCTCAGCTGAAAAGTTGAATCATTCATCAAAAAGAAAGAGCAATTGTGTTTATATGGCAAACAGATCCCTTGCTGGATGCTCAAGAGTCCTGTTACTCAAGGAAGTTGAAGGGAAGAATTCCTGATTCGATTTGGTGGACTTCCCTGCCTGCTCCAAGGAGCTGCTGGAGCTGAGGGCTCTCCTCTGAGATCAGATTTCTGCTCTGGCTGATTTTAAGGAAGAGTCCACTATCAAGAAGAGGTTAAAACACGGGGAGCTGAGCCTTGTGTTACCAGCAGTGTGACACGGTGGCCTGGAGCAGAGGCAAGGGCTGGTGTGCCCCACAGAGTGTCCTCTCCATCACAGCCCCTTCAGAGCTGCATCCCCTGGAGCAGGGCCAGGGGAGGGGGGACAGGCTGAGGACACTTGAGGAGTTAATGAGGATCACTCAGTGATTTTTCCTACTCATTATGGTCAAGAAGCTTTTTAAACTCTGCCCGGAGGATGCTGTGATAATTCTGCAATGTTGACACTGGAGCTGGAGGAGGGAGGGAAGATTTTTGGCATTAGGATATTCTCAATTAACATCAATGTACAGAATAAAGAAATTGCATGACTTTTTAAAAGCCACTGGTAGAGAGATAAGAGTGGAGTTACAGATATTTACACTGCTCAAACCCCGTTTTTTAGTCAATGTTCAAAGGCTAGTGGTTTTAGTCTGTGGTCAAAGTAGACAGGTGGTACATTACTCAGGTTTTGCCCAGTGTTTTTTATGTGAGCCAAAAACCAAAAGAAAAAATGTCTTGAAGTACAGGACACTTACATTAAAAAAAAAAATAAGGGGTAGGAACAAGCCAGCTTATTTTCCACCTGTGATTATTTGTCTCAAGCTACTAGTTCACCTTTTGTGTAGGACATTAATTTCTTGGTTAGCTGGGTTAGCAGAAAACCCCAGTGTAAGACCAGCAATTTCTGTTTGACACAGGGATGGAGAGATTAGAGACATTTGCACCTTATAATGAATAACACTTCCTCCAAACACATCGTGATTGCCTTCTCATTATGAAAAGAGTGAGAACAGATTAAGATGAAACTTCCAGATGAGAAAGACACAGATAAAAACCTGCCAGTTCTACTGTGCAGGAAAATGCTGGTGTGTCTCAGGGAGTCATCTGAGAGGGGGAGACACTATCTGCTCTGCTGAAAAACTGGAAGAGAACAAGAGTTTCTCCTGACCCTCACTTGTCATTTTTGTACACATCAGGACAGTAATTATCACCAGGAATCTGGACACCTGTCACCTGGCTACTGCATCCCAACCAATTCAAGCTGTCACTTATCCATAAGACCACAGCTGTGTATGTCCCAGCAGGTCTGACCCTTCCCATCAAGGGTGGCCAGGTCCCCACCCGAAGCTTTATTGGCTGGGGCCTAAGGAGGGATCCTTTTCCATATTCTGCCTCCATATAAGCACATGTTTAGGGATGCAAGATCTGAAAATTATATTTTTTACAGAAACATAGAAAATGATGTTTGTTCCTTTTCCTGCTTCTTCATGAGCACTGTGGTAATAAACTTGGTTTCTTGGTTCCCTCAGTGTCATCACCCTTCATACCTTCAGAGTAAAATAAATCATCAACCAAGAAGCTTTTCTTTCATATTCATAAAAATTCCTGTCCAGCTCACCTGACAGACCTGTCCATTTCCATAGGTACTACCAGAAAATGAATCACACCTGCACTGCACAGTACAGAGCCTGAGGAAATTAATTCTGCACTTTGAATACTAAAAAAGGGATTTTTCTATTCTATACCTAGTTTTCAATTTGCAGAATGTACAAAACCCGATGTATTTTAATTCTAAAATAGCAAAACAAAAATTCCCATTAAAATGTCCAGTATCCTAAGTAGGATGGAGGAAAAACTACTGTAGTTAACCACTCATATCAATCAAAAGCTTGAAGAAGAAATTTAGAGGTTTGTAAAAGGAAGGAAATAGCCAATCCAGGTGCTTTAAAATAAGCCCTGTCAAAACATCTCATTCTAAGAACATCTGCTTAATGAGACTTTTTTTTAATGACACTCTTTGGGAATGTAAGCAGAACAGGAAGCATCATTGGAGTAAATCTTCATTTATTTTGAACATCAACTTAACAATATCCTATTGAAGCATTCCTAGAACAAATGCTGCTGGCACTGTGAAGGGAGACTTGGTCCCTATTACAGCTGTACTGGAACAAACTTGGAGGCTGTTGAATTTGTGTTCTGAAAGTGATGCCATGCTTTCAGGAACTTTTCTGATTACTCATTCCCACAGCAAAACAACAGCACCAAGAGTAATAACAGAATAGAAAGTTTGGTGAAAACAACTGAGCCCTCATATACAAAGTAAATCCTATTTAAGCCTGACTGAAGATGTAAAGTAATGAAGATAGAAGATATTTTGAACTCTCAAGTTGCCAGAGAATTAATTTCTTGAAAGCCTAGAGCAAGAATCGTTAATAATATTGTATTCTTACAATACTATCCAAATTCTTTTCAATCTTACCCTTTCTTGATTACTTAACCTTCACAATGCCAATTAGATGTTTTCTACTGAAAAGACACCTAACAGGTAAGCAATTTCTTTTCAACCACTCAGCAAGTCAATGTTCAAGCAACTAGGAACATACCACAGGTCTCCTGGCTCCAGGCTGCTGGCTGTACCCCTAGAAAATCACCCCTGGGTAATTCTGAACCAGCTTTGACAGTGAGGTAAGCCTTTCAATGTGCACACAGTGAGAAGAACTTCCCACCTTCTACAGAATGTTTTGAATGAATTGAATAATTAAGTTTTTAAAGAAACGCTGCTTCTCTGGTCTAGCTTGGACAGACACCATCTTGCTGAGGATTGCATGAAACAGTATAAAACTAGTTTCAAACATATTTTAATTATAACTTAATATTAGCTGATTCCAAAATGGAAACAGACAGTGTTTTACAATCACTTATGGTGTACACTTCCTTCCTGGAACTGCAAATTACCCAGCAAGTTTTGCAGTTCCAGTCAGCTGAGCTCCTACAGGATCATCATGCCAAATTCACACTCAACCTCAACAACTCTGCTCTTCCCAGCACAGTATCCTGTGGAACATTGATATCAATGCTGAAGTCTTTAGTTTCAAGTGCATTTCTCAACAAATAAAGGATGAAGCACACCCCAAGTGATCTTCTTCCTACAAATTACAAGTTAAACAGTGAAAGTTTCATTTAAACTACAAAAAATTGATGACAAATTTGCAGGTAGAGAGCTAGGATTTCTTTTAGCAAATGGCCTGCAATTATATTTAAGGAAATATTTATATTCATTATTGACCTGTGAGTGCTCGCTGCACTGTGGTCTCATTTACAGCAGATAATTTTGGCTTTCTTCATCACTTGTTTCCAGTTTTGTTTCTTCCTTCTCTCATGAGTGGATGCCTTTATGATGGCAATGGTCTTTTCAGGACTTTGAGAAGCAGATGCTGGGGACTACACAGACACTTTGCAGGAAGGAATTAGAAAACTCCAAAATAAAATCAAGTCTTGGGTATTTGACAGTTTGAACCTACTTTGCTCCTCCTCCTTATCCTATCTCACAACAAAAAAAATTAATATAATTCTAATAAGACACTAACAATTTAACCAACACCAAACCCACCATAATAATTGATGCATTAACCTAAAAAAATCTCAAATTAGCGAACTAAAACCACTACAGCATCCCAGGATAACCTGAGGACTGTAAAAGGTCAGAGTGCTTAGAAGTATCATGGAGGTGGAGGGGAGAGAGAGAGAGCAGTCAGGAAGCTGGCTAAGAAAACCAGGCAGCCAAAGGTTCCTGTCAGGAATGTCTGAAAAAGTCAATGCTCACTGAAAGCTGGATGTATCAGTGGGTTTTTATGTTACTTTAATCTCTCTTTTTTGCATAGCTTTTTCTGCTGTTATAAGCAAGAATCCCTTGAGCTTGTGTGCAGTTACCTACTGCAGTCATCAGGGATTGATGGAGACATGGAATGGTGGAATAGCCAAGCTGTGATCCAGGATTTAGCTGAAGGCTGAGGAAATCAAGCTATACCACATAAGGAAGAAAAAAGCATAGGGTCCCATTCCCAATGGAGAGCTACAAGGACAAAAAAAAAAAAAAAAAAAAAAAAGAGGGGGGAGGGAAACCAGCAGATGATCTTAGCGTGTAATTTCACAAACCATCTTACAAGACCAGGAAGGTGTGGAGGAGTGTTGGTTCCTGTTATTGATGTTCAGTTCACAAGTGCCTGCCCACACAGATTGGTGAAAGTGCCAACTCTTTAAATATTGGGTATATATCTCTGAAAATGGAGAAGTGAATAGACTTCCTGATGCACTGAGTCCATAGCTACAGTTCCCTCCATCTGTGGAAGATGTTCTGTGAATGCACTTTGTGGCCAAATTTAATGAACATGTCCATAAAGCAGAGAGATGTTTGATTTCAAGGTAGGCAATGTATTATTTTCCATTCCAAGCAGATACAGTTACAGAGTAACATCATAAAATAACCCTCAGGAAGAATTTTTATCAGCTTTCCCCACCTAACTCACAGTTTCTTTAAAGGACTATGGATAAAACACTACATGTACCTGGCAAGTAATATGAAACTTCAGGGCAGAAATTATGAACAAGTTGGGATGCCTGGCTGATTCTGGAAATGCTGAGGAGTTTCTGAAAGGTACAGAGGTGATAGAGCAGGTGTAAAACAATGATTTACTCTGGCAGTCCTGTGCAACAAGCAATACCAAAGTCTTGAAAGAAACAGGCTACAAGATGTTATTCTGTTGCTTTCTTGAAAAACTATGAGCAGTGGGGAGGGCATCTATTTCAATCCCAGCCAAAATTAAAGAAGTTTTCTGCAATGCAAAAAAGGAGCAGTCACTTAGAAATATAATGCTATTTATGTTCTTCAATGTCTTCAACTTGGAGCCTGTTCTCTAAACCCTTCATCCCTCACAACAAGAGCTGCAAAAAGGCCACTTTGTTGCCAATCTGTCCTGTCTTGGATTTGGACTATTTTTTTCATGTTTCACTTTGCAATACAGCTGGTGGAGTTAAGAGATTGGATGATTATTTAGCAGCATAACTTGACTTCTCTGTCTAGAATTTCGTGTCTTTGTGCTCCTTTTGAATTCATTTCCCTTCCACACCTCTTCAGCTGTGGGTAACAGATCCAGTTCAGCATTTTCCAACAGCACAAAAATCCAGATACTCAACTGTTCACCTTCCACACTCACACATGGATGCATATAATTTCTCACTCCTGGGTGATGAATGAATCATCTCTCTACAGTGCAGAAACAAGCCAAATTATTGAATTACCTTTTCTAAAGAAAAATATACATTAAACTTCTTCATCACACTTGCCTTCCATGACAAGCACCCCCAGGGTGACACACTGTCAGCCTACTTCATCCTTCAGGTATCAGGCTAAAGGTGTCACTGACATAAAGTGTTGTCCTAGTAAAAGTCCTTAGATATATGGTTGTCTGCTGCTCTTTGAGCATTTACTGCTGGTTGTAGTTTCTGAGTCACACATTTTGCTGTAGGCAGTGAAATACCACTGTAGTCAGAGCTATTAAAAACCAGGCTATCAATACGTCCTATGTTAACATTAACTCAGTTAACCTGGATGACCTCTTTAGCAGTTGAGCAATATTTAATTTATTCTCCCTCCTGCCTGCAAGCTGAGTAGGTGCAAACCTAAAACTGAATCCTGGTATCTACCTCACTTAATTTCTCAATACCACGTTGTTTCATAACTTGCTTGTATTGCTGCCCTCTGCTCCCTCTACAGGACTTGTATCTGTTGGAGATGTGCTGCATCAACATTATCATCTCTGAGAATAACATCAGTCTGTCATGTTGGAATTTATCTAAAGCCTTAAATTCAGTGGAGAAACACAGAGAGAAGTGCATTTGTACCAATGTAGAACATCTCAGGCTTAGGATTGCTTACTTCATCCTGTCTCCTCAACGTAACTGATTACAGGCTGACTTCTATCCTTTTTTTCTCAGAGTGTTGCTCTGTGTTCCTTCCAGAATTTAAAAGATTTTAAGTGCCTAGTTTATCAGTCAGACAGCTCAGTGTCAATCACTGTTCATGGTATTAGGAATTGTTATGGAAGAATGTAGATCTGTGAAGCTTTCCTTCAAAGTGTCCTGCATGTAGCTAGGTACAAAGTTGCAGCTATTTTGTTTTGAACTATTACAAGGCTATGACATTTAATCTGTAATATCACCTTCTTCTTTCATGCCCTGTACTTTCTAGCTGCTAAGTCAACCCCCCTCTCTGTGTCTATTCCCAGGCCTAGGAGAAGAAAACTTTTAAAGCTCTGTTCTGTATTCTTACATCTCTTTCCAGAGTATGTTTTTCTCTGCAGCATACTTGGCTGGTTTTGATTTTCATCTGACTAACCCCTTTTTATTCTTAGAAATCTCCTGGTACCCAGGTAAGGGCGGTTAGGTTCCCCTGCACTTCTGGCTTTGTTGTAAAATTTCTTGATTCCTTCCTTCTCCTACCTTTCTTCCACAGTTTCTATAATTTTCAGAATCCTGACAGTACCTGTATGGTTATTAGCTTTATATCTTTTCATCTACCCTCACAATGAGGTGGTTTTATATTTCAGAGTTTGGAAATACCTTCATGTTTCTTCTGTGCTTTTACTCTCTTGTTTATTGAATCTCCCCTTCGAAGTCTATTCCTCGTGTTTGTTTCATTTTAATTTTGAATCTACCTACAAAACTTAGAAATTTTCTATTTTACATTCTTTCAAGTTTAACCTCAGCTAGAGAATCTGCTGGTCCCAGAAAGCAGAATGAAATTTTGATATTGCCATATATTTGATTTCTTGCAAGACCAGCTTTTCTGTTCAGCTGGGATGATGCTGAAACAAGACATTCTAGATAACAGGATCATGTCTATTGTTTGCAAATTGAATCAACCTGTTTTCCCTTTTACTCTTAAATACAAAGCCAGGAATTCCCAATGACACTATCCATACAACTACTTTATTTTCTGGCACTATAATCAAATTCTCCCAGCCCTTCCTCTCTTTATCTGCTTCCCCTGCCACTCCTCATCCAGTTCTTTTTAAGAACTATTCCTTACATCTCCTTGGAAGATTTCCAGAGAGCATGAAAAATTAAAATACAGACTCCAGATGGCAAGGAATGTAATCATATACAGATCATGTTCCCAAAGTACTCATGGCCAAGGGTTTTTTTTCAGTTTGGTTTGAGGTTTCTTGGGTTCAGGGTTTTTTTGTTTTTATTTTTTCTCAAAATCCTGTGTAATATCTTAATTCACTTTAAAGTACCATATCATAAACATTTCCTAGTTTTAAATGTTTCATTTCACAGAGTTCCATACAGGTATGTATTCAAGCGTTGGTTCTCCTCTGATGTTTTTGAAGCAATTTGATTTATTTTACAATTAATATTTATACCCCATGTGGTATTCTTCACTCTCATTAATTCTGCACCCACGTTTTGCATACCAGATTTTACAGAAGGCAATCATTAACTTACCTCAGTTTCTACAGACGGATAATTAACCCCAAATTGATAATTTAAAATTTATATTAAAAAACCTAAAGCCCATTTTCCTTCCATTTTCGTGCGAGTGTCTATTGAGTTTTAGTACAAAAGAAGGTTTAAAAAGTTTCTGCATAATAGTGGAAGTCCACTAGTAAAAAGGGAAATTAAGAAAGCTAAAGAAGAAGAAAATTCAGTGTGAAGATGCTTCATCTTATCTTCTAAATGAGTGTAAAATTTTCTAGAACTGGTAAAAGAACACCATTTCCTTTACTGTCCTTCTCTGATATCATTCAACCATTTCAAATGAACCCACCCAAATGATTCAGCTTGAGGCAGACACCCAAAAATCAATCCAAATGTTTTAAATCTGGCAAAGGTACAAGAATTTAAGAAGAGGATCTCATACCAGCAAACACTTGGCAAGCTGAGCTAGAGGCACCCTTTTTTGCCAGAGCCATAACCACTGCCCTGGCCAGCTGCAAACAGCTGGTTCTGAGCAGTGGCTCAGATCTGCACTGCTGGCTGCACTTCAGTGCCAAGTGACAGTTTCTATGCTCTGCTCTGACTAAATCAGCTGATTCTGATTTCACTCATCAGAAAAAAAAAGAACTTCCTTCCCTATCAGCAAAAATGAGTCTCTCACCTGAGCTGGTGGAAGCTCCATGCTCACCAGTATTGAGGATTAGGCTGGGAAGTATTAGAAAGACTGATGTACAATAGGAGCTGTGCAGTCCCTGGTGTGACCCTCTATTTAAATAGAGCTGCAAACCCTTCATTCAGAATTTATTTGCCCTAACAAAAAGGAAAACATTCACTAGGTTGATGTACAGTATTTTTGTGACTACACACAAATTTAGAAAATCCTTTCTGGACGCTTCAACAAGAACATACATCTAAATTAGGAAGCTGTAAGCAGCATTGTTTGTAGGAGAATAAAAGCTCTCAAATGGTTTGCTATAGTTTCCTAGCAGTCTTTTGCTTAAATCATTACCACATTAAAATACTGAGCAGGAAATATCATTACAATACATTTTTAATTGAACATGGAAAAAAAATAATGGCATTAATCTGTTATTTGCAGATTTCCTCTGTGAAAAATACTGCTTGGCAAGATTACACTGCACACATAAAAGGAAGGCTGAAAAATGAGCTTGACATTGGAATGCAAGGTGGAGAATAAAAAAATATGCAGGAAAGGAATTTTGTCCACTAATTAAGAGTAGTGGATTGTAACAAGATTCCTGGAGACTGGCACTCCTTGCATAAATCACTTGAACAAGCCCTTTCAAACAAGGGCATCTCGAGTTGATTTACCCTATCTGGATCCATTTTGAAGATCACTGCACACCTGCTGAAGCAGCCCTACCACAGAGTTCACGAGGGGAGCTGTCAGGAGTGACCTTTCAGTGCTGCTGGAAGCTCTCTCTGCTCCCCCAAAGCTGAGCAGGACCAGCTCTTGCAAACGTTGTGCTCCAGGTTTGGTCTTCCGTGGTTCACTTCATGAATGCACTGATGGGATGCTGGTGTGAAACCACCATGGGAAGTTTTGGCATTTAAAGAGAGCAGTAAGAACGTGATTCAGAGGGAGGCTGCATCAAAATCAGAACTCAGGAGGCCTCCCCGATGGCCTTGGCCCAGAATCTGGCACACACCCATCACAGGTCATCGTCGTCGAGCAGGGATGACAACTTTTGACGTGTACTTTAAAATGTAGAACTGTCGGGGCAGAAGGTCTTTCCTCATGTTTTAAATTATCAAGAAAAAGAGCCTCTCTATGACTTTATAATACCAGCAAGAAACAATGAGCACATGAGTTTTCTCAGGTATTTTGATAGCAGCTGGGATGCTCACCTGTGTTAAGTGACAGTGAGACACAACTTTTTCTGTTTCACACGCTTGAGTTTCATGCTCTTATCCTTCTAACTGAACAATTGTCACTTTTATCAAATCTGTTATATTGTGTGGATTAATCCTAGCAGGGTCCTTCTGATTTTTTAATGTGTTTTCCATGCTATAAACAACAACAAACAAGCCTTCCAAAAATGGCTTACATTGAGGATTAATCTTTCATGGTGAGCTAAATAAACAAACAAAAAAATCATCTTGTTTTGTCATTCCAAAATTGCAAAGGCATTTTTGAATTCTGGAACTTGAATTGTCAGCTAAAAATAAGGATAATTTAATTATTTTTGTGCAGTTTATCACTTTGTTGATGCTTTTGGCAAATTTTTGCACTTCCAGAACGCTTAGTATTTAGTGACATAAGCATCACATATGAATTCCTATGATTGCTTTTAGCTAAATTCTACATATAGAGAGCTTCCTTACAGGCTTGAAATAGAACAAGAATGTAGTTCTTTTAGAAGAATTAAATGGAGACGATGTATTTGGATTCTCATGACTCCCTAGGATGTTTTATTCAAGATGTGTAGATGGAGGAGGGTAGTTCATGCAGTTTTGGCAATATATGGAGCAATCCATCCGGTATCACTGTTTTAAATGTCAGGGATGCAAATACAAATGCACTACAACACCATCCATCCCAGCTCTAGTCACAGGTTCTTCCTTCTGGCTCAGTAGGATCTACCTGTTTCACCCTGAATGGTTTTTATGTTCCTCATCAATAAGTAAGCTCAGTTGTTCTGACTGTCAATCCTTCTTTAAGATGAACTACTATGAGGACAGCGAATACTCGAGTGTGCAGCACCGTGTGGTGCTGAATAATGACTGCAGCTGGCACAGCCCAAACCAAGAGTTTCTGTGGGGTGTTTTTTAGCTGATCGTGGAAATCTGTCCATATGTGTAGGAGCTCTGACCATCTGCACAGGGAGGTGAGTTATGTAACTTCTTCAGTGTTTTGATCAGCAAGGCAGCAGAGGGTTCACGTTTTAAAGGCAAAGCAATCATTAGGAGCTTTCCCTCTTGCACTTGGGACACTGTGAGAGCAAACACTGCTTGGGGAGCACTGGGAGCTGAGGGTGCAGTGAAGCACAGCAGGCTGCACACAGCAGAACCCACACAGGCTCTGCACAGCCAGCAGAAACATCACCCAGGGCACAGCCCTGAGTTAAAATCACAGAGAGCATGCAGATCTTGCAAACTGGAAAGATAAACAAAGAGTAAGACATTTACCTTCCACATCAAGGCACCTAGGTGGGCTATCTGACCAGATAAGGTTATACATGCACTCAAGGATTTCTGCCCCTTCTAGTTTATATCCAGGAAAGCACTGGTAATACACCACTGTTCCTACGGGGAAGGAGGCCCCGAACTCAGATATATTAATGTAACTATGAGGAAGAACCAATGGCCTCAGGCAACCTGCAAATTAAGAAAAGGGAAGTTTCTTTTATTATCAAGTGCTTATCTCAGTCATCTTCACACATCTCAGTTACAGTTTCTAAATTGAGGAGTGTGATATTTTTCATCCTCTCCACTATGAATGGCATGTCTGCATGATCTCCCTCAGATATATCTGCCTCATTATCCTGTTCAAACCCTTTTGTTGTTTAGCCCACACTCTTTGCTAGCGTGGGCTTCACTCCCAACAAATCCAGGAAAGGCTTTTCCAAAACTGACAGTATTTTGTTTAACAAACATTCACCCTTTCAGCAGATGGCAATTTCTTTTTGAGGTAGAACCTTTTATAAATAAAGATTGTCATTTATATAAACGGTGAGTTTTATTCCTCCTCCTAAAAATGACAGGCATGTAAACCCTCTTAAATATTAAAACCGCTCCTGTGACAAAGTGCACACAACTGTAAAAGATTTGCAGGCAGAATTACAGACTGAAATTCTAGTCTGAGAAAGTCTAAAGGGACATGACTTCCTAGGAGCAGTCCCATGATATACACTGAGCAAGGTCGCAGACCAGGTTATCAAAAAGTTAAGGTACCTGTTATCATCAGAAATTGTAAATTTAATCAGAGACTATGTTCCAGTTCTAATTCTGGAATTACTCCTGAGGGATTTGTATCGTGGCTGGTACTGAGCAGTGACACTTAAATGGTCACCAACCAAAATTTGGAGCAACAAAGAGCAGTGAATTTAACAGATGGCATGGCTTTGTAATATGTCATTCCTCATGGCCCTAGAAATGACCCTCTGGGTAATACTTGATACTGTTTAATTTTTTAATTTGCAATAATGTGAAGAAAAGATGACTCATAATCATGGAATAAAAAATTATATTTTAGAATTATGTTACTAATGGAAGCTGCATTATGGCAGTCCATAAATAGGTCTCTTGCCACTACTAGGAATTTGTGAAGGATTTTCATAGGACTCCCATCATTTTAAGCTAGAGGAGGAAACAAAGATCAGTCTGAGAACTTCTTGTAAGGTACTGGCATTTAAAACAAAAAGCCTCAGCAGCATTTCAAGCAGCCATTTCCTTGAAAAAGCTTAAAAGCTTTTTACAGCATGCTGTACCACCAGAGCAACGATTTTGATAGCTGTTTAAGCAGCTGGTTATGTCCCTGCTCAAACAAAGCTTCAAGCATCTTATCTGCTGGCTGCTGCTTCTACCCTGATCAAGAATGCCCCACACACAAGACACTTAATTCCTGCAAACTGAGCAGCCCATCGAGCAGGACGACATAAGCAGCCCCCAGTGGGACAGAAAGAACACAGATTGCCCAAGCAAGACCAAACTTACTCTTCTCTGAACTGTATCAGGGAAAATTTGGTCCTAGTGGCTCAGAATTTTAATGCTCATTATGTTCCTGGTCATGCAGAACAGAGATTTATTTGAATTTGTATGACAGCCAAGCGTTTGTGAAAATTCATAGGTCTCCAAACAAGTCAAGCTGCTTGAAAAACTTCATTTTGACATTTTTTGGCTAAGTAACATCATTCCAGACCAGTAATTAATATTAATATCTCACGGAAAAATGGAAGGTTAGATTCTTATACACTCTACAATCCTTCCCCAGTGCTCTGGCAGGGAAAAAAGGCATCTTAGTGTCATGACTCCCCTGCCTATTGTAATGAAAGGGCTGTAGAAATGTAACTGACAGCCTACCTAGAGCAAGTAGACAAGTGGCTTTGATCTCACCAGTGCCTGCCATGGCAAAAAAAAAAAAAAATCTGGAATTCTGCAGTAACTTCATGGAATTTGGCAAAATATGGCAGGGTCTTGAATCTGAATTGCCTATTCTCTGCCTGCAGGTAATCACAGCACTTGGGTCTTGTGCAATTGATTTCTTAACTTTTATTAGGACTGCTTTTATTTTGAAAAGCAGTTCATATTGACTATTGAGTATGAGCAGAAGTAACAAGCTAAGTGGCATTTGGGGTAATTCTGCTCACTCACTAAATATTGCCTGTCATGAAGTTTACACCTGGATCTTTGGCAAATACAGCATCTGCAAATCAATCTTTTAAGCATTCATCTCCCCCTACAGCAAGAGTCTTAATTTACCTAAATTAGATGTGAGGTGCACCCTCACAGAAAGGGGCTGTACACGTCATACTGCCATACATGATGCCATCTCTGATAAGATACCCCAAAACTGGCATCCACTTTGTTATGGTTTTGCAAAACCTCCCCTTTGCTGTTAGGTCTGCTCAGATACCATGTGTGCATCTAAAATGCTGAGCTAGCCTGGTAATATGTCCAAGTTTCTGCCACAGTCAAAGGCAAGATCTTGGGGGACAGTCTGATGCACTATTGATCCTTAGAAGTGTCCCAGCTCCCCTGCCTGCCTGCCCTGACTCTGCAAATTGGTGTGACAGTGTAATTAAGTGCCTACAGAGAAGTGTTAGCTCTAGGAGGTGACAGATGGGTTTGAGGAAAGCTGGGACTAGCCCAGTCTGCTCCTCAGTTAAAATCTCTGGCTGCTGTTCAGTGGGCCAAGCTTGTTACCAAGACGTGACTTGGTTAAAACAGTGTCAGTGGTACTCAGACCTTATTAGAAATGTGAAGGGAAAGGCATCCCAGGTTATTGAATTTCCATTCACTAAAGCTGGCTTACCCCCAGCCATTTCTCACAGTCTCAGCTGAGCTGGGATCCCATGCTGTTGATGTTTCTAGTTCTATGGCTAATGGCTTTTCTGGCCAAAATCGTCCCTGAGCATACCCTGAATTTTAGTCAATACATAAAGGTTTAATGGACTGTGAATCTAATCAACAGCTCTGCTGAAAACTCTGACTGAAGAACAGGTTCCAGTTTCTCTCCTTTACCCCTGCCTTCTGCACCAGGCAAAGGAAGATAAAGTGCAGTTAGAAGCTTAAATTCTTCCACAAATTAATTGCAGAAAAAAAGCAAGATGCCCATCAGGACTTCTGACTGACTACCTTGGTTGTTTTTTACTTTTTGATGCAGTGTATCTGTGTCAGATTTGAGCTTTGCAAACAAAAAAGCAGTATTTAAAGGAGTATTATAAGCATGGGAATGTTCAGGAAGCGACATCTTTCCTGCAGTGAGCAAAGGGGAAGAGAAATCAAAAAAATCTTAGCAGCAGCACTACTCAAACACTGCACTGTGGAGCTTATCAGATCACTGACATTCTTACAACTGCAGGAAAAAAAGTATTGGCAAACTATCACAAGATGCATGAGCTATAAAACAGGATGTGCTGGAGTACTAAACCTTGACATATGGGTAGATTATCCCATGTTCCATCGTCTTGGCATATGGAAACCATGTTGTCTAAGTCAGGGTAACGGATCTGGAATCCTTCATGACAGCTGATTATTAACTTATCGCCAGTCCTGTATGTCTTGTTATGAACCTCTGCATCTTCAACATGTGGAACAAGGCAATCTGTGACTTCATGAGAAAAAGAAATAGTAACTTAATTAAAAAAACATGGCTAGCTATTCAGTAATCAAGCTCTTAAACAGAAGTTAGCAATCAATATAAGTGCTCGCTTAAACTCTTTGGAAAATACATGCATTTCAGTAAAAGTGCCCTTTCTTTCCCTAGTAAAACACCATTTTACAAAGTCTACAGCATGGCAGGAGAAGGTGAGGTGCTACAGTAATGGATAGTTCCCCCAGCCTTTTAAAAACCAACAAAATTAGGAGCCTTTAGGAAGACTGTGGTTAATTTTGGCCCTCCATTCATCACGTGTGCAAATTACACCCCAAATTCTGACTATCCCAAGGTTCCATGAGAAGGCAGACTCTGACAGCACTAAGGACAGGATGAAAGAAAAGATAAAATACAGATATGGCACGAGGAACACAGAAAAGCTGCAGTTTTAGCAGAGAGACAGATGAAAATCAGGTACATTTACAAGGGTTTATCCAGCTCCATTCCACAGAGTTCATTATGAGAATGCCTTCACTTTAATCTCCTTGATTATGTCTTAAACCGGATGGCTTTGTGTGCCTGCATTCATATGCCTTTAGATGATATGATTTTTAGGGTCCTGAGCAGCATCCCGAGTGCTTGCAGAAGACTTTCAAGAAGGGACTGCAAACCTGAAGTCGTGTACAGGGATGGGCTCTAGCACCTGTCTGTGACACACCCATCACATATCTCACTCTAGGTACCAGTGCCAAAGACCCCAAAATACAGAATGAAACTCAGAACACTGAAAGATGTGGAAAGGGGAAGCAGAGGGAAAATCCCCTAGTAATACGGAATAGTTGAGAAACAAGTCAAGAGGGTCTGAGGGAATAGTCTGGGTGACTCAAAGTTCATCCTCATCACAAAGGCAAAGTGAGATGAAACAGAAGACAGAGAAAGATTAAATATTGGGAGAAAAATTTTGTTTGTCTGCCAGCAGTCAATCCATGACAGAGATGGTAATAAAAGTTTCCAGGCATCAAAACCCAAGAAGTATTTCAAACACAAGAAAAACAGAAAAAGTATTATAAGCCTGTGTTCCACTGTTTTATTCCCCCAACACTTCTACCATGAGAGACAATTATATTCATTTAGGAATACTGTATTGATTAAGGAAAAAAAATCCCTTGAGAGTTGCATAGAAGACAAAGTTTATGCCATTTTCATGGGTAATTCTTGCTGAAGAGGAAGAGGCAAAGCTAAATTTGTATTTAGCAATTAACTGTTAGTATGCACCAAGCAAAGTGATAGTGACAGCTTGTTTGTTTAAAAGCACAAGCAGAAGCAAGATAAACTCATTCAGCACAGCACTCACAAACTACTAAGAGCAAAGGTATTTCATAATGTTTTTATTTAGTAAGGAAAGCTGGGGGGATCTATTACTCTGAGAGCCCATCACTAAATTGCACTAACCTGAAGGGGGACAGTGTTGCTCCCCCAGTTAAAACATAGTTTGTACCTTCCCATCACAGGGATGATGTTTCTGAAATACATTGTACTTAGCTAACTTTTTGGTATGGGGCCTGAGCACATCATTAGTTAAAAATTCTTCCATTTCTCTTGTTACTTTTTAGCTTCTTGGCGGGTGCTGCAGGTGCCTCCTGCTGCTGGTAGCAGGAAGGGCTGGCAGCCTGCCAGGCAGGCTGAGAAACTGCAGTAAGAAGTTTTCTTAGAATTTATTCATTTATAAATGCACAAGTCTGGGAGGATCCATGCCCTAACTGGAGGTTGCAAAATACACCGGTGAGGGTGCAGACATTACTTTCAAAGATGGAAAAGTTTTTTCTCTCTCTCTATAAAGTTGATCAGCAGAGAAGGCAGCAGGCATCTTAAGGCACCAGGATGACCCAGAAGAAATGCCTTACACTAAGCCACAAATGCTGTCATGAAGAGCCTGTCCTGGGCACCCATGAGGATGGGATGAGAAAGATGGAGAACCTGCCTGGCAGCCACACAGCAGGAGGTTGGAGATGGATGCCAGAAGATAAGGTCAGTGAGCAGCTCCCTCTCTTGCTACAACGTCTTTCTGTTGCTATACAAACAAAGGAGGAGTGTGTACACACAGCACAGTAAAACATGAGATTTCACTTTCCAAGTGGGGGAAATTGATTCTGTAACAATGATCTATCACAGTGGCCCCATCCCTATTATTCCAAGGAACAGCTGTAGATGGGATCATTTTAATCGGGTAGATGTTGGCAGAGAACAGCGATAAGTTGCTCACTGCACCATCCTCTGCCTGCCACATCCTGGCTGACTTTGATAACAGGCTTATTACAAGTCCCAGCTCAATGCCAGACCAATGGACCACAATATTACAGCTCTTTTTCCTGATGCCTTGCAAGCAAATGCTTTCCCACTGGCTGAATTAATATTGTTTAGCACTTAGTCAGGCATAAACTGCACTAGCCACCTCTCCACAAACAACTGGATTAGCTGGCACCAACTCTGCTTGAAAAGCTAGAAGGAAGTGACTGAATTTTAAAATGTCCTGTCCTAGAAAATAAACTACTTTATTCTAAGTCCTTCCCAGCAAATCCGTGGAAGCTGCTAAACCATTTAAGGGAATATACAGTCTTTAACCAGCATCGAGCAGCAAAGGCTATGACTTACACTCCTTTCTGGCAGTTTTACATGATCTGCTTATATCTACTCTGTGAGTATTAAAATAGGCCAGCCAAAAGGACACATTTCTTATCTTGCAGGGGCAGAAAGAGGTGGGGTAGAGCCAGCAGGCTCAACAGCCTGAGAGGCACAAGGGCTCACCTTGCCCTAACTTCTGTGAAGATTTGTACATTAGGAACTCTTGGCTTTAGCAAACCAAGTGCATCCCCAATTATAGAAGATTGGTCTGAAGAACAGAGTTTGTTAAACGGTATAGTTAGAGTGTTTTGCTCAGGTGCAAACCATGCAGAACTTCTCTGAACTGTTCCTTCCAGCCCATGGGGAAGGTAGATCACCCTGCCTCCTCCCAAGAGCACTTGGACCACAACACCAACTCAGAAGGAACGACCTAGGTACCATGGAGACAGGCACACCATCCATGGGTACCAGCTGGCCTGGGATGGCTTGTATCTATTGCAGATGAGCCCTTACCACCCAAAAATGATCCCTGGTCCATGCTAATCCAAGAAGGTGCTTCTAGGTTTTACTTGGGAGTACTGCTGGATCTTGGCAAAAACCATGTCAAGGGCCTTTCCAACACTGTAAGAGTGTGCACAATTGAAGAACAGAGTCCCAGTTCCTGCTCTGGCACTGTTTTGTTTACTATCTGTATGTAAATTCAAATGCAGAGGTCTGGTGCTCCTGTGTATCTCACTGTGGACAAGTCTCTGAATTAGCCTTGACTACATCGAGTCGCACCACTGGCAGGCTGGAATAGAGAGAAACAGATAAGAAGGATGAAAGGAATATCATGAAGAATTGGTTTGATGTAGGGACAGCTCGTCTACACCCTGTGCTCTTAAAAGTAAACATTTAAGAGCAATATTGCCTTGTTTTGTTTTTTTTCACTAGTGTTAAATCAGCAGTACTGTGCTGTTAGGATTGTTCTGTGGAGGGCAAACCCAGAGTTTTAGTGCATATTAAATAACACTTGCATTTTATTGTCTTTGCTTGTATTACAATGGTGCAGAGAGACTTTGCCTAAGATCTGTGGCCATTGAGCTGTAGCCTGGTTACAAATATCACAGAGTGCTCATAACCAGGCTTAAGAATCAGCAAACACTGGGCAAGACAGATAAGAAATGGGGAAATAAAAATATTTCTCTCATCTCACAGACTCAGAGACAAAAGCAAAGCAAATGGAGGGCTAAATGCCCTACAGGAAAGCTGTAGCCAAGCCATATCCTAGTCCACTACTTTCACTGCAGGTTTATCATCCCTGCCAGTGGGAGAACGAGGCACTGAGAACATCTCCAAGGTGTCTGCCTGCAGAAGCACAGGGAGAGGAGGGCACAGCTCCTCGCTTCGTTGCCATCTCCATGCAGACTGTAAATTTAGATTCAATCTCATAGGAAAGAGCTAGCATTTGTTCCAAGCAGGGCAACAGCCTCAGCAGCCACATTATCACAGTGGGAGAAGATTAGATTAAAGCGTGAACAACATGACATACTGCTCTTAAACAGTAAATACAAAATTCCTACCTCAGAGGTTTGTTATTTATGTGCATAACTGTATTAGAGCTGATGAAAGGTACAGTCACAACATGCTGTAGATCAACATAAGAACATAACTCTAAGCATACAGATTTTTGACAGGGTATTTACTGGGCACCAAGTCAAGCAACTTCATTCTCATCCTGACACTTAAAATCTCCTGCCTCTTAACAAGAAATGACAGATCTATAAAATCAAATTGATTGGGTGAAGAGCTCCAGGCAAACGTATTAGTTCTAAAATCAATTACACTCCAAAACAGGTTGCTTTGCTTCCTTTGGTAAATAGCATCCATTTGTGATTAGAGATTGTGCTAGTAAACACATAACGACAATTAAACGTACATAACATATAGACATAAAATTATCCTTCACCGAATCCAAACTCCTGAGAATAAATGAACTCCAAAGTAGGGAGTGTTTTTACTGTTCAAGCTCAGCTGGCACTGCCTGACATTTATACATGCTGGGATGAGAGGCGTGTAGAGCATACCATAGCCCACGGAGCAGCCAGCCCCTGCCATAAATGGGAAATGCAGCATAAAGTTGATTTCACCTTGTGATAGGTAATGATGAATGGGAAAACATTAACTTCTCCCTTCTCCAGCAGCTGCTAGAAATTTCAGATTTCTTTCTATATATCATTACAGAATTTCTGCAGTGAAGACTTTTATGTATGTCATTAGATAGCTGAGTATCACAAACCCTGTTGTAATTGTCTCTTAATTCGTCTCCAGATGTGCCATGTCCCTACATTGTCCACCTCCCTACCATGGCTCTCTCTCAATATTCTGCTCCCAGAGTGCAAAAGGATCAGTCTAAAAAATCACTTTTTTAAATGCTGAAAAATGCTTAGGCCTCATGAACTGCCACTGAGCCTTTGCTTAGTATTTCTTCTGAATCCGTGGTGCTATCATGCATTGGAAAGAAGAATTAATGCTGTAATCTAATACCTGAGGTATTATTATAATGTTAATCAGGGAAGTACTGAAGCACTTGCTTCACTAAATCCTAAATCAGGGTCCTACTCTTTGGTCCAAATAATAAGAAGCGTTTTTGCATCTGCCCAATTTTGAGCACAGAACTTTAACAAGACTAATCACATAATTACAGTTATGCTGCAGCTTAAGTGCTCTGCTTGATCAGAGCATTGGCTAGCAATCTTTTTTAAGCGTTCTGTACTGGAAAGTAATTATTATCTCTAAAGCAACTGTTGTCACATCATCCATCACATTCTCATCTTCCAATTTCTTTGTTTTTTGAAAACACCTGGCTTAAGTGTTGATCACACTGACATTAGTGGAAATTTTGTTGCTGATGGTATTGTGATCAGAAACTTCCTCCCCAGATTTCCACTGGGCAGGAGGGCCTGGGAAGAGGTTTGAATATTTTATAGAACACATTAATGCTTATTTTAACAACTGCAGTGGATGATAGAGGCAGCATTTCAAACACGCACATCAATATTCCTAGCTCCCTGCTGTGCTTAAGAAAACAGAATTTCCAAGCATTAAAGCTTTTTCTGGTAGTTCCAATAGCTAGTTTAGACAGAGGCCGCTGTCACTCCATATGTATTTTTTCTTAAATAACCATGAGATGAGAGACAAGGTCATTCATGAAAAGTAGCTGTCACAGAAGAGGGCACGATTTTCACACAGAGTTATTTTTAATGGCATCAGGTTGTTTCTTTGAAGCAGACCCATATGGCCATAGGATGAGGTGCTACTGGCACCCCTTTGCCTTTATTTCTAGACATCAGCTGTCACCTCCTGGGACAGCTCACTGCCCCTCGTGGCTCTGTAGCTCATGGCCACACACACGTCCAGGAGAACATATTTTACCAAAATTTCTCCTGCCAACAGGCCAGCTGCCTGAAAGCCCATGCACTCCTTACCAGCTGCCTCTGGCTACTCTCTCCAACATCTCATTGCTCCCTTCACATGCACCTCCTGAGCGTGGTCTTCCCAGTCCCTGCTTGTCCCTGTTGTAGCACATCCCTGTCCTGGCCCAGGATTCTCACATCCACGCCCCCAGGAGCACAAACAAGTACCTGCAGTTTTTAGAAAGGCTAAGTGATGCATGATCCTATGCAGAGCAAGTGTGGTTATGAGCCACATAAGTCTTCAACTACCTCTGAATAAAGTTCATGTATTTATTTGATTTTAAATGGTGAAAGGTAACCTGAAGCAGAATTTATCTCACTCTACCATGAAAACAATGAGGCAATGGCTAATGTCTTCAGTGGAGATGTCAGAACACTAAAATGTAAACACTTTATTTAACTAATACTTCTCATGTCTGTTGACTTTAATAGCTCTGTTGACCAAAAATAAATCAACAACAAGGACAGGTTATATCTTTAATATACTTGGTAAAAGAAATAATTTTTGCTGCTTGGGTGTACTTTGGCTAAAATTTACAGTTATGAAATTCAAATTGATCCTGCCTCTAAGACCTAGAGGTCTTATGTAGGATGTAACATCCTAAGTATTTAAAACCAAATACAATTTCAAATATGCAATAAAAATAAATTGGCTTATGCCATTAATTATCTCAGAGTAAACTTCTACCCTGGCTTTAAACTTTTGTAGTCTATGTGTATTTGATTTTGCTACTTGACTCATGCATACACTATAAAATACTACTGTATAAAATTCCTGATTAGCAGGAGCGGTAGCATTGGAAATTGATTGAATTTTCCTAGTAAAATATTGCAGAAAGGAATATTATGTGGGCAGCTTTAATAAATAGTTACAGTTAACTTACAATGGAGGTTGTTTTTCCTCTCTGCATCAATTTATAACTAGTTAAAAGGGGAGGTTAAATTCTGTTTTCACATTTCTTTATGTCCCTTTCAACACACACAGTATCTCCTGGTACAGATTTCACTGACAAACGAGGATTATGGATGGAAAATTAAAGTATGTATCCAATAAGACACAGTGAAATGGACACCAGCCTGTTGTGTTTTGTCCAGAGACACAGAGACGTGGTACATGGACAAGTGAGAAAAACTGATATGGTGAACAGCTTGAAGAAAATTGACTTACCTTCTTGTAGGCACACAGGTTTATCACTGGGTTTCCAGCTCAGGGAGCCATTAAAGTGTCTCACACAAAGTTTTTTGGAAGTACCATTGAGCCTGTATCCCTCTTGGCAATGGAAGCGGACCACCACGCTTTCAAAGAAAACGCCTGCGCTGGGCGTCTTGTAGCCATGCTCAGGAGCTCCAGGATCAGCACACGCTTGCAGGTCATCAAACCCTGTGCCAGACAAAGATACAATCAACTGTGCTCATTTACTCCTCATGCTTTTACTGTTTTTACCCATTATCTTCATCTTCCATATGGACCACTAGCAACCCTGCCTGGGTACCAGGTACTCCAGAATTGGGAGAGGACCCACCCCCAGCTAGAGCTGAAATGCTCAGGTGACAGAAGTACTCCTGTCTTTGCATGCAGCTACTGGGGAGGCAAAAGTCAACCACACTCCTCGGTAGCTGCCCTGGATAAAAATAAAGCACTTGACCCAGCCTACCAGTGGGGATTGCTCAGTAATGTATCTGTAATTACTTCTGGGGACTATTGGATTTTGGAGGTCTTGTGCAGTCACTGGTAAGAATAATAATGTATCAGAAGCAGAGAGGAAGAGGAAATAAAGGGGCATGAAACTTAACTGCCATCCAAAGACAGAGTAATTGAAATAGGAGAACTCCTAAGTACAGGGAGATTTCAAGATGGGAGGGAGATCTGCCACAGGGGAAAGGGTCACTGACATTCGATGAAAGTGACCTCTCCTTTATCACTTTGGCTTGGTGGCCCTACCACACTTTCCAAACACCGTTATGGGAGTGCTGTATTACTTCATTGACACCAGAAGGGAGTTTGTAAAGTCCTTTACCTCTCCAAAATTAACTGTAAAATAACAAACCGAACCCCAACAGTTGCAATCAATAATGTGACTGTTTATCTCTTTATCAAACTCATTTCAATGCCATTTGCATAAGTGGAAGCTTTTTTTTACTGCAAAGCAGCAAAGGTTTAGTGCAGCACTGAACAAGGGCTGCATACAGAAAGAGAAAATAGCTTTGGAACAGGAACAGCAGGGGGGCAATTAATGCCGGCGGGAGGGATGCCTGGAAAATGTGAAAATCATTGCACGGTAGTTTTAATGTTTTGATTTTAAAAGAATAGTATCAGAGAGCCTCAGCTACTTCCTGCATGATAAGAATGAGATGCCTCCACGGTGCAGTCAGAGGGAAGGAAGATATTACAGTAAAGGACTTTGCGAAATAAATCTCCGTTTCCCGAGGGTAAATCATTCCCTCTGCCAAGGGCTCGTTGTGACGCTGTGGCCGCCAAATGGAGAGCACTGAAGGTGATGAAGAGCTCTTGCATTTGAGCACCGAATGTCTCTGCTCAGTCCCCTGGCTGACAGCTGCTAGTGCAGCAGCAGGAGACCCACACCAAGCCACTGTGCCCTATGTCTCATTACCTGCTCCTGTGAGCAGAGAGCAGGGCACACTGTGGGGTCACATTCCTCATTTCCAGGTCCTGCACCGGACTCCCCAGCCAGGCTACAATTCCCAGGAGGTGACGTGATGGACAGAACCCAGCCTGAATTCCATGACCAGCAGCCAGCCCGTGCCCCTCTGCAGTGCTCCAACACTCCTGGATCTCCCTCTCCACTTCACCAGCATCTCCTTTCCTGGCTGAAACAGCACAAGGGCAGCAGAGCACTCCTCCATCCAGTGCAGTTTATCCTGGGAACTGAAGGGTCAGTGCAGTGACCAAGTCAAACACATCCCTGAATTCCACCCACGCCTGCTCATCTGCCACACAGCTCAAGTCCTCCAAATTGCCCAGACTCTGTCATTTACCAGTGGGATGAACAAGGAGAAGCACAGTCATTATGACCACGGGATTACACGCTGTAGGCAATACTTATTAACAGAGAAAGGCTGTCCATTTTTACTGGAGATTAAAAAGAAGCTTCTTATGCTTCAGACAGCAAACCCACATCCTTTAATAATGTCAGTGAAGATCTTAATTATTTCCCATTAAACCAAGGGATAACATGACATTTAGATCAATTCTGTTACTTCAGTAATCTCGGAATTTGCAGTCAGGCGAGGAATATTGTAACCCACCTTGAGATATGTGTCCTCTCTCACTAGCTGCATCAGGGAAAAGTACCCTACTGCCTACTACTTTGCCTCTGCAACAACACAGAAAAAGGAAAGGTGCTGAGGTCACACACAATTTGCCTGGTAAAAAACATGAGCCAAGCTCATTTCTCAGTTTTCATTAAGTCATATATGCAAAGTTAGAGATTTTGTGCCTGTCAGCACAAAACCCGACATGGAAGCCAATAATGTTTTTTTCCCTGGTGCAGGCTAATTCTGTGACCCTACCACCACTTTTCTGGTGACCCTTCACAAGCCAAGATTTCCATTCCTCCTAGGGATCCTTTTGCAGTGTGTTGGTCTCTCAGGTTCATTTCCTCGAGTGCAGTTAGCGAGCAGACAAATCCCAAGTAGAAACTGGAACACGAATGGGAAAATTGAATTATGCACCCTCTAGTTTCTGCAGAGCCAGTAGCCAGCTGTTACTCAGCTACTGCATAGGAGATGACACATGGACTAGGCACAGGATTTTCCAATTTAAGTAGAAACTTTCTGGTACAATATTCAAGAACAATACTGCTCAAACATCCCTGAGAATTGCCATCTTCCAGTTCTTCTTCATAATAGCAAACTTGAACCCTTTACATAATAATCCTTTCCATATAACCTCTTCTGGTTAAACTCCAAACCTATCAAAAATTTGTAAATTCACGTCTTCAATGAGATACAACTTGGTATTTTTTTTCTCGCAATCTTTGTTTTCTTTCTTTTTCAAAACTATGAATTTAAGAGCAGCTACTCCAAGTTGTGATACAGTAACTTTCTAATGGTAGGAGTAATCCTACATTAATGCATGAGATGCTATAGACATCTTATGTTCTGATCCCTTTAGAACCTGATGAAAACAAACCAAAAAACTTCCCAGCCAGAGCCACAATATAAGTCCTTGGAAGAGAAAGCCAATCATTTGGCTATAATAAAAAGCTGCTATCCTTCAGGAAAGAAGTATATCAAAAAAGATAAAAAGTAACTTAGAACTACAATGGATTCTGTTTCTTGACAAACCCTTCAATGAGTCTTTGAGGAAGATTACTGGACTTTTTCTCATGGTTAAAAGGAGGGAAGGGGAAATCATCATCACCACCTACTAATAAAAATTATACGACACACCTGTTAAATAAAGTAGTAAACTTTCATGTTGCCTACACAGTAAAAATTTAGTAAGGCCAGTAGCCACCAAAATCAATACTACATCATTAGCAGCAACTTTATGGGATGCTATTGCATGGCTTTGAATCCCTGAAGTAAAGACTGCATAATTACTGCTGGAACTGACTATTTAAGCAATCAAAACAGGTTAATATTTGGTCCAAGTTGCAGACTCTGTATCACAGTATCTTTAAGGGATACTGTCTAAAATATCATGGACAATATTGTCTTCTGGCAAGGTTAATTGAGCACATAAGGTCATCATAACCAACAAAGCATGCAGGATATATTTTGGTTTTGGTATTTACCAATTTACCACATTTCTACTGTTGGACCAACCAGAAAATAGCAATGCTCTTAATTTGGATAACCTTCAAGCAGATTATATGGGTGCTTACTTTACCTAAATTGCTTGTTATTGACAGTCAGGTAAAATAATGTAAAAATAATTACAAGATTGAAAAATAAGCAATGCCCTCCTTGGGCTATAAAACGAACTATTGCAAATAACTTGATCAGATTGCTCCTAGAACTCTGCATTGTACATTCTCAAACATAAAATGATCCATTTCATCCCCAATGAAAAGCCTGAAATGTTGGAGTCCAGGGGAAAATTACATATGTGTGATAACAAGAAATCATGATAGCCACAACTGAGCTTCAAACATGCCTGAGGGAAGAATCCCTCAGTTCATCCCATAAATCTGTTTTTCTGTTCCTTTTTCTCAGTTTCATGTTTTGTTTTCCTTGTTTCTCTCTTCCCTCACCTCCGTATCTTACAGCTCCTTGTAAATTCATGGTGCTGGCAAGGTGATTTCTAATCTAGATTTGATGGACTTCTTTGCCTCTAAAGCTGCTATAAAACATTTCACTGACACACTGATGATGCATGTGAGCTCAGAACTGGCTACACTCATTCTTAAACAGAGGCATCACTATCATTTCATACACCCAGTGAATGAGAAGTGACATATAATGTGCAATAATATTCAAGATAGAGAGTATTTCCAGTGTTAGTCTTCAGTAGGATGGAGAATGGGCTTCTTGTACATCAACACCTGCATTTGGGCTCACTAAATCTGTCTCCACCAGAAGCAGAGGGAGGCAGAGGCTTCACAGACTGTGGCAGGACCAGATTGCCTGCACACACATTTTAGAAGGAGTCTGTAAACACTGCAGGAGCAGGTTATCTTAGGCCAGCTCTCAGTAGAAAACCATTCTGGGACTAAAACAAAAGGGCCATGAGTGCAAGCATGCCAAGGGCTTGCTTGTCATATACAAAGGAAAAGTTGTTTTCATCCCTTTAGGAGCTTCTGCCCTGTTTCTGTGCAAGCCATGCAGGCACAGAGCTGTGTGCCTCTGGCTGTTTATGCTTCCTTGCTGTTGATGATGTTAATTGAACTATCCATGTACCCCAGGAGCAAGAAAAGGAAGGATGTGCTTCGATTAGCATCTAGACTTGGAAGTGAAATTTAATTATAAAGCTATGATTTCATTAGTGAAATGCCTCCTAAAATCCAAACTCTCCTTAATCCCTGAAGGGTCACTAACGCTTAAGCTTCCCTGAGACTTCAGCAGCTTTGTAAAACCCTGCCCTGTTTAAGATGTGAATCACAGCCTCCCTTGCTATCCTTGCAGAACACGCTCCCAGCTCCCAGCACGGCTGGATATCCCTCCTCACATGGCAAAGCTGTACTCAGGGCAGCCTAACAAGCCACTGGAAGGAACTGAGAAGTTCAAATTACTTTGTAGGAGAAACAGGAGAACAAAAAAGACCTCCAAGGGCAGGTATTATGCTTAAGTCACAAGCTGATCTATCAAATCAAGAATACCATTAAGCTTCTTTATCCTTCTTATAACACAAGAGCATCATAGCAGAAAAAAGAAAATCAGTGTGTAATGCATCTCATGAGCACCAAAGTGACCCATCTGCAAGCCCTCCATGAAGAACAGCAGACTCCAAGAGAGACAATTGGTCATTCAAAAGGCTGAAAGGTTGACTCATTTGCAATTCCTCACTTTTCTGATCTTCTATCTTCTCCCACAACCCCGGCCTCCCCTCTGTGTTCTCTATCCCTGCTCACCACATCCCACCATTAGCCAGACCACCACCTGCCCTTGCACTCTCCTCAAACACTGCTGTGTTCCCAAATCCTGCCCACCACCATGCTCACCACCTCTCCTTCCCAACGGGTCTTGGAAAGGGGCAGTCACTCAGAGCTGCTCCTAAGGGTGACAATCAGCTCAACCTTAAAATCCCTACTCAGGTATGACAAGTCCCAGGGCATTTTTGTGCTAAAACAAACATCTCCCTGGAAAGCCCAAGAATTGCTGCTCCCTCCAGAGCAGGTACAGGGGAAGGAAAGTGAGAAGCAGGATAAAGTGTCCTCAGAGGACAAAATGGGTCTTCTAGGAACCACCCAGGAACTGCTGCTGCCTGGGAATAGCACCAGAAAGGAGCACAAGCTGCAGTGGCAGCAGGGCAGGTTCCTGGGCCCTGCACAGATGACTGCAGATGTAATAACAGCATCTTTATTTCAGGGGTCACGCCTCCAATTGGTTACTCCAATTACCATTAACGCTCACGGCTGACAGCACACCCCAGCTGGTGCCTGACCAGCAACCTGAATTTCCTGCCCATGGAAACCAGCACCAGCTCTAATTTTGAACGTGAACCTTGATGCAGGATTCTTTTATTGCCTTGACATTAGGCTAATACATGAGGAAAAAACACAAAAAATTGCTGGAGAAGGAAGGCAGTTCAGAATACAATCAGCAAAGCACTTCAGTAAACCCACAGCAAACTGAAAAGATGCATTTGTTTCTTCTGGAAAAGGAGTTTCTTCTAATTAATCTTAAACAGCACAGGCCTATCCCTTTAATCACAACTTCTCACAATTAATATAGCTAAGTCATCTTTGTAAATAAGCCATTTCATTTATAATGCAAGAAGCACTTGTTACTCCCAGGCTTTTGTAATCCAACAAGTCTGACTGCATAATTTATGAACCTTATGAAATGTCATATGCTGCTCTGTGATCCTCTGAACTTGCCATCACTTAAATGAAAAACAAAAGGCAGAAAGCAAATTTGCTGCTGGTTCTGCTGACAGAGCTCACTTCTGTGTTTTTGTTACAGAAAGTTACCATGGCTTTCCTGGGATATGATTCAGGGTGAGTAAAAGCCAATTTACCACACAATAAATCCCACAGCCTCCTCCCAGCTCCTAAATTTTTAAGCTGGATATTTATTTTTCCAACAAAGCCATTGAAAATTATTAAAATGGTACTCTGAGGTCTAGACTGGGGTGAGCTCAAATCAAGTATTAGGCAGAAATAATTAAAACCCGAAGACAAAGTTTGGTCAGCTTTCTGCAAATATAGACTGAATATTTTCTGAATCTCCATTTATTCAGCTAGTTCAGTTTAATGACTAGTTCTATTAAAGCTTCAAACTCCATCAGAAATTTTTAAAAGTATAAAAACAGAAAGGTTTTTTCCTATTTTGTGAAAAAGAAGCATGAGAGAATAAATGACTTCTTCAATTTCCAACAATATTTCATGTTTCTAAGTTAATTTAAAATACAAAATGTCCTTAGATAAGCTTTTCTGTGTGCATATTTATTATCCTTAAGGTAATTTAAACTACTTTAAAATGGTTCTTCTTGGAAATGGTAGTTCCACATTTCTTATCAGAACCTTGAACATCTATGAATTCTAATTTCTATTTTATTTATTCTAGTTTCTATTTAATTTACTTATTCAAATTTCTATCTATAAAACCCTCTAAACATGGTTTGACAAGGATGACTAATTTTTGAAACAATCCTGTTTTATAAACGAATCAAACCCCACCTTTCACCTTAATAAAAACAAGAATGCAGGAAATGCATGCAGGCTAATCTCTCTATAGCTTCAGTAAATGGGCAAATACCTAACACATCCTCCTATTCATTTTGCTGATAAGGCACTGTAATAAAGATGATATTTGCCAATGTGTGCTTGTGGGCTGGTGACCCATAAGCATCATCATAAGGAATTAAACATGTACAAATCCGGAATATAAAATATTAATACATCACTTATGCCAAGATTTTCTTTTTGCTGATTTAAATGAATAAGTGAGCTCATTATTTGGATTTAAACCAACCAACCCCATTTCTGTTTTCATCCTCAGATGTAACATTTTATATATTAGCTGCCCAAGGATTTCATTAGAGTTGCAATACTGTCAATGTGGGAATCCAGCCTTAGGTCACTAAACTAGATTAATAACAACATGGAAAGCTACTAATAAAAATGTGACAAATAAAATAAAACAATATTCCCATAATTTCAAGAATGCTATGGGCCTGCTGTGTTTTTCAAAAAGCAGTATCTAAGTATTATTGTTTATCTGTCCCATATTTCTAGCACTCTGGAAAAAATTAATTACCATGAGTTAGTTTAAACAATCTTAGTCTAGACAGGCAACCCTCAGGAAATATAGCAAAAAAACCCATAAAAAATGAATCATGAGCTAGTTACTATAGTAATAGTTCTTCTAGACCAATAGCATATAAAATTATTCATCATAGCAAACCCAAAGTGATGAAATGTCACACTGTTCAGCAGAGATCCTTGTTTCTATAAGATGCAGGAATCAAATACTCAGGGGTATGAGTTGGGGGGTTGATATTTATGCTCTCAGCAGCTACAGGCTTCCCTAGATAACCCTGTATTTTTATTGTATACCACAGTATGGTAATCCAACAATTTTTTGCTTTTCAGATGTGCAGTATAAATCGATTTTATACTTTCCCAAGACCAGGCAGAACTGGATATGGGGACAATCAGGATTAATGTGTGAATATTGTAATATTAAACTTTTAAATGAAGTGCACACTAGAGAAGACTGAGAGACAGGGGATTTTAAAAGATGGTATATACTAAAACAGGAGACAGACATTTTTTCCAGCTTTTGCACTGATTCCTTATCACATTCTTCTGATGCTTCTGGGTACTCTGACAGCTCTTATGCCCTACAGTGATTTTTCTCTATATGCACCTATCCATGAAACCATGGCCTTTCCTCTTAAATGAGGACCTCATCACAGCCATCCATTTTTTTCCCATCTTTTTATTTTATTGATCTTTTATTCATCTTTTCCTCTGTGTATGTTTTACTTGTTGATACTTATTTGCTTAGCCTTGCACAGTTGGGATATTATTTACCTACAGGTCTAGGAGATGTAAAGGAAGATGAGGTTGCCTTGTGGGCTCACCAGGTATTTCCCACATGAGGACTGGCATTGCACCTTCCAAATTTGCTTCAGATCATCCTGCAAAGCATTTCTACTCAAGCAAAGCTTTTAGAAAGCAAGAAAATAATATCCACTGGGAAAAAAAAAATACCCTTATTGATTTTGGTCCTAATCTGGACCCAAGGAGAACTGATTTTCTTCTATATTGAAAAGTTCCTGTATGCTTCTGTGCTCTGCTAGTATTGTTAGCACAGTTTTTACTCTGTTTCTCTTAATGAGAATGCATTTTCTGAAGAAAAATGGATCATAATCATCTTTCTCTTTTCCAAGTAGATGATAAACCCCAAAACTGTACAGAAAGGCAGCAGGAGTCTGGATGAGCACTAATAATGAAGTATTGTCATCATATCTAAACACTTTTAACTTAAATTACTGATTTAAAGTGCTCTGTCCTGTGAGTTATTCTGTCCATACTGAGAAGACTGGAAAAATCAGTGGGAGGTTAAGATGATGCAGACACATTTTTCCTCTCTTTCTTTTTGATTCATAATTGTATTACACTTAATCCTCGTGTGCCCATTTTCCTCATAAAGTCCTTCCAAGGAACTCCCAACGGATAGAAAGTGATGGGAGGCTGCTCACAGCATCAAAACAAGAAACTCAGAGCAAAGTCACAGAGGAGCCAACGAGCAGGATGGAAACATTCATAATTAAAATGCTGTGCAATTACACAGCCACCATGTTTAACCCCCTAAAAGAAATTCCAGAAAAATGTCAATGACAAATTCCACTGGCAAACTCAACTTTTGTGGCATCACAAAAGAATCATTGGTGTACAAAGTCCCCTCTGGTCCAGCATTTCCCCTTTCAATTCAGTCTGTTTACCCTCTAGTCAGTTTTCTATCAATCTTCCAATTCTTCCATGACCCCAAATCTTCACAAATACTGTCCCCAGTGGCAGTTTACAAAAGTCAAGGTGGACAATGTCTGCCATGTTTTCTATCCTTGGGAAGCCAGCTGTTTTCTCTGGAGATTATCAGATTATTCTGACACAATCTTTCCTTTAATACAGCTATGTTTTATATTATATCTTACCTCCAAGATTTTTAACCTCACTACCTTAAAAAACTCTAAAATCTCAAATTTTTGAAGTGAGAGAACCAAGTCAATGACTGCCAGATCCTGGGGCTTTCCATTTTTTTCCCCCCTTTAATCTGTGAATATTACAAACAGTGTTTTAGGGAAATACTGGAAATTGCTCCATTTCAGTTCTATGGCAGTAAACTTAGGCAGAAGAGGAGGAAGCTGAGGCTGGAAGAGAAACCAAAGGAACTGGAGCAGGAACAGCAGGAGAGACTCGGCAAAGGTACAGAACTGGGATGTAGGGACACACAAAAATATATTAGCCTGGAAGGTGACTGACAGCTGTTGGGATGGTGATTCCACTTGCAGAGAGGAGGAGATAGGAACACAACAAGCAGCCCAATAGGGTTCCTAAGAGCCTAAAACATGGAACTGGAGAGAGACAAGAGGGAAGAGAGGGAGAGACCCTCAGCCACAGGCAACAGAGATGGGCAGTGCCTCACAGGACAACTTTGGAGGCTGATAAGACTGTGAGAGCCTCCTTAAGGGTTAATGGGCTACCCTTTTGTATCAGAAAAACCGGATTCATTTTTTTTCTGATGACACCTCTAAAAACTACAGACTCCATAATGTGCTTGGCATTGACAACACTGAAGTTGAGACTGTCAGATAAAGTCTTGTACTATTTATATAATATATACACATCACTATTAGTCAGCTGCAAGACTGAGAGCTAGGGTATTCTTGTGCATAGATAATAGATATTGCTGAGCTACCTGATGCTCAAAATATTTTCATAAAAGCCAATCTGAAAATCACATATGCTAGTTAAATTTAAAGATTATGGGCTTTTGTTCTTCAGAAAGCATTCACATCCCTACCTTTCATGAAAATAGGTTCTCATCATTTTGAAGAAACAGAGGAAGAATAAGCTGTTATTAAATTGTTACGGTACTGTAAGTTCATTAACTGGGAACTAGGAAAGGTCCTGAGCTAGTAAAGTGATAGTTCTTTGTTCTTATTCAAGGGACAGAAGTTTTAACTACATACACAAGCAATTTATTTGAAACTTATTTTTCTTAATAGATATTCATTTGAGGATTTCTGCAGCCTCTCTTTCCCCAGAGTGTTAGATGGTTCTTTTCAGAGCAACAGCTGCAGCAAACCTAGTTAAAATAAAGAGCAGGCAGCACACAGATCCATACATATGCTTTGCAAGAAACAGGCAGCATTTCCAGATTTATATGTGTGCCAGTCCCCTAGGATATCATAATTGTGTTTGTTCTTTTAATAACTTTAGGCTCCAGTGATCAGAATAAAAATTCTATGCTGAAGCTAATGCTTCATTCTTAGTTCCCCTCGCTACCCTGAATTATATAGTAAGCAGACTTAAATAAATGCAGGAGTCTGGCTCCTTCCTTACACCAGACTCCAGCCACGCACATAATAGGTTGCCTGATTTAATTCAAGGTCTCTCTCTTCAAATCCTACTTTGTTTTTACAAAAGATTTGGCTCAACCATTTCTTTCTGTGCACAGCTTTCCAAGCCCGCCTTCCAGCATTTGCTGAATTGCAGTCTCCCTGATAGGAGCAGCACATCAAGCTTCCTGAATTGTAAGAGCAGTTGGATTATTTAGACAACCTTGTTCCTCCTAATTATTATATCTACACTTTACATTTACCACCTCTTTCAACAAACATACCCTGAATAACTGAGTTAGTTGAGCAGCTTATTAAGTAGGCATGGCCTTTCAGCAGCTACTGTGGCTACAGCATGCCAGTCTTAATCTAATGATTACCTATGATCTTTTAATTCCTAAAGCAGGCTGCAGATCACCTTGTAATGAAGACAGACTTATAGATTACCAGGATCCATGAGGGGCACTGAGACAAACAGAGGTCATAAGAAGCTAATGGGTGAGTAGAAAGTGAAACTCCAGTCAGACAGTGCCTAGTCCAATGTGTCATACAACATAATGGCTAAAAGTGAGCTGAGCATGCCTAAATACACTCCCACTTTCAGTTTCTGACCACCTTGAAAGATTTTTTTGTTTTACGTGACCTGACAATATATTGAACCTTGTTTGAGACCAGAGATAACTGCTTTAGGAAGGCCAGAAATGATTGAATTATAAAATGGTGTGGGTTGGAAGGAATTTTAAAGACAAACTAGTTCCAGCCCCTGTACTATGGGCAGGGACACCCTTCCACTAGAGCAGGTTGTTTAGAGCCTTCTCCAATCAGGCCTTGAGCACTCCCAGGGATGAGGCATCCACAGCCTCACCAGCCTCACCACCCAATTCTTGCAAAATCCTTGGAGGCCCTGCTGGATTAGGCAAGACTGCTTGTCTTTGCTACACATGAAATACGTGGGTACTTTTTGCATCCAAGAACTCAAAACCAGTTTCACAATAAAACTCTGAACTTGGTTGTTGATAATGCTGGTGGAAAAAGACTATTGATATTGTTCCTGCATCAGTTCCCTGACCACCACATTATGTTGACCCTTTTCATCATTACCCATCTTACAGTCCTCCTGAGAACAATAATGCCCCTTTGTTTCCATATCTCCTCTATTCTTACTTAACTTTCTTCTGTGGCTCTGCTGGGTGTCACCTTCCAAAAGCCTTTATAAAAATATCTTCCTTTCCAATCTGATTGATGGGAGTTGTCCAACAAACATGATTTGATCCTGTGCCAAAACTGCCTTGACTCCCACGTCTCTGCTATTCCCAGTAATGGCTCTGCCATTGTGTCAGTCTCTGCCAGGACCCTGAGGACACTGGCTGCCCCCCCTGGAACCCCCATTCCCACCCTCTGCCCATGGCCAGGAGCTCCAGGCAGAGCAGCCCTGGGCTCCCAATCCTTGCCTGGCCTGTGCTGTAGCTGTTCCTGTCTCCAGTCCCATCTTCTGGGCAAACCTGGGACACGTGTTGGATGGAGCCATCAGCACTTCTGCTGCTCTGACTGGGTTCATCCCCTGGCTGCTTCTGGACCCCATCACCAGACCCCAGCTCTGCTGAAGCCCTGGGGGACTGTGCCCTGCTCAGTGAGAGCACAGCCTCAGTTGCCTTCACTGTTTTCCTTTCTTTTCCTTGTCAAGTTCAATCCCCTCATCCTGTTCTTCCTCAACATGTGCCCCTATTCTCCATTCTTTCTGTGTCCTAATTTCCTTCAGCATTCTCCCCAGGACATCGTTTTGGCTGCTTTGTTTTTTTCTCAAGCTCGAATTTATCTTTTTATGACACCTTCCTATTCCCCCATTTTCCCCCTTTCAAGTCCAGTTGTTTTAAACTCCACCTCAAAACTCCATTTAATTCATTTATTCTTTCCAGACCAAGCTGCTTTCCCCTCTGAGGATTGCTCTCCGTGAGGTGTTTGAGTTTAGGCAATAAAATCCACAGACAAGAAAGCATCTTGCCACACTTGGTCTCAGACATAGCTACCCTAACCTTGGACTGAAAATGTCAATCTTTTAACTATTTGTTCCTGGGAAAAGCCACCTTTCTTCACATGTCATTCATTTCCTGTGAATATGTTGCTGTACCTGTAAATAGAGAGATTTCCATTGATCTGACCTGGCTTATTGTTAAGAAATACTTGTTTCTGGGATGAAAAGAAGTCTCTCTGCTCCTGATTTCCTACTCAAGCCACTACATGCTGCTCACCAAAGACATATCAATCATGACACATCAGGAGGTCATCACTGACCTCCCCAGTCACAAGTTCCCTCACTGAGACATCACACATGGCTTCACCTGAAGTTCTTTCCCCTCACAAAGCATGCCTGTCCTCCAAGCATTTAGACCTTCTGCTCTCCTAAAATGCAGCATCTCGTGCCTGATCAGCAACCTGCTGAAACCAGGCATGGATATGGGAGTGATAACTCTGCATTGCTTTTATTTTCACTATCTTAATGGAAAAACTGCATAGATACATGTCCTTGTGCATTTTAAAACTCAGCATATTTCCTATGTCATAGATACAATTATACACACAGTACACCACATACACAAGTCTAACTGGAAACTGAGTGAAGGCTGAGGTAAAATTACTGTATCTCATGGAAAAACTGAGGAAACTGCTACTCAAATTCTCTCTATGCAATCCTGGCTGAAAAATCTCAGCGTTCTCTCAGGAGGCAAGGCATGCTCTCTCAGTGTTATCAGCTGTTCTACATGGTATGGAAAAAATGCAAGAACAGATACTCCAAATTGGGATGAGTTCAGCATTTTTTTTACAATTCATTTAATCAGTAATCAGGTAAACAGTTTGGTGCCAAAAACCCACATGGTTACACTTACTTTTGAAACCCAGCATACCTAAATGAGGGAGGAAATTGCTTTAGTGTGATTTACAACAGCAATGAAGAGTTATATTCTTTTTGGTAATGACGTTGTACAATAAATTTTCTCTTTGGGGAGAAAAGTTCTGAAGTGTTTTAAGCTGTCTCATCTACCATTACAGATTCCAGAGAAACCATGAAATCCTCACGAGAGTCATGACTTTATAAAAATCCAGTTAAAACCCATCAGCTTCTCTCCACTTTGGTTGTGGTTTTTTTGTAATAGATTCTAGGCTCCATCAAACTTCCATGGAAAATTTGCCAGTTTTATAACCCATTGTGCCATTCAAAGGGCTTTAGCTGTATATTATGGCTGCTATGTTTGTGAGCAGCTTTTAGAGGGAAAGGGGAGAGGCAGAACGTGCTGAGGAGGGAGCACAGCTTGTTCATGACCTACAGAAAATGAATGAACCAGAGTGCACAAACTCCCAGGCTACAAATGGGAAGGGTCCTACTTAAACCAGTCCTTGCTTTGGCAGCTGGGAGGGTCAGTGTCACTTCTAGGGCTGGCAGAGGCTGCCTGGAGCTGGTGCCTGTCCCATCCCCCTTGCACAGGTAGCTGAGCTGCAGCAACAGCCTGTGCACTCTCTTTGCCCATGAGATGAAATTCAACTTCCTGCAGCCACACCATTTACCAGGTGGATTTCTAACAAACAGCAGAACCCAACTGCTGAATTATTTTACATATGCTTGGAAAGCCTGTGAGGAAAATAAACACAAAATAAATTACTAATGGGAATTGAGTGGTGCACTTTTGAGCGCAACAGACCCCATCGTTATTTCAAAAAACCTCTGTGCATTACAATTCTATTTAAAAAAAGTCAAAAATCAAAGTAGTTTCCCACTCTAAGTGAGATAACAGGTTTAATTTTCACTCAGTAGAAATAGGAATCCTGTTCCTGTCTGAGTACCTGTTGATTAGCAATGGTGCACAAATGTGTTAAAGCTCATATTGTGCTGCAAATATGCTTCAGCTTTGTCTGCAAGAAATCCTCTTTTCCTCTTCACTATGAGTCTACATTGCTGCTTCTGTATAACTATTATTATTATTACTACTACTACTACTACTTTTTCTTTTGGTTTGAGAGGTGCTCTGCTTTTTCCAGCTTTTTTTTTAAAAAAAAACAAAATCCAAATGAAATTAACGCAGCCACGAGAGGGAGCCTCTGATGTCTTTGTAGAGAAGAAAAAGCTATTGACAGTGACAGAGAAATTAATGAAAATAATTATAGTTGAGAAATTGAATTCCAAGAAGCAGTGACTTTGCCTTAAGACCAAATTCTATTTCAGTGTAAGGTTTTGTGAAAAGACGTAATTTATGGCATAACTGTCTCCTTTCAATATGGAAAGTATTCAGAGGAAGGACAAAAAATCTGACTGGGATGAGAACAACTTTGATTAACAACTGCTTAATCTAAAAATGCAGCAACTCTTCAGTCCTGGTGAGTAGCAGCAGAAGTAATTCAGGCTATTCAAGAGAGCCAGCCCTTTGCAAGCAGATATTATACATAAATACAGGAGAGTAGTAGAATAGTATCAAATTTTCATTATCTAGACATAAACTTTTTGATGGGTTTTGCAAAAGAAAACATGCTGCTTCTTTCCTCTGTGTGATGTCTGTGTGAACACAGGTTTTATATATGTCACTGCCTTGGCAAGAAGGGGGATGAAACCAGAGCTCTCCAGAGAAGACAGCAGAGCTTTCTCAGACCTCTCAACATCTTGCATAACCCTATCGTGTTTCCTAGACAGCTGACCTTCAAAATGTCATAAAAATAGGCAATATTAAAAGTACACTTCTACAGAGCAGCATCTGTGCTTTATATTCTATTCCTGCCATGGCTCTTCACAAGAAATTTGCCTTAAAGCACATTTTGCTTAAAGGATAAAAAGAGGATACAGTATGTTTGCAACTAGTATCTTCAATAGTACATTTAGTGAAATATTCATCACTTGTTCTAGTCCCTGAACTACTTCTCAATTGCTTATGTCATTTTTTAGAAGGTACTTACCATACAAAGACTTTTTATGTTGGTATTTCTTAACTATCATCCTTCTGACCAAGAAATTTTGCCAGAGGGGCTTTACTTCACAGCTACAAAAACTTATGTTTTAGTTTGGTCTGGAACTGTGACACTTCCCTTTCTCTTCCTACTAATGGAGAAAAATACTGCCAGGGAAATACCAGACTGATTTCTCTGATGTATGGTACTTGCCATGCTCCATCAAGATGCTTCTTGTGCATGCTAGGGGACTCAGTTCTGGGCTTTTCTTTCCCATAACCGACACAAATATGCTACTGGAAGCCACACCAGTAACACTGGTCAGTCAAAGCTAACTTTCATTCTCATATCCAAAATAACTCTGCACAGGCAAACGAATGAGTAACACAGTGGGCATAACAAGGTATTTTAAAAATCTTGTCCTAATATTTCCTGAAATCTAAAGCTATTAAGCCAGAGAAAAAACAAGAACAGATTATTTCATTTGAATGCTTCCGTACAAAGTTACAAGGCACTGAAAACAGCAGCTTTAGCTCCAAGCCTCGCTGCCAACTCCACCTTCCCCAACACAGCACAACCCCTCTCGACTACACATCTGTTCATCACACCTAATATAATCTCAGTTATATAAGCAGCTCCAGCACAAGGCACTTGATATAAATGTTGATGTCATGGTGATTTTTAAAAACAACATTTCTATTAACATTCTCTCTTCAGCCTTCCCAGCTGGCTGACTGCAGACCATTTCCCAAGATGTTCCAGTTCTTCCCTGCAGAGCTTTCTCATGTATCTTAATAATAATTCATAACATTTCTATTGCACCTTTTACTTTGACTCCCACTGACATACTCAGCTGTGACTTTCAGAGCAGCAGTAATACTGTTGTAGCTGTGATTGCCTCCAGGATACATCAAGGCAACATTTGTCAGGAAAAGAAATATATTTTACTAGACCAATTAAGATAATTATAAAAAACAGACCATCTCACAGTCACACAAGGCCTTCCTCACAAAGTCTGCTGTGTTGTCTCTCCTGCAGTTATGAACTAGAAAATGCCTGCTTAATGGTGTGCTGGCCAGAAGATTGAATTGATTGGGAATATAACCTAACCTCATTACAGAAGTTATAAGTTTGCAAAGATTTTATATTTCAAACCGGGGCAAAATCTAATCAAGCTGGAAACATATTTTCAAAAAGCACTTTTCCTCTCCCTCTAATTATTAGACTCTTCACTGACCTTCTTCACCCTTTCATATACATGTGGATCAGTGAGTAACTATTTACATTTTACGCTGAAAATTAAGAGGCCAAGAAATGCATGCCAGAACAAAGAAGAGAATGTAGATCCAATCTAATGCTAAAGCAATCAAGGAGAAAATGAGGTAAAATCCCTTTTCAGATCCGTTCCTAGCATTTTCCCTCCCCAGTTTCAGGAACGGGTACAACAAGCAATCACATGCCACCATAAATTAGCCTGCCTCTAATAGCATACACACAAGGCCAAAAACCAGTGAGCAAACATCACTGAATGCAGTCTAAAAAGCGCAAAAATTATTTTTCTTCTGGCACGGATGCAAAATGCTATGAAGTAGAATAAAAGAACCCTTAGTAGAGGATGATTGCAAATTTCTCCCATTGCCCCAGCAGCACTCTCTGATCCCAAGGAGTTAAATTCTATAACCAAGTACAGTTCAACTTCCACAATTTCATCCCAAACTGGCACCTCTGATGAGACTGTGAAAGGTCATGAGGAGACCATGTGGGATACAGATATCTGAGCAACCGGAAAATCCATTTTACATGTCTGAGTTCTTTTAATTATCTACTTAGATGGCAGGAATTTCTTGTCACTGTTGAACTAAGGTCACTGAATCATGAGCTTAAAATATAATATTCTTCATCTCTCTGTCCAGATTCAAGGTTTCAAGGCCATCATAGCTTTTATGTAACCAACTATGGGATGCTGCCAACAGAGCAGTCATTTCATTGCTACAAGACGAAAACATACCCACATGTCCAGAATCAGATATGGGAACAAATGTCTCAAAATGCACATATGTCTGTGAAATATTGCACTTTACAACTTTGCAACTTCTAAAAATCTTAATTCTGTGTGGTATGTGCTTGCCATACTTGAGATATGTTTGGTATAATCTGTGCAATGGAGAATGACATCTAGGACTGATTGCTAGACAATACCTAACTGTAATAGCCAGCATATTCCAACGAAAGCCAATTCATCTGACCTTCTGCATCTTGTTTTAACCAAGCTGGGAACACTCCTGCTATGCCATCTGTTCCCACCACGGAAGCAGCAACACAAGGACACTGAAGAAGACGAGCTGTGCCTTAGCAGGTTGGTCCTACTTGAGCCAAGGCAGCATACGGTCATGTGTGTGTTCATCAAGTCACCAGTCCAACAAACTTCCTAATTTCAGCTGAGGATGGTAGTCAGGCTATGCTAAAATCAACTGTGTCCCTATAACAGCAATAGCACAGGTGGCAACAATAATAGCAAACCACAATAGCACTGCTGTGCCTAATGTCTTTATAGTTTTAATTTTCTGTCTTTCCCTTCACTTACATTGCAATACAGATCTTTAACTCTGTATTGAAAGGGTTGCTAAATTGTTTCACCCTGACCCAGTGCTCCATTTATCTGGACTCAAGCTACAAAAGATATGAAAGGGGGAAAAGGGTAGTTACACGTGGCCAAAATTAAGTATTTCTTAGGCCATATATCCAGGCTGGAATTAGCCAGGTTCTGGAACACAAGCAAAAATGTCCTCATGTGTACATACAAATCTTGCTGGGTATACTTAAAATTTGAAATAGTAAGTCAGATCTTCATCTGCTTCTTTATGCTCTGAGTACCACAGCCTCACACCCAACTTCCCATAATTCCATGTACTTTGGGCATGACCTGCACATCACATTCAACCATTCCATACCTTTACAATGTCTGGATAATGGAGTGTGTCTCCCACACTCCCAGTTTCTCTGACAGGACTGATGGACAAGTCTGACAGAGAGGCTTCCTCTAATGTGTGTTGATATGTGGTGCACCACATGACAGCAGAACTGCTGAGGCTGGAAGGGACCTTCTGATCATCTGGTGCACAGCCCCAGCTCAGCCAGGGACAGTTTGAGCAGGCTGCCCAGGACTGTGTCCAGTAAGGCTTGGAATATCTCCTCAGATGGAGACTCCAGCACCTCTCTGGGAAACCAGTGCTTCGTCACCCTCACAATGCAAAACTGCTTCCAGATGTTCAGAGGAAACCTCCCGTGTTTCAGTCTGTGCCTTTTACCCCTTGTGCTGCCACTGGGCACAACTGAAAATTGAAAGCCTGGCTCTGTCTTCTTCATCCTCCCCATTCAGGTTAATTTTTATACATCAGTAAGAGCTTCCCTGAGCTTTCTCTCCACCAGGCTGAACAGCCTCAGCTCTCCTGGCCTCTCCTCACAGGAAACAAGCTCCAGTGCCTCTCTCTTCCCAGGGCAGCCCAGGATGCTGTTGGCTGCCTTTGCTGCAAGGGCACACTGCTGGCTCATGGTCAGCTTCTTGTCAACCAGGACCCCAAGCTCCCTCTCTCCCAAGCTGCTTTCTATCTGCTCAGTCCCAGACTGACTAATAAGATTCGTAAAGTTCATTTGAAAATGAACTCCCCTTTAAAACGTGTTTCTGCATAACACCAGACTTGGATGTTGATGCACAAATGGCAAAGAAAAAAGAGATCTTTTAGACTAGACCAGGCAGTGGAATTTGTTACAGCCAACTGTGAAGTGTTGATGAGTCAAACATGAGACTGAAAGTGGAGTGCTCAGCTTGCAGCTACCCTGACTTAAAACATTCCTCTCAGACACTCACAGAGGACCAGAACAGACAGCTATAGTCTTCTGCTTTGAAAACATCTCCCTGGTGTAGCTTGATAGGATTCCTCTCTCTCCTGTACATCAAAAGAAGATAAACACCTGTGAGCATCAGTTTTATGCCTCCTGTGAAACACAACTCATCTTCAACCTTCTACATCCATCATTTCAAACACAGACGTGAAGCTTTCTCTGGGCTATCTCAATTCCCAGGTCTGGCCAAGGAAAAAGCAAATCCTTGAAAAGGAAAATATCCTACACAATTTGCTACATCATGAAGATTGCTTCCAATCAAAGGCAAGTGGTCAATAGCCTGTTGCAGTTCAAAGTATCTTCTGGACTCTCAATTCAATATCCACGTGGCTTCTGTAGCTATAAAACCTCCTTCCACGATTAAAGGCTTCTTCCTTGACTTGAAGACATGGCCAAAGCACACTACATCTTTCTCTGGATCAACTCTGGATCTTCTGCATCAACTACCCTATCCCACTATACATGGCAGCAGATGGAAGCTACAGAGTTCATAACTAAGGGAAGGAAGAACACATTCCCAATGACCCAGTATGCCAGGAGCCAAAATCAAACTGATCTTCCAAATCACACAGTGAGAAGGTTGCACCCTCTCCTGAAATTGCCCCTTCACGGCCACAGCAGTGTTCTTAGGATCAAGATTCCAAAGACAAGACCTGCAATGCAACAGATGCAGTGACAAAGGGATGGCAGAATTCCACCTCTTCTGCTGAGATCTCACCCATGGAATATGCTTGTGATGAAACAAAAGGCTCGTGTCACAAGAGCTCACGATTCTATAGGAATTTTCCCAATGAGAATAAATGGGAAGAGCATCAATAAAAATTTTGCCATGTTGCACTTTTGCTTAATGCACTGCAGAGGAAAGGGGGAATATATATGGTCAATGTTTCCTTTTCTGACCCTTTTTTTCCACAGAAAGCTCTAGTCTTAGACATCTGCACACATTAGACAGATGCACAAGGGCAAACGGGTTAAAAATGTGAAAGTATAAGTGCACGGTTCACAATATTTCTGCAATTCTCTCTCAATGCAAAATTCTACTGAATATCAGTCAGATTAATTCTTTTGTTGAAAAATGAATGCAGGATTGATTACCTATGGCCTCTGCATCTCAAAGGATTGTACCTAGTACAAGGACAGACTGTAAGCTACAAGTGATCACACCCTCCTTCCAGAAGATTGAGAAGACAGTGATTTAGAAAGTGCTAGTCTTCAAGAGGCATTCAAAACAAAGAATATCCTGAGTCGTCAGTTTTGAGGATGAGTCTGAAGAAATATATGATTTATTTAACATATTTCACTATTTAAATCAATATAACTCCCAATCTGTTATACAAGTCAGAACTTTCCAGAGTCTGAAAAAGAGCAATCAGAAACCACGTGTGCATGATTGCTTATAAAACCAAAATGTTGTATAAAACACATGCAGGTCATTAAGGAAACTGAGGTAGGAGATCAGCTCCACTCGTTTCTTCAGCCTACAGACATATGCCCAAAGGATAAAACTATTATCTTCTAGATATTATGTCTATTCTGCATCATTTTAATTTCTAAGTAGTCAGATCTTTTGCCCAAGGAGTCTTCCCACTTGGCACTGCTAACACATCCCTGAAAAAAATCATATATTCATTTAAAAATTGAACAAAACCACAATTTACTAACAAGTACTTCAGCTACTTATTCCTCCAGATATCAAACATAAAGCCACAGCTTAGCATCCCCAAAACAAACTCACCCCTTAGACAGGGTATTGGTAGGATTCTGACCACTGTGTCCCAGTGAACCAAGGTGCACAGGGACATCTCAGCTGCTCCTGCACAAGTCCCACAAGCAGTGGAATCACAGTGGATCTCTGGGGCAGACCAGGGATGGCACTGCCTTCATTCCACACAGCAGCTGTTTGGTGTGGCAGTACAAACCTGAGAGCAAGACAAATCCAACACTGCTTCCAAGGGTACCCGGAGGCACAATTCCCTGGAGAATTCCCATGGTGAGGGCTAAGCAGGGACAGCATCTGTGAGCAGATGTGGTGAGCACTTCAGAATGGGATGAGTGCCCTCCTCCACATGCAGGAGATTCATTCATGAATAAGGAGAGGTGTTCATCCTGAATAATCAATCTCAGGAACTGTCACCTGCTCAGGTGAAGCGGATAGAAGATCTATGCTTAAATAAATATAACCTGTTGGATTTAAAAAATCACTGCCTCCAGCAAACACTTGAGTATATATTTACATGAAGAGCAGAAGAATGAGTAGGCAGAATACAATATTCCACTCCATTCCAGAAGCACATTGCATAAAAAATCCCATAAATACAAGCCTGGAGCAATGTCAAGATTATTTCACTGCCTACTAAAAAACCTGCAATTTTGCTGTTAAGCTTGATGTTTGGAGCAAGATTCATTAATGGTCTAACGTGAGGTGAAACCACTCACAGAGCACGGTTTTGGTAGCAAGGGACACATGACCTTACCCACAGGCCGTGGGAGAGGTTCTCAATCCAGAGTCAAAAGCTGGGTTCAAAAGCAGGGAGGCATCACTAAGAGCCACTGCTGTTCAAAGGGCAAGCAGTGCTGCCTTGTTAAGCAGGCAGCAGGTCTGTGAGCAGTTGTGCAGACAGAATAAAGCAGAACTGAACAGCATGGCTGAAAAGGAGTCCTCTCATGTGCTTGGCTAAGGGGATCAGACTGTGTAGTTCCAGTTCTTAACATTTATCCATTTAGAAACCTGTTCAGCTCATTCAACTCATAGCAGGTACAGCCTTATCTATTGACAAATAACCTTTATAACATTTAAGCACAGGAGCACATCTACTAAAAAACCATCAGATTTAATATTTTTCTGCTTGCAGCTGACTCATTATGTGACTTGAACTTTACATTTAAATCCAGTGTATGCGTGTGCGGTATGTCTCTTGGTATTTGCTTTGGTTTTTCAAATATGTTGTTAAGTGAAAAATGTTCTGCTATACAAGCCAAAGATGCTGAACACAGTAATCTACTGTCAGTCTTAAAATACATACTCACTTTTCAACTGCTACATTGCATAAATAGGTATTTAGAGGCTGTTTAAAAGCAGATTATTTATGTAACAGTTCATAATAAATGCTGTAGCAACAGTACAGTTTTCATGCAAATTTGAACCGAATGTCTTTTACAAATATACTCCTTTTGTCTAATATACTTACAGAAAGGTAAAGCAGTTCAGAAAACAGAGTGTTACTGAGCTGTGCAGTTTTCAATATACATCAGCTTCAATCTTGTGAATATATTGGGTCAGATTCAGCTGGGTTACAAGTCCAGAGATGTCAGAACATTCTGTAATTAGTATTTCCTGCCTTTGCAGAACACTGGGCAGATGGTCACTTTTAAAAGAGATTTCAGTACAGTGGCCAGAAGTCCTTCCTCACTAATGGTGCCATATGATTGAGGTGTCTTAGGTCAGGATCCGGTTTCAAAAAATGGTACAAAATCACAACTTCATGGACTTTTACTAGAAATTTGGGATAAATCACCTCTGAAAATGAAGCCCTTCAATTAAATCAGTGGTCTCCTGTGGTTTTTTTTTACATTAATAACATTGGATCTTGAAATGCCACCTCATGTGTCAGGGCTCAGCCCCAGGCAAAGATTTTTCATTAAATGGGAAAACAAATGCTTAGAGGATAAATTCTGGAGTCTAAAAGAAATTCAAGCCATCAGTTGTGCAAATAAACTGAAGTAATAATCTAGCCTTCAGAGAGACCCAGGTTTTTTGAGTTTTATAAGTTATAGAATGAAGTAAGGCAGAAAAGTTCTGCTGTGTAGGCATTAGCCTGCTACAACTGAAGTCCATTGAACAGAAATATCAACTTCTAAATTGGCACTAAGGTAAAGAAAATTGAAAAGTGAGATAAATTTTACATTTTCAAATGCTTTCAATGTATCTCTCGAAGTATAATCCTAAATGGATCATCCATAGGACAGTCCCGTGCAGGAAATCCAGGAGCTGGACTTCCATGATCCCTGTGGGCCCCTTCCAACTCAGGGTATTCTATGATAAGAAACTATTCCATGAAAATTTGGAAACTGAATATCTCTACTTAATTGTGATACTTCACTTCTCATGCAGAACTCCTGTGGTCTTCACTGAACCAGGCAACACCCAGAAAATACTCAGGGGAGGCCACAGCAGCCTTGTGTGACAACTGGTGCTAAGTGTAAAACTTCCAGGGACAGCAGAATAATTCCCTCTCTTTGCTGACTCAGTACCAGCTTTTTCTTCTCAACACTGACAGCAATTACTGGGAATTAGTGTCAAGTGGCCTAAGGCTGTGGGACAGACAGGTATCCCACAAGAGTATGGCAAGAGAAAGGTGAAAGGAGCTTCAGATTTGGAGCTAAGAGGTGCTGACCTATTAAAAGGATTGATGACCAAGTACAAATCCCTGTCGGGCTCAGCCCTCTTGAATATACAACTATTCAATGTTAATTTTCCATTTTTTTACAAGCTGACATTTCAACCCCCTGCTCCTATTTCTGGCTGCATAACTTTGCATCCTGTATTGCCCATGTATAAAGAACAGATTCTTGTGTACAAGTATATTTTTTCCTCCAGCAATGCATAAAGGAGTGGGTGTTCACATATGTGTAAAGCATATGTGTGAGCGTTCACCCACATTAACATTTTTGGGCTGTCAGTGGCTAGGTCTGCATGCAAGTAATCATAAGACAGGTTGAGACACAACACAGAAATCTGTCCCATCTGCAAAACTGAACCAATCATGTGCTGTCAGCAGAAATTTAGCTCACAAAGAGTCTTACAACATGTTACTGACTTAAAGGCCATGTTGGTGAAGAAAATGGTATCAATTAAGCCATTTCTCATCACAGTATTAAATCCTTCATTTAAATGCCCCTAACAGAGAGGCAAGCAAACAAAAAATACAGCTGTCCAAAAATGCCAGGTCTGTAATTCAGTGACCACTGCTAAACCAAGGGGACTGGGATTCTTTGGACAGCTCACCTTACACACATCAGGGATACAAGCTGGGGCTTTTCTACCTGTCAGCTCAGGGGTTTTTGCATCCAAATAGTGTATTGCAGGTGACACAATTTCTTCTCTCTGAAGAGCAGAGAGAAAAGAAGTCTTCCGAGTTGTGGTTCTCTGTCTGCTCAGGAGATCTGGGGAAGCAGGGAGAACAGGTGGGCAAAGCAGCATGTGCAAAAGCATCTCTGAACTCAGCAAGTCACTCAGCAAAAGACCTAGAAGGGACCCTTCAGCTGTCACTTTCCTAGAGGTATCTCATAACATTTTTAAGGCTGGGATTTTTTCAGTTTGTTGGGGTTTTTTTTCTATTACAGGCATTTTAATATATTAAGCTGAAAATTAGAGTATCTGTGGGACTTTTGGCATTGACAGCATTCAGTTAGTCCAAGAAACCAACAGGCTCTGTCCACTGGGCCACAAATTATGACCTTCCAGGAAAGGGCTGAATCCAGAGCTGCCCAATGCTGCTATACAGAAATCACTACAACGAGCATGGGGAGGGTACAGCTGAGCTCTGTTCCCACCATGGCATTTTATTTCCTGAGTCTGGGTGGCTCCTGACAAGAAAAAGGAATTACATCCTAGCAGCGTTTACCACCCACAGACCCTGACAGATTTAGCAAGAGGTGCAGTGATTCAGTACACAGAGGGTGGATTAAAAATAGTGACGTTGTGGCTAAGTTGCCTCCACTGTCTCTAAACACTGACAGCCTCAAAGCAGCCACTTAGGACACTTGGAAACTACCTGTGCTGTTGGAATTGTGTGTCCACACACCAAGGTCATGAAGGTCTCCTGGGCATGAAGGCAATGAGGCCAGAAAAAAAAAAATCTGGCCCAAAATCTTGATTGTACAGACAGTTACTGAACAAAACCATTACTTCCCTCTCTGTGCATTGCAGCTTTAAAAACGGATGAGTCGAGAAGGCAAGAGGAGAGAGCAGCACAGCACAAACTCAGTAGCATCACTGTGCTGCAGGGTACAATAAAATGGATAGAGAAGAGCTCAAATATACAGAGAGACTGCTCTACTTCCACTGCCTGCAATCAGTCTGTTCTGGGATAAAACAAACATCCATAATCAATACTGAAGGAATGCTGGACTGGCTCTCATATACTTGAGCAACTGATCAAGAAATTATTTATCCCTGTGCAAGTCTTGCCCTGTAAGTCTGCCAAGGTCAGTGTCACTTTAGGTTATCAGCTGTTGGATGTGCTGGCTAAGTTAAACTGCCTAGAGCAAGCTTTAAACTCACATACCCAACTTCTTTGACAAAATGTCTGTGTCTTACTTTATCTGAATTTGCAATCCCCTGATAATGCAAGGCACATTCTTCCCCCTGTGCCCATTCTCTGCCCTTATTTCCCTTTTTGGCTCAGATAAGTCTTCCATGTGGAGCAGACCAAGACTTTACTACAGAGAACATACAAGCATCACTCAGTTGACATTCACCATCATATGTCCCTCTTAAGAAATAATTCAAATTAGATTTATATGCTGGTAAGGTGGGTTTTTTTCCATTAAAAGGTTGCTGTATGTTCAGTTTCTTAAAGTAATTAAAAACCATATTTTTTTATTCAACTCACCAAAAAACCAGTAATCTCCTTATCAAGTATGCTGCATCACCATTATGAGCCACAAACTAAACCCTACTATTCTGAATGCAGGTTTTTGCTTTGGTCACAGTCTTAGCAAGTGTCCCAAAGGCAGTAGCACCTCTCTGGTCTGCCCTGTACCTTCACAGTAGCTCAGCCCCTTTGATTCACTGAAAGTTTGGGGACTTCAAGCTTATTTCAGTGCTTAAGCTAATTCTAAAGCAGTTCTTAAACTCCATTGTCACTTCACTGCTTTTTTAAGGCGTAAACATGTTTTTTCCTTCAAATCTGACAGTATCACCACTCACTTTTACTTAGAAATTCAGTGTTAGAAACTGGAACTGCTTGGGTGCAACAGAGGATTTAATGACCAGCTGTTCCCCAGGTAGCCCTGGCAGGAGCAGAGGCCATGCAGCCTGGTAGGTTTTGCAGCACTCCATGAAATAAGGAGCAAAAGCTTTCAGAAATCAGTACACTTTTCCAAACTGAATCTGGATCAGTTATTTCACGGGAAAATGTGATTTTTCCCTTATTATACCAGTTTCTCACCAGCGAAAATCATTCATTAAGCATACATAATTAGCACTCGGAAGGAAAATGGAGAAAATATTTATAGTTTAAATAGCACAAACCAAATCCACAGACTTTTGTGTTGCTGTTTCAGTTAAATCAGTAACATTTTCTACTTTGGCTGTTTCCAGCAACAATTCAAATTGCAAAGTCTCTGTCCTGTGCAAGGGCCTGTACAGTACCAGATGAGCAGAGAGCCATTCTCTCAAGGAATGAGCCTATTATGAATAGAAGCCAAACAGATGCATGGCATCTTGCAGAAACCTGGTTAAAAACAGAAAGAGGAACATTAAACCTCTCAGCAATATCAGACTGTTCAACAAAAGGCACAGTCGGGATGGGAAGATGAACCTTTGCTCCACTGTCTCCTCTTCAGAGCTAAAAATAATAGTGAGTCATGCCAGTAGCAGTTTTACTATTTAGCTGTACAAATTCAGGCCATTAGGTTTGGATGTACAGAATCATTCTCTTCCTACCACAGACCATATGAACTGATAGTGAGGAACACTCAGGACTGCACACTGACCAGCCCTTGTTTCCAAAACTAAGATAGCCCAGAAAAAAACAAATGAATGCAGTCAAGTTCAATAAGAGAGCCAGGAGTGAAACTATCATTACAACTAGGAAGAAAAAGGAAGCTTTACATAAAGCTCTGAATAATACATCCCTTGACTGCCTTTTTTCCTCCATCTAGCTCATCCCTGTCTTGTTTTTCTGACTCTTTCTTTGTATTTCTGATCAAGGCAAATGGTTAAAAGGTGTGCGTGAGGACATTTTTTAAAAGCTAGTTGATCTAGACAGCAGAGAGACCAGATGATCTGGAGAAGGCTGAATGGGAGCCAAGTTACAAAAAAAACCATTTTCTTAATTGCCTTGTAGCTTCCCTGAGCATCTCCCAGAAAAGGCACTAGTCCACCTGCTCATTTTATTTTCAGGTAAGTACTTTTAAAAATAAGTCAGAGGAAGAGATAAGTATGGACTGACAAGGATGTAAGGGAGAAAGAATGAGTGGTGTTCAGACACTGAAAGGAGAGGCTGTACATCCAACCAGAAGAACCAGCATCATCTTGTGTTGTAAAAAAAGCAGATTTTCCTCATCCCTGCATGTAAATTGAGGGGGGCATCATTTTAAAACTGTTTCAGGAGGTCAAATCTCTTCATCTCATACAAACTCCTCCCACCCCTACCTCCTTCATTCCCAAGGTCAAGTGTAAGAGGCAATGCAGAGGATCCAGATTTGCTCTTGTAGGAAATTTGGCTGTGCTGCTGGTGGCCAAAGTTCTGAATAACTGCCTGGGAGCAAGACAGGAAATTCACAGGAGAAATGGAAAGCTGATGAGTAGGAAAATCCCTACATCATCCTATTTCCAAACACGTTCAGATCAGGGAAAAACGAGCAAATGGATTTCCAAGCTAGCAAACAGCAGTCTCATGTTAACATTCACAGTAAGCTGCCAGTCCCATTGGCTCCTGGAGCCCTGCTGCAGCTCCCTGCACTGCCCTGGGTTTGTGCTTCAGAGGAGATTTTATGATAACAGAATCACTTGACTGCAAGGATAGAAAATATCAGTATGTGGAAAACATTTTTTTCTGACACTGTAGGTATATATGCACTACCAAAGGACTTTTCCCTCTCCAAAAAAAAAAACAACCAGAGAATTAAACTGAGATTAAGTATGGCAAAAAGGGATCATAAACAGCAAATGGTAAGATGACTACAGAGTTGCAGCTGGGAGCTGCTACATTGTACCTTTGGAAAAAAATAATTATCAGATCAGATTTATAAAATATATAAAAAGCAGATCAGATTTATAACTGTTTTCCCTGAAAGCCTGCATTTTAAAATAACAATTCTAAGCAGGCCAGGATGGCAAATGTCATGAATCATTTACCTGTGATACTAATGCACTGCAGCAAAACCTCTAGTTGACATAATTTTGAGCTACTTTAAATGAGTGCCCCTTTACATTTATTAATATTCTAATAACATTGGCATTCTAAAAAAAAAAGTTCAAAATACTCATTTTTTCAGTCCTGGAGCCTTGGCCTGGCTGACATACTGACTTCCTGAGCAGCACAGATCTACCTCCTCTAAGTACAAGATTTCTCAGACAGCCTTTAGGAAGAACCAAGAAAACTCTTCCACATGCAGAACCCAAGGTTAAAAAATACACCTATTAGTAGCATGCAGGAAACAAACACACCTCCCAGTACACCAAGGCTACTGCAGAAAGGGATCTCTCATCTTGGTTTTGACAAAATTCCTCTCCCCGCAGCGAACGCAATTTATCTGATGGATTTCTCTTTGAAATGAGGAATGAAGTCCGTCTCTGTAACGCTACTGAATATGAAATAAAAATGAAATAGAATCTAAATATACCCAACACTATCCCGCTCTCCATCCCTCACATGAATCCAGTATCACTCTTGTGCCTAAACAGATGCATTAGAGGCAGCACTCATCCATTTTTCAGTGTAAAAAGCAACCTTGTAAATGCTAAGAACCAGCATAAGAACCTTGGAGAGACTGTCAATGAGAATATATTTTTTTGCCATTTCATTCCTGGGTTGTGCATTGGGTTTTTTTTAGTTTCTTCCTCTTATTCAGCACATATGCATATGTCTCTCTATTTATCTTCCTCCCTATCCATAAGATTAATAAGGGGCATGTTAAGTGCATCAGTGCATGGCTGCATGCAAAGACAGATGGGTACCCCTCCTTTATAACCAGATGCCCCTTCCTGCAATTTCTTCCACTGGCTTCTCTTACAGCCACTGTGCAGAGGCGTGTCCCATCATGACCTAATTTCCAGGAGATCATAGGCACAATGGAGTTGGGCTTCATCTACACACATTGTGCAGTCATTCATGTATTTTATCTGCTGAATATTTTCACTGGGATTTTCCCTTTGAACTAAAATATCCTAGCCCATACAGACCAGCCTAGTCTTGACCAAATCAGTCCTAGGCTGTGCCTTTCTCGTGCTGGTCTCTGAGATGCACGCACTGGATAAGGGCAGCAGTGACAGATGATGCACAGGCTGCCAGCAGGGAAGGACTCTGCTAGACTTCAAAGGTGGATTCTTCCATCTGGGCAAACATTTCAAAAGAGAAAGGGGCAAGGCCTGGAACAACAGCCTGGCTTGTTGGGACCTGAATTCCACCGTGCAGAGCGAGGGGGAGTTTTAAAATGTGCTGTCACAGCCATGTCACACCCTCCAGCTCACCCGTGTAACTCCAGATGGTATTAACCTGGAATTATGTCTAAAGAAAAGAGACTCTATCCTCCATACTTCTTCCCTGGCCCTACAGAAGAACCTCGGGCTTTGGAGAAGAGAACAAGGAGTGCAGAGAAAAGAGCATGTGATGTTATGAGTCAGCAATGATGATTATCTCTGACCCCAAGAGCAGGACCCAGGACTGTGGTTGCAGCAGCTTGGTGCTCCCCCAGAATGGTTGTGACTGTATTTTTGGGGTCATCGTCCCCCTTCAGAGGAGAGAAGAATGTTCTGCATTTTTACAAGATCAAGACAAATGTCTGTGTATTTTCATTTTTACTATTGCTCATGATAACACCATTTTATCTTAATTCCTTCAAGATTACTGCCAAAGCTGGTAATTGCAATCAAGCTATTTTAGAAGTCCAATTTACAGGAGACCAAATTATTTATTATTTATTTTCAGTTCTAAGTGGATCATTTGTGTTTTCTCTGAGTAAGATGATGTGTACAAAATATCTCTAAAAATGTCAACTAAGTGGAGAGATACAGAAAAATGCCTCTCTGTTTCATAAGTACCCATTGCTTTCAGAATACAAATCATTCTTACACAAACACAGCAATAGCGTGGTAGGCTTCCACAGAGTATTAGAAATACATTAAAAAACCCACTGTATGCCATGGAGTTCTTACAGCTAAAAGATTTACCCAAGCAAGTAGTGCTGTTGACTTCAGTCCCCACACCACCACAGATCTCCTCTTGCTAATTCTACTCTCAGTGCTGCTCCAAATCTAACTTCCATTTTAGCCAAGCAACTCCTCCCCAGGCACTCTCCAATATCCCCCACCTCTCCCCCTGCCATTCCTGAATGACACAACCTTTCTGGATACCCACAATTAGCAACCATTTCACTGGAAATGGGAACTCAGGCACTGGGAGTGACAGCTGTTAAGCAGCTGCTAATCAAAATTCCAGTTAAAATTGTTTATTTGCAAACACACATGGAAGTCTTAAGCTATTGACTGCCTTTTGTGTGGATCTAATCTATTACCACCGGGCTGTTCAGTATATACAACTTCACTCAGTCTGCAGAAGTAAAGTACAAATTCACTTGGGTGCAATTTACTGTGGCAATAACCATACTGTTTACATCATGATCAAGTACAAAGAGTTGGTCTAATATCCCCAAGGAGAACAGACTGTGTAAATAAGCATCTTTTATGGGAGGGCTCTGAGATTTATTCCTGATGCTTTCCAATTGCGACTTTGGAAAATCCTTGCAAGCCCTTCAGAATGAGCAAGGTAAAGCTGCCCTTTTTGATAGCTGCTGGTAAAATACCTGATCTTGTGTTAAGCACAAACTTAGCCGTGACCTTTGCTAAACCAGGAAAATGGAAGTTCCACCACTGAGAATCACAACAGCTCCCTCTGTGCTGGCAGCAGAACATCGGGCAGCTACAGCTAAACTTCATCTCCCAGGCTGTTAATTAACCCATAACTTTTGAAAGACTCTTTGCTGGGGCAGTCTGCATTCTTCCAGCCTGACCCAGGAAAGTGACAGCAGAGTCAGGATGGCCCAAGACACAGCACTGATGGATTTGCACTGACGAGCAGCACAGTGGAGGCAGTAACATTTGGGAATCCCACACTAGAGATAGAAATCCTCAGAGTCCTATGTTACAGCAATGACAATTTGAGTTAGACTTGACAAAAACATTTATAAAGGTTAGAGAATAAAGCATTTGAATAGACAGCACAGTTTCCAACCTAAGGTTTCAAATGGTAACATGCCAGAGGTAAATGTGTGACTCCTGTGCTCTGGAGGATAAACTACAGGCACTTCTGAGCTCTTTTCCAGTCCTATTTCTGTGACTCTTCTGTGACAAGTGTGTTGTCCCATGTCTTGAAAGATGGAAATGAAATTTCCATAGTTTTTTACTGTACACACTCACTGGTGCTAATGACAGAAGTGAGAACAGGACCCCATATTTACAGGCTGCTTTTTCTGAGCATCTTCTCCTCCCTCCCAGCATGTATGGCACCTTTTCTCTTGAATCTGTATGGTGTTTCTCCAGCCTCCTGACAGATAAACAGCTATGAGTTCTGCTGCCTTTCTGCAGTACCAAAAAAGATCTGAAGATTTTGCATTTTCAAAGACAACCTCTTCTTTTTAGCGTGTTCTCTCGGTCTCCGGAATGGGAGTCCAGTGATATAATGATTCCTGTGATTCATGTGCATGCCATATCCCGTTTTTTTCTTTAGCAGTGTACAAGAGAGTGTATTTTTAGGATATTGTGTCATGATACCCTTGATAACCTAACTTCTACATAATCTAACCCTTAGTAACAAAACCTATTTTCTTCCTCAGGTTATTGTAAGCTGTTTCCTCTTTTCAGTTTCCAGACTTTTTTTTCCCAGATTCTGTAAATTTTTCTAGTTGCAGAATTTGGCTTTACACAGAGACTCTGCTGCACCCTTAGCTGTGCTTCATCATGTGCAGAAAGGATCGAGAGACCAGACCTGTTTCATCCTTCTGTGTCCTCTGCATTACATCTTATGTTTTCATGAGCAAACATTTGTAAGCTGAACCCATATTTTTATGGGAGCACATTGCACATCCACTGATTTCTAAAGTGGGATGGGCAGTGTAAGGCAATGGCACTCATGCCACAGCCCACATGGAGCTGCAATGATCTCCTCTCTAACTGTTCAAGTATGTTAGAATTTATTTAAAACACATGCAGCACTTCTCTAATGCTGCCCTTTCATGCAAACTATGATCATGAACCACATGACTGAGCAAGGCAGAAATGCCCTTCCTGTTCATATGGGCTTTACACCATGAGAAACCTGCATAATACCATTTTTCAGGGCTCTACCCTAATTCATAATACTTTTTTTGTTGTTGTTGTTATTCTGAAGACGTTTCTGGTGTCTGGAAAAATGCCATGTGCTATCTCAGACATGAAGGAGTCAGGCAAATAAACTACACTGGAAAAACTCTCTGTGATTTGCTTAAGCAGCAATTTAAGTGAATAGGAAATCAGCTGCTCATCTCAATTAGAAGACAGTTACAGTTGAAAAATCCTATTATAGAGACCATATTATAAAAATGTGGCTTAGGAATTTCCCTAAATTCTATTTACAGAAGAAAGTGCTGGATGAAGATCCAAAGGGTCTCTTCCTTGTATATGGCAACATCCGTTTCTTACGTGAAATGTGTCTTCAAAACATTTAATCTTTCTACAGTCATTTCTCCATCTACAGAGGAGCATAATAAAACCTATGTTCCTTTATAAAGTGCTTTAAACTCCATGGATGAGAAGAGCTACATGAAAAAGAGTAACATTTTTATTACTGTTGTTACTATTAAGCTACCACAAGCAAGAATATTTGTCAAATTATGGGTTTAATGAGATATGTTAATGGAAAGTAAGTAGGGGGGCTGGCAGAAACCCCCTATACTCCTTTCTGAAGTTAGGCATACTGACAAAATCAATTTATACAGAAATGTCCTGTAAACAATAATAAATTCTGGAACCTCCCCAGCTAAAAAAAAGCTTGGTACAATCCCTTAACAACAAGCAGAAGAGCAATCCAGGATGGACACTACTCGATTTAGAAGACTCAAGGGTCACAAATGTGGAAACACATCTGCCCCACAGGATCTCAGTGAGCACGGATGGCACCACCAACCACTTCCACTGTTCACAGCACGAGGAGACAGAAACTTCCCAACTCAGATAAATCCCATTAGCAGCCCAGCTGTTCAGGAAAAGCCATGGGGAGCCCTCTCTGAAGAGCAGGAGGCCAAACTTGGTGTCTACAGGAGCAATGGGGTAACACAGTCAGACAGAAGGGGTGTGTGGGCACCAAAACCTGCTGTTATAAACCACGCCACTGTGAGAATTAATAGATGTACAGCCCATAATTGGTTTCATAATGCTCTGCTTGTGCCACCTCGAAGGAAGTAGCTGAGGAGACATAAAACCAAGTGAGGAGATGCCAGTTTCACAGTTAAATTGCTGAATTTGGTAGGATCCTTGTACCTTCAGTCCCTTAATATGTTAGCAAAGCAAATTTTTCCACTTAGTAAATCAAATTGTACACACTACACCACTTTATCCCTCGAGCTCATTTTCTGACTAAGAAATGCTCACCAGCAAGAGTAGCCCGGCCTTCAATCACATTTGCACCAGCACACAGCAAATACGAATTCAGGCCACACTTTGTTGTCCTTTCCCTGCTTAAAACCTCATGAAAATGCACAGCACAAGTGCAAGGTTTCCTGCTTCTAATAATGTGTATTTTGTCATAAAAATAAATGAATTGCAATCGGAGTTAGACAATATTTGAAAAAAAAGTTGAGTACATGATCAATGCTGTAGAAAAAATCTATAAGAATTTGTAAAAGTTTATAGCAGTTTTCTAATTCTAGTACCAATATTTAATTATTAAACCCCACAAATACCAACAATAAAAATCATTAATGGTAAATAACTTTCTACTTTGATAAAGCTCATTTTATACTTTGCTAAAATTCCTATTTCTCATTCCAGTAACATTTTCTTTGGGAGGTTCTCGAACTCCCTCATAACACGCCCACAAAATACATCGCTTATCTACTTTACGGATGAGAAAAATCAAGCAAAGCATAATTAATTAATTCTCCTAAAGTTGTAATCATCCCTGATACAAAGATCAAAGATACTCTATTGCAATCCTGGGAGTAAGGGAGCAAAGCAGAGATGCAAAAAGTTAACTTCAGTCTCCAAATGGCACTGCACATCAGTGATAGAGCTCCTTCTTGCAGAGTGCTAAGAAGCTGATTTAAGATTAATCTATCAAATATGCCCACCTCTCTCAAGGCTGTAGGCAGATGGATGTGCCACCAAGACAAAGGATGAACTGCCATCCTCTGATGTCACTGGCCTTGCCAGTTGCAATCAGAGCAGCACCGGAATGGTGCTTAACTGCTGAGAACAGAGGTTGCACGAAGCACACCTGGGACTGAGATCCTGTCACAGTGGGAAAATCTTTTCCTTCCAAAACACTGAGCTTCCCCAATTAGCTGGAGGTTAAAAACAATCCTGCAAAATAACTGGTGATTTCATCAAATGTACAGGGTACTCGAGGCCAAAAAGCCTATTTTGCTTGACAAGCAAAGCAGATGCACTGAGAGAGAGACAGTAAAATACATTAACTACAGACTTAGTGAGAGCGTATCAGAAAACATTCAGTGTTTTCAGAAAACTTTCTTTATAATCCCAAAATCACATGCAAGGCACTTACGGCAAATCTCTGGCTGGCTTTTCTTGCCAGGAACAACTGCAGGTTACCAAAAAGTCAGCCCTAACACAGGCCTACATCATCAGCACACATCAAAAACCTGTATTACCCAGGGAAGCAAGTCCATCATCCTCAGAAACCTGTGGGAATTGTTTTTGGTGGCCACTAGATCCAGAGTTAATGGTTAGTTACCATAACCAAAATTTCAATCAAGCGCAATACAGTCACAGAGCAGTAACAATTCAGCCTTGGTCTAGAGAAAGAAGCTCGCCACTATTCTTCATGGAATCACTAAAATTCAGTATATTTGAAGGTTTCACAACATGCCAGATTTCTCTGCCATCATGCATGATGTACTTTCCAGCTTAAAAGCACTACTGAGCAGGGATGTTGCCTGCAGAACATGAACCAGGGAAACACCACAAATTAATTACAATGCCAAAAAAAGCACTTTTTTTTCCTGGGAGCTACGGGGAACCAGAAGCTGAATATAACCCAGCATCATCCTATAATGACAATAAAAGAACCTGGGATGTCTGAGCAGGAGCAGAGCTCCAAGGCACAGGATATTCCTCAGCTCTGTTCAATGCCAGTGAGGCGCATTCCACAGGGAAGTGGTTCCATGAGAGCAAGCTCATGCTCTGAATGACCAGCAATCCAGAAAGTATGACAAAACTTAGGAAAAGTTCAGAGAAACTGGAGCCATCCAGGCTTTGGAGGAACTGGAGCATGCATTTCTGCAGTGGAACCTCAGAGAGATGAAACAAGCCATGAAAGACAGCCAGAACGCTGACCCTGCTCAGGGCCAGGAGGCAAGACAAGCTCATGGCCCTCTCCAAGCCCATGGTGATGTGTGCTGCAGCCCTGAGGCTCCCCACTGGGCCCTGCAGAAGAACAGAGGTCACCCAACTGACCCGTGACAACAAAGATGACACGTGCCTAAGTCACGTCTGGGTACAAGACCACATAACAAACCTCAAAAACAGAAGCTTATTGTACTTTTTTTCTCCCTCTCCTTTTAGATTTCGTCATCCTCCACTATTTTAATATAGATGCAGGAATTTGAAATGTATTTAAAAATTTATTGTTACAGCTATTATCTCCATACTACAGTTTTCACAATGAACTCTGTATAATACCTTAGAACTCCGAAGTTGTCATCAGCTCCATCCACTATGCATTTCACTTCTCCTCTTACCAGCCTTGCCAGCCTGCTCCTGCTTTGTCTCTTTTGTTGTGTCTCCTCATGAGGGAGCTGGGGAGGCTCAGTCTGGGGAAAAGGAGGCTGAGGGGGAACCTTATCACTCTACAACCACCTGAAAGGAGGGGGTAGCCACATGGGAGACAGCCTCCTCTCCCAGGTAACGAGCAACAAGACAGGAAACGGCCTCAAGTTGCACCAGATGAGGTTTAGATTGGATATTAGAAAACATTTCTTCACCAAAAGGGTGGTCAAGCATTGGAACAGGCTACCCAGGGCTGTGGTCGAGTTAGGCACCCCTGGGGTATTTAAAGGATGTGTAGATGTGGCACTTGGTGCCACGGTTTAGCGGAGGGTTCAGCAGTGCTGGGTGAACACTTGGGCTCGACGATCTCAAAGGTCTTTTCCAGCCTAAAGGATTCTGCAATTCTGCAAACAAAAATGATTAGATGAAAGCCACAGGCTGAAGCAGGAGAGATACACTTTATCCTCGGTATCAGCAGAGTTTTAAATACATCAGGGACAAATAAGGGATATTGATAGCTGAAAGGTTTGCTCATTTGAGTTCACTTCTACTGCAAATTTTTTCGCTAGATTCGCTTTTGTGAAAGTCAAAGTGTAATAAACAAAGTTATTCTCTGTAGGGTTATTGACAAGAAAAAAAGAGTTATAAGTAGTATTGATTTGGGGTGAAATGGTAGAACGTGACAATCAATAGAGCTTAGTCAGATATAAAATAGAAGGAGTCACACAAGTCATGACAGGATTATTACAGGAGACAAATCCTGGTATCAGCCAAGGAAGGGAAGAAGCTATAAAAGGGATCCAAAATATAAGCTGTGGATTGCTTTCTAGAAAAAATAACCCTAAATTATTCATTTTAATGTTTTAATATGTGAGGTAGTTTTTATTTCAGCATATTGTCAGTGCTGTTTTTCTAAAGCTTTTGAAACAAATTCTTTCCACCTCCATAGTATTTTCATTAAATGTCATCAAAGCTCTTTTCAAATCGCTGAGAGAAGTATGATTATCCTTATTTAACAGATAATGAGAAGATAGAGACTGGAGCTACATTTTCCAAACCAGTCAGTAATGCCGCGTGCCTTGTGTCTAAATACACAAATCCATAAAATCAGAATCCTACAGAAACAAAATTTTCAAAGGTCCCAGGAAATCACAACTTTGGTCAATAGCTGCTTACAAGTTCTCAACATCTGGGTCACAGGCTGGGGAGCCAAAAGCTGAGCCCTCACAGCAAACACAGCAAGCTACATAAGCACAGTGAGCTTGCTCACAGATACAACAGAGCCTAAAATAGGAGGGATGCTAATTCACAGCCCTCTGTTCTAATTACAAAGCTCATTATTTTTACCACTCGAATGACTCAGGGTGAAAGAAACCCAACAACCATGTATTCTACCACATGAAAGGACTGTACATTTACAGCTGGGATTTATACAGTGCCTACCTTCTGAGCACAACCACTCTGGAAAATAATGGTAATAATCAGAAGAGCAATTAATGTTTTTCACTGGTGATTATGCCCATGCACAATCGTTCAGTGCATTGCCTTTTCCTAGACGCTGGACCAAAAAAAAACCCCAAATTATTGAAAGGTGCCAAAATGATTTACAAATGAAATTTGATACAGAATTAGTTGCACTACTGAAGTGAAAGGCAGCAGCATTAATAACGATCAGCATCACACAACAATTTATTGCAGACTGCGATGAAAACTATTCCATTCGAGGGAGATATAAACCATATTTTGAGGAACCTCTTGCACTAATCGGCTAAATAAGCGCTGACAATCAAACTGTGGGATATGCAGAGCCTCGGGGAGGAGGGGGCCTTGGAACAGCTTCATTTTTATGAATGGAGCCATAAGAAGGAGGTTGGAGAAGGACAGGAGCACGCACAACTCCAATCCCGAGAAAGGAACAAGAGAGGCTGAAAAGCACCAGCACATTGAAACATGAACTGCCCAGGAAATCAAGGGTTACATAGTTGCAATAAAATAATTAAAAAAAAAAAAAGCCATTGATTTCTAAAGAGGGATATGTAGTGACTGCAACAGTTCAAAAGCTTTTTTAGCTGGAATCACATTTGCAGTCACAGGATTTCTACTGGCAAATGGCATTATCGTCTCCAGAGAGAAAACTAGGAGTGAATCACATCAGGAGGAGGATGGACAAGATGACCTTTTGAAGTCCTCTTCAGCCGTATTCCTGTAAGTCCATATTCAGTGACAGAAAACACATCTGGACTGGAGCTGTTGGGGCTTAGGCATTCAAGTTAGAAAATTTTGGCATGAGTCTTGGGCATGAGAAGAAGCCCAAGCAATTTTTATATTGGGCTCTGTCTGCCATTAGTGATGTGATTGAATCATAAAATGGCTTATTTCCCCAACACAAATATATAATACCATGCCGGAGCAGGAATGTGAAGCTGGTCTCATTACCACAGCTAAGTTCATTTTACAGCAAAGCAGTTTACTTTAAGACTTTTACAGTAATCCAAGTCTAATTATGGAATCAATTTAAAACAATTTTGTAATTAAAAGTACCTGCTGAAAATATCTCACAGGCTCAATAATTTAAATGATAGTGTTAAAAAGGTAATTAAAATTAAAAAGGCCAAATGAGGCTGGGTCGCTCCTCCACTAGGAGAGTGCTGAAGGACGTCGCGTTTGCAAACCCGAATCGCCAGCTTCCTCCCCAAATTCCTGCTTTCCCCAGCTGCATGGGGATTTCGCACTAAGAGTCATCCAAGAGATGTCTGAGCGGTCCGCGGCCGGCCAAGGCTTTTTTTTTTTTTTTTTTCTCTTTAAATTCAAGCAATTACGCTATTTCAAATTGAAGCTGTACTTACAGAGAGCCAGTGCTCCCTAGCCGGGGTGAGGCTCCCTCCTGCCGGGGGTGCCAAGGGATGCGCGGAGGGGGTGGGGGGTGCAGGGGGCGAACTTTCCCCGCTCCCCCCGGGCCGGGGCTGCGGGGCCGGCTGGGGAGGGGGTGGCGAGGGCCGGGGCCGGGCGGAGGAGGGGACCGGGGCCGGGGCCCCTCACTCACTCGTTCACTCGCTCACTCACTCACCGCCCGCCGCCAGCCCCGGGCCGAGGCTCAGCGCCAGCTGCAGCCACAGCGCCGCGGCCAGCGCCCGCCGCCGCGCCGCCGGGAGGGCACCGCCGCCGCTCGCCTGCTTCCCATGACACATCTTCTGCCCGCCAAAGGCATCCGGTTCGCCGCCACCTGCAACGAGAGAGCCGCTCCGCCTCGCCGCTGCCTCGCCGGCTCCGCGGGTCGCCCCCGCCGCCCGCGGCCGGCCCCGCGTCCGCGCCGCCCCCGCCAGCCCCGGGACGCGCTCCCGCCCGCCCCGCCGCCCTCTCCCCCGGCCGTGCCCCCGCCGCCGCTACCTGCGGGGGCCCCCCCGCCGCAGCCGGCGGTACCTCCGCGGCTGCTGCCGCCGCCTCCGCCGCTGCGGCTCGGCAGCCCGCCGGGGCCGGGCGGAGCGCACACGCACACCCCCGCGCACACCCCCGCCCGCCGCACACGCACACGGGGGGCCCTGCGCCCCCCGCAGCCGGCCGGCCCTACCTGCGAGCGGGGCAGCGGCAGCCGCAGCGCGCACCTGCCCGGCCCGCCCGCCCGGCCGGCCGGCGCGGAGCGCAGCGCGGCGGAGCGGCGCGGAGGAGGCGCGGGGAGCCGGGCGCGGCGGGAGCGCGGGCAGCCCCGGCGCGCCGAGCACGCATGGCAGCCGCGGGCACGGCCCGGCAGCCGCGGGCACGGCCCCGCCGCCGCTCCGCCCGTCCCGCCCGGGCGCCCCGGGCACCCCTGCCCCGCGCCGGGGGCCGGCCCGGCGCTGCCAGGGCTGGGGGAAGGCCGAGTTAAGGCTTCGCTCCCGGGAGTTGCCGCTCGGGTTCACCTCAAACGGGGTTTCGCGGTGCGCGGCTCTGACGGAGCATCTTTGGAATGCCCTGTGCTCCGTCACGTAGGCAGAACGCTAGATACGAGACGCGGTTTAGCAGCGCTGGTGGCAGCGCTGCATCTTTCGCAGTTTTGGGGAGTGGGAAGGAGTGTTCCTGAGCGCTCTCACCCATCGGCTGCCACTGGGGAAAGGCAGGACGCCTGGGCCTGCCGGCTGGAGCAGTTTGCTGCTAGGAATAAGCATCCAGCTATGTTTAGTGAATCTGTGAAATTCACGGCCACGGATCACCGAATCGAAGACTCGTGGTCTCGTGGCTCCAGCAGCTGTGGTCGCTCTGTGTTTCCCGGTGCCATTCCCAGTGTGTTATTAGGGGTATTGCCCCTTTGCCCACAGCTGGGCATTGCACCCCTTCTTTTGCTCAGAGGTAGTAGAGGGTATCCTCTAGCTGAGCAGATTAAGGTGTTTGACACACTCCTGGGACACAGCAAGGGGAACAAAACCAGGGACAAGGGAAGACACATTTGTAATGAAACATACCTATGCTCAGTACAAACACAGACCTAAAGGTACATGGGATAATATTAACAGCATGTGGATATAGCACATCCTGATGCTTCAAAGTTAATAGTAAATACTGGTATAGTTGAAGTTCTTTTCAAGTGTCTCAGCTACCTGATGCTCTCTCCTCCAAGTTAAAACTTAAGGCTCTTCAGGAGAGATTTTAGTTCAAATCGTGTATCAATTCAAAGGCCAGCACAAGAAGCATAATTCTTTATCTCCCCTAGAGAAAATGGGCATCTCACAGTGAAATGCAAGTATTCTGCTAAGAATGGGGAAGTATGTGGCCAATTTTCAGCTAAGAGAATGTATTCTCTCTGAAATACCTTTGCTGTTCCTTTTAAACAAGAAAATATGGAAACTGTAGAGCATTTTCACCAAGCATCATTTCCTGATCAGGTCAGTTTTCATGTCCCCAGCCAGGACAAAGAGGGGGTTCAGGTCAGTAATAGCCCTTGTAAGCCATGCAAATACAGCACAGGCACAGTTACACGACAGAGATGCTCTTCAGAGGCAATAAGCCATTGACTACTACAAGTGGCACGACAGAGCAGTAATGCAGCAATTCCTGTTATCTGTAATGAAAAGATCTTTATGTTACTGGTTTGGTAGCTTTCATTTTTGAAATCAAAATTGCAAAAGATAACGTCCCGGGCAATCTGACGCTATTTGTGTTCTCCATCAATTAAAATGCAAAGTGCTGGATGTAATGTCTACCTTCAGTGTGGGTGGAGCACCCAGATACTTTTGAGGAGGAAGAGGCAAATGAAATATCTGTCAGCGTTGATAGGTACTACTTAACCCTTGTTTCTGCCCTTTACTCCTATCCCCACACGTGCAGCTGCACCTCAGACACCATTCAGCCTGAGGAAGGACTACTGAGTGCTCCAGGCACCTGTCAACCACCCCTGTCAGCACCACTGCTCCAAACAGCACCAGGAAATCAAGGTGCTCTTGTGCAGCAGCTCTTCTTCAAGATCTTAATAAACTGTAAAAATTCACCTCTTGCTGAGCAGGGCACCTATGTGCAAAGTGGTGGCAGTGGCTGAAAGGGCTAGGGGGGCTGGCCCCCGCAATGGCTGAAGGAGTTTAGCAGGAATCCATGTCAGACAAGAGCAGGGAAGGGCTCCTGCAGCCCCAGAAAGCCTGGAATGAGTGAGGAGCAGCAAAAGGTGGAGGAGGATGGAGCCTGAGGCAACCCCGACCGCAGAGAGGCAGAGGGGAAGGAGCTGCTTCGCTTTGGCTTGGACTTTGTTTCTGGAAGGGATGGATGGATTGCCTGAAGGGCTACAACCGCTCTGTGACCAAATCTGACATCTGTAATCAATTTTAGTGCATCCTCCTGAGCTGAAGTAGGGCCAGAGCAGTGATCAGTGGGCTGGAGCTGAGGCTCTGAGCTGCTGTTACATAGCATAGACTAAAATTCAGGAGGATTTGTGCCCTGTTTATCCCAACCAGACGTGATGATTTCTGTGCCTCCCTACACTTTGCTGCTCCTCCACTATTTTTTTAAAGCAAATTGCAGATGAGGCTCAGACCTGTGGGCACTAACCCTGAGATGCCTCCAGTGGGGGTAAACCTTCCCTGGTGCTGGTGCAGACGGGCTGGAAAAAAGTCTGAGAGATTATGTGACTTTCTTTTTTTTTTTTTTCTTCATATGAGCTCATAAAGCTGCTTCCATCTCTCTGCACTGCTTCTGCAGCTAAAAATGCCACCCCTCAGAATGAAGGTGAAAAGTGCCAGTGCTCATCTGCACCCTCCGGACTCAGGTTCTTGTCGTTTGGGCCCAGGAACATCAAACTGGTGGTGGGAGCTGGGGGAGATCCCATCTTCCTCGTGGCAGGTTGTGGGTGCTGCCATGTGGTGAGAGGTGTTCCTGGCCAGCTTCGCTCTCCTTGGAGGGAGAGGCTTCAGCTCTGCTCCAGCTGGTGCACACAGTCAGCTCCTGGCTGCTTCTAGCAAGTGCAGGATGGGCATCCCAGCCAGATTCTGGCTGGCTGTGGGATTACAGTTCATCTTCTCCTGGGGTTTTGTAATCGCCTTCATGAATAAACAATTGTGTGTATAACTCCTGCAGTTGCAGGATTTTTGTTTTGTTTTGCCATACACATTCATCTGCTTCATTCTCTTATTTTTGTCTTTTGTGAGCCCTCTTTTAGTTGATTATCTTATTCTGGGGTCTGTACTGGATAAAAAGCTAGATTGGAAAATTCAGTTAAAGGCATCCAACCCAAAAAGTGGCCCCTCAATCCAAGCCAAGTGACAAGAAAAGCATCACTGACTCTGCCCTGGACTAGGAATATGAAGGCCATGCCCACCCTACACAGCATTTGGCCCTGAGTCCTGGATACAATATAATAATTTTCTCTCTGTGTCAAGAAGTAGGAATTACCTTTAAAGGATCAAGGCAGTGTGAGAATTTGTGGCATCACCAGTCCAAGTGATGCCCTTGCAATGTGAACCTGTGTTGCACAGCTGCTGCCATGGCACGTGAAAGTGTTTGAGAACGCTCAAAAATCGGGACAAAAGTGGGACAGGAGCAGCCAGATCTGCTGTAGTCTCATTCACACTGCTCATTGGGAAGATGTCTGGACTAAATTGTTTCCAGAACTGCTGACAGGTATTGTTTCAAAGGGACCAAATTCATTCACTCAAAAAATAAGAGCTGAGGAATGAATGAACTCACCCAGTCCTCCACCATCCTGAAAGAAAGAGAAGGAGAATTGGCGAAAAAAGAGAAGGAACTCGTGGGCTGAGATCAGAACAGTTTAATAATTGAGATAAGAACAGTTTAATAATTGAAACAAAGTAAAAAATAGTAAGAATGCTAATGATAATAATAATTAGAACGAAAAAGATAGAGAGTGAGAGAGAGGAATAAACCCCAAGAGAAACAAGCGATGCACAAGTGTTGCTCACCACCCTCTGACTGATGCTCGGCAATGCCTGGTCCCTCCTGGCCAATTCCCCCGGATTTTATGTCCTGAGCATGGCTCTATGGTGTGGAATATCCCTTTGGCCAGCTCAGGTCAGCTGTCCTGGCTGTGCTCTCTCCAGATTTCTTGTGCAGCTCCTTGCTGGCAGAGTATGGGAAGCAGAAAAGTCTTGGTTTAGAGTAAGTACTACTCAGCAACAACTAAAACATCAGTGTGTTGTCGACACTGTTCTCATGCTGAACACAGCACCTACCACTCACTAATGGCTCTATCTCAGCCAAAACCAGGACACTGGTAAGAGTCAGCTAGCAAGGAGGTTTGCAGTCCAAATTCTTGGGTACCTAGCACTCTGGTTGGCCTCAGTGCATGCATGAGTGGTCATGGGCATCTTTAATTTGCTGGCAAAATGTAACCCAAAATATTGGGTATTGGATTAAGTGTCTGGGGGTTTTAATTATGACATTAAGTTATTCCTTCTCCATATTTTACAGGCTCAGAAAGGAGGAACTGTCCTGGTGATGTGGCTGTTGGGTAGGTAAGTTTCATCCTTAAATTTGACTCCAGAAAGGGTAAAAAGGAAGTGGTGAGGATTGTAGCTGAGGGTGAAGAGAGAATTTCTCTGTGGCATTGTGGGACTGTAAAAAAAAAGACTCCAGGGCATGTTAGTGGTAGCTGAATAAGTAAAGGGGTGGTCAGCCCATGGGGAAAAGAACAGCTTAACACAGAAATCCACAATTAATTATTTTAAAATATAAAATGGCAATGACTGGCATTGAGATTTGGCTGCAGAATGTCAATCCAGACTCTAAGTACATATTGTTGTAAAACATCCTCCAGACCTCCTGGCCACAGACCAGCTTCCCATTTCATCAGCCACGAGGAAGAGCTGTTGCCTCGAGCTCGCAGGTATTTATTGGTGTAAACACAATTCTGCACACAAAAGGAAGAAAAAGAGCTCAAGCATCATCTAACAACATACAGAGAGTTGCTAAAGGGAGTTCTGAATGCCTTGGTAGGCACAAAACTATTCAGGGCTAAGATTTGTAATGACCTTGTTGTGTCCTTATGAAAGATAATAGCCTGAGATATGCTGTATTACTTGTATTCTTAGCAGGCTCAAGCTTTCAAGCATTTTCAAGTAAAAACTCATTTGTTGAAGTCCCTTATATATCAGATAAGGCATCCAGTCACTTCCTTCATACTTGGATTACGTGTTTCCCTTTGAACTTAGAAATAGTAATGAGCTGATATTTCACAAAAATAAGGTGTGCATGGGTGACCTGGGGAGGTGCTCATTATTAAACCATGTAAGAATAAATAGATGCTCTACATAGAAGTCTTTATCTTCTTAGATGTTAGTGGTGATGTCTTACTGTTAATATTCAGGAATTAATGAGTTTCTGAGTGCTTTCCAATCTATTCCCAAGTGTGCTCTGGTCCCCGGAAGGGCACTCCTGGAGACCCCCCTCTTCACCATGACATTGCCTTTGCTTGATTCTGCAGGAGACTGGCCCCCTACGTGTCTCTGGGCAGATTTGCACTGGAAACCTTGATTTCATCATTTTCCTCCATTCCTGTCTAAAAAAGCCAGCTCTCTCACCTACCTCAGCCTGAAGAGGGTGATTGCTGGACACGCAGCAATTGCGGGGATTGCAGGAAAACAATTATTCTAAGCAACAGAATACTTTTAAGGTGATTGCTTATAAGAGAGGCTTCCCTCATAATTGTGCTTTCAAAACCAGGTAAGCCATTAGGAGGGTAATTATTTTGATGAATTCTGAACCACTAACAGTTATGATGGCTCAAGAAAAGCAGCCCTAAAATTGTAGAGTCCTGATTCTGCAGATGCTAAATAGTGCTGGCTCCTTTCAAATCCTACCAAATTCAAGGGAGAGCTGAAGGCATTCATTTTCTCACAAAGTCAGGATTTAAGAAGAACCCTTCTTTTCCCTAAACATAATCTCTCTTGTTTGAAGGGATCAGGGGGCACCCTGAAGAAAATGACAGGAATATGAAAGGAGAATTCTTTTTCCTTCACTGAGCCATTAGTACTGACAGCCATAAACCCACATCTGGGACCAATACACAAACATTAATAACCAGCCATCAGTGTAGTTTTACCAATTAGCGCTAATTACATTTCATTAGAAAGATTGGCAGTGTGGGGAGGATGGAATTTGAACTACTTTTTTGTTTCCCACTGACCTACATAACAAATGAAAAGTTTTAGTTAACAGAAAACCACCTTTTTTTTTAAATTTCCATCAATATAGTTTAGAGGACATCACAGAAGTAAATGATACCTGGCTAATTTGAGAACTGGACCAAATCACACTTACTGAACACATGGACATTTTGTACTCTTCTGATTACAGCCAAATTGAACTTGTCACTAGTCCTGTGACTACATTTGGCCCTTGCTTTCCAGTAAACAGTAATTTCCAGCAGAAGAATGTAAAACTAAAGAGTTCCAGGAGCTGAAACAATTTAATGTGGTTATGAGTGCTTTTCATTTCATCCCCCCAGACCAGAAGAGACTCAAAAACACAAAATGCAATATGTAGTGTTTGATTTGCTGCACCATTCTGAGCCCTGAATAGTATTCATCACCCTTAAGTATAAACTCATGATGAATTTCCCTATGCCCACAGCACACTTGGCACATTCATTTCCTCTGCCTTATGATACCCAAAGTTCTGCATAAGAGGACCCCAGTATCTTTCACCTCCAGCTTATAAATTCATTACTCACTGGTCTGTTTAAATTAAGGTGCTCAGCCCCATCCATTTACCCCCAGAAAAGTTCCCAAATCCCACTTTCTGACCTTTCCATCAGTCTGGCAGAAGCAGACCTGAGTGCCACGGTGACTTTGGGGTGGGCAGCACAGTCCCTGGCACAGGGAACTGCACAGGGACAGCAAGACACAAATTCCTTCCCACCACTGCCTGAACTTGCAGCTACAAGCAAGTCACTCAGGCACAGCTCCCCCAAAAGGTACCTACATTCAAAACTGCAGCCTCCAGTGCCCACTCAGCTGCAGTTTAAGTCAAAGGCACTTCTCTATCTCTTAGCAAATATCCCCAGGAGTTTGTGGTTGCGTTTCAGGCCGTGGACTCAGCCCTGGTGGCTTATTTGGTAGAGTTGTACCTCTGTGTGCTGGATTCACAGCAGCTTTCACAATGCTTCTGATAAGGAAAATGTCTTTCAAACCAGAAGGGATGTGCCTTCCTTTGTCCAAAACAGAGAAGCTGGGCTTTCCACTCAGGTGCACAAGAAATCAGCCTCCATGGCCCTTGGATTCTGGCCCTTGCATCTCATGTGTCTGCAGAGTTGGTGTAACCAGAGTGTGTTTGCTAGAAGCATTTTACTAAGCCATGTAGAAAAGTAAAAAATGGTGCACTACCTTTTCCTTGGATGGAGAGCAGCTTTATGTATTCCTTGAGGACACCAGGAAAGAAGAATAAGGAATAGCTGCAAAATCCCCATGAAAGAAGAGAATGAAAGAGCTGAAGCAGATGTGTTCAAACATATTCTTTGAAAAGCTGTGACAAAAATAGAGCAGCTGGTTGAGAACCCTTCCAGTGCAAATACCTGGACCTTTACAATCCTGAAGGTAGAATAACAGCAAAAGTTAAAATGTCACAATTTTATAGCACTGCATAATGACTTCCTAAGATGTTAAGATTTTTTATATTGAGTCCTACCTAAATGCCATGCAAAACTGTAGCTTCATAACATATGGTCAAATATGAATTCAGGGAATTAAGAATTAATTTACATCTATCTTATATATCCCGTGTCTACACATTTTTATGTTTCTTGGTAGGCATGCAGCAATTTGCATTAACTTCATTTCATAGCAAAACCTTGGAAAAGCTGCTAGAGGATATCTCTGTCAGTGTTACACTAGAATTTTTGTAACTTCCTCTGGCATCTGTTCTGATGCACATACTAAAAACCACAGTATCAGGCTCCAGAACTGTTCCAAAAGTCCACAATGTGAAGCAACAGCCATATAGTGTGAATTAGTGCAGCCAGAAGAAGGGGAGCAGAAAGAAGGATCTTAGACAGAACTCGATATGAGCGGACCTTGAAGATGCAGAGATTTGGATTTGAGCTGTTCTTGTCTTTAATTTCCATGTTTATTTTCTACCTTTTTCACACAGACACAAAAATAACTCTCTTCTGCTGTAGCCACATTACCACTGAGTTGTGCCAATTGTATCAGCTGTTCATCTGGCTCTCAGTACAGGCAACAGTTCAGGTTTGTTCAGGTTTCTCCCTGCATGTGATCCTTTTCTTCCTTTTTGCTGATGCATTTTTGTAGTTTAATATCTGTCGGTTCTTATCAGGTGAGATAATAACAAATCTAAAGCTATCAGGAAAATACATGATCCCCATTCCTGCTTGCGGTTGCCACCCTGAAATTCATAGCAACAAGAGGATTAGCTTGAATTGAAGACTAGACTAGATTAGGTTCGATTAGCAGTTCTCCTTTAGCAAAAGAAACTCTAAAGAAAACAAAACCCCAAACAAACAAAAATAATTGAAAAAAAAAAAAAAATATATATATATATGTATCAGCAGTTCCAAAAAGGAGGGGTGAAAGCAGGTCAGGAAAGGCCAGCCAGCCCTGAAGGCTGTGCATGGAGTTGTGACTTTAGTGGATGTCCCTGCCCTCTCTGGTCCATTGAGGCAAGGCCGTGGGTAGGCAGCAACAGAAGGTGAGAGAAGTGGGTGAGGAAAAAGGAAATTGATGGAACACAGGGTATTACCCTGTGATAATCTGTTTGGGAACAGAAAACATGGGAGTGGGAGCAAACCTCCACAGTCTGGAGAAGGAGAGGGCAGCATGGATCAGAAAGATCTCGGAAATGGGGCTGCCTTCCTCTTTTCTTCATGTCCCTGCCTTCTCTTCACAAGGTCTACTGCATCCTCCAGGGACAGCAGCTCCCCAGAGCAATGGCTGAAACCCAGCCTAGCTACACAGAGAAAGGAATGCTGCCTTTTTTTGTCATGCATAAGATGACTTTCAGATATTTAGATCCCCATGGGAGTCATCTAATTCTTCATGCTTGCTAATGAAAAGCAAATCCAGCCAGTTTAGTCTTCCTCAACAGATTAATTGTCATGATATTAATTATTCCATTTTATGAAGTTTGGTGCCATTTAAAGCTTTGCCCTTCTTTGTACTTAGGTGTTAAGGCTATATTAGTTATTTTTTTAAAGTGTAAAACACAAACTGAAACATAAACTAACTTTTTTTTGGTATAGGAATGCCAAGATATTTTTGGTACAATAAAGCATCAGGTATTAAATACATGGATGGGACAATGGCAAAATGTCACATACATGGATGGTGGTGAGATGACAAGAACTTCATATGACAGGCTTTCAAAATCTAATGCTAATTACATCTTCATCAGCTCAGAACTTCCATGTGTCCCTGACCTCTCTATTTCTTTCAGTTGCCCCAATATATTTTGTATACTGAAGCTCATTAGTGTCTGGTTAAACAGAAGTTTCCAGGACATCCAGTTTACTTTTGTTGGTTTGCTCAAACACTCAGTTACTTTCCATGTGAAAATAAGATTTCCAGCTATCCAAATTGAACTTGTCAACGTCAGCTAACCAACAATGATTTCTCAGAGATTTTTTTTCACTTGGATTTCCCCTTACCTTCATTTGAAGTCCCTTCATAACTGTACTTTTTCTCATGAAAATACTTCAGCAGCACATTTTAAGCACTTCACAAGATTCTTTAAGGTATGAGCGAGGTCTTCAGATTTCTCACACTGAGAGTATTAAAAAGGAGTTTGTTTGAGCAGCTCCAGGGCCACCTGGCACAGAGAAGGCTGAGCAGGGGCAGGACCCCTAGGTGGTCTAGTGATCATTCTACAATTCTATGGTTCTGTTCTGTGACAGGGGCATGCCTGAGCTGGTGGCCCATGTGGTCTGGACCTGTTCAAGCCACCTCTGTGCTCACCACAGAAGGGAAAGCAGTGCTGGGCAGAGAAGGGCTTGGCTGAGCTTGGAGCAGCAAGGAGAGGAGGGTTTTGAGTGCCCACCTTTGCCTGGCGCTGCTCAGCTCTGCTGAGCTTGGAGCAGGGAGGAAGAAGCCTGTGCTGGGGTGGAAAAGGCTTTGCTCAGTCCTGACAGGAAAGGGCAAGGAAGAAGCAGACATGCCTCTCTTAAGAGGTGGTTCCTTCTCTTCTTTGGAGCTACAAACTTCAGGCTTGGCTTCACTATTGAGAAGTTCATGGTAGTCCCCTTTTCAAAGGGATTTCTCCATGCTAATGAGGGCAGCAGCCATCAGTCCCAAGGCTGGGCTGACCTGCCCCTAAAGAAAAGCCCAAACTGCCTTGTGCCCAGCCTGGTTTCCCTCTCATGTCTTTTTGTCCCTCCTCCATTCACCACACCTCATAAATTCTCATCTATAATTGATCGTTATAGGTTGCCCTTATTTATTGATTGTATATCACTGCTTATTCCTAATTACTGCTTTCATTTTTTTTTCTTCAGAATCTGGCTTTCAGGCAATGCTGTCATCTTTCTTGGCACTGGAATCACAGCTCTTTGGCTGTTTAATGAGCTCTTCTTGAAAAAGCTCACAGTTCTCCATCACATTTGCTCCATCTCAGCTTTTTTTTTCTCACTATCACTCTCTTCATCTGTGGGAAACTAGTCCTTTCAAAACACTAAAAATGTGTAAAAGTCTGTTTTCTTTTTGCCCACTGTAAATACTGGCAAGCAGTTATTTCCATTCTATGGCTGACCACTTAGCTTTACCTGTAAAAGAAGGGTCCAGACTAGATTTGTTTGGGATGGGTGTTTAAGATTAGAAAGTTACACTTGTAACTTCTAGAAAAAAATTGCCTTTGGAATAATCTTGAAGGATATTGCTGCTCTTTCCTAACAGAAAGATTATGAAGAAGAGGGGGACTGTGAAATTTTGTAGTAACTGATTTGAATCTGGGAGTTCTTGTTCAGTCCATCATAGTCAAGTCAGAAATTATTTTTCTAACATTTGAGACTCTTTGGGTAGCAGGTTGTATCTCAGAGGATGATTTATTTATAAATCTGAAGAAAAGGATTATTTATGACTGCAAATGCAGGATAAATTGTGAAATTTTACCTATAACCAGAGTTACAAAACTTCAGCATATATTTTATTCACAAGCTTCCTTCCTTTTGCATTATTTAGCAAACATAACGTTATCTCGTTATGTGTGGTCTTTGCCCCAAAGAGTTTGCAGTCTCATTCAGGCACCAAAGATTTTTTAGCAGAGGAAAGCATAATGAAGTAATTAGTTTTGAAATAAACAGACATCATTGCAGATTAGAGAGGATGTGCATTAATTAAAGCATCATCCAGAACCCTTCTCCTGCAAGGCACATGCTCTGCACCAGTCTTGGCTAAAGATGTTACAGAAAGGACTTCACTGAAAGCAGAGACATTTCCCTTTGGATTATGACTGTGAAGTCATTTTATCCAAGCCAAGATCTTAAGTCCATCAATAAAACTGAAAGGAGAGTGATTTCAAAAGCCATACATTATGTTTAGCCCTCCTTACAATGCACTCAGAGCACTTCCCCGTGGTTTGATTTTGCTGGGATCTGAAACCATTGAGGTGCTCAGCCCCAGGCAGAGTTACAGCACACAGGGAATTATTCCACCACAGTTCAGTGCCATTTACCACGCCTCATCATACAGACAGTCCCTGAATGCAAATGGGAAGAATAATTTCATTAAATCATTTTTGTAACTGCATAATTTTAGTAATTAAAACCTTTACTTATACCTATTCAGGAATGAGCAGAATGTTATATTAATGCACTGCACTGATTAAATTTTTAACGTTGACTGGTAAATTTAGGGGTGATGCAAGACATAGTTAAACATCTTTGAGGAAAAAATGGTCAAACAGCGTTTTGATTAGTACAAATATGTGGGAGTTGTCTCCTCAAATTTAGTTTGGTGGGAACAGATGGGCTTTTCCACGTACGTGATTCTGTGGCTATTTTGCTGTGCTTCAGATGTTTCTGAGGCACAGGTGTTTCTAGGCAACATTTACAGAATTCCCAGAGGAAAAATATCAGCATAGGAAAAGCAAAACTAAAAGCTGCTTGACCCAGCCCCTGTACTGAGTTAGCATGTTGTCTACTTCTTCAGGCATTCAAGGCCAAAGAAATATGCTTATTTATTTCTTCGGGCTTTGTGTCAAGATTTTAAGTTATGATTTGCAGAAACAGTAGGAAACCCAAACAGAGCAAAGCCCAAGAGATATGTAAGGGAGCACTGAGATGAAGACATTCATCAAATACTGATAATCATTCAGTCATCTCCATAAGCATGGACAGGACACAAAAAACAAATGCAACAAAGCACATGCAGTACATTAAAATCCTGATTTTATATATATTTCATCCTACCAAAAAAGCCCCTGGATATCTCACACACAAAAAAAATGCATGTAAGTGAACAAGGCTCAATACAGATTTAATCATAATGTCTGATCCCAGTTTAGTTTAAAGGAAAATGAAAGAAGTCATCTCACCTTTCATAATTCATTAGAAATGTAAGTTAGACACTACAATTGATTCAGAGGAGTACATGACACTTTTTTTCATTGCCTCTTCTCTATTTCTCTGCCAGAAAGCTCTTATATCTCAGCTTCTTACAAGATTGTTAAATTACTAGTCAGAAGAACAAACCTTTCAAAAGATTTAGAGGTTTTACCTTCTGGATTATATACCATGGTAATTTAATGCTAACAAGCTGCAGTGCTGACTAAGGCAATTTGATTCGTAAGAATTTATGGGCTATTCGGAATACATCCCAAAGCATGATTTCCATTATCTGACAAATTGCTCTGTGAGAAGGAGGGCTGATGTTGCATCCGTGTCCCCTTCCCATCCCAGGCATCCCAACTCTCTGCTTCCTTCAGCAGCCCTTGGCTGTGGCAGAGCTGCAAACATCCCAGCCATTGCTTCCGGGGCCAGACAAAACCTGCAGTGTGTTGATTCTACACCTAAAACCAGCTTGCACAATAGAAGGAAGAAGAGTTTAATAATCCTGGTAGAAAGAGGCTTTCTTTTCCTGGTCCCTTCACAAGTCTGTTTATTCTCACTGCTATCCAAGCAAAGGCAGGATTGCCACAAAAGCTTTAGGCACCTGCTGGAAACCAAGATCACAAGTCCTTTGTAATTCATGGGGATTTGCCTTTGGCCCCAGCAGTTAGAGGATCATTATTGAAATCTTTCAGCACTCTGTTTGCTACTGCTCTTACTAGCACTGGTTATCTCGACTGGAACTCCTACACTTGATCACATTCCATCTTTAGAAACAGGAAAGTCCCTGGGAATACACAATTCTGAGAATATACAATTTACAGTTTCACCTTACCTGCTGTGACTACAAGGTACAAAATAGTAAAGAAAAAGACATGACAACAAAAGAGTACAGTGGGGTGAAATTCTGTTTTCTCACCCTGGAATCACTCCCAGGAGCTATGCAGCTGAAGTAAGTGGATTTACACTCAAGTAGATTAGAGCAGATTTAGTTCCTAGACTGTCACCCATATCTACCTCTTATCTCACCATTGTCATTCTTGCACTATACTGTTAAAAATATTGAGGAGTGATACCTTCATTTAACATTGTCCACAGATATGTAATTCCAACTGTACCACAACGAGGCTTTAGCTGCTGCTGAATTGGGCTTCTACTTTGGTTCTTTTAGGAAAAGAAGATGTTCATAGCCTTAACAGTTTTCCTAACCATTGTCCAAAGTGCTTCTAATTCCTACCAACACTACTTTCACTTCAGCTCTGGCCAAGCAACATCTTAGATGGCTTTGGGAAAGGAGAAATGCAAAGTGGCTTCTGTTCTTTCCACTAGCAGAGCAAACGAGCATCCTAGGACTTCTGGTCTGAGCCATTTTCTTTTCAGCCTTTGCAATATCTTTATCACCTCTGGCTGTTACATTGCACATCCATCTGTGATAATCATTCTGGAGTCATTTCGAGCACTTGTTACTTGGTATTCAGGTGCAATTGTTGTCAATAATTCTAAAATAGAAATGTTGCTGCACTCTGAGAAGCTAAACTGCTTAATGCCCTGAGATTGAGTCTCCCCTGCCTGAATTCTCTTGGTGTTTAGACTGGCCCTGCCAGCTCCCCAAAAGTTTGCTGCCAGCTTTGTTTATCAGAGACTGCAATAACTAATTTCCTATGGCTTTCCTGTGATGATGGATTAACCTCTTCAAGGATCTGAGGGAAGACTCCAGCTGTGAAAAGCACAGCCAGGGTGAGCATTGCCATTGCAGGCACTGAGGAAGTCTGAGAGCCCACTGCCTGCTCAGAGAATTCCAGAGTGAGCACTTCCATGTAAAGTGCTTCACACCATGCTCAATTGCCTAGAATTACACATTGGAAACTTAAAGGCTGTGCATCAACACCAGTAAAATAAAAGGTTTTTATGCACAACAGAAGAAATACTTGACCAGTCTAGTATTTGTGGGAGAAATAATCTTCAATCCCATTCTAACTGCAAAAGGAGGAAATCAGTTAAAACCAAATTGCATTATAGTGTTTATGCTTATGTCTTGCATAAATTTCTTGCTCTCTATAAAGTCTGACTCTGATGAGAAGGAAAGCTGTGTTAGGAATGATTATGTGCTTATTTTCATAGAAATTATCCACCAGTTTCTGAAGAAAACAACAGAGAAACATGCTTGAAAGATACCAGTTCTGACATCACGTTGCTGCACTCGTTTTCTTCTACAAATACCAAAGTCTTGAGATAAATCTGAAAGTTCTTTAGTCTCTTGGACAAAAATTAACATACTCAATCGTGAAATTGTAAGTTTCATACTGAAAACTCAAAAGCTATGGGAAAAACATCCTTTTGTGGCAATATTTGGGTTTATGTTATGCAGTCACTGAAGAATCTGATCTACAACAGCAAGAGTGGGTATACCACCCTCTGCAAAGCAGTCAGATAAGCACTCCTTTGAGAGAGAAGCCAGCAAGCTGCTGGTTCTCTCTCTTTACCCTCTCCCCACTGGCTAAAACACATAATAGCAAAAAAACCCAACCTAAGCCCCTAAACTAAACAAAACACGGATGTAGTTCTACATTTGATTTAAATAAGCATTTGTTTGAAACCTTGCAAGCCTTCGTATCCAGCAGCACTAAAAAGCCCGAAGCAGAAAACACATCAAAAAGCAATCATAACTCACATCCAGGTACAAAAGGATGCTGCTCTCCATGTGCAGTTCAATAAGTCTTATTCAAATAACTTCTGAAAACACTGGCCCATATTCTACTGCTAATCCCAGAACAAAGAATGAAAAGGTTACTTCATATACATCTCAACAATCTCATCTAGTTGGGCTTGAAGAGAATAAAGTATTTTCTAGGCATCTTGGACAGGATGTCCAAATTTTAAATCCAGAGGGGGTGATTAGGCATCATGAAAAATTTTAACATTTTCCCTCTTCATCTTTAGTATTCTGTTTGCATTACATAGTGAAGTTCTCATACACCCTAGTGCCAAGATTTTGGTCTTCTAGATAATGCCCTGCAGATTTGCTGGACAGAGAGATAAGCAGAACAAGCAGTTTCTTGTGGGGTGTATCTCTGCTCCCACTGCTGTGAGGATACTCACTGTAAACATTAATGGTCTTCTGTGTTGCAGGAATTTGAGTATCTCAGTACTCAGACCATTTATTGACTTTCAAAATCTGTATGGCTGAATTATAGGGCACAAAACAAATATTTTATATTTAAATACAGCAAACAGGGAATGCCACAGTGGTATAATGACCTGGATTTCTTTTTACAACAGGAACATTGTTTGCTGCAACCATTGCAATAGAAATATAACTGGGTGAGCTTGCACGTTATTAATTCCTTTTCATTGTGGAAAAACCTAGTGATAATATATTTTACTTTGCCTTTCTAAAATAAGCTTTAGTTTTCTTTAGTTGAATCCCTTAACATCAGGGGAACTGTTCAGCTGAACTGGTCATGCTGAGGCATAACAATTCAGAAGCTGAGCAGACAGTAATCTAATTATCCCCCAACCTCTACCACAGATCAAATGTCCCTGTGCAAAGGTTGGTGAGTGTGACTAAATGACAGTGGAAATCTTGTCCATTCAGCCTCTTCAAGCTAGTTATTGCACTAGGGATCAAGTAACAGTCCCAAACTCCAGCTTTCACACTGCCTCCTGCAATTTCAAAGTAGCTGGATGTAATCTGAACATACAGATGAATTTGCATCCTTTCTAGATGGCATTGTGCAAATTATGTCTGCTTTCTCCAGAAAAATTGCAGCCAAGAGGATTCATGTATTTAATACTATCAATGTCTTGTGGCTGCCTCTTCAAGGGAGGTGTAGCAGCAGGCAAGGCAGATTACACCAGCAGAGCAGTTCCCTGCAAAGCCAACACTTCAAAGTGCTCCTGCCTCCCTGGGGCTGTTCAGCAGGTGGGATCAGGCTCCTTGGCAGAAATCCTCTCCTCTCCCTTCCATGTTGATGTCCAGACCTGGTGTGCAGCCCACTGATGTACTCTCAGTGCTTTCCTCCTGCTCTCTATGCAAAACCCTAAGAAAAAGGATTACTGACCTTGAGAAACTTCAGACCCTGTGGCTGACATTTCTGGAAGACATGGAGTAAGAGGCACGTTTGAATAGAGTGAGGGAATAGAATTCGAGAAGACACACTTAGTGGATTAACTCCTCATGGATGTCCTGGGACAAGTAAAGCTAGAGGATAGATTTGGATACTGATAAATCTACATTGGAGGACCACCCAAGCATCTTGTTGTGGTCTGCTGAAGGTCTGAGAAGGTGTTAAAATCCTTGAGAGAAAAGCAGATAAACAACATTTCCATACTGAATTAGATTGCTGACATCTTATTAGAAAAATGTCCCACCTCAAAAGAAAAGTATTTTTCATCATTTCATCAGTTTCCTAAGATATCTGTGATGGCTTGCATAGCACACAGACCACTATGTCTCACTCCTAAAGGTCATTGACCATTAATTAAAATTTCACTGTACATCCATCTTTCAAGGGATGTCTCCTCAGCTTGCCATCTGGAAGGTTAATAAGGCACAGATTCGCAGGCTGTGCTGCAGTGCTTGGATCCAAAGATGGATTTCAGACACCACTGACTGCAGCAGCTGTTCAGAGCTGCATTTTGGGTTGTTTGCATAGGAAGGACCCTTCTGAAAATGTGGGTTCAGTGTCAAGGCTTTCGCAGGGTTCCATTCCAGTGCTGGAGATGCCAGTGTTGACTACTCGAGTGCTGGGCATGCAAATAATCAGAAAGGGTCTTGTGAAAAGATAAAGGGATTCTCTGTGGCCATCTGGGTGGAGAGAGCAACTGAGTCACCACCTGGGACTGCTTTGGCAAGCAAAGAGCTTCAGCCAGTTTTGGTGCCACCTTCCCTTACATGACATTGAGCCTCAGGGCTGGAATTCAGGGGCAAGTAGTAACACAGACACCTTCTCTTTTAGCACCAGAGAGAGAAACATGAGCAAAAGCTTCCTGAACAGTGGGCTTCCATAGCTTCTCTGTGACACTTCTGAGTGTTTTCAGGGAATTTCTGGTGATGGAGTCACAGCTATGGCACTGGAAATACAAGCCCCCTGGGGATGGCATTCCTAAGCACGTTTAACCCAAACTCTTCCGATGGTCTCAGCTCTCTCTTTTCCAAAGAATATCCTACTTCATTCCATCTTTTAGCATTAAATAGCTGATGTTTTCTTGTGCATGGCATTTGTAAAGGTCTCCAAAGCAACAAATCCTGAACTTTAATATTGGTGTGTGGCTTTGTCTTCCTCTTACAGCCTCAACAATTTGCCCATTCTTTGTATCCACACCCTTGTCTAAGAGGTGCAGAGGAGCACAGTCATGTGTAGCCCAGGAATGCTGCTCATGCTTGGAAAATGGTGTTGCACACCTCACCCTATAACCCATGTAGGGCTGCAGTCTTCTACCACACACAGATTATCGGGCACAGAAGGACAAAGACACTTGATCAGGCTGAGCTGTCCCCTGTGCACGGAGTCTTGTTTCCTGGTAACATGTTACAGCCCATATAATAGAAAAACAGCATCCAGAACTGTAGGCAGCGTTCCCCGGAGAGGAAAAATTTGCAGCTAGAGAAGAGGCTGCTATTTGGTACATTATTCTGGCACTGCTTAGCATTTTGTTCTATTTTTGCTTGGCAAGATAGCTTGTGATAAAGAATGTCTCACCTTATCAGCGATGGACAGCAGCTGCTGCACGGGGATGGGAAGTCTTCAGGTGATCAGCTGCACTGGGAATAATTTGAAGAGATGAGAGTTAATTAGTCCAGGATAAACCAAGAAGGGATCTGATTAGCCAGGGTACTAAAAGCCAATTACTTCCAGAACACAGCTAAATGTCTTTACAAAGCTAAAAAAAGACAGCATCTGATAGCTTTTCCAACACATGAGCTCTGATCACTGAAAAAATGACCTCTTCTTGCCCTCCCCCAAAAATTTCATTCTGAATGAGGGCAGACTTGGGAGACATTTTGCTGATTTTTTTGTTTGGTTTTTTTTAATAAGTATCTTCCTCAGGGGTTTGTAAGATACCAGCTACTCATGAGCAGGCTTTAATGTGCAGAGAAACTCATCACCACAAAGCATGATTTTTTTTGGAGAACTGCTGTTAAGAGCAAATTGATCTCTCTTGCTAAGTCAAGTTGTCACTTCTTTCCGTGGAGCTGGAACTCAGGCAACTCGGCCATCCTGGGAACTGCCTCAGGTCAGCCTCCTAACAGGTCCCCTCTTCTCTGGCAAGAAGAAAATGTCCTGTATGTAACTAATGACGTGGCCATCTTCTTCCCGTGGGCTGCACATTAAAATATCTACTAATTCTGTTTGTGGCTGAAACATTAAGAAATGCGTTTCTGGACATTCAAACATGTTCAGTATCTTGTGCAGCGTGTATGAAAACAAAAGGATGCTTAAGGCGGGAAAAGCTGAAAATGTGAGCAAGAATTGGACCATCTGTGGGCTGGTTTGTGGCTGCCTCTGTGGCTGCTAGCATTTAATTCCAGCTGGACTGTCAGCTCCTTTCTTGTAAGCACACTGTCAGTGTAAATTGACAGGAATCCCCGGGATCCGAGCTTCGGAATGTATTCCCTTACGCAGCGCTAATTGTTCACAACAGGGCAGATATGGCAGGAGAGGATGTTTGACTAATTGCATATAAAATTGCACCCAGGCCAAAAAGCAGCTAGAGAAGAGGCAGTGTGCAATTTCAGATAGGGAGAAATGGGATCACATGAATGCATGAACTCAGCCACTTAGGTTCTGCTTAAATTCTCCCTGTAAATACCCAGCAGAATTTGCAGCGCTGTAAGCCTGTGCTCTGCGTGAATGTGAATTTCATCCCTAGCATGCATAAACTGTGCCTTGGATAATTTATGAGAATAGCCACACGGGGTCACACCAAAGGTTCCTTTAGCTCAGCATCCTGTCTCTGAGGCTGAACAGTGAAAGGTGTTTGGGAAAAAAAGCAGGAGAAATGGGATAAGCATAGCATGCTCCTCCCCCTGGTGTGCTCTCTATTTGCTGACAGTCACTAGTTCAGTCTTCTCTGGAGGCTGCTCCTGCTTCCCAGAGCTTAATAGCCCATGAGAGACCTTTTTTACTGATTCTGTCTAATTGCTTCTGCTGCCCATTCTTGCTTCTATCCAAAACATCCTGTGGCAAGGAGGTGTACAGTTTAATTATATGCTGTGTGCAGATGTTATTGGTTTCATTTATTGTGATTAATAATTTCATGTGTTTTTCACTAATTCCTGAGTTATAATAAAGAGTGAACAATCTTTTCTTAATCATTTTTGAAATTTGCTCTTCCTCCCATAGATTGCTTTGTATTATTTGGAGACAATTAAACCTTCAAGTGTGCCATTTCAAATATTAAACTGATAAGAGATCACATCTATTTGTTAACTTCCAGTGGTGAATAGCGGACCTGTTCTGAATTTCAGGTGCTAGAAATGGTCTCTCTTTTAGTGTTCAGGCTTTGAATACAAATTACAGAATGAACCTGCCTCCAGTATTGTTATCCACTGGACTACTGGGATTTAAAAACTCTTTATATCTTTTGTGGTTACTATGGCCAATCTCAAAGTCTGCTATGTCTGTGCTATGTAAGTATAAGGCTGCTTAAAAGGTGCAACATTTCAGTGAAAATCTCCCCATGTTCAGACACAGAGGTTTCAGTAGGCCCCCAGATGGGAAGACCAAAAGGAACCCAGAAAGCTTGGATCTAAAAGAAAAACAATCCTGTTTCTCTTTTCCCCTCGTCTCCACGTGCAATATTGTGCAAAATGCTGCTATGAAGGTCTCCCTCTGCAACTGCTCCACCCATCATTGGCTTCTGCATCTTATTCAAAGTCTCACAGATACCCTGTCTCACTCTGTGCAGTGTACCTGTCTCCTAATACTGTACCAGATGCATCTTCCTGATTACTTGCCACGGGCAACCATCATTTTTCCTTTCTCAAGGGAAAGCCATATTCATACATTAATTCTCCACCTTCGTGACAGAGTCTCTTCTTGTTATCAAAGCCCCTCGTATAAAATACACAAAGGGTAAGAAATGACAGAAAATCAGAGTATCTGCATTTTTTATTCCTCTGGCACTGGCTTGAGTGGTTGCACAAAAACACAAGCCTGGAGTTTTTGAGGTCCCCAGCTCACATAACCCTCATATCTCTGCTTCTGTTAAAGACTTTGTTCCCTTCTGGCCTGTCTGAATTGGAGTCACAAAGGCAGGAAAAAGTGATATTTACAGCGCTCCTCTTCTCATTGCCAGTGTCTGGGAATATTAACAAGTCAGTGCACCTTGACAATGGTTCGTTTCAAGTGTGGAGCATTACCATTCTGATCAAGGACAAAGAACCTAGTGCAGTTCACAAGAGCTCAGGTGCTTTAAGCTCCTTTCTAAAATTACATTTCTGCAGACAGCAGACCATTTAGTCGAGTCCTTCTATGCAAGCTGAATGAAATCTTCCAGTTGCAGTTCTGTGTGACCAATAGCGGGTACATCATTTGAGGGGAATATTTTAAACCATCCCATGTGGAAGTTGCTTTCTGACAGCCTGGGCAGTTTCCAGGCTCCAGCACAGAGCAGAGAGCCAGGGCAGCCCCTTTCTCCTCCTCCTTCTGCTGATCCCTCCTGCTGCAAAAGAAAGGAGAGCAAGAGCCCATCAGTGGAGACATTCCCAGCTCTGTCCTGCCCAGGGCTGCACCATGCAGCAGGATGGGCAGGGAGCCAGCAGCTGGAACCATCCATGGCTGTGGCCTGGAGGCTCCTGAGAGCTGGCACATGACCAGGACAGCTTGGTCCAGCCCTTGCCTGCTGCTCCAAGCTGTGTGTCCCCACAGAACCATGTCCAGTGGATGCCCTCACTCTTCCAGATGACCACCATCCATCCATCCATCCTTGCATGACAACACTTGGGACAAGTGAACGCAACTCCTCCCAGCTTCATCTGGGGAGCAGGGACCCATCTGCCTGGTTCTGAGGACAGAGATGAAGCAGGCAGCTCCTGGAGTGCTCAACACTCTTGAGGAGTCCCAAGGATTTCTCTGTCCTGCTGCAGCACGACGGGCACTGACTTTCTCTGGACAAAGGGCAGCAGCACCACCCCCAGTTCTGCAGATGTGTTGGTTCAGGAGAAAAGACCCACCCTGTCTTTCTTCCCAAAATTCTAATGGCAAGCAGCAAGACTCCCACCATTTTCAGACAGGGCAGTCAGAACCCTTTGTTTGGAATCATCCTGCAGAAACCAGGCAGTTCTTAGAGAGCAGCCCTGCAGCAGAAAGGGCACTGGGGAGCAGCCACCCAGCGCCAGCCTCTGGGGCTCTCTGCCCCACATGGGCAGATTTCCACCACCAGGGCTGTGCTGGTGTTTCCTGGTGGCTTTCCAACCCTCTGTGTTCCCTGAGGGACACGGCTGGACTCTCACTCCCTCCTTCCCACACCAGCTCACCCCACTGGCCACACATCAGCTCTGCACAGCCAGGGGCAGCTGAGAGGCATCCTTGCTGCTGCCATCCTCCTCTTCCTCTTCTTCCTGCCCCACTGCCTTCTTTCCACCACTCAGCACCCACAGCTCTCAGGGCAGGGCTCAGACCAGAGACACACACAGCAGGGGAGCAGCTCCTCCCTTTCTCAAGGAATGCTATGGATGGCAGACACACAGGGGAGGAATCAGGACACAGCCAAGGGGAAGGGTCACCTCCTTCCCCTCGTTGCTCTTCACTTCCCCTTGCTTTGGGCTTCACTGCTGGTCCTGATCTCTGATAAACTCGGTGCCACTTTCGGCCTCCAGACTCTGAGCCACTCAGTTTTCAAATCACCTCCCATTCTGCTCAGCCTGCCCACACTTCTGCAGCTTCTCCAGGAGGTTCTGGCATACAGTCCCGAAGTGGACAATGACCACTATACTCCCCTCATGTCCCAGCCCAGACATTTCACCACAGATTATCACGTTTGCAAGGAGGGTTTCCTTTGCTGTATTCATGCTGGCTCCTAGTTCCAATCACCTTCATGTCTCCAGGATGTGCTGTGGTATTCCCAGCATCTCTATGAACATAGGATCTCCTCTTCTTACCAGTTACAATTACAAGTTCAGGGTACCTGGTGATCTTGGTCTTAGTTTTTTGTGGGTTTTTTTTCAAGCCTCTCCAAGAACGTGACAGTGAACACTTCAGCAAACATTTAACAAGATGTGTGGGCTCTGTCCTTTTTAGTCTGAACATGAGAGGTGAAGCAGCAGCTGCATGCAGAGCAGGCATTGCTGAATGACATGAAGTTAATTTGAGCTTGGAAGAGGGGAGCCTTTGACTGGCAGACAGCCCTACACAGTAAAGGCACAGATCTGAACCAGCATGTGTGAGCCCTCAGCCACATTGCATTGCCTATTGCTCCAGGCCCCTTCACTGGAATATGGCTTTGAAACACCCCAAAAAGCCAAGGGCAAGGGGAACAGAAATTTTAGATCGACTCGTCATCAAAGCTATTTTGAAACCTGAATTCATCTTGTGTTTGAGAGCTTATTCCCTTGAGCTATATTCACAGCACCCACTATGGATTGTATGTCCAGGGCATTTTTTCCTTGCAGGCTTACTGTACTATCACCCACATTTCACAAAAAGGGAACAGAGATACTGGGGGAGACTTGCTCAAGGTCAGAATGGGCTGATGTGATAGAAATGGAAAAAGCACAGAAACAATGTGGAAAAGATGGGTCTGATCTATACAGGAGGGACTTGAATGACAGTGATTTATATAAGTATTTATACCAAGCCTGAAACTAAAACAGTGTCAAGATATTTACATTATCACTTCTTTTTATTCTTAATAAAGGCAATGGCTTGGTTTGAAAAATAGAATTACTCTGACCTTAAACATTGACTTGATATTTTCCTTAGGGATTTTTAACTTCTGATTATTATTCCTTACACTTTCTCATCTCATCTTTCCCCTTCTCAAATTAACTGTCATTTATTTATGACACTACCCACGTCTGAGCTGCCAGGATGTCTCCTGTGAGCAGTCCTCCCAAAGCACTTTCCACCAAGGCTTAGGAGCAGGCCTTTTCCTTAGCCTAGCCACAAAAGCCTCCTTCTCTTACAAGAAGATCCAAATATAGTCACTATTTTCAGGGAAGCTCATGAACTAAGGGGTTGCATGCAGCACTTTATAAAAACCATTAAAACAGACCTGCCTGTGGTTTAGCTTGGGGGTGGGTTGAAGTCAATCCCTACACAAGGTGACACACCAGTGTTCCCTCCAGCTGAACAGGACTTCCCCAGGAGCACCTGGGGCCAGCCAGCACTGGTGCAGTGTCTGATACCTGGTGGGGAAAGAAAACCCATTTTGCTGAAAAGAACCAGAGACACAAGCATCAAACGTGATGTGCTCAGAGTCCTCCTGAGAAGCACCATATTATGCCACCAGCAACAGTCCAGAGCAGCAGTGATGCACATCTTGCCCTCAGACTCTTCATAAAATCACAGTGGTTTTAATACAGAGTCCAGATTCAAGCTGCAAGAATAAAATGCTCTGCTTCCTTGGGTAGATCTGTCTCAGCCACAAATGATATGACAAGAATCCTACACTGAGAAAAAAAAAAAGATAAAAGCACATGAAAACTATGTGGCCCGGGGAGGAGAATAATGAGAAAGACCCTCTGTGATGCTACAGAGAGGACCACTGTGCCTGTGTGGAGTGGATGAGTAAAAACATACACTTTAAATTAGTCCCCTGTCAAATGTATGGCTCTTGTTCAGTCTTACTGCACAGGACATAAAGCATCTGCCTGGACCCTGTGGTTCCTCAGCACACTCTGTAGAGGAGCCATTTGTCAAATTTTCCCTAACATATGTCAGCAGCTAGAGAGGAGTCAGAGCTGAGGGTCACCACATCTCCCTCTTTCAGTTTTATCCCTGATGCAGACAGACAGCAGGATCACATGAGTTGGAACACAAGTTAGTGCAGCTCCCAGCACCATTTTGGTTCCCAGTTTGGGCTGTCCAGGCCTCTCATGAACTCAAAAATGCATATGATACAAGTGTGGAGAATTCCTTGATCTGCATAATTTTGGCTTTGGTTGTACTGTTGTCACAGGCAGAATGGAGGTTCAGCTCAAGTTTATTAGAGAAGCCCTTCTGTTGAGTCATGAGGGACAGAAGGAACCCCCTTGTCTTCTAAACTCCTTCCCAGAGAGGAGTCCAGGTGCTGCTGGATCCAATCTTAGCCCAGATTTGTCAATGATTTATGGCTAAATGATTACACAGGTGTTATTGAACCTTTATACAGCTTTGTCCCACAGGGTAATGGATGGCCAACCAAATATATTTATATAAAAATAAATAATTATAATGACTAGACCAAAAGATCTTAATCAAAATTATTTACTACACAGTAGAGGAAGCTATAACTATTAGCATTGTACACTATTTTGAAGCAATATTGAAACAATTATATTGCAGCAAGCAAAACCAATTATTAAGTAGAGATTGATATTACTCACCCATGCCAATGACTGCAGGCAAATCTTTCACTCAGCCTCAAGGAATAGCCTTGAAGGGTGTCCCCACTCCAAGGAGGAATCTCCAAACACACTCCAAGAAGGAATATGTTAGGAGGTGTGAGCCCTGGCATAGGATGCCCACAGAAGCTGTGGATGCTCCATCCCTGGAAGTGCTCAAGGCTGGGTTGGAAGGGGCTTTGAGCAGCCTGGTCTGGTGGAAGGTGTCCCAACCCATGGCAGGAGGGTTGGAACTGGATGGTCTTTAAAGTCCCTTCCAACCCAAGCCATTCCATGACTCTGTGAAGACCCTGCTGTTAAAAAGTGGGACTGTGTTTTTCACATATAAAGTGATTTTCTGTCCCTCATATAACTCCAGGCCAGCTGTGTCAGCTCAGAATCTTTAGATAAGTTATCAGCAGTGTCACTTGCTTGTCCCTTTATATCAGGTACTTTATCAGGTCTGCCACATCTTCACCTCACTCTCAGGATGTTTATCTTTGGGAATGATGAGTCAGGCTGTTTACAGCATCACTCAACACCAAAAGCAGTATGCCAGCTCCCTTCTCCTTTCACTGCTGAGAGCTTTGCAAACAGGGAATTGTTCGAGTTGTTTCCCCCCACCCCACTCCAGGCAGAGCATCCTGCTACAAGTGCCTTTCTGAGCACTCACTAGAAACTACTCACTTAGACTGGAGCCTCAAGTCTATAATTCACTCCTGCTCCCACCAGCCTTGAATTCAGATCAAACTTTTTGAAAACACACAATAGCATTTGCCAATTAACTCATTAGGCCCAGTTCTCTTTAATAGAGGTAACTTACTGGGAAAACTACAAACAGCTATTGAGATCTTTTATACTGCAAGTGATAAAATATTGCTAATTGAGCAATGTTTCATTTTCCTAGGGTGAAAATGTGACTGCAGGGAGGATACTAATCGGTCTGATTCTTGCAGCTCCTTCTGAACTCCTGTCTCTGGAGCTTTTCCACTCCCTCTCTCTTCAGGGAAAAACGTCTGCAAAAGGGGAGAACATTAGTTAACCTTGTGCTTCTCTTGGAGCTCATCAGCAGCGTGATTAATGGTTTGAAGGGAGAAAATCCTTCTTGCACGTACTCAAAGAGTGACCTGAAGGATTGCTGTAATGTACTGTCTCCTACACAGTTTGTGATAGCAGTTACTTGGCCCCATTTGTTCCAAAATTGAAATTTGTGCCCACTTTGTAGCATGCCAGGCAGGGAATATTTTACTGGCCTAAGAGAGTTACCGTTACTTTGAATATCTTTGCTTCTCCTTTATTGTTTAAAAGGCAAAACCACGAGAGGTTTTTGCTTGAAGATTATATTAAAATCATGTCAATATTTTGATTTCAAAAACCTTTCCCGCAAATTAAAATTTTGAGGAAGAAGAAATTGCGTCAATTCATTGATATTCCCATTCTGCTTCAGCTCTCTTCTGAGACTGAAAATGCAGTAAGCCTGATTTGTTTCAACACAGAGGCACTTTCTGACAAAAAGAGCATTTTGAAAGATTATTTCTCAGGTAGCTGTTACAGAGGCAGGCTGAAAGCTTCCCAAGATCTCCCTCTGCCCACTCTGGTACTTCACCATTACTACAACTCTCCCCAACTTATCAGTGCATTCATATCATTGGAATATCAAAATAAAGGGGCTGCTTTGTCATCCAACAGACTCTGGGCTTAGCAGAATGGTTGAGGGAGCTGCTTTGGAGCACAGCTGCATGTAGGAGAGCTGAGTCACAAACTTCAGGTTTGCATTTGGGTTGAACCTTGAGATAATCTGGAAGAGCTGAGGTGCCTGTAATAACCTCAGTGGGGAAGGTGTGCAGCTGTGGGCTGGCATCAGGCAAAGCTAAATGAAAAGGGAGGAATCCCCTGGCTTTCCCTGCACGGTGAGCCTTGTTCATCAGGACTTGAGGAGGTCGGAGAGGTGCAGGCAGTGACACACAGAGACACTCATCATGGGCTGCTGCTCAAGCATTCCCAGGTTTATCTGCAAAATTAATATATTCAGTGCTGATAAAGTAATCCAAGATAAGATAGGAGACAATCAGAGCTGGTCTTATTAGGATGTGATATAATTAATTTAAAATTACTTATTTGTGAAACTGTGATGATCAGTGTTTTGTTTTCTCTCCAGATGACAGGATTATTAGCTTCAGGCTGCCTGAGGGTATGAAGCAGGCAGGAACTGCAGTTAAATAGCAGGCATGCACATGCCACATGTATTACATTAATACCCCTTCCCTTTTTTCTCCCCATCATGCCCCCTGGCCATATCTCCTTGGTCTTTTACTTGTTCGCCCTCTGGAATACATTAAAAAAAAAACCCACTGACAATCAAAGGTCAGTACAGTCACTTACTACTGCTTTTGAACAATATTAATCAGAATTTAATTTCAGCTGCTGCAACACAGTGTGAAATAGAATCACTTTCTTTAAACACCTCCTGAATTTTCTCTTCCAGCCTCCAAAATTTCATTAAAATTACCCAACTGAGCTTTATCTTGCAGTGTTCAGATCACATTCACAAAATGTTTAACAAACGGGATAAAAAATTCTCTGTGATTCTGTGAGAGGACACAGAGAGTCAGTCCTTGATTCCTCTCCCCCATGCCAGGGCTCACCCAAATTTTGTCCCTGGTGAGAGGAGGTTTGCATCAAAGCAGCTGCTGTGAGCTGGGATTTGGCTCCTACTTGGGATCCATCCTGTGCTGACAGTTTGATTCTGCACTCACCTCTGTAAGGAAGCCCCAGCACTGGTGCAAGGTGCACTGGCAGCACAGCTGTGCTGAATATGAAGTTAGGGGCATCTCTTCCTGACTGGATATAAAGGATGCAGCCCCCTGGAAAGCCAGAGGCGATGCTTTATTCTAATTGACTTTCCAGGTATCATGGAGCCCTCTGTCACATTCCAATTTTTTTTCTTAAAGAGAAAAGGATAAGTATTTCTATAAAATCCATAAAGGATTATGTTACATTTTAAACAGTTCCTACCAATTTTAGTGTGTTTCAATGGAGTTATTTTAAAACCAAATTCACATTCTTTATACCTGCTCAGAAATCAGCTCGAATTTAAAGTTTAGTATCAACAAAATCAATACCTAGGAGCTTTTGCAGTCTGTCTATGTTTTTTTAAAGACAGAAGGTGCTACATACAAGATAGAAAAGAACATAATAAATTCCACCAGTTTAAAAAAAAAAAGTGTTAACTGGAATTTCAACAACCATAGTGAAACCATTATAGCAAGGATAGCTCAGACTGTGTCACTCAAGCCTCTCTGGGAGAGGAGATGTTTGCAACACTTTTCCAGCATCTATACACCTTTGGCTCATCCTGCCCCATTTCTTAAGCAGATTTCTCAGTAGAGGACCTTTAAAATGGGGTGGACATTGCTGTGAGGGTCTTTCCCCTTGACTGTCCTCTGACAGAGCCTGTTCGGAGCTCCCAGGCAGCACACATCTCTCCAGCAGCACCACGCCCCAGCCAGACTGGAGCACATTCCAGCAGAACCCGAGGGGAGCTGGAGCTTTCCTCTGCCTGGGAGCAACCGAGCTGGAAAGAAAACTTCCAGAATAGCTCTGCTTAAAAATACCCAGGCCCTGCCAAAAGGAGCTGGCACATTTCCATTTTCACTAGTCCTGCCATGCACAAGTGGGTCTCTGCAGTTAAACAGATCCAGCCTTGAAAATGCTTTTGAAAAGTAGTGATACTAACTCCTTCCTCTGAGTAGGAACTGGTGACATCCCCTTGACTCTGCCCTGTGCGTTGAGTCATGATCCTCATAGTCAAAAATTCATGTCCAAAACTAAAATGAATAATATTTATTATTTTTAGAGATAGCCACTGACACTGGCGCATGTGAGTGTATTCAACAAGGTTGTTTTGAGGATTAGAGCACCCTCCTAATCTGAACTGGAAAGAATGAACTGTTTTATTATCTGATCTGACCTTTGCTTTTATTAGAGTCAAGCTTGTGGCTTCAGTGATAAGTCATGTTTTATTATCTTGTATTCCTGTTACTCCTATAAACCCTGAAAAGTGTGGTCCAGATTTTATTCCCCTTCTTTATCACCAGGGAAATCATGTACTGAGTTCCCAAACATTTATACACTGCAAATTCACTTGAAGCAAAGATGCCACTCAGGGTCCAGGCTGGTAAAAGGCACTGGGGCCTGTTTTGTTTGGTGGAACCTGTATTCAACACAATGGTCTGGGACATCTGCCCAGGCTGATGGGTGGCACTGAGAAAGTTAAGAACTTTTTCACTTGGGAACTGGGCATATAATTTTAAAAGGATATTGTGGGTAACAGAAGACACAGGGCTCTGCCAGCCTGCATGCAGAAGAGCTTTTCCTTTTTGAAAAGGACTCTCTTCTAAAACTCAACACCAAGATGCATGGTGTTGCAATTCCAGCAGAGCAGTCTGTCACACATCAAGAGAGATCCCAAAGCAATGAGATGGATCTGGAGGCTCAGGCAGACCTTGCTGCTGTTTTATACTGGTTTTAATCAGGCTGTGCTGAAAGGCAATTTTTGGATTTCACTGTTTGTGCAGTGCTCATGGATGCGGCACCTGGTACGTGTCTCATCCAATTTGAAAGCAGATCTGTCTCAGATCTTGGTTGTGGGAATGGATGACAGGGAAAATCTCAGGCCAAAGCCTTGTGCTGCTGGGAGTGAGTTAAAAGGGCTAGATGAAAAGAAGCGTTATAGCTTGGGTATCATCATCACTGAGAAGCATGTTTGCAGACAGATATATTTGTCCCTTTGGGCACCCAGATGCTTCTCCCCTGGGGACTGATCTCTGTCAGGATAGCTTTTTAAATTCTAGTGGTTTTTTATTTCATCCCACAAGTAATTTTCTGGAGCTGTTAGAAAACAGGAGTTAGGAAGGGATGCTTTCAGGTGATCTGGGGTCTATAGTCACTCTTATCACCAGACCTGAAAATCAGAGCCATGGGTTGTCCCCATGCTGTGCTTCCTGAGGGAGCCCTACAGACCCAGGAAGGTTATTCTCAATGGGCAGAGACCAGGATTACATGAAATAATTTTAATATATGTTTTAGTGCCCACATGCACACACATTGTAAGGTTTTTTACAGAAAAAAAAAATTATGCCTTTCTATGCTGTCTTCTGCTTTAGAGTAATTGTTACTAATCAAAAATACTTCAGCCAATTCAATAATTGGCCAGAACTGGGCATTGCAAGTACCTTTAATAGTTCCATTGCCTTATAAATCTATAAATAAAGAATAAACATATGAATTATCGCTCTGTAGCAATTATTTAGGATGCAGTAAAAGCAGCAAAGGAAGGAGGAGGAGGAAAAGTGAAATTTTTCTGAGAGGGCACAAGCTCCTCCTGCTCAGTGGCATGTCAGCTCCTCTCTGCTCAGCAAAGCAGAAGCTGACAGGAGGCTCTTGGCAACCCAGAGGGGTGAAATTCAAAATGCTGGTGGTACCTGCAGATGGGGACAAATCTATTCGAGGGAACGTGGAGCAGCACTGGTGTGCTGGAAGGGATCTCTGGTCAATCCAGGGGACCATCCTGTCTCAAAGTTCCCAAGATCAAATGTTTCAGAGAAGCCACACAGATGGAAGGTTATTTTAATCTTCACAGCAGGTTTGCTCTCAATCTCTAATATTAGTGGCCAGCTCAAAGCCTGAAATTATGAAGTTTCATAATTTTTCAAAAGGTGGTTTAACAATAAAGATTAAAACAAAACCACTGATTGCCCTTTTGTCCATACAAATATCTGATCCCTCTTCTCACCTTGCCAAATACTGTAGACCAACTACATCCAGTTACAAGAAGTCCTGCATTTTAGTTAGAATTTTTACAAATCTATTTCCCTTGATCAGGCCTAAGTGTGTTACTTCAGTGTTACATTGAACATCTTCTCCTGGAGTACAGCAGGTGTTTTCTTGAGAGAGCTCCTGGCAAACCCATTGGCTAAGAAAGGTCCTACAAAATTTGAAAACAAAGGAGGAAAAGAGATACAAAATCCACCAAACTATATACTGTGAAATTCTTGTCCAGTTTCAGCAAAATATGGGGATAGCACCAAAAGGATCCAGACTCCAGCTACTTGCCAGGAGTGGTGGAAACCCAGATGCAGCAACGCTGTGTTAAAGCCCACTGGTGCCATTGAGAGATGTGGAACACACTTCAGGTATTTAACTTCAGTATAAGTGAAAGGGAAAGTGCACCACTGCCTGGCAGATGTTTTTGGCAGCAGTGGGATGTGTGTGCTCCCTTGTTGGAACCCTGGAAACTGAGAGTTTTAGACTTTCTGTGCTGACAGGCACTGACACCCAGGAAAGCACTGCTTTTGACCTGAGGCTGTGGAGAAGGCTTCCAAAATTGAATGATAGAACTGGGATCACTGATGTGTAGTTTGAATGGAAGAGTGTAATATCACATGGTGGAAAACTTAGAATTTAAGGTTTTAGAATATAGTAATATATATAGAAAGCAAGATGGAAGTTTTAAGGCAGAGGTTTCTTTCTTCTTCACCTTCTTCTTCGTGGGTCTAGGTGACCTTTTGTAATTGGATAGAAAAACCCACATTGGCCATGGGTGTTTGGTTACTGGGTTAAAAGTAAAAATAATTTAGATGGCTTTTCTCAATTGGACAATTGGCCCTTAAAAGGCCTTGTAGAGAGTGAGGTACATCTCCATTTTTAGCTTGTTAGCTAGAAGTGCTGTGGAACCCACTGTAATGTAGATAAGAATTAATAAACATCTGATCCCAAACAAGAAATACCATCTCTTGAGCACATAATCCCAACTGTGGCAGGAAAAAGGAGATGAAACACATTACTCCTGGACAACCAGACTCCTCACACTGGGATTTTGGGTTATTTGGCCTTTTACTGCAGGTTGTAATTACTGTTGCATGGTTTCATTGTGTGCCTGCCTTCACCCCTGTGTATTCCAGTTACACTGGTGGCATAAATGGAGCTGTTTGGAGGTGGAGGTTCCTTCTATCTCTCAGGTCATTTGAGGGTGATTTTGCTCCTGGTTTCAGGAGCAGTGCCATCTACTGAAAAAGGCTTAGCTATTCCCCAAATTAGATGGTACTGAAGAACACATAGTGCAGCTCCTGGGTATTGTAGGACCAATGAAACTGTGGATGTGCCCTGCCAAAGGCTTCCTCTGGCTCTTGGTCACAGGAGATGTTGACAATGCCCTTCCATCACGCAGTCAGTGTCTCCACAATATTCCCATGGCTTCAGTGGCCCTGCTCAGGCAGGAGCTCTGTGTGAGTGAGGGTATCCATCTGGGCCTGGCAGATGTCCCTGCAGCAGCTGAAGGCTCTGCCAAGCATTCTCCAAGCAGTCTGTGAGGGCTAGCACAAAATTAGGCTGGGGACTGCGCTGGTACAACAACAGCCAGAATAATCTGAGCAATAGATAAAGAACCAAGGGAGGTTCCCCAGTGTATTTAGGAAGAGCACTGTTATGCAATTAAGAAAATTAATTAGATGAAGATGTAGGGAGTGTAGGTTGAAGGCATATTGCAACACAGGCTTGTCTAGGTCTGTGGTACTTTTGAGATCTGCTGGTGGTATAATTTGTTTTACAGTGCCTCTGAATGAGCTGTATTCCCAGATTTCTCTATTTACTATTCCTATGTCATGGAGCATAATTTACTACAAACAGCAGAAAAGTTCAGCCTATCAGAACCAATATCAAAATACACTGAAGACTTTCTGGTCAATGCAGTGAACCTCATTAGTCTAGCCAGAATCACTACCCCTCTAGATGAGTTCTGATTTAGCTGTCTCCATCCCTCCATGAAATAATCTGGTACTCAGGGATGGAAACATGAAGTATCCTCAAGCCAGTTATCACTGTGTTACCAGCGCCTTTTAAATGAGACCTGGCCAATAGTATTTTACTTACCCTTTTCTCCCAGGAATTCCAAAACAGAAGAGTTCATTTAGAGGAAAAGAAAGCTGAAATAAAAAATCATTCTCCTGGTATCTGAGGAAATTTCATCTGTTGTATGTGTAGCAATCCAGAGAAGCAATACCATGGTTTGACGAACACTGTGATTATTCAAGACATGCTCATGTATATGTCTTTCACAAAATGTACCTTGTGTTAAAAGAAATGTACATTCCTAGTTACAGTAGGGTATCACCATTACCTAGCTCCATCATGTCATAGAATGGTGGAAGGACATCAGGTACTCAGGGAAGATATCCTTTAAACTAGGGTAATATTTGCATCCTATGGAGAGAGGTGGCTCAAGGATTTTTATGAGGTCAGGCAAAATTAAATCTGCCAGTGCCAGGGTAACCTATAATAATAACCCACATAATTTTAAAAATCATGATTTTTTTCTTCTTACTCACATTACTGGTATCACCATAGAGTGCAAGGTGTAAACTCTGAAATTAATTGTGTTTTCTCTCTCCATAAAACTTGTCCATTGTTTCTACTCTAGTCAGCTTGGACACTAAAATTTGGTTAAATAATTTCTCATTCATCTTTCATGCACCAGACCAGCATGTCTGCAATTCAAACATTGTCAGCATGTATAAAAGCACACACACACACACACACACAATCCCAGCCCAAAACTGAGATGAGTTCAAATTAAATTAATATGTAGAAAAGCTGGCACTCTCTGCTGGAATCAGCTTCATTATTATTAAGTTTACTACTGCTGTTTCAGATTGCTCCTTCTCTCGGGGTTCTGGCTAAAGGTGCTTTACAAATTAGAGATCAAATTAGATTGGTACTTTATAATTTTCTCATTTTTCCTTTAATCTCCTTTTTTTTTTTTCCCTGTTTAATTAATTCTATGTAGATTCTTTCTGAAACTGAAAACATTTTTCTAGTTTCCTGTATTCACAGTTGCCATCTGCTGGGCGAAGCTTCCCCAGCACAGATTCTTTCACTCAAGGCAGATGGGAGCATCCTTCATGTGACACAACCTGCACACTGGAATATCCCTTGGGAATGCTGCTGCATCCCAACACAGACACCCTGTGGGATGCCCCACTGCCTGCCACAACACCCACCACCACCAGTCATCAATCCCAGTTTGACAAGCACATTTCCTGAGCTCCAACTCCATGCAAATTAATAAGCAAATACGATGATCCTTTAAAACGTAGCAAAACACAATTTGAAATGAACTGTGTTGGTCACAAAGCTCCTTTAAACTCCCAAGAGACCACACCTGCTCTGCTATGTATACTGGGTAAATTTGCACAGTGGTCCAAGAGTGTGATTACAGCTTGGGAAAACACACACAGTTTTACAAACACACACAGTTTTGAGCTGGCTGGCTTAGTGACTGTGCCAGATATCTTACTCATATCAATTACCAAATAAAGCTCTTTAAATAAGAAGAAATACTTTCTTTCCTAATCAAGCCTACATGGATGACATCAAAGACCAGTAACACTGAAGTCCAGGTATCCAGAGATCTATGCCCAAGAACTGACCTAGGAGTGCTGGCTAATCAACTAAAGGTGTGTTGAGAAACTGAGACAGAAATGAGAAATCTCTGAAAAATGCCACATCCTGTGCTCTCTGTAGCTGAGCTCTGGCAAAAGGATGCCTGTCCTAACTAAAGAGAGCACTGATGGTTTTACCATTAAAGCAATGTCACACTGCCTTGGCCCATTCTTCTCCTCCTTTGAAAGCTTCATCAGACAAACAAGTAGCCTGACTCCTTCCAGAGGTGTTAAAGGCAATGAGAGCTACTGGTTCAGTAATAAACCAGTTTCTGTGTCTAAATACAGGTCCTCAGTGCCAAGGAGGTTTGTTGCTCATTTTCTCTCCATAGTCTGGGATGCCACTGCCAGGGCAGTGATGTTTGTGGTGGGAAGCTCAGTGGTGTCCACAGGGCTGAGACACAGAGAAAACACCCACTTATATTGAAAAGTGGTTACTGTGCCCAGGTATCCATGATGCAATGAGGACACAACTTTAAGAAGATTTGTGGAGCTTTCCGTGCGGACAGATGGAAGTTTTCTTGGGGACTCTGTGCCTCATGCACCCGGGTTCTGTGAGCTGTTTCGAAGCAGCCCCAGCAGAGCACCTGGGTGATGTTTGCCAGTGATTGCAGCTATTCCTGTCGCTCCAGCTCAGCAGCTGGTGGTGGTGTGGCAGGTCTGGAGCACAGCACAGACCCTGGTATCCAGCTATGGCTTGTGTCTTCACTGGCAAGAAGTGAACAACTGAGGACGAAAATGAAAGTTCCCCTTCAAAACCAGCCTCGGTGGTTTTTTATTTATAACAAAGGAACACTGGAACATTTCACTGTATCAACTGAAAAGAAGCATACAGCAGAGATAAAAATGTGACAGTCTGTGCACTTAGGAGAGTAAGAGAGAGACTATCAAAAAAGATATGGGAATTTAGGGAATTCTGAAATGCTTTAAGACATTGGAAGAAGGCCCTCACTGTTATCTTCTCTGTAAGAGCAAGATTAAGCTACACCATTTAAACTAGCCCAGGAAGACCTAATTTGGTGAAGTAACACATCGAGGAGCACACCAGCTAGTTTGAACTTAAAGAAAATACCTTTGAGTTTGGTGGTTTGTAAATTTATTTTTTTTTTATGAATAAAAGGTGGGTTAGAAGAAACAGCTTAATCACTCCTTGGGCTGACAATGTAGTCTTTACATGTTTATAGGTGAGTGAATAAACAAAATTATCAATTTTTTACAGAGTTTTCCAAAGAGCAAAAGAGCATTTTTTTCTAAGTCAGTCCAGTGTATTTTGAAAGAAGTGTACATGTCTTCTGCCCTGAAACTTGCAGGGTCACAGAAGAATACATTTTCTCCAGATCCTGACACTGTTCAGCTCCTGAATGGACAAAAAGCTGTTTCATTCAGCTTCTTACTGGTTGTTACTCCAGCTTTTGTCCAGGTACTTCTTGAGTCCATCCCTCAGGTACATTCCTACGGATTATTTTCTACTGCCTGCTCTTTGTCTTTGCACACAACCCTCCCCAAGCCCCTCCTGCCCACACAGTGCAAGTCAGGTGAGAGCTGCATTGAAGACTTCAAAGACTGAGGAAGGAGTCAATGAGTGGCCAGCAGTAACAACTGAAGTAATTTGCTTTATTAAAGAAAGAGAGGATTTTATTCTGTACGTGCCAGTTACACAGAGAGAGACAGACACCATGGCAACAAGCTGGTCAGGCACGAGCAGAGCACTGCTTTTAGATGAGCTATCACTTGGGACATCATAAGTGGTGGAGAAACTTGAAAAGTTTTGGAATTTGGGTTCCTTTCGAACCCAGAATCTCACCTGCTTTCACAGAATTTGAATCTCCAGTCTATAAGCTTAGCCTGGGATAACAATAGCAGGCTGGGATGGTGGATGCATCCTGAATAACATGGAAAGGAAGAATGTGCCTACAGTATCTCAGTGTGTCCAGGCCTGCCTCGTTGTCTGAACTGTATGGAAAGGAAGAAGGAAAACACACACCACTGAGTCAGGTTCAGCAGGATTGTCTGAAATAAAGCTTGAAAAGGAATTTGTAAAGGACTGCTCCTTCTGTGCTTACTCATAAGCCATGGATCTGAGCATTAGCCTGCACTGGAGGAGAGATCCCCCTGTAGATCTCCCATTCTGGGAGGATGAACAGGTGACAGATAATTGCACATACAAGGCTGATTCTTTTTATTTTCCTAGCTCATAGGTCGAATCCCAAGCACCTGTGGTTGCCCTGTCCACAATGCAGACACTTACTCTGGCGCAAAGCTGGAGTCAGATGCTGATGGGGTAGGATTTGTACCCACGAGAAGTTCCTCTGTAGGCAACCACAAAGCAGTTAGTGCACAAGGAACTCTGCATTTGGAACTCTGAATGTGGTCTAATGTGAATCTCATTTTACCAGAGCAATGTACAAAGTTCAAGTTTCCAGTTCGCCAGCCTGCAGTGCTGAAGAAAACATTTCTATGGGCAAGTGGAGAGAGAAAGGAAAGTTCTGAAAGCTGTGGAAGTGTTTCTGTAGGATTCTCTTTAGCCTTGCCATATCTATAAAGTGCTGAGAATGCCACACACCACAGTTTTCATTGCCACAGGGAGTGGATCACAACTTCATGAACCTTTGTGACTTGCCTGCATTATAATTCCCCATGACTGAGCTACTCAAATCTAAGGAGAGCTCCAAAAATGAAGCACAGCCAACATGCAGAGCGTGAGAGTGCAGAGAGTCCAGATGCCCAAGCCCTGGCTCAGCTAACCATGCCCCACTGCTTCCACAGGAGCTGCTGCAGGCATTTCAGTCAAAAGCTATTTTAGCCCCATCAGGACTAACTGGGAGAACTGATGAGCACAGACATTTGCCCAGCTTGCAGCATAGGGAAGGAAAATCAAGTGGACATTAATCATCTTTTTGCAGACGTGTCAAGTAAAAAGGAGAAGCACATTCAATCCCATGAAAAGGCTTATTTTTGAGCAGTTGTTCTCTAAGACCTAATAGCCAAGTGCTGTGCTCAAAGAACAAATGAAAGAAGAGGTGGCTCCTCTGGAGCTGCCTGCTTTCCAAAGATAAAGGAAGATGGAGTGCAGCACTCTGCCCATCCTGTACAGGAGGGTGAGAGCCATTGAGATAACTGTGAGAATTATTGTGATGGGGGCACCTGGCTTGCTCTGAAAGGAGAAGTAGGAGCATGCAATGGATTTCTGCATATGTTTGAGTTTTCCCAGTCCTGTGGAGAGAGGCCTCTCTCACCATAATTGGAATGAACTCATGAATAGAGCGTGTGAGCAGAAAGCAAATCTGAAGCTGCAAGCAGCCAGCTCACCCCGCTGCATGGTGAGCAAGGAGACATTGCATATGCAACATGTAGGGCAGGGAGGGACATGCTCGTCCTACTGAACAGGCAGAGCACTCACCAGAATTTTCTGGTGGTTTTGGAGAGCTCAGCTAGCCCTGGTAGCTCTGTGTTGCAGGCAAGTGGAGGTACACAGATGTCTGTTGTTGGTCAGCAGGCAAATATCTGCCAGGAGAAATTGGTGGCAGCCTATGGCAGCTGCACACAGGTCATGGCCAGTGATATGTGCAGAGGGACAGTGGTGGAAAGCCTGTGGTTCCTACTCCAGCTGCTTTTATCCTGCAACCCAAACTAACTATTTATTTCTCTTTTACTGGCAGAGGACATCAATTAGAAAGGCAGAGTCGTGCACTGACACAGGTCATGCATCCCTCTGAGTCAGAGGCCAGCAGCAAGAAGAAATGCTGGGAGATGTGAGGTGTGGGTCACAAGGCATTCTGTGTGCAGAGATGGCAACCAGACAAAGGCTTTCTTCCTGCTCAAAGAAAGAGCTTAGGAGCCAGTAGGTGTGGAGAAAGAGAGGGACAGAGTCTTGGCCCCACATCTGCCCTGAGGACACAGATGTCAGCCTGCACTCCTTCTGCTCCTGGGGAACAAGTGTCAGACATGGCACTGACCACAACATGCAGAGTCTTGTCAGATCATTACTGCAAGCTCCAGAAATACTTTCTGATTGCTAATATAGAGTGCTAGATTATCTTGATTTTCTAATTGCTAATACAGAGTGCTAGATTATCTTGCCTCCATTGCTATGATATTACTCTTTAGAATGCTGTGAAATTTAATGTAGAGAGGAGCTTGTTTCGAGAGGACAAATGTTTTATAAGGTCTTAGGAAAGCACAGCACTGTGAGCCAGTGCAAAGTTTAAGACAGCTGAAGCCAGCTAACTTCAGTTTCTTCTTTAAGTCACAATCCACATTAGTACATCCCTCACATTCTCAGGCTCCTGGACCTCCTACGTGCACATTTTTTGTTTCTTGCCTTCATGAGCTTCTGAGCTCCAGTCACTCATTAAACTAAAGCTCCAAATCCCTTCTTTGGGCATGCATATGGACAAGCATTCACGGGAGAAAATCTCAGCTGAAATAACTGCAGAAAATTGCGTCTGACCTTCCATCGTCTTTCCTCCTCCTGGAGGACCGAGCCGAGACTAGTGGAGGAGTGCCATCACATTTTCCTGATTCCCAGTTAATCCTTGGAGCTGTGTGTGTGCCCAAATCCTCTGTGCTCCCAGCAGCTCAGCATCTGCCTCCGAGCTCCTCAGCCCCAGCTTCTGCAGACACTTGGCACAGCCAAAGCAGACAATTGTCTGCAAAGGGAGGTTGCCAGGGCAGCCACATAAATTTTGCCCGTGCTCTTGAGCACGGAGCAAAACATATGCTGGATTTTGCAGCAATGGAGATCCCTTCCAGGATTTTGAACACTGCTGAACTTTGCTGCACAGTCAGAAGTCAAACCATACCCACCTGGGCCCATCCATGCTAAGTCAAAATTGATGAGATTTCAGCATGGCACGGAGCAATGCTCTTTGGGCAGGAAAAGTGAAGGACGTCAGTCCTGGGCTTATTTATTTGCTTGTTTAAAAATGCATTTATTTTATAGCTGACAGTAGATCATTTTTGTTGTCTTAAAGTAACTTGCCAGGAATAAAAACAAGTTTCTCTTTCTGTTTTTCACAACAAGGAGATGCCAAACAAGAGGTTTCATGCTCAGAAGAGCCTCAGAGGTCTCTGCTGAATTGATTGACTGTGGTTCAAACCAGAGTGCAGCACAGCCACTGAGGGAGAAACAGAACAAGGAGTCAGGGCATCAGGTCTACAGGATGCAACTGGGGCACTCTTCCGTGCCTCTGGGAGAACAAGCTGGGAAAGGCTGGAGTTGCATTTTAATTTTAATTGATTTTTAATAATTTTAATTTTAATTAATTAATTTTAATATTTTATGTGGGTAAGATCCATCTACTCTTGAACTTCAAGGAAATCTACTGCCAGGATCAGCCTCAAACATTGCAAGCGGGGTCTCTTCCAAAGGAAGATGAGTTCCACAAGGCAAGCTGGAGAAAGCTTCAACTTTCAACCTTGAAAATCTCCAGGGTGGGAGTACACAATGTACAATTTCAGCTAGATTTAACTAACTGTGACTGAGGGTCACAGGGCTTCCTAGCCATCCTCCTCCCCTCTAGCCAGTCTTCAGCTGAGAGGACTAATTGGATGGACCTCTTGGGGCTCCTTCCAGCTGTTTCCTGAGATATACCTTTATTCTGCAAAGGGAAGGCTCAAGCTGATTGCTTTTACAACAGCTTCAGCAGGAAAAATTTACATTAAAAACAATGTGGAGGGGAAAAAAAGACCTGGCATCTTAAAAGGTTTCTTCTAATTCTAGCAGGTTGATCAGTACATTCTCTGCCAGAAAAGAAGAGTTCCCTGCTGTGTGTTTTCTAATGAATTGACCACTGCCCTCTAAAAAGGAATAGTGAAATGCACTGTGTAAGCACCTTCTCCATCAGCCTTGGGAGTTTTGAAGGTATCTTTACTTTTTTGCTCATCTAAAGGTAAAAGTTCATTCTACTAATTCAGACAGGTCTTATGGGCTGAATAACATTTTCACATAAACAAACCTGCCCTTTGAATCACTACCATGTTTCTCTTATAATAGTAATTAAATCACTTATAATAATGATTTAAATAAGTGTATTTTAGTGTGGTCTACTGCTGCAGTTGGATCAGATGGTATTTCCATCTGATCAGCCTTACCTCAGGCAGAGAGATCTGGATGATTCCATTCTTGTCTTTGTCCAGGAGATGGAACACTTCTGAAATGTAGAAGAGTAGGGAAAAAAACTGAATATAAACTATGGGGTTCAGCACATAGAGAATCACTGTCTGACAAAATGTAAAGGTCTGGCTTTTTGCCATGATCTACTGGAAATTAGGCTGGTTCTCTAAGATAATATTACAGCTGTTCTTCTTTCTTCTTACAAATAATTTCTAAGCTGCTTCATGGGGTGGAATAAATCTACAGCAGCAAAATGGGAGTTGGCAGCAGGACAACTCTAAAATCTGATGTGGTGGCATCTGGCATGATCTGGGGACAAACCTGTAAATCAGGTCTGAGTAAGGACTGCGAGTGATAAATGGTCCCATTTGTCAGAGCCGGGACAATGCAGGGGCCAGAGCACCGGCCAAAAGCTGCAGGTGACTGTAAAGCACAAGAGAATGGTTTGTTATGGAAGCATGTCCCCTGCTCCCCATGGTCTGTTATGGAAACATGTCCCCTACTCCCCGTGGTCATCCAGGCTTTTGCCATTTCTCTGCTGCTTTCTCTGACACAATTTTGCTGGCACCCTGACCTTTCCATACAATTTGCTTCATTCACACAGCTAGAAGACACCGAATACCTAAGGCACCCCCAAGGCTTTGAGGAGCTGCCCCTGGGCACTCACTGAACAGGGTCTCCAGGCGGATCATGCAGGCCACAAAGCCATCGAAGTCGATGGTCAGCTTGGTGCTGCAGGCGTAGCGGGTGACGATGCTGTGCTGCACCTCCTCCTTGAGCCTGAAACCTGCGGCCAGGAGAGCACGGGAGTCACTGACACAGCAGGGGAATTTGCTGTCTGGGATGTGACTGATCCGTGGACTGCTGCAGCTGCAGGTTGAAGGGCAGGACTATTCCTCCCACACTCATCTCTGTGGGTCCTTTCCAAAGCCCACTGTGCTGGCTGAAGAGAGGCATGGAGTTCTCCCACAGCATTTTGTCAGACTGCATATTTCACATTGTTTCACAGCATAACCAGTCCTATGTTCCCCAGATAAACCCCTAATTAGAGAGTCTTGGCACTGCAGCTGAATAGCAGAGATTGCAGCAGAGCCAATTTCTCACATAACACATTGGGCTCTATTCAGGCCCATATTCATGCTATTTCTGTCTCTGGATCGTTCACATAAAATCCTGAGCACAAGACAAATCAAAAAAACGGTGCTCCTCTAGATGCCCCTTAGCTGGCAAGCTCTGCTCCAAAAGTGAACGCTTCAGAGAGGACATCATTGGGGCATGCCTTGATAAGGCTTGCACCTTCTCTAGAGGAGAGAAAGGTGGTGGGAGGAAATGAAGGAAAAAGGGGGTTTGGGCATAGCTCTGAAAGAGGTCTATTAGATTAGGAAATAATGAGGCCAAAAATAGAGCAAGTAATAATCAGAAGGATAAGCAATGGTCACAGCATGGACAAAAGTACCAGTGGTTCATAGTGCAGAACAGAGGATGGGGTTTGATGTATGAAACAGCAAAAGGATTGCAGTGTGTGACTGTCAGGAAGGGAGAATATCACTGGCAATGCTGTGATCTAGGTGACAGGAGAGAAGAAAAGCCATTAAAAATCTCTGCTGTTCTCCCAGTGTTTGGTGATCCAATGGTGTCCCTGAGCAGTGCACTCACCTGCCTCTCTCAGGGCATTCCGCATCTCATGGGAGTCGATGGTGCCAGAGTAGTCACTGTCCACTTTCTTATAGATGGCCTGTGGGGAAGGGGAAGGAGGGGATGGGAGAGGGCACTCGAGTGTGTGCCCCTGCAGCATGCCATGGTGTGGGCACGGGAGACAGCCTGGGATTGCACGGCTGGCTCACAGCAGCTGTGAAGATGTGGCAACACAGGTCCCATCAGGGGCTACAAGCCACAGTGAACTACTCAGAGGGCTCCTCTAGGCTTTAACCTTGGTTTGTGAGCCCACCATGCAGCCCATCCCCTGCCATCCTCCCTGCTCGTGCAGCTAACCAGTGCCAGGACAATCATTCCTTCCTCTGCCATGCTCACATTGTCACTGCTGTGCCCACTGATGGCTGGGACAGGGACTGGAACATTAATGAGCAAGGAAAAAATTTTAAGCAGCTAGTGACAAGCCAGGCAGAGTGGGAAACACATTCCCATGGGCTGGCAGCTTGCCTGCCTTCACATTTCATGGTGGCAGACAAGCCATTGAGGAAAATATCCTGTCATTTGGCAAACACTGCAACAGACCAAGTCCATCTTGCTTAATATTTCAGACAAGATGACAGATGCCTCCTACTGCCAGCAGGTTTATTATCCAGGATTAGAAGCCATCCATACCTACAGTTAATACTGGATTTGGGTCTCAGGGCTTGCTTTTCTCTGTCTTAGGACAGAGCTGGGTCTTCATAAACCCAAGATTTCCTCATGAGACTCCAGGGCAGATGTTCTGTGATGAACAACATCAAGTATGGTGGTGGCAGGGTTGCCTGAAAGGGAGGTGGTCACATGAGGAAAGCCCAAATCGGACCTTCCTTTAGACTGCTTCATTCTGGGAGAACTTCCTGGGATGTTAAATCCTCTACCAGAAATGCAATTCAGCAGTTCTACAAGATTTCAAAAATACAAAGGCAGTTTTTTTGTAGGTCCTAAAAATACGCTTCTTGTGTTTGCTTATGCTCAGCCAGAAATGCAACATATTGCAACAGCCGAGATATGTTCACATGAGCTTTAATAGAGCAGGCAGCAGAGAGAGCTCTCTTTGCCAACAATCAAAGAGAGTTAATCTGTCTTTCTGTAAGGTATTGCAAATTATGGAGAATGATGCCAAGGTGAAAAAGGATTTGCTTGTGCCCTGTTGAGTGAGAGGTGTTTCAGAGTGCTGGGAAGGAAAGCTTCCAATTATACCTGCCTGGGAGGGTTTAACTCTATCTGAGTTCTGGCTCTGTACTCCAGAGCTGAGACGGGAAGGAAGGGGACAGAGTCAGAAATGTTGTTACCAAATAGTTTTGAATCTTCATCCAAAGTGTCTTGAATTCTACAAGTCCCAAGGTGCCCGTCCCATCGGTCTGGGCCATGTTAAGGCATAGTTCAAAACTCAGGATTCCTTTATCCTTAACAAAACTGTAGAGCAGTCAGTTCTAGTAAAAACAACTCACCCATCACAGTGTCATGTTAATGCCAGTTTAGTTCTCATTTATAATGCATCTCCATCTCCCACAGACATGCCCACAGCTCCACATTTGCTTGGCTAAAGGCATGCCAAGAATTTCTAGGCTATCTTCCCTCTCAAGGAATGATGTATGGGATTGCTAAATATATAAGCATGATTAAAAGCACTCACATTTTGCACACTTAACAGTAGATTAGAGTCCTTAGGGGGAAAAGTGGCTGGCCTTGCAGCAGACAATTGTTAGAAACCAGAGGCAGGAGCTGCAAGTGAAGAGAGTCCAGTGGCCATCTACAGAGTCTTCTCCCATGTCCTTCAGGGCTTGAACATCCCTTCCAATGGAAAATTATGCAGAAATAGGGATTTGGACAGCATCACATTGTACTCACTGAGTTACCCCATTAGGCTTAGGAGCCTGTGGAGTGTAGGGCAATGGCATCACTCCTAACAGCCAGTTATCCACAGGATCCACAGTGAATCCCTCAATATGGCCATGCCATGACACCGACACCAGCGAGATCCTGGCAACACGGCTCTTCACCCTACCAGTGCAAAGGAGCACCAGGCAGAGGTGCTAACCTCTCCTTTTCCCTTGGCTACACAAACTTGGGCAGAGGTGCTAACCTCTCCTTTTCCCTTGGCTACACAAACCTGGGCAGAGGTGCTGGCCTCTCCTCTTCCTTAGGCTACACAAACCTGGGCAGAGGTGCTAACCTCTCCTTTTCCCTTGGCTACTCAAGCCTTATGAGCTCCCGAGTGCCCTCCCAGTTATGCAGAAGGGAGGCAGGCACTGCTGGTACTTGCAGCCTTCCCCCTGGGAGCAGGCTCAGCCTGTCCCTGCTGCTGTGAGCTCGGGGCTCTGTAAGCAGGAGCTGACTCAGAGACAGCAGCTGAGGATGTGCTCAAAACCTGCATCCTGCCAAGCATGCTGTGTGTGCACCTGGAACGGCACAGGTGCAGCCAGGCAGAAAGGCCCTACTTCTTCTCCCCACTGTATTTAGGAAAAAGTTTAAGCAATGAGAGATGTGGTGAGAGAAGCAGCTGATGATTAAATGGTTCAGGTTTCTGCCACCATGAGCTGATAGAGATGCTTGGCTGAATTTTTCACCCCCAGCCATGTGCCAGGACAATTGAAGTGTAAACTTAGCCCAGCTTGTCAGGAAGTTTTGCAAAAGAGATCCAGAAGCTTTCAAGGTGAAATAACATTCAAAGGATACATCTAAAAGGCTGATCATCTCCCTGCAAGTGTTAATGTTGAATCCATCACTTTTCACATCCTTTCCTTTATGAAAATGAAATATAAAAGTCCAAGTCAGAAATGGTTTAAGACAAATATTTTTCTGCGGACAATGCTGCAGATATCAACCACCTTAAAATCTTGGTAGCAAAGTAAATGCTCTGCCATTTCTCTCACCATGTTTTTTCAGTTGATTAATACGTTTTTTGGGGTTTTTTTTCCACAGTGGGAGGGGATGTTATTTGTTTTGGTGGTTCTGTCCACAGAAGTCATGCAGCAGCATAACACTGCCCATGGTGGTCCTCCCAGAAAAGTACAGGGAATGTTGTGCCTCTACAGAACATCTGCTGGCAGCATTTGGAAGGGAAGCAGCATTTCCACTCCACCCCATATTTAGAGGTTCAACAAACCAGGAAAAATTCAGCTGGGACCAGACACAAACTCAGTTTTTCATCATCCCTAGCTGACAGAGCTGGGTTTTGTTAGCACAGACCCCATTTTCTGCTCCATCCAATGGGAAGTATATAATGTCACTTACTCTTTGCCAAAACCCGGTTTAGGATCCTTTGAAGTTCAGTTGCAGTCACTTCACAGTCCTGGATGGAAAACAAAACATACTGTAGATGTTAACACAAAAAATTTTTTTTTTTTGTGAGAGAAACAAGCTCTATTGATTTGCTATCAGACATCCAGAGGCTATTTTCTTTCCAAATATAAGGCATGTAAGCCCTTAATTTTTTCTAACCCTTCACATTTACGCTCAGATATCAGAGGGAGAAGATCTTCAATACCAATCATATTTCCTAGACATTCAACCAGGAAATAAGTGGTTTGTTAGGTGCTATGATGACATGACCAAGTAAATAGCAACTTTTTAAAAGGTTTGACTGAATAAGAAGGTCCAGGAAAACATTTGAGATTTTTCAGGGCTTATGGAAACTACAACCAAACAATTCTGAAATTGCCCTCTCAAAACTCAGAAAGATCTTCCTAACTAAAAAGATGTTTTCCCTCTGCAGCAGCAGTGGCCACATGTTCATTAAGAGGAAATCTGACATGACAGCCACAGGCTAACACGGCAGGGCTTTGTAGATACTGTTTTTCAAATACATTAAGTAGAGAAAAAGCCCAGCCAACAGTTTCCCGATTCCTGGGGCTAAACAAAAAGGAAGGAATTGGCCAGCCAAGCAATTGTCAGAATTATATGATAACTCCACAGGTAATTTATTTCACCCTGGGATGATATTTTCACAGTCCTCACTCCTATTGCCCCTAGTTTCAAAGTTATTCCCTGCCTTGCATTACCAAGGGGAAAAAACCCCCACATTTTGCACCAGTAAGAGGAACAATGTAGAAAACCTTCTCTATTGTAAAATAAACTGAACTGAAGCTGTGAGATAATAAAAGGGGAGAAATACTTGGGTTTTTGAACAGACAGTAAAAGGAATTGGCAAGTCAAATATTTGTATAATCATAACAGAGAGGTCTTGGTCTTTTTTGTTCACTTTAATCTACTTACCTCTCCAGAGAGCTTTTGGAATAGAGTCTTGAACTCATCATCTGTATCTTTGTTATCAACCTGAGGCTAGAGGAAAGGGATGGCCAAGAGAATGGTTAGCAAGGCGGTTCTAGAAAGTGAGCTGTGGATATTGTAAAGATGTTGTACAGGAGCTTATTTACAGCAACAGAAAATAAGCATTGTGCTCTGCAGCAAGGGCAAAACAGAGGCACTGCTTAAGTCACAACCAGCCAGGGGCTGTATTTGAGGGCAAATACTTCCTAAAGCTGATGAGAAAGTCTTTTTCTGTTACCAAGATAGTTTTAGAAAACAGCCACACTGAAAATGTTGTTGCACTTGCCCAGAGCAATCCAGCAGCTCCTCAGAAGCCTTTCTCAGCTTCTCCCAGGCTTCAGGAAGATGATTTGTTTTTATGGAAATGGCCCTCTCCACCTTCTCCTACCCATGCTGGAGGTAAGGACAATCGAATGTGCTCCAGCTCAGTCTACATGGGCGAAGTTTCTGTGCCACATGGCCCAGGTACAGAAGAATGAATGTGAAACTAAGACATGGATATATGTAAAAAATCCCCATGGGCAAAAAATATTCCTCCTCAGCACAAAAGCATTCTGTAATCCCAGCTCTAGTGAGAAAGAAAAATCTTGCCCCTGTTTTACTTCCACATTATGAAAGAAAACTCTGCCCAGTTAGGGCGTCTAACCTCGTATGGCTTTGCAGACACCTCATCATCCATCATCCTGAGGAAAAAAAAGAGAAAAAATTCAACAACCAAAAATTATGAGTCTACTTTGAAGTCTTGCCTTTAAAATAATTAGCAAAAGGGGGGGAAAAAAGTTGTTTAAATATAAGGTGTTAATAAATGCACAGAACAAGTCCCCAAGCTTCCTGCTTCCCATGCTCCACATCCCACCTCTGCCTGCTCCAACTCTTTGAGGGTATTTGCCATGGGAAATGACACCTTGCTGTTCTTGTCTTCCATCCAGATTGCTGTTTTTTCATCCAATGGTTGCTATTGATACAACCCTTTCTAAAATCATCTCATCATCATAATCATAATCTCAAATCCTGCACTCCTTCATTGCGGGAACTTCTCCTTCACAGAGCTGAGGGATCTTGTTCCCAGCTGAATGTTTAGTGGACACCTCTGAGAGCCATGGCTCTGAAAAACCATCTGCCATGGATGTGTGTTCACTATGGTACACTGTGGAAAAAATGGGTTGTGGAAATGTGGGCTTATTTTGCTGGTTAAGACAAAAGATCAAGCCCAAGGTATAGGTGCAAGAGGTGACCTCCTGTTGGATCCCAGAAATCTGGAGTTTTCGAGCTTTCTGTGCTTTCAGGCACAAACCCCCTGGAAAACACTGTGTTTGACCTGAGGCCTTGGAGAAAGCTCCTAAATATGAGTGGTGAAGTAGAAATCATGAGTGTGTAGTGAATTAGAAGTATATGCTTTCACAGGGTGATGGGTTTTAAATGTGAGGATTTTATAATATAGTAATAAGTATAGGACAAGATGGTGGATTTTGGGCATTGTCTCTTTGTTCATCTTTCTTCTCTCTTCTTCATGGTTTCCAGATAGTAGTTTCTGATTGGTCAGTCAGTGTCATTCTAAGGGTCATGGGAATCTAGTTATTAGGTCAAATGTATAAATAATATAGGTGTTGATTCTCTACTGGACTGTTTAGCCCTTAAAAGACCTTGTAGCAGTTGCCTCTGTGGCCATTTTTCCTTACTTCTGGCAAGGAGCTGGAAGTGCTGTCATACTTTCTGTACTTTCTGATAAGATATAATAAACACCCAAGCCCAAACACGAGAAAAAATATTTCAACCGTGTTTCTGTTAATCCTGGCTCTGAGCAGACAGATGAGACTGATTAACAAACCACTAATTAGGTGGTGCAAAGCCCCTGCACCGCTGCGCACAGCCTTCTCCTTTGCGTGCCTCCCCAGCAGAAGGGGGGTTTTCAGGGAAGGTACTCACTGTGATTTCGCCCTTTTCTCAGCAAAAACTCTCAGGCAGAACTCCCCGTTCTTGTAGGGCTCGAAGGTGGAGGGCACGATGAGATACTGTCCCCGGGGCAGCGTCATGCGGCTGGAGACCTCGCGCAGGTTCACGTAGGACGCGGTCCGGGCTGCTGGCTGGTGCCTTGCAAAGAAAGCACGGCCTGCATGCACATCTGTGCTGTTTTCCAGCTGTGGAGAATGTGTGTTTTTGTTAGAAACCCTTTGGCAGTTCCCTGGTAAGCCAGCCACCCGATTTCAATTTCAGCGCTTCGAAGCCATCTCAAGCTTTTCTTTGTGTAAAATAATAAATCCTTCAGGGATGGCACCAAAAAAAAAACCCACCAGGGTTCTGTCAGGGGAAACAGGCAGATGATTAGAAAGAGAAGGAATCTTCCTCTATAAAGATTATCTTTTCACATGCCTCTTTACACTTGGTACACTCAAATAAATAAAAGTATCATAATGCGTGCTCATATCTGATCAAATTACTACAATGTAAATTTTCCATGCATTGAGCATTTTTTGCTTTCATAGGCAGCTTGTGGAAAAATCTAATATTCAGAATATTTTTGAGCAATTTATGGTATGGAATAAATTTCCTAATTGCATAGGAATTGTAGTTTCTGGGGTTTTTTTAAATAGACAGAAAAGAATAGTAAACAGAAGAAAGCAGTAGTCACAAGGGTGCCACTTTCGGGGCCACATTACATGATTTACCTAACTTCTATTAGTAATACTAAGGGTATTCATTTGGATTTTGTAGAAAACAGTACTTAAATGTTCCTTAATACAAATATACTCTTTAGGAAGTTAAGCCTTGCACAGTTCATAAAATAAAACACTGACATAAGAAGGAACAGTAGTGTAAGAACAACATCCCTGCTGTAAAACTCCTATTCATGACTTTTCCTCCACAAAGATGTCTTTCAAAAGGTATGATTCAGTGACACACAAAAAATGCAGTGTGGCTGATGCAGGGATAAGGTTTCTGTCTGTCTGAGACCAGAGAAAGCAAAAATCTTACCAAACATTGTACAATCATTCACGTTTTCTGCTGTAAACTGTAGAAAAATATGCATGTTTTTCCACTTTTGTTCTGAGATAAGATTGAATTTGGTACTTATTCAACACCCCCATCCTTTCCCCCCACTCAATATTAAGCTAAGTGGAACTGCAAAGGTTAAGAAGATAGATCCGTATCTTCCCCAGTATATAGAGTTCATTTTCCCTTTGCATTTGCAAAGCTGCTAAAAGAACACAGTTAATTGCTACATGGCCACACATTCATTTACTGAGAGAGGAAAAGGGCTGAAAAGCCGAGGGAAAATTGGCAGCATAGGCTGCTGGACCTCAATAATGAGTATAGGCTATTCCTACTGCCAGACACCCCTGGGGTCTCTTTCTTCAGCCATGAAAAGTCTCTTTGCCTGAGTATTGACATCTGGGGGGACTAGGGGAGGTTGAGCAGAGCTTGTTCATCACCAGGAGCCCCAGCTCAGAACTGTGAAAGAAATGGATCCACAGAACTTGGCACTTCTTCTAAACAATATTGGCTACATTTTCTCAGCTTTAGAGTGCAGACATCCTGTTCTGCCTTCACCTGAGCTAAACAGACAAATTCTGACCTTGGTTGTACAAACTTCCTGGTAGCCAAATTTCAACAAGTATAAATGAGATGAAGACTGGGAATAAGACATCTGTAATAAATTCTTGTGCCCCAGTCCCTTGAAAATGATTATTCAGAACTTGAGATATCGGTCCAGTGATTCAAGGGCAAAGCTCTCCAGAAGAGATATCTATCATTAGTAAGGAAGAAGTCATCGTGGCAGCTAAATTCTCCAGTGCAAGAGGAGGTGCCTGTGTGGAGGCTGGAAGTCTTCAGCAGAGACTACGTACCTCCTGAGGAATCTGGAAAGAAGGGAAAGAAAAAATGTTAAAGTGCTGCTATATTCCTGCACCTATCAGTAGGGAAAAAAAAATCAGATAAAGCCTCCTTCAGTCACTTTTTTTTAAAAAAAATCATTTACAACCACATATAATAGTATCAGATACACATTAAATTCTGTCTTGTCCTAGAGCTGTTCCAAAGGGAAAACCTAATCTTCATTCAGAGAAATCTACAGCATATTGAGTTGCTTTACTCCTGATATAGTGATGTGAATGATAATGTTGGTTGGAAATACTTGAGTAAGTCTTTAATTGCTCAGTCAGGAAAGTCAACAAGTTAGTTCTACTTTGCTAACCAAAACCAGAGAGTTTGTTACAGCAGACCCAAACTCCACCGGTCTACTGCTACTGAATATGATGAAAATATGAGGCTACTGTCACTAGCAGTCAGCCTGGGGATGATCAGATTGTTGTGAGGCAGCTATGACAAGTAGCAAGTTTCAATATTTGGCCCTTCCTAAATTAACTGAATCACTATGTTAACTTGTACCTCCAAATAAAAGTCAAATTTTCAAAAAGCAATGAGTTGTCTTGAGAGCACGGATTCCAGTGAGAGCCAAAGAGAGTGTCTTTCCAAGCCCCAAAAGAGCTCTTAAAAATACCACCCATACAACATTTCTGGGGCCTGAGTGGCCCCTGGAGACCTGAGGTGTTGTTGCCTTTCAGCAGCACACTGGAAGGGCAGGAGCTGGGTGATGCACACACAGCTGTTGTCAGCAGGCAGCTACAGGGCTCACAAAAGCTCTGCAGGGCAGGTAGGCAGACTTGAGCACACATCTCTTCACCTTCTCCTGCAGAGAGATCTGCTTTAGGTCATCATCTCTGCAGTCCTAACTGGAGCTCCCCAGCCCCAGCATCAGCTGCAATGAAGCAAACCTGCCACAGTGCATGATCCAAGGAGCTGGGATCATAGCTGGATGCCCATCTGAGATGACTTAGCAGCCAAGTTTTCCAAAAAAATTAACATCTTAAATGTCCCTTAAAGGACTTAAGAGTCACCTAGTCTACCCTAATGTGGGTAAGGCCACAGAGGACACAGATGGGATGGAATAGATGTGAAGCACAAGAAGTTCTCCTGTGTTGCATTCAGTGATGGGAGCAGGCAGACGTCCATAACGCACAAGTTTGGGATGCTGATAGGTGAGGGTGCTTGGTTCCCTGGAGAAGGCAGCTCAGAAATGTGCTCAGTGAGAGCCAAGTGTCCATGCAGGCACTTGGGCACCAGGAAAAACCTTTTGTAATTTCAAGCCATCCCGCACAAGATCTATTAGCAAAAGTCAGGCATTCCCATCTGCTCCACCTGTGCTGGCTAATGATCGTCATCCAGTGGAGTCTATACAACATTTAATTGCTTTTCTTCACATATGATGTTGGTTGGAAATTTTTACGTTTGCTCACACCACAGAAATTAGAGATTACACAGTAGGTTTTTTCCTGACATTGTATTTTTAGCAGCACTGGGAAAATCAGGGAAAACAAACCCCCAAATTTACTGAACCAGAACAGTAGCATATGGCAGACAATGGATCTAAAAAAGTTTGAAATGCAATGGACAAATAATAACAAAAAAGAAAGTGACTACTGAGGGCTAATGATAGGCTGTAATCAGAAACACTTATCTGTAATTGCCAGGCACCCCAAGCCTGCCCCCATTCAGATTTTGTAAAAGAAGATTCTCAATGAGACTGTTTCTAAATGACTGGCTCAATAACTCACACTGCTATCCTGTCGAAGTGGGAAAAAACCTGAGCCTCAATTTATCTGAGCCTTCCCATATTATGGGGGTCAGGAAGAGATGAGAGAAGTAATTGAATCATTTTGCAAAATCCAGCTCTTATTGAAGCGCAGTGCTGAGTGTCAAGACGTAGCACGCTGCTAATTTTTTCCAGCTTAACAGAACAAGGAATAAAGTCTTTAAAATGAGGAACAAACTTTACCCGATAGAGTGAATAACCAATACTAAGCAGACCTTCTCCCATTCTCTTCTGTCTCCTGCGGTTCTTCTGCATCAGGCCCACCAGGATTGTACAGCATGGCTCGCTCAGACTCCCTTCGTGGCCATCGTCTGGTTCATCCAACCGGATTCTAAACTGGGGGTTGGTCCAGTAGGTTGCTAAGAATTCCCAAAAGGAGACAAAAAAGAGGAGGCTTTGCTGTCATTGCAGCCAAGATGGGCTGTCACTAGACCTACAGAGAATATCTCCCTGGAAGGACTATAGCCTGGAGTTTTCTATTGAGTTATATGGGTTTATGTTTTCACAGCTATGCTGTGTATCAATTGGAGGTACAGAAAATCAAAGCACCACGGTGTTTCCTGGGACTAATGACCAAGAGGGAGGAGCTGATACTGTTAATTCCAGCCAGTCATTTATCTCCAGGAAATGTCCTTGGCTGAGGCTGTAATTGTCGCAAGAGGACCAAATGCCAGACACTATCTCCAGAGGTAACCTGAAAACGAATTGGAAATAGCAGTGCCACTGAACTGTGACACTTTCCTGGCCTACCCAATCCTTCAGAGGATAACTCCAGCCAGCAGCTAAAGTCATGTAAGCAGGAAAAACAGATAGAAAAAAAAAATAATATCACCATTTATTAACTGCTTGGTGGGCTGGTAATCCCACACGAGGAAATAAGTGTGAATTAGATCTTCATTTAAACTCCCAGGCTTTTGCTCACTGTCTAAACCCCACAGGATTTGTTGCACTTCCAAGCTCGTTTTTTCTCACCTAAGCCCCCTCCAGTTCACGAGCAGTGTTTGAATGCTTTGTTTGGGATTTCACCAAAGGCCCATCTGGTTGGGTCCTTACCTTGGTAGTTCTGGCAGCCCCCAGCAGATGAGCCCCGTCTCCACTCTCCATTAAACAGGGTCAGGTCCCATTTGTTGACCTTGTTGCTTGTCAGTGTGTCAGGAGCCAAACTGCAGATCTCAAGGCGGCTGAAATGCCTTTGGAAATCTGAAAATGCCATCCTGGCACACAAAGAGACCAGGTTAGCCCATCAGCCTGCAAAGATGAGGTGGCTGTGGCTGGACACCTCTCCCAACAGGGCAGCAAATATTGGTGTTGCAGAGCTGTCCAAAACTGCATTTAATTGAATTCTGAAACTTGGAACTGGCTTTTGGAAAACAAAACTGCCTACTGCCTGAATGAGCCGTATCTTTTGGAGACAGCCTCTGTCAGTGGCTGTTACACATTATGGGCTCAGTCAAACCATTTTCTGTCATCCCCAGCCGTGGCCAATCCCTCATGGATCATGTTTCATAAACAAATTCACTGGAACTGCTGAAACAATATGTGTGAGGAGATCCCATTTAAAGGGAGCAAGAGTTGGCCCTTGTGAAAGCATGACTCTGTAGGAAAATTGCCTCAGTTTGGGGTTTTGCTTCAGTCCTATCATTGATGTTTGTTTTTAGCATTCCTAGTAGGTTTGCATGAGTGACAGACCTAGATTGCTTCATGCTGCAAGCAGAGGTCTGCTCTCATTTCCTCGTGCCTGATGGCCCATGCAGCTGATTGCACTGGAGGACAGTGGCTGTTTATCTTTCCAGGCTAGGACAGAGTGGCATCACTTCAGCACTGATCCAGCTATAACCAGGTCAGGGTTAGGACAGGCTTTCTGTTAGGTCTGAATAAACATGCTCTTCCCAAGCTGGTAATCTGAATTTTTTTCATTTGTATGTAGCATTTAGGCAAAAAAACAAACCGCAGAATGTAGAGCAGCTGAGGTTCATTCTTGCCACCTCATTAATTTTATTACCATCTGGTCTCTATATTTTGGATAAGTGCCGAGTTATGCAAGCTCTAATAAAAGGTAATATTTGAATAGGAAGGGAGATAAATAAGAGTTCTAACAATGCATGCATGTCATTATTAACCCCTTTGACGCTGGCAGTTTTTCTCCATCCAATTGAAAGGGTTGCTTAAGGCACATAAAATGTCGAAATAAGTAAGCTAAATTAACAATTCTCACCAAAACTCTCCATCATCTACTTGCTTATCCAGAGCCTGCTTTTGTTTGGGATCCACATAATTCCACTCAGGAGCACTGCAGACAAAGCACAAAAGCACACTGTTCAGCTGTTGCATTTTATTCTACAGTGAGATCTGAGATAGATTCTATTTTGGGCTGATAAAGGAGTATATATTTCTTCAACAAATAGACCTTGTGCCCCTCCAAATGACAACCTGCAACCTGACTGTGCTGGGCTGGAAATAGACTGCAACAGCATTTGCAACAAATCAGCCTTGAATTGAATCTCCCCTGCCAGGTGCCAGAAGGTACAAACAGACTGGCTGGATTAGGAAATTCACAGCCTGAAAGTCAGTCAGAGCTCCTGCATTTTAAGATCTATTGGGGTGCCTGATATCCTCCCTAGGGAAATGATATAACCTCCATTTTTGGGGGTCATGAAAGAACAGGAAAGTAATAAGGTGAAATCAGAAAATTTACTGCAGAAAACAATGTTGCTCCCATTCTGATATTAATGTGCCCAGGATGGATTCTGCTCTGGTCTGCTCCCATGTGACAATGCAGTGCTGCATCTGCCTCAGCAAGGTTGTCCCATGGTAAAACAGGTGTGACAAAACCAGGATATGGCATGTGTGTGTGCCTGAGGCACCTTACCTTGGGGCTGAGCAAAGCAGATCTGATAAAAGTAAAATTAATTGCAATGTTATCTGTATCCTTAGTTATAATACATCAGCACCCAGGCTGCAGTCAGTCAGAACAGGAAACTGAAATCTCAAAGTGCTGCATGCAAAAATATATTGTGGCCCAAATGACAGTAAAATTTATGCCATTCTAAATATTAAAAAAAAAAAAAAAAAAAAAAAAAAAAGAAGTGTTGTCACTACCATGCTCCCAAGATTCCAAGCTAGTTGAAGCCCAGGCAGTTTCTGAGAGATCTGGAAACTTTTGTGTCCTTATCTTAGTCAGCACCCCCACTTTTTCAAGATTCTCAGAGAGGTACCAAATTCTGTGTGATTTATAGCTGAGAAACCTCAGAGTCAAAGCAGAGGTATAATGGTTTATCCCTGCTTTAACTCACAGCAACAGGACTTGTTTGCATATTTTACTTAGGTCCTGGAACCATTGGTAGGATCAATCTGAGAAAAAGTGTCTTGCAAAAACGTGGATATGGCTTGCATTGGGTTGCTCAGAGTTAAACCAAGGGATGTTGTCTCTGATGAAAAGGCTCTGCCTGAGGCAGATATTAATGCCCACTGGAAAGAAATGGGTCAATATCCAACCTTGGTAATAAATTAATAGTGTTTTATTCCAAGTGATTTAGTATCTCTCCTAAATGCGCTTTTTGATTGGATTAACTGCATTGTCCCAATTTAATTTTTAATAGATTCCAAAATACACCAAAGAGAGAGAAGCATGGGCATATAAAAACCTACTTATCACTCCAAGATCCAGTCCATTCTACTTCACCCCAGGGATTCCTAAGCCTCACTAGTTTCTCTGGCCGTCCTCGGTAATATACCTAAAAGATCCACAACAAACAGAGCCTGAGCACTTCCATTATTCCAATCACCAGAGGGCAATTGCTTTTCAGATAGGATAAAACATGATTTGTACTTGAGTGATGTAGTCCATTACAATTTGCAATAGTTAAAAGACACCTAGATGCCTTCCACCTTTATTTTACATTATCTTGTGCCACCAAGTGAGCCATTAGCTGCAGCACTCACCATTTCATATAATGACAGCAACCTGCAAGGAAAATCATCAGCTACAAACCCACGGAATATCTACATCCTCAAAAGCAGGAGACATTGCACAACACAGCAAGGTTGGAAGGAGGTTATCTGGCATGGACATCTGTGTAATGATTCCAGTTTCAGAGGAGCAGGAATATTGGGGCTGGCTCTGAAGATGGGACTCACAGCAGAGTTCATCAAGGAGGCTTTTAATCTTTTCCCATCAGCTCTGACTGGGAAAGTGCTCGCTCCCACCTCACACAACATAAACACGTGGGAAATGGTTGCCTCCTCTCCTGCTCCTGCTTTCTGTATCCTGAATTTTGGTAACAGCTTGGCCCACCTTTACACTTTGTTGGTACCATACAAGTGGCAGACTGTCCAGTGTGCTCCACACCACTACCTGTGACACAGCTTGTGACCTGTGTACTACAGGTATTTCCTTTTTCTGTATGAATGTGTATAATTTAGGAACATTTGTATGGTCAGTCACTAAAAGACATCAGAAAGTTGAAGGCACTGCAGTGTTGCAGCCCCAAGCTGGTTTGCATGATGGCCCCAGAGAGGCCGGCTTACCTCCTCTGCTCCAGTGATAGAGTAAGCATGTCCTTTTACCAGCTTCAGACTTGTGATTGCTTCTATTTCAGCTGTAGCAGTTATCTGGAGCAATAAAAGTATGCACATTTATGATATATATTGTGTATGAACTGAGCTTTCATAAGCAGATTAATATGGGGGAAAATATCCAAAGTGGTGTGCACAATGAATACCAATATTCTTGATGCAAAGTATATTAAATTAAGGTGAGATCCACAGCAAAAGCTGCAGTTTCATGCCCCTTAATATGTGATCTGAGCACAGGAGTAATTCAAGAATGTACAATGAAATCTAAATCTAAATCCAATTCTCAGCTCAGGTGACAGACCCAGTCACCTGCAAAGACATGTTCACATGAACTTAGCTCTAGCCTGTCTCAGTCGAGATCCAGTATATCAAAACTGGAACTCGGGTAATTCTATATGCCACAATGCAAACAAGATAATGAAACCGGATGTGAAAGGTGTGAAGTTTCCAAAACATGTTCAAACATCATCTGTAACTTGAGAGTGTTTGTATTACACGTGTCACTAATCGTTAGGACTGAAAACCAAAGCCAGAACCAGACTACATGCTACAACAAAGTGACTCGGTGAGTTTGCCACTGCAGTCTAGTGTCTGGAGCTGAAATCACACAAAATTTGAATGAGAAAAGATATTCAGAGAATGGAGTTCCAGAAGACCACCAAGTCGTTCACAGCTCTAAGTATTATCACATGCTGTCATGTAAATAGGGAGAAAGGATGGCCATTGGTTATTTAGAACCTTGTCCAAATTTTTTGATCAATGAAGATCTCACATTAATTCAGTTTTCTCTTATATCAGACCTTCCTACTTATATCTTACTTTGGTCTGGGTTTTTGTCACAGTATGGGCCAGAGCCCAGAGGAGAGGAGTAAGGAGAGTAAAGCTCTGTCAGCCTCTTACATCGATGGAGCAGCCGAGCAGTGACCCAGCTCTCAGGGCCTTTTGGATGATTTGGAACAGGTTTGAAGGAGCCCTGCACAGCTCATAAGACTCAGAGATGCCTCCAGTAAAATCCTCAAAGCCCTCCACAGTGGACCCTCCTGCTAGAGCTTCGTAAGAGCCATTCAACCTGGGGGAGAAATTATAAGAGCTATACAAGGGTCCAATCTCCACCTGCAAGCACAAGGTACCACAGAAAGAAGGGTTTATCATTTAGTATCTCTGAATTTGGTTGGTCATCAGTGTGACCAAACAAGAAAATCCAAGCCCCTTGAAATACAGCTGGCAGCACCCTTTCTGGACCCAGAGGGAGCTGCCAATGCTGGGCAGAGGGAGGCTGCCTTAGAATGAAGGGTGCTGTGACTGGCATCCCTGGGCTGGGCCACCAGCAGGGGCACAGCTCCAGCCCAGCCCCACTCACTTGGCGTAGGCTTTCTCCAGCAGCGCGCTCCAGAACTCGCTGCCCTCCTCCGAGTGCACAAAGACCAGCTTCCCGTTCTTGGTGGGCAGCCTGTCGTCCACCACCACGTCCACCCACTCCCCATACTGCCAGAACTGAGGGAAAGAAGAAAATAAAAGATGATGGAGGCTGGTGTGCCCACAGCCCCTCCACGCTACCATCCTCCTAGCCCTTCACCTGTTGTCACCTCCCCCTGCATAAGCCAGTGCAGGGTTTACTCCCCTGCTGGATTCCTCTCCTTTGTAATAGAGACAAACACCTCTCAGCTCTGTGGATTGTTCATCAGGCTTCTTAATGCTATATTAAATTTTGCTGATAGGAAATATTAACGGCATCTTGTTGTAGATAGCATCAAAAACACTGTCTGGACATGTAAACTGAGTTTACATGGTGGACAGCCAGAAAGCCAGCATGGAGATAGGATACTCTGAGCTATCTCCAGGCTCAAACTTTAAGGGAAAAAAATAAAAACGCTTGTAAAACTGGCTGTAAGGAAAGATCATCTAAAGGGGAAGCACTCAATAGTGCTAATTCCTTCCGAAAATACTAGGAAATGCGTGAAACACTGCTAGTGCCAAATTTTGGCCTCAAAGCTAATAATGTTTACTCCAGGATTTGCTGCATTCCTGAAAGGAGAGATGATAATTCACACCATAACACTCAAAGGCCAGCTGGTGGAGGGCTAGGTATGTGTTCTAAAACTTCTGTCCTCACCAGAGCTGCTCCTTTAGCAAGGTGAATCCACACTGGTCCCACCTGAGCCTAATCTCCATTCAAAGCAGGCTGGCTAAATCTCAACACTCTGGCTCCACAGACAAGGAAGTAAAGGCAAAGCAGAGAGGGAAGGGGAAGTAGGAAAAAGAACCACACCAGCCTGAATTCACTCTCCATAGCTAGCAGCACCAGAGCTTGGTTTGGGCTCATGCACCCTGATGGTTTGGCTCAGTACACGAAATCTGTGCAGCTCCCCGGAGCCCCATCAGCTGTAAGACAGCAGAACCTCACCAGTGAGCAGATCTCATTTAACATTATTTAACTCTGTTCTTATTTTCTTTCTCTCTCCCCCATCAATTTCACATACACACTGTAACTGTTGATTATTTCATGTGTTACAAACAAACAAACAAAAAAAGCTGCTTCTAGTTAAATACAAGCATTTTCCTTTTTTATTCTCAATCCCCTGATCGTACAGGTACCTGGAAATGAAAGATTCCAGCATAGTCCTTCTGGAAACTCTGAGCCTTGGGGACAACACGGAACAGAATATCTGGATTCAAAGTGAGAGATGCAATGGCAGCTAGGAGCCAGCAATCACCTAAAAACACACATTAAAAGGCAGAAAAGTTCATTAATAACTCCATTAAGTCACACTCTTACCTGGACTAAAATGCCAGCACTAAGAGCTATGCCAGAATTGGTCTTGGTTCAGCAATCCATTCTTGTTCTGTTATTTCTCTCTTTTGCCCATTTTCCACTCACCCAAACCACACAGGTATCCTGTGGCCCCCGAGGCTGACCATGGCAGTAATTTCAATGGTCCAGCCTGGGCTTGATTTTGTAATGAAGCTGTGAAAACAAACTGCCTTACATAAGCTTGTTAAGGATATCAAGAATAAGAAGGAGAAGGCATTAGAGGTATGTGGGTTGCAAAGTGTGGCTGGGCAGGACAGAGTTAATGACCTGTGATACTTTAAGTAGACTCAAGCCACCACATCTGGGACAGACATCTGGCAGACATCAGACTCCAGCCACCACATCTGGGGCTTAGGAGATGTCCAGGAGAGGGCAAAAGCTCTGGGTTGATAGAAGGATGGTGGGACTTCTATTCCTGTCTTTTGGAGAAGATTCAGTGGATAGCAGGAACATTTGTGGGCCTGTTCCTCCTTGGCTCTTTCTTTGAAGGTCTGAACTTGAACTTAGAGCTATTCCCAGAGATTTGCCCAGGAGTCCAATGGAAGCTGAAGTCTCCTGGGACCTTTGTGAGAAGGCGAGTCCTTTCTTTGGCCCATTCCTAATTCTGGAAAGGCTTGCCCAGCCCTCCCTGGAGGCTGTGTGCTTGCAGCTGGAGCAGTTTGCTGGGTTGGTTACCTGTTTACTGAGGGTTGGAGGCTGGGTAAGCAAAGCCTCTGTCACACCAAAGGTGGTGCCCCTGGGAAATGCTCTGACTCGTGGTGTTTGTGCACTGCAAACAGCAGGAGGAACTTCTGTGATTCTGTTTTACTTCTGAGGTGTGCAGAAAGCCTAGCAAAACAAAACTGCTCTGAAGGCACTAACATTTTCCTGGTTTCTTGAGGATTTTCTGTGCCAAGACATAGCTCCTTTGGCGGGTGCATATTCTGCAGAAGGAATTGGCACCGCAGCTCTTGCTTCAGAGGAAATAAGCCAATTGAGAAACCAAGGAAAGAGTTTAATCTGCAGCAAGACTGAACATCCTAGAGCAGCAGTTAACTCTTTACATTGACTTGGGATTTATCATTTAATGCCATGGCGAATACAAGTGCAAAAGTAGGATGAAGGGACTTGCCAGGTGCTCTCTGCTGCCCATACCCCACGGGAGGTACCCAGATGGCTCCTGTGACAAACCTCTGTGAAGGAGTGGGATGACCTGCAACCACCCGAGCTGGCTGATCACACTAGGGCTCCAAACTCATGGTGTGCAATATGATGGAGTTCTACCTGTTGTGGCAGTTCAGGCCTTTCTCAAGAGGAGGGAAAATCCATTCTTGGAATGTGGGGAGCTGCTTGAGCCTCCCACAAGGATTCTCTGCCTTATCTTGGCTGCCACATTCAGAAAAGAACATTCAAGCTGGAAGGGGACAGACAAATGCTTGGATTGCCTGCTTCTCCCCCATGCACCAGCATTTTTTATGAAAAGAGGTTAAAAAAATTTGTCCTGCTCATCCTATACAAGTGAATTTTGAAGAGGAAGTGCGAGGTAGGTTAAATGCTACTTTGCAGAAAAGCTATTTGAGGCAAGAGCTCTTAGTTGAAAGATAATATTTCCCTTGCAGAGAAGGAGATAAAATGAAAGGATTGTGACATGTTTAAAGTAGAAATAGGGAGAAGTTGATGCTCTGCATATAGAAAAGAAAGTCCAGAAGCCTCAGACTATAGAACATCTATGAGCAAAATCCTTCTCGGGGGGATCAGCTTGCTGGCCTGGAAGCTCCTCCCAGCCTTAGGTACTTATGTATAAAATAAGCAAAATCATCAGAGCACAAGGTGTGGGGGAAAAAAGGTTTTAAGAACATTCTTTCCTAAGGAAATGTAGATGCAGGGAAAAAAATGAGACTGAGAACACTCAGATCTGCTTTGTAGCTATTTCTTTGAGGCTTTTCTTGGTACAGCATATGCCTTAAGCTGTTATAATTTCTGTTTTCCTTGAAGAGGTAGAAATAATGGTGATAAATCTGGAGAATGGATTTTCAGAGGAGGAAGATGAAAAGCCATACCAAGTCAGAACTGAAATCCTCTTTTCTTCTGATGCTCTGGCTGTCCCTGGCATGCTATGAAGGGCAGGACACTGTTTCTGAGAAGGTGGCAAGGTGGATGTCCCTGGTGTTCCTGTTGTGTCCCTCCACCCTGTGAGACCAGAGAAAGCCTGCAGCAGTGACAGACTGGTGCTCTCCCAATGTGCAACATCTGCAATGGTTTCCCCTAAAATCCTGGCCAGGATTTTAAAGCCAGTGAGTGAGAAACTACTGCAGGTTTTGCTGAGGATGATGTATGTTGGATGAATGATCAGGCAGAAGATTTGGTGAAATGAGGAGGGTTTCCTTAAATATATTGTTTCCTTCCCACCTCAGAACTAAACAAGTTCAGAATCTCAGCCCAGAGGATGCCAAATGCAGCGTGAAATCCTTTAAGGCGCCTTTCTTACAGCATGAATTAACTCCTTAGCATTTGGGACAGTGTGTGACTTGGGTGCTGCTGCCTGTCAGCATCACATCAGTGCAGCCTGACCTCCCAGGGAAGCATTTCAGGGCATGCCTGGGAAGAACTGTGCTGGAAGAATTGCAGTGGTGAACTTGGCCTTAAAAGCAGCCATGCTTCCCTTGAGCACTGCAGAATCCTCTCTCCAAACCTTTCTTTCCTGAGCCTGATATCTTTGCCTAAGCTTGTGCCAACCAAAAGGAACCAGCTGGGAGGTGGTTGCTGCAGAGTAATTTGATAAAAATGGAAGTGGGTCTGAATGTAGATGGTTTGGGGGCATCTTTGTAGAGCAGAGGTGCATGACATTCAAGCTCCTGTGATATTTACTTTCAGAGGATGCAGGAATCTGTCCACATCAAGGAGCTTCCATGATGGAGCCTAAAGTGCTTGGTTGGCCTCTTACCTTCAGGTACACCATAGTGGGATCCTGGCCTATTAATAAGCCTTCTCAGCCCTACTGGATAATACATGACTAGTTTTAAAAGAGTATAAATTGACACTTTCTATTCCCTTTTTCAAATTTCAATGTCATTTTGCCAGCAGTGAATTTCAGAGTATAGTTTGTGGTTGTGCCTACAGGACAGCACAAGAGCACAAGCCCCCAGAAAGGCACCTCATGTAGGACCCTCAAACTTGGTTCAGCTGCAGGTTATAGGTAATCTTTCACACTGTGAGGAAACTATTTTATTCCATTCCTAAAAAGGGATTTTTTTTTTTTGAGAAGAGAAAAAGAGGCCAATGGACCAATTAATTAGAATGTATTTCAAATAGGCTCATAGTCAGAAAAGTGACAACATCAAAAAGCATTTCTGCTCTCCGTATGGGTTTAAAGTTGCAGAATTTTAGCTTATAAAAATAACTATTTTTTTAAAAAACAGCTTTCTCAATAATAGCCCTCCAAGGCCAAATCACTTATGGATGCATATCACTTCTTCTGTTCAGTCTCATATTTCATGAACAAAAGTTTCAGTCAAGTGCCAAATACAGCGTTTGTAATCCAGCTTGATTTCTGGATCTGAAGTCATTTGAAATGGTAGTGAAGTGACATTTTCGTGGATTTTTTTTTTGCTTTTCTTAAAATTTAAGCAATCCTGACCTTGAGTTTGTGGTGGAAAGGATAAACATGAAGCCTAGCTGTGCTTATTTCCTGTATGTATGTATATACATATGTATGTATATGTATAAAAACACGTGTGAGATCTTGGAGAATTACTTTGACTTTTAGTGCATTGAAATAGAATCCCTTGCTGCTCACAGATGTCCCGAGTTGGCTGATGCTCTCAGTGCTAGCCAGGCAGCTCCTGGTTTACAGATAATTAAATTGCTGCACTGAATAAGGAATCCTTGGTGACCCGGCAGCTCAGAGACTCCTCCGTATCGATGATGTTTACCCAAGCATGCTCCACTTGCAGAGGCCATAAAATAAATGAGAAATTTGATTCGTTTCAGTTGCTCCAGAGCTGTGCTCAGTTTCTGTTTAGTTACCACCCAAGTGTGTAGACACAGAGCATTTAAACTCTCCTTTGACTTCGAGATGGTTTCAGCCAAAAGTCCAAGTGTCTGGTTCCAGGATGCGACTGGACAGCACAGAGGCATTTCTGTTCTGACTCTGTTCTGGCTTGTTGCTGTTTCAGCAATGCCTGGTGTTCAGAAAGGATCCAAACACAATGCTGTGGCTTCCTGGATTGCCAAGCAGCTCTGACTCTCAGCTTTAGTCTCTGCTGGAAACCCTTGTTCAGAGCTTGTAGTACCTGGGGCATCACACCAGGGAAGAAAGGAAGCACTGACCCGCTAGCTTATAATTTATGGCAGTGCAGGTTGCCTCTGCTTTGAGATTTCTAAAGCTTTCTGAGGTTTTCTATGGGAATTAATTTTGTTCTGCAGCTGTGTACAAAAAGGCAAAACAGAGTCCAGCAAAGGAACAGGTTTTCTTCTCCTTGGGGTCTCGGAGTTGTAGTGAATGGGTTTTTTTCTATCAATGGGATATTTGCTAGAAACAGGATCTCCAATATCCCTGAGCCCATGGGATTGAATGTCAGAAGGGCCATGTATTAATGTCTATACCAAAATAAGTGAACAAGCCCAGTACTATTAAGTTCTCTCCTGCCTACAACCACTTCAAAGGCTCCCTCAACAGGTATCAGATCTATCTCAGAGCTGTCAGGCTTTGGTTTGTTTTTCAGAATACCTGTAATCTCCCCAAATCTGCCTGTAGGACAAGGCATGCACATGTGGGGAGGGCTCCGGGGCTGCTGTGCACTGGTGCATTTGCCTTGGCTTCAGGGAACTCCTCCAGCTGCCAGTCCAGGAGTGCCTGCCTGGAGGGGCCTCTGGGCATTCAGAACAAAAGGCAACTCATGAATACACATAGTGTGTCTGGAAAGCTAATACTAAACGGAGGGGGTTTCAGTACGTTTTATATTATTTAAATTAAATTTATGCCACTTACTTCTTAAGAACTTCTGCAAACAGTCTTGGGGTTAACTTATTCAGATAGCAGCAAGAAAACTTCATAAGTCACCTTTAATAACTAAGACTATGTGACTACATTTCAAGTTGTTACTAGGCTATCAAAAAGATATGGTTCAAAGGATATTTAAAACATTCCAAGACTTTCAAGTCCCCATCAAACTTCCCAAGCTGATATTCATCTAGCTTACGCTGTTGTCAAAGAAATAAGTTTAATGGAGTGAGACAAACTCTGGGTTTTCTTTTTCCTTTTGTTCATATAAACCCAGACCTGCAGTGCTGTTTTTAAAAGAAAAGAAACACGTCAGAGAATATTATTAAAAATAGGCTCTATTTCCCTAAAGGGCGTGTTACCCAGTCACACACGTGGCTTATGTAAATATGTAATCAGGGTCTGTTTCAAATAGAAGTGTTTTACATGAGAGTTTTAGTAACAAGGACTTTGATATTCAAAGTGTTGGATCAAATACCAAAAAAGCTTAGTATGCCTCAGAGATGTAAAGCAAATACCTGAAGGCTAGAAGGGAAGTCCCATGCTTGCAGTTTATTTTTGTGAAGGGTCAGTGTGCATAGAAGCAATTGTAAACAGCCTTGCAGAAACAAATTGGATTATCTTTCATTATTTTTTCTTTTTTTTCTTCTTTTTTTTTTTTTTTTTTGTGTGTGAGAGAGAGAGAATGAGAGAGAGAGAGGGAGAGAAAATCAAGCTCCTAATAATAGCAGAATCAGATCTTGGGGCTTTTCTTCCAGGTTTGGGATAGTTTTCAGGACTAGCCTTTGGGTTACTGCCCACAAAAAGCTGTCTTGGAAAAACCCAGAGCAAGGCACCATCCCCAGATTCACAGGAGGTTTTGAGGTCCAGTTCTGTTGTTACCACTATGTGATGGATTTTGGCACTGATCTCTAGAGAAAGCCCATTTAGCACAAGGAACTGGGACTCCACGGAAATATTCAGCAGGTGACAGAACCAGAAAAGGGCTCACGGTATTTGTATTCAGTTTCTAGGCTAAACACAAATAATGCACCAGCCTCTTCTAGTTTAAGAACAGATAATATTTTTCAGTCCTATAGCTTGTAAACTGTCTGGGAAAATGAGGTTTTACTTCAGGTGTATGTTCTTAAATTTTTTTTATGCCATTATAGAAACTTTCCAAATAGGACATGACAAGAACTGTCACTTTAACTACTTATATGAGCCATTCTCCTGAAATACAGTAAGTGATTTCCCCATACTCTGTTCTAGCATCCACCAAATAAATATCCTGGAGCAAGTATATGATTGGGCATCTTATTTTTAGCATTTGGAGTACAAGCCCAGGGATTTGGAGTACACACCAGGGAATTTTTAGCAATTGCTTTAATAGTGCTGTGTTTACAAGAGCAGCACTGGTGTTATTTATCGCCAACGACTTGCAGAAATTGTTTCAATCTCATTTGCACAATGGATGTGCTGGAAGACCAGTGAGGTCAGGAGTACTGCAGTTAGCAGCACAGGAGGGAGAAAGGCTGATTTCTCTGTGTCTAATCTATCAAATTCTCATTACAAGAGTTTCAACCTTCTCGATGCAGTCAAGGGTTTGCTGCTGCTGTCCTCTGCAGCTGGATCTTACCAGCGAGGCAGGCAGGGGAGGCAGCAGCTGCAGCAGCTATTCCCAGGGGGAATGCAGTCCCCCTGCAGCTCCCTTCTGGCCACTTGCACAGCAGCTCTGTTTAGCCAAAGGCAAGCACTGCAGAAAAATGGGTAAGGAAGGGTTTTTTATGATGGATGTCTGGGAGAGGATGAGTGCTGCCTGAGAGATACTGCCTCTGCATCAGGCCCTGATTCAGGGCAGCACTGCTTTTTTTGTTTGTGTGGCTGGTTCCTGGTTGCTCCTGTCCCTGCTCACAGCTCTGCATGAATGCTGTTCAAGCAGAAAGGAGGGTTCTGCATGAAGGGCTTGGAACAATTTGTTTGTTGTGGCTGGTATTACAGAGGTTACATTCTCTGTTCATTTCTTTCTGATGTGGTCCTTGCTCCTAACTCATACTTGGACCATCCTGCTTGATGGCACATCACAGACCCAGCCCCTCTACTAAACCAGTTCCTGCTCTGTTCCTTGGTTGTTGTGTATTTGTTTTGTGTGAAACTGAGCCAGGAATTTGCTCTGCCTCCCAAATAAAAGAATCTAAGGACTAGGTTACAGCAGAAAACTTCCCTGGTGTCCCACTCTCTTGCCTCAGGGCAAGTTCTCCCATGATTAGGTTGGCATTCACCTCTGTCTTAAGAGGTCAAAAGCAAACCAGTTTTCTGTTCCACATAATTACTTCCTTCCTCCAGGAGACAGTTTGGTGTCTTACAATTTTGACATAGCTCTTACAAGCCCACATATACCCTGTCTCAGGCAGCAGTGTTGGTTTATGAGTCTTCCTGGCTATCTGTCCCTCCATACTATGTCTGGGAGATAGCCAATAAAGTGGTGCATGTACCAGGAGTTTTTAAATGAAGTTTCATTTCTTTTTCTTCTTCCAAAACAAAATTCAGAAGCACTGTACATACCTAGCTCTCCTTGGCAGACATCTGTTCGGGTAGCTCCTCCAATTATAAACTGAGGATTAGCACATAACTCCTGAAAAGACATAATTTAAAAGTTTGCATCACCTTTTCTGGTCTGAAAAGTTCCCTTTTCTTGTTCTTTGTTTTAATATTCAAAAACTATTAAACACTTTTAATATTTCTTTAAAATTATATCCTTTCTCCTCTGTCTGATTAACACAGTCCCAGGACAAAATTTCTTTATTACATTGAGGGCTGCATGTATTATTTTTGAGGCAAATCCTGATGCCTTTTGCTACTAGGCACTGTCAGTGATACTACTGAGAATTTTTCTACTGTGGAGACAGAGGTGAAAATTCACCTCAGCATTTATATCTTATTTCATCTTGCTGAGATTTTGGTTCAAGCAGCACAGATGAGTTTGTGACTGTGGCTGCTGCCTGTGCCACTGGAGCTGTGCTGAGTTTCCAGTGCCAACAATGTGGAGGATGTTCCCCCACCCTGACCCTGCTTCCTGGGAGGCCAACCACACAAATGCTTTTATTAGCAACAACTCCCCTTTCTTCCTTGTCCTTTGGGGCCAGCCAAGTGCATAATGGCAATGACTGTCACTCTTATCCTAACCCTGAGCTCTCCAGCAACTCATGGGCTATATTAGGAAGTCATTATTGTCTCTCTAGAGACAAAAGCCTTTTCTGTTTTTCTGAGAATTTTCCATGAGCTTCTGGATGGCAGCAAGGAGCAGTTTATAGGAAGCCTAAGTTGGCAAGCAGGGTTGAGGACAGTTTAGGCAGCCACTGCCTCTCCTCGAGAGCTGCACTTGTCAGCTCTGAGTATCCCATGGAGAGACAGAGACAACCCAGGACTTCTTGTATATGATGAAGAGACAGTTTGTTAATCTTTCCTCCAATAGGAATCATCTCAGCTACATCCTTTTGCTTCTGTCCAGAGGAGAGGGTTGCAGCAGTACATTACCCACCACACAGAAGAAGGTTTTGTGCAATTTTTCCTCTTCTCCCTGCAAAGTGCTGCACCTAGTGTCAGTCAGCTGCATATGACATATTACTCACCCAGATCCCTGTTCTTCCTGAGCCACTCCCAAGTGCCACATGCACCTTTCACACAGCTGAGTTTCCCCTCAGGGGTCCCACGGGCTGGTTTCTGGCAGGCAGGGCTGGGACATTTAACCCTGCTGGATGTCAGCTCTCAGTTATTCCTTAGCCTGATATTCTTGTGGCTGTGACTCTGCCTGCAGCAGGCTCAACATTGTTCTTGTATGGGAAACACAAGTCTAATTGAATGAGTTTTCTGAGGCTGATCTTCTCCAAGGATAGGCAAAGCCAAGAAACACATCCATGGTATTTGTGGAGGTAACATCCAGGTGCCAGAGTGAGGCGCTGATGGATAAATGGGGTTGCCAGGGTTATTAAACCTGGAGTTACTAAACCTGCAAGTTTCTGTTTCTCACTTTTCACGTGAAAAAATAATAAAGCCTCAAAACTTTCTATTTTTCTCATTCTGCTTTCCTCCACCAGATGGAGGTAAATAATTTGGGGGGAGAGGAATCCCTTTTTTTAAAAAATTATTTCTTGATGTTCTAAAATGACAAAAGAGAAGTAAGTGGGGACAGAAATAAATGACTGAAAAATGAGAGTGCAGAAAAATCTCTGAAGCCCTGATTTTGTGACTTTAAAAAAAAAATAGTCATCTGATCTTTGCTGATGAAAATTACTTTCTTAGAACCAGAGGCCATTTCTAGGATATACTTATTTAGATAATAACATTTCCAGTCAGTTGCTATTTAACTGTTACAGGCAGCTTGAAGTCAGGCAGAGGATTTTATTTAGGTATTAGCCTGATTTCCTGAGGGGCACAGTGAAAAGACCTTGGTGTGGGTGCTGTTACAAATGATGGCTCCTGGGGTGGCCCCTGGTCTGGCTGGATATATGTGGGGCTTTTGCATCCATCTCTGGATTTCGCCCCAGACTTGTAGCTCTCTGAGCTGGGATGGATAGGGAGAAAGCAGGTTGCCATGAAGCAGTTACAGGATTTCCTGCTTTATAACAGGCTTAGAAGAAGATTTCCACCCCCTTTCCAACCTTGCTGCTACCATGGAAGTAAAGCAAGATAGAATTAAGGAAAAAGACATAGAGGAGCAGTGGATATTCCAGCTCACCAGTGATTTAACCTGGATGTTCAGCTGGGTTTTGGTTAGATTTGAGCCCAGTGAAGTACACTGTTATTTCAGTCACAGAGCACTCTTACCGTGGGGCGCTTCCAGACTATCCCCTGAGTTTTGAAGGAATATGGTCCCAGGTCCCGGTAGCCCAGAGCAGAAGGACAGGCTGGGAACTCTTCATCCTTGAACAGTGTGCCATTCTGCAGGCACTGCTGCTTCAGGGCTTCATAGTCCTGCTTCAGATACTTGATGGCATTCCTGTTGGATCCGACCCCGTCCGCCGCTGCTCGCTCCTGGCACAGTCTGGCCGTGACCCTGGACATGCTGCCCACCCTCCCAGTGTGTGCTGCACCTCTGCCTTTGCCTCTGGGGCAGAGAGAGCAGGTGAATATGGGCAGGCAGCAGGCTCGGGTGGAGCCAAGGGCTGCCCCAAGTGCTCCAGCAGCCCTGCAGGGAGAGGCACCAGGAGAGCAAATATGTACTGGGAGACGGGCGGGGATCCCACAGCTGGGATTATGGGCACTGCCTGCTGCTGCTTCCATGGCATTTGCTCTATTTGTTGTCCCTTTTTAACACACTCTTTCAGCAAGAAGCCAGGAGAACCTTTTCCTGGCACACCTGTTAACAGATGGAAAGAGACTGTGTGCATTCCGAGTGCTGAAAGTCAGGTTTAAGGATCAGTCCTTTAAAAATCCAGGTGAAGATGATTCTAGACTCCTTTCCTCCTTCTGAAATTGGACTCTATGCTGTTGGAGGGTTGTGCAGCCACAAATCCTGGAGCTGGATATCTATTGCTGCAGCTGACATGGCTATGGAGATGCCATGGAGTTTTAAAGCTAGGGAAAATTGAACCCACTTCTGGCTTAAATGATGAGCTTTCTTAAAAAGACCCCTCTCTCTGGTACTCTCAAAGCAGTATGAATTTATAATTTAATTTATTAGCAAAGAGAGATGTGAAATTTTCAGAGCTAGATTTGGCCACTTGCAGGGGGCAATGATACAACACAGGAGCATGACCTAGGCCAAAAATGGGAAATTGTTTCCTCAGATAGGAGGGAAGCTGGTAAGCCCTGCTACCCCTCTCCAATGACTTCTCCTTGGGCAGAAGTCACTAAAATGTCCCCATCTGTAAAAACAGAGTCTCATCTCAGCTACTAAGAGATTACCCATCATATTTACAGTCTTCTGGTGCTGTTTCCTGCATATAAAATATTTACAGGCTGAAAACAAAGAAAGCCTTGGGTGCAAAAGGCTTTATATACCTGAGGAAATACTGGTTCCTGCTCTTGTAGGAGATTTCTACCCTAGCAACCCCATTTTGTACTGACACAGGGGTCCACACCTCCCTGGCAAGGTGGTTTCAGCCTTTGTAGGTTTATGAACTGAGGGAGGAAATATTTTCCATGGAGCACAGCTGCTCTCTGCTGTCATCCTGTGCAATGGCTGGGATTCCCCAGCAAAGCCATCCGTGTCCAGCTGAGAGCTGGGCAAACAGTCACTTTGTTTGCCAAGGACCATGTTTGATGACTACCTCTAGGTAAATTTAGACAGAAGGTGTGGGGAAAGGAAGAGAGAATTTTTAAGGAATGAAGCCTGGTGAGATAAGGAGTCCAAAGCAAGGCTAGCCCAGTTGCTTGTCTGCAAATATTTGAAGAGAGTGAATGCAAAGGAGGAAATAAAATGACTTGGTCACTTCCAGGCAGTGAAGGCTGGGCTGAAGGAATTAATATACCAGTTACCCCAAAATTAAACAAAGTGTTGAAATTGAGTAAAGGAAAAGAGTGGCCATCATTTTATCCCTGTTGCATTTCAGTACTTCCAGGCATGTCCGTGTACTGACCCAAAGTGAGGAGTGGAATAACAAAAGGTTGAGGCAAGGGTTTTTTCTTTCCAGGGTGGATTTGTTTTCCTGTTAAATAGATCCACTCAGGGGTACCAACTTTCTTTGCTCATGAGGCAGAAGACTGCTTTCTTTCCCCACCCTGCATCAGTGCCTTGTGCTGAAATTTCCTCTCTTCCTGTGGGAAATGGGAGGAACGCTCCCACTTTGCTGTGATTGCTGCAAGCTGCAAATTTGGCAACGTTGTTCATGGAAAAGCACGGTGCTCTAGCAACTGGAAAAGGTAATTTTGAACAATTGGAATTTTTTTTTTTTCCCATGCACGTTTTCCAGACATACACTTGCTATGCTGTGTGCTCTGTAGCTGCAGCTGCCACTAGACATAAGCAGGCACAGCAGGGGTGACCCTTGTGCATCACCAGAGTGTGACAGGGAAGGACAGACGAAAGGTAGGAGCACCTCCCCTGTGGAGACAGGCTGAGAGAACTGAGGTTTTTCAGTCTGGAGAAGAAAGGGCTCCGGGAAGACCTTAGAGCACCTTCCAGGTCCTAAAGGAGGATACCAGAAAGCTGGAGAGGGAATTTTTACAGGTCTGTAGTGGTAAGACAAATGGGAAAGTATCTTCAGACTGGCAGAGGGGAGGTTTAGATGAAACATTAAACAGAAATTCTTCACTGTAAGGAAGGTGATGCTCTGGAGCAGGTTTCCCAGAGAGTTTGTGGATGTCTTATCCCTGGAAATGTCCAAGGCCAGGTTGGCTGAGCCTTTGGGCACCCCATTCTAGTGAAAGGTGCCCCTGCCCATGGTAGGGAGGCTGGAACAAGATGATATTTAGGGTCTCTTCCAACACAAACCATTCTATTATGCAATCAGGTTTTAATAATTAATTTCAGTTTTCACATTTGGAAAGAGGCTGAGGACAACCCTTTTCTCTGAGGAAGGCTTGGACCAGGTGGCCAAGCCAAGGCAAGTGTGGTCCAAGGGACACTTGGACCCAGTGTGTCCACCACAACTATTCGGTTCTAGTGATCTGTCACAGTACTTCAAACCCATTTCCTAAGCTTGATTAGCAGCAGCATGATTTATGATTTATTTTGTGTAGAATGTGATACACAAGCACCATCTAGAGGATGTAAAGAAGAGGAGATGATGAGGACTATTGTTGACTACAGCAACAGGAGAAAAAACGTTTTAAGGTTCTTCATGACTCAAAAACTGCTGCTGAAGTGGCATTAACCCCTAGGGTTAATAGTTATAACAATTATTCTGACTTTTGTTGCTTCTGGGATTTACACATTTTTGCCTGGCTCTGCTTGCTTTCCTCTCCCTCTCCCCCTTTCTTGATGAGGGGAGTAAGGAAGAACCAATTAAACCAGAAAAATGCATCACCTGGGTTTCAAAGAAGGGACTGAAAATTCTATACAGTTAGGACTGTTCTGTTTATGGGGAAATCCTTAGAAGACAATAACTGCCAATTACCCAGCAGTTTCAGACACATTTCAGATGTGCATTAGAGAGAAATGAGAGAGTTTCGTGTACTGCAGCACTTGGCTAATGAGGATGAAATTGCTTTGCTGCACTGTAGACCCTGCAGCATGAAAACAGATCAGTTTCATTCTGAGAACTTGCCTTCTCATATTCTAGATGTATGGGTCCCTACCCACCCTATTTCTGTAAAAATGGAGTGATTATCAGTAGGAAGACCTTTGGGAGCTATAAAAGTTCCTAAATGTTTGTCTCTAAGATTGTTGCTTTAGAGGTTGCAATATTTTATCCAAGTGTTTGGGGAGGGAAGGGTTGCTACAAGCTGCAGTCTGGCAGGTTTCCTATTGGGAAACACATCTGAAATTAGCTCTGATCCTGCTTGGTTTTTTTATAACAGCCATAAAATTGTTGGTACCTGAGGAGGAGGATGATATCCTGCAGAGGTAATGCCTGCACCCCACACGTGAAGCTCCAGAACACGAGTTGGGCTGATCCAGAATGATGGTTCAGCACTGGGAAGGAAGCTGGGAAGGATAGCTGGATTTTGCAGGATGACCCAGGTATTTCTGACACCTCACACTGAACTGGCCAGGGCTGGAGACACCTTGTGATGTTGGGAAAAGCTCAGTACCTCTCCAGATCCCAGCCTCAGACAGGAAAGCAATTCCCTTCCTCATGAAAAATCACTGCTGCTACTGCAAACCTCTTCCCCTGGAAAGCACTCATCCTAATGAGGATGGGAGAGTTCCTGGAAGGAGAACAGGAGCCCAGACAGTGCATGGGCCCATTCCTCCCTTCCTGAGCTGCTGGCCATTTGTTCCCAGTATCCACATACAGTGAAAGGACAGAAGAGCAAGAGGGAGGAGGGATGATGCAAGACAGAGCAGCTCTGAGTGACTCACAGTTGCTGAGTGTGGGCATACAGAAAGACAAGCCCATCCTGCCTGAAACTCCGTGCTTTGAATGGCAACTGGATGCTCCTTATCAGGAATGAGCTGCTGCAGCAACAGCTGAAACCACTCACTTGCAAAATGTGAGAGTTGGTGACTTCTTTGAAAAGCTGCAGGTGTCCAGTGAGATTAAGAAGAAATCAGATTTCTTTTTCCTTTCTGAAATTGCCTGGTTTTAGGGAGACACAAGTGGGTAACTATTCATGGAACTGCTACTTCCACTTAAGAGTGTTACACCAGTCTCACAGTCAAGTGGAAATCACGTCTTTCTTTAAAGATTTGTGTGACTATGTAGAAAATGAAGGAGTTGGCTCACGTAGTGAATCGAAAGAACTTCATTCCCTCAGGCTGTGGACTCTCATCCACATCTGCTGCTGGGCTGGAAGTGGAAGTAGTTGACCTGTGGACTTACCTGGCTGCAGAGCACTTTGTGAGTGGGTGCTGTTCAGATGGCTGCTGGGACAGCCAGCTTCCCAGATAATGAGGTAAATTCTGTATTGCACCAATATATCCTTGTCCTGTCATTAAACCACAGGGGACAGTATGGCCCCTATATGTTTGGGACCAGCCTAACGAACCTGGGTGGCAAATATGCATCTTCCCTGCATTGCCCAGGTACCTCTCCCACTGCTAATTGAATCCTTGCTGGTTCTGCTTCTTTCTGGCTTTGTTCCCTTCTGTTCCTCTCCTCTTCCATTTGGCTCAGTCTCAACCCTCACTGCACCACAGAGACTCTAAGAAAACTCTGACTGAGCAGAGCAGGCACAAAAGAGTCTTGCTCACACTTGGTCTTGATCATTTTCCAGCAGAGGCTGCCAGCAGATTACAAAGTAGTCTGTGAGTACGATCTGTGGGGCACATAAGAAATAGTTAAGAAAAGCAAAGTAATTATGTGACAAATTTTCAACCCAACTAGAACTTCTGCATCTGCTGGAAAATGACTAGAGCAGAGGAGTTTGCAAACTCAAACTGGTTTCGTGAGCTAGTGAAAATCTTTGCTTTGAACTGACTCTGGTTTCTTTTAACTCTTACTCTTGTAAAACCAGAGAAGTCTGACCTGTGGCAGCTGTACAGATTCGAACCACTGCATGGAGCCAAAGAAACACTTTTTGAGCAGCTCTACAGCTCCCAGATCCATCAGGTTAGGATGCAACACAGCCCTCTGCAAGTTAAACTCCCATGTGGTGAGGCTCTGTTTTCTCCTGGCTCAGGAGATGTGAGATATCTCAGCAGTGCTTAAGAAATCCAAACAGCTGAGCAAAACCATCCTCCAGTGCCACTCTGTGTCCTGCTCAAGCTTCAGCACAGCCATGCTGGAGACGTTTGCTAAAGGCACACCCTCGATTGAGTGCACACAGCTTACATCATGTAACATTACTGGATCTGCTTCCAGCTCTCCATGTGTGATTGATTTCCCACGTGCTGCTAAAAATGCCATTATTCTCTTTATAAGGAGAGCTCTTCTGACCCATAAGAGACAGGAGGCATCTACAAAGCACTGAAATTGGACTGTGCCTTGCCATGTTTGGACAACCTGGTGGTACCAGGTTTCTTGTGTGGCCATGACCTGTACAGACAGCTGTTGCTCAGACTATTCATATCTAACTTCAAAAATATTTTGGGGGCCTCTTCTGCTACACTGGGAACTGAATGGGCAATGCTTAGCTCTTTTTCCTGCAAATAGAAAGTGCTGAGGAAAGGAAGAGGAATAATAAATGATGAAAGTGCAAAACTAGCAAGCAAACGGACAGTGGTTTGGAGCACCACGTACCAGCAATGAAGGAAAACTTCCCACATCTCAGCAAACAGTACTTCCTGTAATTTAAGATTCTTTAGGCATTTTTCAAGTAATAATGTTCATTTTATTCTGATAGGATGGGTCCAAATCACTGTTTCATGCATCCAGGACCTGGAAAACAACGTGCGTGTCCTTCCAGGACAGCAAAGAAGCTGGTCCTGGAAAAAGAGGTGCCTGTCCTTCCAGGGCAGCTGGGCAACCACTGTGGGCCGTGGGTGCAGCACAAAGGGCTCACAGCCCCTGTGTGCTGCCCAGGGAACACTGCCTGGCACCAGCACGTCCTGAGTCAGACTTAAAATATGAAACAAATGGTTTGAATTCTCCCTCGGAGGGTTGCTGTTCTAACAGAGGTGCCAGCAGCAGCATTTCAGCCATTCTTGGCAGCAGCTCACTGCCAAAACGGAGATGCTCTCTGCCCCCACGCCACGTGTGTGTGTTTTGGGGCAACTCGGGGGGAACTCCCTGCTTGTGGTTTGGGCTGTGCAGGGAATGCAGCTGGGTCCAAGCCAGCAGTGGCAAAGCACTGTGGTGACCACCAGCAAATCGAGCTGCAAGCGATCTCGGTTACTTGAGATGTTCAAAGTTGTAACGACGTGACAACACGGGGTGTACATATGTACCACAGTGAGATCGGAGCCATATTTGGTTTTCCCTTCTTTATGTTTGTTTTGTTTTGTTTGGGGTTTTTTTGTTTGTTTGTTTTGTTTCGGTCTTTTGTGGGTTTTTTTAGTGGTGGTGGTGGGGTTTTTTGGGTATTTTTAGGGTTTTTTGAGGGGCGGGGTGTTTTTTGGCTTTGGGGGTTTTTTGGGAGGTTTGGGAGAGTGTTTGTTTTTGTTTGGGGTTGGGTTTTTTTGTTTGTTTTGGTTTTCTGTTCGGTTCGGATTTTGGTTTTGTTTTTTTGTTTGTTTTTGGTTTTGTTTTTTTGTTGTTCTTGTTGATTTTTTTGGTGTGGTTTTTTTTTGTTTGTTTGTTGGTTTGGGGTTTTTTTTGGTTTTTTTTTTTGCCTGAACTTAGAGAATTGATCTGGATAGTTCTGTTTTTCACACGGAAAATACCAGCTTTTTGGAATCGATGCATACAAGTGGCCATAGGGGAGGCAGGGATGGCGCAGGTACGAAGCTGATGGAGGCAGAGCTGCTTCTGCACGGGGCAGCGAGCCGAGAGAGGACCGGGACGGGAAAGTTTCTCCATCAGCTGCTGCCGGGACACAGCGACTCGAGGCGAGCCGGGGGTGCGGCGGGGCTGAGCAGCGGGAGGGATGGACTGGGGAGGGATGACAGGCGGGATGGGATGGGATGGGATGTGCAGGGATGACAGGCGGGATGGGATGGGATGGGATGTGCAGGGATGACAGGCGGGATGGGATGGACAGGAATGACAGGCGGGATGGGGTGGGATGTGCAGGGATGACAGGCGTGGCTGGGATGTGCCGTGCCGCTCTGTTGTGTTCCGTGCCGGGGCGGGGTTGCCGATGGCGGGGATGGCGGAGGCGGTGGCCAAGGAGCGGGCGGTGGCGGCGGGGCTGAGCAGTGGGAGGGATGGATTGGGGAGGGATGACAGGCGGGGCTGGGATGTGCTGTGCCGGGCCGGGCTGTTGTGAGCCGTGGCGGTGTTGGCCATGGCGGGGATGGCGGAGGCGCTGGCCAAGGAGCGGGCGGTGGCGGCAGGCTCGGGGCGGCACGACCGCGCTGTGCCCTACATGGGGCAGCACTTCGGGGCTCTGCGCCAGGAGTGCCTGCAGCAGGGACGGCTCTTCCAGGACCCCTCCTTCCCCGCCGGCCCCACCGCCCTCGGCTACCGGGAGCTGGGGCCCCGCTCGCACAAGACACAGGGCGTCGTCTGGCGCAGACCCACGGTAGGGCGGGGGAAGAGGGGGGATCCCCGGTGGCACCGATCGCCGGTAGCGTCATTGCACAGTGTCACCCGGCTTTTCTCCTTCCCCCTCGCCCTAAATTTGGGTGTTGAGCGGTGCGGGGGCGGCGGTCGGGGCGCGGCTCCGAGCGCGGTGCGGAATCGCGGCGCGCCCGTTCCGTGCGGCTGCGGATGCTCAGCGCACCGGGGGCTCCCCTCTGCTCCGGGGACAGGCTGGCAGCGCCACTTGCTCTGCCTGGAAAACAAACAAATCAGAAAAGTCCTTTTCCTCTCCATCCAGAGCTCTGCGTGCGGACAAATCGCTTTGGGTAGCGCTTGGGGCTTTCTTTTCTGATAACTCTTTCCCTCAGCAGAGCCATGGGTTGACCACCGTGCGGTTTATTCCCGAAGCAGCCCTGCCAGCCATGGGAGCCAGGGGGTCAGGTGGACTCCGTGGTGCCTCCAGGCACTTCTGAAACACCTTTAGTCAGTGGTGGGGAGGTAATGGCAGAGCAGCGTGTGCACGTATGTGAAAATGCAGCGCACCTCCTGGCACATCCTGTGAAGTGAGATGGCTGCACACGAGCTTTGGTCACCAGCTCTCTTTCTCGCTGTGCTTGGTGTGTCTGTGCCCGCACCCATTCCTACCCTGCTCCATCTCTGTGGTGTTCATCTGCTGTGGTCAATGATCTGGTTAATTTGCTGCAAGTGGAGCCTTGTTCCCTGCCTCACCTGCGGCTGTGTGTAATGCCAGGCTTGTTCTGTTCCCAGGAGCTGTGTTCCAACCCCCAGTTCATAGCTGGTGGAGCCACTCGCACGGACATCTGCCAAGGGGCCTTAGGTAAGGAGGGAGCAGAAAGCTGAGTTTTCCATGCAAGTGCTCTCCAGCACACCAGGGTTTATACATGGCTGGAACTCACTCTGTAAACACCTCCTTTTGTATCCTACCACCTCCATTCGTATCAAACCAGACCTTTCTCACCTTTCCTTGGCATTTGCACGTGGGGACCGTGTGTGTCCTTTCTGTGTGCCCCCAGCAGGGGTGGCACACGCTGGTCTCCTGATGGCTTTTCTGATCATGGCCAGTTCCTTTCACGTTCACATCCCTGTGCCTGGGAGCAGCCTGACTCATTTTCTGCGTCTCTCTGCTTGGAAGAGCAGTTGTGTGCATAGCAGGACTTCTCCTTCCCCAGTGGGAGAGAGAGTTCTGCTGAGCAGAAGGAACCTCTTGACACCTGGGGAGATGCTGAGAGAAAAGAAGTTGTATTGAAAAGAAGGATTCTTGCTGGCACCAGGAAGACAAAACTGGGGTGTTTCAGGAGGGATGGGCCAGCCTGTGAGCCCTCTGCCTTTGCCATGGCTTCTGCTCAGGCTGTGCAATGGCAGCCTCTTGGTGGGGCTCTCCAGGGAAGCTCTGGGAGCTGCAGGGAAGTGCCAGGGGATAGTTGGGAACAAATGGCTTAGCCTGGCTGTGAGTGTTCAGCTATCCCAAGCTGGAAGCCTCTCTCCTGCCTTGCCTGACAGAAGGGGTTTTATGTGGAGGATGTCTGCAGAGATATGAGGAAAGTGAAAGCTCCTATTCCATAGCTGTAGTGAGAGGGTTTTAGATATGACAGCATGGTTTAGGGAAAGCTCTTGTGTAGGAAAGATGACTAATATGAGCTGTACTGCTGCAGTTGGCAAAGGAGTCAAGTTCTGTTTGTTTGCTTTCAAATATTCACCACATTGCGACTTCTTTGTTTCTAGTCCCACTGCTGCTATTTGTGGGTTCATGTCCAAAAATGTAACAGGCAGAGAAACTTGTATTTTGTGCTTATGTTGTCATTCAGAAGTTTTTTTTAAGTTAGTGCTTTGTCAACTAGATGCAATTTGTATAAAAAATCCATGACAGCAAAAATACTTAGATTATGAACCTGGTTCTCCTCATGCCCCAGCATCATTGGTGGTGTGGGTTAGGCTCTGCTGTGCCTTGGGTTGTTGCCATGTCACCAGCTTCCTTCCTGTGCTCTCTCCACCCAATACCATGTCTCCCACCATGACTGTTTTGGCATGAATCATGTCCCAGTGCTTAAACACATGTGCCAGACATCTGTTATCTCATTTTATTGTGAAACTTTATGGTAAGAAGTTCTTCAAATTGAAATTAAAGTTTTCTGTAATGCCATTTCAACATCTGGCATTTTTGTAGAGATACTGGTTTCTGGAGTCACTTAGTTGCTTTCTGCCTTCTGCCTTTCCAGCTTTTCTCTGCAGATGCTGTGGCAGCAAGAGCATGGGAATAAAAGACTTAATGCTTCATTTTCAAGTTGTGAATTTGCTGTTGCTAATCCCAAACTCTGTTCTAAATTGAGGAAAGCATTTTCTGCCCTAGTGGTCTTTGGACCAGTCAGATGTTCTCATGGGGTTGTATGGTCTCACCAGAGGATACGAAGTGACTCACAGCTGGTATTTTTGTACCTCCTGACTATTTGAATCAGAGGTTGTCAGTGTTCTTGTATCTCCTTTTTCACCATCACTAAGCACTGCAATGACTCTCCTGGCTGTCTTCTCATGAATCTGGGATTTTGGTAGTATGTGACAATTGTTAATTAAAAATTAGAGGATTTTGATCTTATCTCTGTAGAGCCACTGAGTTCCTAAGAGCCTGGAAGAAACCTCTGCTCTTTCACACAATGGGGCTGGCAGATGAACTGTCCAAATGCTTTTTTTTTTTTCCTTTTTTCCACTGCTTTATCTGACACCAGCGTTTGTCTTGAGAAATTTGCTTAAGTTTCTATTTGCTTGAACTTTGTATTTACTTTGAATGTTCATGTCCCATCATATTTTAGGATGTTATAGAGAAGATAGCACTGGAAGATGTCAGGTGCTTTTGGTGCTTTTTTTTATTATGCTGCTTCTTTTCTGGAGGAAGCTTTTGTAGTCTCATTTATCCCCCAAAAGCCTTGATCAAAAAGCAACAGACCTGTGCCCATGGGGAGTTTCACTGCTGTTTCTCAGCCCATCTGGGAATACTGCAGGGACAAATGAGGCATCCAGAGCACACAGACCCATCACATCTGCATGGCAGCTTCCTGGCAGGGAGTGTGTAACCAAACAGCTCAGCTAACAAGCAGGGTTTCTTTTAGCTCAGCAGTCTTTGGCTAGGTGCATAAATTTGTTTCATTGCTTTTGGCCTGGACTATAAGAAACTGTGCTGCATGTAAGGCATACATGATCATCAGTGCAGAAAAGGTACTCCAGACACCAAAGTTCTGCCCCTTGGGATTTGGATTATCCTTTATTCTGGCCTTGTGAGTTTTGTGGGGTTTTTTTGTTTTGGTTTGTTGCTGTTGGGTTTTGTTGTTGTTTTGTGGACTTTTTCCTTAGGAGAAACATTTGAAGATGAGTATTTGGTTTTGCAGTATCAGATCTGCAAAGCCAGTGATGGTATTTGGCTCCAAATGGCAGCACATGGGATGTGGTGACTCATTACAGCTGAGGGGAGGATCCGAAGCCAGAGAAGCCTGGTTCACCCTTAACCACCTTTTTTTGGAGTGGATGTCACCATGGTATCACAACACTGGGGTGCAAACAGCACAGGATGTCCCAGCTGCTGTTTGGATGCAGGTGTCTCCTCCTCACGTAGCAAATGTGTGAAAAAATAACAAATTGAATAGGTTGAATTTCAAAAATCAGACCCATGGTTTTCTCGTGCTGACAGCCAGTCTGCTGCCTGTGGGTTGACACAGCCTCGTGTTTGTAACCAGAAAACTTCCTGGAGTGCCGTGGTATTAATATAAATACATTCAGCAGCTGTTAATCTAAGACTGGTGTAAAAAAATGATGAGTCTGTGATTGACAGAACGTATATTTTCCTTTTTATCCATACTCTTACACGAGCTGTGAAGTGACCAGCAGCTGCCTTTTGCTTGCAGCCCTTCAGGCATTTGATGGGTGTGTTTTGTTTGTCTTTTCTTTCCAGGATGGCTAATTTTAAGCCCTTACGGCTATTTATGCTTGCTTTGCAATTACTTTTTTTTTTTCTAACATTCTTGTTACAGCTGGAGATTAGGTAAATGCAGAGATGGGTATATGGAAATAACAAGTAAAACACTGAAAGTAGGAAAAAGTAAGCATGACAGGACAAAAATTGCATTACTTGTTAATATGTTTTATAGATAGATAAACTCATAGCCTGATAATATTCCCTTTTCTCATAACCTTGTTCTGCCTACTGTTCATTTACAAAAATTATTTATGATTAATGTAGCCTTGCTAACACTCCTTTCAGACTCTAAGCAACCTTTCTGTCAGCCTCTCCTTGGACTTTCCTCCCCTATCAAAGGAAAATCACTATCAAGAGCCTTGCAGAAGCACCAGTTCTGAAAGTTCAGATTATTTGGTAAAGAGGCTGCTCAGGCTTGCTTAGTGCAGGCTGAAATTCCAGGTATAATCACAAGATCTGTTCTCACCCATGGTCTGAATTATCAGGTGTGCTTTCACTGATGGCTGTTCACAAAGGTAGAGATGATATCCTGGCTGTTGAGCACTTTTAAGTGTGGAAACCAAAGGATGTTTTCCATGTATGCTGCAGCTGCCTTTAAACCTCAAGACCTTGCCCAGAGCTGTCAGAGTAAAGATTTGTGTTTGACTCCAAATTCTTGTTAGAAACCAGTATAAAGTTCAACTGAGAGATTTTACAACAGGCTGTAATATCAGTCTGTCTTGATGGAGACAGCTAGAAAGTAAAGGAAATTCTTTTAAAATTCTGCTTATGGGTGTGGAAGTCCTCTGAGGGGAGTTTCTCCTTGAATTTCCGTGCTTCTTACCTCCAGGGGAAACATGACTCAAAGATGTGTTACAGCATTGAAGTGTATGTTCACAATCTGGAGACCTGATCAGCTTCTTGACCAAGCCCTCCTGAGCTGCTGTGGCCATTTGAGTTGTTCATTTGTTCTTCCTGTGCTGCTCTCTGCCTGCCCAGCCCCTGCCCTGGGTATGGAATAGAAATACTAATATACTATATTAGCATATTGTAATATACTAATATACATATAAAATAATGTAATAAAATACTAATAAACAATAACATTTATTGGGAAGAATGGTGCAACAGCCTTCCTCTGAGACAGACTCTTTCCTCCTGGGCCTGTCTTTCCCAGCAAGTGCCTTTGCAGTACGTAGTGCTACCTGTGGATGCAGCTCCCAGAGAAGAGGGTCTCAGCTCCTTGGAGGAGGCTGTGAGAGGAGTCACCACTCTGCAGGGTGAGATGGATGTGATGTGACAGAGTAGGGAAGGGAATTTCATCATTGGTTCATAGTCTGTCACAGGAGAATAGCAAGGAGACTTTCCTGTTTGAAAACTTCTCTGACATTCTGACTTTTCCATTGCAGTACAAGCAGCCAGAGGCAGGGCTGAAGGGAAAGTTTTGTGTTCGATTCTTCCCCTCCAGGTTGTGAAGCAGTATAAGCACCTCAGGTTCTGAAATTATCCTGCAATTTCACCTCTTCCACCTTTCCTGAGATGAGAAAAGATGTGTGGGACAGGTGTATTTCACAGAGCTGCTGCTGGGGGTCAGCTGAGCAAAGCGAGGGCAGCCTGGAGGGAGCTGCAGGTTGTTCGTGTTCCAGCTGCTGTTGTGTGAGCAGGGATGGATTTGGGCCTGGGGTTGGACCTTGAGGGCTGCTTTAGAGTTAATTCACCCTGAGACTTTCTCCCATTTGGATCCCAGCTTCTCACCCGTGAGCTTTTGAGCCTTTTTCCGAGGGAGAGATGTGGCTGTATAGGGACTGCTGCTGTGCTGGCCTCTGGCTTGCTGGCAGCTGTGCAGGTTCACACACTGAGACTGCAATCCTGCGGTGTAAAAGTGGTATTTGTCCCACTTAATTTGTGGATCATCTTTCTTTTTTTGTCTTCACTTAGAGTTAGGATTAGAAACATAAAGGAGACGAATTTTCTCGTGTTCGGGCTTGGTTGTTTATTAAATCTTATTTAAAGTATAGAGAGTTTTGTAACACTTCTAGCTACCAGCTGAAAGTGAGCAAAATGGAGGTGAATCAAGCTAGTTACAAGGTTTTTTAAAGCTAAACAGTCTAATAAAGAATTAACACCTCTATTATTTATACTTTTGACTTAATAACTAAACTCTTGTGACCTGCAGAGCAGCACTAATTATCCAACCAGAAATTACTACCTGAAATCATGAAGAAGAAGGAAGAAGAAAAAAAATCCCCTATCTTGTCTCATACCTATTACTATATTATAAAACCCTCAAATTTAAAACCTTTCACCATGTGAAATCACACACTTCTATTTTAACTACACACCAGTGATTCTCACTCCATCACCTAAATTTGGAAGCCTTCTCCAAGGCCTTAGGTCAAAAGCAGTGCTCTTCTGGGGGGTCAGTTCCAGAAAACAAAGCTCAAAATTCCCAGGTTTCTGGGTTCCAACACTGCAGGACTCTTTTGGGGGATCTCGTGCAATACCTCTGCTCACAAAGCAGGGGAGCAGCAGATCTGGTGACGGTAACAAGGAGTTTTATTTGGGGATGTGGCAGCCAGGGCATCCTTGGGGTCTGTAAATCTTTGACCACCTCACTAATGGGCTGCAGGAGGGAGGCCCATGGCTGAGCAGAAAGGCAACTGCTTTGCTGAAGTGAAACTGGGCTCTGAAGAGAATGGCAGAAATTAGAGGTGTGATGTTTATGGAGCTGAGGTCTCCCCCTCCCTCTGCAGGGGACGGGGTGGAAAAACACTGTGCAGGCAGGCTGTGGTGTGCAGGCATGGTGTGTGTGGCTCCAGGGCAGGCAGGATAGGATGTGTGTGGGACTGGGAAACAGTGCCTGCCTTCAGGCCCTTCCTGCCTCTCCAGTGACTGTGCTGGAGACAGACTTGGGATTAAACAGAGAGGCCTCGAGCAAGAGCCTCCAGGGATGCTCAAGGTGAAAGGAGCTCCTGTTTGCAGGGAGGCTGGCAAGAGACCTCAAAGGGAGCTTGCCCACAGGACAGGTCTCTGGAGAGCAAGGCAGCATGTTTATTAAATGTGGAGAAGGGAATAAATGCAGCCTATGCCTGAGAAAACACTGTCCCTTTGAGGAGAAATTGCACCCCTAAGTGCCTGTGTGTGCCCACAGGTTCTTTGCCTTTTCTCTGTGCTGCTTCCTATCATGAAGGCACTCAACTGGATATTAAGTTTTCTTTCAAACAGTGCCAGAATGGGTGATAACTGTGGTGGTAGGTCAGAAAAAGCCTGCTTTGTTGTTTTTTTATGACTTTGGTCTTGAGGAAACACTTGCCTGGATCTGGAGGGTATTTGAGTTCATATATTTGATCAGTCTCAGAGATAAAGTGATGGGAGGGATCATCCTATCCCAGCTGAGGGAATTATTGGTTATAATGCACAGTCCTGAAGCTGTGTGAAAAGTAAAGTTTGAATAACGAATGCTGTCTGGTTTGGGTTTTGTTTTCCCTTTCTTTTTACAGGGGACTGCTGGCTCTTGGCTGCCATTGCTTCTCTCACCCTGAATGAAGAAATTCTGGCCCGTGTTGTTCCCAAAGACCAGAGCTTCCAGGATAAATATGCAGGAATTTTCCACTTCCAGGTATGTGGAAAACAGCCTTTCCCTTAGCTCCTGCTATTGGGCAGGAGCCAGTGTGGCTGGCTGTGTATCCACGTGTGATGTTTCCTGGCATGGCTTTGTGGGATGTCAAAGAGCCAGACAGACAAAAGGAGACATCTAAAAAGGGTGGTGGAAGGAACAAGGCCATTAATCAAAGCTCTGGGAGCAGGGGCTGCCTTTGTGGTCCTTCCTCCCCGAGCAGAGCCAGCTGAGTCTGTGCATCCCTGAACAGGGACCGGGATTGCTTTTCCCTGGGGACACTGAACATCCTGGTGATGGGAGTGCAGAGGAGGGGGTGGTGATGGATGTTTGTGCTCTCTCTCCCTCAGTTCTGGCAGTATGGGGAGTGGGTGGACGTGGTGGTGGACGACAGGCTGCCCACCAAGAACGGGGAGCTGCTCTTCGTGCACTCGGCGGAGGGCGGCGAGTTCTGGAGCGCGCTGCTGGAGAAAGCCTACGCCAAGTGAGTGGGGCTGGGCTCCCCTCTCACATCCCTGCTTCCCCACAGCATCCTCAGCTGCATGGATACTGGGCATTTAAAGTGTCAGCCTGCTTGTTAGCCTTTGCAGCTTCTGGGGTGCCCCACAATGGCTCCTTTGGTAGAGCTTTGTTGACAGATGCCTAGGACGAGGAGCCAAAAGCATTGGATTTGTTGCTAGCCAGGAAAAGGCTCTTGCATCTCGTGGTGAGGCTGTTCCTGGAGCAGCCTTCTGTCACCAGGGCCTGGGAAACTCCATTTCATGTGCTCTCTGCACCTCTGAGGGCTTGGCAGCTGCAATGCTTCAGTTTGCAAAGCACATCAGTACATGTGCCCAGGTCTGTGTTCAATGCTCATATCTGAAGCTCCAGTTTTGGGGTGGCCAGAGAGGAAGTCTACCCTCTAACTCTACTATTTTGAATTGACTTAAGAAATTTAGATTTGCTGAAAATCAGACCCATAACTGTTAAAGGGATTTAAAGACCGTGGAGCTAGAGAGGCAAATTGTTTGGTCATAAATTTTTTTTAAATACATTATTTTTTCTTCAGATAGGATTCATGATTGCTGTCATTGATATGACTGGACCTGCAAGGTGTATGATTGTATAATATTTTATGCTGGGTTTTCCAAGTCCAGAGGTCTAAGATGCAAAGCTGAATGGAGGGGCACTTTTGTAGCTGCTGTAATGCTCCTGAAAGCAGAAAGGCTGTGACAGCTGGCACACTGAGTGCCTCTCCTGAAGGAAGAGGAGAACAGGGAGCCTGATGGTTGTGTCTGTGCCCCATTCTGTGCAGGCTGAATGGATCATATGAGTCTCTCTCTGGTGGCAGCACCACCGAAGGCTTCGAGGACTTCACTGGTGGCATTGCAGAATGGTATGAGCTGCAGAAGCCCCCCCCCAACCTCTTCAAAATCATTCAGAAGGCACTCCAGAAGGGCTCTCTCCTTGGCTGCTCCATTGATGTGAGTTAGCAGGTTTATTTCTGGGTTCTTGCTCTGCTCACAGGCTGGGGGTAGACCTGTACTGCACCTGCAGGAGCTGCACACAGGATGCCAGTCCTCTCTGCCTATGGGTCCCTGCTCCACCTTGTGCCTGAAGAATTTGACCCACAAATGTGAGCCAGGCATGGGGGTCAGGCTAAATTTCATTACTAAACTTCATTAATTCATGTACAAAGCTCATTCCCTCCCTTGTGCTCCCTCCATGAGACCTTCTGCTGTTTAGTGGGTTCATGGTAATAAATCACTTAGGGAACATGTTAGGGGTCCTGATGGACAGCTGTGTTCCTAAGAAAGCCTTAGCTTGGCAGCAGGATGGCACAGGCTGAGGGTTGGGACTGACAGCTGCTGCTAATGGCTCCTGCAGTCAGGTGCTCAGAGGTGATGTCAATCCTTGCTGCAGCCTTTTTGTTGTACAAGTTGTACCTGAAACGTTCCCAGAAAACTCTGGGCTCTATTCTTGAAGCAGAGAGGCTCAGACTGTTGCCAGACCTTTAAAAGGTTTTGTGGGAAGACACGTTGTCAGAAGCTGAACCCACATGGAAAAGAAAAGAGGAGCTTTGGCCGTGCCTTCAAGGATTCAGCATTGCTTTTAGCCTTACTGAAATGAGTCTAAGTATTATTATTGTGGTAATCAACCTCCTCCCAAGTGAGATTGCATCTTAGTTATGTCTGAAGGGAAGGTAAATTGTTTACAAAAGCTCCATTCATAATATAAATGTAAATGTTTCCTCCCATTTTTCAAGTTAAATCAGAGTCCCAGGAGAGGGAAGCTTCCCAGCAGGAAAAGTGCTTGGTTAATGTCAATTTGACTTTGTGGTATTTTCAAGGCCTGTCTCACTCATTTGCATTAGATAAGAATCTGACATCTGGATTTTTGCCCCAGACTGATACAAATCCCTTGGGTGGGTGGGGGGGGAGAATAAATATATTTATGTTGTTGATAAATGCTGGCACTTTCTGTAGTGTAAATTAACTGTTGCTGAGTTTATCCTTTGGAATAAAAAAAAAAAGCCTTGTAAAATCTTTCCTTCTCTTCTGTAAGAGCAATAGGGACACAGGGATTAAGCATTACTGCTGTGGGGCAGTAATAGGCTATAAATTGACAGCAGGAATCCTGCCTGCTCCATCCAGTCCTCTCTGTTGGTTCAAATATGCTTGTTTAGAGGTTACACACTTCTGAAATGGTGGAGACCATGGCAGCCACATCATGTTTCATACGTGGTTCAACATTCACTGTCTGACAAGAAGTGACTTTTCTCTTTAGGGTTTAAAGGCCAGACTGCCCGAGCAGTGGCTGTGAGAAATGGAGAGGGGGATGTGCCTTCAGGTACGAATGGCTCCAAAGCTCAGCCCCTGATCCCAGGGTGCAGGGCTGGGCAAAGGGAGAGGAACCTCCCACCCTGCTTTGGAGCTGAAAGGGGGATTTTACCCTGAAATTTGCTGGACCTGGGTGTGATCCTAGTGTAGCCTCAGGCCAACCACTCCCTGGTTTTCTCCTGGTGCCTTGAGAATATGGAGTTTATTGTGTGCATCCCCTTTGGAGAAGCACAGGAGTGGCTGCACCACACCAAGTGTTTTGGAGCCAGGAGGGAACTTTGCTGCAGTGCCAGGATTCTGCTGTGCACCCCATGCCACAGACATGGTCCCCGGGGTTCCAGCCCCACCACATGTGCTGCCGTCCCCTCTCCCTGCTCTGTCACACTTGCTGCTTGTGTGCAGCAGCTAAACCACTACTGCAGCCTCCCAGCGAGAGGAAAGCTCTGCTGGAGGGGGAAGCTTTGTTCTGTTGGATCCCCTGCCCATGGGAAGCTGCAATCACTGATGTCCTTTGCTCCTGCAGATCACCAGTGCTGCAGAAACAGAAGCAGTCACTTCCCAGAAGCTGGTGAAGGGACATGCATACTCGGTCACCGGGGCAGAGGAGGTAGGTGTGCCACCCCAAAGGGCCAGCGGGTTCTGTGGGGGGCAACCACAAACCCATCTTCAACACTGCAGATTCCTAAGTGTCACCCATTTTGCTGAATTGGGCTTTGAGTCTCTTCTTTCTGAAGGAACGCTTAGTTAGTTGGATGCTTTGGATAAACACAGATTTGCCTTCTTGGGTGTTTGAAGAAAAAAATCCCTAATATTCCATAAGCATGACTATTTCCCACTGAGCAGGGTGGTGGGCATGCTGGTGACCAGGCCCTTCAGTGCAGTTCTGCACAGCAGGCCACACTTTTTATCTTGGAAGCACAGCAAGAAGAATCCTGAGAAAACAAACAAACAAACAAACAAACAAAAAAAAAACACAAACAAAAAAAACCAAAACCAACCAACCAACCAACCAAACAAACAAAAAAAACCCAAAAAAACCAAAAAACCCCCATGTGTTATTGTCCCTGAAGTGCCTGCTGAGCAGCACCTTTCAGCTGGGCTTGGTGCTCGAACACAAGGGGCCTGCCCAAGTGTGGGTGACTGGTGAAGGCAAGACAAAACAAAGGAAACAGGTCATGGCATCCTTCCACGTGTGCAGTGGAGTTTTGGTTAGTTCACTGAGAATTGTATGGGCAATAATTTTTGGAAGCTCAGGGTGAGGTGTAGAGAGCTGCTGACTTGCTGTGCTGGTTTGTGAGTGTGCATTTGGTCCTCTTCTCACAGCCAAAGCAGGGAAGAGGGAGTTTGTTCACCTTAATTCACGAGTAGGCATGATGTAGCCAGGCTGTTCCTTTGGAGATCTGTGCAGAGGGAGTTCAGCTGGGGTGTCATCTCTGGGCTGTGCTGCTGCTGCTCTTGGCTTTCTTGGCTTCAGGCTGCAGAGGTGCACCAGCTGCTGCCTCAAGGGAGTGCTGTGTGTTCCCCAAAAATGGTGGATGCCTCCACTGAGCTCTCACAGCCGTGCTCAGCCTGGCCTCTGTGTGTGCAAAGAGGAGGGGCTGAGGCTGCAGCTCTGCAGGGCATTGCTGTGGTCACAGGGGCTGTGGCCATCCTGAGTGTCTGTCTGTTGTAACAGGTTCCTCTTATATATAAGCAGGGGGGTAAAAAGGCATTTGGATGTGAAGAGACAGTTTATACCTAAGTGATGACGTTGAGACATATCTCTGTACCTGCTTGTTGGGTTTTGTATAGCAGTTCTGCATTCCCTTTGCTTGTAATCTTATCAAAGGTGTTTTTTTTAGCAGCACAAATCAGACATTTTGGTTTTCATGGGCTTTGGTTTGTGCATGCTGTAAAACTTCTCTGGACAAGCCTGGCTGTGTGAAGCTCACTCAGAATCAGTTGGACTCACATCTTCTGGACCAGATGTGTGCACGTTGTCATGCCTAGCACTGAGACACTTGCTCCGCCGTGTTTTTAATTACTGTAGCAGATGAGGGAGGAAGGGAGTGTTGTGCTGGGAGTCCCTGGTAACTCTCCATACACTTCTGATCCCATCAGGTGAACTTCCGAGGAACAGTGCAGAAGCTGATCAGAATCCGAAATCCCTGGGGAGAAGTGGAGTGGACTGGGAAATGGAATGACAAGTGAGTCAATGGCTTACTTGTTGCCAGTAGCCCTTTACTGCAGGGGTGCAGTCATGTTTCTGTGCTTTTCTGTCTCTTCCCTACATGAAATTCCTCTGTAGGTTCTGTCTGGATGTGGTGTTCACATGGAACTGTTTCAAAGAGAAGCATCCCTTCACTGTCTTCTCCTTCGTAGCCATCACAGTATGTGGTGCCTTTCATGCAAATTCCAGCCTTTGTGTAAGATGCAGTGATTGAATCCTAGAAAGCTCCCTGTAGTTTCTGCTCATTTAACAGCCTGGATTCAGTGGTGAGCTTCTGAAAAATCACTTTCTAAATGAGCTTTAAAAATCCATTTCTGCTGTTAGCCATGAATGCTGGAGTTTACTCACTTCTGTGGATGGGCAGTTTTTATTCTGACTCTGTCTCAGTCCAGGCATTAGCATTTTCTAAAAATAACACTCTGTTTCTCATCCTTACCTTGGATATTTGAGAAGTGAGGTATTTTATGTGCCAGGTGCGTCTATTTTTAATTCTGCAGCGGTTTGAGAATTCTGGAACTGCTAAAAGTTAGCTCTCATGGCAGAAGAGCCACATGAGGGTTTCACCTTTCCCATAGTTGATGTGGGGTTCTCTTCCAGCTGCCCAAACTGGAGTGGTGTTGACCCTGAGGTGCGGGAGCGACTGACCAGGAGACACGAAGATGGGGAATTTTGGTGAGTGTCACTGGGTTCCCATTCCAGAAGAAGGGAATGTCAGCTGCTCTGATTTCATTCATGCAAAGTAACTTTCCCCAGTTTGCTCTCCAAGGTGAGTGTGCAAATTCACTCCAAAGCCTGGTGCTGAATCACAGTGGCAGGAGGGAGGATGGACACGGTGGTGATGGAAAACCTCCTGTCCTTCCTGAGGGGACACTGCCAGTGGCATTGCCTCCCACAGGATGGCGTTCCATGACTTCCTGAGGCATTACTCCCGCCTGGAGATCTGCAACCTGACTCCAGACACCCTGGCCAGTGACAAGTACAAAAAGTGGAGCCTGCTGAAGCTGGATGGCAACTGGAGGCGAGGAGCCACTGCGGGAGGCTGCAGGAACTACCCAGGTCAGAAGAACCGGGGAAACCTTTTCCTTGTCCACTTGGACTTTCTCTGGGAGTTTTCAGGACATGGTTTGGGATGGCTTATGGGATATCTAGGGCTGATCTCCAGAAAGTGCAGGTGTCTGGGAAATGTGGCTCCCTGGTGAGGGTCTGTTGTGGTTGTAAAGGCTGGGCTGGGGCTGGGCAGGACAGTGCATTGGTTTCCTTTTCTCCCTGCTGATTTTGGCAGTCAGAGACACATCTGTCCCAGCTGACATGTTTAAATAGCATCACGGTTGCTGTCAAAGAAGCCTCTGAGCAGTTTGCTTAAATCCACTTCCCAGACACTTTCTGGACGAATCCACAGTATTTGATCAAGCTGGAGGAAGAGGACGAGGACCCCGATGATCCCGAGGGTGGCTGCACTTTCCTCATTGGGCTCATCCAGAAGCACCGTCGGAAGCAGAGGAAGATGGGGGAGGACATGCACACCATCGGCTTTGCCATTTATGAGGCAAGGAAGTGTGGACAGGAATGTGGGAGGAAAAGGGGAAATCATTCCCTTATTAATGGGATAGTGCAGTTCCCATGCTGGGCTTTCCATCAAAACTCAGATGGTTTGAGTTGGACAGCAGCTGCAGCAAGGATGCTGTAAAGAATCCAAAAGCTGCATTATTGTCTTGCTTAGCCCCTGTGTCCTCTCCAGATGATGGAGAGGTCAGAGGTGCAGGAATGTAAAAGAGGAGATGGGGAGAAATAGTAGAGAAATTGAGGCTACAATAAAAATTGTGGTGGGCTGGAGGGAGGAGATTCAGCAGAAAGCCACAGCCAGCCTGGCTGTGGCTGTGGCCACACTGCCCCAGGTGAGCCTCACCTGCCTCAGGGGTGGAGCTGGGAGCTGAGCCAGCACTTGGCCTTGGGTGATGTGGACTCAACACCCACCTTCCCCTCAAGCCAAGTTTGTTGGTTTTTTTTTCCCCCAAGAATGTGGATGTCTTTGGTAAGTAATGGTGAAAAGATGGAGATGCCATTCAACAAGCACACAACTCTCCTCTTCTCTTTGCAGGTGCCCCCAGAGGTATGTGGCATGGGTTGGTGGTCGAGGTGTGCAGCTGGGGCTCAGTGGCTGAGAGGATTCTACTTCACTGCAGGACAACATGACTGCACAGAGGCTACAATTAGAGGCCATTTATTCTGGAAGGGGCTTTGAGCCCACGTTGCATTTTTAGAATGTCCTGGATTGGGATAAGAGTGCTCAGTGCTGCAGAAATTCCTCAAAGCAGCTCTTCTGTGGCTCCTCTCCCAGCCCAGCCCCACACTTGCTCCCTCAGAGCACAGCTGCTTTTTCCAGGTTTGCACAGAGGTCATGTTTGACTCATGAATAATATTCCAAGGAGGTGTTTATATTAATTCCCCTAAGCACCACCTCTTTTGGTTTCTCTTTATTTCTACCTGCAGGCAGCTAATAATACACCCTGGGGGTCACAGAGGGGTGGCAGTGCAGCCAGGACTGAAGCTGAGCAAAACCCCTGGGTAACCCTATTTCTGGGTTTGCTGTCCCTGTGAGGGTCTGTGCAAAGCAGCTGGGGCATCCTGTGGCTCCTGAGGCTGTGCCCAAACCAGTGGCTTTTACGTGAAGCATGGTTTCATCAGGAAAAGAAATGGTGCTGCTGGTTAATTAAATTTCTTATGTACCTTTTTAATGCCTTAGCAGTGCTCTGTCACTCACCCTAGTGGTTCAAATATTTCATTTCCATAAGAAAACTGATTCTAGCTACAGTCCCATGACTCTTTCCCCCCCCAAAAAGGTGGCATTTAATCTCCTACTATGCAGCAGGTCTGACAGGTTTTTCAAATTCTTTCTTCATTCTTAAAAATCTGGGAGGACAGGAAGGAGGAGGTTTCTGAAAGATGCACATTCCTGAAGTTGGCTTCTGGAGCTGAAATAGCTCACCTGTAAAAAGAGTCTGTTCTGAAAGGTCACAGAATTACAGAATGGTTTGGGTTGGAAGGGACCTTAAAGATCACCCAGTTCCAGCCCCATGCCATGGGCAGGGACACTTTTCACTAGATGTTACACTCCAAATATGGTTTTGTTTTATTCTTTTGTTTTGTGTTATTCTTGGAGCCCTGCATGAGCAGGCTCTGCTGTAAGGCAGCCTGACCTCAGGGGCAGAGCTGAGCTGCAGGTGGCACCAGACCTGGGGACAAGAGGGACATGGCCCCTGTGCCATCTCAATTTAAAGAACAACGATTGGTGAAAGAATTTGCCCCAATGCCTTCAGCCACCCATCATCATCATCTGCAAAACAAAAGCATGACCTGAATGATTTATTGCAATGATCTACAAAATACATTTGCAGCCACATCTCTGGAGTCTCACCCCCTTTTTCTTATTTTTCAGTTCTGTCAAAGTGACATCTTTTTTCTTTTATTTTCCCCAGACACAGCTAATTGACATATCTATGATATTTTTAATTTGTAAACATGAACACATGCAGAGTGCAGTGGTTTTTTTTTCTCTTTCTTTGCTTTTCCTAAGTTTTCTGGCCAGACAAATATTCATCTGAGCAAAAACTTCTTCCTGACCAACAAAGCCCGGGAAAAATCCAACACCTTCATCAACCTCCGGGAGGTGCTGAACCGGTTCAAGCTCCCTGCAGGAGAATACATCATCGTGCCCTCCACCTTTGAACCCAACAAGAATGGGGACTTCTGCCTCAGAGTCTTCTCTGAAAAAAATGCAAACTCCACGTAGGTAGCTTTTGCTGACCATATTACAGCAGTGGGCACATGGGGAATATGATTGTTGTTGTTATTTTTAGTGGTTTTGTTATCTCTATTACTAGGGATAGAATTTACTATTTAATTAATATTGAAAGACTTAGATATGTCACATCTTGAAGAGCAGCTGGGCTAAAGCCTGAGGAAGGGATGTAGGGTCTTTTGTATTGAGTTGCCCTGATTCAGAGCAAGCAAAAACTTTCCTCTGTCCTGTAATATTTTGCTGCATATTCCTGCAGCAATGAGAAACCCGGGATGTTTGTTGTGTGAGGACACATTCAGCTTTTGAGGGGCCCTTAGGAGTGCCTGGGCACCATCTGTAACTCTGGTGCTCCCTCAGCACCTGGGGGACAGCGTGAGACACATCAGAATTACTTTAGGGCTCTCACTTCTTTGCTGTTTTAAAGAAGAAATGACGATACAAAGCTTGATTTGTACCCAAGAACCTGGTCCTGTGCTAAGTAGGCAGTGACCCAAAGAGTTCTGTGTGCCCCAAAATCCTGTCTATGGCTCTGCAGGACATTGCATGATCTGTACTGTCTTTTCAAACTCTTATTGCCATAGCTGGAAAAATACAGCACAGCTGTATAATAGCACAGCTTTCACTGTCCTAAGCAGTGTCTGTGGCTGCTTAATCCAGTAATTTTTGAATGCTCATTGTTATTTCCATGTTTTAAAAGAATCTCTCTTTAACTGAAGCTTGATGGAAAAGCATCGTAAAAATGACTTGTTTTGATTTTAATATTGATTTCTTTCTAGGGTGATAGATGATGAAATTGAAGGCAATTTTGATGAGGTACATCAAATGTTTTAAATTGAGATAATTTTGTTGTAAGGGGGGGGGTTGAGTCCCTGTGCAGAGTGATGTTTTCTATAAGCATTATCAAGAAATGTTGTCCCACTTTGGGAAAATGGGAAAAGATCATTCAATATCCATATCTGGGTGTCAGGCACATGGAAACATCATCAGGAATGCAAAAGAAACAGGTGTTGTCCTTTATCTAGAACTTGGACTTCCTAGGCAGAAGTACACTCTGAAGAGTTAAGTGGAGCCACAGGGAATTCCCTTTGCTCTCCAGGAATCCAGGAGTGCAGCTTGCAGCAGCAGGGCTGTTTCTGCATGTCGTGCTGTTTCCAGGAGTAACGAGTGGCTCACCATATGTTTAGTCTTGCTGGAGCTGGGGATGCTTTGCCTACTAATGCAGCTACCCCATATGTAGTGGGTGTTTTTTCCAGCATTCACAATTTTGAGATGCCCCTGAAAATAAAACTGAATAAAATCATAGTAAAAACCACTTTGTACCTTCAACCTTGCCATTTGAATTTTTAACTAAGGGCAAGGAGATGCAATAAGTCTTTCTCAGGCAGAAACTTTTCCCCTTTTGACATTGTCTGTTTCTGTCTTTTAGACTGAGATCAGTGAAGATGACATCGAACCCAGCTTTAAGAAGCTTTTTGGGCAGCTAGCAGGAAATGTGAGTGTTTTTCTGGTAATATCTTGCTGGCATGGTGGGTGAGTGGGTGAGATGTCTCCCCCAGGACAGAGTTTAGCTCTTGTGCAGAGCCAGCCCTCAAGTGTGAGCACAATTGTGCTTTCCAGAATCTGTTCAGTCACCCACCTGCTCCCACAGCGGATTTGGGAGCGCTCCTGCTGAACAACCTCTGCTCCTTTAGAGCTCTGGGCTCGACTTTTATCTCTGCAGGGCTGGAATTCTGTCCTTGGGCAGAGCCTATGGCTGGGCTGAGCCTTGTCCCCAGGCTGCTCTTGCCTGGGGCACACCTTGCTGCCGGGTGTGCTAATCTCTGGGAATTGCTGGTGCTCCTGGGAATGGGAGGTGGGGTGTTTGAAATTGGCCAACTTGCCCAAAGCAATCAGAAGCTGCAGATGGTGTCTGCAGCTCATGGTGGAAAATTTGTTTCCTTCTTTTCCACAGGATGCAGAGATCTCTGCCTTCGAACTGCGCAGCATCTTGAATAAAATCCTGGCTAAACGTGAGTGCCTTCCTCCAACAGCAGCTGCAGATGCCACCAGCAGGTTTGGCCACCTCCACCATGGCCATGGGAGCACAGAGGGCACCTGGGCAGGGTCAGAGCCTGGGCTTGGTTCTCCATATGGCCACGGCCATGTGTTCTCTCTGCTGCTTCAGGGGGCTGCAGAAACACTGGGGCTGTGCCAGCCCAGAAGGTGTTGCACAGGATGTGTGCTTTGGCAGGGCACAGATGGGTGTCTTTTATCCCAGCATCTGCCACTGGGAATTGGCTGCCAGGAAGATGGATGGATTTGAATAATCCTTGATAATAATCAAGAGAGGTATTGCTGCTGTTTCAGTATTGAACCACCCAGGAGTGACTCAAGCAGTAGCCCAGCCAACAGTCTGGGGTCTCCCTGAGGAGGAGGAGAAGGAGAAACTTTGAAAATCTGGGCTTCTTTTTCTGTGAAGAGATTCCTAGCTTGGCTCTGCATTATTTTCCTTCCCATGAAACAGTGCTCAAGAAACAAGTGCCTGGAGAAATAAGTGTCTCTTTAATTTCCAAAGTGAAATCTTATCAGATGGCCAGGACTGTGGTGTATGTCTGTGTGCAGCAGCCAGCAATCAGCAATGGGGTGTTGCTGAATACCAAGCTTGGCTTCATGTTCAGTCTTTCATGAAGCCACCTCCTGCTGACCTCCATAAGCTGGAAGTCTACATTGTCCACAGAAGTCCACTTTTCAGACAGACATACGAGCAGGAAAGCTTTTGTCTCTGTCTCTTGCTCCTGTAGCACACCTACAAACCAGACTACTCAGCCTGTTTGCTTGGGGACACATCCCAGCTCACCTGCCCCCAAAACCTCTTTGCCAGCTCAAAGGATGGCACCATTGGAAGCAAATGAAGGCTGGTTGGAGAGCTCATGAACTATCTAGGAAGGTGCTGTGGTACAGCATGAAGTGATAATCCTGTCTTTTTCTTTACAGGCCAAGATATCAAAAGTGATGGCTTTAGTATTGAGACATGCAAAATAATGGTTGATCTGTTAGATGTATCCTTTAAAGCTCTTCCTAGATGATATTCCCCTTCCTGTGCCTTTGCTCCTTAGTGGATCCATCCTGGTTCACTAATCCTGAGGTGGAGAAGCTGGCTTTACCCTGGTTCCCCTAAAAAAGCCACTTCTTGTTGTTCACACTGGTGTTATCCCAGGCAATGGGAAAATCCATTATCAAAGTCTGCTTGGAAGTGTTCCCAGCTGTTAGGTGTCCTGGTTTAGCTGGGGACAAAGTGATGTTTGTGCTGGGAAAAGGCACCTGGCTGTCAGCATGGCGAGGATGGCCTTGGCTGTTTGGTTGTTCCACCTCTCTGTTATCTGGCTGGAGTTGGTAGGAGTGTCACAAAGCCATATGGACTTAGCAAATGGAAAATGAGGGAAGCAAGCCCGGTGTTTTGTTTTGACATGCCATACAGGAAACAGAGCATGCAGGATTTTAGGAGCTTTTACTCCTAAGAACACGGGCAGAAGTGTAGGATGAAGGATCAGGTCTAAGAATAGCTGTGTTCAGCTTCTCTGTGCAGTGGGAGTTGAATTACAGAGTTGGAAAAAGGGAAAATTACCAACACAAGATGATAGTCTTCTATAATTTGGTGTAAAATACAGCAGTCCATAGGGACTCCTTGGCAGGTTTTGGGAGCAGTGCCATGGACAGGTTCTTTTGTTAGCTGTTTGTTCAAGAGCTGAAGGTCTCCAAATAGCAGGCCTGGCTGTGGCTTTTCCTGTTTATAATCCAGACCCAGGACTTGTGCTCCAGTAACTGCAGGTGTTGAACCCACCATGCAGAACAAAATGGCATCATCCTGGCTCGTTTGTACTTGTAGTGGAACGACAGAGACCACAGCAGAAAGAGCTTGTGAACTGGTCACAATTGAAATTAATGATCACAATGATTTAGAAAGAAATCTTGAGCAATTGTGTATTCAACAGGATGAGTCCTGGAGAGACGACGAGTCCTTCAGAGAGGACTCGAGTCCCTTTTTTGTTTGCAACTTTTTTAAAGTTGCAGCTGGCCATGCAAGTAAACCCAGCAGAGGGAGAGGAAACCCCTTTCACTTCCCTCTGAAGAAACTTCCTTAACTCAGTGAAGAATGATGGGAGTGGCAAACTGGGACTGAAGGAGTTCCACACCCTCTGGACAAAGATTCAGAAATACCAGGTAAGACACAAGCCCTTTGGGAGAGCAATCACATGTAGAAGTGGCTGTAGACCGATTTGTGCCATGCAGTGTGCACAGCCACCTTTCCCAGAGCAGGGACTGTGCCTCTGCAGTCCCCCAGGTTTGGTCTTTATCTGCTCTGGCTACTGCTTTTAAAAATTTTACTTTTTAAAGCCACTTTTAGAAGAAATGGATGGAAGTACCAGCTCCTTCAGACCAACGTTGCAAAGTGCTTTAAGTAACATGCAGGCTGCATTTCAAAATGTTTTTCTTCTGCCAGAAGCCAAAGCACGCTCTGAATTATTATCAAGGTTTCACTTCAGTTTTGTGTTTTGCAGAAAATTTACAGAGAAATTGATGTGGATAGATCGGGTACCATGAACTCTTATGAGATGAGGAGGGCACTGGAAACAGCAGGTATTTATATTGATCTCTTTATAGGATTCCATCATTCCAAACAGGGTTGAGAGATGCTCAAAGCCATACAGTCCCATCCTAACTTAATGAATTTTGGGCACTCTGGAGCCTTCCCTTCCTGCCACCACGCAAGATGAGGCATTTCATTTCATACCTTTGTTTACTCTTTGGAAACAGAGCCTTTTTAACCCTTGGCATTGTATTTCCAGGGTTCAAACTGAACTGCCAGCTCCATCAGGTCATCGTGGCTCGTTTTGCTGACGAGGATCTCATCATTGACTTTGACAACTTCGTGCGGTGTTTGATTCGGCTCGAAACCTTGTTCAGTGAGTACACACTTAGTGACCAAACAGCTCTGCTGCCTTGGCATTCCTGCAGGAAAACTGTCCAGAAGCCCAGGATAAGGTATTCAGACAAATTCAAACCTGAGATATTAATCTGGCTTCTCCTAGATCCAGGAATCAGTCTTTTAGGCCAGGCTGCTGAACCACAGCCAGTCTTCCCAGAAAACAACTCTATGTTGATAAAAAATACTAGACAATAATTAAAAATGTTCAGTCTTCCTCCTGCACAATGACTCTAGAGTGGCCCTTTCTGATTTGGGGTGCAAGTCACTGCCAAATTTTAAAATCTGGGACTAAACTCCTTATTGACCCTGAAAGCACAAGAAAAGGGAAGACTTTGAAATTAGTTCCTGTATTTACTCTTGTCTGTCACCTCTCTCCCACCACAGAAATGTTTAGAAAACTGGATACTGAGAAAAGTGGAACAATAGAATTGAACCTTGTTAATGTAAGTTTATTTAGCTCTAAAACATTTGTTTTAATTTTGGGGGAAAAATCTGGGGGGGAGATGTAGAGTGTGTCCTGCTCCATTCTGACTGAGGATGGCTGGTTTTAAGTACTCACATTTGTGCTGCATTCATCTACCTTGTGTATTTATAAGCAGCCTTAGAAGATTCAAATTCAATACATTTCAAAAATGTACCTACACTACAACATATTCTCTAACAGATAAGGTTACTTGCACCAGAAGCCCTTTATCCTTTTGCTGGCAGTAATTTTGGCTTCTTCCCTGCTTTTTCTGTCAACAGAGCAAAATGTAAGTGCAGCTGTGTAGGCAAGACTGATGGTCTTGTTCATGTCTGCTTCTTCCTGCCCCGTGTGTGCCCTGTAGAAGGGACTAAGTTTGGAGAAAAGTCCCCTCCTACATGTGCTTGACTTGCTTATTACCTGAACATAACTTATTTCTGAACCTAAGAATCCCAAAACTCTGATTTAAATGAGACACAAATTTAAATTGCTCAGGAAAGTTCCTAAAATTACTTCTGTAACAGCAGGCTGACAATATGCTAGAAATGCAACTGTGCATGCTTGCTACAGCTCTTTTACTAAATTTAACCTGGTTTTCCCCTTTCTCTGGTTACAGTGGCTGTGCCTGACTGTCATTTGAGCCACTGGTATCACCTTGAGACCTCAACAAGAGCATGATCAGGTGAAGATAACCAAGCTACATACAAGTAATATCCAAATATGAACGTGCCTTAACTTAGCAAGCAGATTTCGCATACAATTGCAAGAAGAAAACCATTCTACTTCCAGAGAAGAACCTGCAAGCTCATTTTTTCTTTTTCTTTCTGACAATCTGTGCCTATCATATAGCCTCTGGGCAAAGGCCTGAATTTAGTATCAATCCTCAATGCAAGTTTTGAAAATACTGCTTTGTGTTTAAGGCAGTTACAGGACTTCAGGAAGAAAAGTGCTTTTTGAACAACATCCTGTATATCTGAAATAGTATTGCATATCTAAACACCTGTACTCAGATATAGTGGTTCCTTGTATGCTTTGTGACAAGCCTCAGCATTATTCTAGTTGAATATTTAAAGAATTTGAGTAGCAAGTACATCTTTGACCAAAGTGAGCATTGATGTGCCTGGAGCAGGAGGTTGTTGGTAACAAGATTCTTCCAAGAGAAAGCCCATGCTTTCAGATGGAATCTTGAATTCCTGTCTTATTTATCTTCCTTTGAAATACAAGAAAATATTTAAATTTAAAAAGACTAGAAATAAAGTTTGACATACTTATTTCTGCTGAAAATAAGCTTTTTTTCTTAGAGATAAATCATCACAGTGCATATGCAATGCTTTTGCTTTCAGGAACAGAAGCTGCTGCACCTTTTAAAGGGGAAAACCAGCAGGCTGGAGCTGATTGTGGATGTGTAGCAGTTAATGAAATGTTGGATAAGCTGATACCTAAAAGGATTAATGCTTGAACAGCTAAGGGTTTCCAAGAGGGATAATTGTTACTATATACCCCATACCCAGCCTGCTGAAATCAGAGGCTGTGACCATGAGCCAATCACTGCTGCCTTTAGTTTCCTCACCTGAGGAACTCTGTCCTCCTACAAACTATTTCTTTCGGAAAGCAGTAGGACTTACCTAGTAGGAAAACATGAGCCTGCAGATGAGGCACTTTTTAAATACCTTTAAGGAATTATTTGCTCCTCTGTTGAACACTGTTCAGTATCAAATTATTGCCAAATAGAGAGATAGAAAGGATAGCTCTATAGGAAAGGCTTTATTTGGAAAATACTTGTATCGAAGTTGGTTTTTTTTCCTTCAGTATGTCCCTTAGCTTTTAAGGTTAACAATGTGCAACTAACAGATTCAGCTCAATTTTAAATGCAGAGAAACTGCTTGAATGGATGGGGGAGGAGGGGTTCAGTTTAATACAGAAAGTAGCCAAAAGTTAGTGCAATGTAGAACAGGAGTGTGTCTTACTGGTAACATCTCTAATAAAAAACACTATTAAAATACCCAGAGTTAAAGCTTAAGAGGAGACAAAAGTTTAATAGTGGAATAAAAACAAGTAAGTTGTCAAGGGCTACAGAAGGTTTCTACACTTAGTTTCCAAAGTACAAAATACAATAAATACAGGCTCTTTGTAAAAAGAGATATCTAAAACTACATTTCTGTTACAGCACATGATATTTTGAATACACAGAATTTCTAAAGATGCTACAGCTTTTTTAGAAGTTATTGCTTAATGGATTGGTCATGTGGTTGTCACTCTTCAGATGCACTTCAGTTCTTTTAGCTTCTTTTAACAAACATTCTGCTTCCAGCAATAAGTAGTTGGGTGCTGTGCACATACTTTAATTTCTCCCCTCTGGAAAAAGCCTCAGGATAAATTTGGACAAAGCCAAGTTGTCTGTTTCATGATGATTCCTTCACTGGCAAATTCAAAAGGTCCTTGTATTTAATGCAGAAAAAAAGCAAAACTCTTTTCTGCCACTGTTGAAGAAATCCGGGTGGTACTTGAACATAATGGCTTGATTCGACCAAAGGCAGCAGAATTTCATTTGCTTGTAAGCATTATTTCATCCTGTACAATGCCCTCATCCATTTGCTAATGCATCAATCCTTCATTTGTTTTCAAAGCACATATTTCATAGCTTTCAAATTACATTGTCATTGAAATAAGTCTCATGATATTGGAACCAACAAAATGGACTTTCTTTTCTGTAAGTTATCCATGATTAGTACTTCAAGAATCTGGCTTCTGTACAATTTCATGCCAAACTTCTTTGTCTAGGTTTAATCCTCGGATACAGCTGAAGGTAAAACAGAAATAAGGTTTAAAATTTTAGTACTTTGAAAGGTTACTTTTTTAAAAGAAATAATAAAGGAACAAAAGACCCTTTTCTTTGGTGCTACAATTCTAAAGTAATCCACAGCAGCAAAAGCATGGTTATAAAAACACCCAGGGCACTGACAAATATGAATTTAGCAGTCTTAGGCGAGCTTAAAAAAATACCAACTGTGCCAGTACAAAAGGAAGGTATTGAACAGCCCATAATTGAGTACTTTCAGCTCTACCCAGACAGGAGGGCCAGGAACAGCACGTGGCTTTGTAAGTCAAGAGACTTGTGTGTCCAGAGAACTGTGGGATTGTTCCCTGTTTTATAAGTGGGACCAGAGAGGTATTAAGGTCTGGTTTGCTTTCTCTCACCTGCCAGCTTTCATGGCAGTATAGCTTTGGACAAGCTGGAAACACGTGTCTCCAGAAGGACCATGGAAGTGGAGGGGCTGTGCTTGGGAGGGTGGGTGTCAGTTCCATGAATGACCTTCCCAGCAGGAAGCTGGTCCCTGCCAGCCTGTGGCCCCTGGGCCAATGCTGCTCACACATTCTGGCCACGCACACAGGGATGCAGGGGACACAACTGGCAGGACACAGATTGGGACAGCACAGCAGGGATGAGGTGCCTGTTCCCAAAATGCCTGGGAAGCTGTTGGCTCCCACTTGGAAGGGCTGTGGAAGCAGCTGCTGTTCTGAAAAGCATGGCCACTGGCATATGAAAACAGGACACACTGCATACAGCTAGGAGAGATGAATCCTCTGTGCTGTACATGACAATGCAATGTCTACATCACAGCTTTTCCCATCTAAAGCTCTCCTCAAAGCTGCCCTCTTCTCTCTTTAACCAGACTCTGGCTTTCTTCTTTTCTCAGTGACTAAGACAAGACCAACAACTCCACCACAAGGTCTGTCTCAGCCTGCTGTGATTTCACTACTCTTAGAGATTAAGTCAGTCACAGTATCCTAACACCTGACAGTGCTCAAAAGACTCCCTTTGACAGTATTATCTTATGAGCTTAGGGAGCCAGGGAGTCACTAAGAAGGGTAGAGCACTGATACAGGTAATTTAATCCTTGTTTTTATTCAGTACACCTGACTGCAAAGGGATAAAGCAACTATGATAAAAATAAGCATATTTAATCTACCAAATGTTTTCCTCTTTGGTGAACATTATAGACTAGAATTCAGCTGCTACACTAAGAGGCCAGTAATTGCTTTGGAGAATCACCACAGGATATTTCAGTGGCAGCACCGGAACAACTGAACAGACACAGGAGTGTCACAGTTAATAAATACTGTGTGGTTTTCCCCAAAGATTCTGTTAGGATTGTGTTGTGCTTACAAGGGTAAGTTTTGATCCCCAGTTCAAGCTGTGCTGCCTTGTGCTTTTATTTTTTAGAAGCACAGATGCTCCTTGTGTTCTTACACACCTGTACTCAGGCTCAAAGCACAAGCACTACATGCACAATTCACCCTGGGGCAAGCAAAAATCAAAAAGCTGCTATTCTAACCTTACTGTGCAGGGCTGATGGCCGCTCTCAGTTTAGACATATTTACTTTGGAGAGGAAAAAACTGAGCAGGAGTACTATGTTAAAGAGAATTTTACAGTAAGTGGTGTGTAGGCCTGACCTGGAAATGATACAGACATGAAAACTGATTTTGCTTTACATAGTCACTCTGAAAAATCCAACCAGTTTACGAGTAAGGATTATCTGCATGAGGAAGGAGGTTCAGCCTCTTTCAAGCATCATACATCAATCAGCTAAAATTCAGAGTGGTTAATCTTGGGGAACCTCTTATCTCCAGCACCAGGGCAACTAGAATTGAAGAAAAAAGCTTAATGGAATTTTTATATGTGCGCCCATCTGCCATAGTTTTCTAGCAACTCAACTATGAGGAGAAATACAGGGACATAATTAAAAGTATCTTATTTGTACACAGTTGTTTTTAACAAAAGGCAATACAAAAGGTGATGAGAGAAGGAGAGGCCACTCATGTAAGGCCTCGGACATATGGTTAAATGTTACTTAAAAAGCATAGGAGAAAAAGATCTGCCTTTACTGAGCAATGTAATCTATTTCCCAACACTAAAGATAACCTAGATTTTTGTAGTGTTTATCTCCTTGGATCTAAAGGTGCCCTGTGTACACAGGGAACTCATGACTCTCTCTTCATGCAAGTTTTCAGTTCTGAAGGCCCTTTGTGGCAGTACATCACTTTTTTGAAACAGGGAGAACTAGTTTTGTTCTCAAACAATCATAGAATACCCTGAGTTGAAAGGGACCCCATGTGGAATCACTGAGTCCAACTCCTGGCCCTACACAAGACAGCCCCAAAATCAGCCCATGTGCCTGAGAACATGCTCAAGAAAATCTTATTCACATGTCATATTTGGATAAAAGGGATTTTTTTTCTCAAAGATGGTGGGACAAGCTTGGTATGAGGGCCTACTCTGCATAGCAAGGAGGTGATACATGTTGTTCTTTTGTGCCCCCATTAATCTGTGTTAAGTACCTTAACCAGAGGGTGTTAACCCACTCTGCCAAGATATTCACCTCCCTAAATAAAGATGGAGAATGCCAACGCCTTCCTCTTGACTCTTAAAGGTGCACCTGAGACCCACTGAGAATACAATGCTGTGCACACTCCACATGGAGGGGTGGGGTATTTCTGGCTCTGGGAGCAGCCAGGACTCACTCACCCCTAGCAGGTTCCGGGGCACGTAGCCCTCCTTGTCGTTGAGCCGTGCCCACCACCACTCGATCTCATCCTCATCCTCCCGGCGCAGGATTGTCATGCAGTCTCCTTCCTTCATGGACAGCTCGTCATCATTCTGAGCCTCATAATCCCACAGGCCATAAATCACTCCTTTGTTCATGATCCCCATCTTCTCCTGCACTCCTGCAACATTGAAAACACACAGCTGAGAAGAAAATACATAAGAAAGACAACAGGAAGGAAGACTCCTTTATTCTTACTGGAAAACAGTCCAGGAAAAAAACCCCAAAACTCCAACCTACTTGGCACCTTATTGCCTACTCAGGGCTGGCCCTGGAAGAAGTGGCTTTGTGAAGTTACTTAGAGCAGACAGATTCCTTCCTTAAACATGTTAAAAAGATACAAGGCAAATGGGGAGAGCAGCACTGATTGATAAAAGGTTACATTTTTGTGTAACGCTTTCTAGACCTAAGTGATGAGCAAGAAACACTTTCTGTACTATTAGTCCAACAGTAATCTCTTTCTGTCACAGGGGGATAGCAATACCTGCTTGGATTGACCACCACTGTCATTTTGATCCTTGTGGTGTCATTTGCCACCTGGGTCATTTTATTTCAGAACTTTCAAGCAAGTTGCATCTCAGACCTTATCTGAGAGATTTGCCTGCTACTTTGCATCTGCTTTTGGTTATCTCAGCAGTACTTAATTTCTAACACTATTTTTTTTACTTGTTTTAAACACTGTCTTCAGAAACACAATTCTGTTAAATTATTTCTGGACCAAGGTGTTTTGGAGTACACACATACACCCTTGCAGGGTTATTCAGAACCTGCTCATTTTACAGCTGTAGCCAGAGATGAGACTCTGTAGCCAGAGATGAGACTCTCCTTTCTGTACACATTCCTCAGCCTCTAGGCAGAAAACTGGAAAAGGTATCTTAGTTTATACACCAGTTGATTTTATCTTGGGTAATTATTTTAAAATGCTGAATTCTACTGTTATGGGGTTTTTTTTGTTTGGTTGGTTTTGTTATTTTCAGGAGCAGAGAGTACACTGCACACTGTATCACAAAACTTGTCCTTTCCCATCATGTACCTACATCTGCTAAAGGAAGCATCTGCTCAAATCAAGTTCTTTACTTCTGCACACCAGCTCAGCACCTAACATGGAATTACTTCCAATGCAGAATAAGCTCTGCACAGATAAACTCTTCCCTTGCTTTGCATTTGGTATAATTAGAGGTGTGGCCAAAACTGTGCTCTGCACCCACATGGAAGGGAAGATTGAGCACTGAGCATCAAAGCAGGCAAAGAAGATTAACAAAATGCATGTGGTGTCCTAAAGGGATGTTAACAGTCACACCAGGGTAGTGGGGAAAACAGACCCAGCACAGGCATTATATTTAAGAAAGTGAAAAATTTCTGTATTTAACAGCATCAGACCTGTCATTTAATCAATGCTAAAGGATGACTGGTTTTATTTACACCTACCTGCTCCTCTTACTTGATACTGGACATCATTTGCAACAAAAAAGATTAGGTGAATCATTAATTACACCAGGGTTTATTACCTTGATAATGAGTTTAGAGGGCCAGGCTTGAGTGCAGTTCTGAAAATAGATTCTGAGAACAAGTACACATTCCCAAACTTCTTTTACAGAAGCAGTTTTAGGCAGGGAATAATTTCTTACAGTAACTACTGTAACCAAAACCAGTCTTAGCAGTAGGATTAATTTCTGATGGAACAATATGGAACTTTGATAGCTGAACAGCCAATACATCAAGAGATAGTTTCAGTGGTTTCAATCTGGAAAAACTGGCAGTAGGCCAAAGCCTTACAGTCCTTTCAGGATCCATCAAAAAGTACCTCATAACCCAAAATTATCTCAAATTCAACAAAAAAAACCAGTATCAAGTGAAATCACCAGATGGCAGGTCATAAAAAACACCCACAAACAAAAAGAAAGTATTTCTTCATGCTGTATATAAAGAGACCATGAACCTCCTTTCCACAGGATCTCGTGGGCAGTTTACCTGAATTTAAGACAGAAACCCCTCAAGAACTGTTCAACACAAATATCTTAATATTTGTATCTCTTAATAAATATCTGAGTTAAAACCAGTTTAAAATATTAGACAAGTATTATTTTTTCTCTAGTCCTACAATCTTCCTTGGGTATTTGGTGTTGATGACCTCCCTCGGAGCCTGGATACAAAACCAAATGGAATTTCGCTTAGCCTACAAATTTTGATGCCAGTTAAAAAGGCTTCCTCCCTTTATAGAGAAAACTATATATTTGGCACCAAAGACACAGTTTTCAAGCTTAGTGAGGACAGCTGGACAGACTGTTTTGAAATCTGCTGGCTGAGCAGCTTAGAGAAACTCAGCTTTCTTCTGCCACAAAAGCAGAAAGGCAGTTTTACAGCTTTTTCTGCTGTGTTACATTGCTGTTACTCTAACCTCTTGCAGAGAAATGACACACCAGATGGTAGGTGCCTAGGGGACATGAGCTACGTACAAAACAGAGAAAAGTAATTGAAAACCTCATTACAAACAAAGCATACAGTAAAGTAATGTAAAACCTCATTGACTAATACTCATCACACCCTAGGGGGAATTCGTTTTCTCCATTCAAAGATTGTATTCAAATAGTAAGGCTACAGAGATACCATCTAAATTTAATACGGGATTTTTTTTTAAATGCAAATGAAGAAAAAAAAAAGACAGGAAGGTAAAGTCAAATTCAGTGCTTACTGACATCCATCAGGCAGGAACTTGGCAATATCTTTTCTGGTTCTGAGGTGCACATTAGGAAATACTCCTCATTTCAAGACACCAGATAACTGCTATGAACTGCCTACTGACACATCCATACCTCTTTTGTTTTCACACAGAAGAAGTTTTTATGTGGCAAGATTCACCTAATTAGTGTATCTGTCAACGCTTCACTCACGCTTTTAATGTAGGGAAACCTTTTATTACTCAGATCTCCTCCAGAGGGTGAATATGACAAAGTTAATCTCGATGGAACTCATCCTGTGACAGCAAGCTGGTAGAAACCTCTCCTTCCAAGAGGAGCCTGTGGCACAGGGACCCAACCTGAGTGTGCACCTTACCCCTCCTCATGCACAGATGAGCTGAGAGGTGGCAGGGGAGCTCCTGGCACGGTGCAGGATTCAGGAATGGCACTCACTCACCATACAAGAACTGGGAGCACTGCGTGTAGCCTTCCTCCATCTCCTCGCACTTGTCGGCGGCCGTCTGCATGTCACTGTAGGTCATGGCAAAGACAGCTGCCCCCGACTCCACCAGGAACTTGCACACCTGCACGTTATTGCAGGATGCTGCACAGTGCAGAGGGGTCCTGCAAAGCAAGGGCAGAAGGATGGCACTTCACTCCCAGAGGCCTGGGAGCACACAGCATCCCTGCCTGCAGCACCTCAGCCATCAGCCCTGCCCTGCCCTGGGCTTCCCAGCACAGCACTTAGCCCAGCATGGCAAGAGCCATCACTTTTCACAGGTAACAGGAGCTACTGAGAGCTGCTTGAGCCCTAGAGCTGAGCTTCCATACAGATCTACAGTTATTCTACCTTTCTGTAACTTATTAATATGCATTAAGGCACTAAAAATCAAAAAATTAATCAATATTAAAAATCCACTCAGAAATCTGACATCATGCCTCTTACAATCTAGATAATTACTTCAAGATTTGACTTTGTGACAAGTGCATGTAATTGTGATAACCCCTCAGGTTGAGGGAGCAACAAGCATCTTTATTCAGTTTTAGGCCTCACACACTTCGGTTATAGGCAGAAACAACAGTAAAATCACGACCCCTTGCACCAGCCTTCCATAAATAATCTCCCTAGTTATTTGCAAAAAGGATTTGTAACACATTATCAGCTGCAAGCCTTGTTTGAAGGTTGTGGTTTTCCACTTTGTTTTGGTTTCAAGTTGGCTGATTATTGGACAAAGAACTGGGGAGAGTTTGCAGGGCTAGATACTGCCCAGAGCACACATAATTATAGGTTATCTCACAGAGGATATTGGGAATTTCAGCATAAGGCTCATCGTAAGGTGTCTTCAATTTCTCAAAGAAACAGAGCAATTTCCTGACAACTGTGTCCACCCCACAAGCTTTTTTTCATGCAAGGAATATTGGTATAATTTCCCTATTTTCCCATCTGCACAGTCCCATATGATGCCCCACAGAGAACTGCTGATGCCTAGCTTTGGAAAGAAAACTCATTGCCAGCTCCACAGGAGCAAAGCAAGGGACATTCTGAGGGACCTGCAGCAGCTCCCATGTCCTGACTCTTGTGGAGAACCATCCATAAGGAGCCACTTAATGAACCCCTTACCATCCATCACTGTCTGCAGCGTTCACATTCACCCCAAACTGCACCAGGAACTTGACGATTTCCGTGTGCCCAGCACACACAGCGTTGTGCAGGGCAGTGATCCCTTCATCGTTGGGCATGCTAGGATCTTCCACCTGGCCAGCCAGAAAGGAACCAATCACATTCCAGTTAAACTCCTGAATAAACACCTCTTCTCATACAATAATTGTATTATTATTCTGAAATACGAATTTGTGATATGTTTCTAGGAAGGACATGAGCAAGAAGAATACAACCACTACCAATTTTGCACCATGACTCACAATTAAGCTTGCAGTCTCCCTTTAACAGTGCTAACCAAAAGTACTTCTAACAAATTTCTGATATATGTCTATTTAACTGTGAGCAAAGTTCACATGGATTTTGCCTATCAAATTATCTGATAACATGCCAGACAGGGAATTAAACACTACATAAAAAATGAGAGAAAGGTGTCCTGCAAATTGATAGTCTTGATGCTAAAAATTCACTGTGGATTTAACACACTTAAAATCAGCCTCCAAGTATGATCACTTAAAATCTGTTAGGATTTATCTCCTCAAGAACAGATCTAGGTTCTGCACTAGCCCAGAAAAGCTATGACTTCCCCATTTCAACCAGGATGGAAATTCTCTGTCTTACAAATTAGCATTTTTACCTCATAAATTATTCTCTGCACAAGGTCAAACTCTCCCTCCAAAGATGAATCCAGAAGCAATGCCAAGGGATTGAATTTCACTCTCATTCCGTGGCCAATCCTTTCGGAGCCAGTCTTACGCAAGTTCGTCCTCTTCCCCTGGGAAAAGGTAACACAAGTTACAGGCACTGTTCTCCTGGAAAGCAGATGAATGCAAAACTGCTTATTTGGGAATAACAGCAGAAATTATCAACTAGAAAAGTGTTTAATAGGAAATTTTGGAAATTTATAGTATTTTTTACCACTTCCCAAACACATTATGAATATATTAGATTAAGCAGGTTATGAAATATCTCTGCCTTTATCTTTCTTGTTGTTTGGACAATTTTACCATTAACTCTCACAGCTGTTAGACAAACCAAGCAGTACACTCCACAAAGTACACTACTTTAAGTGCTGATGTAAAATTCCTAACATTTTTTTTTTTAAGTACAGCAGAGGTTAGCAGGAGCAAACAGTGATGGAAAATGGTTTTGGAAAAACATAGAACCAAGTGTAGAATTGCTTTAGATGCTCCCATTGATACTGGAAACCGAGTATTTCTATAGCTGAGTTTGTGCCCATTCCTTTAGGGACCATGCTCCCATTAGCTCAGCGCTCACCCAGCTGCCTGGGCAGCAGCAATAAGACTATTCACGAGGGTATGTAAATTTCTGACAGATGTCCAGGCAAACATGAATAGAACTGACTCATATTCTGCAAGAGCAAGTGTGGAGATAAGATATATAAGTAGAGATTCCCATGAAATACTCCTCTGCCTGTAGATTTGTATGTAATACCAAAAGCAGAGGCTTTTCAAGATTGAGCCTGGCAGAACAACCCACAGATTTAAATATGAAATCAAGAAGCTGGGCTGGTTTCTTCTCATCGCTGCAGAATTATTACAAAACCAAGCAGAAATGGAGTTCTCACAATTCAGGAAATCCTACCATTCAGGTTTCCTTGTAAAAGGGAGCAAAAACTTTAAAGCATGAACACACAAAATGTCTACTCCATGCACAAATTACAAGGTTAAGAAGCACATTTAAACCTTTTAACTCCTCTGCACTGAAGCAAGAAAAAACACTTTCATGTATCAGGTTATCAAAATTGTTATCAAATTTGTTATCTACTCTTGATAAGTTTTTAAATAAAGTCTTTCTGAGAAGCCAAAAACGTCAAGCATTTTTGTTCTACAACAGTGGGATAACATCATACAGCACACAAACTTGCAAAATAAAATGGCAAAAATGCTGCCTCCTGCCAGCTCCAAGAGACTCTATTTTGATGCAACTTGAGAGTAGACTGGTGTTAAATCAGATTTCAAAGAAATTCAGGAAGCATTCAGTAGAAGGAGCACAAACAGCTGATGTCTACAAAGGAGTTTTTACAGCAAAAACTGAAGTCTGTTCCTCCATATTTTTCAAGCAAGGCACTTTCAGATAAACAAATGCAATCCAGGATTAAGAAAATTAGTCCCCAGCTCACATTAGCAATAGTGGGAAATGCTTGTAAAACCTGTATCTATATATCAAGGAAAAAAATAAAAAAAAAAAAAAATCAATAAAATCTGGGTGTAAGCAGATGATTGTTTTTACAGCTCTGTAGAGTTTTACTATTTGTGTATTCTATTTGAAACTTTTCATTATGTCATTAATTCTAGGGACAAGAGAGACTTTCCATTGCTGTTATGCAGTCTGGAGATAAGACCATCACAGAACTAGAACAGATACCCACAAAGAGACTTCCAGACTATGTGGCTGCTCTCCCACATCAGCCTGAGCTCTGCATCACAATGCACAGGGTTTATGGCAGCACTTGAGATGATTTACTGACAGGCCACCCCAGTTGTAAGCTAATACTTACAGGAGGCAAGGAAAACTGTCCAGTAACTTCAGGAGGCCTCATATTGAATGAGTCCTCTCCCAAACTCTCTGGCTCCCCTGATGGATAGGGAGGTGGTGGGTAAGGAGGATATTCTTCCAGGTACACCTCCAGTGGCAGGGGAGCGTCTAGGTTTGGCTCCTCTGCTTTGGGCTGTGCGAGTTCATCACTGTCAGAAACAGCTTCAGGAACAGTGTCCAGAGGTGTGGGGGGAGGAGCAGCTTCGCTCTGCTCTGCTGCTGTGCTTTCTGTCTCCTCAGCAATAGCTGGTTCTGGCATGGAAGCAGCTGTTTCTTTTTCTGATTCTGTGCTTAGATAAGGATTTGGGATTTCCACCGGGCTTTCGGGACTGGCAGCTGACGCCATCTGTTTGGAGGGATGCAGTGGAGCTGAGATAGTCTCCATCGCAGCCAGAGTGGTCCTCTGATACAACAGCTTCTGGATGTTGGGGCCATTAGGCCCCTCCGGCTCAGTAATGGAGCTGCGTTTCTTCAGCGGCCTGGGGGCATTGGACAGCTTCTTCCGGAGCGCCTCCAGGTCGGCGTCGCTCTGGTTGCGGTAGGGGTTGGACAGGAAAGGCAGCAGCTTGGTGGGGCTCAGGGGACGGGGAATCCGCTCTGGCTCGTGGCTCTCGTGAGCTGAGGCCGCTGCTTCCACCTCGGGCTCTGGCCTGCCTGGCTTGCCCTGCAGGTTGGAGTAGATGTTCTCTGTCTGTGGCAGCTGATTCTGTAGCCCGGCTCCTGCCATCACGGGCTTGCCATACACTGTGGAGCAGTTCAGAGAGGGGTGGGGGGGGAAACAAGTTTGAATATTCAACAAGACAACAACAACAACAAAGAGAGATGAATCAGGTTGTGTATTCTTTAAATAGGGCAAAGAAGCAGAATACAAAAAACTGAACAGAACTAATCTGGTAACCAGATCTACCATTAGTTATCTTGCAGACACAAGACAACATTCCACACTTCTTGTTAACGCTCTTACAGAGCATGGCAGATCCACCTAAAATTCTTACAGCTGCCCTCACCCACTTAGTTCCCCTGAAGAACAGCTTCATACCCACAGACCAAGTGGAAAGAACATCTATCTGAGGTTTACCAGACAGAAGAGAGGGAGAGAGCCACATGCTTACCACTTGGGAAGTGTGGTCCTCTGGTCTGCGCCCTCGTCAAAGCACTCTGCACTGCCTGCTGGAAGTTCTTCCCAGCAGTCTGCTGTTGGGTGTACATGCTGTAAATGGAACTTGCAGCCACAGTCTGAGGCTTTCTAAATGGTGGCAGTGAAGACTCTTTGGATGGCTGAGGAGTAAAAGGTCTCACAGCTGCTGCTGGGGGACTCTCCTGCTTGGCAGAAGGAAGAATTTGATCCTGGCTGGAAGAACCACCTGCAGGAGGTACTGAAATTCTTTGCTGTATCTGCTGAGAAGGATGAGAAGGCTGCTGTGCCACTGGTTTTTGCTTGTTCCCCACGGCTGCAATAGCCAAAGGCAGCTTCTGCAGGTTTCCATCCAGCTTTGTATCAGCAGGTTGCAGGTGACTGGCTTGACCGAAGTAAGGCAAGTTTATCTGTTTGGGTTTAGTGGGGACAGGTGGTGGCACCTTGGTTACAGCTTTATTGGTTGTCTGAAAGACAAAAAAAAATTCATTAAGATAAAACAGTAAAACGTGATTAGGAGTTCTGCTATGAAGGACCAAAGAGCCTCAAAGTATGACACAGTATCTTATGTCTACTACTGCTGTAATAAGGTCTACAACATCGTTGGAAACAAGAAGATACTGCTTGAAACATTTTGTCATCACTGATGTTTGTAAATACTTTGAGCCTATTCTCATTAGTTGTTTCTGTAACAGTTATGTTTACAACAGGAGCAATGGCAGGGCACAGTAATTTCTCTAGAGATATCAGACACTCAGTTGGCAAGAGGTTGCTCTCCAACAAAGCAGTTGTCATCCCCACTTGTAGGCTTGTTCACCCCTCCCTGATCAAACTGTGCCCTCGTGTCAAAATGTAGGTGCGAAGTTTTGCTGCTATCAAACATCTGGAGGACACTGTTGCATTAAAGAGTGAAACAAGTATGCAGATGATTTTGAAGAAAAAGCAAACAAAGATGCAAATGCCTCTTTGTATCTTCGGAGGAAAAAATACACAGTGGTACAAGAGATACAGCCATAGATCCTCACCATACTGACTGCAGAGAATGATTTGGAGTCACCAATTGCCATTAAAAGCCCAAGAGACTTTTTCTCAGAAGCAGTCATTTAAAAGCTGACCTCAGTACTTTTCAGTGCTTTCTGCCAGCCACATTGGAAGAGCTGTGGGTAAGCCCTGGCAGAGGGAAGGCAGCAGCCTGGGTTCCCTGCATACCTGTGCTTCCCGCAGGAGATCCTCGCTGCTCTGGTTTTTCCTCAGTGTGCCCAGCCCAGCAGACTGATCCACGGAGTCAAACATGGAGAACGGACGCACCTTCTTCTCCTTGTCTCGTAAAAAAGTTTCTCCTTCAGCTGCTGTTGAAGAGAGAGGGGACAACTTTCAAAAGGGGTGGTGCAATTGCAGGGGTGAGATTCCTGCTCTGTGCAGTATTTACCACAGGGCATGCAGGGTATGTTTTCTGCATCCATCCCACCTCTGCACTAAGGGCCCCTGTGCCTGCCAAATGCTCTATTATGCAAAGTCAACAGGGACATGTAAGGAGGAACTAGGATCTATTTTACCACCTGAAGCAAGTTGTGGGTTTGGTTTCTTTCTTTTAAAAACCCTGCAACACCATAGCAAAGCAATGGCAACATTCTTTGATTCTTTTTTGTGCTTTCAAGTGAACTCTCAATTATTTACTGACACATTTAGAAGAGAGGTATCATCAACTAGATTCTCCAAATTTTAAGATTAGCCAAGTACACAAAAACATACCTTGTCCTTCACTTGTCACAATTCCTTTTCCTGAAGTCAAGGCTGATCCTTGATTAACATGATTGTCTGTATTTGAACTACTCCAGTCAGGGGCAGATGGGGAAGGTTTTGCATTGGGGACCACAGAACCTAGGAGAGAATAAGTGGAACAGATTAAGCTAAAATAGGAGTTTCTATTGACTTACTACAAATAGGGTTTTTTTCTGTAAGGGTCAGGTCTAGCCAATGTAAAAGTATCACATAGAGGTTAACTGCTATAAAACCTATCATTAGAGCTTTTTACTTGTTTGTTTTAAAAAGAGAATGTAAATGAAGTTCGAGAACAACTACTAAAAGCAGCAGCAAAACTTTGTCATAGCACACACCTGCACTTAAAGCATTCAAAAAAGAAACTTCTCTAGATTGGCTTATTTCCAGTTAGTAGGAAACTTTCCTTGAGTATCTGTGCCAAGTTAAAAGTGATACAATAATTTTAAGTACAAAAAAGATACACAGTGCAAAGAAAAACATGATGCTTTAAAGCACAGACAGACCCTGCCAGGGATATTCAAAACAGGAGAAAATTCATCTGTGTGTTTAATGTGCATATAGGGTCTACATTAAAGCTGATCTTTACATTCACTGGAGTAGACATCCGGGTCTGCAAAAACCACTGAGAAAATGCTTGTAATCTCCTATTAAGTATTTCACCAAATTCTCTCTACTAAATTCTAAATAACCTAAGTAATGTTAAATTCAAACAGTAATAAGGATCAGCAGAAAGTTTCATTCTGACAAAGTACCAAAAACTCTCTCTAGGAAAGTGGTCCTTTTGTCTAAATGCTAAAAAATAAGTGATATTTTAGTTCAAATAGCTAACCACAACACATTCCTCTAGCAAAAATTCAAATTTTGTGTGGTCTAGAGCCTAAATTCCACTCCAGCAGTTTTTGGAGCAGCAAACCAAAGAAAAAGAAACAATCCTCCATTCTCCAATACAGCAAGAGACACTTGGAACTGCTTTTGTGCAATGGTTGCTTTAGTATCTGCCAGAACTGGAGATGGAGGAAGGGAGAGAGAAAATAAACAGAACTATTCTACAAGCTCAGTCTCCATTTCTTGCTTTTGGGAAGATCAGTGTTTCTCTTCTGTCCCAGCTGAAAAGAGAATCTTCTCCCAGGACAGCACAGAAGAAACATTTACAACTTTCAAAAAGTTTCTTTAGGCTTCTCTTTCTCATAGGAGAAAGCCACAGAGAGAAGCCAACAAATTTCTAACTCTCCAAGTAGGAGAGGCCAAATCTCACTCATCAGCAAGTCAGTAACTTTACTGCTATTTCTGTGCTACAAGCAACTGCATCCTTTGTAAAATTTGTCATCTTGGTTAATCCTTTACATGTCTCACTTCCAAAATGCACAAGTAGAAAACTTGGCATTGCCAGTTTTTAAATTCAGGCACCAGGTTACCAGGTATGTACTAAAACTGCCTCTAGAAACTCAAACAGTGTTGAATAGTTTTTAGGAGAAATTAAAATAAACAACTACTTTATAGAAAAATCCTCCTATAGTCCACACTGTATAACAACTTGAAGTGCTCACTAATAGATTTACTTAATATTTAACACTGAACCATAGAACCTCAGTGCTTATAAAATATATTCACTGGTGCAGGAAAAACTGCAAGGAGCAAGACTGACATCTCAAATAATGCTTTGCTTAAAAAAAACCAAAAACATCAAAACAGAGCTATTAGGTAAGAAAAGAAAACATGTCTGGACAAGAAATATTACTTGTAAGCTATTACCTGCAGGAGTTTTAATTTGTGAACTGTTCCCAGCTCTCATATTGGGCAGCGTTTGTGTTTTCAGTGGCCCATCAGGAACCTGCAAAGCTTGTGTCCCATCTGAAAATGCTGGCTTCACCAGAAGCTCAGGTCTGGAAGCAATACGTGGCATAGTAGAGGACTGGATATAAGGACCTACTGCTGCCACTCGACTTGGAGCAGAAGCCACTGGCTGTGGTAAATTCCCATCTGAAGAAACCTAGGGGGGAAAAAAAAAAAAAAGAAAACTTAAACAATTTTATTCTGCATTATCCATTCACAGAGTTTGAAACAGAAGTCAAAAAGGATAAAACAAGTAGCAAATGATACTCCAATATCAAAAGTGCTTTTTCGAAAAAGCTCTGAGAATTATAAAGCTATAAAGAGGTAGTAATAGCAAAATAAAAATCTAAAATAAAATTGCACGACAGCATAAGACTTCTTGTCTGTAAAGAGTAAGTAGGTTAACACTAATGTACCATGAAAAGGACTTTAATAATACAAGACTTCCACTACATATGGATAAAGACAACAAGTCTAGCATCTCAGCACCTTCCCCCCAGGCAAGTTTTTACTTCAGGCTGTAGAGGCAGGACACAGAATTAACGTTTTAGTTATTAACTAGCCCCCAGCACTTACTGGTACATTCTCTTTCTGCTGCAGAGCTGCCTTTTTCTTCCACAGCCGCTCTCGCAGCTCATTAACACGCTTGTCCATGACCGCCACCTCCAAGTTGCGCTTGTTCAAACACTCCCTCTGTTGCTGCAGCTTGGCATTCTGCTCCTGGTTCAGTTTGTTCCTCAACTGAATAAATTCACAAAGCAGTGGGGGAGGAGGGGAAAACAACCAAAATAAAAACAAATTCACTTTCAGAATCAAGGACAGGAAACCCTTGGAAAGAGAAAAGCCTTCTAAAAAGTCAAGACATGTTTTCCCTCCAAAGAAAACTTTAGTTAGTCTCCAAATTTTGCAGAAAGGAAAGGTACAGACAGCGTGTGCTCCTTCCTTTCTTTACCTTGAACCCAGCACAACTGACTCTCCATCCTCAGCATGCAGGCTGCCACACAGCCCTGGCACGAACAGCAGTAATGGGATTTCTTTGCAACAAATCAAGAAACACCCCAACCAACTTTCAGCCCAGCAGAGCTGAGGCTCAGGGGCTGGCCTCCCATTACCTGCAGCTCCTTGTAGAGGCGGTCGAGCTCAGCTACAGCCGACTGGTTGTCATGGTAGCCATCAATCCTGCCGTTCTTCAGCATTTCCAGCTGCCTGGTGAGCTCCTCTACCTTGGACACTGCCAGCACCAGCTCACGCTGCTTCTGCTGGAACAGGCTGTTCATCTGCTCAATCTCCTCCACTGCAGAGAAGGGCAGAGCAGCCCTGAGACACAGCCCAGCGTGGGCTGCTCTCATGACAGCACTTAAGGAGACAGAGCACCCTGCCAGCCTCCAGAGCAGGGCTGCCCAGCCAAACCCAGTGCCCTGCCACACCAGCTCTTCCTCTGAGCTCTGGCAAATGCATGCTCACTAGAATGGTTATGGAAATTCAGTCTACTTTGAGCACTGACAGGGAGGGAAAGAACTTTTTATTCTTTTTTTTAACTTTCTGAAGTATGGAAACAAACAAAACCACAATGCCAGAATTAATTCATCTGCAGAAGCCTAAATTCACTGAATGCTGAATTCAGCAGGAAGACACTCAACCACAAAGCATATTCATGATACTTAAAACTCTGAATTTAGGTCATAGGAACTCAGTGACAAAACACCAAGCTGTCATATTAAACAAAGACTCTGAGGGCTTTTTAGGGTCTATTACAAACATCTGTCATCAGCTGCTGAAACTGTTCTATTGCAGAATGAAGTTTAAGGAATCAGTCAGAACTCAAGCAAGTACCAAAATTAGACCTGCTGGGGATGGTGCAGGAAAACAGATTCACATGCTTCAAAATCTTGTATTATTCTACTGTCCTTCCACGCCTTAAAACTTATGTTTATTTTGTGCAACAGAATCCAAACAGAAAAGGGATTCTCCGACAGAAAAACACTTTTGCTTTATCTCTCAACCAAAATGCTTCCTACCAAAACAACATATTCATGTTTTCAGTTGAGTCAGACTGGAAATAACAAGTTCTGCACAATAGAGAGGATGAAAGAGAAGGCAGAAGAATAAATATTTACTTCAGACTTAACGTTGCATCAACATGCTGAACTACAAGCACACAACCTGTACTAGAGCAAGCGAGACCCTGGTCAGATTCACGTAATTAAAAACCAAATATGCAGCCAATTTGGCCATTATTTACCTCTTGCATAAAAGATAAATTTGGGTACTAGGCTAAGCTTTGTTATAGGCTAAGAAAATAACACTTGTTATGTGTAGGGTCTTGACATCGAGGATGGAAAAAGTTACTGTGGTGCACAAAGGTATTCAAGTAAGGGAAAAAACTACAGTATAATTAAGAGCAGACATACTAGGCTCAAAATACAGGGTGCTCTTACGGGATGTTTTAAAATATAGTAAGAAAATAAATTTTGCTCTAGGTCAGTCATGAGTTTTCTTGGTAAATACAAGATGTGAAATTGTTAATCTTAACATTTCCTGGAATGCTGTAACTAACTCCTCTGAATCACTGAAAGCACCAGAAATTTTTTGACTTCCAAGAACCGGCGTTTCATGAAAAATCCCAGGCTACCTTCCCCAAGCAGCAACTCACCTAATTTCCCATTGCTGAGTCTTTTTTGCTCTACATGACCTTTCAGTGCTCTCACTTTCTTAAGTTTGGCTTCTTGATTCTCAGCAATTTCCTTTAATCGCTTCAGTTTCTCCTGTTCAGCAGCTTGCTGTTGCTGTCGCTGATCTTGCTGCTTCAGGAATTTCAGGCGCTGTTCCTGCAGTCAACACAAAGATGTTTGAAGTCTAAGAAAAATTTTAGCATTCCAAGACATTTGTTAATTTGATTTAATGACTACTCAGCTATTAAGTTGCAAGAGTTAAGGACTATTTTCTCTCCACCTTTTCCATGCTGCTTGTACTTTACATATCTCTATCATATGTCACATTTTAAACAACTAAGCCATACTGGAGAATATTAGGCATTCTTTATGTAGAAGGTATTCCACAAATTATTGTTATTTTCCATTACTATTTGTACTTCTACTAGTTCTAATAAAACCTCCTTGATATGGAGGATGGCTGCACACCAAACCTCTGAAAACACACTGGTCTCCTGATAATGATCACCACTATCACCACTAATAATAAATAATAATAATTAAATAAGAAGAATAAATAACGGTAATAATAATGATAATAAAAATAACGGAAAATCTTTGCAGTGACCTGGCCCTCATTTAAACAACAGACATCACCTTAGAGGAGAAGAGCCTTTAGCCTTTCCAAGAGAGTAAAATAATATGTTATCAATTTCTACATATACATGTCTAGTTCAAATCTAGAAGAAACCTTGAGACCACTAGATCATCTACAAAGAATTCCTCTAAATCACTGACCCATTATATGTGGCTTCCAGCTCTGGAGACGACAGGTTGCTCCAGGGGAGTAGAACTAGTAAGACTTTCCCAAGCACACACTAAAATCCAAGATTACCACTACTTACTAACATTAGAACTCCACACTTCCTCCAAAAAAACCAAACCCGCAAAAGAAGGAAAAAAAAAAAAATCACCAGTCAGATTTAGAAAACAGGAAATTTTGTGCACTTGGAATAGAAAAGGCAGAGCAAAAAAGTAAGCTTGCCTTCTGGAGAAAACCAGGACCAGGCAGCACCCTCAGTGAATGCACTACTTTAGAGTCACTCCCACACAGAAAAATGTCACAAAAAAAGACATTACAGCTGGTGTCTAAAAAAGTGTATTTTTCCTCCCTCAGAATCTATTTTTAATACTGCATCTGATTTCAGAAGGCAGGAAAGAGGCACCTAGGAAAGCAGGTTTGTTCCAGGGAGGCACTGAAATGAAAAATCCTACCAGCAAGACACCCACAGGGTTACTCTTCTTCAAACCACAAGCAGCAGACACCCACCCAATGGGCAGCTATCCACACTCAAACTCGTATTTTTATTTTTTTGAATCTTGCACAACTCCATTTACAGTAAAAATAGCTTTCCTGTTTCTTGTGACTACAGTGTTATTCCTATGACCAGGGTGCATTGCCATCACCTGTGAGTAAAAGAGAGGCTGTGAAAGTTTAGGCTTCTCATATATAAGCACATCTCAGTTGGAGCTGAGGAGAGGGCAGCATTCTTTGGCCAATTAAACAAGGCAGTATAGGCATTAATTGTGCTGCTACATTTCAGGTGAAACCCCCCACTGGTTGATTGACCAATTTCCTGCATCACAGTTGCACCTGTTCTTGCCAGGAAGCAGAAAAGGTTTTATTGGCTATTTTGACAGGCCACTGTACAACTGAACTATTAGAAAACCATGGCTCTAAGCATTTCCCTGAGATGCAATTGAGGGCCAAGGGAACTGAAGAAGGTAGTAAACATACAGACACACACAGAGCTGATCTCAAAGGGACAGGGAGATAGTGTGTGTGACACAGGAAACGTCCTGAGAGCAGATCCTCAGAGCAGGCTTCTTCCCCAGCAAAGCACATTCTGAAATGCATGGGAACACCCACCCAGACAGATGAGCCCTCTTCAGGACAGGCTTGCATTTAACAACTCTCTGCCAAAAGCAGCATTTTCTGTTACATTTTCAGAGTAATGTGTACCAACAACACACAAGCAAAACATGAACTCTGTGCCAACACTCTGCATATACAGAGTGTTTTCCCCCCTACAAAATTCAGGAGCACCCTGGGTGCTTCTATTAGCTTTTCTGTTATTGTTCTGCAAGCATTTTATAAATCACAGTCCTAGGTTACTTTTATCACATACAAGACATCTCTTCCAGCCAGCTGCCCCAGAAAACCAGGCACGCTGAACTCTTATCAGGAAAAGGCAAGGCAGCATGACAGGACAGCAGAGACAAAAGCATTGTTCAGTGATCAAACTGGTGAATTGCTGGTCACCACATGGAGCACAAATAGAGCTGACAGAGGCACCAGGATGAATGACAATATATTAATGTTATGTGCTCTATCCTTTTAGTAAGCTAAATGGTGATTTTTATCACTAGAATTATTTATATGTTTTACAACTGGATATTTGCATACATTGACTTTCAAATCTAAAAACAGGCAGCCAAAGAAACAGAGACCTCTGCTTAGGAGTGAAAAAGCCCCCCAATCCTCCCTCCACTTCACGTGACTCTTACTAACTTTTTGTTTCTGGCTGTAAACAATCTAATTCCACACTCACCTTGTTAGCCAGCATTTGTTGTTGAGCCTCAATTTGTTGCTGTTGGCGTGATGCCATTTCCTGAAGTTCAGCCAGTGTCATATCCATCCTTGGTGCACTTACCTGTCAAAGAAAACCCAAAGCATGCTAAGTCTAGAACTTTTAATTTGGTTGGCACCCAATAGAGCTACTGCAGAAAAGTAGGATAAAAGTAACAACAACTCAAAAATAACAACTGAATAGCCAATAAAATAACTGGAGAGAGACAGCATCTTCCCATGGTAAAGGAATAAACAATTTTAAGTTCATATGCATGTGTAACCCAATCAATAACTCACACAAAATGGTATCTCTTGGAACACTAATGTTTCTATCAAAATCTCAACAGAATTTTAAAGAGCCCTTTATAATTCAGTTCAGCATTAATCAGCTTTGACCGACTGAGCCCAGAATGCTCAGCTGGTGGCAGGATGGATCTGCGCTCGTAGGTGTATTGCTACAATTTGAAGCACTTCCACGTAAGCTGAAGAAAATAGAAAGTTTAAATATGGCTGGGCAGGAGGGAAAACACCACTCTCAAAGACAGCACTGTTACTGGTTGTCTGTTCAGATATTTCCTGAATCTAGATTCAATTCTACATCCATAATTATGGAGCAAGAGTGGCAGACAACGGATTCAATACTGAAACAGTAACTGATATCAACTTGAAGTCTGGAGTTAGGGATCTCTGACAAAACTGCAAGTGAAAAAAACCCTAAACTGAAGTAATATGAGACACTCTGATGAGAGTAGAGAAGGGGAAGTATGGTGCATTTGCTGCTCTGAGATCACCTTTACAAGCACAGCTGTGGCAGCCAACAGATCCTAGTGACACCCCGAAAACTGAAAGTCAGGATGAGAACTGCTGAGGCTTTGTGTCTCTTTTAGAGCAGTCATTAACAACCTCTCCAAAACAGCCTCTTAGGTTTTTTCCATGGTACAATTTGCACCAGTATCTCCAAAGAAGGGAAGCTTCCATTTGCACTGTAATGGTAATTCTTCCAGAGGCTTGTGGGTGCTAAGTGTCATGATATATTCACTCGATGTCATTTTTGCTTTTCCCAAGAGTTTATGAGGTTATTTCAAAAATTAGTCCCATTGTCCAATTCAATTCTCTCCAAGGTACCATGTCACCACAGAGTTATGTCTCTCAAGGCCCCATTAGACTTTTGCACTGGTCATATGGGGCTGTTAAAGGGTGAGTGGGTCCTGCTGAGCACTCCTGTCAATTAATTAGTTCATGGATGGGAATTACAGAGCCTCAGTTGGTGTGATATTGCTGCCAGTGCACTGTCCTGGTAGCATTTGTCACTTGCTGGTCTTCAACCTGCAGCAATCCCACAATGAAGGGGTCTTTCTGTGCCAGGCAGGATGGATAGCTGATCTTCTCAGTAATCACAGTAGCTATGGCTAAACCCTATCAGTCTCCCTTAGGATCCCTGAATTACCCTCTCCTGAGGTAGTTGATGCTGAAGATACCAGGGGCCTCTGAGCCAGTCACAATGGGGTGCTTCTGCCACTTGTCCCCTGTCAAACTCACCTCAGCCTCTAATCCAGACAACTCCTGGCATCCCCCAGTCACTCCAGAGATCCAGGTGGGCTCTGCACTCCTGTGCCCTGATGGCATCACTAACACACATCAGTTATCTGCTAAAGCTTTATACTTACATGGATCTGATGTGCCAGGCCATCAAATCCACACAGTCCAGTGTGCCCAGTCATCCCTTTCCTCCTCCTGGCCAAAGGCAGGGACCCTCTATTCCTGCTCCTGGTCAGAGTATTCTGGCTGACCTTTGCAATGCCAGAAGTCCCCTCACCACGGTTAAAGGAGGCAATTTCAGTCCTTTTATGCCTGGGACATCACTGATTGCCTTCCTGTCTCTCTATGGCAACTACCCTGACAGCCTCTTGGGTGACCCTTTCTGAACAGCTCTCTTCCCTCCCAGTTCACAAACACAGACTTCCAGCTTAGAGGTGGGCTCACCATCCCACTGCCACATATCTCCCTGCTCGTGCAGGAACAACCAGGGCTCATGTCATGGCCTGTTCTTGGGGCTTCCCTTCCCCTTGACTGGGGCAGGAAAGGAGCCATCTCTTGGGCTGCCCCTAAAATCTGAGGTGCTGGCCCCTAGGGATGTGGAAGTGCCCAGTTTGTTCAACATTTCAAAGCCAGAAGGATGCCACCTCTGCAGCTGGTGTATCCACCTGCAGGTAATACAGTGCCACCAAGATGCTGGAATGTGATGCAGGGGTGCTTTGAGCCACCTTCCTCTAAGTGGCCACTGTACAGGGAACACCCTCTGGATATTTAGGGACATTGTCACTTTTTAGAACACTATAAATGACTTCCAGCACTGCTAATTCTCTCAAGTATTGGATATCTTCATGTGCAGTGGTTCGATTTCCTGGGAATTTACAGGATCTGCCTTAAATGGATACCTTGCCCTCACACTTGAGAGGAGCCATCTCCAAAAACTGCTATTTGCTCTCTGTTTTCCAATTCCTCTTTCAATCTCCTGATCTCTAGCAAGGGATCCCAGCTGTTGGGCTTCACGACCTTCCAAGTGCTGACTGCCAGCCCAGCCCCATTACCCCAGCATTGAAATCTGCTCACATGGCTGGCAGCTGTCATCTTTTCACAAGTCTTGAAGTTCTGATGAGGTCAAAGACCAAGTAACTTTGTCTCCTGTTTGATTTGTCTCACTCCTTGCAATTTCTTTTTCAAAGGACTGGCTTCTTTATCTGATCCCTACTCTCCTAATTCTCCTTCTTCCTCCCTTTCCAACTAATAGTATGGACCTGCAGTTTACTTCATCCATTTCCATTTTTCCTTTTTCACTGCTGGGAGAATTATGGTAGTTTGAGTCCCTGTCTCAGCCATAGTGTCCTCAAACACAGTTTGGGCTCCTGCCTCAACTACAGTGCTCTGAGTACTGAACTGTGGCTCACAGGCCAGGCCCCAGTACAGGGTGAGAGGCTGCTGGTTCTCACTGGGGTAGGCAAGGCACCCTTCTCTCAGCTTGCTAGGGTTCATTGAGTATCTCGATTTTACAGGTGTAAAGTCCCAGGCAATGGGAGGTGATAACCACCCCAGGCACCTGCCCAAATCCTTCCACACAACCTGCCACCCAGGCACTGGATACCCAGAGCACATCTCAGTATCTCCTCACCTAAAGCTTGTTTTCTCTTACACCAGGATGACACTGAATTGACTAACCCCACAGGGTGCCAACAGTATGAGTTAATACTTTTAACAGTATTAAACAGCTTATATATGGATGAGCAAAGACCATGGGAGCCTGCATTTTAAAAACATCCACATCAATCTCAGGCAGGGAGAGGGAGGTGTATTCCCTCATCATCCCCACAAGACAGCTCCCCCAGTGTAACAAGGTCATCAGTGTGAGGGCAAAGCACAGAGCCACTGTTTATATTAATATGCTCCCAAACTCAGCAAACTAAAGAGATAAGCAGTGCAGCTGACAAGCTGTGTCCCACAGAGGAGCTTGATACTTGGCAACTACTTTTTACTACGGTATGAAAAGTATTGGAAAATATTTATATATATGTATATATAACTGCCTTTGCCTCACCTCTGTTCAGGGACCAAAAAGGACTGTGGTTGATTGACCTTGGCTGGATGCCAGGTGCCCACCAAGCTGGTCTGCCCCTCCCCTTCCCAGCAGGGTAGAGCAGAGAGAATAAGATGGAAAATGATTCCTAGGCTGAGAAAAGGCAGTTTACTAAAGCAAAGGCAAAGAAGTTTGTGCAAGCAAGCAAGGACAAAACCCAGTTTATGCTCTACCTATCTGAGAGCCATGTCCAGCTCCTTCCCAGGAAGCAGGGCTTCAGCACAGGGAGCAGTTGCTCCAGCAGGCAAATGTAAAATAACCCATGTTCCCCCATTCCTCCTCTTTCCCTTGGCTTTTGTGTCTCAGCTGACACCACATGCCATGGAATATCCCTTTGGTTACTTTGGGTCAGCTGATCTAGCTGTGTCCCCTCCCAGGACCTTGCCCACTGGCAGTCCCTTGATGTGGGGGGAATGTTGGGACAGTGCTGATGCTGTGCCAGCCCTGCTCAGCAGTAGCCAAAACTCTGGAGTGTTATCAGCACCTTTCTGGCTGCCAATGCCAATGCAAAGCACAGCACTGGGAGGGCTGCTGTGGGAAAGTGACCTCCAGCTCAGCCAGACCCAATCCAACCAGCCACTGCATCAAACACTTACCCCATTCTCTATTCTTCGATCCCCAGGCACTTTCACACCATTTCTTTTGAAGGCTGGGTCTTGAGACCTCTGTCCAGTCCCTAGATAGAAATAGTCAAAGATGGTAAGGTAATAGAAGATATTTTTATCCTTTTAGACATGGCATTCAGTACAAAAGGAGAATCAGAGCAATCATTATGGTGTAGAATCTGAACACCTGTTCTTACTACCAAGATGAATTTAAGTAATGACAACACGTTTTCTGAAAAGATTGCTGTTCAACGCCAGCTTTTATTTTAAAGTATAGTTCTGTTCAAAAATACAAACAAACAAAACAGCTTAACCAATAGTAGGCAGTTCCAGTATTCATCCTGTGGCAAACAGGCAGTCAGTCCCAACTAAATGAACATTATAGATACACAGTTTAAAAGCACTTTTTTTCCTTCTTCCTGGCAGTCATTGTGTCAGTAAAGATGCTGCTTAACTACTTTACTCACATCAAATTATGTGCCAATAGTGCTCAGATGCCCAATACCAAGCTCACTGATTTCCCTGTAGAACATAAGAGTCCCACAGGACAAAGCCATGCCTGTTACCTTCTCGCCCACCTGATTCCTATTTCAAGACCGTATTTCTGTGAGACTCAGAGCTCAAATACATTGCTTAGCAATGCTGTGGCCAATAAAATGACAATAATCCTAATACCACAAGCATCCTGAGCTTGAAAAAATACATTTTGACAACTAAACTGCTCTCTAAGGTCCTCAGCAGGTAGAAATGGCACAACTTGAGCTTTTCATGCACTCATTCTATCAGCAGTACACATTTCAAATATCAAGATACACTTAGCCATTTAAAATATGCTGGGTACAATGCCACTTAACAAATGCAGTATTTCCAACACTGAGGAAGGAAAAAAAGGAGAAAAACAGAAAAAGGGGAGGAAGAACCTGGTAGATTGATTTAAAGGTAAAAGTCAAAGATTCTAATGAAGAGATAAACGTGGGGTACACAGAAAACCCCCGAAAAGCTGAAAGTAATTTCCTTTACAGGTTTCACATTTCTATTTACAATGACTATTATATTCTCAGAGAATTTGACCAGGCAGTTCATTTAATGCTATTCCTAAAACTAACACAAATGTGTAGGAGAAACTTGGAAGAACTCTATCTTTGCCAAGTATGCTAAGTTGATCACCCTGGTAAAGTATTATCCAGGTGAATAATCACTCAAATCACAGATTACATTACTGGGCAACAGTTTTGTTATTATGTTTAAAAGAAGAGATCACCACCACAGATCTCAAGATATTTTGCTGGAGAAAATATATTTAACACAGTATGCCCTTGCATGCTTTGGTGGTAACCAGCTCTAGAAAACCTGCAGAAATTTGGATTTACTATTCCCAAATACGGCAAGGGGAGCTGAAACCTTTACAAAAATTAGCCAACAGTCAGACAAAAAAGGGCTGCAACACCTACTGTCTATGAACATGAATAAATAACACACACAGGCTGTTTCCTTACCTTTGAAGAATGAAAGGACTTGAACAAACAAACCAGCTGATATGAACACGTACCTGCTTCCCGGCAGGGAGAGCGTTCGTGGCGGAGGAAGAAACGCACCTCGCTCCTCTGCATCCCAAACCTCTGCAGAATATCCAGGATCCGTTCATTATCCCCTACAGGACGCTCTGAAAAGGTAAAAAAAACCAGGTAACTGCTACATCCCACCACAGCAAACCAAAAATATCTGCCCACCTTTCACCTGTTAGTGCACAGGTGTGGTGAGTGCACATAACACGTGCCTTCGCCCAGGGTATTCCTACTTTTCCCTTAAGAAGCCACTGCATCACTCCTTGATTCTGAAACTAAACCAACACCTCTGAATAGCAGCCCTGGAAAAGTCCATCCCTGAAGGGAAAACCTGAGGCACCACCACAGCCCAAGGGAAAACAAAACAGGGAATTTAGAGCTTTCAGCTCCAGTGCCCTCATTTTGTACGTGCAAATCACCTTACCCACTCACCAGAGCAGGAAATATGCTGTTGTACCTTCCACCCCTCTTCTGTGGCACCTCAGACAAACTCATTCCTTAGTCATTCCCACCCCCTCCTCAAGGGCACTGCTGCCAGGATTCCTACAGGGACTCATTTACTTCCTAATTCCAATGAGAATGAAGAGAGATGCAAAGATAAACTTTCAGGGAAGAGGAATTCTCTTAACGCTGGATGGCAGCCCTTGCATTCCAGCTCAGGCAGGAGCACTCAACAGCCTGGAGAGGCTCCTTGGCAGTACCAGTGGGCCTGATCCTCAGTGTGCCAGCACAGCTCCTGTCACTTCAAGTGTTCTCCCACAGCTCCTGTCAGACAGACTCAGCTCATTGTCTTGGACAGAAAATTTCACGAAGCTCAGACAAGATGCATTTTGAAAGTCCTATTTTTGATAAGCCTTGAAGAGTTGAACTACTTTGGATTCACAGCTCAAAGTAATAAAAAGATCAGACAGCGAAAAGTGAGCCCAGTAAGAACTTGCCATTTCCTTTCAAATAACTGAGATGAAAAAGTTACATGCACAAGTTCCACCGAATTTCTTTTCCTGCCTTTATTCCCAAGCTCAGGATTGAGTCACCTAAGTAATTTTAAGCCTTACTTGCCTTACTTACTTGCTTTTGATAATAGAAAACCCAGTGTGAGTCTAAATCTACCAGTACTCCTCCCTTTCTATATTACCATTCTTTAAAAATTTACATACATCACAGCCAGGCACTCACAGCCAGAATATAACCAGAATTATTTCTTGGCCTCTAAATCTTTACATAAAAGCAGTTTCTTCTGTTTTTCTAGACATTTAACCATGATTTTTTTCCTCCTATTTTAAATGTGACGGCAGCAGTGTGGCCAGTATATCACAGCAGTGAATTTACATAGGCAGGATACTGTCACAGTATCTTCAAACAGCATTGGGGCTCAAGATCATGTTGGAGCCATTTGTGCTAGATGCCAGACAAGCAGAAGATATTGTTCCTGGCCTGAGAAATAAGACAAGCAGACAAAGAATGAAATTAAATACCACCATTTTTGCACCAGTTTCATTTTTCCTGACATTGCTTTTGTTGGCAGTTTCCTTTCATTTTTTAAGCAAGGGGAGGGGAAAAGTAGGAAAAAGAAATCAGAGAGTAGTTCATTCATATTCAATAAAGTCTTGCAAAAAGCCACTGTCTTAATATGAAATAATCTTTTCAGCAGGAAAAATTGTTGGCATTAAGTATAAATGTTTTCATTCTCATTAAAAAAGGAGCTGCTAGCATGTCTTCAGTATGTGAAAAGCTCTTTTTAACATAGAAGTGTTTCTTTAAATGAAAATGCTGCAGCTGTGCTCAAGCAATCTAGGAAGGAGAATTTCTGGAGTCACTGTCAAAAGAGATTAGCTTTACAGAATAAGCAAGTAGGTCACTGTTACAGAAAAAGCCGTCTCTTGGCAGTTACTTGTCTAGACAGCAAAAAACACTCCTCATCTGCTAAACCTTAATTCAAGAAAAAGAAAGGCAAAAAACAAACAAACAAACAAAAAATCAACAGTACCACTGGCAGATTTTTGTCTTCAAGGCTATACAGCAGGCTTATGAGGCAGATTTCTAGCAGCTCAGCAATACTTCAGCTGAAACTCTATAATCAAGGGAGATGCCCTTTACACAAGGATTCTGCCAATACCACTCACTGGCTTCAAAGGAAGGTCAAAGAGATTTTCAAATACCAAACAAATGTACATTTAGAAAGCTCAAAAAGAATGGACAACCAATTCTTTTCCCCCATCTGTCTCACAGAGAGAGAGAAAAATATTATCTTTATACATACACTCCTTTTGACTGCTTTCCACAGTAGGCAAGGTAACTGCCTAGCAGAATTCTGACAATAATAGGAAGGTCAAGGAATTTTGCCGATATTCACCAAATTTCAGGCAAAACTAAGAGGACAGGGAGAGTAGTAAACTTGCCCCCTTCAGGGAGCAAAGCACCTCAAGCATACTTGCAGCAATCTTTCAAAGTAGGCTTAATAAGGTCTGACAATAGAAGGTAAAATTCCTGACCGAGTGTCAGAAAAAGCAATGTAAGAAGAATTCTGATAATTGAAGTCTGAGAAGTCATTTTCCAACACAAACCTTTTGTTTCTACCCCCAGAGGTTAGCTGTCCTGCACCATGTTTGTTTTAAAGCAGTTGAATTTGTTCAGTGTAATATGCAAACAAAACAGAAACCGTGGCTAATCCTGGCAGAACAAGATGGAAAACTTTGCTGACATCTGAAATGAGATTAGCAAAAAAAGCTAAAAGTATTTTTCTCCCTTGCTGCCTCCTTCCCTCACCAAAAAAAAAAAAAAAATCCAGAATATTATATGAAAACATCTTGCAAATGTTTGTTACTGGATGCTACACAGATGCTTAAGACCGATTTTATCCAAAGCAACATGCATGAATTCAGACCTCAACAGCATGAAATATTTGAGTAAACTGCATTTTTGTTAACAAGTACAATTGGGAACTGCATTTGGAACTTCAGCAAGGCCCTGCCCTTGGGTCACAACAACCCCAAATAGTGCTGCTGGCTGGGGGCAGAGGGGCTGGGAAGCTGCCCAGTGGAAAAGGACCCGAGGGTGCTGGTCAGCAGCAGCTGAACACGAGCCAGAGTGTCCAAGCAGGGCACTGACATGCTGGCCTGGACCAGCAACAGTGTGGCCAGGGCAGGGATTGTCCCCCTGTGCTCAGCACTGGTGAAGTCACACCTGGAGTGCTGTGCCCAGTTCTGGAACCCTCACTTCAGAAGGGACATTGAGGTGCTGGGGAGAGTCCAGAGAAGGGCAGTGGAGCTGAGGAAGGGTCTGGAGCACAGGTCCTATGAGGAGCAGCTGAGGGAGCTGGGGGTGTTTATCCTGGAGAAGAGAAGGCTCAGGGGTGACCTTACTGCTCTCTACAAACTGCCTGAAGAGAGATTGTAGCCAGGTGGGGATTGGCCTCTTCTAACAAGTGAACAACGAGAGGAAATAGCCTCAAACTGCAGCAGGGGAGATTAAGGTTGGACACCAGAAGGATTTCTTCACTGAAAGGTTGGTTAAGCATTTACAGAGGCTGCCCAGGGAGGTGGTGGAGTCACCATCCCTGGAAGTGTTCAGGAGACAAGTGGACTTAGCACTTAGTGCCACGGTCTAGGTGGCACGGTGGTGCTTGGTCAAAGGTTGGGCTCAATGATCTTGTCAAGGATTTCACTGTAAAAATGGACAAATCTTTTTTGTGTCTTATAACAACAAGCTGTCCAAGCAACATTTAGATATCTGTGCTTGTGTGCCTCATGATGTCTCTGCAAAGACTAATCTCAGAAAAAGTCCTCTGCTTCACTTTATGTTTCTCTATCCAGATTATTTTCTTACACCTCCTTGACTAGCAGAGAAGGTGATAATTTGATTAAATGAATAAACACTAATATTGTATTGTCCCACTCACACAAGTTCACTTTTCAGCTTAACAAGAATATTTGGGCACTAAGTACTGGCAGACTTCACTTGCCTCTTACTATAGGTTCTTTGGCTTTAGGACAATCTCACTGCCCTTTCTAGCATATTCTACATCATCATCTCAAAAGCCAAGCAAGAACCCAGGTTCGGGAAACATGAGAGGAGCTGCCCACTCTAGCACAGCTCCAAGTTCAGTACCAACAGGAAAACCCTGTCCCTCACCACAGCGTGTGGGCACTAAGGCTAACTATAAATTCAGTAGTTTTACCTAAACCTTTATTTTACTTCTCTGTCACTGTAGACTTCAGTATTGTGTTGATTTAGACAAAGATGTACAATTAAAATACATTCCTAGAAGATATCTTTCCATGATGAATTGGTGATTTTATTTTATTATCATTTAAGAAGCAAAACTTATTTATCTTCTAAGGAGAAGAAAAGAATTCTGTTCCATTTTTTAGACTTAGAAATATCAGAAACATTACATCTCTGTCAGAAGCAAGTAAATATCAAGAGATAACTCAGGTATCTCATAGCATTAAACAAATATCCATCTCACCAAAGACTTCTTTTAGCAGATGTGAGCCTGAGATAACAGCAGAGGAAGACAGAAATATGAGACCTTATCATCTGATTCTTTTATAATCTTGTTGAAGCATCTCAAAAAGGTTGGCTCAGACATAATTATTTTTCATTACTCAAAATCCTGTCAGGGATTCATCTCTCTTATGCCTCTGGATGGCTCTCAGTATCCAATGAGTACCATGCAGACAGGAGACAGTCCAGAGCCCTTTCCCATTTAGGCCATGAGACATTAGTAATATTTTAGGTTTTATTTGTTGACATATTCTCCAGTTCCAGTGGAGCACAGAAAGTTAGGTAGAGTTGAACTCCCAGGATCAGAAGAGCATAGAAAAAGAAAAAAAAAAGTTACAAGTCACATGCACAAACTCCTTTTCCACAGGCTTGAAAGGACAATCAAAAGTAGTTTCTCCAACTTCCCTGTCACCCAGTTTCTTTAGGGCACTTCGCACCAGGTAGCTCCCACTACTTCTGCTAACACCTTCCCATTCACACTCAATGCAACTGGTAACACTGACGGTGTCATCAGAAAAAGGAAGCTTTATTTGGCCACTGCAAGTGAAAATGGCTGTGGGGTTACAAAGAAATTATTTTGAACTAGTCACAGAAACTCCCTCACACCCCTGAGACTCATCTGAGTCACAGAAGGGTTGCACAGACACAAGAACATCTGCATGCACAAATTCCCTTTCGCTTTTCACTCAGTTTTGCACGTGTGAGCCTTCTTGCAGGTGCATTATCATACAGCCAGCCTGATGAAGAAACCAATGAAATGGTGATGCAAAAACTCCCTGGGACTGGACCACATCTGTCAGGTCTCCATGTTCTACCTCCTGAGGAGCAGAGAATGCCCAGTAATTCCCCAGCTGCCAGCCTGACCTACCTGAGCCACACCACACCTCAGCCAGGTGACACTCGCTCTCGCCAGGCTCCTTGCACAGCTCCACCACATCTCTGCAGGTTGTCTCGGGGGTCACTGGCACCTCAGTGAAGTGCTGCTCGTTGTTACTGAGGTACACGGTCAGAAACATCTGCAAAACAAAAAGGAACAGCACACGGTCACTTTTCAACACAAAAGCAGCACCTTGGAGCCACTACCTGCTCGTTAAATGCATTCTTTCCCACACAGATAATGTCTTATTAACTGCAGTGGGTACAATTTTCTAAACAACCCCAAATTTCTTTAAGGTATAAGCAAGAGACACACTGCAGAACTAATCACCTGCTCAATTAAATTACATTGCTGGAAGATTACTGGGTTTTAAATCTGGTGCTCCTTCCTTCTCTCTTCAGGTGATGTGTCAGAACTCCTCCCACCTTACTATGTGCATATGTATCCTGCCATCATTTGACTCAGCAGGAGTGAAAAACAATGGTAATTACATGTGGTATAAAAAAAAAGACCAAAGCTTACTACACATGCAGTGAAGTGGAAACACAATTTGCATTTCTGTAACATATTTCATCGAAAGGTTCCTAGAAACACAAGTTCAACTTGCTGTGCTCTTAGTCTCAGCCTGAATACACGATCACCCCCAAACCCCATTCTCAGGAAACTAAGGCTATTTTACTTGGCTTCCTCTTCAGAGCTAAAGAAGGATCCTTGATCTTTGGTTTTTCTGTTTTTACACACCACACAGATGTTCTTGCTCATCTTTCCTGCCACAACGACTAAAAAATTAGTTGCCATATTTGATAGAAAACGTTGATGATTATTGCCTCTGAGCATCATCTCACTACATGCTATTAATATTAAACTGCTATCAAAGTTTAGCTGCTAGCTAAAAATTAATGTCAATTCTCTTGAGACCAATTCTGTGCTTCAGTCTCAACTGGCTGTTAGTCACACAGCTTCCAGCAACACAAAGATCACTCAAATATCTCCATTACTCCATTAAGCATTTCAAGCAACAGCAACCTATACAGTTCAAGGTTTTTCATACAGGTGGAAAAGGTGTTTTCTCAAGAAAATACATAAATCCTTGTCTGCTCTCATTTCTAAAGGGTGAAAGGGGTTTACATCCTTCAGAACAACAGTTCAAAAGGTCAAAAAGGAGGAAAAGGAAACCAAATCAAACAAGGGGAGAGAGATATAAATAACCTTCTAAATAAATGTAAATAATAATAAAACGTAACAAAACCATTACCACATGCACTATTTCTGTAATTTTATGTAAACACCGTGGAATTAAGAGTTTTTTATGCCTTTGCAAAGTGAAATTTAGCCCCATCTGTTTCACAGCTTTACGAATCCTCTGTTGGGGATTCTCACGGAATACGACCATGCACATGCACATTCCTCATGTCTCCAAAGCCTTTCCAGGGCTCGTCTGAGTGCCAAGATCCCCTTCAACCCTATGTGAGAGGCCGCCTTTACTCTTTAAAAGCTTTGACAAAAACACTCCAGACTGCACATCTTGTTACACAGAGTGCAAGTATTTGGCCCACCCGTGGCAGAATAAACACTTGCAAACAGTGTTTTTTGGGTGCTGGCACTGCACCAAGAGCACAGAATTTCTGACCACTGGTTTTGCCCAGCTCCTCAAGCCAAGGGTTTCTGATAAATTCCCAAACACCTTCTGGAAATATTCACGGAGAGGAAAAAGCCTGCTGAAAGCCAGCTCAAAACTGCCTGGTGGCTACATTCCCCCATCCATTTCCTTGTCACTTTATGGGAGGGGAAAAACCCAAAAAATCAACAGGAAAACCAAACAAAAAAACCAAACTTGGAGCTTGTAAGGAGGGAAACTAGGAGACAGAGTGTGGAGGTAGGTAAGATCAGTTTACCACACTTACTGTATAGTGAAGATGGGCACTATTGGCTCTGCTGCCTACAGCACAAGGAGGTAGTGACCTAAATAAATTAAGAGACAAAGCTTTCCAAGCAGGAACTCTGACACTTGGCTTTAATCTCTTGTCACAGAACACGCTACTTTTCAGATGCAGTGTCTCTGACTCCCCTGACAGTAAAGGATGTCAGGTGCAGCCAGGTAAGAATATCTCTTAATCACAATTATTGGGGCAGAAGAGTATAAAATAAAAAAGAAGCTCCCAAGCAGACTTACAGCAGGGTTATGTAGGTGTGTAAAACATGTCAACCCCTCACATTTAATGCCATACAACCTTGTATTCAGAACACCACTAAATGGCACAAGCTGTGTGTCTGCAATTACATTTGTTAATTTAAAAGATGAGCTCACAGATGGGAATTAAGGGAAAATTATAAAACCATGGCATTATACACAAAGCAGACCTAATTTGACCCTTGCATGGCTGTTCACTCTTCGGTGTGCCTGCCTATATCCAGTTGTTAATCCTCAGGATTTAGCAATACAGACAACTACACAGGAAGGATCACGAGTTGCCATTTCTATCCACAATGCTCAGGATAATTACTAAATACATTAAGCCAAGAGCACTCAAACCTGTGGGGGGGCCATTTCTGGGACTTGGGAGTGTCTACATTACCTATTCTAGGAACTAAGGAAAGGAAAAGCAACCAAACTACAAATTTCCTAAGAAACATACCTTAAAGTCCTTAGAGTCTAAAGCAACTAAAATGTTCTGATGCTGCTGTTATCTCATCCTGATTCCCTTTAGCTCCAGGGGCAATACTGAGATGATCAAGTTCTCTAAGTAGTTCTGCTCCTCTCAGATCAGATGGTGTCACATCTGTCACCACTGCCTGCTCACCTGCAAGGCTTCCTGCGGTGTCCTGCTGCCCACCTGGACACAATGGAGCCTAGGGCAAGCTGGCCAGAGAGCATCCATCAGAGATGCCTCATCCCAGAGGGGAATAGGAAAGGCAAAGAAATCAATGTGAACTAAATGCCTCCTGGTGCTCTTTTCTGGCGGCTGCTGGGGCTTGCACCACCTTGCACTGGGATCCCAAGGACTCACTCACGCTTCCCCTGGGAATGGTTCCACTGTGGCATTCATTAACCACCCTACCAGTTTATATCACTGTCTTATTGCTGTGTGGCAACAAGAAACAAAGGAAATGAGTGCTCTCCTGACACTTTGCTCAGAAGCTGGAATCCTTACATCCTCCTAGAGCACTAAAGTTTCTTGCTCCTCCCTGAAACTGAAGATGTTAGGACAGTTCTATACAAACATTCAGAAATTTCAAAGGAGGAGGAAAAAAAAGTACATGAATAAAATTCTGTTTAAAACTAGGCATAAATGAAGGACTTGATTTAAAAAGAACTAAAGGATGACATATTTCAGTCAGATCTTGTACTTTTTTTAAAGATAGCGTGAAAGCAATTACTGACAATTCCATATAGCAAACATCTGACAATTCCATATAGTCCTGGATGGGGGTTTTTTCCTCTAGACTTTCAAAGACCGAGGTTTAGGAATGCCCAGCACGCAGACCAAGCATTTTTTGAACAGGACTCAGATTTCTAAGTAAGGTCTAAACTAAAACATCTCCTTCCCTTTTCCCAGCCCAAAGACATGCTCACTATAGGTACTGAAAAGCTTTAAAATATAAAAGCACTGCAGTCCTTTGGCATACTTGAGAGAAACCAGAGGTGTTGTGTAACTACCGAAGCAGTTCCTTTCAAAATCACATCCCAGATTCCAGCTGACTCTGCTGCAGCTTAGAAAATAGAAGTTTGCAGTTATGGAGCCACCAAATGAGGCAGTTCGATCGGCTGCACCAAGGACATCACACAGAAGAACAAGGTCACACGAGCTAAAGGAAGGGAGAGTTTTTGCAAGGAATGACTGCAGTGTTTGACTTACAAACAACTGGATGTAGAGTACTGAAAATAAAGGACCTCACGTCTCAAAAAAGCCTGCCACTTCAGTCACAAATATATTAAAAAAAAAAATCCACACTGGTGTCAAGTACAACTTTGAGTACCCTCAGCACAAAATATATAATTTTGCTTCAACTCATATTATTTATGAATGAACTCCAACTACAGCCACTAAGTCAGGATTGTAACACGCCCAGGAACAGGAAGGGAGCATAGTAAGAAAAGCAGGCAAACAGAAGGACAGAAGAGGGCATCAATTAAAGCAAATCACGGGCCATTTTATAATCCTCCATCTCTCATCATCCCAAACAGCCTGCAAATCTGATCCATTCATTGCCGAGCTCATCAACAGGATTATTTCATACAATTACACCAATATTAAATACAAGAGGGCTCAGCATCTGCAAACACATTTTCAACTGAAAGTAAAATATTAAAGAATGGCCAGCTCTGTAAAAGTGCTAGGCTATGACCACACTCTATTTGGACTCCTGCTTTGTTGTTACCACACAAAACAAAAATTAAAAACAAAATTAAAACAAACAAACCAACCAAAAAAACCAAACCATACCCAAAGGAAATCACTTCCAAAAACTAACCTGAGCAAACAAGTCTTATAATTCACATCCATCCAACAAGATATCATTTCACATCAAAGGCCTTGTATCACTCTTCTCCTTAGATCTGAAGGCCTCAATTATTGATTAAAGGGGGGGGAAGAGAAATGCAATTTACTTTTCAGCTTTGATGGTGTTTCTGCAAGGATCAGACTTCTCTTACTCCTCAGTTATTATAAAGCTGATGTCACACAGTTTTTATAAAGGTGCTAAATTGGACACTTTCTAATACACTAATAGCATTCAAGTACTCAGGAATCAAATAGTCAAAAAACACTATTATACGGGGCATGATGTAAATTAAAATATACTTAATTCCTGAAACTACCTGAGTTATAAGGGACAGATTTCCCCCCTACCCACACTTATTCCAATCAAAACGTCAGCAATGGGCAACAATCAGCAAAACTCAGTCCCTTACAAAATATAATCAAGTACAGAATATGTTTTAAAAATAACAACTTAACCCTGGTTTTCACTATTGTCTGCTTTCCTAACTTTATGGAGGCTTCCTGCACAGCATGCACTATACCATGGCATCTATTCACACAGTATTCTTCAGCTTCAAAGCACTTGATGGCCAGGAAGTCATGACACAAGCAAGCTGTTTCCTACTTTACAGCCAGGGAAACTGAGGCATACAAGAAGGCAATACCAGAGCCAATCCCATTATTTGATAGCCAAACAAGCATATTGCCTGTGGAAAATTTGATTCATTTTGTTACCCTGCATCAGAGCTAATAACATAATTCTGTACCACATTCTGTATTAGCTGCATTTCAGACTGAAACCTAATCCCTTCAAGCACTCATTACTTGTGTTGAAGGTTTTTGTATTTCCGTAACACAGCCAAGTAATGGTTTTAAGCTTGCATAACCAATTTTCTCAGCTCTCATTTTTAAGGAGCCATTAAGAGTCATTCTTTAGGTCTTTTCAAACCTAAACAACTTCTGCGAATTTACATCCTGAACTAAAATGTAACTTTAGAAGCTAGTCTTAGTTAACTGGAAAGCTAACAACATAGAAATTTTATAATTAATAGATTAACTATCACATTTCAAGTACAGGTGACAGAAATGAGAAATAACTGCTTCCACCCACAGTTTAAACTGCTGCTAAGTCTTCCCTGATAAATACAAAACCCCTCCATACAAAGAGTTTTAAATTTAAGTCTTGCATCTTACCTAGTGGGAGCAATGATGCTGCACCTTCCCAGATGGCTACAAAGAAATCAGTGGCTAAAACAGGTATTTTTGCTGACTTGATGCAACTTTCTAAACACCCGAAGTCAGCCTGCACAACGGCACATTTTCCTGTTCCGATAAGCAGCAGTCAGAACTGTGCACAATTACAACTCTCCATTCAGTGCAAAAGACACCACAACAATAGAGCAATTCAGTGATTCCTCTGCATGAAGTGCCTCAGAACCTGAAAACCGCCCTTCAGGAGGCAACATCCTCCCTTATTGTGCCTAAAGATTAAGGTAAGCAAAAGATTAAGGTAAGCAAAAGATAATAATAGACTTACTAGAAGACAGGCACACAGGATGACTGCTATCCCTGATCCTTTTCATACTCAGCTGTTCAATAACAACAGAAACGCAGAGTAAAGTTTAGTTCTTGCCTCCAGCCACACCCAAACACATGGAGTTCAGCTCTTGCCATCTCACCCTCCACACACACTACTCCGTTTATTTTGCACTGGCTTTGGGCCATAAATATGAGAAAGGAAGTTATGATGTAAGATAGGTGGAGTACAGTAGGAAGCACCATGGGATTGTTCAGATTCTTACCAGTCTATATAAAGCACAGCCCTTTTCCCTTTTCATTGTGTCACAGCAGAAAACAAGACTGAGCCTTTACTCTCAATGGAATGGTAATTTCTACTTGTACAGATTATTTAAACGATAAGTTTGTCGTGCATTTGTATTTTATCTTTAGCAAAAATGTCAATTTTTTTCCAGGACTTAAAATACAACATGCCCTTTGAGGAGGGGATGGGGAAAATGAGCTGGAAGCAGCAAAGAGGAAGCTTTCCCCTTCCTATTTTTTCCTCCTCTCTTTTATCCTCACTGTAGAGAGAACAGAATGAAAGCCATCTGCTTATGGTATATGCTAGTTCCACTGGGCAAAGGCTACAGCACAAATGCCACAGTGCATCTCACTATCAGGCATCTGAATCATCATGATGGGAATCTGAAGAGCTGCAAGGGAAACAGCTCGAGTTCTGGCCAAGTATTGTTACTGTCTGAAATTAATGGATAGAGGTTTGCTCTCATTGTACTTCATGGACTGCAACCTCAACAACAGAACTCGGCACTGCAGTTCAGACTTAGTAGTGAGGAATATGCAGTAACAATCTTCCTGCCAAATCTTGTAAAAAATCATTATCTTAGATTAGCAATTTTAATTTAGTAAAGTCTATCAGGACCGGTAAACACAGGATTCCTGACCTACATCCCCCCTTCTTTCAGCAGAGCATTATGCATGCAGTCTTTAAGAGAGCTTTCCAAACAGACTTTTACTTTGAACCCAAGTTGCATTTTCCAACTTGACATTTTTCTTCAGGCATTTTTATACACAAGAAAGCAAAAGTCCTCCCACAAGCCAGACACCAGAAAGGTCTATGCAAATAAAATTCACTATTTTGGATGAACACTCAGCACAGGAGCAACATAACTTCCCATTCCTTGGCTGAACTACCATATATCGCACAAGGCAAGAAAATCTCAAACAAAGGTGGCTTTTAAAGCCACTCATACTTTTGCCCTGCAAGTATCTGTTGCAACATCAGCATTTAGTAGGGAAAAAAAAAGATCTAAAAGTCTGTGGTGGGTTGGCCCTGGCTGGACGCCAGGCACCCACCAAAGCCTTTCTATTACTCCCCTCTGCAACTCAAAGAGGAAGAAAAAATATAATGAAGGATTCATACATTGAGATAAGTAGCTGGAGATCATTCCCCAAATAATGTCACAGCAAAACAGATTCAAATTAGAGATATTAATTGGATTTATAACTAAAAATCTCAGAGCAGGATTATAAGTACAATAAGACCTTTATCCCACCTTTGCAGCTCTAGCCTTTCCCCCGCAGTGGTGCGGGGAGATGGGAATAGGGATTGTGGTCAGCTCATCCCATGTTGTTCCTGCTGCTGATCAGGGAGACAGCCCTGCCCCAGTGACAGGTCCCTCCCAGGGACTTCTCCATGAACTTCTCCAGCATGAGTCCCCCCCAGGGCTAACAGCTCCCCACAAACTCCACAAGGTAGGTCACTCTTCCACAGGGTGCAGTGCTCCAGAGGGACAGCCTGCTCCAGTGTGAGTCTCCCACTGGGTCACTGGTCCTACCAGGAAACCTGCTCCACATGGGCTCCTCTCTCCACAGGTCTGAGGGTCCCTTCCAGAAGCCTCTTCCACCGCAGGGTCAGAGCCCATTCACAGCCCTCTCTGAGGCATCCCCCTGCTCCAGCGTGGCTCTCCTCCATGGGCTGCAGGTGGATCTCTGCATCCCCGTGGACCTGCCCCTCCTGCACTGACCTTGGTGTCTGCAGAGTTGTTCCTCTCACGTATTCTCAACTCTGCTCTTCTCCAGCCACAATTACATCTGCACAATATCTTTTTTTTCCTTCTTCCTACACGTGTTATCCCAGAGGTGCTGCCACCATTTCTGGCTGGTCCAGCCTTGGCCAGCAGTAGATCCATCTTGGAGCCCACTGGAATTGGCTCTGCTGGACATGGAGGAAGCTTCTGGCAGCTTCTCACAGAAGCCACCCATGTAGCCCATCCACCAAAACCCGGCTGTACAAACCCAATACAAGGATAAAAACCAAACAAATTGGCCTGTAAGATACATAAAATACACTGGTTTCAGTAATACATGTAGGAAACCACAGCCTTTTACTGAGCACCCACATTTGCCAATAACATCTACCATCATTCTGCTCAAACCTGAATCCACTTGGATTTGCACCAATGTAGTTAAAAAACTGCAGAATTTCAGAGTAAACAAGCCCTGAATATACTCTTTATATTAAATCACACAGCAGCATATTCACAGATCTTATCACTGCCATCTGTGTAGCTCCTCCTTCAACACATCTCCTTCCACTCCAAAATACTTGTTCCCTTTCTCCCCAAACCCTTCCTCGTGGCTCCTTGCAGGCACTGCTTTTGCACTGTTGGACACTTTACCATAAACTCCTGCAAGCTGAGTGTCAGAAAAGCAAGCCCACACATGGTGTTTGGGCTTGTACTGTTGGTGTCCTACTTGCAGCTTGCTCCTCCTCCTCCTGGAGCCAGCAAAGGAGAATTGGATCTTTAGAAGTTTGCCCCTTCAGGCAGACTGCCTCACCTTCTGTATTCAGCACCAAGTTACAAACCTTGCAGAATGAAATTAATGTTATTTTCAGGTAGATAAAAAAACAATACAGTGTAATTCTTACAATAGATACCTACTACAGAAAAGGAGAACAGTCCAACTCATACAACATAATCACAGGAGGTTCCCACTTGCTCCTCCACCCACTCTTCAGTACCAAAACACACGCTGTTCCTAAGGATCCTAAAGCCAAGGCAACATCCAAGCATAATGAGTGGGGTTATGAACTCAAGCCTGAATCATCTCAATTTTCTGCACTTACATGAAACCCAGAGAAAGTCTTTGTACAAAAGAAAAAAAAAAAAGTAGCTATAACTACATAAAGGAAAATAAAAAAAGAAAGTAATCCACTCTTGCTGCTTGGGAACAAGCCTTATGGTTCTCTCAGCCTCCTACATGGCCAGAGACCAAAACAGGGCCACACTGAGTACTCCCTGTCAGGACTTGGAAGAATCACACATCTCAAGACCGTCCTTTAAAAAGCAGGTACTTTCTCACAAGGAAAAGAAAGCCCAGTGTTTTTCCTGGTAAGAAAAAAAGATTTTGTACAAGACTCTTCCTGGAGAAAAGCAAAAATAGCTGTGCATCAGGGATGAAAGCGTATTTAACACCACCTACACCTAAACAACACAGGCTATCACAGGATCTGGCACCTGTCCCACCCACACCGCACCTCCCACTGCCGAAGACACCAACTCTTTCTGGGTTTAAAAAGACTCCTTTTCTGCTTTTCCACCCAACATGTTATAATCTCACCAATAAAAAGACGATCGACATTCACACCAGGAAGCAACTCGACCTCAGCCCACCAGAACACGCAAGGAAAAGTCACATTTATCATACAGCAAGTGCCTACCCATACATCAAGCACATTTATTACTTAAATTCTATTTACTGATATCAGGGGGCTGTGCTGGTAGGAACACCCATGGGGGAGGTCAGGGTATGGAAGCAGAAGAGAGGAATTTCTTTTTTTGTGAGTCAGTGTTATCTAAAACAGTATTAAAAAAAAAACCACACAAGAAAGCAGATTTGTGATGTAATAGCAACACAAAACAAATCATATAGCAAGTCAGAAAAAAAAAAAAAAAAAAGGAAGAGTAGAACACTCACTTACTCCAAACCCAGCAACTTCACAGAGCTCTGTGCCAAACTTTTGAAAATACATTGTATTAGTCACTCCTCCAGGAAAATAGCTGTCAAAACCTGTGTCCTAGCTCCATAAAACAGATCTATATCCAAACCAAAACACTCATGACACACATAGCTAGGTCAGAGGACACCATTTCTGGCATCTGAAACAATGACATGTTTAACCACACAGGTTAACTCCAGTGTGGGTAAAGTCATAGGACACACTGGGCTGTTCTGTGATGCAGGCTGACAAGTCTGGCACCCTAAAATGCATTAATACAGTAACAAATTCAGAGGCATTTTAGCACACCACAGGCTGGGTTGATATCTCCTTTATGCTGCAATTCCAGAACATGTTATTCAGCCACCTACCTTCAGGACAAGCAAAAACCAAACCAAACCGACCCAAACTATGAACTTCAGTCCACACAGCACAGCAGTGTGCCCGTCTACTGCTTTCACAGTCCCCTCTGACTTCCTATGTATTTGCTGTTACAATTTAGAGGCTTCCTTTTTAGATCCCCTAAATATCACCAGAGTAAATTATATGTTTTTGTTAGTCCAAATTAATCCTTGCAGTGCGTGACAATACACAAAGATGGTGGAGAAATTCCCCTGCATTACCAACTCCCAAAGGAGGGTAGGAAGAGGGTAAGGTATCATCTGACTGCTCCTGCTCAGCCAACCTAAACGGTGAGCTGAGAAACACCGTGATCTTCCCAAATCCACCGGTTATTTCTGATTGCACAGCCACATGACAAATCACTTCCACCATGGAAGTATTTCAGCTCCTTTTTGCCTTTAGTGCAGGCAGCATTTCCTACAAACCATCTCTCAAGTCCATACTAAATTCAAGGGGAAGCCACAAAAGACACGTGGCTTTGGGTGTGGATGGAAACCAAAGGAACAAGACCATCCATTTGAGTAGCATCCTACTATTAAATTAATTAAATGTAATGTCACACCACACCTTTGCAGAAGGGCAGCTCTTCCCAATTCACCACCAGCTCTGGGTGGGTACACACTCTTGCTGCATGGCAATGACCTTCACCTGACACATCCAGGTGACTGCCAGGACACACAGCATTGCAGACAATCAAAACAGCCACCAGTCATGCCAAACATGGCCAGCATGAAATGCCCCTGCTTGGTGACCACACCTATTTGACACAGCTGATATTATTATTATTATTCAAAGCCACTAAGGAGGGGTTTTGTCCTACTACATCTGGGCTGCAAACACATAGGAAGTCATGAGTAAGTACAGCAGCACCCATTCAGTTGGCACAGAGGACACACTGAGCATTTGCAACAAAACAGATGGATCTTTGATGCTATTTCACAGGTTTAAAGAGATCAGTGGGGCTAGTCCAACACTGGAAACTATGGATGGCCAAACAGTCTTAGCCAACCACTTTACAGTAACAGGATACATAAAACTACAGCAGAACTGGGAAGGAGAAATCTTGTCCCTTCAGTCAGCCCATGAGCCCAAGCAGCCTGTTTGATCCAACCTTTGCTCCTGTGATGTGGAGTTCTACACACTTTAACTTGCATCCTAAACATTCAGGCACTCTACCAGACGCTGCAGAAGGGTGGCAGATTGTAGAGCTGATCACTGTCTGACAGGTTTTATTTAAGTGTGCTCACTCCCCACAGCTCTTTCCAGGCAATAGCAGGCTCTGTGCAGACACACCAGCTGAGAAATGAAGGGAGAACAGTTCAGCAGGGCAAGGCAGCAGAGCTTGCTGGGTGGCTTTTGGCTTTCCAAGTTGTCACCAAAGTCATGACAGTGAACAAGACAGTGTTGTACAGAACGGTGGTTGCTTAGGTGATGTCACACCTATTTTAATGAATTAAACAGAGCCTAACATTCATATTATGCCAGGTTCCTCTTGCTTCAAGAGCTTCAGAAGTTGTCCCTTTCAGCCTGGTACTGCTTGGCTGCTCATTCAGCTTCCCTGGAGGTAGAAAGCTTCTTCTCTTAGCCAACACTGCTAAGTATTATTTGCAAGAGAAGTAAGTACCCTAAAGAACAATGGCTTTTTGTGCAACGCTGGTAAATCTCTCTGCAGAAGGGCCTCCTGGGCAAGACCTACAGACAGCAGCAGAGGCACAATAGGGCAGAGGAAAGAAGCACAGAGAGCAGTTTCCATGGCTTCCCTGCACAAACCTTTCCTTGCAGCAGAACGTGGCTGTCACTGAGAGAGAGGCTGCAGGACAGCAATGCTCTTCAAGAACACAACCTGGACACAAGCCATGGCACAGCCCCTTTTTCACCTTGGTATTTCACAGCAGAGCTTCCTGGCATTCTCCTGGGAGGTCACGTTCATTTTGCCTGGTTCCTTGCACTCTGACTTTCACGACTCAGTGATGCCTCCCTCCCTCCCTCTGTTACAGGCAGAAATCAATCGTTCCCTGCTATATCAGCTTCTCCCGAACCCTTGATTATGTTGAGAGACACGCAGTTTTTACTACAGCTGAGACCAGGCAATCTCTAACAAATTCTAGGAATACCATCCTTTAGAGGGTCTTCACTGGCTTAGGATATCCAAAGACTGCAAGAAAGGGTTTCACTTGTCTGGAGAAGTCAGGCAGGAGCGAACAACCACTGCTCTTCATGATTCAGACACTGATCTAGGTAAGATTCTGCATTCAGGACAGCAAATACTTACATAGATGGAGAGCAGAGCGAAAAAAAGTCTTTGCACACTCTTAAAAAATAGGAGAAAGTGCACTAGACAAGCAACCAGCCGCAGGCAGCAGGGCAATTAACAAGTTATAACTGTGCACAGGTATGACAGAAACAGCTGAGTAAGAGACCCAGCTACAGGGAATTCAAAGCCCTCCTCTAAATTCCTATTATTTGCTAGCCCAGCCAAGTTGCACAACTTCAGCTTTGTCCAGCAAAACTAAGGAATAGGAGGTGAGATCCCTGTGTCTTGCTGAAGAGCCTTGTGGCTACTGAAACTCAGGAAGTCACCTTGTAGAAGGTCAAGCCTCCACACCTTGAGAATAAAAGAAGGATCAACTACAGCAGTGCTTATGTGGAGCCTTCCAGCTCCCTGTTCACACACTCGCAGGCTGCTGCTACACTGGAGTTACTGTGGTTTGGTGCAGAACACAGCTCAAATTCATTAAAAAAGAATCCACTGAAGAAGATTTTAAAAAAATGATTTTATTCTTTTAAATGACAGAAGGAAAATTAAGGTAAGAAAAACACCCAATTCCAGAGAATCTCCCTTAGCTTTCAATTCCAAGAAACAATGGGATTTAACACCCTAATGAAATAGTGGAAAACCAGTAATCTAAGATTAGATTAGATCTAAATTACTCCTTAAACAGTTAAGTTTCACAAAATAGAAGTATCAAATGACAAGGAAAAACCTCCTTACTTATTCAACAAAAAGACAACACAAACCCTGCATGCTGCTTCTTATCCAAGATACATCTTAAACCGTGAAATGAGAATATTTCTTTTATATACTTGTAAAGGATTTGTGAAGAAGCATCTCTTTCAGGGCCCATTCTCAGGTGTGGAACACAACAAATTATCACCAGGGTTCTCTCTCCATTTGTGATTAACCCTACAAATCATTTAAATACTGATGTTGGATATGACAGACCTATATTCCAGCAGCACCAAAATGCACCAGTTGGTTTGACTCTACAGGTCCCTCACATCCCAGGCTGAACCCACTGCATGACCTCTAACAAATGGCTTGACCTCCCTGCAGCCTCTGCTCACTTTATTCAAAGTTATGATCCATAGCAGTTTGCATTTCACAGATCAAATGTTTGATAGGGAATAACTCAAAATAATAATGTCAGAACCTTTAAAGTCATCTGCCTGTCAATTGGGGGAACATGTCCATGTTTCTACATGAGTTTGGTACTATAACCCAGATACACTGCAGATAAAGCCTTTTAAGGATCAATTTTATTATCAAGAGAACCACATAGAATGAGTGATAACTGCAGTACAAGCTTGATTTTAAAATGTCTATGCTTTACTTTGCAGGAGGATGAAATAAACATATGAATAGGGTTTTTTTAAAAACTAAAACCCTAGACAAATGCAAAGTTTTCCCCTAATCTTCCTTTTTAAAATAAACACCAGTAAAGGCAGGGCACTGCACACAGCCATCTACCAAAGGTTCATATCCTATTAAGACCTGGAAGCATCAATGGCACCACAGAAGACATTTGTACAGGAGCTACATCACCAGCTCAGTAAAAAAAAAAATATTGGTATTAATGCCATAGAAACAAAAACAAAAAGGTTCATCCTTAGACACCAGTGGGTTCAACATCCACGTAATACCATCCCTATGGTGAAATACCCAATGAAGACACATGCATGACTAACTCTAAGCAGCAGCAGCAAGATCCTGAATATTAATGATTAACTAAACGCAAACAGCAAAAGCAGAATTTTGTGCCCTTTAACACATCAGTCACAGCTGCTGCTCTGTCCCAACTCACGGTTCCCTCTCCATGAACATTTATCCTGAACTACAGCAAGTAACCTAACACAGTTTTAAACAACATTTTAAATCTTTCATGCTCCACAGAAAAGTCTGAAACCTCTAAACCAGTTAAGCAGTTAAGCAGTGGTGACTAAGATAATTAAGTACACTTCACATGATGTCCAGGATTTCTGGTGACCTTTACTCACAGTATTATCCAACTGTTTGGGAACTAAAGATCAAAAAGTCTTTGTCTGACTCACTTGTGACTAAGCTGAGAGAAACCAGGCCTCAAGATAATAAAACTGAGAGCAAAGAGAAGTTTTATCTGCTCATTACCTCCTGAATAGGAGCATCCTCCAGAGCACAGAGTAAGTTTTACATTTCACAAGACGGTGAAAGCCCAGACAACAAAAGGATCTGGGCGTTCCTTTGTTGTCAGTGGGCACATGCACAGGGAAGCAAGAAGTCCTTTTCCAGCTGTGCCACCAAGCCATAGGAAGTAGCCTGAGCCAATTTTCTCAGGGTTACCCGAGTCCTCCTCCAGGGAGGCTGCATGGCAGCCAGACACGACTCTGCATGTAATTAAACAAGCTCCATAACACACAGAGTGGGAGAGAAAGGAGAGTCCCCAAGGCAGGCTGCTAACAAGGAGCAGCCAGAGAAATGGCCTCTCTAACAAGAGGCCAGACAAACGGAGCACTTGCAAGACTGTTTCTCCATCAATAATCTGAAAGGAATTCCAGGCACACTGCCATCCCGCTAGTTTATTCTGTGGAAATAACCTTTATACCTGCCTCTTTTAAAGCTCAACTGGCTTACATGGAAATTAACCCCACAAAGCAGATCTGCTCACCAAAAAAGCAGAGATCCCATCTGACAACACTAGGAAGAAAAAGACAAAACAAAATTCCACGAATTATCCATCCATCCCAAACTTCATGACTGCGTATTAGCCCTCAAAACTGTAAATGCAAGAGCCCCATAAGGCACTCAGCCCCTGAACTATTCAATAGATCAGAAGAGGCATAATTAACTATTCCCATGGTCCCCACAGCTTGATCTGATATGAATTTGTAATATTGCCCTTCCCCCACGCCTGATAAAAGCCACACAAAGCAACGAAGATATTAATACACTGCTGTGCAATATAACACAAATTGCAGGTAGAGTGCTGTGGTATTAAAAAAGACAAAAGAGAAAGCAAACGCATTTAAAACTACTCCTGGAACAAAAAAAGAAAAAGTAAAAAAGATCTTGTTGGAACAGCATGAAGCAAAGGGAGGGGAAAAAGAAAAAGAGCATTCTGGGAACCTCAAGGCTGTGTTTTCTATTGTGCATAAGGACAGGCCAGAGTCTGTAAGAGAAGTGCAAGAGGTTTGAGAAGTTTAGAGCTAAGACAGCAAAACAATCACCTAAGCATTATTTAGCACTCTAGACAGAATACTTTAAAACACTGAGTACCACATTAAAGTGTTTGAATGTAGTATTAAAACTTTTAAATTATTAACATTAAGTGGATATTCAGTTAAAAGAACACTTAATAAACTAAATCCTCCAATCAGATGAAGACATGCAGAATATTCTTTGACATGCTCACAGTCTGAAACCCCATTTGTGAACTGAAACCCATAAAAGGGGCCAAGGAAAACAGTGTTAATGACTGATAAACCTGATCAGAGATAAATAAAAAACCACAGGAAACAGCACTGATATCCTATAGTTCACTTATTCATCTCATATACTCTGCTGGGAGTCAGATTGTTTATAAACTTATATCTTATCTTACAAAGCCCAAGAGATTCACTTCTGGTAAAGGTTCTTTAGTTAAACTACCAGAAAAGTGTTTCCTACAAAAATTCCCAAAGACAGGCTACTACTCAACTACCTCAGTAAATCAGAATCCGTGTGGCAGCTCCAATTAACTGCAAAACAGCTTCAGTTGTAGGGGGTTTTTTAAAGGTTAAACGTACACACATCCACAAACTAGTGAGCATTCTGCAATGCAAATATGTACTTGAAGTGCTTACTGGACGTGGCAGCTCCAAGAAAATCACTTGGGACAAGATGTCAGAGTTTAGAAGGAAAGCACCACTCCTTGTGGTATCAAAGTTGCAGCGTTACACTTGAAAGCTTAACTTGATTAGAAAAGAACACATGGTTATCAAGAACTTCAGTGTCAGACTTGTCAGTCATTTCTGATGACAGAAGGCAAAACTTACTAAGGAATTAAGTTTCCCAAATTAGTCCCTAACAATATAGCTGTAGGTCTGGATCCATCCTGATTTCAGGAGGCCCCCAGTAATCAATGCACATAATTCAAACTGAAAAGTTAATCCTCATCTAGATAAAGGGGGTTTGATCTAAAAAGTTCTCTGGGTATTAAAGGGTAGCTCAATCTACCACACCCCACATTCTGACAGGAAAAAAAAAAAAAAAAAACCCAAACATTTATCCAGCATGCATAATGACCCAAATTATTTCTCAATACATGCTCCTTTTAGGGTAATAATGTAAAATAAAAGGAGAGATATTAACAATGCTGTGGAAAAATAATGCTATTTTAGAAACTGTTTCCAACTCCTTTTCACTACTTAACAGTACCAGTCACACTCCCACAAGCCTTCACAGATGAAAGGTGAGACAACCTCACACAGTTTGCCAGCATTAACCCTGTTATTACCTTCATCAGTGCAGCTACACACAAATTACTTCTTAGTACACCCTCGTGCAGACTTTCAATCATACTGCCCTGACACATGGCTACAGCAGCAGTTTAGCTCCTACAGGTCATTACCACAAGGAAAACATCCCCATTTCAGGGTAGTCTCCCAAGAGCACAAGTAGTTATGCTGCTACAGCAATTTCCCAGCTTTTCCCTGGCAGCTGCTCAGAGGTGAATTCCTGGCTGGGCTCACGTTGCCTGCATTTCCCACTGGGGCAACAAACTGTGCTGTTTAATCCTTTGCCCACTCTCTCTTCTGGAGCACAGGAGATGGACCTGGAGCAAAGAGCTAAAAATCATATAGAGATCATTTTATTTGTAGGGTGGGGAAAAGAAGGAAAAACCTTAAACTTTAAGAAACAAAACATTTTGTAGATGGTTTAGGGCCAGCCTACTACTTCTCATTCTTCAAACAATGCAGAAAAAGATACTGAAGTCTATGAACACTTCATTACTGAATAAATAAAAGAGCCTTAATGTCCTACTCCCTCCTTTCTTCACAACCTCTTTCTCAGCCCAGCTCGAACTTTTAATATTTTTTTGTGAAAAGAGAAATGAGGGGGATTTTTTATTAACTAAAAGACAATGAGGAAATCTGGAGAAAAGCTTTTTAAGCTGAATTAAAAGTTCTAATACTTTAAATGCTTACATTTTTAATTCCTTAAGCCACTTTCAACCCTCACAAGCCTTCCTTTATTCGCAGTAAACACAATGTGAAAAGGTTGTATTCATCCCTTTATTTACGTGTTAAAAACCAGAATCACTAATGAGTTAAGTCATCAACCAAAGAGAAGTCTGAGCCACCGGGCCATGCACACTCTGGAACTTGTCACCTGCAAATGCTGATGGGATAAGACTGCTGCTTGTTTGTTTTTTCCTTTATTTGAACTCAGCGACAAGGAACTCACCAGCAGCAGCAGCATCTCCTGGAGATTTCACTGATATATGAGGGCGCTTACCTAGCTCAGTTCTGACATGGATTGAATTAACACCTTATTATATTTATCGCTCGTTTTCCTAAGCTTTTCCAGGCAGACAACACCACTGTTGCACAACACATATGCTATTTCATCTAGTTGTGCTCATATTCTGTCTGTTCCTCCCTCATTAGCTACAGCAATCGTCACCAGCCTTCTCTAGTGTTCTGCGAGATCAAGTTATCGCTCATTATTTCCTCCTAATTGCAGGGGAAGAACCTCACACCTACAGCAAAACAAGCTTCCCTGAAACCTTCCAGCACGGATTCCCAGTTTCACCTTTCAGTCCAGCTCCTCTTTCGCTTGCTTCAGTCAGTTCTTTGAAGAGTTAAACTGGAAATAATCTTTAATACAAGGGTGAAGGAACCACCTATGCGTGCAAAGCTCCTCGGAAAGACAGGCCACATCGCCCGGGGGAGGATGGCACAGAGGAGACTTTAAAGCACCCTCAGCTCGGACTAAACAGGTATTAAGCTTGTCGGGATTTTCTGTACATACTCCAGTCTACCAGAACAACAGGATATGGATTTCACGGGGCATCCCTGCCACTAAAGCCACGTATTTAGTGGCAGGTGTACTTTCAAAAGAAACTATTTTACGTCAGCACTTTCACATATATTGTGCTGGAAACTAAGGAAAAAGCTGCTGGGCTTTGCTTTCATCTAACCTCAAAAACGGTGTAGTTTTAAAATTCATGGTAAAACTCCTTAGAGGAGGTGGTGCCTCTCTAAGTGTGCTAAAACAGAGACACCTCCCAGAGCCGGGCAGGTTTAGCACACAGCACCGCCAAGAGCTCCCGAAACTCTCCCGGCCGAGGTGGGGAATAGCTGCCCGAGAGCTCGCAGCCACTCGGAACCGTAAACAACGCGGACACCATCTTCCCCCGGGAGCCCGGGCGCTCCCAAAGAAAAGGAGCCACCCCCGCCCCCCAGGAGCAGCACGGCTCAAACCGACTTTAAGAACTTTTTACCATAAAAAACAACAACAAAACAAAATCCCCCCCCCCCAAAAAAAAAACCACAAAACTAAAAACAAAGAAGAAGCAAGCAGGAGCCATGCGAAGTGCCCGTTTAGCCCGCGGGAGCCCTGCCGGGGAAGCCGTATCCCCCGGGAGCGGGGCGAAGGAAAAGCCCCGGGCGCCGCGGGCCCCTCTCCACCCCGCGCTGCTGCCGGGGCCCCGCGGCCCCCCCGGCCCTGGCCCGGCTCCAGCGGGCCCGTCTAACAAGCTGATCCCGGCGTGAAAGAGGAAGAAAAGGAAAACCCGGGAGGGGGAGGGGAAGCCCCCGCGCGGCCGCGGAGCCCGGGCTGAGCGGGGGAAGGCGGGCAGGGAATACCGGAGGGAAGGAGGGTCGCTTCCCGCCCCCCTCCACGTCCGCCGGATCCATTTTCCCTCCCTCTGCCCCGCTCCAACTTTCCGCTCGCCGCGGTCCGGGACTCACCGGCATCATCTTGGAGCCGAACCGCATGGGGGCGGCCGGTGCCGGCCCCGCCACCCGGAGCGGGGAGCGGCGGCCCGGGGGGTGCAGGGGCTGCGCTGCCGCCGGGACGACCTGTTGCAGGAGGCGCTCGCCTTGGCCTCACCGCCCGCCCTCCGCTTTGTTCCCACCGGGAGCCACTCTCCCACCGCCGCCTCCACCCCCGGCTCTGCTCCGAAACTAACCCCGGCCCGGCGAGGAGGAGCCGGCGCGCCCCGCCCGCCGCCCACCCCCGGGAGGGGCCGGCCCGCCTCCTGCCCCGGCCGGGGGTGCCGCGGAGAGGTCCGGCAGGGGGTCAGACCTGCCGGGGCCCGGCCCTCAGCGGGGCTGTGACAATACGAGATCAGTGGGAATCCCCACGGGTCACCTCCTCCTGCACCGGCTCGGGGCCCCACGGAGAGCAGGGGCACACGCAGCCCGGTTTTCCCTGGATCGGCAGCGCGGAAGCGCGGGTGGGAAGCCACCGGCCAAGATCAGGTTTCAACAGCAAAGCCTCCCCCAGCCTGATCTGCGAGCCCCTGCCATCCCTACTGCCTCATACCGACCGTCCTACAGATCCCTTTTAGCTCCTCGTGTACGCAGTCAATGGAGCATCCCTGCCCAGGGCACGTTTTATTTTCTGGGGTTTTTTTGGTTGGATCTAGTGAGTGGATCAAATCAGACCTCATTGAGGTAAGTCTTAGTTGGGCTGTCCAAAAAACACCTCCACAAATCTTTTGCACCCACTACTTGAGAGATGGGGGGAAAAGCTCTCCCGTCCTTGGAGCAGCGTGCAGGATACCCATCTCAAACACAGGCTCCTTACAAGCAGCACTTCAGAAGTTCACGCAAGGCTTGGAAGAAAAGTATGTTCAATCAGCACCGTCACAGGGCTCTCTCGGCAGGAAAACCAGCTCCATCTGTTTTTACTTCTCTTTTTAAAATTTTCAGAATGATTTGGCAGGATAAAAGCGCAGGGCATTAGAAGTTCCCAGATGAAGAAGAGCAAAACACGTACTTGATTTGTATATAAACATCTCTTTTTTCTAAAGCATTAAAGAAACTTTGAGAGCATTAATAACGCCCCCCCGCCCCTTTCCCCAGGAAGTCCTAGGCGGTAAGCAAGCACTGTTATATACAATACTGCTGCAGTGGTGGGGACAGGGATATAATCCCGGCCGAGCCGAGCCGTGCTCCCTGGTACGGTACGTGTTTGTCCCGATCCCGGGGCCGCTCCCGCATCCCTCCCCCTCCACCCCGCTCGCCGCGCACATCGCCCCCGAGCCACGGCCGGCCAATGAGGAGGCGCCGCCGCCGGCATGACGTCACCTCCCCCGGCGCCCATTGGGCGCCTCACGAACACAGAGCGGTGTCTCCTGGCAACGCCGTGACGTCACGGCTCCGTCCCGTACGCGCCCCGGCCGCGTCCCGAGCAGCGGCTCCCCGTTGTCCCGGCGGGAAACGCGCGTCTCCAGCGGGGCTGCTGCCCTGTCCCACACGGCTCTTGGGCTCCGGGACGGGAAACGCGCGTCTCCAGCGGGGCTGCTGCCCTGTCCCATACGGCTCCGGGACTCCGGGACGGGAAACGCGCGTCTCCAGCGGGGCTGCTGCCCTGTCCCACACGGCTCTGGGACTCCGGGACGGGAAACGCGCGTCTCCAGCGGGGCTGCTGCCCTGTCCCATACGGCTCTGGGACTCCGGGACGGGAAACGCGCCGCCCGAGCCGCGAGCGAAGAGCCGAACTGCTGCTCCCAGCACGCCGCTCCCACCGGCACGCTCCCAAGCCCCGCGGATATCCCACCGGCTGAGTGCATCTGTGAATTCCAGCTCTTTCCCGATTCGCTTCTCCACTGCCCTCATGCATGGGTCAGCCTACGCACAGAAGGTTGACAAAGACAGTTTTCATTTGCTAGTCTTTTTTAAACTCACACTTTAGATTTATCTTACAGGATAAAAATGTTACATGTCAAAACAAGTGGCAGTGGAGAACTGAAATTCTTAGAATTGTAGAGTAATAGAATCACTGAGTTTGGCAAACTAAGATCATTGAGTTCAATCATTAAACCAGCAGTGCCACGTCTGCCACTAAACCGTGTCCCTAAGCACCACATCTCCATGTCCTCTGAACACTTCTGGGGAAGGTGACTCCCTCAAATTCCCTGGGCAGCCTTTGAATGAAGACATTTCAATGAAGACATTTTTCCTAATATCCAGTTTAAACCTTTCCTGGTGCAACTTGAGGCCATGTCCTCTTGCTTTGTCACTTCTTACTTGGGAGAAAAGACCGACTCCAGCCTGGCTACAGTCTCCTTTCATAGAGCTGTAGAGCACAATGAGGTCCCTCTGATCATCCTTTTCTCCAGGCTAAACAACCCCCAGTCCCACCTCAAAAGCCTTGGTGTCCCAGACCCTTCACCAGCCTTGTTGTCCCTCTTTGGAAACACTTCAGCCAACAATTCTGCAAATCTCTGCTGAATTTTTAGAAGCATTTAGGTGGTAAGGGATAAAATCAGGAATGTGATCTTTTAATATACTACCTAAATACAGACACAAATAATATTAATAATTAGAATATTAAAATAACAAATTAAGCCTGTAAAATAAACCTGGAAATGGATAGATAAAAATCAAGTAGAAAAGGTGTTTCAGATGAGTGTATGTGTAAGATGGCCACATTTTGCTAGCATAAGCCCCTTGCAGGCCAACCCACAGAAGTCTCTTTTGGCTCAAGTTCTAACTTTGACATCTTCCACACAGAACTACAACCCCATCCCTGCTAAGGAAATGAAGCTCCAAGGGGTGCACCTATTTATTTCCAGTTCTGTACAGGCTCTGTGACTCATACACTGCAATGAAGGCCCTCAGTGCCATCTGCTCTGGCACTTTAGATCCCAGCTCCTCTCCAGCAGAGGGAACAGTGCCTGGCCAGGTTTGCAGGTGAAGTGGGGCCAAAACCACTTGTACTGGTGCCTATCTCAGCAGCACTGCTCGCTCTCTTCACATTCCTGCTTCTCACAGCTACCCAGACATGATTTCACTAGAAAAGCATGGCATGAACTTCTCACAAAGGGTTATTAATTACAGGAAAGACTTTCTGGTTTACGAGCAGAGAGCTGATGATTTCCCCAGAGAGAGCAGAAATACGGGAGGTTTCTGACCGCAGGTTCAACCTCCAGAGTGTGGACATTTGGAGATAACTGAGCCATGCCCAGCAGCATTGGCAAGAGGCAGCAGTTCCCGGTCCTGCATACACAGAGCTACCAGACAAAGGAAGAGGAGATCCACAGCACCCGGAGCCAATGGCACAGACAGCTGAAGCTCTGCACCTCTTCCCTGGTTCCCACTATTTTTGGCAGCCTAAGCAGAGCATGCTGCACTTGAGTAAGGCCACATGCAGTTCCCTAGAAGTAATAACAGCAAGGGCTCAAGGGAAGTTCATACTCCCAGAATGACTTGAAAAGTATCAAATAAAAGGGAAAAAAAAGTCCACCAAGCCACTAAATAGAAATGTAGCCAAATCATTCTTCTTTCCACAGGAGATCTTCTTGATCTGAATCACAGAAACCTGCAGTAGCAGAGACATTACAGATGGTTTTGATAATGATAATCAGTAGAAATAAAGAGTATCATCTTTTCTTGTTATTAGTCTTTCCATACAATGGGATGTGTAGGACAGGGCTGGAAAACACTCCTGTATTTCATGCTTTCAGCACACTACTTAGAACTCAAAAACTCCACTTAATTCCTTCAGTGTTCTGTCTAAGCAATTTTAATAGTAACTTCACATCCTCTGCTCTACCAGACTGCCTAAAACTACTTCCAGACTAGCCAAGTCTCCTTTTACAGTCTTGACAAAAATTTGGAGGATTATCAGGTAACATTCCTTTTGCAAGAACTCATAAGAATTTAAAGGGGTTAAAAAAACCCCTGGACCTATCGGTATTTTTTACTAAACCCTCCCTTCAATTCTTCAGCAAAAATCTGAATATGATTCTTAGACTACTTCTAAGACAATAATTTCAGAGTTAGTCATAAATCAAGAGAACAGTAGCAATCGAATAGGTACAGGAGGGCAGCTGGGTTAGATTTGCTGTCCACTGCCACCTACTGTTAAAACACCAACAAGTCAGACTTGTGAGCTCTAATTCCAGAAGGATATGATTTAAGAGCCCAGAAGGAAGGAAAAGCTTTGGAATTCATATTGCTGTGGAAAAAAAGAAAAAAAAAAAAAAAAAAAGAAGGAACATGCCAAGAGAATTGCTCATCTAAGCTCATCGGGCTGTGGCACAGCAGCTTCACAAGTCTGGATTCTTTCCAGCAATGTTGAAATTCTGGCACCTAATTTATACAGCTACTCTTCAGCTCAAGATAAGGCTTTTCCAGGCAGTGATTCAACACAAAGACCTCGATTAGTCCGTGTTGTCAAACTTCTTCACAAAGAGAAAATGCAGCTAAAGAAGAGAAAACCAATGGTTTAACACTTTCAGCACCGACATACAGTTCTGCTCATCCACCAGCTGCCCTCTTGTTGTTATTAGATTCATTTCCACTATTTAATGCTGCATTCCTACAATTTAATTTGTTTTCAAAACATCAGATAACAGACCTTACAGCAGAAAAAGTTTTGGGGAAAACATGCAGCAACGACTGAGTCTATCTCCCAGCTGGAAAATAAAGTTCCCTAGCTCATAGAACCATAGAATCACTAAAGTTGGAAAATACCTCTAAAGTCATAAATCCAGCCATTAACCCAACATTGCCAGATCCTTCAGAACTATAGGGCCACAACTATACATTTTTGAACATTTCTGGGGCAGTGATTCCATCACTTTCCTGAGCAGCCTGTTCCAGTGCTTGACCAAATTCCAAAGTCTGCAGGTAAGATAAATGAAATCTTCTAAGAAATTTGCTAACATCAGCCAGGACATCCAATATCATTCCAGTGGCTGCTTCCAAAGCAAAAGCCTTTGGTTGATGCCACGTTCAAAGCAATACATCAAGAAGCATTTAACAGGTGTAAATTTTAAATTAAGACACAGTGGCTTGCCACAACTTCTGTCAGCCAATTCTCTAAGTGTAAAGTTTTCTTGGACATTGAGGAGCGACACAGAAGACATACCTTCCTCCTGGAGATAAGCCACTTCTCTAAACTTGAGACTGGCAGCTGAAATGAACCTCTTTAGGGAGTTTATCACATCAGTGCATGCTTAATGCAGAACATCATCAGGCTCCCTCTTGGATGGTGTGTGCTTTGTGCTCACACCAAGTCTATTTCGGTTGTGGCATATACTTCCTTATTCACACACAGATGAAATCCATTTAAAATCTAAACAAATAACTGTATTCTGTCACATTCCCACGCCACAGCTGAAACAAAATCTGGACTTTCCCAAGACAAGAAACAGCTCAGTTCCTCGCTCAGGGGCATGAGAGCTGGTGCCCTGCTTTGTGATAGCACTTACAACTACACAAAGTAAATATAAACTTAATTGGTCACTGTATGTAGGAGCTAGTCATGCATATAAGCAAGCAAAGACACAGAGCTTGCACAAGACAACCAAAGTTCAGAGTCTGTACCTTTAAAGTTAGTTAAAAGTTATTTCTTGCTTAACTTGCATCCTTTCTGTAAACTAACCCCATTATCTAAGTTGTGACAGTCCCACATGTATCCACTGCACAAACTACATACTCAATCATGTTACTCACTAAACAAATAATTTTACAGAGCCAGCAGCACTCAGAAAATACTTCAGAAATTTGCATCAATTTTTCTGCAACCTATTCAGGCCTTAAGCTGATCATTTAAATACAGTTTCAAAGGATGATTCCCTAAAAGTAGAAAGTGTCATTAATATCATAAGCATCACTCACTTTAAAGAGAAGCCTTCAATTTATTCCAGGTCAACAAGGAATGATTTAACTGCAGTAAACTAAAGCCCCTCCGACTTCTCAAGCTATTTGCTGGAAGAAAATTCTAATTACCTCGCTCAAAATTCTTTTCTATGTAATTTAAATTCAGTGTGGTTTTTTTTCCCCTTACAGGTAATTTAACAACCAGCCAGCTAAAGCAAGTCTGCACTGTGTCTTAAAAAGAGGAGAAAGAAACTTCCTCTTCCATTAGACCCCAGCATCTTTCAACAAAATGGAGGCTGGCACAAATTAGTATTTTGTATGCATCACACATAGCTGCCATTCTTCTCAATAACTGAATTATATTCACTACACTCACTCTGGATCTCTGTCAATTTATCTGAGCACAGATCCTGACAGAAGCCCCTCTGTAACAAAACGTCTGTTTAGGGCAATTATAGCGTTTTGGGAGAGCTGTATCTGCCTGCAGCCACTCATCCAGCCCCAAAAGGGAGCTGGCCAGTGAGATAAGGGAGCTGGCCAGTGAGATAAGGGAGCTGGCCAGTGAGGAAAAACAGGGAAGGAGCTGAAACACATGCTCATTAAGCACAAATATATTCAGCTGTTGGAAACAAATTCTGTGATCAAAATCCCATTCCTTACTAGAAACTTTAAGACACTGATTAGCCACACAGTGACTCTGGACCTTCATCCCAGCTGGATGTTTGGAGGATGTGGAGAGTTAAATGAACACTGCCATTATACTGTTGCCTCATCCCTATTACTCAGCTGCCAAGAAGCCAGACTTAGCTCATGTTAGCAGTCCCTCTGGAGTCAGGAGAGAATGAAACCAGAAGGATTACAGAAAATACAAAATTATTTCAAGATCAGGCCCCCAATAATTTCTTTCTTGTAAAGCGATTGGAAGACTGAGCAAGCCATGTCTTTGTGAACCTCTTCTCATGGTTAATTTATCTATTTTCTTTGCACCTTCTCACCCAGAGCAACAGTCCTGTACCTCAGCATATCAGACTCTGCTTGAGATAATCCTGGCAGACATGGGGACATCAAAAGTACTGGTGCAGTTTGTTGCATCTATGATATTTCATCAAGCTGAACTAATGAGACATAGAGACATTATTGTGTCTTCACTGAATTATCTTTATCATAGTGTAAATATGTGGTAATACACTGAAATTAAAGGAATTCCTTGGAACTTACATCAAAACTGAGCCCTTCCTCATGGTAAAAACTAATTCTGTGCCCTAGGGATGGCAAACCTCCTATAAGAGAATACTACAGAGAATTAGCAGAAGTCATGTTACCTGATGAAAGTTTCTTGGTTTTTTATTGAAGCTTGTTCATCAAGGTTACTTCTGAGTACAGCTGTGTGAGGATGTATAACCTGACCAAGGCAACATGCTATCAGTAGCTGATTCTGCAGCCCTCCTTAGGGGAGGAAATAGAAAGGGTATTTGTCTGAACCCTTATCCTTTTTATCCCCCAAGTACATTGGTTTACCTGATTTGTAATTAATTATTAGTTGTATAGAATTAATATAGTATGTGTCTACAAATGCAAATTTTCCTGTGGATTTGGAAACACTTTAAGTATTTTCTTGAAATTTAAAACAGAAAAATATATTTGATGAAAGCTTGACTGTGCAACACGCCTGACCTACATAAACCACTCAAGATTAGTCTGGTCCCCAGACTTTTAGTTCAGAAAAATCCACAGAAGCTGTATTTTCTATCCTGTCTTTTACCTGTTTTCCTTTTGCTTCTACGTCTCATCTCCCATGGAGCATCATATTCATATCATATTCACGCCTCTCAGTATCAACATATGATTACTATCAGATACCTAATATACAGTATTACAAGTAAATTAAGGGTGGATGTAGATTTTGGAGTCAGTTTCTTGACCAGTTTTTTATGCAACATATAGCACTACTGGGTCCAAAACTGATTGAACTGCAAAGGATCCAGTTAAATATTTATATTGATTTAATTAAACTGGGATTACATTCATATCTGAAGCTGACTCTATACCATAATATTTACTCATTTACCTATTAAAGGATTAAAAGTTTCAGCTGTAAAAGATTAATGTGTTCAAATTTACACTGCTGTCTGTGTTTATTAACAACACTCTCAAAGGAAATTTAAATATGACTCTTTTCCATTTTTAATGCCTTTCAAAAAAGACCTTTAAGAAAGACTTTACTCTGCCTTGTTGTCCAGCAGCCTGAATGAAAATACAGCTGTGTGAATAGACCAGACTTCTTTCAAATTTAGCATCTCTTTTTAAAAAATCTCTAATATCTATGAAGTGAGCAAACTGCTGCTGCCCCTGAGAAGAAAACATATCATGTGGGAAAGACTTTTCTATTTTTCTATTGATTACACTGATTTAATAAAACAAATCTGCTCTCCTCCCACCCAACTTCTGCTCTTACCCTCATTGCTGAGCACATTACTCCTCTTTGCTCCAATATTCCACATCAACATGACAGTTCCTGACCTACTTACACACTTTCCCTCACTGCTTTAGAGAGTGCTAAATTACCCCTGCTACTAAATTTTTCCCCCACTCCCATCTTCCCAGATATCTGCTTGTTAGCTCCTGCTTCTCATTCTCTCTCTTTCTACCCTTTCTTCAATTTCTTCTCCTTTCTCAGATTTCATAGATACAACTTGACTTGTATTTGAGCCAGGCTTCTTCCTATTCATCACAGCTCTTGGTGTTGCTTGCTTCCATACAAAGCCCAATCAAAATATTCCACACAATTTCAGTAAAATTTCACAGCCTGAACACAGCACACTCCAATCAGTTGGGAGCACAATATGTAGTCCAGAGTATGGAGACATCAAAATTTCATTCCTGCTAACATAAATAAAAATATTATGTGGATTTTTGCATGAAAGGAGTGAAAAAATTTGTTTCCCCTAACACCTTCTTGTGAGTCATTGAGAAGTTAAAAAAAATCAGTCCAACTATGCTTACAATTCTAACATGGTAAAAATCAAAACTATGGCTATTTCAAGATTTCAAAATTTAAGGCTGTTTAAAGATGACATATGACATGTCACATGCAAATAGATTCTACATAACTTTATTTCATCCCTTTCAGAAAGAATTATCAAGTTTTCTGGCTTCACAGTATCCCAAAATAACTGGGATATATACTGGAGAGTCTGTAAGGGGGGTTTTGTGAAAGTGCGTGAGAGCTGTGTTTTTCCAAATTAATGCAAAGTGATGCATGCTCAGAAAAATGACACCAGATACACTGGGGAAGGACATGAGTCAGAACCTGGAAGGCAGCAGAATTACCCTACTTACTAAAATAGACTTATTAACTGTTAAGCTACATATATAGTTAGCATAATATATATATTGTTCATTGTATTTATTCTGTTTGGTGATATGATAAACATACTGCTTATATTTATTAAGCATAGAGCTGTATCTAAAAAACTGAAGTCGTTCAAATGATATGACTCAAAAAAAAGCATTCTTGAAACAATGTGAAATTTTATAAGCTTAAGTAGGAAGAAAAACCCCATTTCCTTTTAAAGCATGAACACACTGCCAGCCCAAACTTCACGTGCCAAGTCACAAGTTCATAAAGAATTCTCCTGAGCGAGTTTTAAACTGCTGATGGTGCATGTGAAAGGAGATCAGGTCTGAAAACCATGCACAAGAATAAAACCCTTGTTGCAATATAGCAGCATTGATGAGCTTAGGGGAGGGAAGGCAGCAAAACACTTCCAGATCCATACAAGGCACACAGTGTTCTGCTCCCCAAAAGGAAATCTTAGTTTCAGCACACATTTTTGGAGTGCCATTAGGATGACACACATAAAGCCTTACCCTTGCATTTGCCCTGCTCCCAAGTTAATTCTTTTCCAGATGCCTTTTTTATTTATTTTTTTTTTCAAGAAAGAGGTTGCAGATGAGTTTCCGAGGAGAGGGGGGAGTGAAAGAAATGGGTTAAGATAAAACTTCCAAGAGAGGAAGTATGGCTGAAAAAAAAATGTAAACAGGTGCTGCAGGCAGCTAGTTCTTTAGTCCTGTAATATTTTAAGCTGTACTACCTTGGTCCAGGTACTGAAAGAAGTGGTCTCGTTCTCCCTAGACGTGTGATGTCTTTTTCCCACACACTTTGCTACCCTCAATCTTGGCACTTGTTTAGTGATTTCCTCTGGCAGGTCAGTCTTCAGCAGCCCCAGTTCCCCAGTCAAGCGCAGACACCCAAAGCTGCTGCTGATGTAAAACAAAGCAGCAGCAGCAGCTGAAGGCACTGAGGAGACTGGCACCATGCTTTTCAAAGGCTGTGCCAACTTCTGTCAGGCTAAAATGCTTGTGAAACTGAAGTGTTCTGTCTGTTCTCAGACGGGAAATTTCTATAAACATTCCTGGTCCCATCCCTTTGTTGTCCCAGCAATCTGATCCAGAAACCTCCTTAAAATACAGGATAAAGTATAAATAAAGAAGCAGAGTTTGCTTTATTCTGGGTGTTCCGCCTGCTCAGTTATGGCTGGTTCCAGCCAGTGGTTTTCGGGCTGCCGAGGGTTTTGCCAGCTGGCTCTGATCCCAAAGGCTGGCAGCGGACCTGCAGCCCCCGCGGCTGCCGTGGTTCCCCCTGCCAGCAGAGTAGGGACAGCTTGGACACCAAACACAGGTATAAGTCAAATACAGCAGGATTACTTTGTAATGAGAATGTAGTTGCGTCTCACTTAGGAGCTACAGGGGTATTTTCCACCGTGTAACTCAAGCACATTCTCCCGGTAGGTCAGTGTGCCCGTGCGGACGGAGCACTGCCGGATCCCCCGCAGCAGCACCCGTGGAGTTTTGGGAGGCCTTTCCCACAGAGTTTCCTCAGAGGGGCACGGAGAGGGAGGCACTCATCCCTCCTCTCCCGCCGTAGCACACGAGGGGATGCTCTAAAGCCGCCTCAGGGGAAGTTCAGGTCGGGTATTAGGGAAACTCCTCACGGCGAGAGTGGGAACCTTGCATGGAAATGACAGATTCGTTACGGTTGCCAAGGACCTCTGGAGATCACCAGAGCAACCGCCCGCCAAGCCACGGTCACCAGGAGCAGCTGACGCAGGAACGCGTCCAGGTTCGTTCTGGAGGTCAACAGAGAGACACAGTCTCCAGGACCTCCCTGGGCGGCTGCTCCTGAGGGCGCTCTGCCACCCTTAGCTTGGCGAACTTGTCGTGTTTTAGTCTACGGCCCTTGCTTTCTCGTCCTGTCTCTAAGCACCACAGACAAGAGTCGGACGCCATCCTTCTGACGGACGCCCGCGAACGGCTCGGCTCCCCTGACGGCAGGGGTAGCAGCCCACGCCCTCAGGCGCCGCAGCAGCGCTCGCAGCTCCACTCCCTCGCTCCCTTCCCTCATTCCCTGCGGGAACGCCGGCCCGCCCGTGACGGCTGCGGAAGAGGCGTCACGGAGAGGCGGTGCCGTTCCCCCGCGGAGGAAGGACGGGCTCCAAGATGGCGGCGCCGGAGGAGCGGCTCGTGTCGGAGGGCGAAGGCGGCGCCCCGGGCTCGGCGCGGCTCTCCCCGGCCCCGCTGCCGGAGGCCGCCGAGCCGCTGGCGCCCATGGAGCCGCCGCCTCAGAGCAACACGCTCATGGGGCTGCCCATCGTGGCCATCGAGAGCATCCTCAGCTTCCTGTCCTACGATGAGACGAGCCAGCTGCGCCTGGTAGGGGCCGCGGAGGGGAGGCGGCGGGGCGGGGGCCGCGCTGCGGCCGGGACCGGGCTCGGCCCGCCGGGCTCAGCCCGCCTGAGCCGGGGCAGGTGCGGGGCTGGCGGCGGCCCTGGCGACCCTGCTGAGCTGCTGCGCTCGCCGGGCAACGGGCAGGATGGGGTGGGATGGGGCTTTATCCCTTCTCCACGCTCGGTGTGCGCTTCCATACACCCATTCCTAAAACTCTTTTTACTGTATTGTCTCTTACTTCTTTCATTCCTCTCACGGTCTGTGAGAAAGCACCGGGCTGCCGGAGGCTCATTTCTCCTAGTGACTGGTTGGGGTGGGTAGTCTATTGTGTCTCATATGTGTGTTTATTTTTACTTATAGGGCTTAAGCCTACAAGTGTAGGAGGTGGTGAGCCTGCTGCTCCAAGAAACCTCCCCTATCTAGAAATGTGGGTCAAAAAAGATGTAAAAAAAAAAAAAAATAGTCTGCCCGCTTCTTCTAGTCTTAGTAATTAGTAACATATAGTATCTGCACCTCTGAACTTGATAATGCCAAAAAAACCCGCAGCTGTCAGTGAGGAGATCAATGTATATCAATATTTAACTGCCTGCATAAGGAGCTTGATGTAAACCATGTCATATTATGATAAGCTGCTGTCTTACTGAATCTCTTACGAGGTTGTAAATGGAATAATAGTGAGGGAATTAATGCAGCTTATGTAACTCTCAGTAAACGTGCATGCACTGTACCGTTCCTATTTTAAGAACTCGATTAGTCTAAACTGGATAATATTACAAGCGTATTTCTGCAGGAAATTGGACTGCCTGTGTCCTGGATCAGCAACCTGAAGTGTTGCATCCTGACTGTAACTTTAAACCGAAAACTCTTCAAGCAAAAAATCTGTTCTCATTTATACTGCTCCAAGCACACCAAGTATTTCTAGAGTGTGCTGTCAGTCCCCTGAAGACTTCAGCTTCTTCTGTGAGAGTAGGTAGTGGATCTGTAAAAAGGATGTGGTACCTTGAGAACCACAGAATAGCCTGAGTTAGAAGGGAGCTACAAGAATCAAGAAAGTCCAGCTCCTGTCCCTGCACAGGACATCCCCAACACCACGGGTGGTACTTGCAGTTTGACCACAGGGAAGGGAAGTACATCACATGGTGTTTGGAAGTGCCACGTTTTAGGCTTGGAATTGCAATGCCAGGCACAGCCTGTGGCTGCACCTTTCCCATTGCATCTTATGAATGGTAGTGCCTGTGGGAGCTCTCACAAGTCAACAGAAGGCTTTTTCTTCAGCACTAAGTGATTGTAAGCAATGCTGTGTTGGCAGTGAAGGTGAGAGTGAGAAAGGTGATAATGTCAGGACTAAACCAGCTGTTTAACTCTCACTGGCACTTAGGAAATAAAATGTGACACTTTTATGCTCTCTTGTATAGCACCTCCAAGTTCCTTTTTCCATAAGAGGACTGCCTCTTTCAGAACTTTCAGAAATATGCAAATATCAACCTTGAAACATACGTAGAACAATACTGGGCATAAAATGAAGAAAACTATTCAGTTGGTCTTTCCCTATTTTGAGTTTTTGAGTCAGTGACAGCCAAGAAAATTAATCTCCATCAAATTCCCAAGTGTTCCCTTAAGCACATCAGAAGGCATTATGAGCATTCTTCTGAGAAGAAAGTAGCCTTTTGTTAACCAGCAGTAATGTAAAGAATCGAAGCCTTTCTGGTTTGAACCCATAAGCTTGATCAGCTGGGTCTTTCAGGTGGCTATTCAGAGCTGAAGGTGTTCTTTTGGCAGTTCACTGAATGTTCTTCATAGCTCCAGGTGCTTAATTCTCCTCAGAGAATTAAGGTAGCCTTTAAAAACACCAATGCCCAGGCATAAATTCATAATGAAATTTCATTCCTTTGGGATTTTTAAAGGTGGTGAGTAGCCTTTGGAAAGACCTGTGTATTCCTGCTCTAAGAGCTGCTGTGCACGAACAGTAAATTTTTGTTTTCTGGAGAACTGACTTGAGCTGCTTATCAAAGATGAATGAGTGTGTCTTATGATAAGTAATATTGTGCTAAAGATACATTGCAGGAGCACATTAATTGAATGACAGCTATTAAATTGCTCAGGTCTCGTGCATATTAGAAACATTCCCAAAAGCAGCCTCATTACCCCTTAGAATGTGGGATTCCATGGGATAAAGCATCTTGAGGAAGGCAGGAAAATCCAGGACATCAGTCAACCTAAACAAAGTTTGATCATACATGTTTAGATAAAAAAGTGTGGATTCCCTAAACAAATCATTTTGATGCATTCTCTGGATCCCAGCATGGAAGGAATGGATGTCCTAATGTGCTTTTAATTTTGGATCACCTTAGCTCAGTGATCCATTAAAAAAAAAGAAAAATAAATTCTCTGAGTTGAACTGGGTTTGGATCTACAGTGTGTACAAGACAACAGACCAAGGAGTTGGCTGGGTGGGAGGATAGAGAACACCAGAATGTTCTCAGATTGAAACGGAGATAGGAGCATTGTTTATATAGAGCATAATGAGGAGCATAATCTCAGGCATAAGATCCAGAAGTCTTTTTCTGTGACCGAAGGATGAGGTAAAGAACATTTCCTGCTTGTGATGATTGCCATCAGGCAAAGCAAGACCATGGGCCCCTCATTGTGCAAAAAGCCCTCGCTTTCCTGAGCATAATGCTCTGCTGTTCCTGGGGTTACTGCCTGCGAAAGCATAAATGAAGCACCTACTGGTTAAGCAGTGAAGTAGTTCCAAGGAACAGAGACTAAACAATAGGTATTCAGAGAGTAGTCATGTCTGAAATGAGGGAAATCTTGAGCCCTCAAACTTTTGTTCTGACAAAATGAATGAGAGGAAAAGCAGCAGCATTTTGCTTTCAGCCCTTTTGAGTATTTTCTTCATCTGCTTCCTCTGATGATCCCCATGAGAGAAACACAGAAAACCCCAAAGATCCCAGTGTCTGAAGCTGTAATAGTCTGTGCCTGCTGACAGGGAAGCTCGCTATCTTCCAGCTTTTTGAAGGCTCCTTTTACTGGGATATTTTTAGTGATTTGCAGAAGATTGTAAATTTTTGCCTCAGATAATACTGAAATTCTTAAATTCCAGTTTCTTTTTCAGTCACATGTCTGAGCTTGGAAAGGCACTTCCATTCAGGCTATTATTACAACAAGCATGATTAAAATCACACAATCCACAGCCTCCTTCCATGAACACTCTAAGAAGGTTGTCTTGTGTTCTGACACATGTCAGAATTACTCACATTCTGCAGCAAACTTGTGTTTATTTCCTGCACAGCACAAGTAAGGACTGATAGCCTTTGCATGATAGCATGGTTTTAATGTTCCTAGTTTCAGCTAGTCTGTATTTACAGGCATTTTTATTTTAAAGTTTCTTGATGAAGTTATAAGCATTTTACTTACTTTACCCTGTAAAAGGCGTTTTATGGAACATGGTGTCAGTGTACCTTCTTAAGAAAAACAACGTATATTGAATCTAAATCCTCTAGGATATTTTATATTAGTTTTGGAGTCGGTTATCTGGTAGTGAAGCTTGGAAGAAATAAGACATGCTTGAGGAAATAGAAATTAGTAGATTGTGTTGGTTTGTTTACAAATGAAGTGGAAAATGAGTTTATAGGATCATGGAAAGCTGTTATCACACAGAAGTCAGCACATGAAGAAGCAACCTCTCTTTCTGCTTTTTTACATGGACTTGGAGTACCTTTCTAACCCTGAAACTTGAACACAGGGTCTGGTTGGACTTGACCTTTGAGGAAACACAGCCTCTTTCAGTTCTGTGACTAAAATAAGAATCACCAAAATTGCAAATACAAGGATAAGAAAATTCAACTTATGATCTGTCGAGTAGCTAATACCAAACTGTCTTAGTCTGCTATGGACACCTAAAAGTGTAATGATGGTACTTTGCATATGGCTGACTGTGCAGTCTAGAGGAGGTATATTGTTCCTATAAATCCAGATGCTATATGGTTTACATGGTGAAACATCTGAGAATTAGGAGGTGATTGGTAAAATAAGTTGCAAACGTTTTTGATTTCTGGTGGTACCAGGGTTTGGGTTCTAGACTGATTACTGGCTAAATATGGGTAATGTCGAGAAATTGGAGCAAATAATTCTCTCTGCTGTGTAGGGTAAGCAAGGGAGGAAGATGCAGAGCCCCTGGGTTGGTGTGGCGGGCTCCGTGGCTGGGCGGGCGGCTGTGCCGGCAGGTGTCACTGTGCGCGGGGTCACAGCTCCTGCCGCCTCCGGCCTCTGCGGGGCTGCCGCGCTTTTCCTTCTGTGCCCGCTGCCTGCAGGGCTGGCGCTGCCCTGGGCTGGTACCGGTCCTGCTCCAGGGGTCCGGGACCGCCAGAGCTGCGAGAAAGCGGCAGAGCCTTGGACTCAGAAACGATTGCAGTCTCTGCGCCCCTGGAGCTGCAAGCTCAGGGAAGAATGAACGATTTCCTCCTTCCTGTAGGAAGGGCCAGCATTTTTCCTTATACAAAGGAGATGATTTAACTGGATCACTGAATGTGGGCCAGAGTGTGCTGAGACTCTCCCGCTGCAGTTTTCCTGTCTGATCCTTCTTTGTTAACCCGAAAAATCTAATGCTGAGGAGCGCAGGCAGATCCACAGTCACTGCTTAATGGCCTGTCCATACAGATCTGTCTGAAAGTGGTCAGTTCTCACACAACTTCAGCCAGCTGTGACACAAAGCAGAACTTCTTTCTTTTTATACAGAAGGCATTGCACAAAGTAATTGCAGGTTTCTCTGGGAGAGGAGAGAATCTTCTTCCTCAGGGTATAAACTTACATAGACTTTAAAGTTATGAAATGAGGAGTGTATGGAGGAAAGCAAAACCAAAACAATTACAAAGAACAGTTGGGTCACTAGGCTCTTGCATCTTCAGACCTGAATAGCAATTGCTTTAAACTTTTGTGTGAGTTGGCTTTATCCTGTAACTGGTAACTTTGTGAAGGTTTGACTTTAGTAGTTTATTATATCTTCTGCAGCTCTTCATGTCCCTTCTTCCTAAATATGCGGGGCAAAAAAACCCTGAGTCTATCAGTGTCCAACACAGGAAATAAAGGGTTCCTTTAAACAGAGGAGAAAAGACCTTTCTATACAAAAAGGAGAACCTTGTTCCATGTGCAATATTTTCCATGTGTTTTTAAATTTAATTGTGGTTGACTTCAAAAACAAGCCTTAAACACTGGAAGAAAACCACCATGATTTCTTGTCTTTAAAGGTTTCTATTTTTGAGACTACAAAATACTAATTTCATCTACCAGAATCACTCTGGAGACCATGGTAAAAGCCAGACATGGGCATTTGCAACTTCCATTAAAATCAGAGGAAATGGTATTTGCTTCTAATAGGTGGCATTCAGCCTACTGTCTCTTGTTAGGCAAAATCAATAGATTTATTTGTGAACTGTGTGAAACATAGCTGCTCCTTTTTGGTGTATGGTGGTCTTTGGTGGAGATGGGGATGCCTTAATCTCAACTGCAGTTCTTGCTTGTTGAAACAAAGCAAAGTTTGTTGGAGCAAAAAACAGTAAGATAATATTTTTCTACCTGGCAAGTAGTAGGGATAAGATAATAGTAAAAGTGACTTGTGGCCTTAATTGAGCCTTAAGATTTCTTTTTACTTAAATACAGGTTTGTAAACGAATGGACTTGGTTTGCCAGAGGATGTTAAATCAGGGATTTCTGAAAGTGGAAAGATACCACAACTTGTGTCAAAAGCAAGTCAAAGCTCAACTTCCAAGGTATGTACCAGTTAAAACTGGAATTAAATTTAATTGTGTTAGATTAATTTAAGCAGATTATTGAAAAGGAATTCCTTTCTGGCTTATTCCTCTTAGATATCTTGAAAATTTGAGTCACGTTTACCTTTATTTCATTTTTTTTTTCCTAAAAGCGCCTTGAACCTAAGATTTAATTACTGAATAATGGTGTGAAAAGAGTGTTTGGTATTTCAAACGGAGAAGTCTGGGTTCTGTATTACTCAACTCTTCTGGCATATCAAGTGAGGATTCCTGGGAATTAATAAATGCCCTTCCTTTTCAAGATCAACTGCCTTCACTGATGATTTATCAAAGACTCTGCTTTAAAAAAAAGGGCAAGGTTTTTTCACTGGCAAGGAGTAAACGAGAACAAGGAAGAGAGATTTGATATGTGAGCATTACTGGGAACTGGTTTCTCACTAAATCAATGTCTTTCTTCCTCTTTCCAGTGAATAAATGCAGCTGCTGCTGTGTCCTATCAGATTTCCCAGCCGGAGTGAGGAAACAAAACGCTACTTAGCATAGACATCCTTTGTCAGAAAGCATTTCTATCTCAACCTAAACTTCATAGTAGTTCTTCACTACATAAACTTCCCTACTAATATATTACATTTATTATTTCAACTGCATTGAAGTACTGACCATATGAGTGAGCAGGATAAAAATATTCACTCTGACTCAGTGTCTGCTGTTAGTTAGTACTGCAGCCTTGTTCTTAAATAGTCCTAAATTACGTACAAAATGTATGGAGCACATAAGGCATAATCATTATTTAGAGAACAAATTTTGTCAAAGAAAGTGTAGTATGCTGTACTAGCTGGGTCTCAGTATCTTTTATTTCCATGAAGACAGGTGTTAGTGGCTACAGGGCTTCAAGGGTGAAATTAACTTGACAAATGTTACAGTTTGATTTTTGGACTCCTTGTTAAATCAGTGTCACGTTGTGGTCTGTTTTGCAGACGAGAGTCAGAAAGGAGAAACCATTCATTAGCTCGCCATGCAGACATCCTCGCTGCTGTAGAAACGAGACTCTCTCTCTTAAATATGACTTTCATGAAGTATGTGGATTCCAATCTCTGTTGCTTCATACCTGGAAAGGTAAAATGTAGACTATATTATTTGAATATGTATCTGTGTTTAAAAAAATAGGATTGTGTAACTTAACCTGTCACAGCTGGGGAAAAATTAATATTGTGTACATATATATATATATATACTTGCAAACAAACCTACAAGCCCATACTCTGTTTAACCAGGTATTCTGAAGTGAATAAACCAGGCTGTATTTAAATACTAATTATTTTAAATTAGATTTCTATTTGCCCTTAGATTCTCTCTTGATTCTGATGTGTGACTTGTGGTGTACTCATCCTCTACTACCTTTTAGAAAAAAACATGTGATCAGGCCATTTGAAGAGGTAGTAATTTAGACAACACATAACATTAAGCACTCAGTGAATCAAGATTTTAGGCACCTTTCTTAAGGGTTTGAGCACTTTAGGTTAATTGAATTAAGGTATTTAGTATGTCAAAACACTGTTCAGTATTACAGTGGATGGTATATTTTTGTACAGTAGGTGGAATTAGTTTAAAATGTAAAGTGTGTTAAATGGGGACATTAGTGAGTAGTTCCGGTGTTTTAGAATACCAGCCCAGCATTAAATATGAATTATGCAGGCAAGATGTACATTGGAGATACTGATGTTTTATAAGCTGTGAAATCACCGGTCCACAGGGGAATTGACAAAATCGTGCTCAGAGGAAGACTGGTACAGCTCAGGGATTAAATGAGATCAGTGAACATTATCCTAATGCTCTATTCATTGATCTTTCCATGTAAGGTTTGGATACGTTGGTGTTACTTTTTTGTGGGCAGAAAACTGAATTGCAGTGAGATGAATGGGAAACTTATCTCTTGGATTCTGGGGAAGCGTGTAGGCAGGTACACATCCAGTGGTAGGATAAGCTGTGGGCATGGAATGTATTCTTATCTTGAAGAAGTAACTATTTCTGTACACTCCTGTTGACTTGATATTTAATTTAATTTTTAAATTATATTCTTATTTGACTTTATATTTTTATATACCATATATTTTAAAAAAATTAATATAATGAAATCAAATGAACTTAAGTCCCTGATACATGGTGAATGGGATACTTAAAAAAAAATGTTGCCCTACTGTTTTGAAGAGTAGAGGGAAAGGCAGTACTCACCCTAGACCGGGGTGTGCAGGAGCTGGGCAGGTGAGCTTGCTTTTCCTTGTGGGCACCAACTTGTAAGGACCTTGATTTTATTTTGATACAATTGCTAAAAAGTTTGTGGTGGGTGGTTTTTTTTAAAAAATTATTTACTTAGTGTGTGAGTTTGCTAGCACTGCTGCTCTCTTAGCACAGTTACCAGTTCACCCCTTAATTAATATTTTGGTCAATCAGATTCAAGGCTTAGTGTTCACTTACAGTCTGTGGTTTCCCTCCCACCTGCTTTGCTTCTCTCAGGAAATTTCACCACAGAGCTGCCAGGAGTGAATTTGTGTTAGAATATGCTAATCCTGGTTTGAGGTTCAGCATTTTGTGTGATAGCAGAGTACTGCTGCAAGGTTTTATTTTGAGGATGTTGTTGCTAACAGGATATAAAGTGGATGAAATTGGAGAAGTCTTTCGTTGTTTGTTGCTCAGTGAGAAACTTGGGTCTTGTCTAGCTTTTGGGACTTTTTATCTAAGCTCCCTTGATCAGAACAGAGGGTGCAACTGTATTACAAGGTCCTTATCGTGTGTTCTTCAGGAAACTCTTCAGTCTTAATTCTGTGCAAAATACCTGTGTAGCTTTGGCTAAGAGACCAGCACTCCTATCTTGACCTGCCTCAGACTTTAATTCATAAATTAGTGAGACACCCTTCATCTCTCTGTATCTCTCCTAACCAAAGGTCTTTGTTTTCCAAACTTTTCAAGAGGATTTTGTTCTCTGTCAATAGTGGATTGATGTCTTGTAAATGAATATACTTTGGACTTAACCTGAATTTGCAGTATTTTGTGTGTATGGAAGTGGATGCAAGTAAATATTTACAGCTCTTCAGGCTGACATAATGCTAATTCTTGGTATTCCAATTCTGTTTCATAACTGGCAGGGGTAGTGACTGCTCTGCTTTGGGGCTTCTTGCTTCAGGTTCTCCTGAAGGAAATAATCATGCTCTGCTGAGTATAGATTATGTAACTTGCAAGCCAGCTATGGCTGTACTTCAAATTTTACCCAAAGAGCATTATTTCATGACTTTGAAGAGAGCTGTTGTGATAGATTAAATTAATAGCTTCTCTGATATATATCATGAACAGCACTTCAAAAAGCTGATCTGGAACTAAAACACACAGTAGTGTGCAACTATATTATGTGGTAAAAACCCCAGAGTGTGCCAGAATTCCTAGAACAAACTGAAATAATCTTGCCTTTATCAGAAAATCCTAATTCTTCTTAAATGTTTTAGGTAATAGATGAAATTTATCGAGTGCTAAGATATGTAAACTCTACAAGAGCTCCTCAGAGAGCTCATGAAGTTCTTCAAGAACTAAGGGACATTTCCTCCATGGCTATGGAATATTTTGATGAGAAGATTGTTCCAATACTGAAAAGAAAGATGCCTGGGTCAGATGTATCGGGACGTCTAATAGGAACTGCCCCAGGTATTAATTCCAACATATAGTTAAGTTTTATTTAGTTTTTCTTTAAAAAGTCAACAGCACTGTATGTTTTCATAGCTCCCTCCCTTAAATGGGAGCTTTATTACATAAATATTGATAATATTTGTTTCTTGAGAATGCTAACTGAAATTCATTTGCTTTGAAATTTAAGGAGCCTTTGTACTACCAAAAGAACAGTCACTTGAATGCATGTTAGAGTTATGCATAGTGTGTATTCGTTAAACAAATGCTTTTGTGCCACCAATGAATGAGACTTTCAATGCATTTGGTTGAAATTTGGCACATGAGATGAACAACTTGATGCCTTTTATTTTTAGGACAAGCTGCAGATGAATTTGCCTAAGCCATAGTAGTACATAGAGGGCTAGAATGGGCTTTTTTTACTTTACTGGGGGTACTGTTTTATGCACTAACAAGCAAAATAGTTACAGGCAGTCGCAAAAAGACAATTAAAATAATCTATAAATAAACCATTAAACTGGTCCTTTGTATACCATACCCTTGTCAGACTTTCCAGAACTTTTTTGAACTCTAAGGTGGTTGCCTCATGGCCGAAGTGATCCTAATGGCAAAAGGCAAAAGATTGGTAAAATTACAGAGTTTTCCCTGTACAGGACGTGTTCACACGTTGGGAACTGTGAAATTTAACTCTCTAGAAGAATAACTTAGTGAAAATTGGGGAAAAGTTGCATCTTAAGCAAAAACAATAGGCCTAACTGCAGATGCTTTTTTTTCCTTGTATGTCCTGTCCATCCTTTTAGCCATAAGTGTGTATGCCGCCTTTTAATTATATCCTGTTAGTTATACTTTCATATTTTAATTACATACCTTTTAAAAAATTATATATGGGTTTAAATTTTTCTTTTAATTATATGTATTAATATATACTGAGCCTCTCACCTGAGGAAGTATTGCCCAAACCCACAGTTGATGTCGATCCACTTTTCAAAGCCAAGGCTTTGTGGTGCATAAAATGCTTCTCTCTTGTTGAGAGAAGGCATAACCTCTCCAATAGCAACTCCTTAGTGTCACATAATGGTAGCTGTGCTGGCATCCTGACAGGAAAAAAGGATGATGGCTGCTCAGACTCTTCTTTCTGTAGAGCACTTAAAGTTGCACCTTGCTTGCACAGCGTTGCTAGAAGAGTATAATGACAGCAAAACTGATAGATATCTTTTATGGCAGAAAAAGTGAAAGAAATTATACAGTAGCTGTTAGTCTCCTTGATTTGCAGGAACTTTATTAGAATCAACAGTTCCAAGCTCAGATTCCAGTATGGTTTTAGTGCTTAGGAGGAGTGATTCTAAAGAAGCATGGAAAATAAATTCCTTTCTTCTAAAATGTAAGTTATACTGAAATACCTTGTTAAATTCCAAACTACAAATTTTTAGAACTTTAGCTGTCTGCAACTAAGACAGAGGAATTTTGCTGGTCTAATGAAAGATTAATTCAGCCTTAACTATCCCATGATAATTAATTTATAGATGTTTTGTGGGGTTTTGTCTTAACATCTGTGACACTAAGTCTAGATAACAACACAGTAGTTCTAGACAGTTTTTGATACAGCAAAAGGAGGGGGGCTTATATACAGGAAATGAATTATGAGCTTTTTTCCAGACTACTGAAAAGCTGTAAGTATTTTAAATTAAACTGGTCGTGCTCTGAGATTACCACACGTTCTTGTTAGACACTTAAGTGACTGTAAATCTGTTTACCTGTTCACATAACTTGCGATGGGTATTCAGATTCATGTGTGGGGAGTAGGGATAAGCAAAACACGAACACTGGGACACCGTTGCTACCCGTAAGATGCAGAGTATTAATCACGGTTCTCTCTGAAGTTCCAGGGCCTTCTGCAGCACTGACAACAATGCAGCTGTTCTCCAAGCAGAGCCCTTCCAGGCAGGAAGTCACCAAGCTGCAGCAGCAGGTGAAAGCCAACGGCACGGGCCTGACGGCGCTGAAGCGGGAGATCTCGGAGCTGCGCGTCAAAGTGCAGGAGCAGCAGAAGCAGCTCCAGGATCAAGACCAGAAACTGCTTGAGCAAACCCAAATCATTGGGGAGCAGAACGCCCGCTTGGCCGAGCTGGAGCGCAAGCTGCGAGAGGTGATGGAGAGCACAGTAGGCAATTCCTCAGGTTCCGGCTCAAATGAACAATCTCCACGGAAACGGAGGAAGGCGGTGGATTCCACAGACTGCCCTAGGAAATCTAAACGCCTTCGGAACAGAAAATAACTGGGGAGGAAATGGCGCCTTCAGGAGGAAACACTGCTCTAGTAGCCCGAGCAGGCCTGCGTGTTTGGATACTGTGACCAGCTTCATGGTGTCACTTAGGCTGCTGGCTCTTCAAAACACCACTTAGACTTGAACAGTAACTTTCTTTCATTGACTTTTCCCCTGCTTTCTATATGGGTGGGCCTAATGCACAGAATCTTTAAGATTTGCAATAGCTACATACTAACCAGACCTGCTCTGTTATGTTTTGAGGGGTTAACCTTTTTTTCCGTGCAGATGTGTTTTAAAGTAAACTTATTTGTGTTTATGCATATGTTCACATGAAATCTTAAATAAATTGTCTTAACTGACTAAATGGTTAAGAGTAAAAACAGATGTCCTGCTCACTTGAAGGAAAGATCCGCTTTTAAAACCTTGTTTTTGAGAACTTGACCTTTTTTGTTACAAGTGACCTTGTCTGGAATGTCTGAAAAGTAGTTAATACTTTTTGGGGTTCTCTGTAATGAGTAAAACTGACTTCTTAAGCTACGGTATTGGCTATATATTTTTGTAAACTTCCATGGAAGGGCCTTCTATCCAGTCTTCACATGCACACACTCTGGTTCTAGGTCTTGGGAGCCATATTCTACATTTGCATGGATAGATGCATGTACAGCTTTGTCAGCCTGCCAAAAGCACTTGCCTGAAACTGTTCCAAACTCTGGGAGAGAGCACAGAGACCTGTCAAGCAATTCCTTTGTTCCTCAGCCATGACTCAGTCTCTGCTTTCAGCACAGTGACTTCCTTGCAGCGAGGTGGTCTGGGGAGGCCAGCGGCAGGAGCGTTTGAGCCTGGGCTGCGTGGCCACTCACCCTGCCTGGAAGGCAGGGATTTATTGTTAGCCAAAGCTGGAGAATGGAGAGGCTGCCTATGCATCACTTGGGTCATAGGCCAACACCTGCAAATTGTCCCTGGAGTCACCAAGCTCTGGGAGCATCATTTGAGTGAAATGCTGTATTATGGGAAAACTTAAACTATTTTGTGTGTCTGTGTTGGGGTTAGGGTGGAAATTTCTCTGTAACACTGATGACAATACTCTAAGCTTTCCTTATCCTAAAAGATAAATCACTTCAGACTTCACTGAAAAGGTAAATCACTTCAGAGCTTTAATTTCTTTTGCACTTCTGTTTTGAGCTTATAACTGGAAAAGCATGTCTTGCACTGTTCAGTCTCTCTGGTCACTTTAACCACCTCAGAGCTGTGTACAGTGATTATTCCCCCCCACCATCTGTATATTTTTGGAATCTTATACAAATACCATTGTCCTTGGTTTTGTTTTAATGTACTAAACAATGTAGCTTTATAATTTGACTTATGGGTTTTTTTTAACCATCTGCTCCTTTGTCTTTAGGTGGTTCTGAATTCAACTTGGTATGGCACTGAAATTGCAAATGCTGCATTTGTAGCTGTTCACAATCTTGATATTACTGCTGTGGGTTAAAGTGCAAGTTCATTTTATATGGCTGTAAGCATAACCTAGTGGCTGTATTTAAAGCACCAAACAAATCAGAACTTGTCTGGTCAGATGTTATGTAATTGTGGAAAATGCCATTTTTCCTGAAAGCTCAGCTACAATTTTTACTTCTAAAACATAGCTTGTACCGGAAGTAACATTGCAAATGCCTAATATTTGACAGACATTTAGCTTTCAAATAAAATTCTCGAGTAGTTTGAGTCTTTTCCAAAAGCAAAGGCATTTTTCTTAAGCATCAAGGAAATGATAAAAGGTTGTCTGAGAGCAGACTTAATCTGTTGAAGGAGCATTTGCTTGTACTGGTTTTCTACAGCTCAGAAGGTTTTTTACAGGTAAGTCTATCTTGGAGATAGATACCTGCTATTCAGCTTAGAAATACTGGCATGTACCTGAACTTTCAAATGGAAATTTTGAGTCAAAAGGTCAGCATGATAGCTAGAATTCGTATGTGATACAAATTCATTGAATGGTTATTTGTGATAAAAAAATCCTGTAATGGACTAATTAACAGGTACTTGTGGTTAAATACTTCCAAACAAGTATAAACTTGTGAATTGCGTTTACTGAAAAGATTTATTCATACATTTTGAATATTTTTCACTTTAGCTTCAGGTTACTCCAGAGTAGCAATTCTGGATGTGTTGGGGAATCTCTGGCTGTGCGTAGACTGAGCTGGGAAACAACAGGCAGTTGTTACGGGAAATGTTCTCTGGGAACAGTGCCAACTTGGAACCTTCAGCTCAAGGAAGTATCATGTGCTCCAGGATTGCAGGTGCATCCTGCTGTTCCATGTGCTGACAGTGATGAAATGGAATGAGGCCAGTGAAACTTAAGGGGTAGAGGGGCTGATTACAAGGCAGCTTTGGGGAATTCCACTATAAACGTACACCAGTGTTCTCTATTTCACATCCCCGAGAGGGAAATGTCACATGGCTCTTGGCTGGAATGTACACCAGAAAAATATACACATGGTAAAAACAGAATGAAGTAATGTTTGGGCAAAATAGCTGGAACATTAATTTCTGCCACCATTTTGTCCCTTGTTAAATAAAAAGGATGAATTTTGCAATATATGAACAAGCTGATGAATCACCCAAAGTAAAACTAAATTTCTCTTTGCTCTCATTGCTTGTGCACATTTATGTGAGTTGGTGTATCAGCCTTGAAGTAGTGGTGGTAGTGATTAGTTATTGTATCATCTGTTCAAGGGAGAGCCTTAAACCAGTGAGACTGAGATGTAGTTTGCAAAATTACATGAAAATTTGATTTACTTTCAGCCGCTGTTCAGTTTTCGTATTTGTATCAAGGACTGAAACGGAAAGAAAGGTCAGAGCTGACAGGGAAAACAATTTTAAGTGTCTTGTATTTAGTTTCTTAAAACTACTGAGGCCAGCTTTACTGATTTTCTAAAAATAGCACTTGCTTAGAAACTGCTTTTTGTTCCTTAGTAAGGTTGGGGGTTTTTTTGCAAGTTTATGTACCTAGTGAGCGTGATGAAAATGAGATCAAAAGATACCGTCATGGTACTTATTTGAGGGAAAAGCTGTTTGCGACAAGGTCTTCCCACATTGAGCAGCTTCTATGCAGTATGTAAGGACCCTCCAAACCTGGGCTAAGGGATGTAACAGGTGGAAGTGCTGAAGGAAGAAAGACTACCTGCTTAACAAGATGAATTTCACAGATTAAAGAACAGATGGAAACAAATGGAACTTCGTCGGTTCCTGATACTCAGCATTGCACGTTAATCACCAAATCCATTAACGCTACAAAGGATGCCTGCGTGTAACTTCTTAAGGTAAAAGGTAAGACAGAATTGAACAGAAACTTAGTTGCTCTTATTCAGATCTTCTACCAGTGAATTGTGGAGAGCACTAGAATTGCCAAAGAATTTTCAACATCAAGAGCCTCTTGAAAATAGGATGATGTAGGATATAGTGGAATGTGTCTCAGCACTGGATTCTGATTCCTTGGTGTTCCTGATGGTTTTAAGAGGGTAACTAGCAAATTACAGTGATAGATTGTTACTTCATGAATAAGTAAATTCAGTTTGGACTATTCTACAGCAACATGTCTGCTAGTTGTGAACTATTCTGTTCAATTCCAGTTGCATTTCTGTGCTACTTTGCACTGTACCTGGGCCAGCTCGCTTGTCCATGTGCTCTCCATTCTTGCAGTTCTCCTTTCTGCATTTCACCTTCCCAATTCTAAGGATGCAGTCCTGGCTTTGGTTTACACCTAAGTGAACATTCCGGGAGTTTTGTTCAAACTTTGTGCCAGCTGAAGACACAATAGGTACAGTAGGTACTGGATCTCCCTGTCTCTGGAATGAAAAATATCAGATACAAAAACTGATGGCTTTCTGAAGACCTAATAAATCTGGATTTGTTACCCAGACTGCTTAAACCAGACTGATTAAATGCAATGGTTACATAGGAACGGCACTTTGCTCTCCAGTACAATTGGGTAATTGAATTTTACAAAGCTTCCTATTTAAAATATATATTTGTTTAGATGCTTAAACCTTGTTTAACTGCTCTGGAATGTTTAGTTTATAAACCTAGGATCTTCTGTTTAATTGCCTTACTGAAATCAGTGACCATTTACAAGTTTATATATGTTTGTAGTGCTGTAAACCTGCCTCTGTGTACCGAACTCCTGATGTGCTGTCACTCCTCCAGTGCTCCTGTCACTGGCTGCCACACTCCTCCTCTTGGCAGGATCCTTCCCATGGATGAGGAGGTCTTCAGCACAAAGATGGATAGCAGTGCTAGTATTTGGACTCCAGCCAGAGGGGAACACTGTCAGAAATGGTACATGTGGTGTTTGGAGTGCTGCTGAGTGAAACACTTGTGACCCCAGCAATTCTGCAGTCAGCTGTTGCACTGGCAGCCCCAAAGATTCCTGTTTTATTGTGAAATGGTCACTGAGCAAAAAGTAAACCTGGCAAGGTCACAGTGCCTCGATGAAATCTAGACATCTGCTTTGCCTCTTATGCTGCAGCAGTCTTCACACTCTGCAGAATTCTAATTCTGTGGCTGAGGAGGAAAAGGCTGAGCAAAACCTTTTCTGTGTCTCAGCTCCTGGCTGCACTTTTCACTTCTAAATCCCACCCTAATGTACACTAATTAAAATGCATGCAAACCAAAATATTCACAAAAGTGTTACGTTTTATGGATCCTGTGCTTTGTTCACTACTGCACATTGCAAACATTTCTAGGTAGGGATTGAATTTCCCCTCCAGTAGCCCTGTTGCATGTGGGGCTTCCAGCAGCTTGTAGGCATAAGCCTTTTGTACTCATTATTGCTAATAAATTTTTAGTGATGAATCATAACCTTGAGATACCAATACTACATGAAGAGATAAGGTATAATTTACTTTGTGATAATAGCCTCCATTGTTTTTATCACTACTGCTGATTTAGATTCATTTGAGTGGATTTTTTAATCTACTGATTAAGATTATTATGAGTGGACAACTAAAATTCCAGGCAAGTAATAATTCAGTTTCTACATAAGGTAGTCTTTCTCACTGAACTGCCCACAGTCTGTGTTTTGTGACAAATACATGCGGTGACAGATAAAATGAAGTTCTTACAGAGGAGTTTGTCAAAGAAGTTCTTCAAATATGTTTCCACAAAAAGGGAAGGAAGCGGAGACTTTGCTGCAGGCGTTTGGAGTTCAGTAGCGTTGGGCAGGGGTCTGGAAGCACGGGGTCAGACCAGGACAGCAGCTCACGGGAATGCGGCTTTAGGAGCCCGCATCGCTGCTCCCGCGGCCCCGCCCGGAGGGCACGGAGAGCTCTGAGGGCTCTGCGGAGTCCGAGGGCTCTGAGAGCTCTGAGGGCTCCGGGGGTTCTGAGGGTTCTGCGGAGTCCGAGGGCTCCTCCTTCCCCTCAGGGCCTCCCCGGCCCGCCGGCAGGGGGCGCCTTCGCGGCGGGAGCGCGCTCGGCAGCCGGCGGCGGCCAATGGGCGGCGAGGGCGGGGCGGGGGCGTGGCCCCGGGGCCGCCTCCGCCGCGCTATAAAGCGTGGTACCGGGGGCTCCGCGCAGCGGGCGGGAAGCCGGGCAGGGGGTTTGGTGCTGTCGCCATGGGGAATACTGTGGCTAGAGAGGATTTCGAGTGGGTCTACACGGACCAGCCCCACGCCGACCGCCGCAAGGAGATCCTGGGTGAGGCGCCGCGGTGCCGCCGCTTTTTGCCGTGGCGGAGCGGGGGGGAAGCACACGGACACCCCACAAGATGGCCGCCCTTGGCGGGGGCCGGCGGGGCCCCCTCAGGCTCCCGGCGGGGCGGCCGGAGTCGGGCCGGGCCCGCGTACGTGGAGGCGAGAGCCGCCGCCTTGGCGGCGCTGGCGGGGGAGGGGAAGGGAAGGAGCAGGGGAAGGAGGCGGGGGGCCGAGCCCGAGGCGCGGGGCGGCGGCGGCCCGGGCTGCCATCCCGAGCGGCGGAGCGGGAGCCCGGGCTCCCCGGCGGCCCCGGGCCGCTCCCCTGCCCGCGGGACGGGCGATGAGGCGGTGTCGTGTCTGGGGCCGCTGTGCGCAGAGGTCACCGCGGCACCCGCGCCCGGGGTGGCGGATAACGGCGTCGAGCGCGGCGCTAGAACCGGGGCTGAGCCTTCTCGAGCCCGTCTGAATTACGGATGGGTTGTCGGCTCAGAGCCATTCCCTTCCTGAGAAGGCTGCATGTGGTACTGGTGCTTGCCATGTACGTGTCTAGTTGCTGAGCAACGTAAAAGTGCTAAAATGACTTGATTCCAAATGGTTCATTATAGCAGTAAATATCACAAGTGGAAAGGTCACGCGTTTTCATTACTTTTGCAGACAACTCCTAATTGGGACAAAAGGGAAAAAAAAAGCGTCATCTAATTGGGATAGTTGGCTGTGAGGAGGGCTTTGAAATAACTTCTTTTTAATTTAATTTTTTCCCATCTAGCTAAACATCCAGAGATAAAAGCATTGATGAAGCCAGACTACAACCTGATCTGGGTGGTTGTGCTGATGGTTCTGGCGCAGTTGACTGCATTCTATCTGGTTAAAGACTTGGACTGGAAATGGGTGGTCTTCTGGGCTTACGTTTTTGGAAGCTGTATTAGCCACTCCATGACTCTGGCTATTCACGAGATCTCCCACAACAGTGCCTTTGGCAACAGCAAAGCCATGTGGAATCGATGGTTTGGAATATTTGCCAACCTCCCTCTTGGTCTCCCCTACTCCATATCCTTCAAGAGATACCACATGGATCACCATCGTTACCTAGGCGGTGACGGCATCGATGTGGATATTCCCACCAACTTCGAAGGCTGGTTTTTCTGCACCCCGTTTAGGAAGTTCATATGGATTGTTCTTCAGCCTTTCTTCTATGCCATTAGACCTCTTTGCATCAATCCTAAACCCATTACTCGACTTGAAGTAATCAATTTATTGGCTCAGCTCATCTTTGATGTGGTGATATATTATTTATGGGGAGTCAAATCCATTTTCTACATGCTTGCTGGTTCAGTACTTGGTCTTGGGTTGCACCCAATTTCGGGACACTTCATAGCTGAACATTACATGTTTTTAAAAGGACATGAGACCTATTCCTACTATGGGCCACTTAATTTGCTCACTTTTAATGTTGGCTATCACAATGAACATCATGACTTCCCAAATATTCCTGGCAAGAGCCTTCCACTGGTAAGTTGACTTCTAAGGTTATTACTTTCTTAAATTAAGGCTTTCTTTAACAAGAAAAATCAGGCAGAATACTGACAGAAGAATGGAATTTGGGAGATGAAAAACAAAAAAATCCCCAAAATAGAAGCTGAGTGATGAAGGAGGTAATTATTCAGCATTTTAGTGGTACCCTGAACAAGCTTCCAGTTTGCTGCTGCTCAGTCCTCTTCCATAAAAGGAGAGGGGAGGGAACGCATGTCTTATGCTTTGCACTAACTTTAGCTTTCTGTAATTACAACCTGTCTTCTGAATTCTTGTTTGTAAGTATGCAGAGAACTAGTTAAGAGGTTGCAGACAACTCTGGAGATTTGTTATCTCTGTCATTGAAATGTTAAGGGCAGTATTGTAATGTGTGTGTATCCTTCAGTCTGTTCTATCAGGGACATCCTCTGATGGGGGAAAAGAAAGGGTTTGAGGTACTGTTAATGTTTGTTATACTGTTGACAAATGTTTAATTACTTCTCTACTCTGGAGCAGTTCAGTTTCTCTAGCAAGAGCCTTTGAACCCTAAATAAGTATCAGATGTACACTGGCAGTGTAGGACAGGCAGAATTAGGAGTTCTAAACCAGGACTTAGACCTATTATACCTGCATAAGTAGCAGAGGTGACGTTTCTCCTCACTTCAACCTTTGCTTCTTACAGGCAGGAGCTTCTGTCTCACTGTATCCGTGCTTCCCAATTGAAGCATGGGAACACAGGCTTTAGGGTTACATCTGAATCTTCAGTTTTTCATCAGACATTAAATTTGCAATTTGACAGCAGCTGTTGGTCTTACAGCTTTGTTATTGCCTTTGGCAATAGTGAGACCTTGTAAGATCATACCTCTGGTGAAGTCTAAACTTGATTGGTATTTCTGTTATCAGTGGTGGGACTGCAGCTGAAATAACTGCCAGCACTTTTAGCAGGGCAGGTAGATTATGCAATTGGTTTGTTAAGGCTTTGTGGTTTTCTTTTTGGTTTGGTTTGTGTTTTTTTGTTTTGTTTTGGGGGTTTTTTTTGTTTGTTTTTTTAAGATAGATGATTGCTTTTATTCATAGATTTAAATCTTTCAAATACAGCAAAAGTTGTGTTAACTCCCCTTTGATACTTGGGTGTGTGCTGTGAACCAGCATTTTACTTCTTGGACAGGTACTTTAGCTATAAGTAGGGCATGAATCTTTCCGAATATTTAATTCTAGGAGTAGATACCCAGTTCTGCTGCCGAACTCGTTTTCCACAGCTCTGATAAGAAAACAAAGCCTTCTTTTGGAACAGTGCAGTTAATTTGTTTGGATTGGACTCTGCTGTGCTGTGTGCTAAAGATCCCTAAGTACTCAACACTCGATTCCTCAGCACTGCTGAGAGTTACTACTGTTGAGTAAAAGTACCTTGCACTATCCTGTAGGTGTGATGATGGGTCAAAACAAGCTGTGCCTTCAAACCAGCCATGTAATACCTTGAATTTGTTGCTTATACAGATTGATACTGTTCTTCGGACTAAAGCTATGGAATTTTGTGAAAAATCCTTTTTGTTCCGTTCATGTTTTTAAGGCTTTAAGTGGTTGGCCCTAAATAGCACTATGGGCACCTAACTGAACCTGCTTTTGAGAGGTTTTTTAAACCTCTCAGTTTAAATAGTGGTCTAGTTAACTGAGAACAGTGTCTTTCGAAGCAGTTTCTCTTTGTTCTTTGATGTCCGTCTTCAGAAACAAATTATTCTCAGAAATAAAATGCCTTTTGTTTTCTGAGTAATGAGATTTGAAACTACATGTAAAAATAGCTGTGTTAAACAGCTCTTCCTAGAACTTAAAACATCCTTTTTACTGTTACTTGTGTATCTATGAGTCAGCACTGAAATGAGTCACACACTTTCAATAGCAACCAAACCACTTGCTTTGTGAGCTCCCATCATCCTGTAGGCAGCATGGTGAAGGGACTTAGGAGAGTTAGATGAGTTTGTTCTGGCCAGCTCCAAAAACTTCACAGGAGATTTACTTAATAACTAGGGAATTGCTTTTTCTTTCAAGGAATGTTCACATTGTGGCATAAATGGCATAAATTTTCTGTGGGATCTAACTTCTGGAATGAAACTTCCTGTGCTGTTACACGTTGAGGGTTGTAAATTTGTCACAACTGATGTTAATATAACCGGTAAATAAACCTCATATCTCTCCTTCAGGTGAAGAAAATAGCAGCTGAATACTATGACAACCTGCCCCAGTATAACTCTTGGATAAAAGTACTGTATGACTTCGTGATGGATGACACAATCAGCCCATATTCACGCATGAAAAGGCAATTAAAGGGTGAAGTGAAGCAAGATTAAACTTCTGGCAACCAAAAACCTTTGAAATGTCTGCTTGCTTTAAAGTGGCTGGTATAAAGGTTTCCTGCTCAAGCTGTTCACCTGTGTCCTGAATTAAGATGTACAGCAACATAGCAATGCATCCTTAAGGATTTTGTAGCAGGCTCCTACCAGCTATAACATTCCTCACAGCCCTCAGATTCATTGGTTTAATGTGTCTCTGTTTGCCTAAGGATCAGTGTTATATGTATAATGCAAAATCACTTTGTTACAGAATTTACTTTGGTAGGTGTTAAATCTATATAAAATGTCTGGCTCATAACAGTTTAAAAGTTCTCAATGTAGTATACTGCCCTCAACATGCTATTTAGATGGCTACTTTTAAAATGCTGTACTTATTTGTTAATTCTAAACAAACATGATTTGTTAACTTAAACATTCTGTTGAAAATGTTTCTGAACTGATGGTTGGAAGAACTAAATTTGCACAGAAATGTTCAGTCTGCTTTTGTTTAAATGTGTCATTTGAAGCAATGCTTTAAAGTTCCACCTCTTCTACTGAGAGTACCTTAAAGGAGCAATTTATGAGAATGAATCTGGTATCTTTGAGACGGCTTCTGTGACTTCTTTGTTTAAAAAAAAAAAAGGTGGGGAATTCAAAGGTATTGCCAATTCCAAGGGTCCCACCTACTTCCTGAGCTGCTTCTGTTGGCATGTAGTGTGAGCAGGTGGCATTTAGGTAACTTAATATATCTGATGTGGGTTTCATGTTGGAAAAATCTTGTTACAGAGTTTGGGGGTTTTCTGATCTTTGAAGAAAAAATTAGTACCATGTTACTATGGTTTCAAATATAAATATTTACACTCATTTGGAAATCTGCCTTTTATTGAAAAGTGAATGTATTGAAACAGATACTATTCTAGCAAACGAGTCTAGGTACAACCACTGACAATGCTACCTATTAGCACATTAGTCATTTGTGTACACAGAAAGGTTGTTAAATAACCTTGTTTGGTTTTTTCCCCCTAAACCTACAGTACCCTCCATAAATACTTGTCTTTCTTACATAGTAAAATGTGGTGAGAGGTGGCGATATCAAACTTCCTGCTAAGGAAATTTTTCATTGGGAACAGATAGACTTGCTGGGCAGTGAAGAACCTTTCCATACCTCAGCAGTAGGTTTGTCTTCTACCCTCTAATGCATTGATGATGGCTTTAAGCAGTCAAAACTGGCTACAAATCACCCTTAAATCTCAACTGGTGGCTCTGATTAATTTCATTAATCTCAAAGATGGAAGCTGAGGAAGATGGAAGTTGTAGCTGTTGTAACTGAATTTTAGATGCCCTAACTCCTATATTTTGGGGTGTTTGCTGTTTTTTTGTTTTGTTTTGTTTTGAAAGGGTGAGTGCCTGAAAAGATTGTATTGGTCCATCTTAACTCGGTCTCAACTGTGGTGCTGTTTTAATGTGTGTTTTGTTTAAGTGTGGGCCTTATCTGTGGCTAAGCAATAGAAGTGGTGTGGAAGTCTGCCAGCCACCTGCAGCGACTTCATTATGCCCATAACCTGTGAGGCAGCCAGTGTGTTGCTCAGGGTGGAGTGTAATGACAAAACAGAGTTCATCCAGTATTTTTATATGTAATTAAAAAGCAAAGATTAAAGTAATACTGGATGAATTTTTGATTGGTCCCCTCATGCTGAAGGACTTAAGCTTTAGAGAAATCTGGTATTTCTAAAGCAGATTTGAGACCTTTTTCTATTGAGTGGTGATAGTACTCAAAGGAAATCTGGCTTGGGTTGAAATACTTGCAAAGGGTTAAGAAGTTGCAAACCAGTTTCTTTTTAAGCCACTTAATATCACTCTTTGTTTCTTAAATTATCTTTGGTGTTGATGATTTATCATAGCTGGATGAAGGACGGAAAGTGTCTATAAAGTTTTATGGCTAAGAGATAAGGTTAAGAAATTCAGTTATCCTACATGAATATTTAAGATAAGGAGAGTTCAGAGCAAAAATTTTATAGTTAGTCTTAGTTACCTACTTCATGGAATTCCTGCTTTTAGACAGGGCTGAAGTCACCATCTTTCTTGTTTAAAATTGCAAGTATTGCTTTAAGGTGTTCTGACTATGATTTTCCATTCCAACTCAAATTATAAATACATTATTTTCACTTCAGGAGGTACTGAAAAGTGGAGAATTCTGAGGCAGGTATCTGTGCTTACCAAAGTCTTTCTGAAACAACTGCTACTGCCTACCTATGGGAGAACAATTTACTGTATTAGGTTAATCTGAGCCAGTGAGATTTAAGTTTAGATCTAAACAATGGTCTGATTCCTGCAATTCATTGGTAGCAACCCTTCTTAGGCACAAAATTCTTGTGTAATATATAAAAAGCCTTAGCAGCTGACATAAATAATAGGAACTGCCAAAAGCAGATTATTTCAAAGATATTATTCAGCATCGTTTCATCCCTAAAAAAGTTAGAAGCATTTCTGAACCCCTGGTAAAATAATTAGGACCAGTTGGCCCTACTTGACTTGATATATTCTAAATAAACAATGAATTTAAGTATGACTGGAGAAAGCATGGTGTTTACTCCAAAGGCATGACATAGAAATATGAAACACTAACATTTAAAAAAAAAAACAAACACATGAACCATCTAGTTATTGTTTTAAGGAATTAAATAATAGTTTTCATTAATACAATTAAAACCTATCTGGCAGAAAAGGGTTAGTATAATCTTTGAAACATTTTATCTGAAAGTTGGAAGGAGCTTTGATTCACTGGTGAAGAACAAATTAAACCTAAAGAGTATCAAGAACCCTGACAGTTAAACCTATTGTTTTTTCTAAATCTTTTCAGATGGAATGAGTTAACTTTGATGTTTCTACATGTGTTATTAGGGTTAGTTCCTTTCCGTTTGGAAAACATCTCCCATATGTGAAATCAGGAGTTTGGACTGTCACCCAAGTATTTTAGTTGCAGTTAAATTGTGCAGAGTTCTGAATCCCCTTCAGAGCTTTTAAAATCATCTGTAGTTTTCAGAATAAATTTCCTTGCATGGCTTGTAACACTCCCTGCCCCCAATTATCTGGAGCTGCTTAAGTGAAGTAAGTAATGCATCCTGGAATCTGATTGTACTAGGCATTAGTTTTCCCACAGGACAGGCGTGGGTATACTCTTTCAGAACAGCCCTTGCCTCTGGCATTCCTGATTTGCTGTTGAACCTGTCTGCTTCCCAACATTAACGTGCTAAATGGGAGCATCTGTCTGGTTGCAGAGCTCCGTGTTTCAGCCCAGGGCAGGGTTTCCTCCCTGGAACCAGAGGCCAGTTGAAGCAGTTGAGACTTCCAGTTTTTTGTCTGGGAACTCCTCTGGTGAACTCATTAAGTGAGCACACAAGACAAAGGTCTCCGGGTGCTGAGATGTGGATCTGTTCGTGGTAAGTGGCCACTGTCAGATACTGAGGTCATGGCCCACCTCTGCCTCCATGACATTCATTCCTTCTGTCAGATGAAGTGGCATGCCACTGCTCATTCCTTATTTAATGATGAGGTTCAACAGGTGATAACATCAATGCTGCAGACTGCAGGCTGCCCTACTCCTGTTGGACTAAGAGGAGGAAAGTGACTTTGAAGCAGCAACCTTGTGTAAGTAGTTTGGCACAGCTTTTGGAAACTGTACTCTGTAATTTGGAAGTCTCAAAAGACTTAGAGCAAAGCAAGTTCTGCTGTTGAGCTTGCACATTGCAAGGCACAGGAGCCACATTGCTTCTGTAAGGTCCTAGGAAAACAATCTGATAAATGTGTGTGTCTTCATCATGTGGATCTGCCTTTAGCACAGCAACCTGCAAGTCCATGCAGCTGTGTTTTCTCTAGCAAATCATCTATTTCACAATCAAACCTGAAGTGAGATACAGGACTTTAGTCAGGACAAAGGTGTGGAAAGTTTCCTATTGAGTCTAGAATGAAGACAGCATTTTTCTTTTTTTGACAGTCCTCTGCACTGCCTCTGCCCCCATCCATGTTTAAGTTAGCATCTACTATGCCCTGGGACAGGCTCATTCTTGTGGTTTTGATATCTTGCTAGCCTCAGGAAAAGGGAGGGGAGAATGGCGTGATGAACAATTTCTTGATCTTGTCACAACAGAAACAAGATGACTGGAGGCAAAACCTTGAGGCATGTCTGCTAGGAGGGGCAGCAGCTGCATATGCAGAACAAAGTATTTGTCTCTTTTGGGTGAAAAGGCTCGTTCCTTAAAGCAGTTCCCATTTTCTATGTACAAAGGATTTTTTCTGTACAAAGGATCATTGTATTTTTAGTGATACATACTATAGCCTAAGCAGAATTTCCCACAAGGACAGTGTGGGTGAAACACTTGCATGTGAGCAGGCAGATGGAATTCAGCTGCCTACCCTTGCCTGCTCCTTGCTGCACGTGGAGCCCAGACAAGGTGACCAGACACTTGACTGACTTTGCACCTTAACTTCAGATTTTCTTGTGTATTCAAACGCTCCTGCATCCCACTTCCTCTACCATCCATTATGAAGAATAAGCATGAGACACCTTGAATAATAAACATGTTTTGTGCTGGCACTCTTGACAAGACTGTAGTGCTATTACTACTCCTTGATAGCATTTCCTCCCTTATCTTGCCTTGCAAGTCTTACTTCACTTTCTTGCTCCATACATCCACAGGAATATCATCATAAAAGGAAAGGAAAATTCTTAGGTGGATATGCCAGAACTTGAGGATTCCACTCCTGCCTGAGCTCATCATTTGCAGCTGTCTTCAAGTACAGTAGCAGGAATCTTCTCTGTATATCCATAAAGAAATCACTTGTTCTTTTCATTGGTCTGCTCAGCCACTCAAGTGAATTGAGTGTATCATTATTATACTGTTGTAGTATTATAAGCTGAGACTGAGAGAACTGTGTTTGTGCAGTCTTGAGCAAACAAAGCTTAGGGAGAGAACTTATCACCGTGTTCCAGGGGTGGTTACAAAGAAGATGAGGGACATTCCCTTTTTACAAGAGTGACATGGAAAAGATAAGGGGTAAGGGGTGCTTCCACTTGGAAATGAGGAAAACTATTCCACTAGTTGATTGTTCTCACTGTGAGCAATCTCCCCAGGGAAGTGGTGGATTCCCCAATGTCTTACACTTGTAAGATTTAGCTGTGCAGGGTTGAACCAGATGATCATTGGTTTCCTTCCAACCCGGTATTGAAAATGATGGTGCTTACCTTGGATTTCTGAGAATCATAGCTGAAGTTTCAAGCATGATTTACAATTAAAAGCAGGCACATCATCATCTTCATCTGCTTTATATACAGGGACTTAATTTGTTAGGCTTATGAGTCAGAATTTGAGTCACTGAGGCTCCAGCTTCCTTAGGACAGGGAGGGAATGTCATCCCATGTTGAGCAAAAATCCTGGTAAGAACGACACCATGAGCATCAATATTTTGTAAATGCAAGTCTGTGGTAAGTTATATGTGATAACCTTCAACATGGACCTTCAGGTAAAAAGGTGCAGCAGGATTTCTTGTGAGAATTTAAGATGTAAGGTACTATTCTCTATCAAGGTCACTCTTAAAGTTAGATCTGGTTGTTCAGGGTATTTGTTTAAATGAATTCAAGTAGGAGATTAGATGATCTCACTCTTACATGACTAAATAGGTAGTGGGGATGCTTACAGATTAGATGTTGATTACAAAAACTATTTAATGGGTTTTTTTTCCTGAAGGCTTGTAGGTTGTAGGCTCTGTCACCTTACAGTGTTTTGTCTTAATCTGGATACTTCTTGTTATTGAAGATTTATGTATTTAAGAAAAATAATTAAGAACCAGCTTGTTAGTTCCTATTAACTCAAATGTTTCCTAGGTTGAATCATAGTATCATAGCACTTCTCCAATTTCCATACTTTACTCTCCTAGGTAACCCTCCCAGCTTGCCTTCTGTGGGCAGTTTATTTTGGTGAGGTGGAAGGAAGCTGTGAGCAGCTCTTAGAACCTGTGCTGTCACAATCATGTGTCACTGTACTTGGAAAATGCATGATTAATGGTGTGATAACATCCAGTGCAGCACTTTCCCAGCCTACTTTCCAGCTCTGTCCTCTCAGTGCTTCTTTCAGTGTCCTTGTTCTGGAAAACAGCAATTTTCTCTGATGATTGAAAACAGCTATTTGAGCAGTGTAAACACTTGGAAGGGTTAGCCTGTGCCTCAGACATTTCTGATTCAGGGCACCACATAGATGAGAATACTATTAGCTTTTTAGCACTAAAAGCATTCATTTGGAAAATGCAAATGGTTATAAAAAGGAAGCATGTATCTTTTATTCTGGAGACAGTTAAATTAAGGATGCTTTAGAGCAGTAGGTTGTGATGACCTTTTTTCCAGGTGCAGTATAAAAAAATTGAGAGATGGATTTAGTAGAGCTTCTTTCCAACCTGGCTCTTGAAAGCAGGCACAGGAACAGCAGAACTCTTCACCAGTGTAAGGTAGTCTCTTTTGGGAATTGTCCAAATGTATCACCTGCACAGTGACTGATGCAGTTCTTCATACATTATTTGATCCTAAGTGCCAAGAGAAGAGGAAAAGTACCTCAGACCGTGGTAAAAAAATTGCACAGTATTTTTAAAATATTTAGGCAAGTGAAACAAACCAGCTCTATGAGTCACTGGCTGCATTTTAAAACATTTACAAAAAAAGAACCTAAATAAAGCAAATTCCCACTATCTTGGCTCATAAATGGGAGTCTCCAGGGAGTGTCACCAACTGAGAAGGCACTGCCATCTTTATCACAGGAGCAGGTGAATTGACACTTTCCTCCCCATCTAGTTCTGCACAATGAACAGACAAGATCATCCTTTGCTAGTCTAACTTAACTGTTCCTTAACCCTTTTCACTGGTTACTCAAAATGAGAGTTTTGAGGAACAGAATACTTCCACTGAAATAACTGGCTTCAGAAGGTGATGCCTGTCCACAGCTTTAAGAATTGGTTTTGTTTATCTTGAGTCAACCAATTAAACCAAACAGAGATGGGTATGGGGTAGGAGAGGGAGATGCACGACATCCATAAGATGCAGCTTTTTTAGCCTTTTTTTCCAGTTTTCCAGTATTCATAGCAAGATCTGTAGAGTTTTTGTCAGACTGGATTTACCTAGCAGATAGGAAGTAGCAGCTGGAAACGGGAGATAAGTATCTTGTACTGCAATAGATATTTCAAAATACCTAACTGAAAAGTCTTCAGATGAATATAATTGAAATATAGGGCTCTCAGACACATGGTACTTAAGCTGCCTTTGAGATGCAGAATAACATTTCTGGTTAACCAGAAGGAATATGTTCTAATACTTAACAGTCATTGCCATGTTAGAGATGTTTTACATTTCTGTGGTTGGTTGCTTAGTGATTAGCAAAGGGAAAACAACAACCAACATCATATTTAAAGGTTCTTGGAGCCACAGATCACTTTTACATTTTATGAACGGTCACTGACCATCAAAATACAGTAATAATGAAAGGAAATAGTTTACAAAGCTCTCTGGCTAGTGTTACATATGAATACATTAATGTATTCTGGCTGCAGTACACTCTTGCCAACACATGGAGACCTTAGACACAAGCTCTGCAATAACAGCAATTCCTATATATTAACTTCATAATTATAGTAATTAAGATGATTGAACAGCTTTCCTTTCAGTCATTAACATTTACAACAAACTTCCTTAACAAATCCAAGTAATGAAAAGAGTGATAGGGAATAACTAAGATAATGAAGTGTGCTTTATGTCCCATCTCAAATTTACATTTCTTGAACATCAGCAGAAAGGGCGGAGCATCTTTGTGTGTCATCATCGGGGGGAGGAAGGGTTGTGGCAGGATCTGGTGCACTCTGAAGGCCTGGACTTCTAACTGAAAACTGAGCAGACATAAGAGCTTAGTGCCAGGTTAATAATCAGTCTGGGAATGTCAGTGAAGTCCAAGGCACCACACTAAAAAATAACCTTGATATCTTGGTAAGCCATCTACATGCAGTGCATCATCAGCAGCTGAAAAGGGAGGCTTTAATTTCTGACCTTAGGACAAACATCAGGTTTGTTTGATGCAGAAACAGGTAGTGTCAGTTTGAAATCCATTTAAGTATGCTGCAACCTTAACCATTCCCACCAGTCTCCAGCATCAGAAGAGTGTCCTTCCCAAGGGAATAATGAGCCTTACATACTGGAGTATTATCTTACCTGCTTGGACACTGAAGACTTCACTTTCCTAAAAGCTTCTTCAAAGTGTTTACGAGAAATCCTGATTTCTCCTTAAAGAACAAAGCATAATAAATTACTAAAACTGCAGACAAGTGACACTCAAATGACTGTTGTCCGTATTTCAAGGCAGCAGTCATGAAACTTAACTAACTGAATTCCCTTAACCTTTCTGGAAGTGAATCCCTCCAATTCTGCTGATTCCAGTTCTGGACTTTTTTTTTAACATAAATTCAATATTAAACTTCCCTGTTATTAAGAAGTACCTAGAAAACATTTTGCTATCATTACAATTCTACTCAATTTCTAAATAATTGGCTTCATATCATTGCCTTCTCTTGCATTACCCAGAAGTGATGAAAGCTTTCACTGCTACAACTCCTGTGTTTAAGTTTATGCAAATTGCCTTTTTGACCTTAATGCAGCTATCCACAGTAATTACTCCTAATAATAACCTTTTGAACAGGTTTTCTTAGTATGTTAAAACATAAGCATACCTCAAATAAATGATGGATTCCTCTGCTGTCACAAGCAAGTACCTTGTTTAATCTGGATTTGAGAATCCCAGGATGCCACTACACAAAGATTCATTACCAGCTAACCCTGTGCACAGGTATCAGACAGGACAGAAATACAAACTAGTCTTGTTTGGTGCATTCTTTTCATCTCTTTCATTAGGATGATTACCGCTTTTATTTCCAGCTCTGCCACATGAAATGGGATGTCCCAACATGAAAAAGCTCCTAACATTAATATATTTTAAGTCTGAGTTGAATAAAAATCTTCTGCTGATACAATAAAAGACTAAACAGAAAGTGGAAGGTACTAAATTAAAAATGAAGTATACTTTGAGGTATTAAGCAGAAGAGCAAATGGCCTACAGTTATTATTACCTGTGTTAAAGGTAAAGATGAAGGTTAATGTTCACAGAACTAAACATACCACCTTCTCTGGAGCTCATGTTCAACATTCCTATTACCAGATAAAGTTACACCTGGAAAATTTGAAGGTGCAAGTTTAAAATATCAGGAAGTTAACCTATTTCCCAAAGGAAATGCTATTTACAGGAAGAAAAAGGGTCAACTTGGGACTTTCTCAGAAGACAGATTACTTTTAGACTGAGTCATTAAAACTCCATAAAACAATAAAATGAAGCTACGAGAATTTAATTTTGCTTTCATTTTTGTTTTAAAGCATGTAATTTTTAATCAAACTGTGACAATGCTATAGGGAGGGAGAAAATCTCTCATTGCAATTAAGTTAGACTACTTCATGCTTATTATGTGATAAAAGCTTGCCCAAAGCTTGATCGTGTAGTCAATGTAGCTGTGAGTAACTTAGACCTCGGCTACTTGCATTAACATGCTTTGCCTCGACTTCTGATGGCAAAAAATTTTAGTCTGAATAAGTAGGTACAAATATTTTATTGTTTAAAACAATTTATATTGTTAAATTAAAATATGTAAATGTATCAATAGGTATAATCTTTAAAAGATATGACAATGTACTGAAAACTGTAAATATGAAATTGGTGTTTTCCTGCTTACACAGATGAGTGAGGGATAGGTGGCTCCTATCAAACAAGGACCAGATCTTGCTTTTCAAATTCGACTGCAAAGATGTAAAACTGTATTCTCACTTGTTAAACCACACTTGCTCTTAACTGCTCCAACAAGAAGTCTCATAGATTCTCTGCTTAGGATCAGCCTTACAGACTGCAGGTGATATGGGACCACTGGCTATCTTTTATAAAAATGCACAAAAATGGTCATAGTTTTGAAGGTCTGTATTTGTCACTGCAGCTGGAATAGGAGTAAGAATCTCTCCTATTATCTCTCATACCCTGTACATTCTGTGTAACTAGATCTGTTCGAAATAAATATACAAGATTCAGGCAAACAGGTGAGCTAAGATGTCAAGGGGAAGCAGTCACCAGGAGCACATGGTATTTCAAAGTTTCTGAGGAACTTGACTGAGAAGTTGCAAAACTGCTGCAGTAGGGTGGGTCTCTCTCTGGCAGTGGTGCTGAAACCACTTTTATGCACCATCTTCACTGGTTTGGAAAATGGAGGCAGAAGTGGAACTCCAAGTTTGCAAATGACAGTGAACCTTTCTGGGCAGTCAGTGCTGGGCCAATGGTGAGGAAATACAGGAGTACTTCATAAGAGTGGAAATCCGGCAATTTTTAGAAATTTCCCCTTCAGACTTCTGTATCTGCCAATTCTCAGACCATAGTGACTAACATGATCAGCTTGCCTAAGCCTGTTCTGGTTGGCAGTAGAATTTCTGAATTCTCCTAAGAAATATCACAAAAAGGATACCTTTCCATTTCACTTTCTAAAAGTACCTTCAAGCAAACCACTGCTGAGGATTAAAAAAGCCACACCCCTGAATTTATTCCAGAGGGAAAATATCAGGTATAACAAGAAGTTGCAACAGTTTCTCCAGAATAGAAAGGAGCAGCCCTGATTCCAAAGGATTGACTGAGGAGGACACTCAGCACACATCCACAGCCAAACAGAGTGTGGGAGGGGAAGCAGCTGAGCATGGCTTGCTGAAAACTGAAGGAAGAACATCCCCAGTCTTATCTTGAAGATAAAAATTAACAAGGTCTCAAATCAGAAACCACCTCACATGTTCTCACACCAATCAGGGCTGACATCTTGGAAACCCAAGGACAGTCCAAGCAAACAGCTGCTATAAACACACAAATCAAGCTGCATATACATTATGGACTTGCTGGCTGCCTACACATTCACACAGTCAGTGCTTTGGCTGCAATCCTACCAGTGAAGGCTGAATTCAAGGGATGAACAGCTTTGAATAAAGCCTGATGTATTCTGAACCATTATAGAAATGACCAGGATAAACTCAGATATTTCTACCCCAAATCAAGAGTTTTATCCAGCTACAGGAAGAAAAATGAGTAATCAAGTCATACAACAGGGAAGGTTCTTATAGCTCAGGGTTTTTTCCTCCTCTAGTTGAACATGCTTGTTGTCTCAGAACAGGGAATACAAACACTGTGCTCTGTTAACCTACTATTGCTAAAAACCAGACAAGACTGGATAGGTACTAGATCAAAAAGAATCATTTAAACCATTAAAATACCAGTGTTGCTCTTAGAAATCAGGGGCATAATGAAAGCCTATGATATTTTCCAAGGGCATAATCTGAAAAGTCCCAATTCCATCTTAGCTTTGCATTTTGACTTAAGGGTAAAATAACAAACAAAATACCGGGCAAAAATCTAAACAGACAGACATTTTATATAAAAGTTGCAATCTATAATTTAAAAAACCCCAGGAAAATACAGCTTAAACCAGCAGTTCAGACAGATAATGAAAGGGCAGAGATTATACTTGAATCAATTTATAGCTCCCTGTTAAAGTTCTGGCAAGAAGCACTGATGAGCTAAGCACCAAAGATCAAAAGTGACACTGAGATTTTCCCAACTCCATCAGTGCTGGATGTACGTGTTCAGTTACACAACACAGCTGGGTGCCAAAGGTAGGAAATGAGAGAATGTGCACTTTACAGCCCTCCTCCAAACATGTCAGCATAATTAGTCTTTGGTAGTGATAAGGAAAATTGGCAAAGGGGTATTTAGTCTATAAAATAATCAGTTTACATAACCATTTAACAGCAACTTTTCTTTAACGTTGCAACCTTCAATTCTTTAAAAATAAGGATTATACTGACTTCTAGCACAACTTTTTCCTGTACCCTCCCATGTCTCCCCTTATGTGACTTAATTTTTGTTTCACTCAGAAGTCAATCAGTGATGTAGAGCTTTCACAGCCTTATGCTTGTCTTTAACCACTTTACTTTCTATTCCATTTATCAGTCACTGTTAGCTAAGATTTTCTTTTTAAAGCTTTCTTACCTTTCTTGCTTTGAGTATTCTGCAGGGCCATTTCCTGTCTCAAGGCACAAATGGAAGCCTCACGCACGAGAGCTGAAAGGTCTGCCCCTCTAGGGATACAAACAGCAGGTTATTTGGGGATAAATTTCTCTTACTGATGGCATATAGAAAGACAAGACACTAAAAATGACATTAAAATTTGGCTGTGCTGTCACAAAGTTTCATCTTAAGAACACTGGAAAGAGACCTGATGATTACACAGTCTGCAACCTCCATTACAAAGTGATGCCCTTCAGATTTTAGCCACAAATTGGGATCAAATTAATGAGAAACATGAAAAGATGCAAAACCCCTATTCAGCATTTTTGAAAATGCCAAAAGGTTAATTAATTCTGTGCCACTTCTCGGGAACATAACTTCTTTTTTTATAAATCTTAGGAAAGATTCAAATGAAATCCCTCACCATTACAAAAAGGAGTTGCTCAAAGCTGCATCAATAGTGAAGTTAACACGCTCTTAAAATAACAGTATGCACAAAACATGGTCAGATCAGTTTAAGTATATCTTTCCAGTTTCCTGGAACTGGAACAGTTGGAACTTTTCTCAAGTCTTTCAGCTGGTGAAAATCATAGAACCAAAAAGTTTTTCAAAATTAACTGCCCATGCTTCACTTGGAGGTACCAGGCATGAAGTAATTAAAAATCAAAAATTAAACCCATCCAGATAAAAGAAAAACCTCAAACAAACCAAAACCAGATACATCAAAACTCTCAACAAAAACCCAAACACATGCACACAGACACAAAACCCCCAAACTCAAAATACAGATAAACCCAAGCATCAAAAAACCCACGAACAAAAAACTCACAAAAACTCCACAACAAAAAAAACAAACCAAACCCCCCACACACCGATCAAAAAAACCACTATACTATAAACCAGTGAGTCAAAGGTGTAGAAAGAAAAACTGCTCATCTATTCCAAGTAATATTGTGGCAAGCAGCCTGTCATAAACTTTATCTTTTGTGAACTCCATACAAACATTGAGTATTACTAAATTATTGAATAGCTTAAAGCTTTGTTTTATGGACCATAACTGCAAATTATTCTGACAGGTATGGCCATCAGGCTTTCCCTAAAGCCACACCTTGCTATTCCCAAAGCACAAGCTGAAATGGGCCGTCATTACTTTGTCAGATTGCTCTCAGCTCTGTGACAGAACAAGCTGGTTATGGCTGTTTAACCAATTTGTTTTCATCACCACTTGTATGGGCACACAACTTAAAGAGGGCTCTTTGGTCCTCAGATGATGCAAGAATTATAAAATAAAACTAAAGAAAACCAAAAGGCCTCCACTGTTCTGCATTTGCAACGTGAAGACTTTTCCAGATGAAGAAGACTTTAGCATCCATATATTCCTACCAACTTCATGGAAAAAAGCCTGAGGGAAAGTAAAGAAAAATACCCTAAGGGAAAAGGTTTATAAAGTTAAGAAACCCTCTTAATAATACCAGCAAAACACAGCTGATCATGCATCAAAGACTGCTGGCACAGCACATTAAGATTGAAAGTCAAAACTAGAAGATACTCACGTGAAACAATCACAGTGCTGACTGTAAGCAATTTCCTCCAGGCTCACATCACTCTCTAGGGGAGGCCGGGTGCCATCCTAAAGGAGTTGAGGTAAGAAAATGAGAAGGTAAGAAAACATTTTTTTTAATACATCTGCCATCCCTGACGTGATTAAGTTTTTTTTAATGAGGAATCATATAGGGGTCCTACAAGTTTCCTGCAATATCCACAAATACAAATATTTTAAATCTCAAACTAGCAAGAAGGATAATCAGCCTTAAAATCATTAAATTAGAAAATATTAAACAATGTTAAATTTTAGCTTGCCACCCACAGATTAGATTTTCTTTCAAGAAATGATGGCCAGCCTGCCCAAGGGTATTGTAACACCAACACTATTCCATATGTGGGCTTATTTTTAAGAATAGTTGGTTGTTTCAGCAGCTTTGTTTAGCTGAACTTCCTCTAGTTTTACTGTGTGTTGAAATCAAACAGCTTAGCAATAGGCACATCAGTTTAGTCTTATCACCTTTAAGACTAAATTGTGTACCTTCTATATTCTGGATATAGATTTTCAAACTTAGAAGTTTTCCATTTAGATTTCAAAGGAGTTTAGATATACTGTAGATTTTTTAAAATATATATATACTGTAGATACACTCTTCCATATTATTACTGCTTCCTCCACAAAGATCCCAGAAGTGGTTTCTTTTGTTATTGTTATTGTTTTTGCATCTCCAGACAGCAAAGGTCTTAAATGACATAAATGGTCAACAAACTAGCCAACAAAATTTCCAAACACTGTAAGCTTGGAGATTCTCCTGTTATCCTTAGACAACAATAAAGTATTATCATGATAGTACAGAGATTCAAGATGTGTCTTTGATCAAACAGTATCCGAGTTTTAACAGGAAAGAACACTTATGATACAATGATAAATTTCGACAGAAATGCTCAAATTCACATAGTTATTTTCTGACTCCTTTAGAGGAACTAATATATTGCATACCTACAATACCTTCAAGAGAAAAAAATACAGTATGTAGTAGCTGGCAAGTTAAAACACTTGAATACTTAACAGACAGTGGGACAGTCAAGGACTAGGCAGAGTAAGGAAGCAATCTTGAATAAATCTTTTATCAGTCAGAGGGAAAAAATCCGGAATAACACAGCAACAAAAAGATAAAGGAGTAGCCTGATTTGGAAACATCCAGAAAGGAGAGACTTTAACCTGGAAACGAGGAAGCTTCATACAATTTCACATGGGATACTTTAGTAATTCTTATAGGAAATTGCAAGCCAGAGAGGCAACTCCTCTGCTAAAAAGAAATGTTTTACCAATTGCTTTGTGGAGCAAATACGTTGGACATTTTTTGCTCTCCCTGCTCTGGTGCCAAGCTCTGTGCAGCAGAGGAGCTTGATGGAGCTTGCAGGAATGTTTAAGTACAGTAGTAACTGAAACATGTGAAGACAGGCTTCTCTTGCATAATAGTCATAATTGGGAATGACTGATTGGTACAAGTTAACTGAAATAAAAGTCTTTCATAACAAAGTTGCAACCTACATTTAGGCTGTCTGTCTTCCTAACAACCTGTTTCTCCCCCAAGTCCCTTTTCTACCCCTCATGCCTTTCTAAGCATCCATGTTCTCATTCAGCAATGACTGTGTTTCCACATGTTGTGCATGTACTTGTTGGAGATTTTTGGGAATGCATGCCATCATTCAGAAGCCACTCACATCTGCACCAAATATTTTGTTTTCTCTGCCCTTGAGCAAATGTGTTCTCAATGGATGAAATCTAACAAAAACTAAAGTACTTAAATTAATTTAACACATTTCCCCCTCTTCCTAGTCCATGTTCTTCTTTCAGATAACTCCTAAACATCTTTAAGATTTAACTCCTCATTCACCACAAGGATTACCATAAGCAACATGATAACTAGTGACAGGATCCACAGAAATCATGCTGATAAACACTGTGCAATGTATTCCTCTGTCAAGAAGGCCCATAAGCAGATAAGGTCACATCAAAGCTGATTTGTCAGCAGAAGACAAAAATGTTTTGGCAGTGGGATAATAACAGGGTTACCACATCCCATTGCCACTCCTCTTGGTATTATCCCAAGAGGAAGATAGGACTGTGAGCACAAAGATTCCCACAAGAAGGGAGCAAGGACACTTTTCAAAGACCTCACCCAAGATTTACAGCAGTAAACACAATTCTGCACTTGGTTCCTGACAGGAAACTGCAAACAGTTCTCCCTATCAACCAGCTGGTCATTGACAGACAAGAGGAAGCTCAAAGATAGTAAGGACTCATTACAGTTCCTTGTCCCCAGTGTTGCCCATGAGTGATCCTGCCCTTGCCAGGTGGGTTTGTGTATCTTGGTAGCTACATGTGGCTGAGAGTATGAGCAAGGGAAACCTGAGAGTGAGAGAAAGGGAGCAAAGCACCAAGCTCTGCTGCACTATTCCCCTACACCCCTAATTACCTTTAAAAATAAATTTGGTTAAATATAAACCATGATTCCTTACAGTATCCACAGATGTTACACTCAGTTCCTCTCAACATCTCATGAAGAATATTAAGAACAGGGTTGTAAAAAGTATTAACTGAACTATTTCTGTAAAACTTAGAAACAACAAATTGGTCTACTGCAAATAGCAAATGGGGGAGTATCTAATCTATTTTCATCCATGAAGCAATGTGCAGAAGAAATGAAGGAAAGTCTAGCATCTTCTCATAATGCTATCTTTCCTCTATAGTAAAGACTTTGTCTCCTTAGCAGCTCAGAAAAAGGTCTGACAGAACACTTGGCCTTAACAATCAGTGTTGATCTACTGGAAAAAAAGTAGGAGATATCCAAGTAATTCATAATGCTTTTTATGTTCTTTCTTAAGGCCTTGATTCCTGCTGTGCCACACCTGGAGAAACACCCACACAGAACTCTATAATCCAAATCTCTGAAGTGGCAGATTATGCTGTCCACCATAGGGAGGACCTACGAAGGCACAGATTTTACATTTTCACATTTACTTTGACCTACAATCTCGATCATCACAAGCTTCTTTTAATACTAAAGCCAATTAGATGTCACAACTACTGTTGAGCAAATGCAGATGAAGCTTGTGAATCATTCTGCTGAATGTCTGGAACCCCCCAAAAAAAGCTTACAAAACACTTCTAGGCCCATTACTCACTCAGATAGGAATCTTCTAATTAAATCTGTTCAAACTGTGACTAAAAACGGCAGCAACTTCCATGCTTAACAGGTTTGCTTTACTCAAGATTCATCAGCCCTTTCCAGTCCCAGAGCAAATTTAACAGCAGATGAGTTGATGACCTCATGGAATAGTTGAAAGTGTTTCATGAGACAGGATCCTACAATTTACATGTTACATTCTTTGTAACATGTAATTTGTTTTACATCGCTCCACCAAGCTTCAAGATTAAGGATGTATTTCGAAATACTCACTTTGGTGATGGTCTTTAAAATAGCAAGTCGATCTTCAGGTGGTGGCAAGCCCACATAGAGTGTTTTATCCAGCCTACCAGGACGCAGGATAGCTGGGTCAATGATATCTTAGGGAGGGGAAAAATAGAAAAGAATTAATACAGAAATGAGATGCACCCTTAGGAACATCTGCACATGAGAAGGAATACATGTACCAAGACTCAAAGAAGCATTTGTGCCGTGACTGAAAGTCTGGGCATTAAAGGAGCTGATTGAAAAAGTTTCATTTTTGTCAACAAGTCTCTAACACCCAGTACAATTAAGCCACATCTGATAAATGATGACTCATAAATACCAGTTTCATCTCTTCAGATAAGAAGACAACTCTACATTTGGCAATACAGAATTAGAACATTCTTGCTGGGGAATTCCACATTAATTATTAGCAGTTTGTTCTACTGGAAGGAACTCTACCCAAAGGGACAATGATAAGTCAAGCATAACAAACACACAGGGCCAATCACAACCATCCATATGCAAACTTACTTTCATTGGTCATTTGCATTTCTACTGCATAATGGTCACCTGAACAGTAAAACAGGAAACCCAGGAAAATACCAAAGATAGCTGCAAAGTAGAAAATTTGGTTCCCAGGGAGAGCTACAGACTCCGAATTTATTATGTGTGGAGAAGTAGGAAAGCAAAAATTATCACAAATGTTTCTAGAAAACCATTTCAAGATTAAGTGTAACAGAAATGTGTAGCTGCCTGTCAGTCCCACAGGCTTCAACACCGAATGTACACAAAGTAAGTCAGGATATGAATACTGGCTATTGGTATAGCAAGAGATACAGGCAGGGCATATAACCTGGAAAAGGCCTCAATTCCTGTCTGTATTTCAGCACAAACTGTCTGCATGATGTTTATCAATGCTTCTTGATGTCCTATTTCCCCATCTACCAAAACTCAATAATGGTATCAAAGGCTCTGTTTCACTAAGGAGTTCTGTGGAGTCACCATCCCTGGAGGTACTAGAAAGACCTGTAGTTGTGGGTTAACTGATGGACTCCATGATCTCTGAGGTCTTTTCCAACCTAAATGATTCTATGACTCTCTGATATCCTACATACCACAGTAATGTGAGCAGCAGTCACAGAAGCACTCACAGAAGATATTAAGAAATCTATACTTTTACTATAACAGACTATTTTGAAGTACAGAAATTACATGAATGTGTGAGGTAGCTACTGCAAGAACCTCTCCCAAAAGTGACAGTTGATAGTTCCATCTAAGTCTAAAGCTGGAAATTATCAAGCCTCCCAATGGAGCTGCCAACACCCTGCATTGGCTCTGCCCTCCTGACAAAACAGAGCTGACAAACTACTGCATTCCTGTACATTAAATGTGAAGGACTGGGTAAAGTGAAGCTGCTAATCTTTACTGTACAGATGTTTTAAAGAAAACAGACACCACCCAAGCCCTAAAGCAGCAGCAGGGAAATAAAACTATTGCTTTTTGCAAACGAAAATGTTTGCTCTGTTAACACTTGAACTACCTGATCCTACCACAGTATGGTCTTGCTCCACTTTTTAAGGATGCTCATGGTTTTGTTCAAGTTGCTCTCTCAGTTACGCTTAAAGGACAACTCTATTATCTTTTTCTTGGACAAAACCATTTTTTTTTCCCTAGGATGCAACAGTCATGGGCAGAAGCATCTATGGAAGAAAAATTAGCTACTGTAAATGTGATGAGAATGGTTGGGGGGAAAAAAAGAAAGGAATGACTTGTTGTATTAATTTAATCTAGACCAGATGAAACAAGGGTTAAATAGAATCCCTGCTCTGGCAGGCACAGACAAAAATATTTTAGTTATACATCTGTGCATCGTTCCAGATGTCATTTTGTCTTGCTTTTGACATAAGTGTGCTTTCCTGTTTCTGTGTTTCTTGTCACATTATTAATAGATGACAAAGTTCACTCAAAGGATCTGTTACAAACACCAAAACAAATATTCTTAATAGGGCCTGCATTACAACACCGGGCATTTGCTGATTTCCCCACTCTAACATTCCAAAAATAAAGTATTAAATAATATTTTAAAATATTAAGCTTGCTATGAAAAATACTGTTTTCCATTTTGCACGCTGAGAACACGGTACTTGCTATTTGTCCAACAATATGAAGACAGCAATGTGGTCTGAAGTTGGATTCATCTTTTTGTATGTAAATGATCACACTGCCTCCATTCAAAAAGTTACCACAACTGACAGAACTAGATAAGCTGCAGTAATGCTGGTTTACAGCAAGAAGACCACACCAAAATGTGAAACACAGATCTACACTCCCCACCTCCTTATGAATTAACTCATTTCATTCTTCTGGTTCAGACCTGGGCCTGAAGTTCTTGAAAACTCAGGTCACATAACCCAGAAAATTAGTATGTACTCGTTGGACAAACTTACTCATTTAGATGCTCTTCATATCCATTTAAAAGAACTGAGTAAGGTACCCCCTTAAAGAATTTCAAAGCATTCCACCCTGGTAAATTGTTACACTCTCTCATATCTATTATCTTAAAACTTACCTAAACAGAAGAGAGTCAACCCATTTTAGATACATTTACCATTTTACTGAAATTAAGGTAGTTATTGCAGATACCTCTTTCAAAGCCTATTATTATCCCTCAAGCTGGAAGAAAAGTGAAGCATGGAAATGTGACAAAACACAGCACTCCTTTTCCAAGCAGTTGTCTCACAGATAGAATAAACTTCTATTGGGAGAAATGTCCAGTTAATAATTTCCTGCCTTTTTGAGGTGGTCAATGGTGTTGACTGTCATTAGAAGACAGTAGTATAATTTGCCAAATAATTTGCCAAAATTACATGAGAAGATATTTACAGTACATCCATTCCCTGCTTTGTTTTTAAAGGTACAAACATGTACTAACCTCTAGAGAACTAAGTCACATTTCAGTTTGCTACACAGCTCATCAAAATACTGCAAATTTTTACAGAATCATTACGTTCCATTGAAAGTAACTGTGCATTAATTCCTATACAGTGACATTATATTGTTCTATCTTAGAATCTCTTCGTTCCACATTCATTTCCAGTTGATTATTTATGTCTTATCTCCACTGTACACGAGCCAAGCACATTTACAGAAGGTCAGTGCACACCAACAATGACAGCTGTTGTGTGAGTCCATCAAACTTCTCCCACTCTCTCACTCCAGCTTTTAAAAATATATTTGAAGTGCACAAGATCTAGGCCCTCCCATTTGTCATGTTCTGAAATGCAGGCTCAGAAGCCCAAAAAGGTTTTCTGAAACTCCAGCTGAATGCTGCACTTAACAACTGAAGTTACTGTGAAAGATACACAACACTCACGGGCTGCTGAAATGCAGAAATATAATTTGTGTGAATGAGAACTATTATGAAAGAAATTGTTCCATGCCTCACGTATTAAGTGCTTTTCTTAGATCTTATCTTGCCTTTAATTCAGCAACATGTATAAACAGGTAAAAACATAAACAATGCCCAAACCCAAACTGCAACTATTGTTAAAGACTGGTGATTATTTTTATTGTGTTTCAAAACACGTGGTTCAGGTGAATAGCTCTAAAAAAATGAAAATAAACTTGCTAACAAAAATAGAACTCACTGAAACTAGGACTGTGCTCAAAGGTAACAGCAGAACAGGAATGTTGCAAGAATTAATTTAAGAAAGCTAGAGAAAGAAGCCATGAATAAAAGCAAGACATCATCACAATTTATGTCCTGTTTAAAATCAGTCTTGTCTTTCCCCACGTTACACACAGTTCCATAGCTCCCAGGGGAAATGCTGCTGATGCCCTGGTCAGCATTTCTCTAAGGACTTTATAAATGTTCAAAGCCTGGGGAAGTAAGAGAAAAGCAGAAAGCAGCAGTATCAATCTGATAGCTAGCAAATTGTGGGCAATCATAGATTTAATTCACCAGTAGTGTTTGACAGTTGTGTAGTATTTACTCTTGAATTGGGGAAGGAAGAAGGCTGGAGAAGAATATAATAATTCTGACCCATAAAGGTGCTAACCAGACATGACATTTCTGCCTCTATTTCCACCCCCCCCTCTCTCTAATGATATTGAGTGCTTTAAAAGTTTAATCCTCTTCAGACAATGTCTGACATTGACTCTGCATTTAAGTGGAAAGAGATTGAGTTGGGAATACTGCATCCCTGCTAATTTAGAAGGAATCAAGAAATGTCTGCAGAGGACATTCAAAGTCATTGAGTAAGTGTAAAAAACCCACAAATACCCTGCTTTTTAGGGCACATCAAAGGCTTTGTTCAGCACTGCCAGAATAAGAATTACTATTTTCGGATTGCAGAGGAAAAACAAAGGAACCAATCTATTGTGCCTACTCTTTTGCCAAAATGGGAATTAAAGCCTTCCAAGTGTTTAAAGGCTATATAAAAGAGAATTTGGCAGACTTCAGCCATGGGGTATAAATCACCATCATTTCACAGTAACACCTTGTCCCAGGTACCAACACTTCACTGGAACAATGTGCCAGGAACATACCCTGATGCCAAAAGTGGTTGAGCCACTGCTATCCTATCAGCAACTACTCCTAAATAATAACAACAACAATAATAATAACAACAACAGTAATAAGAACTTATGAGAGAAGGCTTTTCCTATTGCATAATGATTTCAGGCTACAATCCTGACAACAAACACAACAGTCATGAACAGTACCAGCCACCAACTATCAAAGCTACCATGCATGCAATCGCTCTAAAAAAAGAAGCATCTTGAAAAGCCATTTCCTCTCCCAATAAATTATACTAACATGGATTAAAAACCATGAGATCTCACACTTCACAGCACTGGCTCGGTGGAAGACTGCAGAAGTTCTGCTGGGACACATATATTATTTAGATTTATATTACACAACTCCCCTCCCCAGCAGCACCTTGACTCACCAAAACTATGACAGAAAAATCTTTCTTACATAGATTTAAAAACCTTTTCAGGCACTACAACTTTAATTGTTTGGGGGAACTACTTCAGTATAGTAGCCAGTCTAAGCTATGCCTGTCCTACAGGTCTCTGCTTTGGCTTTGCATTCTTAAGGTGGTTAGGACTGCTCTACTAGCACAGACTTCACTGTGCTCCTTTCAGACACCACAGCAGCAAAACTTCATTTGATGAACTCCTCCTACACTCTATGAACAGTGAAAAAACTACAGGAGAGACAAACCAGTTTCCCCAACATTAACACAATTGTAGTAGAAATTGTTCTGATGAAACTCTATTTCTTCATACTGACAAATGCAGATATCACAGGAAGAGTTTATGGTCTAAACCTCTCCAAAATGTTATTCATACACACAGTCTTTCTGAAGCAAGACATCCATCCTATCCAAACTGCATCTTCCAGCTGAAAAAAATAATTTTATTAATGTTGGCAAAACAACTTCTTGTATCTTTATCAAGATAAAAACACCAAATCGAAGGATATAAATTTATCTACAAATTCATTAAATAGAAATCAATTGTATTTTTTATTCCTGCCTTTGCATTCTCTTTACATGTGGCATCTTTACATCAAATCCACTTTTTTCACCAATGTCACTAATAATACACTGCTGGTTTCATGCCTTACACACTTCCCAGCTGCCCTCAATTCCAGAGGTAAGTTTCCAACCACATAATAGTAAAAATGCATCCAATATAAGGCTTCTACAGAGAGGGATTAACAGTTGCACTTGAGTCTATCTCACATATGCATGAAAAGCAGCCCTGTAAACAAGCACTGAATCAGTGTAAACCTAAATCAGGGAATAAGGACAAACCTGCCACACATAAATATTTATATTTTGCAATTAACATCTGAGCAATGTTTACCCTAACCTGGCCCTGGTGAAGCTGCTGGAGTGCTTGCACTCAGCTGCCTCCACGAGAGGAATCCTTAGCTCAAAACAGTGACAAAACAGAGCAGCCCAAAAATGGACTGGCCCTGTGCCCAGCTGGCTGAGGAGGCACTGCAGGAAGTACAACTGGATGTGTCCTCACTTCTAAAGTGCAGAATTCCCAGCCCAAGCTACCAGTCAGAGATAATGACAAGTCAGTAATTAGATATGAAGCCCTTGAGAAACACTTCCAAATAGGGCTGCTTGATACAAATGCTTGCAATAGCACAACTAATTTGGGGAGAGATCTCTTTCCTAAGGCAACTTCATGGCACTCCCACCAACACTCTTGGTACATCCAGCTGCATCCATACATAGCATAACCTTATTTTCTATTCTGCATTGCATTAGATAGCTCAGGTCCAGCAAGCTCATACCAGGAAAACCTGCCACTTTAGGTCAAAGAATTTGTACAAGCAGGTAGAGATTTCAGCCCCTACTGCTCATACTTTACCACGTGGAAGGCTTGAAAGTCTGTCATGGTGCAAAGAATTCAAGACATAGGAAAATCTTCCTCCAAATCTTTGGAGCTTTTGACCATTGGGGAAAAAAATCCCACCTCATATTTGCCTATGATAGATGATTTCAGACCAAATTTCCCTTAATTTATAGAACACAAGTAGCATCAAGTATTTTAACTTTCTCATCTTCCAAATTATATCCGAAATAGTTATTTTACTATTTATCCTGTTAAGCCATTTCTCAGCAAAACTCTGCATCTTGTCCTTACTTAATACATGCAGGTAAGAAATAACTGTGTCTCACTGTAAGGAGGAATTTGCCAAATACCTGCACTAGGTGCAAAGGTTCTTTCCAGAATGCTGGTACCCACACCAATATGGTTTTACCAAGACAGACTTGTAACCCTGTATTTCATTTCAGTTGCAATATTCAGGAAAATGCTCATAACCAACCAAGTGCAAACTTTCATGCTTGTTTCTTTCTAAACCGACAACAAATTCCTTTTTTTACAACCCACAGCTTCTACATGGAATTCAAATTCAGGAAAGACAAGTTTCTTGCTATGTGTAAAACACAAGACTTCTCCATAATAGAAAACAAACTGATAAACAGAGATAGAAAGTTGCCTGTAAAACACATGATGTTTGTAAAGCAGACATCAGTGTTTGGTTATTAACTGAGAAGATGCTGCTGGAATTGCAAGAGCTACCAAAAACTGAAAAGCCAGTGAGGGAGCAAAGACAGCTGTCAATATCCAAGCTGGACAGAACATGAAGAAACAGGAGAATGACTTCCAAATAGAGTCTAGTATGGAACATAGAGCCCACGAAGCAAAAGATAAGCATATAGAAAAATGACTTAACATGAGACAGATGTCTAATGGCAAAAAAAACAGATAGCAGAAAACTGTAAGGCTGCTTTGGATACAAAACCAGTTTAAGCAGCAAAAAAGAAAAAAAAAACATTTTAGGTCTCTTTTCTGCTTCTACATTGCAAGGAGATAATCCATAGCAGTCAAAGGTCCTTCAAAGCATTTTAACAGCAATGGTACCAGGTGCTAAGTGAGACACATTTTAAAGAGATTGCTTTATCTCACAATACCACATGAACATGGAATAGATAAACTGATCAGAAAAGCTTTGGATTTTGTGCAGACTCTGTAATTTTAAGTACAGAACAGGCTTAATTACAGAATTCAAATATTTAGGAACACATAATTCTGTTAAAAGAGAACAAAGGATGTCTGATTTCTTGTTTCTGACTTCTGGGTCCTTACCTGGCCTGTTTGTGGCAGCCATAATGAAAACCTGCTGCCGATTCTCCAGGCCATCCATCTCTGTGAGGAGCTGGTTCACGACCCGCACACTGGCTCCTGACTTTGGAAGGAGAAATTTGTCAACAGTCAAAGAGACAATGGGAACATGAACATTTCGAAGTAAAAGACTACTAATTCCCTGCACTGAAATATCACTCAGAGAAAAAGTTTCTTTTTCACACTTTCAATGTAGCTGCATTGTGGATTCCTTCTCTCATGTTCTTAGTAAGCCTCCACCCCAAATTCATGCTATCAACACACCTCCCACGTATTTTAACATGTGGTAAACCTTTTATTTCCCATCAAAACTGAAGGACTCACTTAAAGCAGTTACAAATAAATACTTGTACTTTGGATATCTACCTCTTCAAGAAGACACAACATTTCTCAATATTTAGTTTTTTGAGGGAAAAGAGTTCTTAAATATCAAAACCTGTGAAACAACATTTTAAGCAGGAGAGGTAAATAGTAATTCCATAGTAGTGGCATCCTATAACCAAACTCAATAGCTTAACCTGAATTTTTCTGGATATTTTTACAATATATGTATACGAAAAGAAGTATTAAGCTTTATAAAACCTGACCAACATATTTCCCTCAAATAAAAGCCTAGTAGATTGATTTTCTTGGGAGACACCCTTCTGGGTACTTCTGTTGCCTGCAATGTCCCAAAAGCTGTGACTGAGAGTATTTATTTGTGGAGGTATCTCAAGGCAAACTCACTTCATGGTCAGATCTCCGAGGGCACAAAGCATCAACTTCATCAAAGAATATAACACAGGGGGCTGAATTCCTGGCACGCTGGAACACCTGACGTACTGCACGTTCACTTTCACCAACGTACTAAAAAATAAGAGAAACAACATTGAAACAATGTAAGACACGAAGATTTTGCTTGGGAAAAAAAAATCATTAGTTTTAAACACTATTTAAGGTACTTTGCAAGGGAGAAATGCAGCCTACTAATATTTTTTTTTTCCTGACAGCAGTGTCTTACCTCTGTTTCCTTACTGATTGTGATTTACATGGGAACTGTCACCAGTTGACTTTTGACAATTTGCAGTACATTAAGAGTTTAATAGATTTCCTTTTTTTCTGGGCAATAACTCTAACTTGCCATCATTTTGGTCATGAGAATTAACAAATACAGTCTTAATTAAGGACCCTGTTGTTCAGCAGTTAATAAACAAACCCAGTGAGCAATGTGAACACAATGAACATCTGAAGTTCACAGAGTTGTTGCCTGAAGACAGAGGCTTGGTGGTAGGGAACTGAAAAGTCAGCCAGAATTTCACTTTGAATGCTGAATTGTCAGAACAGGGGCTGTGAAGTTGTGAATGCAAACACTTAATTTTTTCCAAACAAACGTGTTTTGATACAATTTATATGTTAACACAGACTCTGAACCACAGCCAACCATTTTCTCTGTATTCCACAAAGAAGTTTGGCTCTTCATGAATTTAAGTGTTGCATTTCCTGCCTGTATCAGTACTTGAAGGAGACATATAAAAATGTTTGGGAAGAGATCAATGATATCCAGTGTGTGGGTTTCAACTTCTACATTACTGATAATGGCCTCCCCAGATGGGAGCTGGAGCCACCTTGCTCAGTTCAACACATTCTCTTGACTCTGAAAGGGACTGAAGTTACATCACAGCACTTCTAAGTCCAGTGCTTCAAAAATTTGAACTACAGCACTTTTATCTGTTGACATTTTAAATCTCCATGCTACAGAAAAGCAGTGATGTATGCATGTGGTCATTTAGAAACCCTACTTCAAGTCAAGAAGGCTCCACCTGCCAGGTAATTTAAACTAAGATAAATATTTAAGCTACAGAGGTGACTTTTTTCTTTTCACAAGAACAACTTCTGCTAAACTTTAAGGAGAAAGAGAGGTTAAATAAGGCAACTTCAGCTGCACCAGTACCAGTTGTGTAATTATCAGGAATTTTGCTTGCCCCACATTTTGGACAAGAATTCCATAAATAACCAAAGTCCCCATGATTAGCACATACCATATTTAGCAGCTCAGGACCTTTGACAGATATGAAGTTCAGCCCAGACTCGTTTGCCACGGCCTGTGAAAAAGGGAAAGCCATATAGATATAGATATATAAAACACACAAAGATTTATCATGTCTGCTTCAGTTCTGTCCATGGAGTGACAGACAAATATAAGGGGAGGAACACAGTTAGTGACTGTTTGCAAAATACAGAAAAAGTACAAAGTATAATTATATGTACTTAAGAGTGGGAGGGGAGAAGGAATTTAGCAATGTATTCTCTCTCCCTCTCCCATGAGGCAGCTCCAAATTCACACCCCACTCCAGACACCAGCTAAAGAATGTCCAATAACCATGGGAGTTAAAGAGATATTCAACTCCATGAGAGCACCTGAAGACAAAATGAGAAACAATCTGAAATTTGCATGGTTATCTGCATTTATGTGGAGATGTGGTAAGAACTGAAATGCTCAAGAAACAAAACAAAAGTCTATTCAGTAAGAGTTGCACAGTACTCCCAAAGATATAATTTAGTTACAGTAAAATATCCCTTAGAGTGGTTATCCAACAGAGTTTCATCTTTGCTACTTTTTCCTTAACCAGCTTCACTCCATCAAGTTTTGCAGGAATTCCCTCTCCATTGAAGCGGTGTTGTAACTTTATGCAAGAAAAATCAAATAACTTAAGCACAAAGGCCTAAATTTAATTTTCTGATGAAATGTAGTGCAAAAGGCCAACTTATTGCACTATGATCCAGACTCATCCTACAAAAACATCCATTTTGAGAAGATTCTCCAGTGATTTTAATGATGTTTAGAAAATGCATTACCTTAGCTAAGAGTGTTTTGCCACACCCTGGAGGCCCTGCAAGCAGGACACCAGCTGGAGTAGTCAGGCCCAGAGCCTTAAACTGCTCTGGGTTTCGCACAGGTGCCTAAAAAAAAAATTATCATTGTTATCTCTGGCGTGAAGAAAACAAGAAACTTTTCATTTTAGTTACAGCTACATGAAAAATCATTCATAGCAAGTTCTTTATTCCAATTTTTTATAGACTAAAAGAATAAGTACTTAGTAACTTGCACTCCAAATTACCCCTAAATGGAAGAAAAATCCTTATTCAGAGGGAAAGATTTTATTCAAAGTTACCTAAAGGCGTTAAGTTTCCCTCAGGCAACAAGATTGCTAAGCTTCCAGCTAAGTAGTCCCCAGCTCTTTGTATGGCAGTTGCATAACCAAGGTTATTGGTACACAATTTCTAGAATACTTGAAGATTGAGCAATACAAACACTGAAAACATGAATACAAAAAGCAAAATATTAAATACAAATGCCAGATTTGTAAAAAATTTGAAACAAATTCTGAAGTGAATTATACAAGCTTGACTGTTTTAAATAAAGATATTGCAAAATCCCCCTATACCTTAAATAAATATTGAAAGCAGACAGTTTTACTTCCTGCACAGGGGGCAATGCAAAATCTCTTTGGAAGGAAGGTGAGGACATACCAATATTGCCATAGTCAGCTCCTCCCGAACATCCTGCAGGGCTCCAATGTCTGCCCATGTCACATCAGGGATTGTGACAAAGCCTTCTCTCTTGGCAGAGGGTTGCACTGATGACAGTGCAACAATAAAATCATTCATCTCAATGCACAGCTTCTGCAGCTGCTCCTCAGGCAAAGGGGCCTGCTCCTTCAGCAAATCCAAAAGTCTCTGCAATTCATCCTTAAGGCACAGGGAAAGGGAGAGAAAAAGATGATGCAACTGGGTTAGACTTTCAGAACTGTTTAAAGGGCTTTGAAAAAGCTACTTCAACTATCAATCACTTTATTATGTACAATACACATAAAATATGTCAATTACTATTCATTATAAAAATGTTTCAGGGAAGCTTCATGCACATTTAACAGGTTTGAAAGCACTGAGCTGAGCCTAAAATCTTGATTTAGATGCCACAGAAAATGAGCTAGAACATGTATTTTGCCTTCTAGTTCTTCCTACTGCTTCTCCCACACTGACTAGGACAAATGCATTTCCGTGCTGAAATTTCCAAAATATGTATTATTTATATGTATTAATTCTGCTTTTAGTAATAACCTCCTTTCAAGAGAAAGTGAAAAACTGCTGGACAGCACAATTCCAATAATTTGCAGAATATTCAGTTTTGTATAAACTGTTTAAACTCTTAAAAACACTTCTAGAACATCCACTTTTATTTAACACCATCTGATTTCAAGACAACTTACCTCCTCAACCTGGCTGGACCTGATCCTGCAATCAGACCCTGATAAAGTTTGAGCAAACAGGAAAGAGATGCAGGGTAATGCTTTTCTGCACTGCCCCATGTTGCAGACCACAGTGACCACGGGAGGTACATTCCAATTTCTCCAATCAGTTCCATATTGGGAACAGAGAAAATAGTCCATCAAAGAATTTTAAATCTTCACAACATAAATGCATCCCTATTCTAACACAGAAAGGCAATATCAAAGTAAACTGGTACTGTACTACAAGTAAAACTGTATTAGGATTTTCATTATAAGATAGAGGGAGAAAAAAAATGTAAAAACCCTATTAAGTTTCAACGTTTTTCCTACAGGAGTATAAAGAAAAAGTATCACTTCATATCAATTTCAGCTAGGATAATTCTACAGCTGACCACAAAGAAATACAAGTGCTTAGAATGCCTGATACTCGGTTTAAGTCCTGCCTCCTCTTCCTAACAGAGCCATTGAGAGAAGCTCTGAAATAGCCAAGACCACTGGGTTTGTTTACTCAAATTGTGTGAACAATTTTTAAAGGTTTTGTATGTTTATTTTTCCATTATAAACATAATACAAGGGTTCTAATGACAATACCCTGTATCAGACTATGTCAACCTCCTGCCAGCTATCAAAACATGGCTTTGCTAGGATTAGACTTCCTCATTCTCAATGACCCCTTTGATCATGGTGATGTTGATAAAAGCTCCAACTACCTGCCCCTCCCCACTTTCTTTTGGCTACAGCAGGCCCCAGGAAGCACTGGGAGGTATAAGCACCATGCTTATGTTACACTAGTACAAAGGCTTACCACAGCTTTTTACACTGATTTTTGTCATCACAGCAACAGTGCTCTTTGACATCCCTCCTAAAAACAGAATCTGAGCACAATGTGCATTTAAACCCTCTTATCTCCAGACAAATCATTAGGAGGCTTGCACACAATGAAGGCATATACAGACTCCAAATTTTGAGAAGTAGGACCAAGGACTTCTATATAAAGCTGTTCTGCTTCACTAGCCTTCGTGTTACTTAGGCCAGAGAATAATTCTGGCACTGGAAATACTATTTTCTGCAACAGAGTTCAAGTTGTGCTGCACATTAACAGCTCCTCTCTTCCTCAAACCTGTTACAGGTACTAGACACCTCATGTGATTTTACCTCAAGTAAACACATAGCTGGAAGGCAAACAAAGGCTGCATAAATACTTCCACAGCTCTTACTGTAACTCTACCAGGTCAGGGAAGAGCCCCAGGCACCACCACAGACATTTCACTGAAGGTACAGCAAACAGCTAGTGCAAAATACTCAGTGCAAGTCTAATACTCTTAAAATTCTGTTACAGTCAATACAGTTTTGAAGAGAGATACAGCCAGCCATTCTGAAACTCTGCTCTGCTAGAAGACAAAACAACACAGCACAAACAAAACAAAAAATCCCAGGGAAAAAACACACCTTGTATAAAACATGAACATAATTTTTAGGAGGATTGGGGTTTGGGATCCACTTTTCCAGACCCATTATATGGGTCATTAGGAGTTATGTTCCTGCCTCAGAAGCTGACACTTCTAAATCAAAATTTAATATCAGGCTGGCTGTGGATGTTTGAGAATTTACGAGTAATGACTTTCGTAAGTTTAAAATGGCTCAACTCTTCAGAAGTTAAAAACACACGCTCCAAGGAACACATACCTTAGGTGGAAGGTCTGGTTGGTTGGTGCCCTCTTCCACCAGGGTGTCTGCTCCTGTCCCTGGGCTTCCTTCAGCTATGCTTCCCCCAGAGTGTGTGAGTTTCCTCCCGTGCTCCTCAGATGTCATCAGGACCCTGTTGACTGTGCCCATGGCTGCCTCACGGCACAGGGCCATCAGATCAGCCCCCACATAGCCCGGGGTCAGCCGCGCTAAATGACGGAATTCGAACGACTCCGGGAGCTTCAGTTTTCGACATAAAGTCTGAAGAATTCTGATCAAGTAAGGGGAAGAAAAAAGAAAAGATAAAGCTGGAGAAAAAGCTGTTACTTGGTTGATTTGTTATGAAAACAATCAGCATTTAATACCTCTTTCAGTCCACATTAACTGAGGTAGCATAGTGGGAAGTTTTTGCTCAAGTAGGAAGTAACCAACACTGAAACCCACAGAACTGTGCTATAAACTTCCTGACACTTCTTAAACAAAAACCAACAGCCTCAACCAAGCATTGCTTATCAGTGGTTTGGGTCACCAAAGTATTACAGGTCACCTTTCAACCCTAATTTACATTCAAAACTGACAGGTTAGGTCTCAGTGTACCACAGAGATGCCCACGAGTTATCCACTGATACATTTAACCTTGTGTTCCTAATAACCTAAGCCTGCACTGCCTGTTCCATGCCACTTATTAAAAATTTATTTATTGAAGAACATCCACAACAAGCTATTCTGAAAGAAGCAAATGAAATCAGACTGTGTGAGATGCTCTGTTTCAGTCTTCAGTATCTTTCCCTTACCACTGAAAGCAGAATAAAAGAATACAATAGCAAAATACCACTTCACTGGGAAAATATTTTTTAAAGGCAGCACAAACCAAAGAAGTCCAGATCAGTAACATACTTCTAATTCCAATAAAAACGAATTCAAATTATTTCTAGATCAAATAATGTAGCTACAGAAAAGTTATGAAAAAAACAAGTGATTAAACTCTTCAAAACTCTATAATATATTTTATCTGTTTCCCTCCTCAGTAGCAAGTTCCATCATTTTTCCTTTCAATCTTTATTAGGGCTAATAGCCTGTTTCTCAAGATTTTTTCAACCTGTCTGACAAGAGTTGTACTCAATCCAGTGGAAGAGTAAACAGTTCAGAATTAGAAATGGCTCATTCTGAATTTTCACAAGAAAACACCAGATAAAGTAAGATCTCCATGTACACTTTCTCATCTCACTCCACCCCCTAAGGCTGCAGAACCACAACTAAGCACTTCAAATCTTGCCTTCAGCAAGACTCACCTGGTAAATCAGCACACTGAGGACTCAGAAGGTCTGTGCAACCCTTCCATTTTAAAATAAAGGAACAAACCAACACCACCATGCCTTCCACAAAACAAAACAGAAAGTAGGAGGAGAGGAGAATTTTAAAAAGAAAATCATCAGTCCCTGTAATCCTACACCTCCAGGAACACAAATACAAACAAACAATAATATGAATGCCTGTGACTCCACTCCAACCTGTGAATGACCTCTACACACCACGATGGCCTTCCATTCACAACTCCTGTCCTTCAAAACTCTGCTGTTTCTGGGAATATCATCATTTTAACGTGTTCCTAGGAACTATCAGAGAATCACAACTCTCCTCAGGTGACTTATTAGTTCTATCTCTAGCTACCTGCATGCCTTGCCCATAGCCAAGAGGAACACAATTACTACGGGGCAGTAAATCTGGAGGAAGAAAGGAGGGAAGAAAAGAAAAATAAATGGAGGTATGGCCAAAGGAGGGGGGAAAACCCTAGGGTGGAATAATGGCCTGAGTGCTGACAATGCAAAGTGGGCAATACTGCAAGCAGAAGTCTTTGCCTCTTCAACTTAGAAATATCATTAATTGAGAATAAGAAACTTATCCTTTAACCTTTCCTTCCTTTCCATAACAAGATAAGCTATGTTTTTCAAACTTCACTTCCTGTGTTTTTTGCTGCTGAGGAAACGAGTAGCAGTTCCTTTTTAATTAAAAATGCAAAAATGGATTTATTTCTTTTAACTTTGTCTAATAGTCATAAATCTTTGTAGTAAAAAGGGACAGTTACACAACACAGGATGACTGCAGCTCAGCTTCACGCCTGGACTGGTATATTTCCATGAGGAACGGGATGGAAGAATTCAGGCCTGCTGCTTAAGGTACAGCTTTACTTAATTTATGTTCCTAATTTAATAGTTACATAGGGAGCACCAAAGATAGAATGTTAACTTCCTGAACACTAGAAAAGATATATTTGACTCCATCATCTGTACTATTATGGCACTTGAAAAGCCATTAACATAATGTTAAAAGCAGATCTGCGCACAAGAAAGGAAATTTCTCCAAATGTAGGCACAGCTGCCAAGACAAAGAGGTTCTCACTTAATGTCTTCTGCAACTTTTCAGTGTGTGCTGACCTACAGGTGTGTACAGGTACAAATAGAACTAAACACAATGAAGTACTTTTCCTTAATTTATATGGCAACTTACACATTATTTTCTTATTTATCAACGTATCAAGAAGAAAGTTTAAATTCACAACACATACTTCTCTCTTGCCCCTTCATCTGGGATCCCTAAACAAATTTCTCTGTCAAATCTCCCAGCTCTCCTCAGTGCAGGGTCCAGGGAGTCAGGTCTGTTTGTTGCTCCAATAACAAGGACCTGGGTAGTGGCAGCCACATTATTCAAGTCTAAGGGAAAAAAGGAAGGAAGTCAGTACTCACCGTCCAAACTTTGTTCCCATATCTGTGGGACTCACTCTCTTTTCTTTACTAGCAGCACAATGATAGTAGTGTGATTAGTTTATCAGCAGAAATAAACTAATCAACAGTCAAACTGAACTGCTGTTTATCTCTACCACATAAAACTTACATTTTGCAATCAAGCAAAAATTATAAAATTAACACATTCATTAATTATTAATAAATTTAACAGGTTCCCCCATTATTTCTGTTTATACAACAGACAAGCTTATACAATGATGTACAGACCACTGTGAAAATATTCTAGTAGCACCCCTTCAAATTTATTATGATCTCCCCACCACTCCCCACGCAAACTGTGTCAAAACAAGAAAAATTATTGCCACTATCTCCTCCACAGTAAGCACAAGTCACTACTGAAGGGAAGCAGACAGTGAGCCTGATAATTATAACCTGGTTTTAGCACAGCTGTTGCTGAAACTCACCATCCATACAAGTCAGGAACTGAGCTACAATCCTCCGCTCCATGTCCTTCGATGCGACTTCTCTCTTGGGGGTGATCGCATCGATCTCGTCAATGAAAAGGACACACGGAGCACTGGACTAAGGAACAAGGAGGATTCATAATTACAAAATCACAGAGTGTACTAGAGAGGAATGTTTCAGGTTCTCTCATCTGTAACTCTTACTGTAAATCTGCTCCTGGATCAATTCTGTGTTCTTGCTGACAATCTGGATAATCACCAGACTATGAAACTTCACTGATCTGAAGCTATGGAATAATTAAGGCATGAGATCTAAAGTGTCTCTACACATTGTCTAAAATTTAAATATACCTCTGTGTTGCCTTATGTTTTCCCTAAATATTCCATTGTGACTGCCTGCTGAAGTCCATAAATGAAAATCACATAAGAAAAGTCTGGTCTGGTTTGTTGTTTGTTTTGTTAGTGACATTAAAGCTGTGGAATTTCAAGAGTAGCATTACTGACACACAGAATGAAACAAAAGGAGCAGTGGGTGGTCATGGAACTTCAAGACTACTACAGAGCCCCACCATGTTCAAAGAGCAAAAACGAGCAGTGAGAAACTCCCACAAGTGCTCTAAAATTCCATGAACTTCGTCAAAAGCCAACAATAATATGGGTTAATAATTAGCCTAACTAACATAACGGTGCTTAGCTGATGTAAGATCATTAATATTCCTGAAAAGCACTAGTAGTGCAAAGGGACACTTAAGGAAAACACTGGAATCTTGTTCCAAAGAAGTCCCACGTAAAAAACCCGCGTGGCACACCCGCTGCACCGGGTGTTCCCAGGCACCGGCCGCGCCACCTCGTGGTCATTCCCTGTCCCGCAGGGACGGAGCGGGAAAGGCCGTACGCATCCCACAGCCCCCCAAAAAACAGGAATCGTCTTTTCCCCTTAGTTTCCAAACTACTTAAGGGATTTTAAGAGACTATCAGAAAGGCAAGAGATTTTATTTTATGCAATACATGTTATTTCTGCAGCACTATTTTAGCGCAATCTCCCCTTAATCACTACACATATAAAACACATGTAATTTCTAAAAACTCCTTGCCATAACCTATGTAATTTTATTCTAAACAACTTCTTAACAATAATCCCTAAAAATTAAAGTTTGGTATGAACAGGAAACATAACAAACAGCTTCGCAATCAACCTTTTTGCCCTGTTTAGGGGTATACTTTAAATACCTACAGTACAGTTTCAGGGGAGAGTAGAAAAATGAAATAAAGTCAGAAAATCAGAACATTTTCAGAGGTCAGGAAGAGAAAACTGGCATGAAATAAAACATCAGCCCCATACTAAAAACCAGAAAAATCTGCATTTCTTTAAATCAAAATTATCTCTACCTGTCTCGTTCTCTTTGCTTCCTACCACCATCCAGAAGTCACACCAAAGCAAGACTTCAACTAACTTTTCTCCTGCTTTTATCATGTTTGTTCCAAATTTCCTGCTTTCTACCTAGACTGCCAAAGCCGAAAATCTCTCACAATCACTCAAATTCCATGTCATACAAAACTAGCAAAAACCTCCTGTAACATAAAAGCACAATGAACTGCTCGTAGTTTTTTTCTTTTATATACCAAGCCAAGCAGATCCAAATATGTAAATAATTTATGTTGCTCTCTTTACAGTGCTATGATGAACCATCTTTTGTCAAGGCTTCAGAATAGCAAGCTTTGTGCTCTGTGACATCATGAGGGTACAATGGAATTCTGGCCACAGAAGGGGAGACAAGTCATGTGTGTAGCAGGATAAAAATTCACTCACTCTCATTTACTCCAATTCAAACCACAGCAACAAAGTAGGAATCTTTACAAAGAAAGACAAACAATTCACAGAGCTATTTGCAGTGGGTGTCTTACCACAGCCTGCTCAAACAGCTCCCTCAGTTTCTGCTCAGATTCCCCTGACACTCCAGACACAATCTCTGTTGCTGCCACCTTCAACATTGGCAGCTCAAGCTCCTGGAAGAAACAAGGAACATTTTATGATATATCCAGAGGTTAGAAATGCTGGCTGTCCTTGAGGACAAATATTTTTCAACACGACATGTTTTAAATCTACAAATTACTCAAGGAAAAATCAAATATTTAGGAATTTTTTAAAAAGATAAGGAGCATCCTCCAACTTAAAATGGGTAACAAACCATTGCTTAGCAGTGTGTAAGGTATTCCCCACCTTCCCAGATCCTGTTCCAGAAGGATCTCCAGAAGTAGAATCTGCACAGAAATACTATGCAGGATTGTACAGTAAGATACTTGTAAAGCTCAGGCTCAAAGTTTTTTGCTATTAAAAATAAATAAATACAACTGCAGCTTTAATAAACTGTAGCACAGTAGTGCTACAGGTTGTTGCAGCCTATTTCAAGCTCTTGGAATTACATATAAAAGAAAACTATCCTTAATTTAACATATAAAAGAAAATTAACCCTAATTTATGCAACTCAAGGCCACCAGAGACCTTATGGTGCTCAAAGAAGATAATTTGCCTGAAAGAGCACTACTGAAAATTTCTTATTTAAGAAGCAGTCATTAAATTTGTTTCACCTCAAAGTTTTCACTTGTGACATGCTTCTTTCCTCAAATGTAGTACTCTTCCAGTATACAAATACTTACTGAAGCATTAAATATCATCAAATTATTCAAAGGGTTCCATTTTACAATAAGGCATTAGAAAGAAAACATCTAAATCTTCTTAACTGAAACTTTTGAAACCATGTCAGAAGGGTGTAACCAACACTTCAGGAATAGATGTCAGTATCTGTCCTTATCTGCACTACAAAAGCCAGTAATTTACATGCATCTAAATTTAAAGTTTTAATCAGCAACATTTAAGGAGCAACTGTATTGAACAAAAAGAAATGTGCAGGGTTATGCCTTAAAAGTCCTTAACTTTATATCCAAAACAGGAACAGTGGCACAGCAGCTTCACCAGCATCCCAAACTATTAACAACAGTAGCTCTGAAAACATCAGTATGACACAGGCAAGGCAAGGCCCAGTTTTGGAATTCAGAAATCAGCTGTTTAACAGGTGTCACCCAACAGAATCAATGTAATGCCTCATAAAAGGTGGTAAGGTTGAGTCTAGATTTGAAACAGTATGATAAATTAAACCAAAATGATCTTTCATTTATACCCTTCTCGAAGCACCTGTGCCTATATTGCTGTGCTCTAGGAATGTCTCAAAACAGTTAAATCACACATAAAACCATGTCACTTGGACTCTTCTGTGTATGAGGTTCTATCAAGTAAAGATTCAGATGGACTGCAAACAAAGGAAGTAAGGATTAACATATTTCAGACTGTAATAGGATGGCTACAATGAAAAGCTCAGGTCTGTTCTGAAAGAAGATTATTCTCTTTTCTCTAGAGCTAAAAACAGGAAGAAGCTGTAAATGTGAAGCCATCTCACCCCAGCAATTGCCTGTGCCAGCAGTGTTTTCCCACATCCCGGTGGCCCGTGCAAAAGAAAGCCCCGAGGTGGAACCACTCCTAAGTGGGTGTAAACCTCAGGATGACGGATGTGAAGGAGCATCTTGCATATTTCCTGTTATGAACAAGAGATATCTCCATTTAAATTGCAGAAATTAGTATTTGCTATTCTTATAGAAAGGGCAAAATAAAAGAACTTCTGTTTAATAATCTGAATTCAATGACTGCTTACAGAAAGATTAATCAGAGAAAAACCAACAACCCTGTTACTGCTGGTATAAGCAGCTTTGCTCAGTGCCATGCAGAGGAACTCTGCAATATTTCTTCTCTGTCATTTTTCAGAACACATTTTATTCAGTCCATTCTGTAGCCCACCAATAAAATTTTAACTAACCTTTAACGATTCATCATTGCCTCCTACATCCTCAAACTTCACTGAAGGGTGGTAAAGCTCTGAACCCTTATTTCTCACTGTTAAGGAGGAAAAGACACAAATTTAGCCAAGGTATAAATGTATTTTCTAATACTGAACAAAATTTACTCAGCCTAAACAAATAGCTAAGCACACAGAGTAATATTATTTTTAACTAGTAGACACAGGACTGCAATATTTTTTTAGTACAACGTTAAGACTAAATTTACTTTAAAAACTGCCTGGGGTTATTTCTCTACACATCAGAAAATACTTCTCTGGTAACAGACTCCATGGTCTAGTACCATCTGTTTGTTTGGAGTAACACACTAAAATAACTTCTCACCTTTCTTAAGTAACATGGATTCAATTTCTCCATCTACATCTGGAAATTCTCCTTTTTTTCTTTTTGCTTTCCTGCCCTTTGTCTTCTTTCTTTCACTCTCCAAGACAGAAAATTCTGTTGATTTCTAGGATAACAAAGCAGAATTATATACACAAAACCTATCAAATCAGTGAACTTCTGCAAAAGCTTAAAAGAACAAAATGTGTCTATGTGTCTATGATGCTTAACTTACATAAATTATATAAATAAAGACAAGCAAGGGACAAACTTACACCTTTTTTTTGCAGAAACTCTTTTCTGTACTTAGGATTTGCCTTACTTTTAAATGGATTAATTACAATAGTCACTTTATTTGTTAAGAGAGCATAGGAATGAGCAAAAAAACCAAACCAAAACCAAAAAAACCCTCAAAACTACTAAGGAAAATCAGATACCAGTTATTTGCATGCCATGGAGGAATCCACTATACAAATGTATTTATTCCATTGGAAACAATTTTTATTTCTAGTAAGTCAAAAGGGGATATGAGAAAATGTTATTCAGTGCTAGCACAAGTTAAGTGCATGTGAGAGAAGAAGTATTACAGGATAAAAGAAATAAAAAGAAGTTTCCTGTTTTCCCCAGGGTCACTAAGACTTTACCATTGGCTAAGGAAGACCACCTGCTGGGGCTGCAGCAAGCCAAGGCCAGGTAAGCTGGTAACTGGCAAATGCAATAAATAACAGCTACATTCCACTCATCTTTGTCTCGACATGGGCACTAATCTGGGCCTCCTTCATTCTAAGAACTACATTCTCCTCAAAAAAATCTGGAAGCAACTCATTATTTGGTGACTTTCTACCTTCCGTACAAACACGATTGAAATGGGCCAATTTTATCCATGCATGTATTTAGAACACCTTGGGTTTGTGAAACACAAAGTACCTCAGAAACCAGTTTCTTTTCCTCTCCTTCCCCATCCTCAGAAAGGTCAATGAAGAAGTCTTTCCCATCAGGAGTTTTATCAATGAACCAGCCACCATCAGAGATCCATCTTTCACCTCGGGATCCTGGCGTGAGGGTGCTTGTTTGAGGTGCTGTTCTCACACAAGGAGAGGTCTCCACTGGGTCACTTTTTGGAGTGGGTGGAATAGAATCAGGATTTCCTTTTTTGTATAAGCTTAGCAGGGAACTGTTCATCTGATTTGTAGACTGCAGATTTACACATTCATACAAAAAGAAAATACACAGGACAGGTTTTAACTTGGATTATTTACACTTAGAGGTCAATGAAAACTATTTCATAAACATAATTCAGCAGTATCCCTGATGAAGAGAACAGGCAATGCATCTTCCAACCCACTCGTCTGCAAACCAATGCCTGCATATAAACCTACATGTGCTGGATGAAAGGGCAGTAGCCTTTGCAATTTACCCTGGAATGACTCCTGTTCATGGGCAGGCATCTCTTTTGGCAGTAGCTGGAGATGTCAATTCCTTCAATCACTTCATCCATTTGACAGCCAAGTTCTTCAGGCTCTCAGTGTGCCTTCCTAAAAGTGATTCCCCACCACATGTTCCTCTTTTCCCTTCAGAAAATAGCCTCCTTCCAGCTCCACAGATTCTCAGTTGGAATTGCTACCTCTGACTAGACTTTATCTCTATCTCCCCTTTTAAACTCTTCAAGTACAATTTCACAACATAGAATTATATATTATACAAATACAAACAATCGTAACAAAATACAACTTACTAGATCTTCTGGATAATCATCATAGTCAGAGTCATCTGTGCCACTTCCAGTAGTCCTTAACAGGGAAGGAAGACAAAAACTATTAATTTATCAGAGCAGAACTGCAAGTGAGACATCTGTAAAATAAAACAAAAGCAATTTCCACAATGTGGCTCCCCATAATCATGGTATGTAGCCTAATGCTGGAGAGAAATTCCTGACTCCTGTGCTCATAATCTTCTACCATGAAAAGTTAAAAAAATGCATCCTTTCCAAGCATGTGATGAGTTGGATCAACTTGCCAACCTGTCTGAAAGACAGACCTATATAAAAGTGATGTAGGTTCATCCTGATTCAATTCACCAAGGGAAATTGCTGAACCAGACCAACCCCTCTGACAACAGTGTCTTACTTTCCCATGAGATCCTTAATATCTATCCCAGGTCAGAGAAAGCAGAACACTCCATGAGGTTATGGATTGGGTTAGGAGTTAGGAAATTTTTACTCCAATCTCACACCCGCTGGTGATTTACTCTGAATAGCCTGTCTGGTGGTCTCATCTCTCAGATGTGCCCAGCATCTCTCACACCCACCAACGATTAAGAGCAAAACAAAGGAACTGAAACACATGAGGTTTTATGTGGAAAACTATCAAGGAAGCCATAAGGTTGTCCACTAATTCAGGGCTGTATGTTCCCCATCACAGAGAAATCACGATTGGCTCTAATATCTGCTTGTCTTCAGCACCAAAAAAGTTTCCAATAACTACAGTTAACTTCTGAAGAAGACAAGCCTATGGGAAATCAAGAATCCACCTGCACCCTTGAAATAACCAAAATGAAATAAACCAAACCCAGAAAGCTTTAAAGAAATGGTAACAGCAATGGCATTATTAACCTAGTGGTAAAAATTCTTCTTACTCATTTTTCTCTTGTTGTCTTGCTCTTTTTGCCACATGTTCAGATTCTAAAACTGCCAAATCCTCACGTTCTTTTTCATTACTGATTATTTCAAACACTGCAAGAAAAAGTTCAACCGTGTTAAGAGTTAACAGCCAAAGCATAATCAAAGAATTTGGCATCTTGGACACAATATTAACAGATCTACCTTTTGCAACTTGTATTCTAAAAGCATTTCTTTTTCTTCGTCCATAATCTACACTGAAAAAAAACAAAACCAAAAAAAAGGTTACACCAACTTATTTTTCCCTCAACATAGTGTCATTCCCAGTGGAAAAAGTACATGGGAAGTTGATTCCAAGCTTCCACAGAGGTTCTTATTAAAAATTATCTGAGTGAAAACATGATCATCCTGCTGAGCAACTGAGCAATGTATCAGTGTCTTACTGGATCCTCTATCTGCCCCCAAGTTTGCACTGGGGTGTTATTTTTCCCCATATTTTAAACTCACTGGGGTAAACCCCAACATGCTGCAACAAATCTGCAGCTTTTTATTTAAAATAAACAAAAAAATAAACAAAACAAACCCAAACCACAACTAGGTCTTGTAATGCCAATGTATTAATAAAATATGAGTCATTAAATATATCAGCACAGGGGAAACAATCTTATTGCTTCAATCAACCACAACAACTGGTAATGAAGGTAACATAAAGAAATGACAACTTTCATCATGAATGTAAAAGAACAAACTGATAAATTCTACATTTGGAACGCAGATATAAGAACACAAATCTTGGCTCACCTGTAGGTTTTCTGCAAATCAGATGCTAGAATTCCAATGTCAACATACTCCCCGCATTTACTACTTGCAAGATACTGAAATGAAGAATTTTAAGCAGGGAATAAAATCTTTGTCAATCACTTCACCAGAACAGCTCGACCAAATACACCTATTTTAAATTATACCCTCCCTAAACGTTGAAAAGAAAATCAGAATCGGCTTTTCACTACCTTGCAACACATCAGACAGTATTTCCCAACGAAATGGGAAATGCTTATTAAAGCACAGATTACTGGGCAGCTCTGCTTCCTGGGAAAAGGCAGCATCTTACATGTGGGGGCTTTGATGGCTTCTGCTGGGTCAGCTGTGTTACTTTTATTTAGCAAGAAAGCTGACTCTGTAGCCCACACACCATCTTATTGTCTTGGTTCCTCTCAGTTACCCTCCTTTTGGTTTAGAGCTCCTGCCCTAAAAATGAAACCATCTCTATGAATCAGCATGGATACTCTCATAAGAACAACTTTAATCTTTACAAGACATTTCTGAGAATACTACAGAGAACTATGTTAATAAGGTGAATTCTGTCAAGCCTTTGTATTGCTCTGGCAGCAGTTAATCCAACCCATTTTCAAACCCCAATTATGAAAGTGTGAGAAAACGTACTAAATTTTATGTACAACTGTACTCCACTTGCTTTCTTGCCCACTCTCCAAATGAGCAGCAAGAACTTTTGATACCATAAAGATCTTTAAAAAGAAGAAGAAAATACAGAATCATCCTAAAAGATCTGGTATCACAGATGTCACAGCAAGGAGGATTTCAAACCCTCATTTAAATTAATAACTCTACACAGAACAATAAAATAGAATACATATTTAGCTTTTAAAATGCTGAACTCCAGATCACCCATGGGCAGCTCCTGCCCTGCACGAAACATCAAGACTACCATAAATCCAGCTGGGTTTTCTACTTTGGAATAGTCGAGACACACTCAATGTGATCTTGTGAATTAAACCAAGCAAGTTTCCTTGAGCAATCAATCACTGTCTCATTTTAAGGAATTAGAAGTGGAGTACATTTATACAGAGGCTCAGAAACCTGGTATTCAAAGTGTAAAGTCATTATAAAGTATTGTAAGATGTGAATCACAGTCTTCCCTGTTGTTCCCACGTATACTTGGGAAGCAATCCCATTTTCCCAGCTATTCAATAAAATCACTGTACTTGTTTCCAAACCCAAACAGCATTTGTCAATACCACAGAATCACAGGACCAATTGGGTTGGAAAAAGCCTCTGAGACCATCGAGTCCAACTTGTGATCGAACACCACCGTGTCCACCAGACCATGGCACTGAGTGCCACATCCAGCCTTTCCTTAAACACCTCCAGGGACGGTGATTCCACCACCTCCCTGAGCAGCCCATTCCAATGTCTCTGAAAGATGTTCTTCCTAAGGTCCAAACATATATACACATATATTTACATACACATACCTATATACCACATGTATGTATGTATTATGTATCTACATATACAGACATATGCATATATACACATAGATACATACTGTGTGGGTATATATACATACATGCCCTATTCATTTCACATGTGAAGCAGTAGCAGCCAGCTTCAAGACCAGAACTACTAAAAAGGACAGAAAAATGACAGAAAAAATAAAAAAGATTTTACAGAAAATTAAAATAAATTGCAATAAATTAATAGACCTTTCGAAAGCCTTTTTAAGGCCTTTCGAAAGCCCTCAGAGGCAGGGCGAGGGTTTGGTCTTCTCCTGCCACTGAGCGGGCCGGAGGCTCAAGGCCCCTTAGCCAGAGGGGGATACACGAGCCCCCCCCGCCGGCTGCCGGTGCCGGTGGTACCGGGGATGCTGGGGGTGCCCCGGCAGGAGGGCGGTACCTGCTTGATGCGCTGCTTCAGCCGGGGATCGGAGACGCGGCCGGGCCGGCACCGCATGGCCGCCACCCCACCTGAACGGGAACTCCATTTCCCAGCGTGCCGCGCTCCCCGGGCCCGCCCAGGCGGGGCGGTGCCTACGGCGGCCGGGAGGGCCCGAGCGCGGCGGGCGCGGCGGCGGGATGGAGTCGGTGGTCTTCATCTTCTCGCTGATCGACTGCTGCGCCCTCATCTTCCTCTCCGTCTACTTCGTATCCTGCTCCTCCGGCACGGGGAGGGAGTGGCCCCGGGGCTGGCCGGGCTCGCTGAGGCGCCGGCGGGCTGAGGGCGGCGGGGTGGGGGGGCTGCGCTGGCGATGGCCGCGGGGCCCGGGGGCTGCGGGGCGGCGGCGGCGCGGGTCGGGTCGGGCGCCCGGAGCGCGCTGGAACGCGGCGGCTGCGGGGCCGCGGCTCCACGGGCCGGCCAGGCCGCGGCTGAGGAGGCAGAGGCGCGGCACAAGGAGCGGGCGGTGCTGCGGAGCCCCGGGGCCTGAGGAGCGCGGCCGGCGGTGTTTTACCGCAAGGACGCCGTGCTCTGGGCTGGCGGTGTGCTCGTGGCTGAGGGGCTCCGAGATCCTCGGCGAGCAGGATCTCCGTGCGCTTTTGTTAGCGGCTGGCCCGCCGCGTTTGCTGGCTGGCGTTGATGCAGTGTAAAGGCACGGATTTGACTTTTTTTCCCTTACTTTTCTCAATAAAAGAGAACTAGCTTTCGCGTTCAGTCCTGGTGGGATTTTTCAGGGTCTACCCAGTTCTGTTAGCAAAACCACTCGGAAAAAGAAATTCATCCTAAAATGATAAGTTGTTTGTTGAAAAATGAACGGCCTTTACCCATTTTTAGGAATAAGAGAAAGATCTCTTAGTGTTCATTTCCTTGGGGAAAAGAACCTTGAGCTCTACAGGAGAAAGGATGGTGAGGTGCACATGTGCATCCTAAGCCTTTTTTGAGAGGGCTTTTCTGTCTGAAATATTTGTATTTCAGTCTGAAAGTTCATTCAGTAATGATGTTACTTTATTTTTTCCTTGCAAAGTGTTAATTAATTCAATGTTGTTGTTAATGTTTAAAAAAAAAAAGTGCATTCACTGTTTAAAGCTTCACAATTTCGTGAAGAGAGTTTGGGAGTGCATTAACTTCTCTGGCCCTTTAAGTTTTGGTTTCAAGGGTTGTAGTAACAGTTTTGATACTAAAAATACTGAGTTTGCCTCCCTGGTCAGTTTTAAGGGCTGAACTGAACTTTAGCACTTGTGCAACAGTTGCCCTTGGGAATATGTAATAAAATCACTTGGCCTGATGATAAAATGTAGCCAAGCCTTCTATCTAAAGTAGGAGTCTAATTGGAGTCTGCCTTTGATAGAGCGAGGTAGGGGGAGGCAGTGAATGCTAAGAGCAGAGGGCTTTCCCCAATTTATTGGCTAAAAGTAAAGCTTTGTGTATTCTGAGTGACCATGCAGTGTTTCCTTATCCTGAACTTCAGATAATCACACTATCAGATCTGGAATGTGACTACATCAACGCTAGATCATGCTGCTCCAAGCTCAATAAAGTAAATTGCTCTTTGCGTTTGCCGTGGTTTGAGAAAACCACATCCTTCATCTGAGCATTGCAAATAACTGGGGTGTGATGGGTATCTGAGGAGCCTTGATTGGCAGTATTTTGCATGTATCCCTTATTTCAGCCTGCTTGTCTTTTTTTGGAAGTCCATCTTTCAGCCAATTCCATCACAAAAGTACCGTTTTAAATTAATCTGCTTAAAACTCTTAGAATTAAGTCAATGTGGCATTCCCATGTGTGTTCACTTTGATGCAAAGGTATTTTTCCTTAATGTGAGAGAGAGTGGTACAGAATCCTGTCAAGCCAAGAACGTGTAATTGCCAGGGTCTGACCCAGTTTAACGATGCCAGTTTTTATATTGATCAGCTTTCTTATCTGTTCCATGCCTGGGGCTGTTTGTGCAGGTTTTAATTATCTGAATTCCCAAACCCACTGTTCTCTGCAGTGATTTCAAATGAGCTTTGTATACTTTCTCAGTTCTCTTTTCTGAATGCTTGTGTAGTATAGTTGTGTTCAGACTGTGCTGCTCTCTAGAAATGTTTGCAACATTTGGAAAAAGCACCTCTGTTACAACATAGGCTTGATTTCTGCTTACTTGTGTGGAATCTGCCTGAAGGTACTAATTTGTCCACACTGTGATGGAACCACATACCTCTGCTGTCAGTTCTTCAGATTTGACGTGGTTATAATCAGATTATAATCCCAAATAGATGCCTTTTTCATAAAGGAATTTACATTTGTGCAGTTAACTCTTTCTTCTTTCTCCTTTTTGCAGTGGGTGGTGCCTGAGGTGATTGGCCATGCTGTTGTCACAGTCTTAATGCTTATTTCATTGCACTGGTTCATCTTTCTCCTTAACCTGCCAGTGGCCACATGGAATATATATAGGTAAGTGCTCAAGGGCTTGTGGGGTTTCTCTTTAGCACTGCTCCTAGTTTAGCTTTAAGTGTAAAGATGAATAATATGTCATGGTGAGATGTTTCAGTTGTGTTCTTCAGCTGCTAACAGTCTTCATTGATCAAACTGACATAATTTTGCATGTGTCATTTTAATGACAAGAAACCCAGCAGTGCAAAGGACATGAAACTTTTGGCCTTTGCTTGCATTCTCTTTAGTTCCCAGGAATCTCCATTTGTGGGTCACTCCCAAATTCATAGGAAATCATAGCTGATTAATTGGGATTATGAAATAGTACTGAAAGCAGAGTTAATAATGTTTTCATGCTGTTCCTGATAGTGCTATCAGCATAACAGTGCTTAGGCTGGCATGGCTGACAGGTGTTAAACCATGGGGCTGTGGTCTTGTCCCCTGCACCCTCCTTCATTTACTCACTTGTGCCTTCTTCTCATCTGCATTGCTTTTGGGCCCCCCATCCTGCAGGTTTGTGTCTGGGAACGTTTGCAGCCTTTTCACCCTAGGAGAGCTGTCAGTGTTACTGCTCTGTGTACACTGGGCTGCCACCCTTGGAAATGGTTTAGTCACCAGTGGGGGTTTCCATGTGGCAACACTGGGACTGTCAGTTCAAACCATGTTCTTTCTATCTGATATTATGTGGTGTGTGGAGAACTGAACCTTCACAGGTGTTTAGCTGATGGAAACTGGATGTGGATTTGTCACAAATTATCTCCAGTCACTATACTGAGGGAACCCAAAAGCCCAAATATTAAATGTACAAGTATGGAAAGCTGGCTGTAATTCTTGTTTTCCTGAACCTGTCAGTGCTAACTGTTGGCAAGGATGGGTTGAGTTGCTGGTAGGATTAAACAAGAAGTTTCATAGCCCTTATTAAAACAAAGCTGAGGATCTCTGTACTGATAACTTGGTTGGTTTTGGGCAAAATAGCTATGCTATTTAAATATTGATAAATATTGCCCTTGTTTTCTACAGAACAGAAAAGCCTTCAAATGTTTCTAAGCTGGAGAAACATGAGACAGTATAACTTTATGCTTAATAAAGAAATGTTGCCTAAATACACAACATAGGGCATGGCTTTGCCTGGTTTTGTTTGCCCCTCCCTATGTACAGCTGTGACCTACAATGACCAGTATTTGGTTGGGGATCTGCTGGCAAGTTTAGGGTGTGATGTTTCATTTAGGCAAGGCTGAGACACCACAGACAGAATGCATTTTCTTTGAAACTGAAAATTTCTTGTGCTGGTTACCACTTTGGTGCTTCATTTTGTGTACTTACGTTAATTTTTAAAGTAGCAACTTGCTTTCCCTTCTAAAACTGGTCAGAGGGAGTTTTAAAAAGAGAAATTATTTCTATTTCTACATGTCAGGCAGTAAGCTTTGATTGCTGTTTTGTATTGACAGCTCTCATTTTATATATGTCCTACATAGCATAAATATTCTGAATATCCTAAAATCCAGGATTGTTTCCCGAATTTAAGATGTGCAGTGTAGGCAATAAGAAGTCAAAATATTAGGCCTGTATCACTAACTCTCCCTTTCTTTCTGTGGATGGAGGAGTTTCTCCCACATTAATAGCCTGGACTATCCCATCTCTAGTGAAGGAGCTGGAGGCCTGCAAAAGCAGGTGCAGGGTTTAGCATTTCCAGCTCATTAAGAACTGTAATGATAGCACAAGGAATAATGGGTTCAAAGTAAAAGAGGGGAAATTTAGATTAGAAATACAGAAGAAAAAGAATTCTGTTGAGATTGAAGAAGTCCTGGCTTTGCTGTGTTAATCTCTTCCCTTTATTCACTTTTCTTTAAAACCTCCTTAATCCCAGTGACTACATGGCAGCTACCAGCAGTACTGCCTTAATTTAGTCATTTTCTCAAGGATTTCAGTGAGAGGAAAGGGGTTTTGTGCAGGAAAGGTATCAGAAACAAGTCCTGGGAAGGATAGATTAGTCAAAAACAGCATTAAGAGAGACTTTCAAATTTGCAACATGTTTATTGTAACATCCTACTGTCCCTCTTGTTCAGCACACTCAGATGATATTTAACTTTTTTAAATGAATTTTGTATTGTCTCCAGTGAGACAGTTTTGCTTACATTCTCCTTGTTTTAAAACTCAAAGGGAAGCATTCACCTTTTTTTTCTTCTTTGTTACATAGATCTCCCTGAGAGAGTCGGTCCAAATAATGAGATTCTTGCCATGCCTTTAAGAAGACAAAACTGAAAGAGTAAAAAAAAAAATTGAAAAAAAAATCTTTACAATTCACTGAAAATTCTGGTCAGAACTTCTACATCCCTTTAAAAATTGGGAAATCTAGAGGGAAGTGTCCTGTTGCTGTGGTAGCAGCTTCCACTGAATGTAAATCCTGGAGGCACCATGGTGTATATTTATTAAAGCTGACAGTTTATTTGTTTGCTGCAGAAGTTTTTTTTGCTGTGTAGAGGATGACAACTGGCTTGAGCTGGGCTTGTCAGCATCCAGCAGCATTGAATCCATGGCTCAGTTCCTTAATAATAAAATATAGGTTGTCCTGCCTTGTGGACCTCTTGGAAGAAATGCCTCACAGCTTAGACAATTAAGTTGCATCATTTAAGTGTCACCATTTTTTAAAAAAGCAAAATTGATGCATGCTGTCTTTATGACACTCATATCCCAGACACATAAGAAAATTATGCATTCTGTTTGTAGGATAAAATGGTACAGGAAACGTGTTCCTCCTTTTATTCCAATAAAATGTTTTAAATTGCCAGGAAATTGACAATAATTTGTCTTATAACACTAAAAAACAGAACAACCATTCAAAACTTCAAATTTAGAAGAGAATTCCAAACTGGAATTATTTAGCATGAACTGTTTTTAATGAGACACAACTGTCTTTGGTATTAGTCAAATATGCTGCAGTGCTTTTCTGTGCCTCTGTGACAGACAATTACTGTGGGCTGAACTTTTTCTTTCCTAATGTCCTACTGCTGCTAGAAAACCCCTCTGTTGCTTGTTCCCTTTCCTTCCTCTCCTGTTATGGAAATGAATGTTGTAAGTGGTGGAGAAATGCTTTTTGGACTACAAGTGGTGCCATTGGAGTAAATGAAGAAAATTGAACCAGTGTTCTGTTCTGAGACCATGTTTCTGCTCCAGCTTTAAGAGAAAGTCTTAAAATCCTGTATTGAAAGAGTGATTCCAGGAAAGTAGAGCCTGTATAACAGTGATGTTCTAGCCTGAGCTCAGCTGGAGTAAGAACTTCATGTGCTCCCTGGAGAAATTCTGACAAGAGAACACGCTGTTGGCTCAATTGTCACAGGATATAAACATTTGGTTTGCTGGTTTTATGCTTCCTTGGCTTACATTCCACTTGGCTTCACTCAGCTGTTGTTCTCATGGGGGTTCAGAACCTGACACCTTCATTTCTGCCCAACTCATCCTGTCAGCCTCAGTGACTGTGCTGAGGTGTCCCAGGATGGCTGTGACAAGGGCAGGAATAACAGCATACATCCTTTGCCTTGGCTTTTGCCATCTCACTGTGACCACTGGAGTTTGTGATGCTCTCTGTGAGGTTTTTTGCTAAAGAAATTACTGATTCTTAGTTAAATTAGGTTATTTTCCAGTCCCTTTCATCTAATGCATCTTTCCACTGTGGGTGGGCGTTTTCCCCATGACAGGAACTAACTGTGAACACAATTAAAATTAACTGGAATTGGCTATTACCTGGAATCTCTCTCATTTATACATGGGAGGCTGGGCTGATGTTTTTAGTACTTCTTGCTCTCTTATTATTTGTGGGTTGTAGTGGCAGAGATAGCTGCAATATCCAGAACTCCCTTACCTTGAATTGTGAAACAGCTCTTTAGATGAAAGGCCCTTCTTGGCAAGATTTCCCGTGCTTCTTGCCCTGACACTCCCTAATGTTTCAGTGATTACATTTTTGGGTTTTGTTGTGTGGTTTTTGTTTTGTTTTTTTTTCTCTCTTTAACTTTCAGGTACATTATGGTGCCAAGTGGAAACATGGGAGTATTTGATCCCACAGAGATCCATAACCGAGGACAACTGAAATCACACATGAAAGAAGCCATGATTAAGCTGGGCTTTCATCTGCTCTGTTTCTTCATGTACCTTTACAGGTTAGTTTCAAAAATTGCTCCCAAGGAACAAAAGGATTGTCTGCCAGCTATTTTTATCTCCTCTAATCCACTGGTGTAATTGCTGGTATTCATGTCTTAGCTTTTTGCATCCGGCTAAGCCTCAGTAATATATTTTGACAGCTATCTCTGGGCTCATTATATGCCTTTATTCATTCTGATCAAACACTGTTTGGAAACTCAGGCTATTCCTTAATCTCAAAACCACAAGTACAATGTAAAGAGTTACATGTTCTCGGCCCCTACAGTAAGTGGCCTGTTTAGAAAGGATATACTCTTGAGAACCAAGTTTATTTTACAAGTTCTGTTTTTAAAAAATGAAGTTGATCTGGTGGAATTACAAACAGGTATGTTCTGTGATAAGGCCACTTACTTCAATGTGGCAGAGCTGCTGTTCCTCTGCTGCAGTATTGCTTCTGCAGCCTTGTCTTCCTAAACAAAGCACACAGCAGGGTACCTTGACTTTCTATTTCAGCTCTCCCGTGACAGTGAGAGCTGCTCCTGCTTGCATAAGCTTCAGTAATCCACTGGTATCATGTTTTCTGTTTTGTCACAGTATGATTCTGGCTTTGATAAATGATTGAGAAGTTGAAAGAGAACCATTAGCTGCCAAATTGGGTCATCACTCCAGTGACTGGTTGAGGAGCCACAGACACCTCCCGAACACACCCAGATCAGTGTCGTCATGCAGTATATTTTTCCTCTTTGAACAAGAAATATTTTTCTGTATTTTTAACATAAAATATTTTCAAAAGACGTTGGATCTGTGTAGCAGTTGTTTTTGTTCCTTTACAAGCCAAACTGCTGGAGCTGCTGTTTCTGCAAGATGAAATCCTTGCTTACAGAAGTGACCTTGCAGGAATTAAAAGGTGATAAGGGAAACTTGTTTCAGCAGCATGAGCTGCTAAGGATGGTAGTTCCAGAAAACATTTAAGTGCAGCAATGATATCTGATTCTTGCTGAGAGATGTCAGGATAAGACTCTGGCTGCCAAGCTGTCCTATCAGAGCCTAATTTGAAGCAGCACTTGGAACAGATTTTGAAGTGGAACAGGAACACAGCTTGCACCTTTCTGTTGGTACTCTTTCCAGACAAAAATCAATGGAATAAAAATTACATTTTCCTCCCTACCCCCCCAACCCGCAGCAACCTATATGAAGTCTTGTATTTGGATGGATTAAGATCCTTTTGGAGGACATGACACTTGTAAGAGTGCACATAAACTAAAAACATGATTAATACTTGCTTTTTCCCTTCGACTCCTATTTTGTCACTGAAGTACATCATGGAGATCCAGATAACGAACATATTGCACTGGGGTGGAGTTGGTTATAGAGCAGAAGACTATCTGCAGTTGCTGCTCCCTGAACCTGCTGTTTGCAGAGCCAGTGGGGTGAAACTTGAGTCTGTCTAGCTCAGGGAAATGGTCTGGTAACCCATAACCTCCCTCATCCCAATTCTGATGTGACTGCTTCAGTGATACCAGCAAGTTCTTTTTGTGCAGCTCTTGCCTCGGTTATTAGTGTATAAACTTGAGTTTGTACCCTCACTGTCCAATAACTGTCTTTAAGTTTTTTATATGTGCTTGCAAACAGGTCTCTTGGAACAAACACATCAATTAAAACACTTTAAAAAAGATACACTTATGTCATTACGTCCAAAAATTTATGATCTTTTTCTTCTTAAGTACTTGGGGTTTCAGTGTACAGCTGGAGTCAACAACTGTTTTCAGGGCTAGCCATGAAGAGGCAACACTGATGCTTTATTGCTGTAGATAACCTTGTGTTCAGTGTTTGTTCTAGGAGAAGTTTGGCTTTAAATTTTTGATGGATGGAGTCCAAGTTCAGCTGTGTTAAAGACGAAAAACTGCTGAAAATTGTGCTCATTAAAAAAATAACTAAGGAAACAGCTACCCCAGCTGGATGCTACTGAGTACCTGAGAGCACAACCTCTGCCCTATAAAGCCAAAACCCAGACAGGAGGTAGGTCTGGAGAAAGGAGAGCAAATAAAACTTCAAAGAGTAGAAAGTAAGTAACTTTTTTAGCAGATTATGGTAGGCAATTAAATGATTTTATTCATGTGTGAAAAAAGCCTACTACACATATTTTGGGTGTTAGAAGAAAGAGCCTAAGTCAGGTCCTTGCTGTACTGCTGACAGTAAATACATTTCCCTAAACTTGTTTCCCACTGAGAAACATGAGCATTAACCTAATTTAAAGTCCATTAATTAAACTAGCAACTTGATATCTTATTCTAAAAACATGGTAAGCAAGTTTTCTGCTCATTTATATCCAACAATGGATTGTAAGAGTTGTAAAAACCTCAGCAGCAGGTTTCAGAGACTACAATTCTGCTGAATAACTACACTGGTAATGCTGAAGCCTTCTTACTGTACAGAGTCAGGGCCTGCTTCAACAAAGATCTTCAGAGCTCAGTGTCAGCTAGAGAAAAAAATGTAATAGCTAAAAACATGATTAATTAGCTAGAAATAGGAATACTGTAGTTATGTCACTCTTGGGAAACCCACAGAGCACAGAAATTTTTATGGTGGTAAAAAGAAAAAAAAAAAAATTTTCCAGCAGAGAACGGGGGGGTAATTTAAACCCAAGCTTATCATAAAGATTTCAAGACAATTACAAACTTGAGACTGATTTTTTAAAAATGCATCTGATATCACTATAAATTAGTATGAGGTCAAATACAGATTCCTTCCTCAGACTATTTCCCTCTGGACTTGAGGTACCCAAGTATAACTTTGTGAGGAACCATTAGCTATGATTGATAAAGAACTCCTAATCAGTGAAAACAAATCAAAAGTCCTGCAGGGATTCCAACTTGTAACTGATGTTACTGAACCCTTTTCCTCACCCACAATCTACAGCCTGGCTAGATTGCAAAGATCATCATCCTGCATCAGTTTTCAGAGAGATTACATAATGGTTAAGAATTCTGCCTTTTGGGGGGGGTTAGTTAAAATGTGTAGAATTGCATGTTTCCCCCTAATTAGTCATTAGTTAGTCTGTTGGTTATTGAGCCTGTTTTTTAAAGAATATACTTGCCTCCTCAATCTACTAAATGACTGGTTTGGTTTTCTAAAGTGGTTCTTTATTATGGAACATGGTATAAATCAGTGGTCGGACCTAAGAATAATTCTACATGCAGGTTAACAATCAACCAGAAACCCTGATAAGCCCAAAAAGGCAAATCTTTATCTGTTCAGGATTGTCAGAGCTTTATTCTAATTCCTTCTTCTCACAAGAAGCTCTCTAGGATTTTGTACAAGTGCCAAAAGACCATTTATGCCTTTAAGTATAGAGTATGGTGGACATTGGAAGTAGCACTAGGAAAATTTGAGCTATATATTATGAACCACCATGCAGTTATCAGCACATTCACCCCCTTAGCTTTGGCAGGAACAGAGGCATGCAAGCCTCAGTGGTTATCCTTCAGAGCATTATAGATCTTTTAAAGTGAGGAGACAACTGGCACTGCCATCCTTTTGGGATGAGGTGACAGCCTTGGCACGTGCGAGACACGCAGGGAGGTGAGCAGGCAGCACAGAGAGCACGGGACAAGTAAGGAAGGGCTCTCCTCAGGCAGAGTTTGGATTTAAGCTAAGTAAGAAAAGCACATCTACTTTCAGGTTCCTTTTGGAATTTCTTTGAAATAATCTGAATTATTTTTAAAAACAAAAACAAACCTCAAATCTACAGGACTTAAATCTTACAAATGCTGAAAGGTCATAGGCCCATAGAATTCATGTACCTGTTTCTCTTGTACTCCCTATTAAAGGCAGACAGGATGGCACATGAAGCACAGCTTTTTTGGCTGGGGTTGTTAGTAACTTCCTTCATCTGCTGTGTGAATAATTTATGGCTGAAGTGGGTCTGCAACTCAAGAACCCTCCTGCAAATACCAGTAGCCGAGGGAAGTGGCACAAAGGAGGAGGCACGTCCCTTCTCTTGGCAGCTGCATTTAAGCCATAATTACCTGGCGTGTACTGCCTAAACTGTAAGGGAGAGAACAGAGCTAAATACAGAGGTGCTACTAGAGGGAGTGAAGACTTCTAATCAATACATAAGTTAAAAGAATTCAAAATATGGAAGGCACATCAGCAAAAGGTTTGAGTTTGGAAAAGCTACAGGGAGTGGAAATTCAGGCACAACCTTTTAACACAACATAAGCTAGAGCTGAATAAAAATGCAGGACAAAGATGAGGTTCTGGTTTCACGCCCAGGAAGGAGGGACAAGAACACGGGATCAGTTGGAGGGAACACAAAGGCAGGAGATCCAAGTACTTTAGGAGCACCTTCTTGCTATGAAGTATCAAAAAAAAAACCCATACAACTCACAGATCACCTACAGCACAGCAACCAGAGACTGGTATTTAAGCCAGCTGCAGCATTAAGGAATGATGTATTTCACAGAGTCTCAAAGGGAGCAGATGTTGAGCAAGTGAGATAAGCACAGCCTGGGACATGGGCAAGCCAAGTGCTAAAGTGCAGCACAAACACAAGGGTGAGGTGGATTAGAGCCAGACAGCAGAGCCTGGAGAACCTGAACACAGCACTGAGTGACTGTGCAGCTGCAGCTACACTGCCACAAATTAATTTTCCTAGCAAGGAAGTGAAATACTATGGCAGAAATCTATAATTAATGATCAAGAAATTAACATCCAAGTCAGTCATATAAGTGAAGTTAGGGAAACTAAGAACTATTCATTCCAGTTATTTATTGTTTATTGAATTGAAAGAAAAGGAATACAAACATTTCTGTTAAGTGCTGTGCACCAACATGGAAAAAGTGTGTTTTTTTTAAAAATTCCTAATAAAAACAAATCAGAAGTTAATGTAGTTCCAATTGAACAATTTTTAAAGATATGTTTAAAATACTACACATTTATAAAATAAAAAAGTTAAAACGGTGTTCTGTAAATAATTAGTAAAACAAGTGAAAATAAATACGAGACCCAAAGTTCTTATGTTTTTAATGTAATATAGCAAAGAAATTTTTAACTACTTAATAATATCTGAGGAGAGTAACAAAAATCCAGAAAGTTTAAGAACGCAATCCTTTGAAACATTTAATATCAGTCCATAGCAAATAGTCATTACATACCAAAAGCTCTAAGTGTTAACTAGTTCCACCACAACTCCATATAAATCTTGACAATTTAGAAATCTTGAGATCAACAATAAAGTTCTTTTCTTGATCTCTACAGCTTGGTTTGTAAGTACATACATGCTTTGAGGATCCATTTTGTCCCATATGTTTTCAAGGAGCCAATAACTTTTTCCATCTGTGCCTAAAAATGTTAAGTTTCAAATCTAGCACGTATACCCTAAGAATGAAAAATGTTTATGAAAAAAGATGGGGCACAATGAATTTCAAATTTATAAAAATATACTGATATTAACCAAAACCTTCTGGTCAAAGGACACTTCACATACACACGACTTAAAGTATGCAATAAAACATAACAAGTACCTAGAACATTTGGTTCTCTGTCTGTTCGTGGAACACATGCACACACACACTCATACCAGCTGGGAGGAACACTCTCACAGATGTTTTACTGAATCCAGATTATCTGGATGAATAGACAGAAAACTTGGCTACAGTTTATTTCAACTAGAGGCAGCTACTGCAGCAGTAGTTCAACACTGCATACTTCAATTAAGTCCACCCTGTTTAAAAAAAGTGTCATAGTTAATGGTTTTGCTTTCTAAACATTGTCAAAAGTAGCAGTTTTCAAAAATCAAGTATGGCAGCTGAAAATAGACTCAAGCCAATGTGGAAAAGACAGGAGGAGGGCAAAAGGAGGATTAGCCATTTATGGGATGGGTGTTCCTCTTTAATAGTCGTCTCAAAAAGAAATTAGATACAAGTTTGTAGCTAAAAATATGGACAAACTATTGAAAGTGCATTTTTCCTCCTCCCCCTTGAGTTACAGTAGTCTGTTGGTCAGTAAATCCTGCTTTTTATGTCCATTCTTTTTTCTCTACCTCCCTCCCCATTTGGATCTACAACATATCCCCTCGAGCTACGACTAATTGTACAAGTCCTGGCTTCCTGCTAAGGAAGCCTTTACAACTGATTTTGGGTGGGAGTATCACTTAGCAGTGTAAAAATACACAACTAGACACCAACTCCCAACAGCAGACAGTTTTATTAAACATTACCTGGTTGAAGCCAAGTTGAGAAGTAACTGGCAAGATGTGGGCAGATTTCTAGCTTGCATCTTTGCTCCAATCATAAAGAGAAGTTAACTTTAAAGTTGGAGAACTTTAGAAAAGACAGAGGGAATTTAAAAACAAAAGGTGTCATTTCCCCAACTTCCCTCCCCTCCAAAACATGAACAGAGCTACCATTTTCCCTTTTGTGTTCCATTGTGCCTTCAAAATTACTTACCTGAACAGCTAAAGAACATTTAGATAATAAAATGCTTCAACTTTTTTTTTTTTTTTTGAGATCTGCCTTGATAATAACCTGGGGCTACTGTGAATACTTGAAGCCAACAGGTGACCAGAGGAAGTTACAAAATGAGTACACACTTACAGTATTTTCCTCTCTAAAACCATGGGCCTGCTGACTGGAAATACAGTAATTTATTGTGGGTGTGTACTTGTTCCAGCCTTACACTCCAGCCTATGAACATTTTTAAGCACATGGAAATAAATGTGTTGCAAATGAGCAAACTGATTTGGGTTTCCCCCCCACCCCACCCTGGTCTCATTTTATCAGCTATGCACAAAAAGTATTGGTACTTTTCAATCCACATAGTGTGAATATGCAATTTGTTGGAAATAGTTTAGGTTGCTTTTTCATCTCCAGGTTGGGATGGTACTCATTGCTACATCTCTAATGGCAGCTGCTGTTGGACTGAGTAGTGTGGCAAAATGTAGATTAATCTCACCTTTGTGTCCTGCCTGCTCATGGCCCACGAGATGCAAACAGGCTGTCACTGAGACACTCTGGAAGCAGTGCCACCTGCTTGGAGCTTGCCTTTACATGGCATGGCTGCACCAGGACACTAAGGGAGGGAGATCCCACACATGCTTCTCCCTAACTCAGCTTCTAAATACCTCAAGTGTCCTTCAGAGGGACAAACCAAGTTCAGAAGAGATGGGCAGTGTGTTGACAGAGGTCCTATGTTTAAATTCCTAATTGCACTGCCATAGAAAGCAGGCATCAGCCCACACACCCCCCAGCTGTACCAGTCTCACTCTGGTTAGTTATGGCCACCACATTAGAAATACCTGAAGTGCATAAGAGAATTGAAATCTACACTTGAGATTTGATCCAGCCTTCACCACCTGCCTGAAGTTTCCACTTTATTTCCATGAGTATGTAGTGACAGATCACTGTATGAGACATTAAGAGACATCAAAACCATTATTCTCCTTATTCTCCCTAAACAAAGTTTGATTTGAAAACGTTAAGTTCCAGAGTAACACAACACTAGAGTAACTTCCAAAGATTCATATGCTGGCACTGCTTATGAATTATACGTTTTGAACATGTAAACAGTGAACTGTAGAAGTATTTTACAATTTAGGTAATTAATTTTTCCTTAAACCCCAAGGTTTAGCATACTCAAATTTGACCATGGGAACTTGTCTGTTTTCCTGCAACATTAAGGCCACAGGCCTCACTCATCTTCCACTGTTTGAACTAGGAAGAGAAATAAAGAGCTTCCTTCAGAACTGATTAAAGGAAGAAGGAACTGATGTATAGTCTTAAGTTCAGACATTTATTCTCAGTGCTATGAAACAGTAATCGCTATGAAAGCATTCACCTTAGTTTTAAGGCTGAACATTAAGTCCCTACCTGGTTTTGGAGGTATTAGATATTAGAATCATATGTCAGATTCAGGGCTGGTCTCAACCACAGTATCAGAATCTTAGCTCATGTTTAGTTTGCACACAAGGCAAGATATACACACATGGCTGGAATCTAAAAGAAAAAATAAAAATCGAACCTGCTAACCTTTGTTTTTGTGGGAAACACCACACTCCCATTCATCATAGTGGCTACACGTCTCTTCCCAGGAATTCCAGCACACCTTCCCCCACCCTTCTTCTACACGTGACTAATAAGGACACTAAATCATTATCTCATGAAAGGATGAAGTCCACACTCCTGCTCACATGACTCCTGGTGGCATGCCCTTCCCTGCTCCTTCTTTACTTTGCAGCAGTACCAGCACTACCTTTCCACCCAAGGTGGCAAAAGGGAATCCAGTGCCATCCCATAATGGATTTGTGTGTAGTGCAGAAGCAGAGATGCCAGGCCATCTGTTTACGTAAAAAAAAAAAATAAATATTTAAACTATAAATGTCTTTGTTTTTCTTTAACACGGGACATTAGTGGAACTACTCCTAGATGTGTCAGGATATTCACGGCCCCAGCTTGCAATAAGGTCTGGGAGAGGCATTTTTATCTGCAAACTTAAAAGTATATTCTCAGGCAAAAAATCTGCCCACCCTTATTTATCAAATAAAGAAAAAAATTTCCATCATAATACAAGTGTTTAATTATGATTTGTATGTAAATTACTTATACAAAGTGTTGACTTTGTGAAGAAAGGACTCTTTCAACACATTCTTCCCTCAAAGTGTAGTCTACCTTTTACACCAGCATTGTTGCATATATTTATGTAATTAAAAAAAACCAAAAAGACCTCTTCTTGTTTCAACTCTTAGACTGGTGGTGTAGTCTGAATGCTTTTTTTTTCCTAACTAATACAGTTTATCTGTTAAGATGGATAGTGAATTCCTCCATCTAAAACAAGCTTTACTGCCTACATTAATCTCCTTCCAGCCACTGCTTTTGATTGGATCTCAGGACACTCCAGAAAAGCATCAGTGATACCGTGTTTCACGACACTTCTTGCATTGTTTTAATTCCAAATGTATACAAATGAAGTCATTTTAATCCTATAAATAATTTATTTTTAAAAAATTGTGCTGTTAACCCCTTTGCAGGGCAACGAGCTATGTGAAAAGTACAAAACTTTTTGTCAAATGTGATACTGAGAGTGCTTTTGACATAGTTCATTGGTTTATCCTCTCAATTGATAGATATACTGCGCAACGGGCAAGGCTAGAATCCATGAACCAAGCTGCAAAGATCTCAAGCTAAGTAAGGCGGAGAGAGACTTGAGAAACAAGAGAAGGAAATACTTTCCTATCCAATGTATACTCTTCAGACTAAAGCACTCTTTCTATCAAGCCTTCTAAACTGTTAAATAAAGTGTTCCAAACAAGCATTTAAACTTCATTACACAGAAGAGCAACAAGAACAGTAGCCTGCCAGACAAAAAGGCAGGAGGGAAAAATATATATACTGAGTTCAATGGTTAGCCTGAATGTAGCACAGTTCTTCACAACCGATGGGGGGGTAATTTCAACACGGTGTCCAACAAAGTTCTAAAGACGTGCTTCATCTCGACTGGTTACTATGAAGCAAAGGTGGCAAATGTTTGGCCCCAACCGGGCTTCAGAAATGGTTCTTTTTCATGACGAGCATGTCTGTCCAGCTATCAATCATGTTTGTTTGCACCAAATCCCAAGCCATTTAAAATACGACTAATTAAGTTAAACTGAAGTCGTCTGCTCCAAATTCGCCATCAACTATCCATGCTACTGCATTCCTCTGAGCAAAAACAAAAACAGAGAGAAAGAAAGAAATCACAGCTTGAAGATCTTAGCAACAGTTCATATTTCTATCATAAGTTAATTAATACAGTGTATTTACATAAATTTTAACTGAACATGCACTAGTTAATGGGTCTTATACTGTAGCTAAACTCCATGCTTAAAATTACTTATTTTAGGTAAAATTATTCATAACAATCTTGAAATTATTTTAGCATGTTAGGTGTGGGTACTCAAAAAGCATCTGGTCCAAAAAGAAGTAACACACGTTAACATACAAGTTCATGGGGAGTGTGCTAATTACAGAGCTGTCTTGTCACCCATTTAGGATTCCTAAGTGTTAGGTATTATTCCATGCACCCACACCTCTTGCCAAAGCACTGCTGTGAGAAATCCATTTGCGGTTGGTTTGGTTTGGATGGCACTTACTGGTTCATTTTCTGGAGGAACTAAGAAAGAGCGAGCAAGCAGCTCACTGGAGAAAACCAAACAACAAAGCCATGAGTAAAACCAGCTGGAGGACAGGCTCTGACTCCTTATGGGGGCATTCCGGGTGCTACAGATTAGCCAGGCTGGTCCACCTAGTCCAAGACTAGAAGCAGATGTATCAAAGCACTGGAGCACGGAGAGGAGGCAATTCTTCCTCCTAATAGCTTTCCAACATTCAGCCATTTTTACCTAAGGGACATTCTGAACTAGAGGTGTTTACTTATCTACCAGCACTTAATGGATTTCTCTTTCATTACTTTGCCTAGGTTCCCCTTGAAGTCACATCCATGAGGTCCTGTGGCAACAGGATATACTATAGATCATTTTAATGTCCCCTGTAAATTCTTACTGCAAGGTTGAATACGTAATGACAGAAGCATATAAAGTGCACAACAACTCCCAAGCAGTCATCTCCTTTAACAATCCTGGGGGAGGCAAGAAGGGCTGGGAACACCTGGGTGCATTTTGGCAGCAAAAGAATGAGCATTGTCTCTCTCTCTCCCCTGGACACATATGGTTACTGATGGTTAGTAAAGATTCAATTTTGTACAGATTTTCTCCAGTAAAACTTTACACTCTCTCTAGACATTGGAAATTCCTTTTGTACCCATTACAATATCATTACTCAATTTACAGTGCAGTTAGAATGCACTGTTCAAATTTTAATAACATTGTACATTACTAAACCTAAGCATTGAAAGCAAAGTTTTTATGGAGTCTAAATAAATAAGTTAATATAACCCTAAGGTCTTCGAGACACCACAGTTTCCTATAGGGCCACATCAGAATAATGTCGGAAATACCGGTTGTGTCTTTTGTATTCCACAAAATGAGTAACTCAGATAAAAACCAACAATCACACACCAGAAAAAACCCAAAGAAAGCAGTGACTGATTTTTCAGCGAGTCACGTACTTTACCTTCAATATCCTGGTTGTCTACGAAAGGCGCTGGTCCCCATATCCTAACGGTGCCGTCGTCGGAGGCGCTGGCCATCATGGCCGGGACCTGCGGGTTCCAGCTGACGCAGTTCACGGTGCGCGTGTGCCCCGTCAGCTCCGCGATGGGCAGCTCGCTGCGCTTGTGCCAGATGTACACCTTGTGATCTGCGCCAAACACACCGAGAGCGGCGTCAGCTGCACTGCTCTGCACACACCCACCCGTGAAACCAACAGCTCTCATTGAAACCCACCTCAAAAACCCGAGTGACCCGTGTGGAACAGCACTAACAAAATCCATCGTTTAAAAGTGATCAAAAGAACGCAGGCAAAGCCCTTCCATTAAGGGACACATTCTTTTTTAACACCTGCAAGTCTACTACACTTGGTATTTGAAGAAAAACATTTGACTGCAATGCAAATAAGACAATACAAAGCTAAAAAGAGAAACTAAACTGCTCTTTTATTACAGGTATGGAGTTGTAATCTTACTCAAAAGGAAGACTTGCAGATCTTTTTTCCCCCTCAAATAACTGTATTTTCAAATTAAAGTCATGAGTACTAAGAATAATTTTAACTACCTCCTGTTGTTGAGTATCAGATAAGATCACAGCTCTATAGTTTATGAAAAACATCTTAATACTAAAAATCTGTACACTCCAGTGAAAGTGCAAACAGAGCAAGTGAGGAAGGGCAAAGCTTAATGGCTCAAATTGTGAGCTATTACTGTCTCTGACAACCAATTATTGTGTGGTATTTAAAGGTATCAATTTGTACATATTAAAGTAGATGCAAATAAACCCTAGACATCCTATTTTGTGATGGGAAGCTTTTAATTACTTCTAGCGGCATGCTAGATATAAAATAGGGAACTGGTTAGATACTCTACTGCAATGTTTAGAGAAGAGTCATTCTTTATAACCAACCATATTTAAGAATAAAATGGGGGGTGGGGAGAAGAAGTGGGGAGCTGTTCCAGCTGTAGACCAACAGCTTGTAACAAGTCTGTGGGTTTACCTGTCTAGGAATGCCTGTGGAATAGTCCAAAGAGAGCTATATAAACTGGACAAGTATGTATGGCTAGTATTACACAAAAGCCTCGTATTGGGATCTAGCAATCAAATGAAAGCATTTTGATCTGTCTGAAAGGCTTTCACTTAGCTGTCACTGTGAAGGCTCAGCAAACAAACCAATCTTCCTCTATTCCTCCTCCCAGCCCCTTATAAAACACTGCTGACCTCCCTGCTAGAAAGGCCTCATGGCTTTTTCCCATATGTTAACTCCCTTGTCTTGTGCTGAACCAGATCATCTGAAGGTACCACCTTCACATGTGCTTGCTCTGGCTGTGCTTCCATTCCACTTAGGATTTCAATGGCATCCATGCCATTCACCAAACAACACAATTCACACAGGACACACACAAGCCTCTGCTCTGTCAGATAACCAAAGCCTAAAGACAAAGCAGTACTTTGGTTTGGAAAAAAACAAGATAGCTACATTAAGGCAGCAGTCAATTCCCCTCTGAGACAGAGACCTCTTTTTTCTTCCTATGGATGCAATTGTCAGGAAAACCCCTACCCAGCCGATATTTTAAGAGGTAATGACAACATGATCAACTACTTTTTAAAGCCAGCTATGAGAATGTGACCTGTTATTATTGTTTGCTTGTTTTTTTAAAATAGTCTCAGCAGCCACATTTACAAAAAGATGACAGCTGCAGACAGTTGAAATCTGTAACATCAGGTTCAACGACAGTGGTTTTTAAACAATGAAGACAACAGAAAGCCAGTAACCTGGGGGAAAAAAGACTGGTGCACGACAGTATCTACATCTACACAACCACACAGTTATGTCTAAACAAATCCTGAACTTTCAGGCACTCAGGTCTCAAACCAAGAAGCTTGTCCAACCATGAAAAGAGATTCACACTGGATTGGAGGACTGGAGGTGCTGTCCTTCAGTCATACTCCACTAGATATAGCCAGAGGGTGAAACTCAGTTTTATTTTAGACATATTTTGTATTTTCCAAAAACAGATGGTAGGAAATGCCTTTGCCAACCTTGTTTCCTAAGAACCGTGAGTTACACAGTACTCACAGTTAATTTGTTTACATATTACAAGTGTAATTCTTACCCTGCATAAGCGTGAATTTTAAGTGACCTCCATGGCAGGTTATGGCACTACACCAGTGACAGAACTGGATCAATTCAACACATAGGCCCTTAACAAATTTCTACTCTTGCCACAGACAGCTGAACAAAAACATACCACAAAGTCTTTAATCACTAAGAAGCTCTACCAGACTACGTCAACAACTGCCTAATTTGAGGCTACGCTGTCTGTAATTAAAATGATTCTACTGAAATCAAAATAACCTCACCACACCTGTATCTTCAACAGGCAAATGAAGCTGTTATTCCCCAGAAGTAAATTTTATTCAAACCAGAAGTCTAAATATCATACCACAAAAAGAAAAATCCTCAAGAACACCCCACCCACTTCTAATTAAAACTGTGCAGATGCTTTGGCTTTAGAGGAGGAACACAAAAGAGTAATTAATGCGTTCTACCTCTGCCATCCTCTCAGAAGACTCTTTATGCCAGCCCACAATTACTTCTTGAAGTATGCCACAATCTCAGCACACCTCAAATTTATTTCATGAGCCAGTTGGTTTGCTTTTATAATGTTGTTGTTAGCAACTGTCATCTATAAGATGAAGGTATAGGAAGGATATAGTGCCCCAGTTTTCTGCAAAGGAGAATGGTGTTACCTTCACTGCCACTCGCAATGAAGTCTTCATTATGACCTCCAAAACATGAGTGAATTGTGTAAAATCCTTGTGTAACACCTTGATACTTTCTCACTAAAACTCTGTCTTGTAAGTCCCATAAGTGAACTCCCTGGAAATAAGAAATATAAAGTACGTCATTTTATCATTAAATATTATTAATGGCATTCCTCTGAACAATGAAAAGAATTACACATGGAAGTGCACTACTTTAGAGCCAGCTTTGGTAGTTAGTAGGTAAAAAGAGTAAAGATGTATCAAATTACTAAACTCAACTTCCACTCTGAAAGCTTTATTCTTACCCAATGCTTTAAAAGCAGAAATAGATACACAAAATCTATGCCCCCAGAGATGTAAAATGCCACGGTTCTTGCTGTACCTGGCTTCTCAACCAGCAGCCAGATAATAACATTTAATAGTAAGTATTTCCAAATAGAAAACATTTCCAAATTTTTAATTTTCCATTTCCAAATATTTAATAGTACGTATTTCCTGATATAAATCAGTCTAAAAAGAAAAATAAAATCAGGTTTCAAGAATAAGAATTCTTGTTAGAGAATTCCATGCTGTATTTATGAATATTAAGGCCTTCATATTACACAACATACAACTAGTTAATAGCAAACATTCCAACTCGCATCTAAATATTTAAAAAACAGGCAGCAGTTGCAAGCAGGTTTATTTTAATTTCCTTTCAGCATCCCCAACTCACCTGAGTTGCTACATTTAACAAAGCTAAACGGCCATTTTTTGAAATAGTAAACGACATAATAGGGTGATCCTCTTGTACTCTGAAATGATAAGACATGAGGGTCAAGATAAACAGATAATGATGCAACACCAGGACAACAGGCATGTCCTGTCTCTGCAGTATTATTAGGGAAAAACAGTTCCAAATCTGAAATTAGGCATGACTCTATACACCAATACAAGCCAGGTCTGCAATACTTGTTTATACTTAGGCCAAACACCAAGACCAAAATGGACTTTGGACCTCAATTCCTAAATTCAAGGCAGAATATACTAAAATATGCCAAGAATTGAGAGGACTACAAGTAGTCGTGATGATTAAAATTGCAAAACATCACCAGAAACCTACTCTAGTGCTTAGGAAAGTATTTCTAATACTTGATCACATGCTGCTTGCTGAAACTTGCTCACTAATTCTTGTCTCATCTTTTAATATTGAAAACATCGTTTCCCATCCTGTTCCACACACCCTCCCTCAATTTTCCTCTGATACTAAGAAGCAGGAATTCAGAAAAAAAAAAAAAAAGGGTAGTTACATGTTCCTGTCTGTGAGATCCTCGAAGTTATAACCCCGAATTCGCTGGTGTGTGTCTGACGCTAGAACAGTTTTCCCATCACTCAAGCACCAAAGGCATTGTACTCTCACCCCTTCCCAGGAGTCAAGCAGATTACCATCTAAATCCTGAGCAGAAGGAAGGAAAAAAACAAACAAACAAACAAAAAAAACCATTCAACCATTAGTCTCAGGTTTCTGAGAAGCTGTGACACAAAAATATTTTTCACTTTCTATTCAGACAATTGCTACAGAATGCAATCTTACCCTTTACAAGGGAGGACTTAGTCAATTAGGAGTTGGTTGTCTTAACCAAGGGCTTTTGTAGGAATCTGCTCTGGAGAGCAGAGAAGCCCTTCTGTCATTTGTTTCCTCATGCATGACACGTGCCACCTGCACCCCATCACTGAGCTGACCTTCACAGTGAGGTCTGTAAACTACATTATTGTTCTGGGAACCAGTTGAAAAAATCATGAAGAATATGGTGAAACTGTGGACCACCACCCCAAATCAATACTAGTCAAGTAATGAGGGTTTCACATTTCTGTTTTCACTAAGCAAAGACAGCATGCAAAAACTAAGGAAGATGTAGTCAAAATTCTGTGGAATAAAAACACTTGTGGACAAAGGTACTGCTTTTTATTAGTGGTTTTCTTCTGAAGCAGCTAAGAAAAAAAAAATCCAGACCACAAATCCCCCTTGAGGCAGACCAAAGATGCTCAAACCCTTCAAACTGTTCCATACAAAAGTGCTGCTGAAATACTTGCATTAATGTATTGCTTCTTTGAATTACAAAGGATCAGAAGCTTTAGTGTACACACACACAAAACCTGAAAGGCATCGAACAAACTTTAATTTCTTGCTTTGCTTTCAAAGGGACAGATGGAGAGAACTTACACACTGATAGAACTGTCCACGCTGCCCTCCCGTTACAAAACGCTTCCCATCAGGATTCCAGGCCACGCTTGTTAAACTGTCTTCATGAGACTGGCTCATCTTTGTCCTCAGCTCCCCAGTCTGGAAAATAAACAAAGGCAGCAAGGCCTTATACCAGAACCCTTTCCCAAAAAGGCACTGGTAATTTTATCTGACAAGAATAGTGTTTGGGATTGTATCTATTTCAACAGGTTTATTAAAAAGCAACGCACATTTATGAATAATGCAATGAAAAGGAAGAATTATTTTAGCATATCCAGCAAATCTGGACTTGATTTGGGACAATTTGTCTCTCAAATCAAGAGAGATGGAATAGTTGGTGTGTTAGGCAATTAAAAGATTTTGAGTGGAATGAAAAGAAATTACATGAACAAGCCGAGAGAGTGACAAGCACTATTAAATGAAAAAAAAAAAACAAAACACTGAAAGAAAGGAGGCAGGGAGAGATTAGAAGAAAAGAGGTGACAATTTTACATTTTAGTAAGAAGATAGGAACATAACAGTAGTTAGAATGTTCTCCTTCTTGAGCTGAAGTTCTCCATGCCAAATTTTAGCTTTCATGCCTAGTGTATAAAGCCACCGTTTCACAAGACAGAACACCAATGAGTGGCATTGTCAGTAGTGCTCTTCACTGAGCCAATTTAGTCAATTAAACACAAGAAAAGTGTTCCAAGGGTGAAGAAAGGGAGTGTTTTTGTTTTAGGAAACTAAATTAGTTCAGAGTCCAAGACAGCACAAGGAAGTTTATGCAGCTCTCAACCGAGGCAAGGGAAGCTTTTATGTCAACTCAAGTGCCCATAAAATTCAACAGCAGAAAGTGATTTTCAAATTCACGGAGGGAATGGCAAAGTGCCCAAGTGCCTGACGGAAAGATGAAGTTCTGAAATCATAAATAGAAGCCTCTTTCACTAACATCACTGGGAGGGTTACATGAAGTAAAATAGTTTGCATCTTTTATTTCTGCTACTTTTAAAAATAATCAATGGACAATTCCCTTCAATGATAATGCCCTCTGCTTCTCTTGATTCATTTGCTGTCCTTCTCTTCAGGAGCTCTCTGACATCCTATGCATTTATGCCATCCCTTCTCAGAAATTGTAGCAACCACACACACCAGAATTGCTGCACAATCTCAGACACTTAGACTTGAACTCCAATTTCAGTTCTGTCCAAAGTGCAAAGAGCATTTGCAGGCTGCCATAATAACTTTTTCAAACTGACAGGAGGACAGCAAGATCAGCATCTCTTCTTTACATTCCCACCTTGGCACGAGTTTGGAGCAGTCACTTCATTCACGCCTGCAGTATTTAGATATTGAAACAAAAGCAGCAGGCTGACCACAAAGTTTTCTCTCTCATTCTTATCCACCACTTACTTGTACATTCCAGAGCCAAAGCTCAGAACAATCATCTGGGCCACAGGCAACAAGGTAGTTGTCATCTGGACTCCAGGCAATGTAGGAGACCCCGTACGCGTGACCTTCTAACGTCTTAAGTAGTTTTAGCTGGTGAGTGTCCTGGAACAAGAGAGATGTTCTTGAGACAATGCAGATGAACTCCCACCACATTTCACATTTTCACAGCAATCATCTACAGCATGACAGGTTTGCTTGTTTACAGGGCCAGAAAATGAAAGCTCCTAACTTTCAACCTTCAAAACAAGAACACTCAGGTATTTTTGTTCTAATCTTCTGTGATTCTGAACATAAAACTCAAGAAATGCCACTGTGTACAAAGCCTTACATTACGTTACACTTGCCTTAGTGCAGACGATTTCTGTAGTGTCAAGTCTTTCTAAATCTACTGGAATACGAAAGCACTATTATCTGTATTTTATAGAATTAAGTTACTTTCTTAAAAGTAAAGACATGTTGGAAACCTGTTATGGTTAAATAGAGAACCAAAACCTTCACAGCTACCAGAAAGGAAAAACCTTGGAGCACCAGTATTTTTATAAACTTGCATGTATCTTGTGTGTGCTGCTCAAGGAAAGAGATTTACAGAAAAATATTTTTAAAAACTTCCTTGAGAGGTATTTCAGAAGTGTTGCCTACAGCAAGCTGTTTTCTGCCAGATTTAGTGAATGAAGCATATTTGGCACATGCAGCATCTTGTATCATCTCCATATTACAACTGTTTTACTGCTGCCTTGTTGGAGGAACTAACTTTTCAGGAAGCTTGTAAAAATAAATAGTACAGCTAGATACTGCGAAACAACCACACACTGGCTTCCTAAATACAGAAACATGCTTCAGTACAGTATTAGCACTGATTCTTGGTAACAGCATCCATAAACACAAGTAGAACAGAGCTTGTTAAAACGCTGAAAATAATTATTTTGAAGCCTCTTGGAAAGGGCAATCAAATTGTCCTCCCTCTACCCACCCACTCCCATTTTTTTCCATGCATGGCAGATGCTTATGTCTCCAACGTCTTTTCAAAAAGGGTGACTAGTTTGAAAATCTAGCTTGATTTCTTTAATTGTCCCTTCTCTTTTTTTTTTTCAGTATTAATCAACAGAGCACTTCTTGATTCTAAAGCGAAAGACCAGAGGAAGAGTGACATGAAGGACTGTTTCCTGGGATCAGCTGCAAGGGATTTGGTGACTCTCAGCCAGCCTGCAGAACTGGGGGTTCTGCTGGCTAGAAAAAGTAAATTCCTCAAAAGAAAGTGAGTTAAGAATAATCTTCACAGTGCAGAGAAAGAGGGGCAAGTGAATGGACCTCCTCAAAATCCCTTTTCCATTCTAATCATTATTCCTGGACTGCATTAGACATTCTTTTGTCTATAGCTAAAGTGATTTTCAAGGCAACTGAGTCATGTCTGACATCATCTCACATCCTGGAACTTGTCTGGAACAGATACATTTCTTTTTACAACAAGATTAAAGTAGCCTGTCACTTCAGCATATTTGAAACTCATGAGAAATAAGATACATAAGATATTCCTCTTCTAATGATAGCACTGTGTGGCTGCTACTATCTTCCATACTGCTCTCATACTTCCCTCCAAATACCATAAAGCTGCTATACCATGCTCTAAAACAGCAGTCAGTGGTATTTCAGGCAAACATCCCCAAATGTAGGCAACCTGCCTCCCACTCACCACCAAAAGAAATCTCAGCACTTCTATCCCTTACATTCAGCTTCCCAAATTTTTGTCGAGTATGACAAGCAACTATTCAGGCATCAACTCAAGTCTGCAGTAGCTGAACTCCTTGGCTGAAATGCCAAAAACCTGTCAACCATTTTTAGAAAATGCAGAAGAGACTTTTGTAAGGAGCCAGTTAAAGAAGAACTCTTAACAAAGAAGATGCATGTTAGACAAGGTGATGCACAGTGTGCTGATCCTTTGTGCTCCACAGAGATTCTGCCACACTTCCTGACAGTCAAATAATGCATCCCACACAAACCTAGTCAACTCAAGACATTATTTAATGCTGCTGAGTCTGTGGTAGAACTTTGAAATTAGCACACAAAAATGACAACAGAAGCATAGGTTAAGACAGTCTAGACATGTGGCTGGGTCTTAGAAAAGACTAAGAAATTCAAGGTATGAAATTAAGACAACACACTGCAGCAGTGTCCCTACACTTCAAGGGGGGTGATGAAGAAAGAGAGGGAGAAGTGAAGGATTCTCACACATGTGAAGTGTGTGTGGAAAAACCAAACACTGTGAATTTAAAATAGGGCTCCCTCACCACTTGCCCAGACATTGCTGGACATTTGTTTCCATGCAGTTTATGCAAACAGATTAGAATAATTCTGTATATCTAAAGCCTTGAAAAACAGATTAAATTTACGGGTCAAAAGACATTGTCAACTGCTACAGGAAATGTGAGAAGCATGTTCTGGCAAATATGAAAATGAACCACTTGATGTGGTCAAATGCTGTTTAAGTATCTACCTACTTGAAAGGGTTTCAATTTTTTTAAAGCACTCAAAAAAAAGAGACAAACCAACAAAACTCTACAAAACCGCTTTCCCACTATTTTTAAGAGATTCTTATTCTTTAGCAACATTTGGTCAAAAGGCTTAGTCTAAACACTCACAAAACATTTATGTGGTTTTATTAAGCAGCTATTAGATAACAATTCACTTCAAGAGGTACTTATCAAGATGTTTGGTATTAAAACCCATCAACACAGAAGGAAGATGGGAAGATGTGCATCTACAGTCAAGTGACAAGTTAACAGCAAAAAACTTTTGATCCTTAATTCATCTAAATTACTGTTAAAAAAACCCCCAAAAACAAAACCAACAAACGAAATACAGGTAATTTCCAAACTAAACAACAGAAGTCACTTTTGCTGCTATGCAACTCTTGGCCCAGAGCACACTGGCCCCAGTAAGACACAAACTACAGCAGTCTTATGCCTGAAAAAGCCATGGTGCCTGCTGTTAGTTCTGGGGCTACATAACAATTATGCACATGGAAGGGAGTTTTAAAATCCTCCCATCGTTTTAATAGCAAGAAAGGACTCAGATTATATGGCTTCCTAAGCTGAAGTGAAAGAAAAGGAACTCAGCTTTCAAATCCTACTCAACACTAGTATGGAAGTGGAAAAACCTTTATTTTCCACCTCACATACCAGCCTATAGCTGTGTGGGTAAAAAACCCTAAGGATCTCATTTCTGATAGTGTTTCAGAAGCATTAGCAACTTCAAATGCTGTGTGTATATGTTCAAGTTTATTCCCAGTCTCCAGTTATTACAAAATACATGGACATACTTTCACAATTACTTCTACAAGTCAAAACAGGATTAGATTCATCAATCAATCAACTTCTTTATGTATATACCAATAGATATGTGTAGGAAAGATGTATGAAACATCCTACAGCTACGAGACTTACAAGACTTTTACATCCCAGGGAATGGGATGTAACAGGGCTACAGTCCATGTCAGCCTGTCCCTACAAGAATCACACCATCCTAGCAGGAGAGAGCTGAGAGGAAAGGAAAGACAAGTCATACACATTTTCACACTTACTGGATCAACCTGCCATATAATAACAGTTGTGTCCTTAGATCCTGTTGCTAATTTAGTGCCATCGTTGGAGAATTTACAGAACCACACTTCATTACAGTGCTCCGTTAGGATCTGTTGGGTATAGCATGGAAACTGTTTCCTGGGAAAACAAAGTGATGCATTCACAGATTAGTAAGAAAGCAGTAAGATTTTTTTTTAAAGTCAAGCTATTAAAAAAAACAGTCAAACAAAAACCTTACTTAAATGCAAGACCAGACAACTTAGAAAACCTCTCTATTAACAGCTGTTTCAAGTAAGTACAGAACAAAGTGTCTTATCTGGCAACAAGATACAAGTCATCATAATTAACACCATCAAGTCATCATAATTAACCACAAGAACACAGAACTGATCTTATTTCACTCACATAATTTGTTATGCTTTCATGTAACTTGGAATTAAACTGACATCATCAGGAGTTTAACAGTTTGTTACTATATAGTTTTCTACTGTATAGAAAACACTATAGTATAGGTCTCTTTGAACCACAGGTGCAATGTTTTTACTCATGAGGTTTCTACAGGTATCTCACTCAGTTAGCTATTTCTTGCTAAGACATGATTTTTACATAAAAGTTCCTTTTCCTGAATGTGATCTTACAATAAATTAGATGTTTCTTTGCCTTTGTTTTGTCATTTTTATTTTTGTACCACATTGTATGTACCACATACAATATCTAAGTATAACTAGCAAGAGAGCATTGAGCTTTCAACTTGAACAGTTCTACCTCACAAAACCTGAACTATTTTGTAAAATGTTGTGCTTATCAAATGAAGTATTACATGATACACTACTGAAGAAGATTCAAACATTCCTCTAGAGCTAATATTTAATACTCTAGCTACAAACCAAAAAAAAGCTAACAGTCAAATTATTAAGTTAGGTGAGAACTGGAGACAAGTTTTATTTGATTTAAATCTTGCCAACAAGCTCTCAAATAAAAATTTCAGAGCTAAGATGAAATAAATGTAGGCTTTTACAGCAGATGTCTTCATTTCGAAGTAATACTGCAAGAAGTAAAAGTTCATTGTTCAGATGCACTAAAAGATAGTCTCTAACCACAGACACTTTTTCTTCAACTGCAGAGATCCTGAAGTGGTTTAGTTGTGGGCTGAGTTTTTATAGCACCCAGTGCAACAGGGCAACACCACTCTGATGGGACACAGTGGCACTAAGGAAATGACAGTGCCCTTGAATGTACAGTTGTATTTATCACTGGAGATAAACTGACTTAAAAAAGAAAAGCCAAGAAAACAACAAAAACATATCACAACCCACTCACCAAAGCAAATTTAAAAAAAAATTAAAATTTAAAAAAAAAAATCAAACAACCTCCCTCATTAATCCCCCCATTAATTTAAGCACAAAACTTACTTCCTTCACATTCATGTTTACAAATACAGTTTGGTGGCAGCCACGCTGACAGACACCTAAAAAACTACTACTTCCCTGAAGCTAGGAAAAGTTCTGCTTCACATCGTGTTCTGTACCCTCACAGTCCATGATTTTTATTAGAAGAGGCTTCCTAGTCTGTGCTTAAGGACTATCAAGCAGCACACTGAACAACCTCATTTTCTGTCTTATGGTAGAGAGGGATAAAATGTACATATATATATATTTGGCTTCCTTGGATATGTCCATACTTACTTTTTTATAGAGAAACACAAGTGTGCTCTGCTCCTGCTTTCAGCTGACCAGGAACTGCCTGGTTGCCCCTGGAAGAACACTGAACCCAAGGTAAAAAGCCCCACTCATGAAAGAAGATTTTATTTTCCTTCAAGTCTAGAGGGCAGCAGGCAAGCCCTTACACAGAGTTGTGCACCTACAGGAGCAGTGTTTCATTATTATTTAGCCATAATATTATAAATTAATGTTTTTGCTCATAGCAGCAACTTGCCCTAGGAGGTGAGGCTGCATCCATAATTCACACCAAGTACAGGGGACATGCTGTGTCCCAGGAAAGCGTTTTCAGCACATTTCATTTCTAAATAGTACTCTAGGCAACAATAAAAAAGCTTAAAGCTTAAGAAAAGCAGCCAAGGTTTTGTAGACATGAAAAGCAAGTGTGATAATGCTGGAACACACAGTTTTCATAGTAAGATACCTTTAGGTCCCTAAAAGGGGTGACACACAGTTATTAGAGCTGCTGCAGACACATCCCAACACTGAATTATGTTGCTCACAACTCAGTTGGATCAGAATGCTCCCACAAAGTCCTTTTCACTTTACTAATGAAACAGAACTCAACAAGTTTGACTTCACAGATAGCAAAACCACATAAATAACCTGGCTGTGGAAGGAAACAGCAGCAGTCTTGAAACAAGAAACCAGAACCAGTTGTCTTAACAGCTTCTAGTTTTGGTAATTAGATATTATTGAAGCTCAAAGGCTTTTCTTCATCTTTTTTGAAGTGTTTCATCACAAGTTGTTCTGCTCAGCACAAAACACCAGAACTATGTCATTCACTTACTGAGATAAAGCATCTAATAAAGTTTCCTGTTGTTGTATTTACACAAGTTCAAAATCATAGAATACAACACACAACAGCTACCTTTTTATTCCCTGTACCTACAATGAGAGATTTATTCCTCAACAAAGAAAATCAAAAAAGCAAATGAACAAAAAAACCCCAACACACCCAACTAGGCCAAAGGCTCTCAAAACCAGAAATCATCATCCTCAAGAGCATCAATTCTCTCCTATCAAAATCTCTGGCACAATTAAATTAAATCCTTCACCTTCACTCCCAGTAGTGCCTCTCTCACATCTCCTGCTCTTATCAAGTGAGTTTTTGCTTAAACATTTTGCCTGTTAGTGCAATTCAAGCATGCTTAATCAAAATATTGCCATTAAGTCCAAAAGGTATTAGTTCCAACTAAAAAGGGGAAACTTACCAGTGTTCCATCAATTAAATACCACAGGAGTTGAACTGTCTAAGCTATTAGACTATTGTTACTTCTGCCACCTTCCTCAAAATTTGGCTTCCACTGTCTAACTCACCTCACTATGCCCAAGCATGGCAGCAAACCACAAACTGCACTCAGACCCCTGCAATAGGCAGCTACAATAGGATGAGGACAGAATGGAAGCCTTTCTTTTCAAATGGATTTTTGGATACTTTTTTTTGTTGAAGTTTTTAAAATTACAATAGCCATGAGTATCTATATATGTATATATACAGCAAATATGCAAGTTTAGGAAATACTACTTTAGTGGGAAAAAAGGAACCAACAAACCAAAAACCCAAACTATGGCCAAACTTTTATGTCAGCAAATAGATTCAGATGGGGAAAATTCAAACCCAGGTTTGTTGCATGCAGTATCTTTTCTTTCTGGCTCTCTGTAACCCGGCTTCAGTAAACCAAGCTCTTCAAATTGATTTTGAATGCTCTTTGGGATTTGATTAGTAATATCAAACCCGTTGAACAACACCCAGTACTACTCATGGACTTGCTGAAAAGTTAAATCTCTTCTAGGCAGTCTGATTTTAAGACTCACTTCTGAAGGAGGGAAGCCACAATACCAGTATGTGATCACTTCCAACAGCCCTTAAAACAGCAACACTCAAATGTCTGTGCACACACACACAGAGCTGCTGAAACAATGCAATACAGAAAAATTGTAAGCTAAAAGGCTACTTGAATACATAAAGTGCCAAAGACAGTAATTTTCAACCTTAAGATGGCTACAGCGAAGTACTATGGAAGTCTGCATCTTTAAAAACTGATTCCAAGTAACCCAAGAATGCAAGTCAAAGCAGCTGAGTACAGAAAATTTCTATAAGCAAGTTTATCAGTTCTTAATTAACTTCCTTAGATGAGCTAACCTTAGCTGAAAACAATTACCCTGTAAGCCCAAGTGTTACCTTGTTACATATATAAGGACAAATATATAAGGATATATTGACAAATACATGAAGATATCCCGTAGAGCCCTTATGTTCTAGCCCTTATTCCCTTAATCCACCATGCACAGCACAGCAGTTTTCCATAAAAGCTACATTGAGTTTTTAGGTCCTTAGCCAAGTTTTGCTGGATGAGGAAAAACTACTCAAGTCAGCCTATTAAAAACAAACACCTTCCTGTTTAATGTCTATGTAAGAGTATTGCATTTTGAAGGTTCAGAAGCAGCCTCCATTTTGTCACCAAAAAAAAAAGTTATCCAGACAGCCTAAAGAGCCAATACAAAGGCATAAGAGACACTCAATTCTTGCCACCTTACAAATCTGAGAAAATAGTTCTTTGTAGTATTCATGTTGTATATTATGTAACTCAGAAAAATCCACTGCACATTTCTCCTCTATTTTAACCTTTGTGTATAATAGCACCTGTGACTACTCTTAAAAGTTACAGGTGAAAGTTGATTTCATGGAAGCATGCTTCAGCAGGCTTGAAGACAGACTCTGGATAAAGAACACACCATGATTCTGCAGTGAAAAACCGCAGCAATCCTGTGATGAATAAACAGACTGGCTCTCCAAAATGACCAGAAACAAATAGCAGTGGATTAGCACAGCAGTATCTTCTTTCTACACCGATCTGATGAAAATTTTTAGGCTTCCGTCTGATCCCATTACCCCATATCCAGATACCAAAATCTCCTCTACACACCTTCCTTACTCCCACCTCCATTGCTCATTTAGCAAGAACTATTTTTTCCAGTAAAGTCCTGTTAAACCTGCTCAGAACAGTTTTCACATTTCTGCTAACAATCAGATTATTTTAAAAGACCCAGAAAAGACTGCCCATCTCAGAAGTCAGGGAGGTTTCTTACCTACTACAAACGTGATCTATTAGCAGCGAGACAGAATCTAGATTGCTGTCTAGTTTGGTGTTGTGATATAGGCACCGGTCCCGTTGGAGTTCCACAGCCTGGCGGAGCAGGTTCTGTAAACGCCTCGGAGGAAGCATCACCGATGGGGGTAGGTAGGCTTCAGAGGAGTGAGGAAGAAAAAACAAACAATTGAAGAAAAAAAGAGACTTATCAAAAGCAAGTGTCAACTAAGAGCATACTTTGATTTGAGCGCTTTTGGAAGAGACCTTAGTAAAGAATAGCACACAGCTTGTTGAATTTACAGCTATACACTTGGAATTAGAAGCATGAACTTCTGGAAAGCAGAGCTGTATGCAAGGTATTTGCTGTTACAGAGTACGCTGTCCTGGCTAACAAGCACCATTTACACAAGCTAACTCAAAATTCAGTATTTAACAAAATCTATAATGTTGTATAACAACACCATCAGCTGTGTTCCTTTAAGGAATTCTCTTATTCTCTTATTATTCTCTTACCATGGGTTTCATAACTCTAGTACAGACGAGTACAATAGCCACAAGAGGAGAAACCATAATTCAGAGCAAAGTATGAGACCACTATCAATCAGTATCAGTATCACTACTGGTTATAGGCCACACTTGGTTTCCACCACTCACTTTGGCTGGATTTATTACACACACACACCCCCCTCCCTAAACCACACATTTAATCACCACGTTCTATCACTACTGCATGCAGCAGAGCTAAGAAGTAACAGTTCTTATTACAAACAGTTTATCAGAGACAGCAAAAGGTTAGGTACAGAAGACCAAAGGGTAAAGGCACCTAAAGGTATCTCCATGAACCAAGAAATACAAAAAAACAACCAACACAACCAACCAGCAAGCACAGCCAATTCCCTGGAATGTGCAAGTTATACTGGATTTAACAGAGGTGAGAAGAAATTCTAAACACTAGAACATCTTACTCTGGAGTTTGTCCAAAAGTTTAGATCTGGAAGCTGTTCCTTTCCCTTCCCACTCTGCTTTTGCACGCAAGTCTTCTGCATGGCTACACATCAGGTACCTGTTTCAAAAGTGCACATACACCAACAGACCAAGTCTTTTTGGAATCGTTCTTTTCACTTTTAAGCATGATACATATCATAACATTTGTAATCAAGTGGGAACAGGTAACTTAAGCTTGAGACCAACAGAGAGAAAGGCAGGGAACTATTTCACACAATTGCACATCTTCTGAACAAATGTCTGCAAATTGTCCATACAAAAAGAAAACAAAACACATGCAATTTTAGAAAGGAAGAAGTGTCTTATTTTCATCTGAGAACAAACCAGATTATACCCACTTAATTAAATTATAAGGTAACTGGCTAATAATTCTCAAGAACAGATGACCATACCTATGTATTAATTTGGGTTCTAGTAGTATTAAAGTAAATCACCAAATCACCATCAGGTTATTTTCAAGCATCTGACACAAAATACTGTCTACTGAACACCATTTTATCACATGTCAGTACAGCTTATTATTCACCAGGATAGTAGCTTTAATACAGCTTGAGTCTTTACAACATCAGCTATCAAAAGCTACAGAATTCCTTAAAAAACTTCTCTGCAAGAGCTCTCAAAGTCCAAACACTTACCCACTGAGGACATGAATGCGTTCTGTATTATATTTCAGAGGCGTCAGTTCACAGCGTAGAACCTGAAGTGCCTCCAGGACCTTGCCATCCTCCAGGTATTCCAGGTACTTCTGCTGCAGCAGCAAAAACTTCATCCTCTGACATGACAGAAAGCAGCAGTCAGGGGAAAAAGGTTGACTGAAGTTTCAGAAAACGTTTGAGCCTAAACAGAACAGTAGAAACCATTCTACTATGCCCTTCAGAAACACAGCTCTAAGTAATGTTTCATTACTCAATTTCTTTTGCTGGCTTTTCAACAACACTGCAGCAATTAAGCTATCTGTGAATTTCCTCCCTGCCTGATGGGGCTCCACGTTCCTATCTCTTTCCTCAGATCCCCATTGCAACTGGTCCCATTTTTACCTGCTCTCTTTAGTCATCATCCTGCAAACCTTGCATTAGACAGGCTTTTCAGTGAAACATTCTATCAAGAAAAGGGCCCCAAATCAGCTATTCACATATTTAAGACTGCAAGACAGCACAGAACACAACAGGACAACTCAACAAGTTCTCATACTGCTTACATAGGTGTTGACAGGGATCGTTTGTGTGGCTGCATAACATAACTGTAACAAACTGACACTGCCTGAGATTTGGGGGTTTTTTTTGTAGTTCCATGTTAACTTGTTTTCCTTGGGGGTTGTTTTCAGGATTACAGAAAATAATAGTTTCCTATATTTAAGAGGATACTTCAATACTCTAAATTAAGTGCTGTTATTTCACAGTGTTCCTTTAACTTATACAGTTCGTGGTTGTTTTCTTTGAAAAAAAATAAAAAAAAATCAAGCCTGCTATTCTAACAACAAATATCTTCGGTTAAAAAGAAAAAGTAAATTAGGTATTAAGTTACTATATAAAAAAAAAACCCTGAAGGCCTAGGAACTTCTAATACTAATTTTAGTAGAAACACACTGGTTGTTTCTGGATGAAACCAAGTACCTTGTGGTTTGTACACATTCTTTACTGCTCCCAGTTACCAGACAGAAATGACAGGTTTAATCCACAAAACTCACCAGGTTGAAGAGGAAAATGAGGAAAATGTACATGCTTAGACAAGCTGGTGAGACATAGACTTGAGATTAAGCATAGCAAACTACATTTGCTTTTCTAATGAATATACCACCAGTTCAATCACCAGTTTCCTTTGCTTTCATCAGACCTCAGGCACCTCACTATTTTCATGCTCATATTTGGTCAATGTTTACTTAGTTTCAAACACGCTGCCAGCCTCCTTAAGTAGAGGGATAATCGGGAAGTTTAAGATGTTCCTGTCCTATTAAAGCTCACATGAAAGTTTAAGGCTCACTAGATGTTAAATCCAAAGTTAAAATAAAAAGCATTTTCATTTCCAGAGCCACTCAGCTCTTCTAAAGAATGAAGTTTCCACATACAGTACCATTAACTTACCACACAGCTTTGTGAAGCATAAAGCATGACACAGTAAAGATGATTTATGTTCAAACTTGTCTGTAGTGCACTCTAAACCTGTACTGCACTCCCAATCCAGCTCTTTAGTTTATTTGAATTTGGAATTAGTAGATCATTACTGTACAGTTCTTCCAGGTGAGACAATTTTTTTTGATGTTCTGACATGTGAAAAACCAAATGAAAGATATCCCACTTATTTACAAGCCCTGTGGTTGGCTCCATGCAGCAGGCCAGCAGACCCCACGCTGTTTGCTTCTATACCAGCAGCAGGAGGGATAAGAACTTCCTCCACTAGCTGTGCACATGCTCTCCAGGATACATGGAGATGCCCAGGTAGCAGACACACACTATATTTCACTGCTCTTGGTCACCTCACACTGATGCTCACTACCACATTAAAAACAGCCTGATATTTCCAGTTTGTAATAAAAACTGTAATCCCTCCTTATCTTCCGTCTCCATTCACTGTATATAATATTTATTCAACTTATATAATATTTCCATTAAATGTGATAACCTACCTTTTCTCCCTCCTTACTTCCAGGACTTGGCACATTAAATTCATTTTGTTACAGGAAAAATTAAAGAGAGCAGAAAAATCCTATAACACGGGTTTTATAACATCAGTCCCAGCAATTCCATGAAAGCATTACAGGAATACTACCACTCAGAATGCTGTTGTCAAAGAGGTGTAATTTCAGTTCTAGGCTAAAAAGTATGGTTAAAAAAAAAAAAAAAAAGACTTCATCAGTGCCATGTATGACTTAGGCATATCAGGAATATAAAGGCCTCCAGAAAAACCAAGTACTACACATTTCATGCAGCAATCTAGTGTTCCCATAATGGAGAATTAGAATAAGAGATAAGCAACTAGAAATAGTCACTTATCAATAGCAGAGGGCAGGGACGAAAGACTTGATGGGGAAGTTAAATTGAATTTCTAAGCTATTTTGATAACTGCTCCAAAACTTGCCCTGCAGCATACTCAAACAATGGCATGAACTTCCTTAAGGCAAGAGTCACACTCCAGTAACATCACACTGCAGGTCATTTTTTAACATTGGGACACACTGTCTCCCTACTTCCCATTTTTGTGCAATTAGTGACTTTGCTGACAAACAGATTTCTCTCAACTCCTCTATGCCATCCTAGAAGTACTTATAATTTCTTCCAACACCACTTTCTACAAAATCCAAGAACATTTTGTGTACATCATCTCTTCTACAAACCAAACAACCTCTTCTAGAAGAGAATTGTTTATAATATTGACAACTGTAAAGCAAAAGCACAAACTCCACTGATTAAGTAGCTTATTCTTTCTCCATATTTTTTAGCTGCCTTACAAAGAGGGGAAATCAAAATTATCATAATCAAAACCATACTGAAGTAACACAAGTGCCTGGGATGTGTTATCATCTTAGTGTTTGCAAAGGAAATTCAACATCATTACACTCATTACAGCTGAACAATTTAAAATTCAGACACCACCATTGCTTAGCTTATAGCCAAAGTTCCTCATCCTGAAGGACCCTTGGAAAAGTCCAATCCAAGTGTCAGCACTGCACTCTGGCTGGTTTTGTTCAGTTATTAGCACTTCACCCTGTCTTTCACCTCTACAGAAAGGATGAGCATAAAGTGCATTACTTTGTTGTTTCTACAAGCTATTATTTAAGTGTAAATTGAACCTGGATTACCCTGGGGCAAAACTAAGAGTTAGCAGATTTCCAAGGCTTTGTTTGTTCCAATGTATGCACTATTAGCATTTCCCTTTCTTCAAACTACAGCCTTCGATTACTAACATGAATGCTTAATGCAGTATTCTTTCCTTGTCCTAAGTGTTAGGAAAGCCCCTTCCAGAATCCTAAATTCTAGGAAGTCTGGCATGTACCATAACCCATCATCACCACATAACCAAAGGCGAAAACCTCAGCAAACAAAACTGTGAAACGAACAGGACAAACATACTGCCACAGGCAAGAAATTGGGCCATTCTGATCAGTAACCAGCAGTGAATCTTCAGAAGTTTAATGAGCAAAATGCAAAATAACCTAAGTTTAGGTCTAGATTTTGGTGTTATTTTCAACTTGCATATCTTAACAAGCTCCACAACAGTTTTATTAATGTACTACGAGTCCAAAATAAGTAAATATTGCTGAAACAACTGCTCTTCGAAATTAAATAGGTAACTAAAATACATGGTGAAATTATCAGCAGATGTTTCAAAACAAACTGAACACAGTAGCTATCTACTTACAGCCTGCAGGACTAAGATCTCAGTTTTCTTTATCCTGTAGTCATTTACTTAGATTGTTTTGTAAAATACTGATGAAAGCGCTTAAAAAACAATCCAAAACTTAAATGCCCTGATATGTAAAGGGCAGTAAACATTCTGCTCTACAGAACTCAGCAAGGAATTTAATGAGGCTTCAACCATACCAACACATAGGGAGTAATTAACTCCAGTAGGGAACTGCCCTTAATGCTGGTAGCAAGAGGGACACCATGCAGGCAGGTGGAGCACTTCACTCAAATGATAATATTTAACTCACTTTTTAGATTGTATTGCCTGCTGCAGGCTGTATACCTCTGGAATAAATAAAGAGAACAAATTGAAGGTATTTTCTAGATGACTGTAGAGGAATAATCTCCAAGTTTCTTCCTAGGTGCAATTAAGTACCCAAAACAGATGCCATCACATGCTTGAGTAGCCCCAAAGTAAGCAAAACCTTAGAGTGGCTTGAAGTTGGTGTTTTCTAACTGTTACTCAAGGAAAAACATCATGTTTGATTCAATTATAAAGTTTTCTTACAGATTTTCTAAGACAGCTTGTATGTATCCTATATGCTGGAAAAGTAAACGTGACTAATCACATACTGTACAGCACTCAGTTGTGTTGACACAAATAGAAATAGCAAACTGTCCCGTGTGCTGCCACACCCTCCTCCCCCCCATATCAACACACTGCATCAAAGCCGTAAAAATTGACATCGGCCATTTCATATTTAGTGTTTTCACCTGGAGACCTTAAAGCACTTTGCAGAAATCGGGAAATTAAACATGAGTAGGATTTTAAAAATACATATGCATTTCCCTCACTGACCAGACATTTCAAAAGCAACCATGTACCCAGGTTATTTTGTCCAGGTCTTATTAACTATATGGAAAAAAAAAAAAAAAAAAAAAAAAAAAAAGAACACCAAACCCACCCAAACCACAAACCAAAAACAAACCACAGAACACACACCCTACTTAGTTAAATACTCTGTGTCATCTAAATTTTTAGGTACCCATTCTTCTTGTATGCACACATTTTTAAAACATCTAGTCACATAGTGTGAGTCACAAGTCAGGAAACTCAATATCCAATTTTCTATTTTTAAAGAGTTACCTGCAGCAGCGCCTTGTTTGGACTTTTCCCGATCAAGACATTTATCAGCTCCATTAGCTCTGACTTTACTGCAGTGGGGAATACCCACAGAGCATAAAGCATCCCTCCCTACCTGTAAGATCTTTCTCTAGCTTCCCAGCTGCTGACAGCACTAACACCCACCCAGAACATCAACCATGTGCACAAAAGCTGGACAGGGAGGGAAGAAGAGACTGTGCACACAACGGAACACACACAAGCTCAACTTATCCTTGCAAATAATGCTGTCTTACACATGTAAGACATTCAAAACTGTTACCTGTTTTAAATTATATCAAGTTTATATAAAGGAGATCAACTTTAAAAAGAAAACAGTTAATATTAGTTCAGGTTAAAAGTTCAGCCTAAACCAAGTATTTTTACTGCACCAAGCTTTATGGAACCAGTTAAGACAGCAATACTAGCAAATGCTCTCGAAGCCGTTCAGAACAGAAGGAAAACATTCTTTTTTCTAAATTTGAGTTATCCAAAAAGTACAAAGTTGACAACTCTATTAAACCATTTGACTGACAAGCAAAACACTTTAATACTACCGACAAACTCTGTAACTTCAGAAACATGAGAAAATTTGTTTCAAATGACCATTCATATTCCCATATGGCAGTTCCATACTTTCAGGCTAGACAAACTATTGAAAGCTGCATGCAATAGTCTCAACTCCTTCAGGTCTTTGACAAAAGAGAAAGTGAACTACTGGTCTAATTAAGAAGTGCTATGGTTTGACCAAATTAATAGAACTAAATGTAAACTTCTGTCAAGTATCCTCTGATGTTTTGCTAAACATCTGTTTTTCCTACTTCATTTCCTGTTCTCTCTTTCTCTCCATCCCCCACCAGACAGGAAATTGTCTTGACAACAAATGAATCAGCTAGAAGTGGAACTAAGCAGCCATCAGCTGATTCCTCATTGTTTACAGTCACAGACACTTTAAAAAGCCTTGATACTGTTTACTTCCAAAGTGACCATAGCTGTTCTAACTTCACCTCATTAAAATAAACGTTTAAACACGAGAGAACAAGCTCCTTGAAGAGCCAAGTGATGATTTTCATCTTGAGATCCAAAAATCAAAACAAGAAACACTTCACTCAAAGCAACTGAAATTATAACAACACATATTGTAGTTGTCAAGTCACAGGATCCACCAGCCTTCTATTTCTAGGTTTATCTTTTTTAAAAAAAAAAAGCCACCCAAAGAGAAAAAGCTCTAAATAAAATCACAAACAGCAATACAAATGCATTTTCTCTTTAAAAGCCATCTGGAAAAGCAACAGTATTGTTCATGGTCTACAGCAGCCTCTATATTCTTGTAATGTGCTATTACAATGCCAACTCCACATTAGTATTAGTGCATTTTATTTATAAACTTCTCTTCCCTCAAGAAAACCTAACTCATATAAACACAGAGATTGTAAGAAGTATTTCAAGGTTGAAATTAGTATTCAACATAGGCAGTTTCTACAGAAACTGACCTATTTTAGGACTGTGACAGGATTTATATTTTATCAGTTAGGTATGCTTAATAGAGTTTTAACATTCAGTACACCAAATCTTAGCCTCAATCCTTTTGGGCTGCCTATCTCACATTCTACAACAGAATAAAAAAAGTTCAGATTAGTATGACATTTGAGATAGCATGCAAGCATCTTAAAGTAAACAAAAAAGAGAAAACAAGAACTATGGACATCCAACTCCATAGTGAAAGATCACACCACTACAAGTAGTCCAACTACACAGCTCTGAAAGAGTTCAAGCGTGCCTCTTACCACAATTGCATGCGGAGAATGCACTAAGGCCTTAAGTTCATTCAGGTCGTTCTCAGCCTGCAGAAATCAGTATAAGAAAAAAAAAAGTATATAAGGAGGATGAATTTTGAATTCTCTCACAGATACTATAAATTTCAACAGTGGTTAATACAGTCCTATAAGCCCTACGTTACCTTATCCCATTCTCCTTCCATGACATGATTGCGGAATTTGGTAGCTGAAGGATGTTCTAAACGACATCCTGACTCTTGCATGAGGAGATCAACAGTCTGGCTGCAGGAGAGATACAGTGTAAAAAAACCCGACCAGTTTCACCCTCACAAATACACCGCCTGCCATGATAACAGTTTACCATACTTTAAAGTAACTTTAATAAAACAAGAATACGATGACCAGATTCAGATGCTTGTTCAAGAAGACAATCTCAGTTGCCTGAGACATGTAAAAAGCTACCTCTACCTAATGCAAATTGTCAAGGAGCTTGAAAGCTTTGCTGAAGTACCATAAAGTATGTGACTTACCAGCCACCACAAACAGCCAGCCCTGCACAGAAGATAAACTTCATGAAGGAAGATACAGTCTAGAAAGCTGTTAGCTACTGGCTGCCATCCCCTGCCCCCTCCCTACCTCCCCCCTAAAAGAACAAGGAGAGCTACAACATCTGGCACAGGCCTAGTTTTTACTTCTTCATCACTTCTTAAAAGACTGGCTCCTTAAAAAAAAATAAACAAACTCAGGAACCTGTAGCCCTCCCCCTTTTATACTAAAAATAGCTTATTTACTGTGGTGTCGTCTATGAATAGTCACGAGTTGTCTGCTGCTGTAAACTTGCCTCTTGTGTCAGAGGCAATTTATTTTATAGAATATGTTCTTTATAGCTGACCCATTCTGCAGTGTTTTGAAGACTTCTTTTGTGGCTACATAAGCACTTCGCAGGTCTTCTCTACCCTCCTTCCAAAATGATGACATACTGGCTAGCTTTAGCTTTACTCACAAAGCGTTATGATTAAATACTTAAGACTTCCCCTATTCCACTGGGAAATTATTTTCTCTATTCTGATTTTAAGAAAGGGCCAACATTCTCATTTCTTGTTTACAAGTAAGATTATTAGCAAAAACACGTGTCCAGCACAAATCTAGAGAGGCCTTCACCATTTAGAGGGCCAAAGGTTTCCAGAGTGAAACCGAACAGCCTGTTAAAGTGGCAGTTTACTTTGTGTCGCTTCCTCCGAGCTGACAAGCCAAATCTTGGAGCTCATCTGCGAAAAGCCGCCCCCCCCCCCCCACGCCCAGCTGCGGGCTCCATTATGTTTACCAGATAACTTCTCTCCCACTAACACATTTGTATTGATCTACCCTTATCGGTGTGCAACTCGACTTCCATATTGCCATCCCTGGCAGGGGAAGCTCCTGTCCTGTCCCTTCGCTAGACACCGGCACAGGCTTGGAAAACACAGCTCCGGCTCCATTTTTCCGGGAGCGGGCCTGCCCCAATACCTTTGCCTGGCAGCCGGGCACTGCTCTCCCCTCGCTGGACACCACCGGGCTGCGAGGGGCAGTGTTGGCCACCAACCCCCCGCCAGGGTTACCTTCCTCTCCCCTCCTTCCCCGCTCCGGGCTGCCCATCCTCCACGGGGACCCTGCGCCGGACCCTCCCCGCGGACAGAGCAGAGGACGGCGGGGCGTGTGTGCGGGGCAGCCCCGGCCTCGGGGGTCTCTCCACTCAAGGCGCCGTACAAAACGAAGGAAGGAAGGAAGGAAGGAGCCTGCCCCCCATCCCGGCCGCGCTGCCCCTCGTCCACCGCGGCCACTTACTTGAGCCCCAGCCCGTGGAGGTGCTGCCCGATCAGCCGGATCACGTCCTCGTCGGACTGCGAGAGCCGCTTCTTCTTCTTCAGGGCGCTGCCGCCGCCGCTGCCCCCCAGCTCGGCGGCGGCCGGGCCGGGCCCCCCGGCGGCGGGCACCCCGTTGTTGACGCCGAGCCCGCCGGGGCTGCCGCCGCCGCCGGGGCCACCGCTGTTGGCCGAGGGCAGCAGCCCGTTGGCGTGGGCCAGCTGGTCACTGGCGGCCGTGCCCGCCGAGGCCTCGCCGTTCTGGGCGCCCAGGCAGCCCAGCTCCGGGCCCTGCGGCGGCGGCTGCTGCTGCTGCTGGCCCCCTCCCGCCCCGTTGGCCTGCATGGCGCTGCTGGCGATACCGCCGCTGCTGCTGCTGCCTCTGAGCGGGGCGGCGGCGGGGGCGAGCCCGGCGGGCACCGAGGGGGACTGGGACGAGGTGAGGCCTGCTCTGCCCGCGGAAGCCCCGGGCTCTCCTGCTCCCTCCACCGCCGCCGCCGGGGAGGCCCGGGCTTTCTTCCGCGGGGGCGGGGAGGCTCCGCCGGTGTCCGAGTCGGAGGAGGAGGAAGCGGAGGCCAGAGTTTCCTCGCCGAGAGCGGCCGTGGTGGGAAGCCGGGGGGGCGAGGAGGGGGAGGCGGCGGGGGCGAGGGGAGGCGGAGCGGGGCCCTGCGCCCGCCGGGGGTCCCGGAGGCAGCGCCGCCGCCCGCTCGGGGCTCCCTCTGGCGATGGCGGCCGCCGCTGCCCTGAGCCCCCGCCCGGCAGCCCCAGGCGCCCGGCCCGCTCCGCTCGCTGCCCGCCGGGTTTGTCTCCTCTCAGCCCAGCTGCACCTAATGGAGTCCGGACCGGGACGTCACAGGAAATTCCTGCACTGCCCCCTACACACACTTCCGCCGCCCGGGGCCGCGGTGGGCACGGCCCCACGGCTGCCGGGGGGCGGTGGCGGGGCGGCCCCCGGCGGGGACGGGGACGCCTCAACGGCACCGCCCGGGTCGCCGCCCGCCCGGCCGCGCGGGGTCCTGCGGGGGCCGGGGCCGCCGTGCCCGAGGGGTTCCCGAGGGTCCCGGGCATGTGCCCGGGGTGTGCCCGCGCCTGGCAGCGCCGGGGTGGGACAGAGGCCGGGGTGGTGGCGCAGGACAGCAGGTGCGGTGGGCGCCCGCTGCCCCGGCGTGTCCCGGTGGGACCGGCTGTCCCTGTGACACCCTGGAGGTGACCGGGGAATTTGCGGCCTCAGGTAGTTTCCCGATGCAGTTTGGACAGGGGGAAATGGGTGCAAACTGAAAGAGGGGAAAATTAGGTTGGGTGCGTGGAAGAAATTCTTTCATGTAAGAGTGATGAGACACTGGCACAGGTTGCCCAGGAAGGTTTTGATTCCCCAGCCCTGGAGGTGTTCAAAGCCACGTTGGATGGTGCTTTGAGCAACCTGGCCTAGTGGAAGGTGTCCCAGCCCATGGCAGGGGTGTTTGGATTGGGATGGGCTTTAAGGTCACTTCCAACCCTGATTCTGTCGTTCTGTGTTTGGGAGTTTTTAATAGAGGAAAATGCTTAATGAAACTGCATTCTGGTGTTGCACGGGTTGGTTACTGGAAGGTCTCAGACCTGCTGACAGCCTTATCTTTTGTAGTTACTGCATGCTTTGGCACGGAAAAAGGGGGGAAATGGCAGTTTTGCTGTAGATCTTTCAGGAATGTTGAGAGTTGGGGCACATTTGTCAGGACAGGCTGTCGGAAGACAGTGGGAATTATGAGTGTCCCAGTCTCTGCCCCGTGGTTTCTCCCTGCTAACCCTCCTGTGTGGTGGAAGGCAAACTCAAATCCTGAGCCAAGCCTCTGGTCAAAAGTCATGAGATGAGTGAAAATCTTGGTCTTTAAAAATAGCATCTTGAAATAATATATTTTATGTTATTTGGTTTAGAGCCTAGAATTTTTATCTTTGGTATGCTCGAACTTTTCTCCAAAACCCAAAGGGAAATAACAAAACTTTTTTTTTTTCCTTATTGAAAGCTGAGGTTAATATCTAATTATCTTCCCCTTCAGAAGCTGAGGTTTTAGGAGTACTGGCTTAGGTTAAACTAGTAAATTTGACCAACAGTGCTTTGATTCGAGTGGAGCTTTGAAAAAATCCAGCTGAGGGAAACCACAGGCCCAAGACCAGTGGAGAACTCCATGGAGGGACAAAATGCATGAAAGGAGTGAAACCAGAGGAGATGAGACCTCATGCAGATCTGGCCAGCTGAAGTAGATACCTTGGTCCTATTTAGAGGCTGCAGAATATACTTGGCTGATAACAGCCAAAGCACTCTTGCACCAGAGGGAGAAGTTGGAAAGAGCTTTGTCCATGACCTCTGCCCAGGTGTGGCTGTAGGGTTAAATTCAACATTGGACTTCCAGAGAGGGGAATGTTGATTATGTGTTTTTAGCTCACCAGCCATTGCTGGAGAACACAAGGCTTGTGTTTTAGCCACTTCACTGTTGTATATACTCTCCATTGTTCTGTGTTTTCAGCATTCTTGAGTTCTTTCTTGGTCTTCCCCAGATGCCATCACTGGATCTGTAATTCAAATACTTGGGTAAAGATGGCAGGAACAGTTACAGAGAGCAGCACAGAGCTTGTGAAGGTACCTGAAAGTGAACTTTAAAGATCAAGATTAGGTTTCCAGGCAGGTGAAGTTGTTCATCATGCTTTCCTGCCCTGTGTCTCAGTGTCCAGGGGAAGGGGATTGTAAAACCCCTCCCACCGTCTGTTCGTGTGGTCCTTTGTCACCCATGGCATTCCCTAGTCACCAGGAGGGGATCTTGGAAGACAGGTCTGGGGCTGGCACAGCCACAGGAAAAAAAGAGAATTGTGAAAGGGGGGATGGCACCATGCTTTGTCAGTTTTTCATCAGCTAAGCCCTGATTTGGATCTGATTCTATTCTGCAGCCAGATGAGAGAGGGCAAATTTAATAATCCAAATAAGTGTGCAGCTTTTTGAGCAATTAGAGAATCAACTGGTAAATACAAAACATGTCCCACTTGTGACAGATGACTCTATTATAATATCAGCAGTGTGAGTTCATCATATTCAGACATCTTTAAAGTTTCCCAAAAGTAGAGAATTAATTGAACAATTCAGCTATAAAAAACAACAAACCTATAAATACCCAGAAGAGGAATTTTGAAGAGAAATTTGACAACTTTAAATACAGTTGTAGTACCAGCCATGTTACTGAAACAGAGGTGTCATACATAACTGTGCAGAATATGTACAATTCTGACTTTATTGTAATTCAGACAACTTCCTATTGTATAGATCCACATCTTTAATAGAAAAAACGTTGCATTTATTGTGATAGTTTTGAAAACTGAAGAGACCAATCACTCCCTGTCAAAAGCAACCAATGAAATTACCAATGTAGAATATTTTGTATTAGTGGTATCTCTTAAGTGTAAGAAACCTGTCTTGGGACATTCTAGACTAAATAAAAAAGCTTGAAAAGCAAAAAACACTTCCATTTTCTCTGTCTGGAAAGTCAGAAAAAACAACCTTTGAATTTATTGTTTATGAGCTGGCTAGAACTAATAAACTTTGGCTAATTTAAGTTTTTATTGTTTTTTTACTTCTTCCCCCTCCCCTTTTGTTTTTTTTTTTTTTCTTGCTTTGGAGGAGATGGAGCACATAGTCCAGATCTGAATAATAGGAAGGAACTCTCATTAAGGGCCTGGGTTATTTGATAATAACCATGTGAGGCTGCTTCAGCAGAGCTATAATACTACAAAATATTAGAGAAAGTCCTCGAGAGATAGATTAGCAGTCAAAGCTGCATGCTGAAGGTAATTAATTTTTTTATTCTCTATCAGGTGTGTAAACTTTCCCTCTTCTTCTGCACCAAATTTGAGGTTACTGGAAACAAACCAACTAACAACAAAGAACAAAGAAAGAATAATTTAGAACAGTCGCATTTTCCACAGTACCAGCTAAATAAATGCTTGAACAGGTACCTGGATATGCTTGCAACTTCCAAATACAAGATAAGGATGAAAGATAAGCGCCTTCCTTGAACAGCATTTCTAGAAGTTATTCAGCAGACAGTAAGCAAATTACACTGGTCTGAGGTTCCATTACTTCATGCCGAGGAGGCTGGTCAGTATTTTAGTAGTGGAGTGGAATATGGAAAGCCAAAACCTGGCTGGAGTTGCACCTGAAGGACATGAAGGGCAACATAAAGAGGTTCTACAGGTGAATTGGCAGCAAAAGGAAGACCAGGGAAAATGTGGGCCTGCTGCAGATCTGGGTGATTAAACTGGCCATAAAGGTCAAGAAAAGAGACCTCTTTCATCTTGGACTTTGCTGGGAAAAAGCTCTTCCACATCTCCCAAGCTTCTGTGGGTGGTAGCAGGGTTTGGGCAGAGGAGGGAAACTACCCAGAGAAAATCCACTCTCTCAAACTGGATATATACAAGTCCACTGGACCACATGACACTAATTTGAGTGTTGAGGGAGCTGGCCAGTTTTATTTTGTGCTCACACCCTGTGACATTTGAAAGTCCATGGCATTTAAAAGACTGCAGGTGACTGAACAAAGGCTAATGTTACGCCTTTAAATTCAGTTGTGTCTGACCCATTGTCACTGACTTTGGGCTTAGTGAGCACGGGAAAAGCAAAGGATGCCATTCAAGCTTATCTTTATGAGTGCTTTTGGTGGACTTCCTCAATAACCTTATAACTGAGGAGATGAGGGTGGGCTGGGCAGACTGTGTGTGTGAAAAACTGGCTGTACCCCCAGGCTTGGAGGTTGTGTCTCAATGGTTTGAAGTCTTGACTGATGCCCGGTTAGGAGGGGTCAGGGATCAGTACTGGAGCAAGTCTTGTTTGACAAGGTCACCACACAGGGGGTGGTACAGAGTGCACCCTCAGCAAGTTTTCAGCTGATCCCCTTGCCAAGCTGGGGAGATCAGTTGATACACAGGAGGCCACCAGCCAGAGCAGGCTTGCCAAGCTGCAGGAGCAGGCCAGTGAGAGCCTTGTGTTGGTCAACAGAGACAAGGGCAAAGTCCTGAATGCGAGACAGACTATCCTCATAGACGCTACAGGCTGAGAACCAGCTGGCTTGGAAATAGCCCAGCAGAAAAGGGCCTGGCGATCCTGGTGGACAAAAGGAGTTCCTCGTGGGATTTCAACACCTGCAGGGCTGCATTATCCATATACCCAGCAGTTACAAGCTTTGTGTGCAGCACTGGTGAGGCCACACTGGATACACACTGTCCTGTTTGGGAACAGCCAGTTCAGCAGAGGCTGCTGAGGTGGTAGGAGCTGGAGCACATGCTGTGTGAGGAAGTGAATTTGGCCACAGCAGGATCTAATTACAATGTGCACCTTCTCAGAGAGAATTATAGGGAAGATGGCACAAGGCTTCTCTCTGTCATGATCACCAGCAGGATGAGAGACAAAAGTGAGAAGCTGCACCCAGAGATACTCCAATTGTGTGTAAGAGAACAAAAGTTCAAAGTGAGAGTGGTCAAGTAGCAGAGCACTTTCCCTCAGTGGCTGTGGATTTTCCATCCTTGGAAACAAAACTAGGCAGGAAAATACTTTGAGCAACCTAGTTTATCTTTGAATAGCTATGGAGGGAGCAGGAGGGTGAACCAGTGACCTGCAAAATATTTTGCCCAACTTTAATTTTGATGTGATTATAAATATACTTTCTACAAGACTATTCTTGTGTTAGGGGAGAACAGTATTGGTGACTGGATAATCATCATGTCTTGGGGATTACTGATATTATATCCCAAAGCTTCAGTACAGCCATCCTGTTGCTTTGTAGCTGAGCTTGCATTGGTGCTATTGTTGCAGCCTAATTAAATATTAGGTAATCACACAGTGTCTTCTGTCCACCAAATTCATGTGCATACACTGATGTTGACCTCTGCACTCTCCTGGATAAGCACAGCGTGGTGTGGTCACAAAAATAAATGTCAGAAAGGGCCGAGGATCCTGTGTGGTACAGAACGTCCTGTTTAATACAGGGTGTGTCATATTGTTACATGGTCAGTGCAATTTCTCATAGGAAGAGCATACATGGCATGGCTTCCCCTGTATTTCCGTTGCCACAGCTGTCTCTGGATGTGCAGGATGCGATGTATTGGGAGAATTCAGACTTCCCTGTGAGCACAGATAAAACATGCATGTGCAAGGGGTGTGCTGGCAGATGGGTACTTCTTCAGGGTGCAGCTTCTCTGAGCAAGACAATATTGCATATGCTGTGAATCTGACATGTCAGACTTGCTTTGCATTAGGGATTTATCTATCTGGGACTATCCTAGATATCACCTTGCAAAATATGTCTATGTATGCTGTGATGTATAAGGCATTTTCAGATATATTCAGAAGTTATGTGTAGCCAGGATTTGGAAAGACAGTAGGCCACCATGTCAGTGCTTCAATGAATTACAATGGACAGAATAGCAGCATGCTTGGATCTTTCTGTTTTGTTTTTTTTTTCTCCACATCTTGATAGGTGCAAATGTTCACTCTAACACTTACGAAATCCCCTTCTGACCACTGTGTGCAGCAGGAGCTGGCAGATATTCCACAGAAAAGCCAATCACTGATTTTATTCCCTGGAGGTTTCCAAGCTTGTTGTTTCTTGTGGTTTCTGTTCCTTGATATCAGCGTGTCGATTTCATGTCCAGGTCTCAGATGGGTTATTGGTGTTTTTATGTGAGATTAGATTTGTCCTGCTATTGTTGCAGTTATTTTACTTTTCCTATTTGAGGGCTGCTCCCCTGCCTTTTATTTTGTGCTGGCACTCAAGGCAATTGTTATTTCAGGCTTGTTAATTGTGTCTGCCAACTCCCACATGGCTCCTAGAGCCTAACCCTCAGTGGGGTGACACCACCTTCTATTGCCTGTCCTTGGAATTAGGACCTGTCTCTCCCAGAATGACATGTATACTTGGCCTTTCTCTAAGCAACTGCAATGAGCTCTCACACCTGGAACTAAACATTCAAGACCACGCATGTAGACTGTAGTATCTCATATGCACTCTGGAACGGTCAGAGGGGAAATTATTACGTAATCATCAGAAGATTACATCTTAACATCAAGCTTGTGAATAGCTCCTTGGAGCCCTGAGATTACTTACGAATTTTTTCCCCTTCTTAATCAGGAATATATGGTTTTCCAAGTCCATGTTTAAAAAAGCAAGTGAACCAGACCCACCTTACTTTGGGCAAGAGATTAAAGACAAGTGTCATAAGAATGTCATTGCACTATTTAGTGCCCCTTATTTTAAGGGAAATCATTAGCTTTTTTTGTAACTGTACCTTTACTTAAAATGCAGTTTCCTGTGCAAACTCCTATTTCCTTGTTGGTGTGTAGTATTTACATCAGAAATAAAGAGCCACAAAATTAGAGAAAAGATTCCTTTGTGTGGCTCCATACATTTTTGTAGTAAAAAGTTTTTACCGCTTCATCTAATGTTTTCTGGTACATCAGCTCTGGCACTTACTCTCAGACTGAAGACCTCAGGAAGTTTCAAATACCTACTCTGATGAAGAACCCAAGACATCACCACTAGTCTAGCACAAAAATACTTTTTCTGCATGCTTGAAAAAGGATGTTGTTCCAAACCTAGACTGGCCTGAGATGCAGGAGTGGGCAAGAGGATTGCATGGTACTGAAGACTGATCACTCAGGCTTTCAGGAGGACACTCATGCAAGACACAAGTTCTGTCTGAGGCTAACACCAGGCTGTAAGGTGTTAAATCCATGTGATCCAATAACCTCTAAACATTACATTTTGATTTCCAGAAGAGTTTCTTCAGATCCTTTTCCAAAGGCTCTTAGTATCAGTTTCGGTTTTTTGTCTTTGACTAATGTATTTTGGTCTTTTGTACTAAACCAACCTGATTTCTCCAATCGAAAGTGTAACATTCACCAAATTTTCTATAATACTTGGGGGTTTTTTGAAGAGGGTACAACCTCTGGAATGGAGGCAGAGATAGTTTTTTACTGAGACATATTTGGAGCAACTAATATACCTTATTTGAATCTTTGCCTCATAAATAACATAATAATTTCAAATACATGCAGATTAAACCTTTATGCTTTCATGGCTTCTCTCTTAAAGAAGGGTGCCAAGAGGGTTTCTGATGCATGGTGTGGTAGGGAGGATTTACTGACATGCATTTGGCTGCATTACTCATCACCAGTTGGACTAATGGGCAGGACACCCTAGATATTGTCATTTCTATTTTTATCCATCAGGACAAGTTGATACAATACACACAATTACATCTGTAGAATTTCCAAGGTAGTTCCTCATTTTCTATAAATATCAACACCTTCTTTGTCAGTAAATCTGATTTAATAGTACTTCTTCAGAGCACCACATCTGAGAGAGAAGTGTGTCCTGCTGGATACTGTCAGTGCTGGGAGGCATGGTGGGAAATAGTTCCAGCTGGAAGGAGGAAAGGGGAGTTTTCTAAAATTAGCATCAAAGGCTTGGTCTTTTAAATATTTCAGTGCATGCATAGGCATACTTCTGTGGGCAGTACTGTTTACTGCGTTTTCACAGTTAGAACGTGGTTTTATGAATTATAACAAATCTGTCACCTTGGAGTAACTAATTATATTGCACACCATGGCATCTCAAAACCTCACAAAGGCATCCTGAAATGAGCTCAAGCTTTCTATCCTAAAAGACAAAGACTCCTCTCCCTGAAGCTAAAAGAATACCCATGTGTTGTTAGGAGTCCCCTGCCAAAGATGTGCAGTGCCAAAGACACAGCTGAACAGAACTAATTTCATTTTGCCAGGAGCATTGACACAAATGCAAAGTAGGTAGCTTGATAAATCTGCTTTGCTGTTATTATTGTAACAACAGCCTTAGCAGGAAAACCTCGATAGAACTTTCTTTTTGAAAAACGTAGTTCATGGCATTAATCTAGCCCGGCTTTGTACAGCTCTAAGTTAAGCAGTTGGCCCAAGCTATTTTTCTAGGCTTCCTCTGAAGAAGTGGAGGCAGCCACAAAGGTGATTCATCCCAGATCCTTATCATAGGATGGGATGTGCCACTTTCTGGTGTCTTGCAGTGACACTGCAGGAGCCTAGCTCAGCGCTGTTAGAGTACATCACTCACTCATAGGTGAGCAGGATTAAAAGAGGTGAATTCTGGCCTACATTCTACCAGTGTGATTGTAAATTGGGAAGTCCAAACGGTGCCATTGACAGCCACAGTGAGCTGTGGCAGTGGAGCGCTTACTCCCATGTTATTGGGAAGCCAGCCTGTGGCTCATGGATCACAGAGCTGTACCATCACATCCCTTCTTGGTGATCTGTCATCGTCTGGCCTCGAGGTCGTAATGGCTCCTAAGACCCAGCTGTGGGAGGAAACCAGCCAGACAGGGATGTTCAGGCCAGTACTGACAGGTCACCTGAAGAAGCAGAAGGTCTCCAAGGACATTAGCAGGAAGGATCTGAGGATGACCTTTGGGGATCTCTGAAGGTCTGGATGTACCACATCTTATCTTGAAGCTGCTCCCAGAGCTCTCCTTCCTCTTGATTCCTCAGGGTATGTGTCTTGTGACTCTTGGGCCTAACTAGAGCCTGTGTGCAGTTCATTAGATAATAAAGGGTAGTCACTTATGCTTAATTAGTTATAAAAATATATATACTATTAAAATTATTATGGGAATATTATCAGAGGAACAAAAAACAAGGTGAAAGCTTAAAAACCTTTCCTGATCAAATGCAGTAAGCATTCTGTGTATACAGAACTGCCAGCAGTTTCTTTCTTCCCACCATCTCTTATCCTTTGTAAAAATAAAGAAATACAAGTGTCCCACCTTGAAAACAAAACCTTTTCAACAAAACATTAAAATAGGCACTTTTGTTCACGAAACCCATTCATTTTTCATATTAATTTTTGTATTTTATGAAGTCAACTACCCCATAACACATACGTGCATGCCTTGTTCAGCAGCACTTTGATAGCTTTATTTCAACACTGAGAAGAGACTTAGGATCATCTACTTCATTGTTAAAAAGTCTGACCATGCAGATATCCCAAAATGTCCGGTATAAACACATTATGACTTCCCTGAAATCTTACAAGTTATATGATGCTAAAATATCCTTAATCTGTCTTTTACACAGAACTAATATATTACTCTACATCTTTTATAATGTATTAAATATTTGTGTTTTATCAATATTGTTAACAAAATATTAATGATGAAATACATTGCAAATATTATGCGAAAAATGAGATTATGCTACTTCACATCTGTTCTGAAGTTTGTCATAGGAATAGAAATTTTAACTGTGCCCTTCAACACCTTTAATGGTTTTTATTATTTTACTTATATGACACAAATACCTATAAATATTAATTTAAATTGTAAATAATTTAATGTATGGAACAAACCCCATGGATATTCAGTCTGGATTTTTTCAACTAGAAGACAGTAAATTGAGGCAGATTCAGATTGTCAGCAACTGCTTCCATGACTTGGCTTTTGAAACAAGTCTTGAATAATATTGCATAGTTATTGCACTATCAAGCATTTTCAAAACATAATTTAAATACTAATTTTTTTTAATGAAACCTTCTAGAATACTCAACTTGCTGAATTTTGCATTGGACCTCTGTATTCCTTAGGGAATAACATTAGTGATATTTCAAAAGGGAGCATTTTCAGGGGCAAGGCAATATAAGGCCTCTGAGATGGGGAATTTTTGCTGCTTGGATAAACATAATCAAAAAAAGATAGAACAGTAGAAATCATGTCTTCTGTGGTGTTCAACCTGTGCTGATTTATGCTTTTTGTTTCTTTATCAGTGGATATTGGACTGATACCAGTCTTCTCATCTCTAGAGATGTTTTTGTTCAGGGTTTTCAAGCTCACCTATCATTTTTATTTGTCATTACATTGGATTTCTCTTTGTCCAGATCAGGCTGAAAATTTTTCTTTCAGTTTTTTTCCAAGGTTTTCATAGGGAGGAAAGAGGATTGTATTGTTCTGAGTGACACTGGCATGCAAATAAATAACACTGAAACTTGGAAGAGTGTTAATTAAAAATTATTATAACCTGACTGACCTGACTTGGCATCGTGGTATCTTGCCAAACTGGCTCTTTATTCTTACGCGTGTCTGATTTGTGCTTGTGGTGTGAAGCTAATGAGCTCATGGAATTGTTTGGCCTAATCCTGCTCTCTTTACACTGTGGAACTTTTATGTGAGGAAGAACAAGGAATATCAGAATGAGGTTCACTGGGGTATGACTCATTAACCCAAGTAATATTTGGTACAGATTGCTATTTTAATAAATTCAGGTAGCTGATATATTGGGCCTGTTCTTTGTTTACCTAAATGAGATTTACATTGTTTTAAGACTGGCTTACACTGGTGTAAGCTCTGCTGGCTTCAGTGCATGTTTTTTCTGATTCTTACCTATGTGGGGCCACATAGGGTCCGCTGAAACAAACTAGGATATGTTTAATGATGTAATTAATCAACAACAAAGTAACGCTCAATTTGCTGTGACTTCTGACCACATTGCCATCATTTTAGCTCTGCAGAAGAAGAGCAATTTGGGTGGTTGTGAACAAGAAGGACTGGAATCTGACTTAGAGAGGTCTCTCAGTTGAAAGAGAAGCAGATCTTATCCTTACATCCATATGTGCTACATAGACATCAAAAGGCTGTTTCTTAAAGTCTTTGAAGTGAGATAGGTCTAATGATTGTCCTGTTCCTCATTCCCATTCCCAGAGGGACACAGGGCTTGGGCTGGGGCTATGGAAGATGCAGGTCTCCCACCTCAGCCTGCCTTCCCGGCTGGCTGCTGTGCTCATTATCCGGGGTGGAGCGCCCTGGTGACACACCTCTACAGCATCTTGTTTTGGAGTTAGCTGGCAGGAGTGCTGCGCTGAGCTGTGCAGCCATATCCTGCATTTAACCATAGGGTTACATGAGTAATGAGGTAGGTAGTTCAACCAAAATTATTCCGAATATGTATCACAGGTGATGCAATTACCAAACACACGCTGTGGGACCCCACTCCATGGCCAGTTCTGTATTCAGTAATTGTCAGTGTGGTTTGACCTGTGACCAGCACATTCTCAATATGATTTATCATGCTGTCCCTTTTTTGCATCTCCTTTTTTTCATATTTTTTTGGTAATATTTCAAGAAGAATTCCTGGAGGTTATTTTCTCTGTTTCCTGAGGTATGCAGTAGTAGCCACAACCTGACATTATTTACAACACATAAATGCAATGTCTTTAACCATTAATGTACCAGTAATCCCAGCAGGCCCAGGCAAAGTGAGCCCTACTTTTGTAGTTACTTAGTTTGAATTTATGTCTATCCATGCCCCTGCAAGCTTACAGTTTAGAAAGAGGAGATAAAATGGAAAGGTAACATGGACAGAACAGGTTGAATAGGGGGAATTCCCTTGCAGGTTTATTCTTAACGTTGTCATCGGTCTTTCAAACTATTGGAAGGGAAGTTACTGCTGAGAAGTGATGGGAATGGGAAAGGAAAGACAAATAGTGGCACAGTAGTGTGAAGGGAAAGGGCAGAAAGAATGAATTTGACTCAGAGAAGCTTTTGGTGACTGACTTCATAGAAATAATAGAATAGAAAGTGGAAAAAAGTCCATGGGCAAATCACATGAGGAGTCAGTCCAAAATTTCCAAATAGGTCGTTGATGTTTGCTGGCAGCTTTTAACTTCAGCTGGAAGAAAAGAGCCTCTTTTCTCCACAAACCAGAATTAATCTGTAATGCTTTTCTCCTCCAACTCAAGTGACTTGTGTTAAAGAGGGCAGCTTTCAGACAAGGACCTTGGACCAAGTCCTGTTTGGGTACAGTGGAAGATTTCCAGCTGTATTTTAAAGCACCATTTGCCTCTTGTGTCTGAACTGTTAATTTGCAGTGGGGTCACTCCCAAATTCCACTACTGCTAGGACATTAATGGTCTAAATAACTGCACCTGCTATGTAAATGAAAGTGTGCAGAAAAGCTCAAGTAATTTAGAAAATTATGTATTGTATTGGGGTGCCAAGAAGGACAGAAAGGTACAAGTGGCAAGGAGTTGGTCAAAAGAAATGGGTATTTCAGATCACTTGCTTTATTATTGCCATGGTGTTAGCAGTGCTGCTAATGCTTTCAGTATGTTACTGACTGTATTCAGCTTTGTAGTTGGATGTGTTGCAGAGTGGGAGGGTTTTTTGACTAAGAGAAGAAATTGGAATAATGTTTATTTTTTAAGAAATCCTCCTTATTATTTTGCTGGCAAGTTTTTAAGATTGTGAGATTTGTTTAAGATGAATCCCTAGCAAAAAATATAGGTCATTAGGCATCTTTGGATCAAAAAATCACAGGAAAACAGAACTGAAATGGACTTTGAAGAATCCATTCCTTGCTCCAGTCTGCAAATATGTATACCAATATGATTCCTGATAAACGTTTGTCTAATCTGTTTTTGAAATCCTTTGCAGCCTCCTCGAGCAATCTATTCAAGTCCTTATTATGCCTACTATTAAAAGAAGCCATTTCTAATGTCTAATCTAAAACTCCCACCTGCAGTTCACACCCATTACTTCTTATCATGCCATGCTGGGCATGAAGAACAGCTTAATTCTCTTCCTCTCTGCATCCATCTTTTATATATTAGATAATGCTTGCATTCTCCTGCATGTGCCTTTTTCTGTGCAGCTGGACTTGGATGAATATAGATTAAAGGGGGAAAAAAGAAAGAAAAAAATCACATTTCTGGCTGAGACAGTCATTTTAGCTGCTCAGGCAGCAAGTGGCTGTAATGGAGGAGTTAGGAAATGCTGGGCAGGGCAGGGTGATTTGCTTAAGGCGATCTGAGGCCCTAAACATAGTGCATGAGAGAGAGGCTGATGCCTGCCATGTGTTGCACATCTCTCATGACAGTGCCTGTTTGGCATTTCTGTCTCACCTGCCCATGTCTCAGCCTGCATCTCTCACCTGTCACCTGAACTGTGGCCAGGAACCATAGGTGCTTCTGTGGAGTCTGATTTTCAGAGATTAGGTTAGTCTCTACTTCCATTTTTAGTTGTCTCCATTTTTAAACTCAGAATCTCTGAGTAAGAAAGAGTAGGGAATGAGAAATGTTGCAGCTGGTAACTGGCCCACACTCCTTAATTCAACCCTCACAAGTCATACTCCAAGATACAGGAGATATCCATGAAATACCTTCGTCCTTCTTTCTTCACATTTTACAGGTCCTGGCAAAGATCCCCAAAACTGTGTTGTCCAGAATTATCCCAAACATGAATCCCTGACTGCTCTTAGCATCTGCTCCACACCAGTATCCCTTAGCATGGGTACGACAGAGGTTTCCCAAGTATCCTGCAGACATTCCCGGGCACTTAGGACCACCAGTCCTTTGGCTGTCCATTCTGTCTTCTCCCAGGTGTCCCAGCCATGCCAGCCTTTCCTCATGAATCATTTGCATCACGTATGTGGTGATGCAGTCTCTAAAATTGCAAGTTTACTTGGTGCTTGGTTTACTTGCTGTGGAAGCACGGAGCAGCTCTCCAGTTCTCCAGGTGTGAGGCACACACCTGAGTGGGTGAAATCCTCATTTCTCTGGGATTTTGTGGGGTGAACAGTGTTGCAGTGAAGTGGTGGTGAGGTGCCACAACCCCCTGAAAGCGTCTCTAGGAGAGGAGGGAAGCCGCTTCAGTGACACAGGCTCGCTCACGGGAAAAACAAAACCACACACTCCAGATAACCCAGGAGAGGCAAGAAGGGTCTGTGTATGGGGTTCCACATGGCAGGCTTATTCCAGACACAAGTGAAGGGTCCAAGGACAAGGATCAGTTGAGGGTCCAGGTTTAAATATGGGGGAGCAAGGGGGTGGAGCAGAGCATCAGGGCCAATGGGCTGAGGGCTCAGGGGCGGGGCAAAGGGTGACAACCAATAGGGTAAAAGGGGGCGGGGCACTGTGGCAAAATGGGGCCAATGGGTGAGCAGGGAGGGGAGAACATTCCAGGGAACATACACGTTAAGGGAAAAAGGGCTGGAGAGGCCAACGGGCCACTGGGGTACATTAACATGAAGCTGCAAAGAACTGTGGGGAGGAAGGAGTTCTTCTCTATGTCCTAAGTGTCCTTCCAACAGCTTAGGGCCTCTTTCTCCAGGGCACAGACGCTTCTGCCCCTTGGGCAGGTTCCAGGGCTCCCAAAGAACAATGCTTTGTTACTTTGGGACTGACAACTGAACAAAGACACGGAGCAGTTTGCATGATTTAAAGCTGTTGTTTGCAAACCTGGCTAGTCACTGGGGTCACCTTTTCTGTGATGAAGACCATAAACGTACTTTTAAATTAAGAGAACTCACGTTCTTCTGCTAGTTATGTGATTCTGAGAGCTAAGACATGAAGCATAAGGCTATAGTGCTATTTTATAATGCCAAAATATTTCGATTGAATGGGATTCTTATGAAGTGGAGAGGAAATACTTGTATCTCACATAACTTAATTTTTGAAAGAGAAAGCCTATAGAAATTTTTCCTCAAGTCCATGAAGTCTAGAATTGCCTCATTCGACTCCAGTAGTGAACTTCACAAATGTGCAGTATGAAAAAAATCTTACCTGTAGGCTAAACTTGAAAGATAAATCTCCATTTTGCTACGTTTTCTAAAAGAACAGTTTGTATTAACTCTGAATTTTTTTTTTTTAGGAAGCCATTTTCTCATCTTGAAATGGGAGTGGGGAATTAACATTACAGGTATAGGAACAGGTATTATCTCTGATAATATGAATCCCAATTGAAATGAACCTGGAGAAGTTCCCCAAGCATTTTCTGTTGATAACTGTGACACCCAGTGGCTATTTAAAGAAGTATAAAAATGTACAGTAGGATTGCAGTGAACCTAAAGGCTGCACAAAATGAGGTTTATACAATAAACATGTGCTTTTAGAGGAGCACTCTTTTCCTTGGTAATGTGTACAGATACTATATATAAGCTATTTCAGGAGTTGTGAGGCTTTATTCCATTAGGTTTATGTTTTGCCATATTTAAAACACACACACACACACACATATATACACATATATTTATGTATTTACTTGTACAAAGCTTTTTTAATACATTGTGAGGCTGAGGTTATAAATCTGGCGAAACACTGACAAGAAGTAGCTATGAAGTATGAAATGGCTTTTATTTCTTGTTGGCAAGAAGCTGGCTCAGAAGAAGTCTTGGAGATAAAGGAACCTTGTTTCCTCTCCTTTGTTTGCCACTGACTCATTGTGTGGCTTAGAACAAATTGCTTGTGTGCATGGCTGATAAGTGCTGTGGTCAGTGTTCATAAAGGTGCAAGGTGTAATTAGTATTAATCTAGGTGGCATTCACCTGCGACCGTTTATGCCAGAGTCAAGAATGATTAAGTTATATGCTGTGTGTAATGCCTCATATTTATATTCCAAAGCATAATATTACTTTATGAGCTGTGTTTTATTACAGAGCACTGAACATGGATTTACTCCCATATACCTAGTAAATGAGAAATTAAACCCTATTGTTTAGGGATCACTGACCATTAAATATTTACTCTTGGTGGCATGTTTAAAATAAAGGAATGCCATCAAAATTCAGAATATCTAATTGCAGTGAACCAAGCAGCAGGTGCCCATTATAAATAGATTACTATATCTATTGTTTGGGAGTGTCTCAGGGAACTGCTGAAGATTTTTCTTGCAGGTAAGAAGAGTTACATAGCAAAAGGAGCAATGTCAGAAGCATCCACTTATAAGCCTGGAGATGAGACAGAGCTGCAAAGTCACTTGCTGCCTAAGGCCCTGTCTTGGCTGCATTAGCTGTGGTTGTACTGCATGCCTCAGCAGTGCTCTTCAGCTCCCTGTGTGTGCCTTGTCTTCATCCAGAACTGGGGTGATACTTGTATTCCCACCCTTTATTCATCCCTACCCTACCCAGTCTTCATGCAGGGAAACTACAGCCAGAAAGGGAAAAATGAGATATTCTGGCAAGTCCAGCCATATCAGGGTGAGGAGAGAACTGAGACACACACACACACACACAGAAGCACAAGCTGAATGGCTGTGCTACAGCATCACTTTGCAAGAACATCAGTATTACCTATTTCACACTATTTTTTATGATCATCAGTGTTTCATATTTAATAGGATCACATAAAATATCTAATTGTCTTAAAATCCTTAAATACTGAGTTCAGGATAAAAATACCTTTAAACAACTGCACATGTTGGAGCTAAACTTGTTTATTATGAAAAGAGCAGGGTTTGGATGTTATTACTTGGAATTCTGTAGCATTTAGTAGTCCTTGTTTCACACATGCTGCTCCAATCTTTACAAGGACACAAAAAGATGGAAACAGAAGAGTGAAAATGAAGTAATGCTTGATGAAGTGCACTGTTTACTCTGTTGCTAACAGATTGTCACCCATTGTTGTTAACTGCTGGATGAAGAGTTCTTTTGTCTTCCAGCTTCTGATAAGAGCAAATGTATGTGATAAAATGTTGTTCTAACATAAGAATATATCCTGGTGCTTACTGATATACTAACATATGTGTACGCTTAGCTCAATTCTGGTTTAGTCTCCAGAAGGAGATGGTGAGCAGATCTTTTGCTCTTTAACCTAGCCCTGAAATAGAGATATCCAGAAATTTGGTTTTGTTTGGTGTCCCTCCACTGTTTATTCTATACTCGAATGACTTGAATTCTGACTCTGGGTCACTGATGCCTACTCTTGGTTTGGTATTTTGAATTATACATAGCTCATTTCAATCCTTCCACTAGTTTGGCTGGTTGATTGTATTGGGTTAAAAAGCCTTTAAAAGTTTGGTTTTATTCCTCAAAGACTGGACAAATAATGTTAGAAACCAGTTTGTCTTCTGCTTTGTTTATAGCATATTTTGCTAGCCAGCATAAACAAAGCCTAGGGCAATTTGCCATCCTATTCTCTACAGGATGTCCAACAAGTGGAGTAAATGCAGTCTTTTGTTTACACTGTGAACTGAGTTTGGAGTTTTTTGCTTCCCTGTTCTGGATTCTTTATCCTAAAAGTGATTTTTTATCCTATGAGGAGAAAACTACAACTCAGAGTGCACAAATCTGCATTTTTAGGTAAAAGATATGTAGTAGGTGGAAGAAATGTGTCCCAATACTTGGATTACAGGAAAAAGAGTATGCTGAGAGAAGAAAGAAGTCTGCCATGTATGTTGATATTTACCTTAGTTTCTGTGTTGGGAAGAGCATGCTTGAAAGACATGAGTAGTGATGTGCTTTATCCCTTCCCACACACTGGGGTTTGGCATGCCCTAGAAGAAATTCTCCCAGTAATTGTTATTAATTGCTATGATGCTGCACTGCAGTGGCTCATGGAGTGTCTCTAGTGTCTCACTGAAATGGAATGTTTCAGATACAGACATGAATATCATAAAAGACACTTTTCCCAATAAAGCTACACCCCTGCTGATTAGCCAGTGCCCTGAGGTCTTGTGATAATAAGATCTGACTTAAACCTCCACACTCATCCCTCTGCATGCCTCCCTTCTGTGTCAAAGCTGCTCTTCCAGCACTCAAGTTCATTTCAGTAGTTAAAATTTGGCTCCTTGCTCTCAAGAACGTTGCGAGTGGTGGCTGCTAGACATGCACATTAATTTATTAATTTCAGAGAGAAAAACAAGAAAAGGGGAAAAAGAAGAGAGCTTAGGAGTGGAAAAAGAGCAAGAAGGTGGCTGCAGGAGCAGCCCCACAGCCTGGTGGTAGCAGGGTGAGCCACAGTGCTCTGTCGGGAGATCAGAACAAGTGGATCCACCCTCATAATCTTCTTCTTGCACAACCCCTGACATGGCTGTGTGTGGCTGTGTTTCAAGCTGAAAAGAGGTGAATAGAGGACAGGCTGCTGACTTAAACAACATTTTGAGGAGATAGAGGTGAATTTTTGGACAGTCCCTGCAGCCAGTTCACTGAGTAAACTGACGAGTATAAAGGATGTAGTAAGCAAGTTGATTTTGTATCAGGGTTCAACTAGTTACCAGACCAAACTCCTGCCGTCTGGTGTTTTGAATTCTGAGGTACGAAAATAAAATGTGTGAAGTACAAAACAGGATTTCTAGATGGTGGGAGTGAGCAGGATTTTATTAAGGATGTTTAAATACTGCTACAGCAGATGTAATACAGATCATACCATCTCACTAAGTCCCAGGAGTTCAAGAGTTAAAAATGACCATTTAAAAATTGTGTATATAAATAAGTGTCAGAGAAACTGAATACATTCTCTTCTCTTGAAGTCGAAAAACCTTCTCAGACACTACAAATGACAGAAATTTAATCTTATTCACCGGTAAGCCTTTCCAGAGCAGTCAGTGACTCACAGACTCAATGTCAGTCCTAAAAGCCTCCCAACCTGAGGAGAATATGAAATGATGAAGCATCCTCTGCTGCACATCTGCTTGAAGTACAGCGTAGTGCTGTTTGAGCACCCCTGATTTCAGGAATACAGACACCAGTCTCAAGCCACTGAACACCTCTGTTGTGGCAAGACAGGACTCTCTCTTTTCTGTGGAGTTTTTTGTTTGGGTTTGGTTTGTCGGTTTGGTTGTTTTTTTTCCATCTTCAAACACAGATAGCCAAGGGAGGAAGTAACTGACTGATTGATTACTTGTGACTACTGAATGAAGGCCCCTATAAAAAATGTCTTTGAGCTTAGGCAGACAAAGTAATGACTTGATAGCCTGTTGATTTGCAGTAGGAAATTACTTAAATAGATATTCTTCCTGGAAAAGTCCTGTCTGCTGCTCTGCAGCAGCTCAGATGGAGCAGTGTGCTTTGCTTCATCATCACATTGTGTGGTATTCCAATAGGAGTGTGAAGAATGGGCAAGAGACCAACAGAGAAATTTTTAAGTTAGCGATATAATATCTCAGCCATTGATTATAACAGGATTTCAACCCAGCTGTGCTGGAAATGTGCTCTGATAGTTTGGACAAGCCATTGCATCCGTTGGCACCTCATAGCCTTGTTTGATTTAGGACACAAGTTTCATGATTCGCTTAATCTGAGACTGTACTGCTTCCAAAGGGACATTCCTCCCCCTTTTACATCAGACCAGGCACCCACATGACCATACAGTAAACTGATCCATCTGAAAACCAGCCCTGGCAGGGGAAAAAGAGGGAGAGATTACTTTTTTAAGCCAGAAGGTTAAGCAAGAAGCCAGAATGTTGCTGTGGCTTATGAAATGGGTGGACTGGCAACAAACAGCTAGGGGGATGGAGAGATGAGACAACCACCTCTGAGGCAGTGGGACTCAGCAGATGGGTCTCATTTGAAGGCCCTTTAGCATGCAGTGTGGCCCAAGAAGGTTTGCTCTGGAGAGAGGAGCAGGTTGTGCTGCCACACCAGCCGTGGTGCTGAGTGTGTTGGAGGGATGGTACTTCAGGTTAGCTATGGGCTCGTCCCATGCAGGAGCCTGCTGCACTTGGTGTGCTCCTGGAGCATGTCTTCCACTTCAGTTGATAACACAAATTTGTGTAGATGCATCCAGTGTGTACCTGGGGGCATCACTGGAACTCGTAGTTTTTGAGACTTTGAGATGCTCCCATCATACAAAAGTATTTAGAATCTGTTTAAACTCTCCTGTTTGGGGGTGAGAGGCAGCAATATAGCAGAGCCAGTGTTGAGCAAGAAAAGAGAGACCACAGAGATTTCAAGTGGTTTTATCCCCACAAGAAACAGAGTCTTTTCTGTGGTCCTGGTTTGAAGCAATGGAGATGTGCCAAGGCTGAAGCTCAGCTCCCTGTGTGGTTCCTGTTGGCCATGGTGCACTCAAAGGTTTTCCTCTTTGTGATCATTCCCAACAAAGAGCTCTGCTCTTCTCAGTTCCTGGGTGTTTTACCAAAGCAGTCTATGAACTCACACTCCAGTTTAAATGTGCCTTTTTGAACAGCATCCTTAATTTGCCCTTTGGGGATGTTTTGTGCAGTTCAGTGTGTTTAATCACTCATATTTTTCATGGGTCACTCTGGTAGTAAAAGACAGCAGGGGGCACCAAATCTGCATAATTCTGTTAAAATTGCAACATCTAGGTCCATGCTCATAAAGTTTAAGTTATTATGCATACTTTCAGTTTAACATCGGTAATTTCAATCTAGCAATGATATTTTCTAAGATACCTCCTTGCTTCTCAAGAGTTGCAGTGGTGGATGTTGGGGTTGAATTTCCACAAAAGTACACATTTGGGCCAGTAGCAGACTTTTCTCCTGCCAGTTGTCATCCCATTTCCTTCCCTACTTCGTGCTGCAGGCTCCAGAGTTCATGCCCAGGAAGATACTGTCTCTAATACTTAATTCAGGAAGCTGTTTTTATTTGCAAAATTGGATTAACTGAAGGCTTTGCTTTTCAGCTCCAAAGTATCCTGATAATGGCATTGTGAAAAGACTTGGTGCTGAAATCAGTGTTGGACTACATAAAGGACATCTCAATGGCCATGCAAAATGTTTTCAAGCCTAGAATAAGCAATGTAGCTGCCTCTGTTCTTTTGGAGAAGCTGGAATTCAACTGTTGTATAGGTTTTTAAGAAAAAATCCTCTGAAAAATAAAAATGAAACACAAAATATATTCTCTCATGCTTCTTTGAGTTTTGGTTTAAAAGTAATCTGTGAGCATGGATCTGATTCAAAAGCCTTCCTAAACTGATTGGTTCACACTCATGATGCAGCAGTGGGTACACTCAAAGAAGGAAAGCCTATTCTTTGTGTATGCAACACCTAAGTATTATTTGTATTTTGGAAGTGCTTCAGGGTTGGATCCTCAGTTGATAACATACAAAAAAAAGTAACATTGCAGTTTGACAGACACTTTGAGAAATCTATTAATTGTGAGCTACTAATAGTGTATTTCTGTAGCACATTCAAGCCTTGCTGAAATGGTCATCACATGATTTTTTTTCTGCCCTGCATGCCCAGTCTTGGATTTCTATTCTCCTATATCTAAAATCCTTCTTTGAAAAATCAGACCATAAAGAGAGAGAATGAGTCATGCAACTAAGAAGAGAACCTAGGTCTGAGATATGACTGCTCATGTTGTAGCTTCTGGTAAGTCATTTTAGTGTCAGATTCATAAAATAATTTGGTTATTTGAATTATAAGTTAAGCTTGGTAGGTGCATGCCTAAATAAGTAGTATTTCCAGGTTAATTTATCTACTTTAAATGTAATCACTCATTCGCTAAAATAGGCAAACAACAGACCTGCTAAGCTTTCCAGAACAGCATGTTCTTACAGGCAATTGCTATTGTTTCAGTCAGCAGGAAAATAACATCTTGTCAGATGACCAAGATGCTCTCAGGTGAGAGCAATTAATGTGCATATTAACAGCTTGGTAAGTGTCTAACAGCACCTGTCCTGTCTGTGCTGAACTGATGGCACACGCTCCACTGATCTGTGCATGTACAGTCCACCCAATCTATTGGAATTCAGTGATTTGGGCAGATCTGAAGTGTTAAAAGTGGGAGCTAGAAGTGTGATTTCCTCCAAGGAGATACCACTGGATTACTCTTTATAGTTGGTTTATGGAGTATGGTTTACTGGGCATTTTCTCTTTGGGCTTGCAAATATTGTATTTTTAATTGTGTGGTTTCACAGATTTATTGACCTTACAGCATTATTGTGAAGAGAAGTTGTCTCGGTTTGAAAGACAGGTGTCTGCTAGGGAAAGCAGGGCCTTCTCTTGAAATGGAGAAAATAAATCCTCTCCATCTGAATTAGTCTAATGTTGAAATTAAGGGGCTCTCAGGCAAAGATATGGGGGTAGGAATAACAGTTCTTTCCCAGTACGTATAACAAGGCAAACAACCACCACCACCAATGGAATTAATAACAAACAGAGCAGTAACCCAGCTCAGCCCTGTCGGCCGCGGGCCCTTTCCCCTCGCTGCAGTTCCCGTCACATCCAGCAGGGGCGCTGGTGGCTGCCGGTGGGAAGGGCGGGTGCGATGATTCCTCCACGCCTGCAGGGGGCGCTGTGGTGATGGAGGCTGTGTCCCAATGGGAAGGGATGGAAAAGTGAGGATTTGCTTCACCAACCCTGGGGCGGGGTCGGTCCCGGTGCTCCAGCAGGCTGCACGGAAACAGCAAGCTGAAATGACAGGGCGTCCTGGCAGGGCTGGGCTGCGAGGTCCAGCAGCAGCAGAAGAAGGCGGCTCCTGGCTGGGCTATGGCGGTGGTAGCAGTGACCCTCCTCCTCCAAAGCCAAGAGTGAGTGAGAGAGAGCAGCTGACCCTGCTCCCCTTTTACCTTCTTCTAATCTTGCCGTGTCTCTGTCCCTCACAGAGAAACTCCCGAAAACCAGAGGGGCTCCCCCTCCCCTGTCTCAAAGACCTAGCCATCAGTGCTTCTTAGCGTGTCAATGGGAAAAAAATTCCACAGGCAAAGAGGAAAGGAAAAAACCAATCCCCAACAGAAGTACATTAAATATTGGGAAGAGTACGAATACTGCCATAATGGGGATTGCATAAATATCTTGTGTAGGTAGACTCTTCATTATGATTGATTTCTTTAGAGAAAGTTTACACCCCTGAACTTTTGGCTTCTCACAATAGCAGGTTAAAATAATGATTTCACACCCATATTTTACAGTTACCTGTCAAAAACTGTGTAAGACTATAAATAATAAATTTGGATGCTTCCTTAATCATCTGTAGGGTTGCTGTATTTTTTCTGTCTCCATAGCTCTTAAACCTTGTCAGCTGGAACATCCCTGGGAGTGTCCAAGGTCAGGCTGGATGGGCCTTTGAACAACCCGACGAAGCAGAAGATATCCCTGCCCCTGGCAGGTGGATTGGGCTAGATATCTTTGAAAGACTTTTCCAACCTAAACCTTTCTATTATTCTATAACTTAAATGTGTTAGGTAAGGTAACAAATCTCTGGTTTGTAATTTATAACCAAAATCTAGCTAAAGATGCAGTCTTAGACCTTGGATGCCATGTGCATGACAGTTTCAAAGGTGGGTTATAGAAGCATGGTTTGGTTGGCATTTTTACATTACCATTAATGTCATGTTGGAAACAGGCAAGTTTAGTGATGTATTCTCACTTCCATTTCTCTGTAGTCTTTCTAACTCCTAATTTAAATCCCTTTTTGTAGTTTCAGACTATTACATTTTACCCTCTCTGTGGTGGATAGAGAATATTATATTTCCACACTCATTACTGCTTTACATGTATGTTTTAATGTGTGTCTCCAGAGTTTTCTTTTGGTAGAATGAGCTCAGTTCTTTCTGCCTTATCTCCAGGGCCAATAGCTCTAATATCCCCTGAATTATCTCAAATATGTGCATGCAGCTTTCAAAAGTGTAATGTCCTGAAATATCACTTCTTTGCATTTTCAGTGCTACATTTTGGCTGGTGCATCTCAGTACAATATTTTCGGTTTTCATTCTGGATTGGTATTATTCCATTTGTTCTATTTGTGATAAAACATGCAGCTATTTTTCTGAGTACTGCTGCATCGTGTTGGGAAAATGCAGCTGGTTTTTGCTAAACATGATTCATCATCAAAATGAAAGGATTCTGCACATGGGATTGTGTAGGATCTTACCTCAGGTCTAGCACTAGTCAAGACTTCCATTAATATTTTGGGTAACACAGTAGAGAGGATTATTAAATAGCATCCAGCCATCAGCTGCAGAGGATCCCTTAATTGCCCATGAAAGGGAGGATGTAAATTGAGAATCATCATGAGGGTTCAAGATATCAGTGTGAAAAGTATACACAACTCAAAAAATTAAAATTGAGAGCTACTTCATTTAGGTAGGAATCATTAAATACACAATAGTAAGAGTGGGAACAATCAGGCAGCACTGTGAAACAGATTGCAGAGCTAGCATATATAGCTTTAATTGCTCATTCTTTTTTCCCAAGACCTTTTACTTTGTTATAGAAAGAATTTTGTTTAGTTTTTTGTTTAGTTTACAATTTTCATTTGATTAATCATGGGTCCTTGCTATTTTTTCATTGCTCTCTTCTGGATACTTGTTTAATTTAAATCAAGAGAAAAATAATGGAATAAACAATTAAATATGCCAAAATGTTGACCATTCCAAGGCTATTCCTTTTTCTTAAGATGGTTTTTATCTTTACCAGTCTTCTGGAACTTCATCTGTCTTTCAGGATTTCTCAAATATGTAGTGAGTCTGAGATTACAGCAACTTCTAAAATATAAACCAGACTAGAAATATGTGCCACACTCCTTAAATAAACTTGCTTTCCTGGAGGGGCATTTCATGCATATCTCAGACTGCCTCACAATGTTCTCTAGTATGTAAGAAAAATTTTTATTGCTGTCAAAGATAGTAAAATATTACTTTTTGTGGAGAAGCACATTTTCACAGTATATAGAGATGCCATAAAACTTGCATCTTGAAGCAGAATCTCATTCAAGAAGTTGTATGGACAAAAGGGACAATATCTGCTGTTAGCACTTGTGAATTTGAGAAATATTCAGATCTGAAGTTGTGTGGCAATGCACTTTCACAACATAATATGACAGTAAATTCAGATGCCTCCGATTTGCAGAGTTTAGAATTCAGAGACAGAATACATTAAATAAATTAACAAAAGTGACTGTGCATAAAATGAGTTTATACAACTATGATCTGTACAGCTTTGGACTGAAATATAGTCAGGGAATTGCTCTTGGTTTATCTGGAGACTCCCTCCAGTTTGGTTTCACACCTTTCCTAGGAATTCAAACAAGCTGAATGTATCTTTGCCTTGCAGCACTGTTAAATTAATGTTCCTACAACTGGAATTTCTAAACTCACAGTTATCTTTTTAAAGAAGATCCTGGCTGTGTAGAGGGGAACAGTGGAAGATTTCATGCAATTTCCATGTGGTTTTGTAGTTAACAGCGTATTTTTATTGATTTAAAATAAAGTCCTACAGCTGACAACAAAGAATATTGATAAATACAAACGAAGAACTGCAAACAGTCTCATGTGTTTGGGTTCAATTCAGGCCTGGCAGCCCTGCAGAATGAAATAATCCCTGTTGGATAATTCTGGAATGGGAAAAGGCATACACGTGCAGTCTCTGGATTTTAGTGTGGAGGTACCATTTGTTGGAGCAGAAGGATAATTAGGATTTTGTTCCTCTTCGTTTGCACCAGGATGATTAGCAGGGGAATCTCATGCTTCCGAGTTTTGCAAGGCAGACACTTTTCTGATAAGAATTGAATTTGCTCGTTTCAGTCAGTCTGGTGAACAACCATCAGAGGAGAGCTGCCAGCCACTGTGTCAGGCAGTGAGGGCACACCTTGCCCTGCTCAGCTCTCCTGGCTCCTCAGGTGAGTAGTCAGTTAGCAGGCACATCAAACTCTTTACTCAGCTACTTCAGGTCCTTTGCAGTAATTCTGCCTTCCTTCCTTCCTTGGGATGCACTACTCCCTCCTCTTCAAGGTGAAATGAGCTCAGTAACACCATCTGTGGACATAGCTCATCCTAATTTATTTTCCTAGTGACTTATGCTACTTTTGTGATATATATTTTTTTCCTTTCTGGGCATCTATTACCCTGTCAATATGCTCCAGCCACCCGCCCTGTTTATGGGCATTTTAACAGAAGGAAGTTAATAGAAACTCTTATTGGGTGTGAATTTCCATTTCACTAATTCACACGATTCTTGCTGGGGACACTTCAGTGTTAAAGGAAAAATAGCTTACAGTACTTTCAAAGACAGATTACTTTCTGCCAGCAAGACAAAGTGGCCTTAGTGGGAACTAGGGCAGCTAAGCTGCAGTGCTTGGAAATTGACACCCTAATTATCACAAATTAGCTTCTCCATCCAGGCCAGAACAAATATGTGAATAAACTAAGAAGATTGTCCAGTGTGTTGCCTTTTCCTACAGGCTGATCTCTGAGTGCACGTGGGTCATACTGAGAGCATCAGAGTGGAAAACCCTTTTGCAGTTCAAATTAGCAAAAGTGCTTTCTGATTTTCAGTTACCTGAAAGTTCAAAGTACCTCTCAAAACGCAGCAAGCATGTAAATTACAACAGTAACTGATGGATTGGAAACACCAGTGCTGCTAAAACGTCATATTTGCTCCCATTTCAAGCTTGGGTCCCCCAGCTTGTCTAGCTTTGCTTAACTCAATAGCTTTGCTTGTGTTAATTCCTTCAATGGACACGGAATTATTGTCAAAATAACCCCTCGCTGGAAAAATTGTTGAAAAATATTTTTCTTTTAGAACACTATGTCCTCAAAGAAAACCTACCTGGAGTTCATTTGATTTTGAGAGTTGCTTTACTTGCAAAACAAAGCAAACTCTTACAAAATCTCTTCGGGAAGAAAAAAAGAAAAATTAATTTCTGTTATGTGTTGTTTCACAGAAGTTTATAGGTCAACAATTTATGTAGCCCAGTCAGCAAGAAACACACATGTATAGCATCTACTTCTCTGAGTCAGAGAGCTGGCTGATGCCAAGGTAATTACATTGATATAAGGCTGTTGTAGGTTCAAGGAGATGGGAGCTGAGTTTCTCTATAGAAGAACTAAATGCCTTGAGCAGAGAAGAAGACTCTGTGTGTATGAGTGCGTGTGTGTGCAGTACTTGTGAGTCATGATAATTTCTAAAAGACTGTTTAACTTTCTGAAGTTGATGTGAGTCATTGTTCTCTTCCCAGGTAATGAGTGGTTAAGATCACATTTAGCTCTTCCACTTCTCTAGTAATCTCTGAGATCTGTGTTTCATTGATCTTGCAGTGAACAGCTGCTTCAGAGCTCTGAGTGACAAGCAAAAGCTTTATGAAACAACACAGATCATTCCATTTGGAGAGCATAGATGACTAGAGCTGGAACCTGTCACTGCTCAGGCACTTTTGTCACATAAAAGTGACAATTGGTTTAACAAAAGAAAGCTTGTACTAAGTGTTTAATGTGGGTACAAAACATACGGGATTAGGAAAAAGAAGACTTTGAATGACACAGAATAAAAATAAGCGCAACAAGGGCAGGTTTTTTACTTATGACATCACAAACTCTTTCTCCTTACTACTCCTAAACTGACTATTTCAGAGGGCATACTGAATATATTAAGGATCTAGACCCAAACGTATCTTGTAGTTTAGGCAAGTCTAGCTAGGCATTTCAAGGCTACAGAAAGAAAAAGAATCACAGAGTGGGTCAGGTTGGAAAGGACTACAGTGGGTCATCTGGTCCAACCTCCCTGCTCAGGCAGGGTCAACCTAGAGCAGGTGGATTGTGTTTGGATGGCTTTTGAATATTTCCGGAGAAGGAGACTCAACCTCCTGTTCCAGTGCTCTGTCACTTGCACAGTAAGGAAGTTCTTCCTTATGTGCAGGGGGCCTTCCTGTGTTCCAGTTTCTGCCTCTTGCCTCTTGTCCTATTGCTTGGCATCAGTAGAAGGCAGACCAGAAATTGAAATATTTTTGCAGTGCAAAATGCACTAGAACCTTCAACCAGGATTTCAAACTTTCGCTTCCTTGTAAGAGATAGGTAAATTGCAGAGAATCACCTTGTCTTGCTTTTTCTTCTTCAGACTGGCAATAAAAATATATTAGGATGTTAAAGCCACGATTGCTAATATATTAAAGACTTATATTTAGAATAAAAATGATCTTTCAGCACAGCGTTCTCATGAGATTTCTTGCTAAACGTGTTCCCAACTCCTCCATTGCCACCTCCAACCTTTTCTTCTGGTATTTTTCCAATTTACAATATGAATTCTTCAGTACTTGTTGTCAAATGCTAAAATAGTTTTTATAAGGGATTTTAGCTGAAGTGACTAGAAATTCTAAGTGATACAGAGTGCCATAATCATTAGTTTTACTCCTACAGTTAAAAATATCCCTATTTATGGGTTTTCTATTTTCTCTGGTTTAACATGAGGAATATGTTTCAAAGTTACAAAAGCTTAGGGGATCAGTTTGGAGAGGGTTTAAATTCAGTACTTGATAGAGAGTTGCGTTGCTGATGTGCTAATAATACAAGTCTTTTTTTTTGGCAACTGATTTATTTATCCCTTTAAATAGAGGACAGTCAAACCAGATACTAATTTAATGAGTTAGAGGACAAGGAGACAGAGCTATACGGGTCCTGAGCTGATCACAACCAGATCATTCCTACTGTTACTGCAGCACATGCTGCTGTACCTGCAGCATCAGGCAGGTACATATATATATATATATATATATGTATATGTATATGTATATATATATGGCCTCTCCTTCCTTTTGTACCACAGATGAGCTCACCTCTCATAAAACTGCATCAAAAACAACTCTTCTGAATAAATAAAGCCATAATTTAATGTTTATGTATTCATTAGTCAACACTGTTAGTTATGCAGACCATATTGTAGCTATTCACATATGCGTGCAAGTTAAAAATGACTAAGACCATTAATTCACTGAGAACACATATGTCAGTTTGGTGAAATACTGATTTTTTTCCTAAATTATAGCAAAGACACCAGGTCTAGGTTTTCTGCAACAGATTGTTGTTTTTGGGACAGCAGGGATGAGCATTCAGTATCAATCGCAGTACAGAAAGACAAGGAGGAAGAGCATTTGGTTTAATAGGAGATAATTTAATCATCCTCTGAGAAGGAGAACTTTTGAAGGGCATTGCATATTTGACTTTGTTCCGGCATCTCTGTTCAGAATGATGGAGCCATGGAGTGTGATCTGATACAGCCTGCAGTGGGTGGGAGCACCAGCAGGTCTTGGAGATTAGCAGAGTATTACGGGGTGGGAAAAAGTGAAACATTGTCAAAATCAGAGGAATCTGTCCCAGAATGTTATTTCAGATTTTGGACAAAGGCATATTTTATGCAAATTGTCTTATTAGAGGTCTACAGGGTCTTCAGTGACTAATGAAGGATTTCTTATGAAAAAGCTTATTCAGAAAAATTGTTTTTCCATTTTCATTTATTTGATGGAATTCAGTTATTCAGAATTGATGAAGTTGTAACCCACTCTCTCCCCAGCACAGACACAAATTAAATTCATTCTTGGCAGGATTAAGCAATGTTAGCAAGAATTACTTCTTTTTGCTTTCCATGTATTGATTTGAAGCAAAATAGGCAATTAAGACTGTTTCAGATATTCCATGTTAAGATCTTACTTTCTCTTCCTTTCATGGGCTCCCATTTCTACATTGGGTTTCCCCTTCAGACTAAAGGTCTTGACCAGTTCAGAAAAATCTGCTCGGGAAAAACACAGAGATGCTATTTTGCCAATGCTGAAAATCTTGTTACTAATTTATGGAAGGTTCCTGCCTTCCATATATTGGAAGGATTTCACATCTGAAGGGAGGTAACTTTTGTAAGATGAAGATGACTTCTACTGTTGCCACGAATAACTATGGTTTTGTCTAATTCTAATCCTTCTGAAAATTCCATACATAGTTATTAGAGATGTGTTGTAATTAGGCAAATCCTTTCCCCAATCCATTTCACTTTAAAGCAGGACCTCCCCTGCAATTGCTTTTTCCACTTGCTTTTTCTGCTCTGTCCTGGAACCAAGGGCAGAAATCCTGTCTTTCTGGGGGGATTAAAAAAATATCCCGTCAGATATTTCATCACTGGTGAGGAAGCAGTCTTGATGAGCTCCCAGGAGATAAAAGCTGGATTTGGAAGATGTATGGAAGTGAGAGGCAGTAGATGGACCAGGCTGAGACTATGAGCTAACAAGAAGAAAATGGGAAAGAACTATGCAGTAGAGGGACAGAGGTGGCTGGAGCAATAGAGGAGAAAAGCATATCTTAAGAATTAAGAGGTAGAATGATATCTATGCTCACAAAGTTGTTCCACTAACCCTGCAGGTAATGGAAAAAGTCACAGATTCCCTGATGACAAACACTCTTCTATTTGCTAGCAGATCATTGGTGACATGAAGAATCAACATGTGTGTCCTGCCTCTGTGGTGCTGGTTGTCAGAGCATGGCACAGAACAGTACTGAGATCACTGAGTTCAGGAGAGTGATCTGAGCTGCAAACCTGAACCCCAGTTTTGCCAGTGGCCATGATGGACATGAGTGGGATTCTATATAATCCTAATATGGGCTGGCAAGGGAAGAGCAGAAGCAAAGCACTATGATGTCATGCCCTGAACAGTCTTACTTTGCTCTTTAGGAACATTTCTGTATTGCATATTAATCCATGCTTTTAAAAGTGGATTTCAATAATATGGAGTCTATAGCCTAGTCTGACCTCGCATTTGTCCTTGCTTTGCACAGGACTAGAGATGGCCTGAAGTCCCTTCTGACATAAACTTTCCTGTGATCTTATGATAATATACATAAAATTTATTCATCCAGGTCCTACCAAAAAAAGTGGGAACAGCTGGCAGTAAAATGAGATTATTGTCAGTGGGTTTGTGCACTATCTTATTCTTGGTATCTGAAAATGAGACTTCATTAACAAAATGTCACTTGCCTTTATTATTGCGAAGGTAACCTTTTGAAAATGAACTGACCATGAAATAATAGAGTAATTTCATCTAGAATCTGCAGATAATCTGAAATAATAATTCACGAGGGCATGAAATGCTTCTATTAATCTCTGTGGGATATTAGCAGTAAAGCCCAATGATGGCAATTTTTATATAAGCATTGTTAATAATTTAGTATTACTTAAGGTTCACAAAAGAGAGAGTCACGTGGATTATTAAAAAATAATCTATGAATGAGAGTTCTCTACTATAACTAATATAATGGCTTTTTCTCTAACAGCCTTTCAGAATGCATGTTACACTCACATGTTACACTTAAACAACAAGAACGTAGCAATAATGTACAAATCTTAAAGCTATGAACTACTTTGGCTGAGGGTGTATCACCTTGTGGGTGGATTTACGGTGATTTTAGCCTCCCACTGCAGGGACTACAAGCCTTATAAGGACTTCTCCTTTAGGTTTATCCAGTTGTGGTAATTATTTGGGAGTTCAAAGACTCATTAGCAGTCCCTTCTCATCTCTGATGCCATTCTGTAAATTAGCCACTGGAAATTTAAGTACCTTCGAATTCTTTCATTATCTAGCACAAAAGGTCATTTCACATAAAATCGAGTGCTCTGAGACATGCTAATCTAAGGACGTCCTGAACTCGTGAATCTATTAAATCTATTTTCACAATCTGTTTTCACAACTGGATGTTGTTTGTTTTTGAGAGCTGTCTGCTGCTCACGAGATGTACTCTTGTCGTTATTTACCTAGTGACTGAATTTTTATGGTCCCTTCATAGAGGTCCTCACAAAGTAAAAAACCATCCTCACGTAAAAAAGTTCCCAATCCTGTTTGTGTTTTGAGATATGGTCATATTTGCAGAGTGATAGCTTTGAAAATCAGCATCTCAGTACTACTTGTACAAATGCAGCACCACCATCTATCCTCTTGTGATGACTCTATGAAATTGGGATCAGACTGTACTGGAATCATATTTTTCAACAAATATGCAAAATAAAGAGAAATTCTTTCTGTTTACAATCACTAAATCCAAAGAGGGATAACTAGCATTCCAAAATTTAATCTGCTCAAGGAAATCAAGAGCCCTCACAATCTTTTGTAAAACCCTTTTCTCCTCAGGGTTTACAAATGCATCGTCACGATCTGTTTGTGGGTACTGTGGGACAAAGCCAGCTCATTGTGCTGGGAACTGTTGTCAAGCTTCAAATGCCTTGTGTACCCATCATCAAATATATTTAAAAGAAAGAGCCTCTGGTTAAATATGAGAGCAGAGAATATGAACCCTTTTTAAATCAGTCTGAATGAACAGAATTTACTTTCCATTTCTTACTGACTTTCTGCTTAGTCTGCAATTCATCTCATGGTTCAGCTTTCTATTTTTTTCTGTTGCATTCCTGGGTTACAGGTGGGAGCCACAGAGAGAGAGAGCAGCAATCCCTTCTGGCAATGGCTTGGGAATACCATGGAGGAAGCAGGAGCACTGGTAGGGTTTTGAAGAGGAAAGAGTGAAAGATGAGGTGCTAAATCTGAGACTGTGGCTGCTAAAATGAGCTACTGAACATCAGAGAGCAGGAATTACTGCATTTCCTAAGAGTGCTGCAGAACCTCTGAGCCTTTTATTTCTAGTAATAGAAATCCATGTGGGTCTCAAGAAGTGTTAAAATAACAGTTTTTGAAAGCAGCAGTTTTTCATAAAGGCAAAAATCTATTTTATATATATAAAATATATACCCTAAGCTCTGCGTTTATCTGGTTTGCCCTTTGCAGGTCCCCCGAGCAGATAATGCTGCGCACTCACCTCTCACACCCTCCACCCTCAGCTCCCTCACCCTCCATCCTGGCCACTGTGCTGTACATCATTTCAAAGGAGCACAGCTGGATGCTGGACTGTAATTTCTCATGCAGCTCAGATCAGATCCATTAGTTTATTTGAAGACCACAGAGGTGCATGAGGAGCTAATAGACAGACTGATGTTCCTGTTGTGTTCACAGGGGCTTAAACCAGGGAGAAAATAGTCAGGCACATCCATATTATTTCGCCTTGTGCTTCCCAATTTGCAGTAGTCTCATTTATAAATGACAAAGAAACAGCTCCCTGCTGTGAGGTCCTCATACCACAGAGAGCTGTAATGAGTTTGTAACGAGATGGAGATAAGGAAGATTTTTAGTGATTACTCAGATAAATCTCTGAGTGCAAATCAGAGGGGTATATCTTTCCATCACCCTCCATGGCTTAAACATCTGAGGATACTTAAGGTATTCTCATGGTATTATGTAAGAAGAACTCAGTAAGACAAAAATGTCCTAAATGCATCTTTATGGATTTTTTGCCTTCGGTGTATGTCAGAAACTTTCGTAATTTGACAGCCACTAACAGTGATTAATGGCTAGCAATATGGCTAGGGGCAATGTATGTTTCAAAGTCAGTATCAGGAAAGCCTCTGTGATCTGGGAAGTCTTTGGCTGTGGAACTGTCTCCTTGCAAAATCAGAAACAAGTATTTTGCCTGTGTGCTCCTTGAAGAGTTCCAAATAAATAGCTGGAATATTAATGAAGATGAGAGTGAAAAACAGGGGAGTATTTACCTTGACTGTGGTGCTAAACTGAAATTTAAGGGTTGTTTCTGTTTCAGTAATTTATGATAGCTACAGTAAATTTATATTTTTCATAGGTATGCATATATATTTGTGGAGGTGTATAAATGTAAGTTCTCCGGAAAGAAATGTTTTATTTTCATTTTCTTAGAAGCATCAGGTGTTTTCTGTGTTGAATCTTAGCATAGGCAATATATATCCAGATATTAAAGAAACCATGGCAAAATAAATAAATAAATCTTTCCAAAGATGACTCCTGTACCTCATTTACTGCTCTTTTCAAAATGTGTGGTTATGAATAAACCATTTTCTTCCACAAGTATATGCTCTGCAGGATTTGTGATACAAAAAAATTAAAAGGTCAGAGAATTACAATAAATAGGTTTACTGCATCCCTGTATAACATGAATCTCATTTCTATTTGCCATGTCCTGTCCTTCTTAATTAAAATATGAGACCACACGTACAGTCTGGAGCAGCTCAATTATGAAAGGTTAGATCCATCAGTTTATTCCTGATTGGTTTATTAATTACTGGCCTTGACTCTTGATTCAAGTCAACACTCTTGTCTCAGGATAAAAGTGCATATTATGTTACAAATAATATATTGTACTTTTAAACAAAAATACATTGGTAACATACACAAAGAAAGCTTCCAATGGACTTGGCTTTGATGGAATGATGTTCTCTTGTGCCATGAAATCTGACTTTCACAGGTGGCCACTGGCAAATTTCTGAACAGTGTTGTTACTGAATCCCTTCAAATCATAAAAGGAATGAAAAAATGCTGTGAGTTGAAATTCTGTTTCAGTTTTATAAGGATGTTTCAAATACATAACTTTCATCCGTGGTTTTCAAGATATTTTTTAATGGGACTTCTGATGGTTCTCTGGTATTTTCTCATGAAAACTTTTTGCTTGCAAGCCTGCTGTATCGTGCCAGCTGATGTGCTCCAAAGAAGTGGAAGAACTTTTGACAGTAAATCTAAACCAGATCTTCAGAAATGGCTAAATTGTATCTGGAGACACTGTGGGTGCCATTAAAGACAAGGTAAGAAGGGATCCATCCATTAAAGATAAGCCAGGAGCTTGCTCTTCCCTTGTTATTTTACATACGTACTTCAGCAATTTGGATATTGCATATACGTGAAAGCAGTAACTGTTAAGAAAGGCTTTATTTATTTACTCCAACAGTAAATGTCTTTTTCACTTGATGGGAATAGGCAGATTGATTCTGCTATGCTAAGTTACTCTGCTTTGCTTCACGAGCTCTTGGGCTGTGTTCCTGTCCCCTCTCTATCAGAGGATGGACACTCCACCCACTGAGCCTGTTTCACCCGATTTAACTGACCCTGAGAGAGAAAAAATAAAACAAAAACTTTTTAAAACCGCAGCAAAGCACTTCAAGTTTAGGCACACAATTATCTTCTCAAGATTTGGCCTGAACTGATCTCAGCCCACGCTCCTTCCTCTCACGCTGTCGTGACAGGATTTCAGTCAGGAACACGCGGCTCTCTCTGGCTGCAGACGCTCAAGCGGCGGCAGAAGCCCCGCACCCCGCACCGCCGAGCCCCGGATCCCCAGCGCATCCCGCACCCCGCACCGCCGAACCCCGGATCCCCAGCGCATCCGGACCCCCAGCGCATCCCTCCCCGCACCGCCGAACCCCGGATCCCCAGCGCATCCGGACCCCCAGCGCATCCCGCACTCCGCCCCGCCGAGCCCCGGACACCCAGTGCATTCAGACCACCAGCGCATCCCGCATCCCGCACCGCCGAGCCCCGGACCCGAGCGCATCCGGACTCCCAGCGCATCCCGCACTCTGCACCGCAGAGCCCCGGATCCCCAGCGCATCCGGACCCCCAGAGCATCCCGCCCCGCTCCGCCGAGCCCCGGACCCGCCCCCGGTGGCCGCCCACCGCAGCTCCTCGGCGGGGAGGGGATCGCGGCGGAGGGGCCGGGCCGGGGGCGTTGCGGGGGTCGGGGCGGGCCCGGCCCCGGGTGCGTGAGGCGCTGTCCGCCCCGCTCGCCGCGCCGCCGCTGCGGGGGCTCCGCTCGCCCGCTGGCACATCCCGCCCGGCGGAGGGGGGCGCGGAGGGCTCTCCCCGCCATGGCCTTCACCTTCGCCGCCTTCTGCTACATGCTGTCGCTGGTCCTCTGCGCCGCCCTCATCTTCTTCGCCATCTGGCATGTGAGTAGCCCAGCCGGCAGCCCCGGTGCGGAGGGTCGGGCCGTGAAGGAGCGGGGCTGAGGCGGGGGCGGGCAGCCCCGAGCCCGGGCAGCCGGGGAGCAGCGTCCCGTGGCGGGGCCGGGGCAGACGGAGCTTGTGAGAGCTGTGCGTGGGGCACGGTGTTTGTTACCTTGCTGCGAACGCACGGAGCCGCGGCCGCGGGTGCGTGATGCCTTGGGGTCTGTGACACTTGGGGTCTGTGGCACTTGGGGTCTGTGACAGTCTGGGGTCTGTGGCACTTGGGGTCTGTGACACTTGGGGTCTGTGATAGTCTGGGGTCTGTGGCACTTGGGGTCTGTGACACCTGGCTCTGTGACCCCTGGGCTCTGTGGCACCTGGGCTCTGTGACCCCTGGGCTCTGTGGCACCTGGGCTCTGTGGCACCTGGGCTCTGTGACCCCTGGGCTCTGTGACACCTGGGCTCTGTGACCCCTGGGCTCTGTGGCAGCTCTGTCCCCGCTCCAGGAGCGCAGGCAGGCTGAGCGCTGCCCCAGCCCCGCGCTGCCGGCCGAGTTGGGCGCTGCCCGCGGCTCCTCCGCGCCGGCCGTGCCCGGCGGGAGCTCTCCAGGTATCCACAGCTGCTGCTCTTAGAGCCTGCCAGCAGAGCGCTGAGACGGGGAAACCGCCCCGTGTCTGATGGAGCAGATACGGTGTCTTTCCTTCAATTATTACTACGTTAATAACTTCCTAAAAAGTCGGGGTTGAATGAGAAACTCGCTCGTCCTGCTGATATGTGACCCGCATATTGTGGTCCACCTTCATTAATTGAACTCCACAGGGTTGGTGCTCGTTCCTTCCTATTCACTGAGTGTCTGTGTAAATCAGAAGATGTGAGATCATTCTAATGCATAACTTGCAATTCTTTTGAACTGTTACATATTTTAGAATTAATTCCACTTTATGTGTGCTACACGATAACTCCATGCTGTAAACATTCAGGATGGAACAGGATAAGTTGGAAAATAGAGCAAGTCTCATGGATGCTTCTACAGCTACCTGATGGAGTATGATTAAAAGAAAAGCCCTCCTTTGACTAACAAGCAAGGGAGATGGAGAATTTATTTTTATTGAAATGAAAGTAAAGCTGGTAGCTTAGTTGTATTAGCACTATGAAAGAAATCCTTCTGTTGTGAGTATGCTTTGAAATGTAATTATTTTGTACTCTTTGTGGGACTGTTACAAATTTACTGGTTTGTTTTTTTTTTTTAAATTAAGGAAACCACAAAGGTGTGATGATAGTGCCAAGTACTGTTGTGATGTCAAGTACTGCAAAGCTGGAAAGAATCTCTTGCAGCCAGCTACTGCACTACTCTGAAAAAAAGAGTAGTAAAATTTAGATTATTACTCATGTTTTCTCTCCTCCTCTTCTGCAAACCTTTAGGTCTCTGAAAGTGAGAATTCCACAGCTTCCTCAAGGGGCTTAGAGTTAGAAGTGTGTTCTCCTTTGAATCTCTAGCTACAAATTAAACTGCAGCAATTTTAATGGTTGTTTTATGTATTTGAAGTCTGTCACTGTGTCCTCTTTATTTGGGTCTGGAATGGTCATCATATGAATTCATAAAGGACTTGCAGCAAATCTGGCAAATTATTCTCCCATAAATAAGTGCAGTTACTGCAAATTTACTCTTAGTGAAACATTTTTTAAACTTCCAGTCTATAAACTCATGAAGCGCAATCCCTAGTACAAGAGCTCTGCAAAGGCAATTAGGAAAGAAAACCTTTTCTCAATACCTGTATGTCTATGCTGCATGCTTCTTACATCTGTTAAAAAATTGTTGAGGGATTGAAACAGAAAATGGCTGGAAATGCCCTTCTGTTGAAAGAGATGAAGAATTGGCACTATCTTTCCTAGTAAATAGGAAAAAAAATCTATTAAAATATAATGTTTGAGAAGGAAAGTCATAGAATAACAGATTTAACACTCTGCCAAAATAAATTTTTAGGCGTCCATGCTATCCATGTAGACAGAACACAAGGACTTTTATTATCCTTTCTATAAGAACCGGTACAGTCTGGTTTCTTCTGTAAGTTATGTATTGAGTCATAGGAGTTTCTTTTACCTTAAACATCTCAGTTATGAAAATCTTCCCAAGAAACAAAACTCCTACTCCTTTCCTGTGACCTGATTTTATTTCCACTGTAATATACTGGTAAGGGACAATGAATATATTGTACATAGGTTCTAATAATGGCAGAAGAGTGTTTCAATAATTATATTTTCCTGTTTATTTTTTTTAAGACATTCTGCTGCTAAGAGTAATTTAATGAATAATCTGAATGTCTCATCACTTTGGAAGATTTCTGAGAATGAGAATTTATATTTTGTAAATTATTTTAAAGGATAAGAAAAAAGCTATAGCGTTTGGACTTGATATTGTTCTAACCTGAAGCTGAGTGAGGTTTGAGGCATATATCTGGAATGATTTAACAGCAGATCAAATAAAACTTCATTTTCTTCCTGGTGGCAAGTCAGATGAATTATAATTTTCATTCATACTGATCTAATAGGTTCAATAAAAACTGTACAACCAAAACAAGAGAGTAAGATAAGGATTTTTATTTTTGGACACTGTGCTTATCTGGAGCCTTTCCTCTAGGAAGTTAAAGACTGTCTATACATTCCTGTGCTCCTTATTCTTTGGAAGCAGATAGAATTAAGCTGGTCAGAACATTTTAAAGGAATTGTAAACAAAATGCACACAGTCCTCCAGATATCTGGAATATATTATAATTTTTTTTCCTGCCTCTGAGTGATCTTCTTGTATAGGTAGCCAGAGGTGTCTGTCATAAAAAACCTCCCAACAAAACCAAATTAGATATTCTCAGAAACATTTGTTTAAACTCTGCACAAGAATTATCTTTATGTGTTATTGCTGTAATTTCACACATATATATTAAATGGAAAAAGAGGACTTGAAAACCTCCATGTACTACATTAAACCAATGTGACACTCGGTGGTAGAGGAATTTTTAAAGCATTTAGGTTATTCAGTGACCACGTTACCTCTAGCTGTAATGTCACAGTATTACAGACACCATGTAGAAGTGTGTGATACAACTATCAGCAGAATTTGGTCTACTAACTACGTAACTTGATATCATCCTCTGATCTTGTTGTATGCTCAAGAACAGTGTTAGTCTTCCTACTAACTATCACAGACACTGTTTTGGTGTCCTCAGCTCTTGTTCTTCTTTATATACAGCTTTATACTGATCAGTTTTATTCCATTTCTGAACGATCTTGAGCTAAGATTTTAGTTTAGTTTAGTTAACGTTGGACTGAGCTGTGTCAAGTCTGTTTGAGCTCCCAACAAGGCTTGACACACCACATTCATCTCTAGTGTAGCTCCACGAAGTTGTGTCTCAAGTGAAGTTAACTAAAGTTGACCAAGTTGTGCTTTATTTGTTCTCAGATAAAAAGGGATATGCTTGTGTTGAGTCCTGCAGCACTATATTATCTTAAAGCATATTGCTTTTGAGTAATCTGAGTCCTTCTCTTCTGGTGATATTTTAAGATGAGAATACTTGCCTTGAGATTTGTGATTTAAAGGAAAGCTTTAAGAAAAGAGCGTTTCAAAGTGGTCCATCTTATAATACCACGTCAAAACAATTAATAAATATCAAGAACATTACTGTTAAAAAGAAAAGATTTTCCATGGTGGGCCATCTCTTTTTCAAGTCATACAAGCATATCTTTGCATGTGACTGCTTCATAACCTAAGGATTGCCAGAAGGTATCAGGGGTATCATGCCAGTGAAAAAATTGTCAGTGCCAGCCTGAGAAGTTGTACCACACTGGATGTGTTTTGGAGTGTTTTGATATAGTTGTGAGTGCAGATGAATCCAGGAACAGCTCTCTTTGGCATAACAAGAGCAGTGTGTGTTGAAAGTGATGGCAGCTACTTGATCCAAGCATAAGAAGAATAAAGCAGCAGAATATGGAGCTTTTTTAGTTTATGGCCCCCACACCACCTTATTTTTCTTTTGAATTGTGAGGATAGTATTAATCTTGATAAACTACCTTAACATAACTTTGGCTTCACTTAACAGTTACAAGTTCACAAGTATAATTAAAAACAGTGGTAGGCAGTGACTGAACAGACTAATGTAGGATAAGATTGACTTGTAGTTTTAATCAAAGCATCCTTTTTTTGCAAACACCAGGGAATGAAGCCGTTGGAATCTATTCAGTGTTGTTTCTGCTAATGGCTTTGTGTGTTATGTTTATCAGACACCTTGAGTTATCTATGCCTTGTTTTCTCATTTGCTAAGTTTGAATAATGGAACTAAACTGCAAGTACTGTCTGTCACTTTATTTAAGAGCTATTCCTAAAATGTCTTTGCTTTCTGACAGAAGGTGCTATACACATATAACATGTTGCCACTTCTGGTTTTTGTCACTGTACGGTCCGGGTGATGTGGACTGTGTTTTATTAACACTCAAGTTTCAATAGCTCAGGTAAAAAATTCAAAAGCTCTCAAAGAGTTACGGATGTGGAATTTGGTGAGTATTTGGTTTCTGATTTACTTAGGCTTCCTCCTAAAATTCCTAGCCTAAGTTTTGATAAATTGTACAGCCTTAATTGTGAAGATACATAAAAAGCACATAAGCTTGGCTTGATAGCAAATTCAGTTGAGCAAAACACTTTGGTCACAAATTGTGTGCTGATCTATCAATGTTCTCTGTGTATCTGTGTCTTACTGTTTCTGTGACATAGGTTTGGAGGAGAACTCTGCCTTACCTGAAACCTGTGAAGAGATTTATGATCCAACTTGAACCTACACTCCTCTCTGGTGAAATCTACCAGTCATCTCAATTTAACCTCTTTGCAATGCTTTAGAAAGAAGTTTTGGAAGGAAAGTAATTTCCTTATAGACTTACGGTCAAGCCTGAATTTCTTTCAGATATTGAAGTTCAGTGCTGTTCTTTAATGAGTCATTAATGCATTTCTCTGAGGATACTGGATAATTAGGTGCTTAAAAATAAAATCAGATTAAGGCTTGATGAAGGGGAGCACAGATGCTGTTGCTGTATATTTTATATATTTCTTGAAAATGTCTTTTCTTGCCTAAGCAGCTAAGCACATTGTCCCTGAAGGTTTTATAGTCAAGACAGTTTAAGGAATGAGTCTGATATTTCCACTCTTTTTAAAGACAGAGCACAGATTGCCCTGGCTGTAACATAGCTTGACAGTTCCCTTACAACTTTTCTTTCAGAAGTTTGTCACATTAATGCTGACAGACAGATATTAGGCCAGGCAGCACAGGCTGTGGAGCAAACTGTTATCTTATATATTGGGAAAGAGGTATATCTCAGTTTAGTAACCTTGCCGTGCTCAAATAATAATTTAAAAGATCACAGAAGTCTATGGGCTCCAATACAAACTTAAATACTGTGGAAAGATTAAGCAGGATCTCTGCGTATGCTTGAACTCTCACTGTGAGATTTATTTGGAGAAAGATTTTTAAATTGTGTATGTTTGCCACTGGCTGTAATTCTGGATGCCTCACAAGTCACCGTGACTCCATTATCTGTGTAAAATAAATTATTCCGTGGAGTCTCATGCCTCCCACAATATGTGCAGAGAGCTATTTAAATGTTATTTGGTTGTTGCCTGTGTGAGGGGTTTTTGGTCTTAGGATTAGTTGTAAAATCTACTTACTAAAGGGATTTGTATCCGAATTGGTAAATAATGTATTTCTAGTGCTTTTAGATAACTGCTAGGGTTGTTAATAAGCAAGGCAATATAGCTGTCATATTTTATTAGACCATGAATAAAACTCTTAGACTGAGTTGGAGACATGAGTTTTTAGCTCATTACATGTATTTGTTTATTCAGCCACCACATACTACATTAAATCACATTTAAAACATTGAATTCAGCCCTCAGACCTCTGGCTTAGTGGATTACCCTCAACCCAACATAAATATAATTTTAGCAAAGTATTTTTCAGAAGGAGGAAGAAGCTCAGCAGAGAATGTTTTCCCTACAGATAATAGACATCTCTTTGACCCATTCCTCTTTGTCAGTGCCTGTGACATGCCCCTCATTCATAGCCAGCGTGGCTGCTGACAGCTGGAGGTGACTCTACCAGGCAATGGAACCAGGTCTCACTTAAGTTGTAAACTGGGGATACTGGGAGGCTTACTCTTCTGGCCATGGTAGTTTGGAAAATACTTCCAGTTTCTGTGGAAATTAAGTATCTCTCTCACATGAAACAGGTAAGAATTATTGTTATTTCCACTCTGAAAAGAGTCACTTAAAGTCATAGGGTAGAGTCAGCTGATGGGGTAAAGGCAGAAGAATGTCAAATATGGTTTGATTTACTATGTCACCTTCCAGTGTTTCACAGTTGGAAGTTCCCCTTTAAAAATTCAACTTGTAACTGTGATGGTGTGCAGAGAGCAAGAAGAAATTTTATTAACAGAATGGTTTCTATGTTCCTTCATAGTAATTACAACTTCAGAAATGTCCTGTTCCTGTTACAAGAAATAGTAAAAGGTTCACAGAATAATTTTGTTTGGAAGGAATCTAGGAAATCTTCCAGTCAAATCTCTTCTTCTAGGCAGGCCTAATTTCAAAGATAAGTCAGGCTGCTCAAGGTGGTGTCCAGATCACTTAGGAACTCTCCATGGGTGGAGAGATGAAACACTGACTGGATGGATGAGGGGAGAGCCGTGGATATTGTCCACCTCGACTTCAGCGAGGCTTTCCTCACTGTGTCTCACAACATCCTCGTAGCCAAACTCAGGAAGTGTGGACAGCCAGGTGGGTTTGGAGCTGGCTGAATGGCAGATCTCAGAGGGCTGTAAGCCATGGCACAGGAGAGGCCTGTCACAAGTGGTGTCCCTAAGGGTTGGTCCTGGGCCCAATGTTGTTTTAACTAACCCATCCATGACTTGGATGAAGGGGCAGAATGTCCTCAGCAAGTTCACTGATGACACCAAGCTGGAAGGAGTGGCCAGTACCCCCCAGTGATGTGCACTGAAGAAGGACCTCGACAGGATGGAGAAATAGGCAGAGAAGAACAGCCTGGAGTTCAGCAAGGGCAAATGCAGGGTCCTGCACCTGGGCAGGAGTAACCCCAGGCACTGCACAGGCTGGGGGTGACCTGCTGGAAAGCAGCTCCGCAGAGAAGGACCCGGGGGTCTGGTTTGACAACAAGTGTCCCTGAGCCAGAAGCGTGTCCTTGTGGCCAAGAAGACTAATGGTATTCAGGGATGCATTAGGAAAACTGTTGCCAGCAGGTCAAGGCAGGTGATCCTGCCCCTCTGCTCAGCCCTGGTGAGGCACATCTGGAGAGCTGTGTCCAGTTCTGGGCTCTTCAGTACGAAATTGTGGAATGCCCCTCACTGAAGATACTCCAGAACCATGTGGACACAATCCTATGCCATGTGCTCTGGCTTGACTCTGCTTGAGCAGGAGGTTGGACCAGATGACCCAGTGTGGTCCCTTCCAACCTGATCCACTCTGTGATTCTGGAAGACTGAGAACTTGTTGCAGTACTTTACTCATTGCACTGTGAACATTGTTTTCTTACACATGACTGGAATTTCTGTGGTGCAGCTTCTGACTTATGTCATCCTCATGGTGCATTCCCCTGGGAAAAGTTTTATGCTGAATTCTGTGGAACCCACTCCAGGAAAAACTGAATGCAAGATCATGGAGCAAATCCTCCTAGATGCCGTGCTAAGGCACATGGAAAAGAACGAAATGGTTGGTGACAGCCAACATGGCCTCACTAAGGGCAAATCACACTGAGAAATTTGGTGACCTTTTACAACAGGATTTCAGTGTTGCTGTCATCTGCCTGGACTTGTGCAAAGCATTTGACACTGTCCTGAATGACATCCTTGCTTCTGAACTGGAGAGACATGGATTAGCAAGATGGATAACTCAGTGGATAAGGAATTGACTGGGTCGTTGCACTCTCAGAGTTGAGGTCAACAGCTGGATTGTTGAGACCAGTGACAAGTGTTATTCCTCGGGGGTCAGAACTGGGACCAGTGCTGTTAAACCTTTCTGGTGAAATAGAAAGTGGGACCAAGGTCACCCTCAGTGGGTTTAATGACACCAGGCTGTGGGGTGTGGTCAACACGTGGGAGGGAAGGGATGCCATCCAGAGGGACCTTGGCAGCTGGAGAGGTGAGCCTGTGTGAGCCTCGTGACATTCAGCAAGGCCAAGGACCAGATCCTGCACCTGTGTCAGGGCAATCCCAAGCACAAACACAGCCAGGGAGGAGAATGGATGGAGAGCAGCCCTGAGGAAAGGACTCAGGGGCGTGGGTTGGTGAGAAGCTCAGCATGACCTGGCAATGTGTGCTCACAGCCCAGAAAGACAAACATGTCCTGGGCTGCATCAAAGGAGGCATGGCCAGCAGGTCAGGGGAGGGGATTCCAGGTGTGAGAGCACCTGGAGTTCTGTGTCCATCTCAGGGGCCGTCCACATAAGAAGGTGGTGGCTGTTGGAGTGAATCCAGTGTAGTTCCACAAAGATGCTCAGCGGTTTGGAGCACCCTGAGAAGGCTGAAAGAATCGGAATTGTTCAGTCTGGAGAAGAGAAAGCTCCAGGGAGACCTTGTAGCACCTTCCAGTGCTGGAACAGGGCCTACAGGAAAGCTGGAGAGGGACTTTTTACTAGGACATGTAGTGAAAGAACAAGAGGGAATGGCTTTAAACAGGGGGTAGGTTTAAATTCAGAGAGGCACCAGTGCACCTTGTGAAATCAGGACAGAAGTCTTTACCTTTTTTTCTACTTCCCATTGAAAGGGTATTGCTATAAAGCAAGGATTTATTTTAGGAATGTCATTGTGGAAAGTTACATTAAAATCACAAAACATTTACAATGGAAGTAGGTTTTCTCAGCAAGATACTGCAGGAGTGCTGAATTTGTGGCTCCAGTTTTGATAATGTGAGCACATGAAGCAGAATGTAAGGGAGATGAAGAAGTAGTCCCATCACTGAATTCTTCCATTGTACACGGCTTGCAATGCCCTCACCAATGTAACAGGTCATGAAAAATCTGAGTTGGTTTTGGGTCCTTTTGTATTTCTATGCTTTTGCAGGTCATGTCATATTCTAGCTGTCAAATATAGGTTGGGTTTTTTGAAATACATCCGGAAGGCTAAGCACATTGCTGGAGAAACCAAAGCTTAATGAATTAAGGATACCTACAGTAAAATGGTGATAATTAGTAACTTATAGCCCTTGCAATTATCTCATACCAGATAGTGTGCAAGTGCCAGGCATTGTTGATACAAGCACCATTTTTTTTTAATAGAATGACATTTAATAGAATGATTTTTAAAATGCATTTAAATGCCAACCATCTTCACGCTGTGTGTGAGTCACAGTTTCAAGTGTGTAATTGTTTAGTCAATCTTCTGTTGCATTATTATTTTATCACGCTATGAGTTTGGGCTAAATAGTTCACATTTTATCACCATCTAACTAGAAACTTCTTTATACATTCACAGAATGGGCATTTATAAGCAAACATAATGAAGGCACCACTGAAATCAATTTGATTGCCTGTACTTCAGAGTCGTTCTTCCCTCAGCATTATATAAACACTATTAGCAGATCCTTTAGAAAATTGATTTGCTGATCATCCAAGTGACAGGCCTGTTTGGAGCTATGCTGAAATGTATCCTTATCCTTAATCATGCTCCTGTAATTAAGCTAAGGAGTTTTATGAGAACATGGCTGAGCAGATGAGGATGCTTTTTGGGTTGCTGTTCTTTTAATCTCAAATTTTGATCACTTCTACATGTTGCTGTGTCCCTTTCCCTTTCTCCTCTTCTGCAACCACAGCTCCAGTGCTGCTTTATTGCTTCCCCTTGCCTTAGCCCTGCAAACACAGCTGTGTGGCTGAAGGCTATTTCACATATGTGTGTGTATATGTGTGTCTTAGCCCTGGAGTTATTTCCTCCAAGTTCTGCCTGGCCTCTTTTTGGCAAAGAAAGAAAACTTGGGAAGGTCTTTAATGTGGTCACCCCTGCCTAATGCTGCCTGCATTAGAAGAGCCTCTGTTCCATTGTCCTGCCTCTTGCTGGTCCAGCTGGGCTCCTACTGTGCCACTGAAAGTCAGGAAACACAGATCCAGCAGAATTTCTGCCTGCCACAGGCTTCTGAGACAGCATTAGTAGAACCCCCGCTGTTGAGTGGGTAATGGGGAATAAAAATGACGTGGAAAGGGGGAAAATGGAACTGTAGGAGGGAGGACTTCAGGGAGAAAAATGTGAAGGAAAGAGGAAATGAGAGGAAGAAAATCCGCCTATGAACAAGGGACTAAGGAGGGAAGATTGCTGTGTTCTCATTCTCATTTGGGAGGCAATTATTTGAGCAGAAGAGGCTGCCTGAATCCAGAAGGTATGGTTAATTCAGGTGGTGGATGTTTTTGGACAGCCCGTGTCATGAGTCTTGTGTGTGGGTATGGTGAAATGTGTGACATGCTTGAACAGCTTTTTTAGTGACAGAACCCAGATTCCTTTATGTGACTTCTGGATTTTGGTGAACGTGCATAAATTGCTTCTGGTACAAATGGAGAACACGGGAGTGGGGGAAAATGTATCAGCAGCAATGAGAAACCTGAGAGGAAAACTAAGGAGTGTGTGGGGGAAAGGAAGGTAATGCTTCTCCCAGGCATGTATAACATGCATAACAGAACTTTAAAATATCAAAATAATAACTTGTAGCAATATGTAGGAGTCTTTGGAAGCTCAAGAAAAGAACAAATTGTGTTGTGGTGATAAGATTGGATACTTGCTTAGAGACAGCACCAGCCAGCTGGCCAGTCTTCCACCCATGACTTTTATCTACTGATAACCAAAAAGAATATTTTCTTTTGATCTCATTCTCTTACCATCTTCTTTGGGGCAAATATTTTTTCTAGTTGTACCTATTTTGGTACATTCTCCCATCTGTTTACTACCCTTTCCCTGAATTTATTCTGCAGAAACAGCCTGTTTATTCCTAGCTTTGGATTACCAGCTTTGGGTTGTTAAGTAATAGAAAAAGTGCTTCAGTTCATTTTGAGAATAATTTATGAACATGGAGCTTTGTGACTGTAATGCATCTGTGTGTTTCTCCTTGCATATACTGTAATTCTGATGAGAATAAAAAGACAAGTAGAAACATTGCATTGGAGCACACTGAATTTAAGGTGAGAAAAACTAAAATTATTTGTAATTTTGATGAAAAACAAGGGCAGAAAAATAAATCCTCTCACATCTCTAGGTAGGCAGTTATCTTGCTTCCAGACAGAATAAACCAGCTATTGGTCCACTGTAACGAGACCACCTTTCCTCCTACCTTCTGCTCCTGGCCAGCCTCTTGTACAAATGTTTCACCAGCTCATGTCTAGCTTGTCCCGTCTGATGTGGGAAAAACTGGATAGTGAAGAATTTGGCCTATGCAATTAGCAGATATCTAAATCTGTAGTGGTGTATCTGTGATATAGAGGCAGTGAGAAAGACATCAGAGTTGTTTAATTTCTTACTGTGTTTTCTTAGTTGATACGGAATTTAGTATAAAGGGAAGCAAGGGCAAAGCAGTGCTATCCCTTGTGCTGAAAGCAGAGTTCCCAGCCTCTCCTGGGCATGGATAGAAAATAATACTGCTTTCATCTCCCCCTGCTTGGTTGGGGGATCTGCAAACCAATTCATTTGCACTAGATATTCTCTGAATCAGAGCCTCAGATCTGAGTTTGACACCTCAGCTGTACAGCTTGGATCCAAACTCCCATCATTGCCTCTTGGCCCATTAAAGAGATCAAGACTAGGGGTGAAGTCTTGGCCTAATTTTATCCACATGCTTGTTCAGTTTATCTGCAGATGTGGTCCTTGTTAACATCCTTTCCAGGACAGAAGAAAAAGCTCGTGCAAGAATCTGTATGACTTTGTTACAATGACCTTTGCTTTGGTCAAGGGACTGGAGGATCTCCCTCATGAGGAAAGGCTGAGAGAACTGAGCTTGTTCAGCCTCAAGAAGGGATGACAGAGGAGACCTCATCAATGTCAGTCAGTGTCTGAAGGGAGGGTGCCAAGAGGACAGAGCCAGGCTCTTCTCAGTGGTGCCAGTCAATAGGACAAGTGGCAATGGGCAGAAACTGATGCACAGAAAAGTTCCACCTGAATATGAGAAGGACTTGTTTCCTGTGCAGTGACTGAGCACTGGAACAGAATGCTCAAGGGAGGTGTGGAGTGTCCCTCACTGGAGATATTCCAGAACCATGTGGACACAATCCTGAGCCGTGTGCTCTGAGGTGATCCAGCTTGAGCAGGGAGGTTGGACACACTGAAGTCCCTTCCAATCTGACCCATTCTGTGATTCTGTGATGCCTTTTCTTAGTTTGCTGAATGTGTGGCTGTGGCTGGGAATCCTCACATTGTTGTAGCAGAGTGTTTGCTTTTCAAGTCCTGGCCTAACTAAGAAGTGACAGCATTCCCAGTAATGATGTCTCAGTTTGATGTCACTGCTCTTCTGTGAATAACTGATCTTGTGGTTTTGGTGCTGAACTGAGGAGATCAGAAGTGGTTAGATGCTGAAATGTTTAAAAGGTTTTGGTCTTGTTGTCTAAATCGAAAAACCTGTTTGTTTTATAAGGAATCCACATTAAATACCCCATTGCATGTAGGAGGAGGAGACCATATGCAGGCAGAGAATATTGGCGGCGTACTTGTGTCAAAAGTACAAGGAGTGTGGGAGATTTATACTCTGTTCCCTATTGCTGCAGACATTCCACCCTTATTTCCCCCAGCCTACAAGGATGCATAGATTTTGTGCCTTTGGGGCTGGTGGGAAACAGTCAAATCCTCTGTAAGATTTTAATGGAAAGAAGAGCACACATACAAGGCTTGGGAATGCCAACCATGACCCATGGAGTTTGCAGTCAACTGAGGTAGAAGAATTGTTTCTACCACACTGACTGTAATTAAACTGAAGTATTGCATCTCTACGTGGAAAAAAGTTCCCATTCTGTTCAGAACCATGTGGTGTATTCACCAGTTGAGGTGCTAATTGAAAATGTGGGGTTTTTTTCTTCGTGTTGGCAGCAAGTGTTTGTGTCCCACTGAGGGGTGAGTTGTGGGGTGTGTTTGATTCACAGAACACTGCTGGTTTCTGAACTGGATCCCTGTAGTGAATGCAGTAAAGTAAGGTTAAAAAAAAAAAAAGAAGAAGAATCGTGACAACAAAATGATGAAATCCTTTGGGAGGGAAAGAAGGGTGGGAGTCTGGACTTACCTTAAAAATTCCTCCTCCACTTGTGGTCTGTTTGGAAATGTGTTCTAGCTGCAGGGAGCAAAACTATTAACCTATTTAGAAACAGGATCTGTACAGCTATATTAGCATCATCCCTCCTGCACAGCTTGCTGCTTGTCTTCCTTTTCTTAACAAAATGCACTTTATATGTGCACAGCTGATTTTTGTCTGGCTGGATTTCAGCTGGTGTAGACTGGAAGACAGTGAGTGGGTATAAAGTTGTGATAAAAGCACAGGTCATCTCTGTCTGTGGTGAATCAGTGGGACATTTGTCTCTCTGCTGCAGGAGGGGGTTGACATCTCAGTTTCTGGATGACTAGGGAAGATATTTCAGTATCTGTGGAGAGCAAGTGAAATCTGTGACCAGAATCCTGTTGTTAGCCAGTAAAACCTGTTTCACCTTGCAGTTAGATGAAATTATTTTTAAAAGCCCATTTCATAGCAGTTGTAAAAATCTGTCAGTAGATACTTGTCATATCATCCTTCTGAAAACGTGTGCACAGCAGAATTTTGCAGTTGCTGAGGGTTTTTGAGTGGTTTTGTCAAAATTAATAACATGAATTCTTTACATTCAGGAATCAGGTTGCTTTTCCAAACCGTGATCTGCAGTGCTGCAATAATGACAGGTACCATGGACATAGTAACTTTCCAGTCAAGGCACTCAAAGCTCTGCACAGTGTGATTGTATTCCTGAAGATAAATTTCTGTGGTTTTCACCGTGTGGATGGAGATTTTCATACTTGTACTAATAGGTGTGGACCTAATTCTTAGTGGTTTCCCCTGCACCTCTCTGCAGGCTTGGAAATCTGATTTTGTGTAGCTGATGCAGTGATATTGCTTTTGTCCATCTGTATAGGGCTGGAGTGTTTTTAAATTTTGTTACATTTTCACTCGTATCGTTTTTATCTATGCAGGGGAATAAATGCAGAGGTGTAAATATAGCAGTGCAGGCTGGCATGTTTGTGCACACATGCTCTCAGCAGAAGAGCCTTCCTCTATGGATTTTTGTCAGCATTTACTCAGAGCAGTACAATTACACCTCCATATTTCCATAGGTAGGTAGGAAATAATTTTGAGTCATGTTTATAGAATGACGCATTTTTAAATTTGCGTATTGGACTTTCTGTTGGAAAGGCTTTAGGATCTAACTTTAAAACTTGATAAATTACTAGGGTTTCCATGATTTAAGTTAGCTTAAGCTTCCATTTAGAGCCTAAAAAGTTTAAATCATGTTGTCCTAAACACAGCATTCTTTTACAGAAAAAAGAACTTCAGTAAAGAGATCTAGACTGGGTGCTCAGGTGTTTGTTTGTACAGCCCTGGATGGAGCCACATTTTGGATTTCTGTGTGGAGGTTTGTTTGATGGTGGCAGCACGTGAAGTTCAAGCTAAGTAGAGCAAGGAAATGCCATGCAATTGCTAGTGTAAAATCTGACAAATAGAACAGTTTTCTACCTTGAGTGACTTAAAACCATTTGCAACCTTAATCCAAAAAGGCTCTGCTTAAAGCAGTGTTCTGCTCTAGAGATGAACAACAGCAAAATAATCTAGACAGAAGTGCATGGTTTCACTTCTCACTTTATTAGTGTACTGACAGTATTCTCTGTTTCTCCTAAACTTTATAGGGTGCAACAATCCAGAGGCTTTGGTTCTTCTGCCACTGATTGTGTAAATAATTTAATTTCTTTGAACTTCATTTTTTCCCTTGTATAAAAAATGGAAAATATATTTTCCTTTGTTAAGACCTTCATTGCCTTGGAGGCAGATTTTTAACTTCAAAGCATTGTTATTATTGTTGTTAACTTTTATTAATATGTGATTAATTAATAACTGTAATACTCAGAAGATTAAGTACTTTGGGAAGAGAAAAGAGAAGAAAGGAATACTTTCCATCTCAATTTTTTCTTTGCCTTTGATTTGGCTCTATTGCTAAGGTTCTTATCACGAGCATTTCAGATCCACTGTCTGGGAAGCCACTGTGTTGCATGCAGAGGTGTCATGAAAACCAAGACTTGAGAGTTCTTTCCTTTTTTAATAGAGGATGCTTCACAAATGGATATAGACAGGAAATACAAATGATTAAAAGCATAAAATTCACTGGAATTTGAGGCAGGTCACCCCTCCATTCATACAATTTTGAATTATCTTTTGGGCTTAGTAGCATTAAGCAGATCAATTCAACCAGAGAACAAAGAGAGATGAAGAACACCTCATAAGTAAATTTCTTGTTCAGGTTCATTTCATATCATGATAAGAATTGGGTAGCAAAAACACCCATTCTCTCAATCTGTCATTTGGTTGTTGTCCCTGTTCTCTGTAGCTTTTATGGGCTCCTCACTCCCTCATGTCAAGGCAGTGACTTCTCTTCCCTTACAGGTCCTTTTTCATTCCTACCTGACTGACTCTTACCTGACTGACATTTTTTCAGTTGCTGCCTCTTCCCAACAAAACCCAACAAAGTACCTCAGCCAGTTTGCATCCAAATGGATCAGCTCGTGGTTCAAACACATTTTCCTGACACAGTTAGTATGTCTGTGCCTCAGTTGCTGGGCAGGCGTGGCCTTTAGGAGCACAGCCTGCTCCTCCCTTCTGTCCATTCTGCTTGCTTGCAGTCACAGCCCAGCCTGTGACTCCCCTGGGAGAGGGGAGGGGGAGACAAATTGCCTAAATCAACCATTAAAGACTGTTCCTCCAATATGGGGTGGTGGTGCATTGACAGGGTGGTGGCAAGGAAGCATATGTTAGGTGTTACTGTTCTGTTCTGTGGTTGGTGTGGTTGTCATCAAGTTCTGTTTTATCTTAACTTTCCTGAGATGCCAGTAGGCAATAATATCCAACTTCTTTGCTGTCACTGCATTCACACCTACACCAACTTCACTGCCACCTTAAACCACCATTCTCAATAAAAATATGTTTCTGTAAGAGCTCAGTGATTAAAAAAAAAGTATCTTCCCTAAAAATGAAGTGTCATAGCTAATTTCTGGCATCAAGGAAAATTTTCATTTTGGTGGGTACATAAGCATAGAAAGAAAGCAAAATTCATGTTCAATCTTATGTGAATATTTCCTAATTCAAAGCTGTTATGGTCTCTCTGGTAAACAGAGTTTAGGTAATTAAAAAAAATAATTATAAATATACTTGCAACTGAAACATGTATTGTCATCATGATCTCATTGATACATTATGTGTATAAATTGGGGCAAACTCCTTGCTGACCTGTACTGGGAGTTTTGAGATTTGCAAATGGTGTGAATCACCAGAGACAGCAAGCAATATTTTTATAGAATTTTAGTTTTATTAGGTGGAAAACACACACAAGTACACTTCTCTCACCAGGAAAAAGCATGGCTAGGGCAGAGGCAGAGCAAACTTCCTGCAGTGATTTGCAGTGTGGATTCACAGGGAAAATTCCCCAGGACAGAAGGTAGTGCACAATCCATTGTCCATTCCACCCCTGGCCTGTTTCTGCAGTAGTTATAAAAAATATTGCTTAATATGATGCACTTTTTCTTTTTCTCATAAGGCTTTGCAAGTCAACAGATACCTTGGTATTTTGGTTTTTTTTTTCCTTCATCTTCCTAAATAAATGTCAGATGGTCTTTATTCTCTGTCTATGAAGCTGTGTACAGTGTCAATATTTATTAACAGAAATAAATTTCTCCTTTTTGGCCAGTCCCTGGCACATGTTTCCAAATTCTGTTCAGCTTTATGACCAGGGGCTGCTCGTTTTTCTTTGAGCAGTTATGTTTGTTGTGTGGCCTTTGGAGAGATTGGGCTGTTGATGTCCATGCCTGTGCATGATTTGTAGTCTTGATTGCCACCCCCATCAGATTAGACTGGATAACTAAAAGATGAGGAATGCTTTACAAAATACATTCATTTACAAAGAGGAAAGGATATAATTTCTTATGAAGTGCCCTGGCTGGGATCTCTTTACAAGGTGAGATGAGCTGCTCAGCTCCAGGTGCTGTCAGTGTGGCAGTTTCTGTGAGCAGCCCTCGAGCATGTCCAGGTGATGTCCCAGGGCACTCAGCAGCTCTGCCCACCAGAGGTGTGGGAATCAGGCAGCTGAATGCATCCAGCTGGAAAGGGAGCAGGCAGGAGCTGAAAAGGGAGCAGGCAGGAGCTGAAAAAGGGAGCAGGCAGGAGCTTGCTCCTCTGGCTGTGGTCAGGGCACTGCAGCTCCCCTGAGAGCTTTGTGAAATACTTGATGGAGACAAGCCCTTGGTTATTTGGGGTCTGGATGGAGAAATGGCAGCTCCAGCCACTCGATGCCCCAGGGCATTAAACTGCTACAGAAGGCGAGTTATAATTGAAAGAGGAAAATGTTTCCTAATTAATGATGTAAACACTGCTGCAGCACAGCCCAGCTGTATTTTCAGTAATATAATATCATCTGTTGCACAGTTACTCAGTGTGTTGTGAGCAACTGCTAATCTTAAGAAGCTACAGTTTTACTCAGTTGTGGCTTTAGATTTAGCACAAACAACATTGTAAGATTTAAAAACAACCAAAAAAATCCTGTCAACACACCCCACTCCCAGCAACAAAACACAAGAAAACCATGCCCCTAAAATGCTTTGGGAGTTTCTTTATATTCCTCTAATTCTGAGCCTGCCTATGCTTTACATTTTTTCACTGTAACTGAGAAATTGGAAATAGGAATATGCTTTTTCATAAATTAAAATAGATATTTTCATGTCATCGTTAAACGTCTATTTCTGAAGATTTAACAAAATACAAACTATTATGGGACTTTTTTTGAAATAAATTGGGGAGGATTAATTTTTGTCAGCCTCCTTCCAGAGAGACACTGAAACTTTTATTGAAGAAACTTCCTCCAGTCATGTGTGCTTGAAACCAGACCTCAGTCTCTTTCAGGTGCAGCAGGAATGTCTCTTAACATTGCAATAACTTGCAGGCATCTCGAAAGGTTTGTCTGTGAGAGTTGCATTTACACTTACTGTTTCTGTGAAAACCATGTGCTTAAATACCTGTCAGATGTGTTTCAACGCACTTACATATAATGCAAGCATAATATAAATTAAGTGCCAGCACGTAAAGAGTAGAGGTTTAGCTACAGAGCTGGGAATGTCATGGGAAAAGAAGAAAAAGGGAGGAAAAAGAAAGGAAAAATGCAAGTAAACATAAATGTGCAGTGTATTTGAAGCTAACCTCTTTTCCATCCTTCCCCCTTTCTGTTTAGTGCTGATGCTGATACCCAGTTACAAAGAGATACTGAATTCTATGTTTGTCTCACAGGTAGCCCTCTTAGCAGTCCAGCTGGAGAATATGAAGACCTGTCCAAGAAATATTAAATACAGAGGTGTCATGAGCCTTATTCTTCACAAATGTACTGCAAGCCCCTCCCAGCTTCTGTTAGTTGCTCTTTTACCATTGCAGATCTAATTCCTAACTTGGAGAGATACTGCATCCATAGGGAAAAATGCTTCACTTGTAATCACATTTTATAGTTCCCTTTGTGGTTTATTCTGCCACTTTAACTTGTCATAGTTGAATAAATTGAATTCTGTGGAGTGCTCTTGTAAAATGCCACACTTTTGATTTTCAAATGTGCTTTGGTGGCATGAATGCAGCATTAGAGCAGGATGAGGAGTGGTGCTGAAACTCATGGATTGTTGCTCTGGGTTTTATTCTCGAGCCTCTCACCAGATTATGATGATTCAGGAACAGGTCATTTTCAGGTTTCCTGCTCCTGCCTTCCACCTCTGTTAGATGGATGTGTTTTGGCTATGCAGCAGGTCTGTGCTGACCAACACCCAGCTGGTTCTTTCCTGAACAGCCCGGCTGCAGGCACGCTGTTAGACATCAAGGAATGGCTGTTGCACTCATCTGCTAATTACCAGGCTGCTGCCTTGTACTCCCATCACCTTTTACTAAGAACAGACGCGTTGGTTTGTAAAGTGTCTAAAAAAGAATCATTGTTTTAACATCTGTTCATGTAGTGCCTGTCAGTGAGCTTCCCTTCCTTGGGTGAAGCAAGACAAAAGCAGCAGCAAAGGTATTACTAGAATGCAAACACCAAGTTAAGAAAGTGCTTTGAGATCTTTGAATGAAGTGTGCTGAGGATTCTTACAGCTGTTTTCTTTCCAAGGAAACGCTAACTCTTCACTAGATCTAACACAAGATCTTCCAAGAAAATGCTATCAAACACTGTTATTTTTATAGACAATTTATCTGCTGTACTTTAAAAGCACCAGAAATTACCAGGGTGTCTCAATCCATCTGTTAATGGAGGAAACTGAAGGACCTGAGCAAGAGACATCTCTCCATTTATGAGGTCTAAAGTTCTAAAAGCTGCCAGAATTTAGGAAGGGCACATTTGCTCTAGAGTGCTTTACCTCTTGAGGAATGTGCTTATTAATGAATAGCAGCTTAATGGTGAAGCTGATACTAATTCAGAATTAGTAACTGAGGTAGGTTTAGCAAGTAATAAAAATGGACTGTTCATGGAACGTTAGATGCATCTCTGTGTTTCAGGCAGCTAATGAATTTTTCTGTGAAATTTGGAAATGTATTCGTTTGTGAAGTAGTTCTGTGTCATGTGGCAATCTGAGAAAAGAAATCTTGCCGATATGAGGGAAGAAATATGGAAAGTAGCAACACTGCAAAGGCTATAGATGTGATTTTGCAGAGTGACAGATTAATGAGTTCTAGGTGTCATACGTAGGAGTATCCCATGTTTTGTTTTAACTAGTTAGTTCTAAAGGGACTTTGTCAGGGAAGCTATTTTCCCATATTTTCCCTGGAAAGCGAGGAAGGCAGGCAATGCACCTAATCAGTCCCTGTGCTGGTTAGGCATTGAAGGCACATGGGGGGAGGAAATTTTTATCTGTAAGAATTTTTATAAGCTATTAAGAATAGACTGTACTACATTAAAAATTCCTATAAACTGTAAAAAAAAGACATGGGGGAGGGGGGGTTTGGAGTGTTCAATTTGATAAATCATTGACCAAAAGCACCTGTGTTGAGAATCTTTACCCCGAGGGAAGAAGGAAATCTCTGTTCTTGGGGAGGAAGCATGAACAGAAAGAAGGGGAAATAAAAAAGCTTTTAAACATTTCATTCTTAAAAGTAAATACCCCATGAGTTTAACATGACCCATAAGCACAGCTTTAGAAAAGCTGTGAAGATAAGAAAAGTTTGTAAAAATAAAGCCATGAGAAAACTGTTTTTCTTTTTCTTCTTGTGAAAAAGTCCCTATGGCCTGACAAGAAGAAACTCCTCTCCCTGAAGTAAACTGAAAAAAATTATTTAAGTTAGAAACTGACCAAAGTGTCTCTGTATATTATTGTTTAAAAAGTGTGGGAGGAGGAAGAAGGAAATAGTCTGAAAACCTTATTCTGAATTTATTATTTTCTTTATGTTGTTAATAAAGTTTTTTTATACCCTTATAAGTTTTAAGCCTGTCTTGCCTTCGTTCCTAATTCTATCTCACAACAAAAAATAAGTATATTAAAATTGGCAAACCTAAACTGTAACATTTATTAGTACGTTAGCCAAAAAGTTCAAGCTAAACCAAAACAGTCTCTTAAGGAAAATAAGTGCTTGAAGGATCATTCATGACAGGGCTTGAAAAAAACCTGTTTTTCAGATAATTGCCTTCGATGAGCTCCGGACAGACTTCAAGAGCCCCATCGACCAGTGCAACCCGGCACACGCAGTGAGTACAGCCAGGGGCTGGGACGGGAGCACCGGAGTCAGCGTGAGCAATCCGTGAGCAATCCCTGAGTAATCCGTGAGGAATCCGTGAGGAATCCGTGAGGAATCAGTGAGCAGTCAGTGAGGAATCAGTGAGGAATCCGTGAACAGTCAGTGAGCAATCCGTGAGGAATCAGTGAGCAGTCAGTGAGGAATCCGTGAGGAATCAGTGAGGAATCAGTGAGCAATCCGTGAGCAGTCAGTGAGGAATCAGCGTGGCAATGAGCAGGGACTCTCTTGTGAAGCCAGCTGCGGTTTGGAAAACTGATTTATTGGGCCAGTCTTAGGAAGCCAGATGGTGATTTTTATGTTAATGGCTTTCCTCTTTGCTAGAGGAGGCAGGAAAGTAATTTGGAAATTCAAAAACCGAAGGGTGTCATGTGATGCTAATGCTTTCTTTTTTACTTTTTCATTCTGTGGCACAAGTTTTCCTTTTTGAAATACTTTGCTTTCTCTGTGCTCAAGCATGGGATGACCACCTTCTCCCATACTCTGTATCAATGAGCCAAAAACTTGAAAGAATTTGTTAAGAGGTGCATGGCTTGACCTCTCTGTCCCATGTCAGGATTCTCTGATGCTTTAGGAGTAAATATCCTTTTCTGCTGCATCTGCTATAGGTGAGCATTAAATACCTGGGACTGTAAACTCAGTTTTAACTAATGAACCAGAAAGGCCGTCTAGATTTAAGCCTATCCAAATTCCTCTGCTAATTAAAGCTGTAATCTAGGGTAATTTAGCTGACTAAAGCTACACGTGCCAGTTTGTACCACCAGAACTGAGAGCAGAACTTGGCTCCCCCATCGCCTCACTGGCAATGAAACGATTATGGCAGGTGCTGAATTTGATCTCTGCAGAGTATCAAGTTTTTTAATTGCCCACAATTGATAACCAGATTCAGTAGCTAGTACTTTACCTTGTTTCATAACTCAGCTGAGGACTTGTACTGCTTAGACCACTGATGATTTTAAGCATAAACTTTATAATCCTATAATAAAACTTTTTTTTTTTACTGTTCACTAGCACATAAGAAAAGAATGAGAAGAAAAGAAATTATATTAAAATATCCTATAGAGGACATCAGTGGAAGTAATCTGGTTTTGAATTTACTGGAAGTAATCTGATTTCCAATCCACTTTATCTGTTTTTACTTCCTATCCGAGAACTGCACACTGAATTTATAGGTACCAAATTCCAGTAAACTGTTCACTTCCTAAAATTTGAGATGCTCTATGGAGATAATCTCATTTTATTTAAAAATGGTGATGGAATTGGACTCCATGATAAAAAAAAGGTAACAACTCCCTTTTTCAGTCGTGTTAGTCGAGGAATCAAAAAGTGAATCATAAAATCACAGCAAAGTATTCTGGGGTTGGTTCACATACTTGACTTCCATGAAACCTTCTGTGATAATTCAAGCAATAATCTCAGATTGCTTTTTTCTGCACAGTGTACAGGTCGATGCCTTTTATAGTGTCATAAAAGGAAGATTTTTAGAAGGGATTTCTTATCTCTTTGGTCAAGTGTATTTTCTTTTTTCCCTCTGCTCCATTGCTTGTGCCCATATTCCATTTATTTGGTGGGGTAGTTTTCTCTATTGCACTGTAAGAGTGTCTGAAGTTTACCTGTGTGTCCTCCACAATGTTTTCATGACACAGGGTAGAGCCTTTTTGACAAGAGAAGGCTGAGTTAAAGACAAATCAGAGGCAAAGCAATGTCAGTACTGAGAATTTAATTCCAATTTCCTGGTTTGCTCTCTATTACCTTCAGTTCAGAGACAGACTTCCTACTTGTCCAAGGCCAGCTGCAGTTGGCATCTGTCTTTCCCTCTCCACTTTGAAAAGCAAGGCAGCTTTCTGCAGCTTCTCAGGCCACACACACACACATCCACACGCATCCATGCTCATGTTCACAACTGTGAGTCTGAAATTTCTGACTCTCTTTTAGCTTAGGCACTCCAAAAAGAGGCACAGTATTTTTCTGGTGCCTATCAAGCTGCCACTGCCTCATTGTCTTTCCAAGCTGATACTTTTTTTTTTAAAATGGCTTAAACCTGGGGACAGGAAAGCAAAAAAGACATTTATTTGGAGACTAGAATTAAATTTGCCACAAGCTTGAGTTTTAAAACATTTGAAAAGCAAAAAGCTTAGGGAAAGTTTGCTTCTCACATTGTTATAATACATTACCTGTTTAAAAAAGTTCATTGTCTGGAATACTTTTGCCATATCTAAATGAAAATATCAGGTAGTCATCTGAGGACAGCAAACCCTCTCTGCCTTCTGCAGTGTAATTAACAGTAGAATCTTTCACAGTAACTCCAGTCATGGGGTTATGCAGTGAAATTTGGTTTTGCTGGTGAGCTTCTCATTATGAGCCATTGAAAAGAAAGCCTGGCTTTGATTTGACTTCTTTCTCTGAGTTGAGTTTAGAACATGTTTGAGTCACAATGCTTAATTACAGCGATTTTCAGTATTTATGAATGCATCTGTTGTTTAAAGTGGCATTTCTAGGCCATCTCAGATATTTTTCACTAATATGCTAAATTCTAGTATCACATGTTCAGGCACCATCTTAGTGATAGAGGAGGAGCTGCCATGCAAACTTCATTGTTGTTTTTCCCATTCAGGTCTATCCTGAAGCCAGAGGTTGGGTGCCTGAAAATGCAAGACCAAGTCTCTGTGCTGTAAATTGGCACAATTGGATAGAGCCACAAATGTTGACTTAAAAAATAGTTGCAGCCTCTGGCTGAAGGCTAACATAGACTTGAATCCCCAGCTGATATTGTTATGCCCAGTAAACAAATGAAAAATAACTGATAGGGAAATGAGAAATGGGAAAATCATTGGGTTTGCAAGCAGTAGGTAAGAAGTGAATGCTGTCGATTCAGATTAATGACATGGGCTGCTTCACTGCAGCCATTAATTAAAGCATTGACCCCTTGAAATTGCAATATATTGTCTTCATTTGTAACACCAGCTAATCTCCTGCCTTTCTCCCACTTTCTCTTGACAGAGGGAGAGGCTGAGGAATATTGAGCGGATTTGCTTCCTCCTGCGAAAGGTGAGCGTGAACCAGCCAAGGATTTGTGAAGTTTATGGGAATTAAAGCCATCCAGTGGCAATGTGCATTTATTTTCTGTGTGATCCTCATATATTTTATTGATGGAAAGCTGGATTCTACTGAGAAGTGAAAGTCAGGATGACCTTGTAAGGACAGAGTAAGACAAATTATAAAAGGTTGACATAATAGAGGATATCTGGATAAAAACTGAACTTCAGAACATCAGCCCATTTATTGTGGAACAAGCTTTTCCAAGGTGGTGAGTCCTTTTACAGTTCAGCTGGAGGTTCTTTTATAGTCCTATAAAACTGCTGTTATTGTTATAGTACAGGCTTTTAAAATACCCTTTTTTCTGAACAGTGGCTTACTATTTGACATGCTGAACATTTTTATTAGTTACATAGCTAATGTTCAAGGTTTATGGTTGATTCAATAGAAAAGTTGATAACAGCATGTATTTTAGCTTGGCAGAGGTGAGATGCTGAGTGCCTCAGCTTCTGAGAGATTTGAAGGAGCTGATAGATTGTGGGTTACTTATTTGTGGCTTCAAATAGGATTTTCATAAGCAATCTTTGTTTTTCCTGACTGTGTCTCATTGAAGTACATTGTGTTCTGCAGAGTGGTAACAAAGCCACCTAAATCCTGCATTTTTCCTTCAAAAGGTCATCACTGCAGTGTGGACTGCTGAACACACCCTAATCAAGCTAAGACCTAAATTCAGATAAGGGTTTTAAGAAACTGGTGGCATCATCCTCAGAGGTTTTGGGAAAGCCAGTGCTGGGGATTATGATTTTGGACTGTGACTCCATGCAGAACCTATGGGCTGCCATCCTCTGCTCAGTCAGAACCTGAAAACATGAAAATAAGGGAAAATACTTTTCACCAATAGCTTTCCAGTTTATCAAATAGGCAGCCAAGCTGTGTCCCAGTTTCTTGGACATAAAGCAGCTCTTGAGTGGTAATGGTATAATATGTGTGAGCCCCATGGGAATGCCTTGCCTGCATCAATGTTTAATTTTTATTGCACCTCGGCCTTGTTGTGAATGGCAAAATGGAGCATTTTGGCTAATTGCAGACTCTGTATTCATCAGGGATTGGCTTGCTTCTGGTTCACTTAAATGGTTTGTTAATTCAGCCTCTTCTTCGAAGTTCTTTGGGGACACATTTGTTTTAATTGAGAGATTATATGCAAGAAGAGGAGGGTGCAATAACTACAGAGATTTGTAGCCTTCAAATCTGACAACCACTAAAAATAGCTGTGTTTTATGTCGTTTAGAGGAAAATTGAGGAAAAACAGTAAAGAATTGAGTGCCAGCTATATTGATACAGGAAAATAGCTGTTAGGATTCTTCCAGCAAGTACTAAATATATCCTTCAATATTGTGTGGCTTTAGGGTCTGTTTCTATTTCTCTGAAACAGCATCATACCTGTTTTGAAGTGAGGAAGTTCTTTTATAGGGCTTTGAAAATAGAGGTATCTTGCTATTTATGACATTAGAACTTAATGCTTAAGAGCTGATTTAAATTTGTTATTTTAAAGAGGTTATAGGTGGGCTATAAAAGTATGTTCAATTTCATTATACGCCGGTTTTAGAAGGGGTTCTTGGGAATTGTTAAATTGTTAAATATGTCATAGAAATCTGATCCCAGTGAGCAAAGACTTTTTTAAGGATGTGTTTTTGGGTTTATCTCCAAAATACTCGGAGAAGTTTATTGAGAAACTGTGACCAGGTGTGTGATATTTCACCAGATATTATATAACTTATCTAACTTATTTCCAAACCAGAATGGAGGATGCAATTGTTCTGCAGCCAGGCAGAATTTTCTGATGTTTGGTTTGGGGAAAATGTTTCTATATCATTAAAACAAGCAGGGTTTGTGTGAAACTGATATATATGATGCTGGCATGCAGGAACACATGGGTCCTTGTTTCTATGGTGCTGTAGGATTAGATAAGCTCAAATTTTCTGATTACTGGAGAATGATCGATTTGGCATAAAGAAGCTATGAACATTTTATAGCCACAATCAGATCTCTCCTGCCCTGAAGTAAACGAGAAGGCTTCTTTTTCTGAACCCAGCACTATGTGAGGTCCTCTCAGGTGCCTCATTTCATTGGGTGCTGTGGGGCTTTCCAGGATGGATTTGTGTCCGTGGCACATCCCATGGTGCAGACATTGGTTGCCATACAAGTGCCAGGTGATTCACACAAGACACACCAGTGTGAGCCAATGCTGTGGAGGCTCTTGTGCTGTAAATTGCCTTTGTTTCCCTGAGGATGTGACTCCATGGCTCACTGCAGTGCTGCCCAGAGGACACAAACTAGTGGTGGGTGGGAGCAGAGCAGTACAGAGCAGCTCAGGCTTCTTGTGCTTATCAGCCCTGCAAGATGTGCCTGTGAGGTCCACCAGGATTTTTACAGTCAAATATTTTGGTGGGGTTGTTAAAATATATTCAGTTACTGATGGCAGCAGTACTATTTAATTGTATTTGCAGTTGTATTTCAAGAAATCTATCTAACCCATTGATTCCTTATTTTTTCATACCTAATTGATACTTACGTTAACACTAAGGACAATTAGGAATTTCCTAGATTAAAATACAGTCAGTTTCATTAATCAAGCACTCTAATATTATTACTTTACCTTGGAGGAAATTTAAATTAAATTTTGATTAGATTATTCATCATAATTTTTGAATTAATTCAATAAATCCTTACTAAGGAGGAGAGCTGATTGAACTTGTTCAGTGAACACATTTTAGATTTCAGTTTGCTCATGCCAGACACTGATCAACAATTTAAGTAGCCCTTCTCCAATTATCAACAAATATTTGTTTATAAAGCCCATTAAGCTAAAGTAAGAGTGATTTATGAACATCAGGATTGGAACTTAACTCTGAGGGAGTTGAGGTAGATAAAAGATAGGCTTTTATTCATTTATCTAATGTAGTGCAGCATTTCAGTTAAGTTATGCCTAAAATTCCTAAAACTGCAAATGTAAGAAAACACTGTACCAGAGCTCAATCCTTTTTCTTGATTTTGTTTGGGGTTTTTTGGCTTTTTAAATTTTTTTTTGACAACTCCTGAGGGGATAATGGGAAGAGAGTAAATTCAGCAAGAATTCTAACCACAGGCAAGGTGACATTAATCTCAAAGATGTTCCAGATGAACTTGAACTGTCTTGAAAAATACAAACAAATATGCAGACAAAAACCCCTGCAGAGATTGTATGTGAGTAACCAAACTCAGCCAGTTCAGCACTCCAGTACTAGCAGTAAAGTAGATAGTGAATCAGGAGCTGGGGTGTTTAAAACAAAACAAACCTAAAATCCTCTTCACCTAATATTTTTTGAAGCAAGTTTTAATGTTTTAGTTAAGTGGTTGGGCAGTGCCAGTGCTTCGACTGGTCTTGTACCTCTGTCACTGTGGTTTCCAGTGGAGCTGGATCTGCTGTAGTAATGGTGGAAATTTATTCTGTATTCAGTAGTTCTGGTGTTTACAAGGTCCAAGTCTGCTTTTTACCACTTTGCAAAAGTAAAATAAGTGTCTATTTTAAATTTATATTTCATTGTATATGCCCTAATAGCCATGATAGTTATGTTTTAACTGTATTTACAGGTTTTGGTAAATAACCAAAACTCCTATTAGCTCAAAGAGTGATTGTAGAAGCCATTCCATTCAGACTGAGATAGTGTAAATAAAGTGTAAAACCTAATGAGTGTAATACAGAATGGCAGACACAGAGTGTCTATCCAGTTTTGTTTTGGTACATTTCAATATTTATGTGTTCTGTAAAAAAAAGTTTAAATTGCTCACGTGTGTGCAAGTAACAGTAACCCAGAGAGATGAGCAAACAGGATCTTGAAGGGTTATGGGTTTACACCACGGGTTCAGCTGTGGGCAGAGCATTCTGAGGATGGACATAAGGCTTGGTCCTGTGTCTGTGTCATGCCTCTTTGTCAGCACTGAATAGAGACTCTCAAAGTTTGGACAAAACCCCACAAAATGTTCAGTGTAACACTACTGAGCTCGTTGGATCAGCTAACAGGGAACAAATTAGCTTTTAGGCTTTTCCTTTATAGCAGAAGACGATTATTTGAGTATGGGGATTTTTTTTCTTTGTATGTATCTAAATATTATGTGAAATCAACGTTGTTAAAAAGCCCTATCTCTCCTTGTTTACCCTTATCCAGCTGACTTTTTTTTTCTCCCATATTTTGGCTGAAAGAGGCTGACCAATATGCACTAGAGTAATTGCCATATGGAGTAATTTTTTTACTTGGACTTGATAGGCTCCAGACCTTCACCTTCCAGTGGCTCCTACCATTCCCTGCTTGCAGCAGCTACAGTGGCCACTCTCCTTTGAGGGGTGTCAGGTGTCCCAGTGAGTGATCATATTCTTTTCTTCTTGATAAATCTGCTGGTTACTGCGAGGATCACTCTCTCTGTTGTTCTGCTTCATAGTCACTGGCAAGACTGAGATGATGTGATGGATTTTAAGAGTGTGGTTTTGGGTCTGTCTGTTGATTGCTTCGTCGGGCATTTAGGGATTTATGGATGTGTGACATTCTCTTACCCAGTCTGCAGGCTGATAGTCATTAGCAGAGCACTTCTGTAAGCCTATAGCATGGCTCATTAAAATGCTTAATGTGAGGTTATATAAGCAAATTTAGCAAATGTGATGCATAATCACAAGGAATTTTGAAAGTGGTGTACAACCATCCATATTGTAAGAAGGAATCATACTTTCTCCCTGGGGCTGAGAATTCTCCCAGGTGGAAACTACAGAAGCAAGACAATTAGTTTGTTGTGAAACTGGGAATGGCAGCAATGGTTTTACCTTGGTAGTGCTGTACAGTTTTTACAACCTCAATAAAAATGTTTTAATTCCTCATTAAGTTGGACTTAACAGAAAAAGATAATGTTGCAGCATAGCCACACTTAGAGGGTTAAGTCTGCAGGGTTAATATATCCCAGGTTTCCTCTTAATTGGTAGTGGACATTTACTCTTTGAAGCTTAGGTGCTTATGTTATCTAAGAGGAAAACAGGATTTTCAGTCTAATCATAAGGCATTTTTGGGCTGTGGAAATAGCAGTGGTGTTCTGTCTTGCAAGAGAAAGAGGCTGATGTTTCCAGAGTTCTGATTAACTGCTGCTCAAAGAAAGATCACAGAAGGGAACAAAAAATGGCAGCGTGTGACATTTTTCCTGTTAATAGTGATTGTTACAATGATGGAGCACATGAACTTTGTCCACTCTCATTAGAGACCAAAGAGTTCATCATTGTTACTGGCTTCTCAGTACATGATGTGTTTCTTGATGTATCTAATCTCTCTCTTTTCACACCTCACCGTTGTGATGAAACTGCTGAGCTCTGAGTAATCTTCTGGGCAGTAGGAAAACTGTCAGGAGATCCTTCCCACAGAGTGGCTGGGAGCATAAACCCCAATCAAGAGGCAATGTGGATATCTTCTGAAGAGTGAATATAAAATTCTGTGTGTAGAAAAAATACTGCAGATACCAAGGTTGCTATTCAGTGTCTCCCTGTGACTCAGTGCAATAGAAAGGTTATACCCGGGCAGTGTATAAAACTATTTAAGTAAATCCTATGTACTTTAAAGATTATTTTTATCCTCTCAAATGCCTTTCTTTTTTTTTTTCTCTCCTCAATCTTTGCACTGCAGTTTTAGAAGAGTTGAATCCTTTTGAGTGGATCACATTAGAGTTTTGTCAAGACCTGAACTTACTATTAACTGGCCTGATAAGCAAAGTGAATCTGAAACAGGCGTTCATTCATCCTTTTTTTTAGAGGTTTAAACATATGATCTGTTATTGGGACTACAGTGATATTCTGAGTTAACATTATCAGATGAAAACTTCACATTTTAAAATTGTCTTAAGTCAAAAGGGTAGTTTTAGGCTGCTTCATTTGTCTTTCTGGAATAAAATATGATAGAGGAGCAACTCTGCTTTTGTTGTCTTTAGGTGGATGTTCTGTTGTCTTACATTTTCCCACTTTTTGAATTTTGCATTCTGTTCTCAAGTTGGATACTTTGATCTTTTAAAGGTTGTGTTGTGCTTCAGCCAAGATGACTTTCAGCAAGACTTGGCTCTCCTTTTCCATAGTGTTTTCTTTGGTGTTTGTGTTACAGTAGCCCTTTTGGTCCCAGGTAAAGAATAAAGCCGTGTTGTGCCAGATGCTGCAAAAACCACATGGTAATAAATATGAAGAATATTTGTTTATACTCACGAGACATGTACACAACAGGAAAGGAAAGGTTGCACGGTCGTTCTGATGAATGAAATCTTGTTTTTGGAGACCTACTTAGTTTTCTTGTTAGCAGGCAGAGCTTGAATATTTTATTTTTTACTGAAGGTAAACATTTGTTTGCTGCTTTTGAGAGGTCTGATGTTTTGTTGTGTCAATAATTGCATGGGATCTTGAATCTCTACAGCAGCTGTTCAAATCCAGCCCAGCTTGGAGTCAGGCTCAAACTACTGTGGTCACATTGATGATTGCTGGGAGTGAAATTATCTGGTGTTGTATGCTTAGAGGCTTGGGATGTTTGCTCTACTGAAATACTGATAAACACAGGCAATAAAATGAGATAGATCACTGTCAACATCACACTGAGTATGAGCTACACCCCTCTGCTATACATACACACACAAAATTTGCTTCCAAACTGCCTCAGAAGAAACTCCAGAGTTTGCATGCAGCCACTGGAATGAAGGATATTGCTGTTTCCGAGGCATTAATTATACCTGCAGATTTTGGAGGATGTAAGCTTGCCGTGCTTTGTAATTAGGATTTGGACTTGATTGTCTCAGGCTTCATAAAACTAAATTCATTTAAGTTCTGCTTTGTTTGAAACGCCCCAAAACTTTTAAAACTACCTTAGACTCTGAGCATGTGTGAGAAACCCAAATCTGGTCTGTATTTCAGTACTCCATCCTTATGTGAAAGGTACTGCTAAACTTCTATTGCATGATAATGCAAACTTTATTCTGGCCTTGAGTGGCTCTGACAAGATATTTTTACAGTAGGAAAGAGTATTTTTACACTTCAGAGATAAAATCTGAAGTTAGCTAAAAATACATTAGTACACAATTTTAAGTTTATGAAAATCATTACTTATGGTGGAGTTCTTTTTAGACAACTTTCACACAGCATCTCTCGTTAGTCAAAAGAGACAGGAGATAAATTCTAAATCTCCTGTTCGTGTAAATAGTGGGGCTATCCTTAGGCTGGACAAGGGGAAGAAAGAAGAATGATGATAGGAGAAGTGGAGATACAAGAAAAGGAAGCAAAATATTTGTAACTGAAATATGACACATTTTCACTAGCTCTGTGCTGGTTTAATTGTTTTCTGCAGCTTGCCTAAATGAGGAGGGAGTTAATGTATTCACAGTGATTCACACTTGGTAGAGGTTTTGTTCGCAGCAGAAGGATGAAGGACATAATGATTTTCCCTGAATCGTGTAATAGATTTCCAGACAAAACCTGGGCCTTCAGTACCTTTGTTACCGAGCTGCCTTTTTCAGTTCTGCACTCTGACAGGAAATTCAGTACAGATCATCTAAAAGCTTCTCTCTTCACTTCTCTTAAATCTTTTCTGCCTACTTCTTTGTTACATCTGCTATCTATGAGGTGTGGAATGGGATGAAATTGGGCATTCCCTATTCAGTTAGTCTTTCGGGCACCCACATAGTTTGAATTTCATCAGAAAGAGTGGAACTTGGCACAGGAGCTGTTTTGCAGAACTAATAATAGAATTGGGATCAAAGAGCTGGCAGTATTTATACATTGTACACAAATTATCCCATAAATGTTGCTTGACTAGAGTGGTGCATCTCTTCTTCACACTTTCTGTTTTATTTTAAAGAGATTGCATTCATATTTACTAAAAAAGTATTACCATTGCAGTAAAAATACGGAATATAATCTCTTTTGTCCTTTCTTAGGGTACAGTATCAAATCTGGAAAGAAAGTCCTTAAAATAGGACTAAAGAGCTGAGAGGAAATTTAGTATTTCTGGCAGGCAATTCATTCACTACTGACACTCATTGATTAAGTGAATTGTGCCAACGCTATTTTTAGTCAATTTTACAAGTTCCTGAAACTTTTGAAAAGTTAGAACATAACAATTGTTATTTTTAGCAATAATTGCCTAAGGATGTCTGTGTGCTTACCTAGGGATAATGAGAAGATAGATCCTGCTGTGTCTGCCAGGTGCTCATAGCAGGGGGAGCTTCTAAGGGGAGAAGTTATAAAAACTATTGCAAGAGTGAAAAGTTCAGTCTTGTGAATCAGCCACAGTTTGGTCCTTACCTCTCTTCTGCTCTAGGGGGAAGTAGGATTTGCCAGAGTGATGCCTGATGAAAACTGGAATATCCTTTGCAGGGAGAGATTCATAGTGTTATTACTTATGAAAATATTTATGTGCAAAACTATTTCAGATTAACTGACTGTATTTTTCTGCTAATCTCATTTCTGAGTGTTTAGTCAATAATCAAAGTGCCAAACAAAGTGTCACTCTCTAACTGATGACCTCTTGCTCTACAATTCAACTTCTCCCAGTGCTGTCCTGCAGGATTTGTAAACATAAGTCCTGACAGTGGGAGAGCATCAAGAGTAACAGCAGAATAAGCTGAAGATGCAGCAGCAAAAATGTAGATGAGTAATATTGTCAGTACTGTGCTCCTGAGAGCAGTGTACTTCTCAGCCACTTGGGGTGATGGGATGTATGCATCTGCTCCTCAGAGCTGTGTTGAAATATTGACAGAATTTGACTTGCTAATGGCCCATATTTGCTCTAATTCAGTATGCAATAAAGTATGTACTTGCATTTTAATAAAACGAAGGAAGTTAAACCAAAGGTCACTGTTATATTTGGAAGAGTGTTCAATGTGGGTTTAAGTTGGGATCACACCCTATAAAGCTGCTATGCAATTACAAAAAGCAATATAATTCCTAAATGCAGAGCACAGTGATTTTACACCGTGTCTGTTTATGGATGCAGGTTTTTTCTGCTGTGAGTTAAATGTCCTACCTTGCCTCTCGTTGCTGATGTTTTCTATAAAGCTGTTGTAGTGCCAGGGAAGGAAATGTCTTTACCACGCCTGCACTGCACCAAATCTCCTTCCCATACGGAGCAGCCCTGTAGCGAGCGCTTGTTTTTCAGCATTTTATGGAAGTGTCAGTCTCGGGCAGGCCCCAGGGCCCTGGCTGAGCCGTGCAGATGGCTGAACCTCATTTCCATCACCCCTGAGGATTCTGCATTCGTAGCCCTGCCCGTGAGCCGGGGGCTGGTTCTGTGGCTCTAATGAGCAGCTGCTGCGCTAATTGCCGCTCTCCTGGTTTGGGGTGAGCAGACAAAGGCAGCAGGAGCTCCTGGAACAGCCCAGCTGTGGGGTGTCCTGGCTGCTTGTGCCTGAAATACCAAAGAGAGGCAGGGCAAGAAGGGGTTTATTACCCTGTTTTCTGCCGGTGCTGTGGAAATTAGAGGAGTTGGCACTCCGGGGTTGCTAACCCAGCTTCTCTTACGGAATTAGCTTAGAAAAAGGAAGGTCATGAAGATGTCTCCTGATCCCTGCTGAGTGGAAAAGAACAGTTTGCAGAGGAGATGCACTTGTAAGATCACAGCACATCTGCCCTAATGACGTGCCTTCCAAGGATGGGGCGCTTCTTGAATTGTGCTGGTGCCCTGCAGACCTTTCAGTCTTTTTTTAAATCTGTTTCATAACCTTTTTACCTGTTGGCTGCTGTGACCTCCCATGGGCTTTGCAATACCGAAATATTTATAGATATTCCTGATGAGTGTCCTGTAAAAACCTGATTCTCGTCTGTCACTCCTGTTGAAGTTATTACTGATCTTAAGAAAAAGCTTAAATATTCTAGTCATAAACTAGCTCCAGTGGAATATATAGAATGGAATATAATTATCCCCATGTTACAGAAGAGAGAGACAATGAGAAGTGAAATGATAGGTCTAAATATAAATGTGTTTAGTGACTGAGATGGAAAGAGCATCCAGAAATCCTATATTTTAATATTAGATCTGCTACTGTGTCACAGATGGATATGGAGTGAGAATAGTAATTAGGCTCTTTTTGTTATTAATTTCATTGTCTGGTATTTGTGCTGTGGAGTGACTTACATTCACATCACTTAAAAGAAATGTTTAAAGAAATTCCAATAGCTCTTTAGAATAATTGAATTACGTTTACAAAGCTTTTTGCTGCTTTCATTGTGATCTTCAGCAGTGGGTGAAGGGGTGACAACACAGATGCTATATGCCTTTTTTTTTTAATTTGTGTCGTGCATTTGGTTTGTAACATTAAGTCTTGCATGTGTGTGCTGCTGCTCTCCCCCAGATAAAATGTAAAGCTGTATATATGAACTTAATAGGTTCAACTGCATGTTGTCCTTTTGATGATCTGGAATCTATTTCCCAGGCATTTTCTTTTGAACTGCACAAATCTACCTACCAAACTGCTAAATACTTCTAGAGGTTTGCATAACATGGTTTTGAATTACTTAAAATGGTTTTGTTACCTGTTTATGTTATAACAATTTGATGCTACTGAATTAGCAACTAGCAAACAGTCCGTAGAGACACAAGCAAGTGTGGATTTTAACAGGAGAATTGAAATAAATTAGACCTGAATATTTGGACAGAAAACCTCAGTATATTTACTGTGACAGCATTGTATTGGGCTCTAGGGCAGCCTTTCAGAAGAGGTTTTGGAAGTCAAGTAACTCAAATCATTTAAAGTAGATTAGAAAGATACACTAGAAAAGTGGAAAGACTTGATGTATTTCAAGAGTAAATTTAGTGTTTTGTGTGTTTGATCAGTGAAAACAGTATGTTTAAAACTGTTGGAATTATTAAGACGTGTGGTCTGTGTATTTAAATTGCACACAGTTGACCCTTCTCCTTAGTGTGTGCACCAGCAGGAGGAAACAGATTATTTGTTTCAGAGTATGTACATACACACAGTCTGGGCTAAGGCACATGCTACTACTATTTTTGTGTAGATTTGCTTTCTTTTTTTCACTTTTTTGCACTGCACTTCTGATCTTTCTGGTCTGTGCTGTTCAGTTAGGGGGATTTCGGAGCCATTAGATAATCTCCCTTTGATCTCACAATGTCTTTAACTCAGCTGACACTCCCCAGTAACCCTGGGTAGCTGTGGCAGGCTCTGTAGGGATGGGTTTTAAAGTGTTTTTGAAATAACTGCTGTGTCCTGAAAACCTTGGGTACATCTCCACCCCCTCTTTCCCTGCTACTGAGGAGGACAGTTTCTGTCAGCTTTTTTGAGAGATGTGGTGGGAAAAGCAGCAAATGAGCACTATAGTGACAAGTTGCAGTCATCCTCTAGTGCAAGCAGATGCAGTAGCAATAACCACTGCAATAAAGCAGCATGCACTTAGATCAGACCTAATGTGGGGCCTGGGAGTGATTCCACACATACATGATGCTTTCAGGTTTTTTGTTGCTTTCAGGTGGATGGAAAGGGCTTTGTGTGTTTTTAAGGTGAACAACTTGTTTCCTCTGGGGTAATCACCAGAGTTCTCCACGTTACATGAAGGAGATTCAGCCCCCACTTCCCTCCAGGATTTTCCTGCTATCTGTAGGAGGAGAAGGCAGGCATTAGGAAGGGTGGCTGTTTCAGCCTCTAGCAGTGTAATGAAGACTCTCAGAAGCTCTGGTAGGGTGGAGTGTGTAATGGCTGGCAATTTCTGGGTGCAGTGTAAAATCTGCAGTTGCAGTGTAGAGGTTGACATGCACAGATGGAGACTGATGTAGACTCTTGAGTGTTTTGGGGAAAGGAACAGCAATTCTGTGAGAATTCTTCTTATTGTGAAGCACGCAGGAGCATTGGTCTAAGCAAAGCGCTGGAAAGAAGCATCTTGATGTTTCAGTGGCTTAAGAGTGGGAAAACTGTTTGATTCACTTGTTGCAATTGATTTTCTAACTGAGAATTCAGTAGCATTGATGAAGGGATGTTATTATTCCTGCTATATTATTTTCCCAGTTCTGTTTTCTGTGAGGTATTTTATGGGCCCTGTTCACTGGTGAGACAAACTGCAAGAGTCATTCCATGTAAAAATGATACAGTGCCCTGTAAAATCAAAATTACATTTGAGGAGGAGGAATCCATATGTAATAAACAGAATAAGGAGGAAAGATACAGACAGAAAGAGACGTATTTATCTTCTGTATAAGAACAACAGAATGGATTTAGGAAATAGGAAACAGAATAACATTATTGAGGACCGAGCTTCTCTAAAGAGGTCTTCATATTTCTATAAACAGAAAGAAGCTGCAGATAGGTGCTTAAATTCAGTGCTTGTTTTCCTGCTCTTTAGTTCAGCCAAACCTAGATATCTATCCATAGCAAAACCTGCCTTATTTTCTTTGGAATTAGAGAAGGATCAATCTACATGTGCAGTGTGTGTGTGCACTACTTTGTATGAGAATGAATTCTTGTGGTGAGATGGTAATGAGTATGACACCCACCTAAGGTTTTACACTGTAAATGTGAATGATGAATTGTGAATAAAGGTTTACTGATGTGGACATTTACTTAACTGCACAGTTATATCCAAGCAAAACTAAGAATGTTACAGTGGTTTCTTTTTCCCTTACTTATGTTGTAGCAAAAGGCATTTTTGATTAGCACCATGTTTTTTTGTCTAGAAGCTGACTTCCTTTTCAAGCTTTCCTGTGGTTTTCCACAGGGAAATCTCAGCCAGCTGAATTTCTGATGGTAAATGTAGTGCCATTTGAGTTTGGGACTCCAAGTGACCAAGTTGCATCCCTTAAGAATTGTGCTGCTATGCCATTTTCTCCTTCTTGCCCATGTTTCATAACCATCAGAAGCTTTATCTTGAGCTGTGTCAGAAAGCAGAGGTCGTTATTCGAATCAGGATGTTCCTGGTTCAAAATAGAAGTGGACTATTTATATCCTAACATGTTTACCATCTGACAGCTTCCTATGCTCTCACAGGAATGAATTAAAGACATTGGTTTAATTCCTGTTGCAGTTATCTGTATCACTGAAGTTGCTCTTCAGTTGAGTACCTCAGCAGGAACAACAAGGATTGACTGCTGCTTGTTTCTCAGCCAGCTTTCTTCTCTCCAGGAGCTGAATTCTATGTTTGCTGAAGTTGATTTCAAGTTTCCATTGTTTTCAGAGGATAGAGTGTTAAATTGCAGGATGATTCTTCTAGCCGAGAACTGAGGCAGTGTTTTATTTTAGTTGTTTACTTGACCTCATAAGCCTTGCTGTTAGTGCCTTTCTATACTTCATGCTTCAAAGTCTCTCACCTCCTTTTAGATTTGGTCTCAGAAGTACATCAGCTGAATATAACTGGCTTTGCACTGGGCTTTGTTTGCTTCTTTGCATAAATTCTCTCCAGAAACAGCGATCAGCAATGATCCTTTCTTTATTTATGTCGACAGGAAAATACCACTCCACAAAAAGGGTGAAGAGACAGAAATGACCATTTGCTATTCTACCAAAAGTGTAGATAGATTTAATTTACACCAGAAATTGTGACTGGAAAGTGAGCCTGCTTCTGAGAGTCCTCTGCTTCCTTTCTTTCCTTTCGAGTTTCACTGCAGGTTTTTGTGTTGTTTGTCAAGCTCTGCATAAATATTCACTGTGAGTTTCCTTCCCTGTTATTGCCAGCCAGCCCACTGATCAGGCACCAGGGCTGCAGTCTCGCTCAGTTTATGTATTGTGTTGGAATCAGAAATCAAATATGTGAAAATGAATGTAATGCTTTTAAGTGTTGTGGTGTTTAGTGGGCAGACGTACATCATAAAGACCTTTCTTGTCTACAATTTGTTATGAGGATGAATCATTCTTTGGGAAAAGGTTATAGTCATGTTGTAAATCACATTCTAAAACTGAAAAAAAAAAAAAGATCCAGCAGTGATAAATAAGTACCATCTGGAATCTGAACTATATAATTGTATTAGGATTTGTCATCCATGTAAGATAAGCCCTTGAGAATGTTTAAGTTGAAGGCACTGTCGCAGAGATAACCAAATCTGTTAACTTCTTCAAGTACTGAAGTGAAATGAATTAAAACAGTATGTTCCATGTGAGAATGAAAGACTCCTAGAACCAAGATGATGGAATTCCTTGCAGCATAGCTGTATAGGAGTAGGTATTTGGAGAAGCTGTATAGTAAATTTTACCCTGTTCAAAAAAAAAAAAATAGGGCTCACTTTAATTATTTGACAGGTGATAATGAATTGTCATCAAAAAAGGCTCCCAAATGCCTTTTGTGATTTCATTTTGGTTGATGTATCTCCAAAATGAAGCAGTGGATGCAGATGAGTTGTGTATGAGAAATATGTAATGCTGGAAATTAGTCTTTTCTATGACTTGAAGTAAAGAAACAGGGATTGCTGAGAAAAGACACGGGAAGAAAACAAGAGAAGAAAGCTAAGAAATGGGAAAGCAGAGAAGAAAGCAAAGTGCCTTTTGAAATAACTGCTCTGAATCAACATCACATACATTTCTGCTTCTGCCAGCTGCCCACTCATTTTCTCTTTTAATAGAAAGAATCGTCATGATTCTGAAACAAATAGTGTAGGGAGCCATGGATTTTCTTAGGAAGTGAGTTTCCTGTCTTAGTGGGTTTGTGCTTGCAAGACTACTTGGGAATGGATTTGATCTCTTTATGGTGTATATAACATATCAAAATGGTAGAAACAGCACTTTGTTTTTCCAAAGACACTCCTCCAATACAGAAGCAAAGCTTCAGGAATAGTTTTGTTTCCATTATGAATGCTTCAGTGATAAAACTTCGCTTTTTTTGAAAGCTTTTTTACTGACATTCATTTGGTCTCAAAATGTTTTGTGAGGGAGGCAGTAATGTAATGTGTGTTCTGTAGACATAAATCTGGAACACCAGATGGGACAGTAAGTGATTTGTCCCATGTCTCTCAACAAGCCCTTGGAGTTTAACCTTGGGTAGAACCTTAAGAAACCTGGCCCTGGGTCTTGTGCTTCTTGCTCAAAGCCATGCTGTCTGCCAGCTGAGGTGTGTCTAGGGACAGACACACAGGACACTTGCAAGACTTGCAGAGTTGATTTCTTCCCTGAAAAACTTAGGTGACTAAAATCAGAGAGGCATTTGTTTTACTGACTCCTGTTATTTCTGTTCCTTTCCTTTTAGCTGGTGCTGCCGGAGTACTCCATCCACAGTCTTTTCTGCATAATGTTTTTATGTGCTCAGGAGTGGCTCACACTGGGGTTGAATGTTCCTTTGCTTTTTTATCACTTATGGAGGTAAGCCCTTCTTCTCTATGCTGACTGCTTGTTAGCCTTGCTTGCCAGCTCAGCACACATGCAGATTGTGTGAACAATGAAGGACAGTGATAGGAGTGTAGATGAGGATCTCTTGCCTCGAGGCACCTGCCTATAAGCAGCTGAAACTTATATTTCTGGAGAAAAAGGAAATATTTTTATAATTTAGGATGGCTAAGGAAAACATATAATAATACAACTGTGGCTTTCAGTTACTTAGGTGAATATTCTGAAGGGTGTCAGGATGCACTCACTGCAAGTGAGTGAAAACGTGGAAGTGAAATGGGCTGGAATCTGAATGTGGAACTTGGTAAGGCTCTAAATACTTCTCAGATGGGGAGTTGTAAGACAATTCATATCTAAAAGAGACAGACCTCTCTTGGACCTCTTCATTCAGTTCTAACAAGGAAACATTGTAGTTGTGAAATAGAGACTGGGAGAGTTGACAGATTTTTGTGTTCCGTCTTCTTTGGCAGCATTTTGTTGGCTTTTTTTTTTTTTTTTGCAGTGTAAAGTAAGTTGTTTCTTTACAGTAGTAAAATGGGGAATTTCTGTTCTACAAGGGAATTCTGTTTTAGAGACTCGTGGAGTAGGTGAAGAACTGTTTCTGCACACTGCCCATATGAAGAAGGGGGTGTGTTCCCACTCTGGATCTCTGAATTGTGTTTATATTCACCGAGGGGCTTCCAGAATTGATCACGTAAGACCTGCTGTTGTTTTCCAGACAGGCAGTGCAGCTGCTGCTGCTGCATCTTCCTCTGCATTCTAGTGGAGGATCAGCCTTCTGTTGCTTCTGAAAATAACCAAGAGACATCAGTGGTTGTCAGTCTGGAGACTTCCCTAGTTTTACATTTTCGCAATGTTTGTAAAAGCACAGATGATTTTTGTCTGTCAGGGTCTCTTTGTGTTACAAAGGTACATATGGTAGCAGAATAATAATTCTGTAAAGAAGTCAAAATCATCATCTCAACCAGGAACTAAAAAGCAGTCGCTTTTTTACACATTTTTTTTCTGCAAAAGCTTGGTAGTAATGCAGAGTCATATGATAAAGTGTATTATACAGAAATTAGAGTGCCAGTATAGTTCTCAGAAATATAATGAAATGAAGCTACAAGTGCTTTTCTCCCTACTGTTCTGCTGCAATAAAAATGATAATGTTTTATGCTGCTCTTTTGCTAAGGGTTAAGAACCCTTAGTGTGACAATGAGACTCTTTTTAAAACTTTCTAAAAACAAATATATCCAAGAAGAAAATGGTCAGATTCTAAGTAATGATATCAACCTTTTGGAGAGAAATTTTGATTTTTTTTTTTCTATGATTCTTCATATGCTTTGCTGTAAGTGCTCCATAATTACTCCTGCTTTAACCACAGACAGGTTTGGGTTCATTGTGTAAAGTTCTGCACAGAACAATGGGAAGACACTGTATCATGTCTTCATCCAAGAGAATTAAGCAAGATCTCACCTGGGATTCTCCATAAAAGAACTTGTGATCTTATTAGAGATTGTAAGTGGGTGTACTAACTCTGGAAGGGAGAAAGGCAAAGTTCTTTTGAGAACATCTCCTTTCAAAGTTTGCTGCTGGTCACTTGCTTGGTGTTTTTATATCTTCCTATATATCTGTTTATCCATCCGTAAGCAATCAGCAATCTTCTTACTTTGTCAAAGCAGCAGAAATAATATTTCCTCTGATTTGTGCTGATCTTAGAGCAGTTTATTACCTTGGTGAGGATTTCTCTTTTTTTTTTTTTTTTTTTGGGTTTTGCTTTTGCTCTTTACTGCAAACGAACTGAGACAAAAGCTCCTTTGCCAAAGAAGTATTTTGTCATGATTTTCTTAAACATTTAGTCATTTGCTGAGAATAATTAGAAATTTCTCCTATGTAAGGAGAAAAATATTTTCTGAAGAAAATTATTTGGATGATAAATCCTTGAGCAGTGCCACATGTAGAAAACATTAGTCAGCCACTTTTTACATTACTCCATATTGGCATTTTTCCTTTTCAGAGTTGGAGGAACTTAGCTACCAGTTGGTTGGGACTGTCACCTTTCATCATGTCTGAAATCAGTTGTGTAGGTGCAGTAAAAGCCCAGTAATCCTTCCTCCAGTCTGTGATCACAAACCACCATATATTGTCACTCACAACGTGCAAGTTATTAGTGGATAAGCCAGAAATAACTCTGTAGGAAGGGGAAATGTTTTGATCTGAAGAATTAATAGAACATAGAAAATCCACATTCATTAATTGCTTGGTTCTGTAAGGAAGAAGTGCTTCTTTTTACAAGTGCTGATTTTTACAATGTCTGGAAACAGAGGCTTGAGAAAGAAAAGGGAATTCCTCCTATATCATAGAAGATGGTAGTCAGGTGTGTATCTGCACATACTTAATACAGATTATTACAGAGTCATTCCAGGTGTTTTCTCCTGCTCTTTCAGGTATTTTCGTTGCCCAGCAGATAGCTCAGAGCTGGCATATGATCCACCTGCAGTCATGAACGCAGATACCTTGAGTTACTGCCAAAAAGAGGCCTGGTGTAAGCTGGCCTTCTACCTCCTTTCCTTCTTCTACTATCTCTACTGGTAAGTCTGGCCTTTTCACTCAGAGAATAGCAGCTGCTTTCCATTTCTCTTGTGAAATTGCATTTAGGAATGGTTGGAACCAGTTGGACAATTTCCTTAGTCTCATAAAATGTTGCTTCTTCTGTTGTTAATATTGATTCAGAGGACCACTCCCACTGACTGCTGGCACTTCCGTACAGAATATTTGGTGTTTACCTAAGCCTGAGCCAGGCCTCAGCACCAACCAGAGGAAATAACTTTTGTTTCTCTGTATAGTAGGATGTAGAATGGGTGAAATAGTGAATGTTATGCTAATGGCATTACATCAAATAAAAAACTGTAATTCCTTGTAATTCAGGAGAATCATAAGAAAAATACTACACCTCTGGTGTAGTAATAAACAAGATGGTAAATAAAAGGGTAGGTAGGTGTGGAGTGGGAACATGGGATGCACCATGCCTGTAGTCATTCCTACAGGCTCCCTTTCATGACAGGGGAAAGGCTGTGCATGATCCAAACCCCTAATTAAAGTACATTCATGAAATATGCACACCAACTGGGCATTTTCCCCCTGCCCCTTTCAGCTGTCACATATCCTCAGTGCACTGGCACAAATGCCCAGTGCAAAAATATGTCAGGATCATTTAAGGTAAGGCCTTGCCAGGGTCCCAGTGCTTTTAGTCACCCCTGTAATCACACCATAAAAACCAGAGGACAGCAAACTCTAACACACTTGAAACGGAGGTGATGCTTTAGCTGTCTTTCTTCTACTCCTTCCTGGTGATGTATGTGCATAGAGTTGCCTCTTCAAGCCAGTCTTGCAAGTAGTAATCCCTCTGCAAGGCAGATTTTTGTGCTGGTGGAAGAAAAGTGTGTTTTTCTCCTCTGATTACTGGTGTCTTACCTGTTCTGCTGTTCCCCACATCTTGAGGAGTCACTGCTGCACGTTGTTGTTTCTCAATATTCCTTGTGAATGCTGCTGAGGTTTGTGGAGAAAAGCATTTTTTAACTTCACATTTTTGTGTTGGGATCAAAGTCAGGTCTGTAGTGTGGTGTAGCATTTCTCCTGAGACTTTACTGCTGTGCAGCTTCCTCTGAGCTCTTCATTCTGAAACATGGCCACCATCCAAAATCCACTGCCTGGTGCTAGATAAAATAGTAAAAATTACAGACTCTTTTTCAATGCTTTCCTGGGTATTGGCAGAATTAGAATTGCACCAAAATGGAGCTGTAGCAATATACTCTGTTTTCTCTGCTTTCCAGAGTTGCATTTAATATGTATGCATTCAGTCCAGCTGGTGGCTGCATTTTATGTTTCTTCTAGTGCACAGAGTTCTTTTCCAAAGGAATCAAAACAATGCAATTCCATGGAAAAACCCTGCTTGCCCTGCCGAGAGTTGCTGGTTGAAGCTTTAAAGATCAAACACACAAAATGGTTTTGTTTCTTCGCTGTTCAAATCCAGACATCAGACTGAGCTTTAAAAAGCTCAAACACAGCTTGTGGTGCAGGAGGATGTCGATAATGAATTTGTTATTTCTTGAGTGCCTTTTGAAACCCCTCTTGAATACACCATAATTAAGATGCTTTAGAGAGATAGAAAGAATGCAAAGGAAAGCACAGGCCATACAGTCAGACCTGAGGAACAGACAGCAAAGGGTTATAAAAATCAAAGTGCTCTGCATGCTTCAAAGGGATACTTTCATATTGTGTCTTTCTTTTACATCCAGCATGATCTACACTCTGGTGAGCTCTTAACTGAAAGATCATCGCTAAAGACTGAAAACAACAAAGGCTGGAGGTGCAAGGACGAGTGAACCAAGGGATGCATGATTAAAAAAAGCAAAGAGGAAAACTTTGAACCCAAGCAGTAAATATGGTACATGAAAGAGATCCAGCAAAGAGAAGCAGAATACCATGGGAGAAGGGCTGAGTTAATTGTGTTTGTCTCCTGTTTCTCAATGTATTGCAGCAAATGATTTTCAAAATCCAAGCAAATAAAAAAAAAAATTGCAACGACGTGGGCCAAATTATACAACTATTCACCTCTCCAGGGATAATGCTGCTTGGTTTAGTGGATTCATTAAAACTGTAATCCCTACAGTCCCTGCTGTCTTCCAGGAAGCAACATTTCTGTTCTTAAGGACTATTCTGGACTGAGGAAGCACAGGACAAGATGATCTTGTACAGAAAGAGGAGCTGTACAACACATTCTGAAAATGAGCACTGAGTGGACTTCAGATAAGATGTGTGACTGTCCTGCAGGGCTGTTCTCATGACACTAGTCAAACAGGGGTGTCAAATCTCATGGAACTGCTTCAGTGGTTTTGGTTTGTTGGGTTTTTTTAATCCAACCACAACAACAACAACAAAAGAATTTGCAGTTTCAGTCTTCTGTATTCTAACTATATGCTCTTCCTGCAGGCAAACATCCAGTATGTTTCTGTACTTCATTTGTGATGCACCAACACCGTACAGTGAGATGTAGAAGTACATTGAGTTTAACCTAATCAGGCCAAGCACTTATCAGAATAGTGTTCCTCTGACTGAAAAAAACCCCAAACCAGGTAAAAGCTTGCATATATTTAAAGAGGATTTTAGCGTAGCTATTATATTCATCACAATGCTGGATAGCAAATACTGGGCCAGCTAATTGTGGTCTGTAATTCTGCTTTGCAGTTTTACTTCTGCTGTAATATTTAAGCTGGAACAAATACACAAAATGTCTTTGTCTTGTATGAGGTTCCTCTGGAAAGATGTTCAGTTTTTTATAATTTAAAAGTTTTAAAATTTTGTCATAGAATTCTCATTCAAATTCATTTCTATGGGCTGCATATCTTTATACGTATATATGTATATACAAATACACATCTACATAAATACAATCTATTTACATTTTAGGTTAATCTGTTTGACAGGGCAAAGGTATCAAGTGTCCAGAACTGCTGCTTCTGAAATAAATATATTTCAGTGCTGATCCAGGTGAACCCAGACTCATTCCCTCCAAGTCACTGGTGCTGTGGGTAGTAGCAAGCCTGTAAACTCGAGACTAACACCAGAGCCTTCACAGGCGCTGCTTGGCTCTTGCATTGGGACTGAGCTAATAAGGTGGGTTTCTACCAGAGGCTGGCAGAGAACAGCGTGGAGAGGCCCATCTGTCCCCTGGCTTGCTCACAGCTGGTCCTGTTAGCACAGCTTGCTGCTCACCACGTTTGGTCTGGCTGCTGAGAGCCATGAGACTGATCCTGTACCAGGCTCTGAGGTGTTGTTAGGCTGGGCACAGCATTTTAGCAGGAGACATGCAGTCTCACATTGGCTGCTGACTCATCCCATCCCTGGCATGTTCCCTATGGAGCTGGAGTTACTGTGTGCCTGCAGTGCCAGGACTCACTCTGCTTTGGCCTGGCTTTGTGAGCAAAATTAAATCCTGTTAACCAGCAAGGCACGGTGGCTGCATGCTAACACTGCTCCTGGACCGTGCCTGGGCTCTCAAAATCCCAAATCCTGCCTGGGCATTGCTTGGAATGGGGCTAGGTGCAAGCACAATACTGGGTCATTCTAACAACATTTATATGAAGTTGTTCCAAGGGTTGACGTTCTTTAATTTGCAATAGTTTTATTCATGAATTTTCAGTAGTTTTTATTGGATATGTTTTATCTTCATGCATTTATCTTCGTGTATACCCAGTTCTAGAAGCATCAGGCTGCCAAATGGAATGTTGGGAAGCTGATTTGGACTCTGATGGTTCACGAGTTTTGATTGCACACACCACAGAGGTGGCTGAAATGCTCTTGAAATCACACTGACCCTGCAGGCAATACAGATGTGCTCTCTTGGAGTGAGCCAGAAGAAACTTCACTGGATCATTACAGACCTAACTGATAAATCTCTGCTGCAGTGGAATAAGTAATGCACAACCCATGAAAAGCTGGTGATTGTCTGTAACTGAATTTCTTCTCTGCATCTTAACTAAAGCATCCAGTTCTAGTTCTGCAATCTAGTGTAGGAACTAGATTCACAGGAACAAATCACAATGAATAACTTCTAGATGTCTTGCTACCTCATAAAACTTTCATCTCTGAGCGGGTGACTGAATCTTTCCATGCATCTTCTAGGATTTCACAGGAGATGAAAAGAAATTAATTCAGGTTCCCTACATTCCAAATACATGCTTTAAAGTTCCATTTCATTGAAAAGCGTGGAATTTTGTGAGGTTGGATGGGTGAAAGTATGATCATTCTTGCCTGAAAACACACAGTTTTCAAGTGGTAAGGTTTAGGGGTGAGCTGGACTGCTAGCAGATCAATTGTTTGCCTGCAGGGATGAGTAGAAGCTCTGTGAGGTTTTTTTGTAACTGGCACTGGCCTATAATTCTTTGCACAAAAAGCAATTGTGTATGTGGGTCTTCTGAATGCAACCTCAGGGGACTTCAAGGACTGGAGTGGATATGCTTGGTCATTTGAAAGAGGTTCTCTATTTCAGGCAACTTTACCAATACACTTCCCAAACTCCACTGGAAAGCAGAACACTTCATTTGATCCCACTGCTGCTTTGAGTGAGTGTTTCCAGGATTTCACTGCTCTGGTACTAGGAATTTTTTTTTGCATTTCCGGAGTTAATTTATTCTTAGATAATTTATTCCACTTGCTTTTGAGCCAACATTAGCCTAAGTACACTTTCTCTCATGCCACTTAAGATTTCAATATATAGAGAAAGAAGTCCTTTTCACCCTCCACTCTGATAAAAGTGAGCTGTCTCATGTTCTCCCATAGAAAACTCTGTTCTCCGTGTCTTCTTTAAAGGGTTTCTCTGTTGTCTTTCCAGTAGAATGAATCTTTCTTAAGAGTGGATCATCACAGCTGCTCAGAGTATTCTGGAGAGTATCTTGCTCTAATTAGTCCTTGCTGTGAATGGACAATGAAAGCTAACAGTCTCAGTTCTGTCCAATAATACTTACTCAAAAAAGCAACCACACAGCTCTGAATAGCATTTTGTTTCTCTTCGAGATAAAGATGATGGAAGAACTGATTAATATTACTTAATTAAAAATACTTTCCTTTTCACTGAATTTAGTCTGCAGTGCCAGGAGTTGGGCTTGATGATCCTTGTGGGTCCCTTCCAGCTCAGGAGATCCTGCTTTAACCAAAGCAAGGGAAGTAAACTGTGTAGTTGTTGCCAAAGAATAGAAAACGATACTGTGGTCTTTGGTCACAAGGAAGTGTCTTCCCCATGTCACACTTCTGAGAGAGAAATAATCTGTGCTATCCTTTTTGTCTCCAGTTCCTCCTTGTTGGTTAGTGGAGGCTGGAGGTTTCCTGTGCAAGCCTGCTTTCTTCCCGTCTCTTTTTCCAGAAGGGTGAATGTCGTTATTTAGGAGCAGAGTTCTCTTCTCTTCTCTCACAAGTCTGACGGTATAGATAAATCCCAGAAGACATAAGAAAACACATCATCACCCTTTGCTCCTTCAGAAGCAGTTGTGAAATGAGAACATTCTTAAATAAGTATTCATTTTCCCCAACTGCACCTTCTGTGAAGTGAAAAAGGTGATACTTACCTTGTGAACTCTTCCCATACATGATGTACTTTTTTTTTTTTTATTCAGTAGCTGTTGAATCTACTTAAAGGAAAAAGATAAGAGGTGAGAAAAAATGGGAGAGGAGGAGACCTGCATGAGCTGCTTACCAAAAAGGCATCTACACAGTGTGCTGATCTTTAGCTGCTTGTTCCTGGAAGGGATGAAAGGCAAGGTCTCCTATTTATAGTCAGGTAATTGCAGTGATGCTGAATAAAATTGTTGCTGCTCTGACTGTTTCAGTTTCAAGTACAGCAAATCAGTGCTGATAGCAGAATGCTTCGCCTACAAATAATTAACTGTACTTAAGCTGTCAGAAGTGTTTTTCCATCTGCTTCCTTGAGCCATACTCTTCCTTTTGCACTAAGCCCCTGAAAGAGGAAGAAAAAGTTCTTCAACCTACACCTTACAGAAACTGCTGTGAGGTTGTTATGATCTGGCACTGCTGTTGGGGTCATGAGTAATCCTACATTGTTAGCAAGGGTATTAGCAATCTATTGCTTTTCCTTTCTCCATTCCATCTCCACACAGATATTTTTGACAAAAAAATTTAAAAATCAAGCACATTATCCAAAATCATTGAATTTACTGGAGATTATTTGTTGTCTCCAACAGGAAACAAACAAAATGTTTCCATTTAATGCCCATTCCCTCTACATGGGGAATAGGTTCACATTGAAAAGTCTCTAGATTTTTGTTGGTAGGAATTCCATCCTTTATATCTTGATACCATATCCATTTAACTGAATTATGTTAATGGAAAGGGAGCCTGCATTTTTGAGGGATAAGGGTAACATTTCAATGCTCATGTCAAACTACCACAGAAAGTTATACCAACTTGGTAAAAATCTGGCTACATGGAAGTTGATGGAACTCATACCTTTTGTTTCATGTTTCAGCCCCATTTTACAATGCACAATTTCTACCAAGAGGTTGGTGGAAAATTAAAAATAGAAAAAAACCCAAACAAACGCAATATGTTTAGTTCATCAAAAATGTTATTGGATGTTCAATAAAGCTTGGGTTTCTACAAATAGAACAGGAGATAAAAAAGTCAAAATCAACTTGGATTTTCTATTCTTTGAGAAGCAACAAATATTGGGCTGCCATCCATGCTGCACTGAACTTTACACTGATGATCTCAGTCCAGATTCCTGCTCTGGTGAGTTTTTTGATCATCCATTGCTCATGAACACATTGTTCTGATTTATTTTTGTTCTGCTCAGTAACACAGTAGTAGGTGGAAGGAGGGAAAATTCTCCCATGAAATACCATATTCCCCCTCTTTTTTCCCAGAAAACATGTGAACATGCTGTAACAAAATTCTGATGATGTGTTTCAGTGGTACACCTCAACCAAAGAATGAAGTTCTTTGCTGCAGACAATATTTTGATGCAATTTAATAAACCACAGGTCTAGAAATATTTTTTAGTGCTTGCACACTTGAAGTAGTTATTTTACTACCTCTACTTGCTGGACAACTTCCAATGTTAGAGAAAATATACTTCTGTGGCCCAACTCCATGACTTTCTGCATAGTCAAACTCTCAGTAAAACTCTGAGGAATGTAAAGTGCTTTTAATTTTTTTTTCTAATTATGAGACCCCATATTTGAATAATATGTAATGGCAATGGAATAAAGCATTAAAAGCCAAAATATCCTGTTTAGTCTGAATCTCAAAGAGATGTTGCTCCTTTTTTCCTATAAATTATCCCTAATATCACCAGTCTTCTGACAGACCTGAAGAAATCTGCCTGTCCCACTGTTCTGACAGTTTCAGTCTTTTTAAACAGATTTGCAGCCACTGATCATTAGAGGGAAACACTGACTGGAAGGAACAACTCTTACAGACACACAACAAGATTTATGAAAACATCTTAAATAACACAGAAGTCATCCAGTCTTATGGAATAGCTCCCACCTGTGAGCTATTACTTTTATTACTTATATTGCTATATTACTTTTATAGTAATATAAAGTCCCAGCACTTAATAGTAAAAGTAATACATAGTACAAATTTTGTAGGACAAGCAAAGCAGGATTTCTCTCTGTGTTCTTTGAGCTCTTGTGAGATGGAGGCATTTCTCTCTCTGAGTAGTGCCTGGTACTGCACAGCTGAAATTGGGAATTGCACATCTAGATGGTATTATAATCCTAAATAATGCATACTTTTTCTCATGGGAGGAAACAATGGAATTCAGTGGAATTAGTCAGAACGCATTTTTTTTCCACTTCCACTGGTACCTGACCTGGGCTGTTGCTGTGCCTCAGGCCCTACTGACAAACTGCAGTGTGCTTCAGCCTCTGAATGCACATGTGCTGTAATTTGATGCTGCCAGAAAGCACTAAAATCTAAAGAATAGTGATCAAAACTGCAACCCATTTCAGTATTTTGCACCCTTCTGATTCGTTTTGGCTTTACCCATTTCTCCTTTTAGCACACAGCAGATCCTATTTCACTCGTCTTTCAGTGCTGCATTTAAAGCAAACCCAGTGCAAGCTCAGACTAAAACAGTAGCACTGGTTCTAGTCCAAATCCTTCATCTACTTGTGGACATTTATTTGAGAATAAATTTATCCTAGTTTGGTTGTAACTAGGTGCAAATGGAAATTAGCTATTTTGATAGACATCCTTTTCATCCTGGAAAGTGACTAAAGCTGCATTCATGCAGGAGTTTGATGTTTAAAGGTGCATTAGCACAAATTTGTTACTAGCCTAGATCAACAGCATAGAAGCTGCCTCAGTCTGGCAGAGGATGATATATTTTTGTAGGCATAACCAGCTGCAGAACAGCAGAGCTGTGCTCACAGGGGGAGCATGTCCCACCTACAGGCACGGGTGTAAACTTTCATGGTGTGGAGTTGAGTTGTGCAGGTGGCTGGGGGGCATTTGGCCTGTTTTAACCCCTGTTTTGTCCACTACAGATTATATCACCCTTGAATTTTGCCACCTAACATTTTGGTTCTAGATCCTCGAGTTCAGCCCTGAAGCAGACTTTTTTTAATACATATTGATCCATATTTATGTTGTCTAAGACATTGCATGAGATGAACTCTAAAGGAATATAAAGTGGGTTTTGTATCCCCCTTAATTGTCTGTTTATAGGCTTTTAAATACTTTAGTACTTAATTACATGCTCCTTGATATGCACATACCCACACAGGCCATCTAAAAGCTAAATAAATTCTTGTCTGTTAATATATTGAACAAAGGAAGTGCTCTTCTGTTATCTTTGTGTCTTATCTGCCACATAAACCAGGTCCAAACAATAACATTACTTATGGGGTTATACTGAACAAGATAAGGAAGCTGTATTTCTAGCATGTTAATTTAGAATACATTTTTGACAAGGGCTGCTGGCAGGTTCAGAGTTGCTGCTGTGGGGTCAATGTAAGCCATGCCAACTCAGGTCATTTGAGAGCCTTTTTTCAAGGGATGTCAAAGATACTCCCTGAATGTTCTCCTTCTGTGACTCTTTGGCCTTGAAAACCAAGATGCAGTTAGCAAGGTCTGCAGGAGAAAACAAAAGATTATCAGTCCTGCCTGTCACCCAGAGCACTGTCATAATCCCAGCAGCATGCAGTGCTTTGGATTTGAATATCTGTGGAGGAATCTGTTGTATTTTCTAGAATGTGTTTGCCTTATGAGAGCAGCCAGTGCCCCTTTATGTTAATTATTAAATAAGATTGTTAAGCTGTATTGGAAAATGTGATTCATTCTTTCAAAACCTGTTGCCTTTAAGTAGAAGCAGTATTTATCCTCCAAAAGCTTCCTGAAGTGGTAGTGGCAGCAGCAGAATTTTAATGTGCCCTCTCTCATTCATCATTTGAAGTCTACAACAACAAGTGATGAATCTTTGATGAACCTTGTCATGCTTCCTTTGGATTGTAATAGCAGTTTTATAAGCTTCAGAGAAGTTCAGAAGTAGTTTGCTATGACTGTATCTACTTTCTTTTAATCTATGAGCACTCAGCCCAGCACTGATACATCACCAGATTAGAAAGTCTTGTCCCTGTGTTTCTGGTGTAAATGAAAAACTATGTACCATATGTTACAAGTATATTTTCCAGAGAAATCCCGATAAAAGCTGCCAGACCACAGAAATCCTTTTATATATATATATAAAAAATCTATTGACAGTATCTAGAGACAATCTCTTATCCTGGAGCACTGGGATTAATTATGAATTGATGATGCTTCTTTCCATTCGATTTCTGTTTTCTCTCTGCAGCATGTTTTGACACCCTTGAAACACACTTCTATCTCCAGCAGATAAGGGTACAGGTTTTATCAGAGATAAACAGTGTGCTCTCAAATGAGGACATTACTTTTGTCATTTCTTGTTTTGTCATCCTGTTTTTGTGCCTTGCTGTGCTAGAGGCTAGAGTCGGAACTACTGAGCACTCAAAGACCTGGAAATTTGTTTACTCTTAACACAACCTTTGCAGTCACCAGTATTGTTGGCTACAAAAGCAACTTGTCCTTTTAAAAAGAAGCTTGCCCTGGAACTTTAAGACCTGCAGAAGCTCTGGATATAGTTTTTCTCGTGAATTAAGGCACACCTGCATGGCTACCCTGTTTCAAGCCTTTCAAAAAGACAGAGGAACCGATCTACAGAATATTCCTGGCACTCTGCAAAGCCCACACGGAGCAGAGCTGCTTTGCCACGTCCTTGCCAGTGACTGAGGGCGATGTGCTCTTGGTAGGACTCCATCCTGCCTTGCTGATCCTGACTGCTGGAGTGGTTCCCAAGAGGGAGCTGCTGGCCCAGGCTGGGATCAGTTCTCTTATCCTGTTAAGTGATGGGCTACTCTGCCAGTTCTAGCTGTGTTTCTCCCGTGTTTCAGTCCTGCTGCACATCAAAGGGATAGAGTAACACTGGAGAGGTGCAGCAAAAATATACAGGCTGTTCAGTGGGTTTCTGCTGGTTGGTGGGGAGCCTGCAGACTCCTTAAATCCTCTCAAGGCAGACAGGTATTTATCAATTCTACCCAAATAAGAATGTTTCCGTTTCAGTCACTGATGACTTAACAACACTGTATGGGCAGAGGTGAATATATTGGGGAAACTTCTTCATCAATAGTGGATGAAAGAGGTGATCAAATGGCACTGGAAGTGTTTTGTTCTCTGACTTTGAGTCTGCAGTTTCTCCAGAATGTTCAGAAAACAGTGTCAGTCCTTGTAATCTGGCTATGAGATTGGCAAGACAGAAGATCCTGATGTATCACCTTTACAATATTCATTATCAAATTCTGTGATGAATAACAACATCTTTTCATAGTGAGTAATACCAGAATTCTATGTGCTTATGCACCTATTTTTCTGTGCTTCATCTCCCTTTCTGAGATGCCACAGCTGCATATATTTTTAGCTGGGGTGATATGAACAACATTTTTGTATTCTCTGTGTTATTCATTGTTCTACTGCACATGCAACTGTGCGTGGTTTTCTCTTTTTTTATGTTTAAATTGCAGCTGTCATGCAGGAGTGTTCCCTGAGCTCTCCAACTCTGATAGCCAGCTGGGCAGAATCCAGCTGGGCAGATTGAACTGAGATGTCCAGTTGGACCAATTCCTTACTTGAATATGGAATTCAAAACAGCTACTTTTAGAACTGGAATACCTTGCAATACCTTCTGCTCTGGTCTGTGATTCTGCAGAAGCAGAGAGGTACACCCCCAAATGGAAATACTGCTCGTCCCAATTTCTCAAGCCAAGAGGTACAGATTTGTAAGAGGGGGAGGAGGGAGGGAACACAGAAGTGGATGAAGAAAATTCGCATTGAAGGGAAGCAGGACAGTATGACAAAAGCAAAACATCTGTTCTTCTCAAACAGCCACTTCTGTTCCTCCAACCTGAGGAGGCTACTTTGTTTTAATAATCAGTGTTATGGGTAGGTGGTCATCTGAACAGGCCCACCAGACCTTTTTTGGGGTAGATTTTTTGTGTCATTGCTGCAAATGTGAGAAGCAGATGAACTACTGTACTCTGACACAGGCTCAGTGTGTGATCATGGCCAATCGGCCTAAAATTTCTACACGGCTGTTGTTTCATCCCTGCCAGGGAGATTAAAATACTGTGTCTCAACACCACATTGTCAGGTTTCTCTATAGCTTGTAAAAGAATTTGAATGCATCAGGTCTGACACATTTCACAAATAAAAGAAATCCTTTCCTAATGAAGAAAGGCAGCATATTTTAATATTTCAAATACTTGACAGGGCAGCTCGGTTTATTTCTGATTACCCTAATGACTTATTGTCAATGAGGCATCACTTCATTTTTAAGAACACTGATTTTCCCCTCTCTCCAAATTTAGTTGAATGTTCAAACATCCTGTTTTGTAATGCATAAGGAAATTTCCAGATGGAAAATACCAGAGAGGAAAGCACATTATCACAGCTCACAAGTGCTGTGTACCCTTCAAAGGATTTTGAATGGTTAACAAATTGCATGTCTTCTTACGAAAACTGCTTTGGCAGCAGAAGTCTTAAAAATGACACTGTGAAAATGATGGCATTGTTTTTAAGAAATTGTAAGTCCTTATTTGCATAATAGCCCAGCAAGTTCATCTGTTCAGATCCTGCTTGCAAGAAAACCAATGCATTTTGTTGGTGCTCTGAGCAGTCCACAGACACTCAGAGCATAGAAGTTTTCCAGCTCTGACTGCAGGATGGCTCCAGGGCTATGATACTTGGCTGGCTGTTCTCAGAGTTACCTAGTTTTATTCACTTTCATCAAGTGAAGGGGGAGACAAAGACCCTCTGTAAAATAGTGCTCATGTAATCCTGTAATTCAGGTTGGTGGGATCAATTCCCTGGAGAGTCTGAGAATGAAACTCACGCTACCAGTATTGGTGCCTGACAAGTGATCACTCATCTCAATTACTAAAGTGCACATTTTGCTCTCAGCAGCACAGCAGGTTGAGTTCTGACTTACAGAAACAATTTCTTATAGTGGATCAAAAATCCATTAATTTTCATTTGGATATTTAATTTATTAGACAAGCTGGGCTTGCACAGTGGGATAGCAATTCCATTATATTTCTAGCTAAAAAAATTGCAGTTAAAAACAAAAAACCCATGACATACTGGCTATTTATTATGCTGTCAGAAAGTTCTGCTTAACTCTTGACAAGTCCATAAGGAGATGTTCTAGTTCTGTTCTCTGAATTTTGAACCACAGCTCCCAGGGTGAGACTGGGTGATTCTCACCAGTGATGTGCTAAAGCATGAATTTCCAGAGCTCTTTAAAATCCTGGGGTAAAGAACATAATTGAGTTAAAGTTGATTTGGTTTGGATTTCATTTATAGTAGGAATTGCAAGTCCCTATCTCCATAGCAGCCAATATTTCAAAGGCAATATCTATAAACTTTAACTTATCTTGTTCTCTGACACAGTTGTAAGTGTAGAATTACTCTTAAGTTTCTACATTAAATTTACTGTCTGAGCCCAACCTGTAGTGGATCCCAAACAACTCAATTTTATATCTCTGTTCTCAGACAATTTTGGTTTCACAACAAGATCAAACTCTTCATTGGGTTATTTGTAATTTGAGAATATTCTGCCAAGGTCCTAATTTGGCTTTCTTGTTTCCAAGTTCCTTCCAGGCATTTAAAGAGGGAAAGGTTTATAAACATTTGCTAGAGACAAGAGGTGAAAAATAAGAAAGAAATGTTAATTTCTGTTTATAAATTTAAAAGCTATGCTGTTCTTTAAAATGTTTTCTCTACTCTTTTCTGTTGCTTTGGTAATATCTTGGAGAAAATACGCTGGCTCATTTTCACATAGGAATTAATTGACGATTAGCCTGATGCAGCCAGAGGACAGTTTCACTTCCCTGCTGTTTTTATTGCCTCTAAGAAGCTTGGAAAAGACAAAAGGAAGAATCTATACTGCTAAAACCACTGAAAAATGGAAAAAAAAAAAAAAGTAAAAAACCACACATGCACAAAAGAGCCCCCAAGCAAAAAAAAGCTATAGATGCTCTGATAAACCTGACAAAACATGCTAAAACCCACTAAAGCATCAAAGGTTGCTTAAAACACCAGAGCACACCATGCCCTGTACATGACTTCATAGAATCTCAGGGCCTTCCAGTTTGTGCTGGTGTTGTACCAGAGGTGTGACACACAGGAGCAGTGCTGGTCTCTGCCACACCACACATTGACTTTTACCCCTGTTTCAGGATGGAGATTTAGGAAGTCAGGGGGCTGAAGGACAAACTCTGGACTTCAAAATATGTCCCTCCAACTTCTTTAAAAGTTCCACCTTGCTGATTAGATATTTGCTGCCTGCTTGAGGACTGTGATGATCCAGCTCCCTCATCCCTTGAGGTGCTGACATTTGGCACGCTGTGCATTAGACAGCAGGTAGTGCAGGAGCTAAACAAAGCCATCAGCTATCCCCTGAGCTGTCACTATCACTCTGTCACTATCAGCTATCCACTAAGCACATCAAACATTCTCAGAGAGACTTAAGAATAATGACACTATTTGCCTAATTACTTGTTGCTTAGTTAACTGTTTTGACAGTAAAATTACTTTCGTTAAGATGTCTGATCACATAGGACATGATTTTTTTTTTTTTTTACCTCTTTTAATTCATCACTTTTTGCCCTGCCACTATTCCATTCCATGTTCCCATGGAGTTTAATCCTCATGTCTCTAAAATATTAAAACCACTTGAGGCACAAGGTCAATGTTGCCATACATGCAGTGAATACTAATGCAGATGCTGTGCTTCATATTCCTGACTGAGGCTTCCAGGAGGAGGAGGGATCAGGAAACCTTTTAAGTGCTGCACTAACACTGCCAGCTTTATTATAATGTAAATCAAATAAGAGGAAGCATGTTTAACAAAGCATCAGAGTTTGTCGGGCATTTTTTATTATTTAGGAAACACCACAGATGAAATGGAATTTAAGTTTGTGATCTATATTAAGTGGATACCTTAATGCAGCTGTACAGTGATGGATACAGGGAGTTAACTGTTAGACAGAACACTTGTGTGAATGGCAAAATCTGTTCACAAACCAGCGTGTGCACCAGACTGTGGCTGATTTCTTGGCATGTAGAACTGTGTAAGTGGAATTCGGAGCTGCCTGGCAAGGGTCAGCAGCTGCTGCTTCCAAGAGCTGCTGTCACACTTATGTATTACCACCATAGCTGAGTAGAGCTCATAAATATTTGGTGGGTCTTCATATTGTCTCACTGAACTAGAAGGACCTGGTGATAAAAGCATTTATTCAGCATCTGTGCTCTGGAGTCAGGAGGAAAGAATAAAGGTGGTGAGGGAAGCAGGCAGGTAATCAGGCAAAATTAATTGATGGAAGAGGCAAAAATCCACTCGACAATGGAAAAGGACAGACAGATAGCAGGGGGAATTTGAAATTATAAATAAATCTGTTGATTGTCCATTATATGTTTCTCACTGCTCATCTGAGTTCCAGGAAAACACAATTCCAAGTGTGGAGACTGGGAAAATTGCAATTATTCAGGGCACAGGAGCGAAATAATCGTTACAAGTATAATCCTGAATTGGAGCTTCCTCATTTCAATTTCTAATCAGACCTGTGCATGGCATAGAATAAATGATAATTATAAACACTGCATGAGCTTGTTGCTGTCACGACTGAAGTCTGATCATTCTGTATCTGTTATTTAACTAAATTTGCTTATAAATTCCACATTATGTGACATTGAAGATAAGACCCAAAGTTGTTCTTTTAATCCATCCAAACTTCTAGGCCCAAACTGCTTCATCATGCTTTTTTCCCTGGAAAAACCAGCTAGTAGCTAAATCTGTTAATTTTAATGTAACAGCCTGCTCCTTTCAAACTCATTCATGCATTGAAGCCAAAGGCTGAGTATTCCACGGAGACTTAAACTTTGATTTGTTTTTATTAAGTGTAATGAGTCTGATCAGCTATTTATGGAAGCAATCATACAGCCACTGGTGCAGAGCATCTGAATACCTGCAACAGTACCAAAATTATCAGGATTTCCAGCCTTGGGGGATTGTGTTTCTGACTTCAGATTTAACATCTCAGAGGCTGTACAGAAATCGTGCATGTACAAGCACCTCACAAGAAAGATCTGTAGATGAAAATTTGGGGCAGAAGAAGAGTTCAGAAAACTGAATTAGGCTCAGCTCTGCCACTGCTCAGACTCGGGCCTCTGGGGTTTTTTTGGTGTTTCCTTTTTCCTCCCTTTGTTTTCGTGTTCGTTAACTTCAACATGGTCTAAATTTTACATAGAGAATTTAAGGGACTCAGCAGTGAAAATGGGCACTTGGAGGGGTTTGGGCTTCTATGCATCAGGGACCACTAGATGCTACCATTTCTTACTTTCTTGAGGAGAAGCCTTAACATCCCAGATTTCCCTTTTGTTAAAAATCCGAAATTATGTCCCTAGAGGCAGTGTTGAGCCAACATTTTTCTTTAAAATAATTAATTTACCTTTTGCATATCATTGTTCTTTTGCCCAGACTGACTTAGAATTGTTTTATTCTTCTTATAGTTTTGGCATCTTTTTTCCCTAACACAAAATGCAAATTATCAACTAATGTGTACGTGGCTTCATAAAACTCCCATTTTTTTTTCTTTTACCAGCAAAATACATTCTGACACATCAACTAATTGAATTTAGTTTTACATAATGGTAGTTTGTGGTAAAAACTCTTTCCTAATATTAATTATAGAATGGTTTGTATTGGAATGGACCTTTAAGATCATCCAGTTCCAATCCCCCTGCCATGGGCAGGAGCATTTTTCCTAGACCAGGTTGCTCAAAGCCCCATCCAACCTGGCCTTGAACACTTCCAGGGATGGGGCATCCACAACTTCTCTGGGAAGCCTGTTCCAGTGCCTCACCACCCTCACAGCAAAGAATTTCATCCTAATATCTCACCTAAACCTACCTTCCTTCAGTTTAAAAACATTCCTCCTTGTCCTGTTCCTAAGTCCAGGTCTGCAGTTCCTTACCCTGCATTTGGTGCTGTTTGTTATTGAAAGCTGTTTGATTGGAAAAGAGCTGATAAGAATTTGTGATGGTCTGTGAGAAATACACAGGGGCTTCACAGTGGTCTGGCATATTTTATGGGTTTCATGTGATACAGTCTCTCTTAACTACAAAGGGTCCTTCAAGTAAAAATAACCTTTGTTCTTAGAATTCATTAACACATGGCAGCACAGAGGTTGTCACACTCCTGCTACTGCTCTACATGTTCATATTTTAATTGGCACTGGGATTTAATAATAATAATAATTTAACTGCACTGATATATCAATTTCAGTTGGCTAAAACCAATTTATATATGAGATGTGAGTACAGGACTATGCATTGTTTTAATTAGTGTAGTCTCTGTTTAACTAGTGTCCATAAAACAAATTATTTGTTACAGCTTGCACTCAAGTTTCTTGTTTTGTAAAGAAAAGCATGCTGTTGAACCCCTTTAATCATCTTATAATGAAGATTATTGCATAATTGCAGTAATATATTGTCCTCTTCGTGAGCAAAATCACAATAAAATAAGGATGAGATTTTGTATGAGAAACCTATCATTTTCAATGAATAACAACACTAAATGACAAAATTAGGCACAACTTCAGTTTTGTCTCTAACTTCACTTCCACCTTGGCCACATCTCCTGTAACTCTTCTCCAATTAGCACGGTGGCTTTGTTAAATGTGTCCGGGTCAAGCCTAGAAAATTTACTTTTCTATTTCTAATGCCCGAAAAACCCTCATGCTTTTCTGCTTAGCTTAGCCTAGAGGCAGTTTTTCCTACTCAATCTATTTCCCCCCAGCATTACAGTTCATCATTTTTCTTGTACATTTTGCTTTTTCTGGTGTACATTACTGACAATATACACTGCCACCCAACAAAGCTGCTCTCCTGCTGGCTCTTGGCAAATGTGAATGAGATGCTGCAGAGCACTTGGGTGGATCTTTTTTGTCTGGGCAAACTTGCCAGGAAAACAATGACTCTTGCACTCAGGAGCTAGTGATAGTTATAATGAATTGTCTAAAATGCACAACTACCAAGGGAAGATTTTCTAGCTGCTTTGTTTTGAGCATGAACATACACACACTCACACACTGCCCAGATACTTCATGATTAATTAATGTTTTGTGAGTCTGAAGCTCCTTAATTAGCAACAGTTTGGCATTGCATTCAACAATTTGGGATGTAATTTATATTAGAAATGCCCATAGTAATTATCAAGACTGGAAAAGAGACAACTCAGACAGGATTTAACTAAAAAATTGTAGCAAAAGAAATTAAATTACTACTCAGTGTTCCTGGGAGAAAAGTGAGTCTATGATCACTCTCTCACTGGGTGATTTTATGCAGAGCTGGTCTGTCATGCTATTTCAAGGATTATTTCCTGATATTAAAATCCCCCTTTCGTTGTCCTCTCTATGGTTTCAAATGGTGAAATCCTTTAAGAATATACCTGTAATATTAGTGAGAACCTGTCAGATTTCTACATAAAAATATCTGTATCTCAGGCAGTGACCTTTATATACATCTTCAGAGGAAGCAGCTATAAATCATTTACTATCTAATAAGAGTTTTCTCAATACATTAATCAAAATTAACTTTTGGAGTTTTTTAAACAGGTTGTCTTAGGTTATGTGATCCAAGGCTCATCTCTAGGGCACAACGAATCACAGAAGCACCATGGTAGATGGGGGAAGCCCAAATAACTCAAGGGTTATTGCCTGGGAGTGTGTGGCACATTGCAGACACTAAAATCTATTTCTGACTGTTGTTCCTGAGGGAGGGAAAGCTGTTCTGCCTTTGTGTGTGTATGTTTCCCTGCCAGCAGCTGAGGTGGGGACCATGGGTCACAGCAGGGACCACCATGGACACAGTGGGTGGGTCCATAGCTGCTGTCTGGGTGCACTGTGCCAGGTGTGGTCACCAGCAGCTATCCAGCAGGACCAGTGGCAAGCAAGACAAAGGGTTTGGGAGCCAGGCATTGTGGTGGCTGTGAGTCTGAGATCAGCATCACAAGGTGGCCACTGTAGGGACCAGGAGGTCCAAGCCAGCTCCTAGTGAGACCCTGGGGTCTGGGGCTGGCTGACACCAATTTGTAGGTCTGTTTCTTTGTGTGGGGGGAAAGTGGGACTGAAAGGATCCAAGGGCCAGCTGCTGGGGCCATGCATGTTTGCATTTCCCACTGATGGACCTTCCTCCTGACCCTCCAGAGAGGGGAGCAGGGTGAGGCTGCTGGTGCTACCCTGTGCATGCACGGGTGTTTCTGGCTGAGAGAACATGTGTGGGTGTTTATTTATCATCACCCTGCATGAGAAAAGTTGCTGGGACCTGCTAGTTACTCTTAAGGTGAATTTTCCTGTCTGTCAGCTGCACTGAGTACCGTGGGGGAGAAAGACTAGAGCTGAGACAAATATGTGGATAATAAAAGCAAGATAGCCTTGGGCCCTTCCCTTTTCCTATGGATGATCTATGCCAACAGCAGCAACCTTTTACTGGATTGCAAACACAGTTTGCACTATGAATATAAAAATTATTCATGATATTGCTTTCAGCTCGAGTCTTCCAGCCCAGAGAAATGAGGACATTGATGGGCATGAATAATCAATCAGTGGTATATATCTTTGTCAGCTCAATATTTTTTCAGCAATCTGGAAATGAAAATGAGAAAAAAAATTCTATGAGCATGTTTGTATTTATGCATTAATGGCTGACAGTTTTAATTATTCTTTAATATTTCTATTCAAGGCACCGGGCATTTAGTCATCTGATTGCCCAGACTCTTCAGCATTGCATCAGGTTATGAATAACCTGTAATGACAGATGGCAAAGGGCATTTTCTGACAGCTATTGATTTCCCTGGAGTTGCTGAGAGATAGAGGCAAATAGCTCCATAACCATCCATGGGAGGATTACAATACAGTCTTCTCAAAATAAAATCCTGGGATAACAACTTATTAAATTTTCCTCTTCTCCTGAATATTTTTCCTAGTTTTGCTCTTTCAGAACCTCTTGAAGTTCTGTGGAATGAAAGCTGTCTGCTTTTATTTGCTGTTTTAAACATGTTTCACTAATAAAGAAAGCTGTGCACCTACAACATTTTCCCAATATGTTGGCAAAACACTTTCCTGTGAAGAATATCACTGTGTTACATGGAATACATTCATCTTCTGAAACAAAAAATCCCAAAAGCTGGACCGGGGACATGTCTGCAGATTTGTTGCCCGTATGTGCTTCTTCTGGCTTTTTGAAAAATTCCAACACAGAACATTTTAGAGGAGTCCAACACTAGTAGCTTGTCTAGCAAAGTATGTGAAATCCATGCTTTTAAAGAAAATAAAACTCATCTTTCTTTTTTTATTAATACTGTTTGAAGTACATCCTAAGACTTCCTTTTATGTGTTCTAGATTAGCCCTGCAGATCAGTAGAAATTCAGATTCAGGTCTGTAGAGCTGATGAACATCAGCATTTGTGGGTACATTTTAAACAAAACTCAGAAGACAAAATGAATCCTGCACAAGGCAAGGCCATCAACAGCCATAACAGTTTATTTTAAAAGAAATTTTCTTCCTCTTAGGGCAAAAGCTCAGCTCTCATGAGACAGAAAATTTTGATATAAATTTTTAACATCACCAAGTGATGCTTCTTTGAAAATCACAGTCTATATGGCTTCCCCCCCTTTCTACTTTTAATTTTTTTTTTTTAATTACAGTTACCATATTATGTGCTAATTTTTGCTAATCTCTGTATAATGTTTAGGCAGCCTTCCAATTCCCAGCAGGAAATTGCCTGCCAGCTGACCACAAGGCTGACAAGGTTGCCCAGTTCTGAGGGCATTTTCTGTGCTGCTGGTACCTGCAAACTAAGAAATAAATGGATTTATATGAATTTCACACTGACATACTGAAATTTGATTAAAGCTTTAATGAAGGAATGATAATGACATTTAGTTAAAATGAAAAAGACTGCAGAACAGTACTGCCAAACTTCCATAAGGGCAAATATTTTGATCAGAGAACAGACTGTCTTGTGAGTTCTGATGCAGTGGGTTTAGAGTTTCGTTCACAAGTCTCTGTATCTCTGCCACTCTTTGCTCTAGCAGCAGACACAGGGTGTAAATGCACTTCCTACAGGAGCAGGAAAGATCAATACACAGTTCATGAAGTTGCTCTTCCAGGAAAGAATTCCGTTGCACAAAAGGAAGGACAGGGGGAGCCCTGGTTATGTAAAAAATACATAGCAAAAAAGTCACTCTATTCCTTATCTTCTTTCTTCTCCTGGCATTTATTTGCCATAACTTCTTTCTTCTGATACATGCACATTTAGCAGCCTGCTCTTTTGAAGGGTGATTTCAGGTCTTTGACCAAAACAAAAGCAGTTTTCCTGACATGCCAGCAGTGTGAGCCAGATGTCACAGCTACCTCAGCATTCTGAGTATGGCTCTCTCAGAGACCTTCAGCCTCAAACCTGTCCATGAATGCTCCATGCTTTTATTCAGGGCCTAATCAGAAAGAACAGGAACAGCAGCCACTTTTCAGAAGGATGGGAGAAAGTGAGAGAGGAGCTGATAACAGAGCAGTGATTACCCACTGCTTAGATAACAGTGTACAATTATTATCTAGGTATCAATAAATTTACTGATTATCTGGCAGAGACCACAGTAACTTCCTTGCACATATCTGGGACAAATTTGTCCCACAGCAGTTCATAGATGCAGGAAACAACATGGCCCAGAATAGACAAGCAAGTCCTCATCTCCGTCTGTCACATTGAGAAACTCAAATCTGGAATTCTTGAAAGAAGTATAAATTGGCCAAATGTTAACGTGGTTCTATAAATTACAGTTTTTTGCATTAGAATAAAGCTTGATGTTTGCATGTTTACTCTTCCCTGGGTCAAGACTGGACTGCTTTTTTTTTTTGCTTTTTTTTTTTTAAATAGACATAGCACTGTACAACTGGTCTGGTGTCATCTTACTTAGCCCAGTAGATCTCTAGCATCTTCCTCAGTAATAGCCCTCATTCCTTATGAATTGTATTTTCTGTGGGATAACATGTAATCCTATATGAAAAGTTATTCCAAAATATAATCTAACTGCAAACCTGTCTGGAAAGGACTGTAGTATTTAACAATTATCTTGTATTTGAGTCTATGAATGGAGAATTTATCTTCAAAGATATAGGTTGGTTTTGGGAGTAGGAGCTAACTGTTCCATAAACCCCTTCTTCACAGTCTCACAGTTAGAGTTCTTACAGAAACTTGTCAGAAAAATCTAAAAAAGGAGTGGAGAATGAGACTGTAAAAGTGGATGGTATAGTTCTGTGCTAAAAAGAGCTTTGCTTTCTGAAAAGAGGTGAGAGAGCAAAATACTCAAATACAAAGTAAGTTGTATTGAAACGAATGAAGACTGTCAGTTTCCTAAACTGTGCTTAAATACTCCCTAATCACTCCCCAGAAATATTCCCATCTTCAATTTCCATGCTTGGATTCCTCCTCTCAGCTTCCTCTCAAGTCACCTATTGATTAAACAAGACTATTAGCAGCAAGTGTTGTGATGCAAGCCAGAATGCAGGTCCTTACTGGTCAAATACTTTATGGCATATGGGATGCAAACCATTCTCATGGCTCAGAACAGATAAAAATTGAGGTTCCATTACACAAAACCTGATTTTTCACAAGCCGAGAAGTTCACATCTACAGCTTTCATATAAGTTTAGATGCAAGGGATCAATTAGTTCAAAATTCATTAAGCAGAAACTTCAAACTTTTAAATAAAGAATTTAGACTAAAATACCCTACATGTAGTTTTTAACCCAATCTAAAAAATTCAAGACTTGAAGTGTCCTGTAAGAAAGCACCAACGATGGCAGCTCTGTAGTTGAACTTGAAGCAAAACCACTTTTCTTCTAAATGCCCATGTTTTGTTATTGAGTATCAAATACATCCAGGCATTAAATATATAATCAAAATGTACATATATAACACTTTTCCAGGCACAAGCCAGCCAAAAATAAAATAAAATTCCCTACATAAAAATACTGTAAATTTGGATTATCTGTATGCCAAAGTCGTCCAGCCAAGGTTGCCTGCCTGCACAAAAGGCTAACATGAACTTTTCAGTCTTACAAAACATCCCAATTTCCACAAAGCCTCACTGGCAAAAAAGAAAGTTATGCAAAAACTACTTTAACATTAACACTTGAATAGGGTCTCTAAAGGCTCCAATACTCTACTACCATATTTTGGGTTTGGACAAAATCCAAAAGAGAGGCCTCTAACCTCTCAGTGATGCTGCATTTCCAACAACCACAGCTGCCCAGGCCCAGAAATCTACCCTGAACTGCAGCAGCACTTTCTTTAATTTAAGATATCCTTCATCCTAACAGTAAAAAGGTAATTATTGAATTAAATCTGCAGCAATGTCTCCCCACTATACCCCCAGTGTGAGCTGCATCCTCGAGATCAGCATGCCTCATTAGAAATCAGGTGGTGTCTGGGTATTTGCTTCTACAGCTTTGAAAATTAAAAGCAGTTGACAAATTAAAAACAGTTAATTGTGCACTAAGTGGGAAATTAAGCAGTTATCTGCTTTGAAAAAATTAATAGTGGGAAATATAAAGGCAAGTGCACCTACTGCAATAAGCACAATTTAGATAAAAGAAGACACATTTTTGTAAGGAGGTCAACAAGAAAAAACAAGAATTTCTGAGTATTTTAATCCTTATAATTTATATACACTACCTATGGAAAGTATGAAGGAGTCTGAAAAGATATTTTGAGGACTATTTTAAATCCTAAATCCAGACAAAAATAGTAATCTAAAAAACCCAGTTTAGTAAGATTATAGTATTTTTTAACCACCTAAATATTCATACAGAGGGAGAAAAAGCATTGAAAACCAAGAAAGAACTGAGGTTTTCGATCCTGATTTGCAATTATTACTGAGATATCAGATTTGCTTATTTCTCCAGTTTAGGTTCTCCTTTTCCATTTCCTTAACATGCTTCAAAACCACAGCATCATCTAAGCCCTCCCAGCCATGATAATAGATAAATTGGTAGAACTGTCAGGTGTTATGTACTTCATTGTGAACTGCAAATATATATAAAATGTTTTAAAATAGATCAAATTAGATTACTGCAAATCAGCATTGCAAAAGTAGGGGTAGGATCTGGCTCAGTCTGTGCTACCTCAGTGCACAGCCTGTTCTGTATCCACCACTTGCTAATGCTGCTCTCTGCTGACATCTGGTTAAAAGTGTCAAGGAAGAGCTTCTCTCTCCTTCATCTGATTTGGCCTTCGTGGTGGACAAGAGACAGATGTGCAATAGGAGAAAGTGGTTTGACAGGATTTCCAGCTCCATCATCTTTATTTCGTGTTACCAGTTTCCAGCCCATGTCTCACAAAATTAAATACTCCCACTTCCCACTGAAAAAGGGACTGATGTCCCAATAGCTTCTCTCTAGGGAAAAAAGAAAAAAAGTTCATTTGCATTCCATTCTAAATCTTGGGGACTATCAAAGGCAAAAATTAGTCTTGGCTTGCAATACAGGATGTGACCAAAAGCATGTATTCTGTCACCATCTGTTAAACCAGGTGGGGCAGTGATCTTTATCTTTTCCCCAACCCATCCTTCCTCCATGGAGATATCTTCTGTTAATGGGCCATTGAGTGCCACTGCATGACTGATAAAATTACATCATCCCATTGGGAGATGCTCCACCCAGGGGGAGGAGCCAAGCCTTTCCTACCTAGATAAAATCTGAGTTTGGAACATCAGAGCAGCCTTTTTCCACAGGATTCCAGAGGAAAACCAGACCCTTCCACATCATCACTGGAGCACTGCTTCAACTGAACCACATCTGTCATCCAGGAGGATGCAGCCACCATTTAATGGGATTGCTACCAACACCCTGACTGACTGACGGGGTGTCAGGTTGTATTCTGACTCTGTCAGTGTTTTGGGTTGTTTTTTTTTTCTTTCATGTTACTGTACTTTCATTTTAATTTTTTCCTAGTAAAGAACTGTTATTCCTATTCCCATATCTTTGCCTGAAAGCTCCCTAATTTCAAAACTATAATAATTTGGAGGGATAATAATAATTTTTCTCTCTTCCATTTCAAGAGAGGCTCCTGCCTCCCTTAACAAACACCTGTCTTTCAAACAAAGACAAACTTAAATTCAGAATGGACCACTGAAACTGTGTTGCATATTACATCTTCAGTGATGTTAACAAAGTACACAGAAGAATAAATGCTGCTTGAAGTGTTAGTTTCTATTGTATTTTATGTAAAAAGAAGGTGTGATGTAGAGAAAATAGAGGTGAAGATCTTGCCTTGCGTCACATTCAAATTGCAAAAGGCTTAATCATTGTCTGGGATTTGAAATTCAGTGTACTAAGCCAATGAGACAGGTTTTCTCATTCCTGTGGGAGTTAAGGAAACAACAGCTGAATTTAAAATTATGAGGCTGCAAACTTAGCTGATTCCTTGAGCTCAGTTTCCTTATCCTGTTTCTCTAGGCTCCACAATTAGGGCACTTGAAACTCACAAGTGAAGAGAGGAGTTGTCTTCTCCCAGTGGCTGGGGTATCTTCCAAACCCACAGAGTCTTCTTTAGGCCTGGGTATTCCCACAGTGGCAGCAGCTCCCTGTGCTCACTGGATTAAAGATGAAGTGCAAGGTATGCACACTCATATCTTAAATTTCACCCTGTGCTGAAGAGGTTTGCTAAGTCCTGATGTAGCATTAATGTGGAGGTTTAGTTTTGCTGAATCCTGATCTAGCATTGATGTGAAAGTTTAGCCTGTTTCTGAAGGGTTGGTAACATTACTTTTTTTGACACCCATCCTGTTTTGAGAAGTGGCACATTCCCTTCATGTAGTATTACCTCATAAACTAAGTTTCTGACAGTCTGAAGCAGTTTCTGCAGGGAAGAGCCTTGAGAATTGGCTGTTGAGACAGCTGAAAGCAATGCTGACCCTTCGACCCTCTCCTTGATCCATTCACATCCCAAGAGACCAATGTGCTGCTCTTTCCTCACCACTTCTTGCCACTCGAGCAGGAGCTAATATTCCCACAATCAACACCATTTCAGACATCACTTGCATGTTCTTCACTCTGTTTAGAATAGAACAGATGGCTCAAACCAATCCAACAACCAACTGTGCCCCAGAATTGATCAGGGCAGAGTTAGCTCATTTGTGGAAGTGTCAAGCTCCAAATGAGAAGTAATGAACTCTTTTCCCACTCCATCCAGATCCAAAAATACTTCAATCATGCCAAGAGGGGGCAAATTCACTCGTAATTTTATATATGTAAAACATTTTCTTCACACAGGAGCAGCTCTAGTGGCAGGAGCCATGCAGAAGTAATTAGTGTCTCTAACAGTGATATCTCACATCTCTGCTAAGAATCAGCTATGACAGATCTGGACAGACTTCTTCCAGATACACCCCAAGCTCATTGTGCTAAAGCCTGAGGTGTGACATCGTTGGGAAATACAGAGGGGATGACTCTGGCTCGCTCATTTCATTAACTTTTAGAGCACAGAAAGATGGGAGAGCTAAAATACGAAGGAAAACTGAAGAAAACTGAAGACACCATTCATTTTTCTTGACTAGAAACATTGTTTAAAACTGCTTATTGTTTAGGCACAAGGATCAGTACTGACTAGTCAAAGTCTAAAATATAATCAATAATTTATTAAGGACTTAATTGACCAAATACTGTGAGGAATCACTACAAGAAATCCAGCTGATGGTCAATCAAAACACTTCATTTTTTTAATTGCCGGCAAAAAAATATGGAGAAAATAATAAAATGCATGTCTGCTTGAAAAATGCACGATTTCTTAGTCTCTACCTGCATTGTAAATACCTTGGTTTGTGCAGGTCAAAATTTAAAAATAAACATAATCAAAACATGCACATTTGATGCTGTAATGAAGCGGGACATGACATCAAAGACATAAAACTCTTGTTATCTCCTGGGTTCATCACTGGAGGGTGGTCATTGCAGCATTGTAACCTTGCACTTGAGAGATGAATGTAAATTTTTAGTGAAAACTGTTCCATAGCAATGCTGAGTAAAGCCAACAGTAAATAAGTTCATTAACTTCTTTCAAAAATGTCTGTAGTATGTCTCTCCCTTGTGGGGAGACACTTCAAGCCACAGGAAGTTCAAGATGCCATTAATAAAGCAAAAACTTAGTTGAAATAATGAGATGTTACTACCCCCTCACCTAAGTGATGATCCACCAAAGTGGATTTTTTAAATGTAAAACTATTTGATACTTCAGTATCTTCAAGTCAATCTGTTAATTAGTTTTCTTGAGTCTCGGTGCATGCAGTTTATAGCCTTCAACTGGCTTCTTATTAATCATCATACTTTTTCATCATTAAAAGAACATAATATACTTTAAGAAATGTAGGGTTATTTTATCAGAACTGCCAGACTGTCAGAAATCTGAAAAGGAAAATAAAACTTTGCTCAGGACTAATTCATCCATACTTGATTTGACTATACATGGCTTTCCCCGAAGATGCCAATGGTGACTAAGCCTTTATTTGTTAATCTGAAATTCTTACATTCAAATAAAATATTATTTCTTCAAACACATGAATGTGAATAAATCTGGCTTGGTGAATCAGTTGCAAGTGCCATACTAAGAAAATGGAATCTCAAGAGACATAACAAATAATTAAGTCCTTGCAGGAAACTCGTCTGTTTTCCCACTTACCCAGAGGAAATTTACATGCAAAGTTTGTATTGAAGCTACTTGTAATTAACATTAAGCACTTACAAGAACACAGAAAATTGAAATGCTAGGGGGGCAAAAACCAGTATTTTCCAGCTGTTAAGATCTATGTCTTAAATTAGACCTGCAGATTTTTATGCTTATAAAAGTTTTGGGTTTATGAAACATGTACAAAGCTCCTGAGAACTGAGACTTTCGGTATCATCTTATTATTCTAGGACAGATTCAACTAAAAATGTACCACTTTAATCCAAGAATAAAAATTCTGTGATAAGTGCTGTTATGAATCCAGATGCAACCAATTTGAGAAGCAGTTTTGATGAAGTTTTTGCTTAAGCAGTTAAATGAATCTGGTTAATACCTGTAACCAGGAACATTCCACGTGGCTTTGAAATGAGCTTCCAATGTTTCAGCTCTTTTTGTTACATGTGACTGTATTGACACAATGTTTTGTAGATTTATGCAGGGTAATTTCCCTCTGTATGGGAAATTCATTTTGAGGTAAATCACGTTCCTGCAAAACTGATTGAAGGATCACATACTCCTAACCAAGTAAAGCCAACAAACTCCAAATGAACACATGCACAGTTTCCTAAAGTAATGTATTGCATTAGAGGACATGAAGTAATGTCTCTAGAAGAATTTTGACCCTAGAACATTGCAAATCTAATCTTGGGGCACTCTGGAGTGGCTGGGGAATGTCAAGAGGAATGGCAGTTTTCCAGTATGACACATAAGTTCTAATATAGTTAAATAAAAGTATTTAAAACTTTAAATAGTTCATTCAGTGTATATAACAAAAAAAACCCTAGAACACATTTAGCAGCAAAGCTGTTAGATCCACCTGAATCCTACAGATTTTCATGGAACTTTTTGTATTGTGTTCATGTGGAGGAATATCTATAACTCATAAAGGTCCCAAGGGGTTGGTAATCCCAAGAATAACACAGATAAATATCTATGGATTTATATGAGTTATGAGCCAGCTACTGTAGCAACTGATGGAGCAAAGTTTTTCTCACTGTTACAAAATGAAGGCATTTCAAAAATCCTGTGTGTATTTACAGCAAAACCAGCAGTGGTGATGAAGGTATGACCCTGAACAGCAAAGGCTGTGCAAGCATAGACCTGACTTCTGAGGCCAAAACATTCTAAAACTCGTGCTTCAGTGCCTCTCTTCTCCAGTGAAGAGATTTCTTGAAGAAACCTTTGTGTGTGGTTATTGGCAATAACAAGTGTACACTGATTTTCAGGAAAAAAGTGATGGATAACAATGTTTTCCTGAGGGTCTCCCAGCCCAGCCAGCCCAAACACCCCTTGGGTTTGCTGCATGGCTGCTCCTCTGCACCTTCAAGTCTTGCTGAATCTTCACATGCCAAACCTGTGCCATCTGAGTGTCATGTTCTCTGGCTCTGCTTTTCTCCAGGTGGTTCTTGTCCTGTCAGGAGTGCAGCCTGGTACAGCGTGCTGGAGTGGGAGTGCTTTCACAGGAAAGGCAGTGACACTGCTCAGGTTGCATTAATTTAACTCCTTCATGGATGTGACATAGAGGTTGTTCCCCAACAGATCCTCTGTTACACAGCAAAATGAAGTCTCCTCTTCCAACAGAAAAGATTAAAGGCCCATATGTCATGATGTGCTTGGAGCTCTCAAATCTGCAGGACAAGATACTCTGTAAATTAAACTTTTCTCATCAGCTCGCTGGGAAAGAAGAACACGACAAACAAAGGCTCTTTGCACGTGAATTCACCACTTAGTTCATCCTCTCTCTAAGTGGCAAGTTCTCTAATTCATAACTCTCAGCCCATGGTCTGTAGCTCATGCACCACTGAGCAAAGCAGCTGTGAAAGTGCTCATCCTTCCTCTCTTCTCCATCAGACTGTGGGCATCCCCTGCATCCCACTGGCAGGCACAAAAGCCTGAGCAGACTGGCTGCTGTTGGAGCTGTTTCAAAAGCTTTTTGAGTGAGCTGACACATTTCCACTGCTCTAAGTGGAAGTCAGTCCCTTCCATTGCCATGAGTTAGGGGGCTCTGAAGAAATTGCCCAAAACCAGTGTGCAAGGAGGATGGATGGATGGATGGATGGATGGATGGATGGATGGATGGATGGATGGAAGAATGGATGGATGGATGGATGGAAGAATGGATGGATGGATGGATGGATGGATGGATGGATGGATGGATGGATGGATGGATGGATGGATGGATGGAAGAATGGATGGATGGATGGATGGATGGATGGATGGATGGATGGATGGATGGATGGATGGATGGATGGATGGATGGATGGATGGATGGAAGAATGGATGGATGGATGGATGGATGGATGGATGGATGGATGGATGGATGGATGGATGGATGGATGGCTGCAGGGGACAGCGGCTGCATAAGGACCTTCAGCCTTTCCTGGTGTGGTAAATGGTCAGAGTTCTACAGTTTAAGTTAGTGAAGAATTGAGGAGACTGGTCTAGGGAAACTTGAGCTGAGCCCTTTCCTTATCTTGGCAGGGCTTGAGCAAAGGCTGGGGACTGCAGGATGTCTGGAATGTGAGGCACTGAAAAGCACCTGCACATCTGTACCAGCCCCTTCACTGTGTGTAACAAGTCTCGTTGTAATTCTGGTCCAAAAAGGAGATAAGGATGTGCAGAAAGGCTCTCTGGTGAAGGTCAGACAGCCTTTACTGCCACCCCAGCATGTGGAAGAGGACCAAAGTGCTCATTCCACCTTCTGGGTCAAGTATCAACTCTGACAGAAAGTAACCAAGACCCTCCTTAAGCTCCATTCCCACACTAAGTTTCACATTCCTAAGAATGCAAGTGGAAAAAGAAAGGCATGTAACACATGTGTGACAGAAGTCCCCAAAACTCCAGCTGTCAGATGTGAATGTTCCACCCCACTGGCAAGAGTCAAAATTTATAGTATAAAAGGGGAAATTTGGGGCAAAAAGAACGAGAGGAAAAACATCTTGGCTTGGGATCAGTTGACAGACTGTGTCCTTCTTTCTCTCCTGAAGGGACTCTTTTAGGTGTGAGACTTTGCCCTTCCAACTGCATTGGAGCAGAGGTGGAAATACTTATTTTCATATTTATATTGTTAGTAGATCTCTGTTACTATGGTTTCTGTGGCAATCTCTGCAGTTAGTGCATTGATCACCAGGAATTCTGAGCATGCTTTTCTGTTCCTTCAATAATCTGTGCTGTTTGTGGATCTGGATCATGCAGGTCCTTACTGAGCAGGGTTATAGTGCTGAATTGGCTGTGATCAGAAATCACAGCTCACTGATCTCTGAAAACCAGCTGGAGCACAGGAGAGTTTAAGGTCTAAAAGTTTGAATTTCTATACCCTGAACACAACAGGCTGTAAGACACCCTCTCTGCCATATTGGTGATTTCATGGCGAGCGTGTTAGACCATCTCACTAATTTAGCTGAAAATTAATTAAAGTACTTTGCGTGTATTTATCTCCTTGCCAGGTTAGTTTTCAGTCAGATTAGAGAGCTAAGGCATCTCACCAGAAGCTCAGAGTTGTGATAATCCTAAAAGAATCAATAAAAATAATACCTGTTAAGAATATGAGCACCACATTCCATGATGTTTCATCAGATCTTCTACATCTTTGAAGACAAGTCAACTTTGAAGTCCATCAATGCTTTTTGGAGTTAGTATGACACTAAACTCGCATAGATTAAGTGACAACTGCATCATTTACACAACTGTATTGTTGCTGGATGCTAAACTTCTTGTTATATATACAAAATACTTAATTTGAAAGTCAGAAAATTACAGGTTTAGCTCAGAAATTGCTGCAATTACTGTTGTTAGAAAGGGGAAAGCTTATTTTCTACCAGTGGAGATACTAAACTTTTATAAAACTAAATGGGTAGAAAAGAATAAATGTTGGGAATCCGAATAGGGGGGGAAAGGCTACAATCTTGTTCCTTTGCCTTGAGAATGCTTACTGTAGTACAGGAATTTTAGGTACAGCCTTAATTTAAGTACAAAATTATGTGTTCCAAAATGTCTGCAAAAAAATATCTACTATTTGTTTTGGCCAAAGGACAGAGCTAGTTTATTCAAAATAATTAATTAGTGCTTAGTATCCAGTCTTCTCTCCTTCTGCCATGAAAGATAAGAAAGATTTCTACAAAAGTACATCTACCCATTGCTGCTTTACTGTATTCTTGCTAGTCAAGCTCCAGTCCATAATTTGAAAATTATGCTACTTTAATTTGTCTTTTTAATCTCCTTTCACACAGGTGTGAACATTCCCTTTGGATAATTGAACTCGATTTTCTTACCCTGTTGTTGATTTTGTTCTCAGATGCTGTTTGCCTGCCATGCAAGATCTGGCAGAGGTTCAAGAAAAGGTTTTTTGGAGTTTGCTGCCAGAAGGTGTTAAGGTGATCACCCTCTGGGTGTAGCAGCTGTAAGCTTGTGCAAAATTAAACAAAAACTGCATTGGTGGACAAAATAAAACAGTGATTTTTTTGTCACCACTGATGCCATCAGTATTCATACTTTTAGTCTTTGGTAATGAAGGTTTAGAAATGCTTGACAAATTCTTTTTGAAAGTGATTGCTATTTTTTTTCTTGATTCTTTCACTAGTTTCCTGCAAGCCATAATTTAGGAGAAATGGAATTAACGCTGGTGCCAAAATGGCTATGTGAAAGACAGCTGCATTATAAGTTACTCAATTTTCATTTATTTTCCAATTTCCTGTAAGGAAATGAAAAATTAATTGAAATTAACCAATTACAGTAATATTTTTCAATACCTCTATGTGATAAAATGCCAACTTAATACCGTGTTGACTCCTGCACAGGCAAGAATTTAGAGAATTACAGAATCTAAAGATAACACTAAAGTTTTTTTGTTCTTATGTCTAAATTACTGAAGGAACTAAAAATCTTTTTTAAATTTTTATATTTTTTGTTTCTTCTCTTTTATTTAACCTTAGAAAAAGTAAAACTATCGTTCTATCTTCCTACTTTCTTCCTATGCACTGAATTTTAGGAGGCAAGTTAATTCTTCCATTTTTTCTCTTTCTTCCTAAAAAGACTGCATGAAATAGCTATTACTGCTCAAATTATATAGAATGCATTCCAGAAAATTATGCAGTGATAAACAGAAGGAAATATTTAGTGGTGAATTTATCACATTCCTCTTGGCTGTTTTGGAAACATCAGTAACAACTTGGTAGCTGAAGTTTAGAAGTTTAGTTTATCTCTTGCTTAGATAAATATACAACATTATTCTCCTACACGTTCATTTCAATGTTTTTTCATTACTTTTTGGAGGGAGATGCTTCTTTCTGGTTGAATCTGGTTTGAATTTCACACATATTTGAAACTGTACTTTACGTTTGCCAGCTCCATATTATAAAACTTCACAGAAGAAATCATGATCTTGTTTCATTACATTGCTCCACAAAGTTCTGGGAACATTTGTTGTTGCTGAATATGTGTGCATATGTGTCAACTAGAGAATTAATGATTGCTGTGATGGGAATGTTTAGAAGACAGATAAGGCAATTTTAAACTTTTAAACAAAATTTTATCTGACTCTCATTCTTTAACTACACACTTTATGCTAATGATTAGTTCATACCCACCTCAGTCAAATCACTGCCCTCTGGATGTGACTGCATCTTACTTAATTATCAAGTAAGATTATTTATGACATGCACAAATAATTGTTTCTGCTACTCCTGGGATGAACAAACACTTTCTGGTCTGGAAAACAAAAGTTAGGGGAAGCAAGATGAACAAGACCAAGTCACTTTGAATGTAGCTTTTTCCCTGGGAAAAGAATAAAGTTTGCTTGATCTTCTGCTGTACACTTTACCAATTTTTAACCCTTTATAAATCAACGAAGACCATCATGCAAATGCCAGAGTGATACCTGTTGATAGCACCATGGAAGACTTACTCTGATAAATTTTTAAGGTCCTGTCATCTTGTTGTGTAGGAGTCTAGAATTTTAATCTGGGGAAACTTGAGCTTTATTTTGATGGTTGTCTAGTGCCAAACAAGTAGATTCTGCTTTATGACTAGGGATTTTTGCTGAAAATAAGAAGAAAATATTAATTAATACAGTGTTCTGTTGTAAAATGAGAGTGGTTGCACTAAATCCAGGATGAATATAGACAGAATGAGAAGATGGAATAAAATCTGTATGTTGAGATGAGTTAACAAAATCCCATCACACTTCAGCTATTCATTCTCCTTAGGGCCATCCTTTATTAGCATGTAAATAATACCTGCATTGTGTAGGTTTGATGATGAAAAAGACATTGCTTACTTTTCACAAGAGATTGCTTTCCCCTTTAGTGGAGACATGTCCTGTAGTTGGGATCATTCTGACAGGTTTTTAATTAGTCCTTGTGTTAGGAAGGGATTCCTCTCTGTGGGTTTGGGTTGTGCTGAAAGAATATGGGTTAGATTTTCCATTTGTATCTAGGGCTAAGGGACTGGGAAAGGCTGCTGGACTTTTTCTTCCATGTGAACAGACAAGAAGAGAAGGCATAAACTGTCAGACTCTGTCTGCCTGATTTTAAAGTTATTGAAATAGGAAAAGTATTTGAGTAAACAGAGTTTTTAATTGCATAAAATCTGAAAACCTGACATTTATGGAATGTATCATTAAAAGTAATAGATGATGCATCAGCTTCTGAAAAAAATAAATTTTAGTCTTTGCTTCACATTAGTCAGAGCCATTTTTATGAATTCAGGCATTAATGCTTAGCAGGTACAAAGTGTTTTCCCTAATAACAGATTTTTTGTAGGTGACAAGTTCATCACAATTTAGTTGGGGCACTTTAAATTATCTGACTGCAGAATATTTTTAGTATGTTCAACCAAAACCAGACTTGTCTTTTGAAATGTTTTAATGTCCTGAAATCATATGACCTTAGATGTTAACCCTTCTATAAGCAATCCCTGTGCATTAAGGAAAGCAATTTTAAAGTTTTTTTCACCGGACTTGGTCAAATTCTTTTTATTTCTTAAATGTCATGTTGAGGCGAGCTCTTTGAAGTTAATTAATGCAATAAATAACGTTTGGTTGTGCTGATCCCCATTTTAAAGTCATTAACAAGAACACTTCAAACACAGGTAATGAAAGGCAAATACATTTAAATTGGTTGTTGGCTGTTTACTGTCTTCTCTCCCCTACACCAAGGTGCACAAATCACAAATCACAACCCCAAAAGGAGTGTTTTGATTTAGAGACCATGTAATGGCTTTGTTATTAAAAAAAGAGGTTGTGGTCTTAGCCCACTTATATTTTTATGGTGTGTATTCCCCCACGGAACCTGAGCTGAAGATTTTGTTACCAGAGCATCTCCTGAGGGGAAAACTTCCCTCTGGATACCCCAGTGCCACTACCAAAGGCACAAAACCCAGTGCTGCTCCTCATCATTTTAGTCCCTCCTGCTACTTAGTGTGACACATTTTAATGGTGTTATTTTAAAGGAATTATCTGTAAAACACAGGAATTTCTGGTATTGTTTCAGTTGTCCTAAATTCTCAGCTTTTGGATTACTCATGGTTCCAGTTATTTATGCCATTGAGCAAGTGGTTATATTAATACAGACAAAATTGTCTGAGATTTACATAAATTATTTTCAAAGAGTAGAGAGAGTTTAAAGGAATCTTATGTGAATTAAAAAGAAAACAAATATTCCAGGAAAGACCAAACACTTAGCAGCTAACTGGACTTGCTAGGGTAGAACATAGGACTGTGCCTCTAGGAAAAAGTTCTATATTTAACTGCTTAAGGATTTTCATAAGCATTAAGAAACCATTCTTCACTTAAAAAAAAACAAAATTAAAACCTTTAGACAACAAAGTAAATCAGGGATGTCAAAAGCAAAGCAGCACTGGTGCTCCAGCCATCTCCCTTGCTGCCTTTTATGTTCAAGGTCTGTAAATCTTCTGTGGCTCCACTGATGTGAAGGGCAGCTGATGATAAAAGCCCCCAGGACATCTTTGGGATCTCAGAGCTCTCTTGCCTCTCACTGCTCTTCTTAGAAAACGTGGGGAGAGTGGTTTCAGCCTTGATAATCCCACTGGTGAGTACCAGAGTGCTGTTATTTATAGTGGCTGCTCCAGCCCATAATTGGTCACCGTGCCCCTGTAGTGCCACATTCTGCTCCATCTCAGGACCTACTTTGAGCATCTGCATTTGTTCTCTTTTATGGAATCAGTGCTAAGCTCTGTTTTGCTGAGCGTGTTTTTTCCTCCTTTATAAACCGAGAGGGATTATTTTACAAGGAACATAATTCAGATGAATAAACACAAGAAAACTGTATTTCTATTAAAGAGTGTTTCATAGCAGCCTGCCTACTTGCAAGGCTGCTGTCAGAACATCTGATGAAAAATCTTTAACCAGTGGCTACTATTCTCACTTCTGACCTGGCTGACCAGGTCCTGTGTTAGTGGGAACTTAATCAGAAAAACTCACATTACTATGACAAAACCCCTTTTTCAAAAATAGAAGACTGCTGCTTCCAGATTTCAGAAAGAGCTTGACAAATGGAACAAAGTCCTACAAGCAAACATAAAAACTTAAAGAGTTAAGGACTTTCTTTAGGGAAAAAAAAAAACATCTGCTAATAAGAAAACAATCAGTATAAATAGAAATATTAAATTATTTTCTTCCAAACAAGATATGATTTTATCAACTGAGATTCTCTTAAGCTTTCACTTTAAAAATTTCCATAATGTTGAAACAATATTGAAGGTGAAGTTAAGATTTGTTATTACAGAAGAAGTTAACTTCTGTCAAAAATAGTACTGGAGGAAGCCCTGCATGTGAAAACTAAGATCTTCTGGCATTTCTGTTGTTCAGATCTGACAACATTTTTCTGAAAAGCTGACAAAAAAGAAATAGCTGAAGTTCCTCCATTTTGAAATTCATAGGGATTAATATGTACTTTTAAATAGAGTTTTACTACTTTTAGGAATGTTGAGTACTTTTAAATGGAATTTAAGACCTCTGGATGCTTCTGCTTAGTCTAAAATAAAATAACACCACCTGCAGCCTTGCTAGAGGCAATTCTTTTACCCCTCTAACAAGAATCAGATCAGGAAAGAAATACAAGGTTTTGCAAGTTTTCTCCTTCTCTGTTTACTGCTCCATTATATCAACATTCCTGTAACAACTTCAGTGCAGTTAATTTGGTCATTGAGGTTGATGAATTGCATGGATTTTCCTGTGTCACTTGTCTTTTGGATATAACATTTATAACATTTCAGGAACAGTAATTACGCTGCTCTGCCTCCTCCACTTCCATCATCATTCTCTGTTCTTGTTTAGAATATCCTCAAGTGTAACAGTCTTGGTTATTTTGAATTTGTGATTTGTTCCTAAGGGCGTTTTTTTAAGATGTGTGAATTAGGTATGTGCTTTCCCTGCTTACTATGACTTTCTAGACTGTTTTTTGGTTGTTTTTTTTTTTAACTCATTCCACCTACAGTGAAATATTTAAATTATTGTAAATCCCTGGTGTAAACACAGTGACCTTGTGATACAACTACAGCCACAGACCTGTGTGCAGCCCATGAACTGATCAGGGAAGGAGGAAAACCTGATTTTCACGTGGTTTGCTGAAGGTTCAGCAACATTCACAGCACAGCCTGTACCCTGAATGTTGCTCCAGACCAAAATGTTCATTTTATGTGGAGAAGATGCACAAAAAGAGAATAGGAGGTTATGTAAGGGGAAAGATACTTACTGCAGAATAACTGCAATTCCTTGACAAAATTCCCAAGAGGCCAGGCTGGAGTTTTTGCTGTGTGAACCTTCTCCATCTGGTTTGAGGAGCTCTACAGGAACCCATGTCACAGCTCTTTGCTATGGAGGCTGTAATGAAAAAGGGTGAAAACAGTGTCTGAACCCATGACCAGACTGGGAGCTACTGGTAGGAACAGACTTATTCAACCAAAACATGGCATGTGTCACAAGTTTAGGAAATGCGTCTCAAGTGGTGATGGTGCTTGAGCAGCAGAAGTTAATTTCAGAAAGTTTATATTTAAGTCCCAGAAGTCTGTGTGCTGCTGCAGAAAGTGAAGCAATATCAGTCCTGAAAAGTTATCAGTATAATAACAAAACATTAAGGAGACCCCAAGAGGGAAGCATTACTGAAATCATACTGATATCATAAACCAAAAATTTTCAGGCAGACTTTGAAGTAGTTTAAAATGATTGTACAAAATAACAAGTGGGGGAAAAATGCAAGAAAACACATTTGTGTGCTCTTTATAGCATTTTGCCTCTCTGACAACTCTGCTTCTCAGAGCTGAAGTAGTTTAGAGTGTGTTTAAGCAATTACTGGAAATTGAGTTGCTTATTGTAGCTCATCTTACATATGACTGTGCACCCTTCAAGAACGCTGCAATTGCACATAGAATACATTAACATGGTCCTTACCCCAAAAAAATCCTACAAATTCTCAGTAGGCAATTGGTTGCAGTTGAGAGATAGACATTTTTAATGTACAGAATCAAACTTACAGCCATTTCTACTTGCAATGTTAAATCTGCAGATGGCAACTCCTCTGTCTCAAGCAGAATCCTTCAGCACACAGTTTATATTATTATCTCAGCATGGTGAATAATTGCAAGCATCAAAATCAACACTACAAAAGGAAGTGACTTCAGAAGGTTTGAAGAACATTCCGGGTGAGTGTATAAATGCTCTCCTGTAAGCTGTAGGTATGGCTGTGAAGAGCACATCCACACGATCAAAGCCAAAAGCTTTAACTATCAGAAAGCTGCCTTCTGTGTTTTGACAGTCTTCCTTTTGTCTGTGAGTAATAAAGTTGAAGAAATTATTTCACATCCCTTTCAGCTGAGTAGATTTATATCTGGTAAGATACAAACACCGATGGAGATAAATGAGAATATGTTATGTGATTGTATTTTTTATTTCAAATTCAGTGATACATTGAAATGAAACGCTGCTGCTTGACAGCAATGTCATTAGACATTTTTAGTGTGTGCCTGGCACTCTGAACTGTGTGCTGTGAAAGGTTCTGTCTCAAAGAGGTTTGTATGATAGCCTGTATCAAATTCAGAATGTGAACATGCAAAGTGTCTGATCTGTGAAGACTTTTTATGGGGATTGTCTGTGATGGGCATACTGGTGCTGGACTTTATTTTCTCTTTAATACATAAGAAATAAGACAGAGTCATTCCAGGTCCTTTCAGTTACAGGGTCCTGACCTATCACTTCATAGGTCTAGGTTTTCCAGCACATGTGACTAAAAACCTTTTTTAAATGCTGCATCATTTCTGAGCCATCTGGCACAGATACAGAACTCCACAGAGTGCTCCCACCATTATTTCTGTGAAGGATTCCAGAACCAGCTGCCCAGCACAACTGTTTAAAGGCTTCCTTTTGGAATCACCCACCATGCTAAGGCACATCACTCAAGGCAATTATGGCCAGTAAATTTATTTTTTTAAGCTGGCACATCTACATTTCCTGCTCTTCTCCACCTCATGTAATCTCAGAATAACTGATATATTTGTGGTTCTGCATGTGTTTAGACTAAAATGAGACTGTATGTGCCCTATTTGTACTCCTGAGCATTCAAGAGAGGATGGCCTATGGATCCTTGTTCTGTGACACTTCAAGGAGAAATCCCAGGGAGAGTGAGGAATTGCAAGTGATAAAAGCACTGCATTCCATTTCCCACTTTCATTATCATCACAAGTTCCCACCATGTTCCATAAATTATCTTGCAGAATGCCTCACTTTCGCTGTCTTTGCCTGGGATTTCTGCTTGCTTGCTTTTTTTCAGCAGTCCCTCCATGTTTGGGTTTTACATTGCACTTTTTTGCTCATTTCATAGCAAATATACATAAAGATACACTGTAGAAACTTTATTTCTGCCCTGGTTGATACTGGGCAGGAAACTCTAGGGATGAGAGTTGTATGGGCAATGCTCTCAGGTGTGATTTTTGGGGTGTTTTGTGCAGGGCCAGGAGTTGGACCCTTGTGGGTCCCTTCCAACTCAGGATATTCTGTGAAATTAGATGGTATTCTTCTCCTTGTTGCAAACTTCAAATTTACAAAAATAATTATTCAAGGGTATATTGTAACTTTTTAATGTAAGAACTTATTACATTGTAGAGAGACTGAGTTCTTCAAGAATAACAGTACACCTTTTCAAATATGACCTATACATTGAAATTTTTGCCTCTTTATAAAGACTTTTAAATGAAATCTGAGTAAAACATGACGTGTTGCTTTGCAGTTGTAGGTGGGTTTTGAAATACCACTGTATAATTAACTGCATACATTTTCTTTAATCTTAGAAATTGGTACATACAGGACTGCAAGGAGAGCAATTACTGCTGTCTGTAGTTAGCCAGCCCAGGCAGGGAAGTTAATGGAGTTTTTGCAATCCAATTTTGGAGCCTGTGTCCGTATGAAATCAATAACTCATTATATTCTTAGCAGTGCTTCTTTGAAAGCACATACTGGGCTTAGCAAATAACTATTCACAATTTCAGAATTTAGTATCTTCTCAGTAGAATCCAATGCACGTTAACATCAAAATTTGGCTTATCTTTGCTTTATTAGTTTACACAGCTTACTGCCAGCATCAACATTTTTGTACTTAAATTTCTTCCATTAAGGAATATTAACGCTTATTAACAAAGGAAATGCTGTGCATTAGAGGCATGAGATCAGAAAAAACATGATTAAAAACTAATATTTTTTTCTGTGATGCCTTTTTTCAATATTTTTTCCTTAAAAGAGGAGAAAAATTTGTAGATTTTGGGGGTGTTGGGATTGCTGGGGGGGTTTTGCAGAAAAATGTGCATCAGGATTTTTTTCCTGACAATGTAGGTGTAGAGAAGACTCCAGACTACTGTGTAGGTCTGAAGGCTTAAGGCATTTATATGTTATTTGAGACCCGTGTGTTGAAATAATTATTTTGCTTGATCTATTCCATCTTAAACCTAGTCTATTTCTGTTTATAATTAGCAATATTTTTTTGCTAAATCTACCTGGTTTTGGCTGCAGATAAGAGTTTGTTAAATCCATTATTTGAGTTTCTAAGATGCATAGCATTTGATTTTTTTTTCATTTTATTTCCTGTTGGTTGGGGTTTGGGTTTTTTCCCAAAACAGAACTGGAAGGAAGTTGTAGATACTCTTACCTGATTAATTTCAGAATTGTTTCAAGATACTGATTTCAATAAAATAGAAGGAAAAGCTCATGTTGGAAGTTCTTTCATTACCCCTTTAGTTAGTACTGGCAATCTGTTTTCAGACTTCTGTGGGTATGACATTGCTTTGGCCTTACAGGTGGAGGGAAGTCTGCAAATTGAATGATTTTAAGAAAAATCTTTGCTACTTTTACAGAGTTTTTTGTAAAAAATCAGATGCTGATCTTGCTTTGCACATAAGTTTTGGGGTATTTGCTGCTTATAGTTTTAGTGGGGTGACTTTGCAGAAACAAAACCAAAATTCCAGGTTTATGCAGAATTATGAAACAGAGTTTTTAAAGTAAATAAAGCAACATGTATCTATTTGAATTTTACATTAAAAAACAGTGCTAGAAATGCATTATTGTTTCTTTTTAGTTATGTTGCCCACTGCCATATAAACACACATCAACTCCACACCCTATGATGGCTGTGATTAGGAAGGAGGTGCACAGGAGTGAATGGAAGGAGAATGAGCAGTGGGTGACATCCTGGAAGTGACCTTGTGGGGACAATCTGCAAGCACTCGCCAAAATTGAATCAGAAGGGGTGTTTGTGTTTGTGTGTATAAATATATAAATCACAATTTGTTCCAATGTAGAGATTCTGCTTGGCATACTCCTGTAATGGAATGAGAACAATTTCCCAAGTGAGCTGGTCAGTGTTTGAGTCCTGCATCACTAAATGTTGACTTGCTAACTGGATTAGCTGTAGAAATTTCACAGATTGATCAATTCAAATCTATTTTCAACTATCACATGAGACGATTTTGGAGGTTGCTCTTCCATATAAAAAGTTAATCAAATAAATTAGCCTATTGTGCCACCAAAGATCTATTGAATTTCTGTTATTTATTAGAGTGGAATCAATATTTCATCTTCAGAAAGCTGCAGGTATTTGTCGTGTTGTACATTTTTAGGCACAGATGAAGGCAGTGCAAGTACCTTGACAGCTTCTTTCTTACACAAAATGGATGTAGAAATATTTCTACTTTCTATGAGCAGTGCTAAGACTGCCTGTAAGGCTTTATTTTGTTTTCTTGCTGGATCTCAGTGTTACTTGGTCAGACCTCTGAGCTCATTTTCATTTTGGTCCCTAATAATTTAATTATCAGCCTCCCCAAAGTTGGCTGCATCTTTTGGGACCCCAGAATTCCAGGATCTGTAATCACGATCCAGAAAATCCTGTTCTGCCCCGGTAGATCAGCTTTGCCAAAACTTGCAGAAACAAAAATTCAAATAAAAGGTTTCTGACTGTACAACTTCAACCACAGGGGAATTTCCCAGCTTCAGGAGAGGTCAGGAACTTAAATCCTTTGCCTGCTCCAGCCATCCAGTCTGTGTAAAGGACTGGAATGGGAATGAGATGCTTCTCTTGTATTTTCACTTGGAAACTTCAGCACTAGGCAGTGCTTTCCAGCTTACTACTGTGCTCAGGGAAACCTCTAGAAAGGGTGCAGAATTCCGAGCTAGCAGCTTACACAGCAGAGAGAAAGCCTGGAAATGTGTGACCCTGAGCAATGTGCACGTCTGCCATGACTTTCCCTGATGATGATCTTCTGTTATGATGCTCATCACAGGAGCTCAAACATTCGTATGTGGTCCAGAATTACAAATTCTCATGTTTATTTTTTGAAAATCAAATTGTTGAGGTGATGTGTATGGAGGGAAGGATATTTAAACTGTTGCTAAAGAATGTAGGGAAACTTTTATTTGCATCCTGCCCATTTGCAGAATGCTCCTTTGGCCGTGCAGTTTTGCATGTCTAATCACTTGACAGAAATTTGTTACAGCTCATTCAAGATGTACATGAAGAGGAAACTTTCTCTAACTATAATTAACAACTCAAATGCAAAGATTATTAGAATTTACTTTGTTGTGGTTTGGTTTGGTTTGGTTGGTTTTTTTCCTATAGGCTCTATTCACAGGCCAGAATAGGCAGTCTTAATTATATAACCTTTTCTACCCCCCAACTGTTGGGGCTTTTTTTTTGCCATTTGACAGCTGTAGCCCACAAGATGATGGGAAATACTTCTGGCAGAAATGCTGAAAATAGGCATTCAGAAAAGTTAGACTTTGAACTGGCTCTTCTAAATAATATTTGCATATTCTGAATTGTACATAGGGTGCTCAGTAACAAGTGGGACAGAACAAAACCTTTCTGTCTTCAGGTTCTGGGGTCCATTGTGAGTGCAGGTGGCTTAGTGGTGTCTGAGAATAGCAGAAAAGGGAGTTTTCTCAAGTCTGTGCAGCGTGGGGCAGCTCTGGCAGCACCTGAGAACACCCTTGACAGAAGGTTTGCTCCAAACCTGGATTATCCAGCAGCAAAAAGGACAACAGAGCTCCTGATGCTGAGCCATCCGTGCCTTGGGCTCTCCCTGTGTGCTCACAGCCACCGGGCAGGAGGCTGCCTGCTGCTGTGCCCTGGCTTTGCAAATAGCATCCCTCCTCCTCCAGAGGCTGATTTTAGCCCTTCTGGGAAGCACAAAGCTGAGTGTCTCATAAACTCTGCCCCAAATTTGACAGGTTACCTACTGAGCTCTGTGCCAAATAACTGGATGGCAGATATTGGATCTACGTGAAAATTACTGATATTTTCCTGTTTCCTGTGCTTTCCCCTCACTGTGATTAATAATTGCAGGGAGGGAAAGGTCACAGTCACATGAGAACGATTCAGGCAACCAAACACACTGAGTTTATTCCTTTGATTTCTTAAGCTCAGACTCACACGTTATCAAAAGCTTTCTGCCAGATCTGAATTTAATGTCATGACATTTTAAGGTTATATCATTGAGCTCCAGAGACAGCTCTCCCAGCTTCCTGCTCAGCCTCCCTTTCAGGCTGTGATAAATGCTGATTGCAGTCTCTTGTGTCTTGGGGGTTCATTCCTTCCTAATTATATCCAGAGAAACCATCTGGATTGCAGCTCCCCTTGAATAATCAATATGTCAGCCAGGGTCAGTGCTGTGTTGGGCAAAAGGGTGTCAAGGTTTGTGTTTGCATAAAGAGTTCCAAGACCTCCCTCTGATTTATTGTGCCTTTATGGCATTTGGTATCACCTAAATATAGAATGAGTATATGAAATATGAGAAATAGTATTATGAAGAGTAATACTTAAAGAAAGTTGTTACCAATAGCTGGAGTTCTTCAAGATACACTCACACTGCATCCCTTCTTAAGAGAGAATGCTTTAGAGAAAATGAGATTTTTTTTAATTATAGATCAATGTACTTCTACCTGAAGAACAGATCATACAATCTTCTAAGGCCCCTTCCACATGCTATGGTTTTTGAGAGGAGTTATTCCTTCCTGTCAGTGATTATGGTATTAAAATGACTCATTTCCAACTCTGGGACAGACTTGATTTAGTGGCTCAATAGCTCCCTTTTTCATTTTTTCAACTTTATTCAGATACTGTGCCCAAAATTGAGAAAATTTGCTATCAAGTGTGTTATAAAGCTTACTTCTAGTACAACTAACGAAGTTAGAAGGGAACAAACATTATTTCAGCAAATATGTTAATGGACTTTGTTTATCTCCAACAGTAAAGGTTTATAGACAACAGTGAACTTTTATAGACAATAATGAAGCAAAGCTGAAAAAGCCTGTGACTGTACTAAATTTAAAGCTTGAATTCTCTTGTCAAGCAGGAAAGCCATCAGGAGGATTTCATTTGCTTTTAAAAAGCTTTTCCTGACAAGTGCATTTTTAAATTGAAATCCTGAAACTGTTAAAATGCAGGGTTTTTTTATTTTGACAGAGACAAATATGACATCTTCATTTTATGATGTGTGTCATCTCTCCTAGGGCATGACATTCAATTAAAAGCAGCATTAAAAAAAAATATTTTCTGTAAAAGAAGCATACTAAAGGCATTCTTTGCTCTGCAAAAGTGTGATTTACTGTACATTCTTTGAGCTATCAAAAATGATTGGTAGAGCAGTCATTTTTAGTAACAAAGAATGATTTATAATTTACTTGCAATACCAATAAGACTGTTAAGTTATAGACAGATGCTGCTGCTTGTGAGCAGCACAATATGTGTGTCTATCACATATATTTGTGATATATGTACATGCTATTTGAACCATAGGTTATTATTTTAGAGGTAAAGGGCAGACAAAACACTGAAACTGAGAGTCACCAAAATATTCATGTGAAGTAAATTTCTGACTTAATGAGATTTTCAGGTTTTTGTGCTTTCCCATTTTGCTCTGACAAATACATGCAGGGGGTTTTTTAAAATTTAATTATCTCTTCTACCGTCACAATTTTACACTTGCAGATTTCTGTGGCTCCATTGCTGGGTTGAGCAATCATCAAAATTCCTGAAGAAAAAAGACAGAACTGTCATCCCAGAAACAGCACTGGACAGCATGGTTACTCCAGGACATATTTCAGTGTTGCAGCTCTTGTCCTGCTTTTTCTTTCCTGTATAATGAGGCAGCAATTTTACTGTTTACCCCCTATAAAAATAATCAATATGCCCTGAGGAACAATTAAATGTTGTAGCAAAGTGGAAGCATGATCAGTCATGTTCCAGTTTTTTATTCCATTTACTGGTTGAAACTACAGAGTAAATATTAATGCAGTGACTTTGAGTAACTGGTGTCTAACTGCTCGTATTTGTTCACAGTCTTATTAGAATATTTAACAATAAGCATTTACTTAAAAGCTTAGCCATATGTATATTTTTAGACAGATTGTAAATATATTCAAAGATACAATGAAAAAAATTCAGTCTTTTTCACTAACAGTTCCAAATAGTAAAGGATGGGAGCTCTTTAGTGCTAAAAGCTCCAGAGAATCAGTACACAGACTGAACAGTTTGCTTCAAAGAAGTTTGGAAAGTGACAAAACTTTTACATAACCACAAAAAAAAAAAAAAAAAAAAAAAAAAAAAAAATTGCAGACATTTCCATGTCTCAGAAGGAGACTGTGGTGTGCTGGGGGATAACCAAGGTGAAGCCCAGATGTAGCTGAAGGATTTTCTTCAAGACCCCCACATGGAGGCTCAAGAATATCTCTGGAGCTCCTGGATCTCTGCTTGTATTTTCCTATGAATGACAACTTTCCAGAAGTTTCAAAATTGGATTCTGCACCCAGGAAACTGATCCTGTTTGACCTGATGGCTAACTAATATCATAACCATGGATTCCATGCATTTTGAGATTCAATTGCACAACTGCAAAATTATTTACCCCCTTAACAGTGATTTAATGTTTCATACTCTTTTTGGCTTCTAATATTCCAAAAATACCAGCCAATTACTGTGTATTTTCATAAAACCATGTGAAATGTATTGAAAAGTTGTAATGTATGTTAGTTTCTTGCAGTGAAATATTTGAAGATTATTGACATTTTTTTCCCTGTTTTATTAATTCGGGGGGGGAAATCTGGAAAGTGTCCTGATTATCAGCACATTTTCAGGAAAGCTTCATATCTATTTGCATTTACTTTGGCAACTACAGGTGTTTTGGGATCAGAGATGAGTATGAGGATGATTTTCTGCTTTTCATAAACACTCTGCAAGAAACTCTGGCCAAAAAAACCGCAAGAATCACTTTTAGTTTTAATAATCCTGTGCATGACATAATTGAAGAGCTATCCCTTCATATTTTTATATATGAAACATATTACATGTCAGTCATCAGTATTACTGTGTTTCTGCTATGCTATTCAATTTTTCCAAGACCAAAGCCTTCAATTAATATGCATGATTGGTTCTTAAAGCCTTCTATCTGAATATGATTTTGTACATTAAACAAGAAAATCCAATAAGTAATTCTCACTTTATTTTCAAATCCAGTGTCAGATCATCTTCCACAAACCACATCTGTCATTATAAGGATCAGACACAGCCATATTCAAATTAATAGCATGATTGAGGATAGGTAGAGAATTGGGTTATATCAGTCATGGTTTCTACTTTGATGGATTTTTTTTATTCTTGATGAACATTCTTCACAAAGCAGTAGATTATTAAATTCTAAGAACTTTTCTTCAAGTTGGTCTTAACAACTCATGTAGTCCAATATGTCCAAATAAAAAAATACTGGTGCTAGAAGTTGTGAAAAACACTTGGATTCTAAATCAGATTTTCAAATTTTTGCTTTCACATTTGCATCTAGACTTGTATGTAAAATCATGGGGTTATAAATCAGTTCACTTCTTTGGGTGTTAAATCCAAAAATGATCAAAGTGTCAAAGGGTTACTGCAATGGCACCGTGGTCTAAGTTAGCTGAAAGGATAAAGCAGAAATCATCTGTGTTCTGCTGGCTCCTCATCATAACAGCTCCTCATGTTTATTCATGTGAGCCCTCAGAGCCTCCTGGACACCTGTGTGGTGGAGAAATCCAGGGTTAGCTGAGAGCTTAATTCAGCTCCTTCCTCTGAGACGTGAAAAAGAGCAAAAGCACAAAGGTTCTTTCTTTGACCTGCCCATCAGACAAACCAACAGTGTCCTGACCTTGAATTCCAAAGGCCTCTGCCAGATCTTCTGCTTCTGTCCACCCCTGGAGGAAAAACAGCAGAAACAATGGCTTTTTGGGATTTGTGAGTTCTGGTTCTCTAATTTTCGGCAGAGCTTAAATAAATATAAGAATAAATGAATATGACAGGCTGATATGGACCAATTCTTACCTACATGCAGAAAACCACAATTGTTTAAAGGGAGACTTAGAATCACTAAAATGTCACTCTGCAGCCAGCTGATTCTACAGGATATTTTATCACAGAATGGTGTATCAGCTGGAAATCTTAAGAAACATTGTTTTATGGTCTGCTAAGATAAATTAATGTAGGTGACAATGCAAATGGTAGTGCAAGTGATTATTTCAAATCTCTTCTTACTTAGCTGTAATTTTGATAAGGAAAACATTGAATATGTTTCCTGTTAAAAGCAGTGATAAAAGTTTCTTGTCATTTGGGAAAACATGAAAGAATCGTAACAGAGTTGAGAAAATAAACTTTGACATCTAGAATTTTTTGCCATTTAGGTCAATGGTGGTGGTGGAATGTTGCAGATACAATAAAATAATAAAGAAAATAAGAGTGGTGATTTATCAGCTCTATTTTAACTTTTAACTTTGCATGTGGCACAGAAATCAGCATGAAGCTCCCTAATGGATGTTTTGACAAGTGAAGCTGTTACATAACATCATTAGTTGACTTCAACCTTGGACCTCATGACCAACATCCATCAGTCTCTTTGAGAGCGATTATATTTCCTAGAGAAGGAAAAAAATCAAATCCCTGATAACTGATTTTATTTACACTGGGTTGTTTTTTTCCCAGGCTAAAATAACTCAGGACTCTTCCAAGCACCTTGCATGTGCCTGTATTCCAAGTGAGTCACAAAATTAATTTGTCTGTGATTTCTTCCAAACCCTTGTGAATCCACTGCTGTCACAAATAGAGTACCAGCCTTGCTTTATCTTTTTATAGCAACAGGACAAAATCCTTTAAAGGCATTTCTTATCTTTTAGTGTCAGAGGCTGGGAAGTGCTAAGATTTACATATTTCATTAAAGAGAATTTCTCCCTGGTATAAGTGGCTTGTGCAAACACGTTACAAGATCATTAAAAGGAGCCCTCTGCACCAGTCAAGGGTCGTTCAGAAGAGCACAGAAAAAAATGGGAATGATACTTTTTTTAGTGGAGTGTGCCTGCAGGTGGAAACTGTGAAGAAGCCATTTGAAACTCCACTTATTTGTTAATTTGCAAGGTGCTCCCACTGAGCTTTAACAAGCCAAACCTGAATTCACAGTAGTCAGAACTAGTTTTACCCAGTGCTTTGGTACTGTGAGGGTGCTGGCTTGTCCTCGGTGTTAAACCACTCCCTTTTCTGATTTAAAATGCCATAGAACACCTGGAAAGAAGCCCAGAAGTGTAGTTTTGGAAGTGCAGTTAAATGACCACACAGGGGGTTTTTGGGATGCTCACAAAGGTCCTTTAATTTCTTGAGTGCTCTTTGAGCAATTTCAAATTGGGGCAATCATTCATTAGCTGTGCTAAGGTTCATCTCCAGTCACATTGCTCAGACACTGCCAGAAGATGGAAAGAGACATTTCTGACCTGACCACAGTGAGGTCCTCAGCCAAGGCAAACTGGATTAGGATCTCTCCTCGGAAAATTCAAATTCACTTCTTCTGGACAGCGGGGGGAAAATCTTCATTCTTACTTCACTTGCCAGTGTCCTTTCTTGATGCTGCCTCTTTCAAAGCACCAATAAAAATACATCCTCCTTTTGCTAATCTGCTCATTTGGCATAAGATTATTCTCAGGATGCATCCTCAATTTCTCTCTATGGTGGACTCTGAATTTTATCTGAATCAGGAATGAATTTGCTGTTAGTTTTTCCTGGACAATTCCAGCTTAATTTAATTTCCTAAATTCCATACATGCCTAATAATTCTGTTTAGGAAGTAAAAAATCTTTCAGCAGGAACCGTTGCTGCTCTTTTTCCACAGAAAAGATATTTGAATGTACGTGTCTATATGAACAACACCTCTTCATCATCCAGGTACTGACAGCAATTGTTCTCATCCTTATGTCCATTTTCTGTAAAATATGAACATTTTGGTCATCCTTTTTTTATTTTGGATTGCAAAATCTGGTAGACTTTGATGTTGCTATTAAATGTGAATTGTCCCAGTATGATGAGGTCTGCAACTACTGTAGTTATCCAAGCCCAGTGACAAACATGTATCCTGCCAGACTGAAGAGAGATCAAATTCAACTCATTTTTCATGACCATAAATCACATTCCTGACCTGTGCTGATACTTCCCTGATGTAGGAGGAAGGCTGCAGGACACTCCCTGGCACAAGAGCTGAGAATAAATAAGCCAATTGCACGAATCAGGTGTGAAGCACCAAGATCTTTATGAGAAGAGGCAGGCTGGGAGAACCAGGCAGATGTAAGATTTCAGCATCTATTTCACAGGTTCTCTGCCTGTTGCTATTTTAATCCCTTACTACTTAGAAGCTGGTTTTGTTGGTGAGATTTTTTTTTTTAACGGTGTTTTCTTATTTTCTCACTTATTTCACTTAGAAGAAGCTGTGAAAATTGTGTATTTCTGTAATAGCACACACAGGCACAACACACGACTAATTTGGTGGAAGAAATTTCAGGCAAGCATATTCATGGAGGAGCTTATGAATCAGTCCTTCATCGAATATTCTGTAGTTTCTCAAAATAGAAATGTATCATGGAGAGAGCTGATGCAGTCTTAAACACAGTATAGAAAATTCCACACTGCTGTAATTCAGTAAGGCATGTTATCTATAGCATAATTATCATTTCAATATTAATCGAGGAGTCTTCATAATGTCATGAAGAAATACTTTCGTTTCATCAGGTTCCATTTTTTAAATGGCATAAAGCAACACCAGGTGCATTTAATAAAACTATTATAATGGAATAGACTGGATTTTTGTATTACTTCTCTTTTTTTTTCCTAATTACATGTCTGAATACAGACCTGTGTTATCAGAAATACTAACGAATGCAACAGAATATGTTCTTTACACATATATAAGCTACTGGAGCCATGTAGATAAATGGGGACTCTTTGCATTACAGCTCTATATAGGTGACAATTTCAGACAGAGGATGCTTGGTTAGCAGATTTTTACAGCTCAGATAATGGTTCATTATAGGCAAAAATTGCTGTAAATTGTCTGGACCATGAAATATCAATTGGAGAAGAACTGCAGCCAAAAAGTGTAGAGCTTCATAAGGTACAGCTAATGTGGCTGAATTATATAACCAGACCCTTTCTTCCAAAGTTAATGAGGGCTGCAGTAAACTCCAGCTTAGATTGCTGATGAAAATTAAGAGGATGCTGAGCAATTTTTGTTTGTTAGTGCTCTGTAAAATACCAGCTTCATCAAAGGAGCTGAGCATGAGGTTAAGCAGGGAGGTAAGGAGGGAGGTGGGAAATGTGTGAGTTTGCTATTAAAATAAAAATGAAAATTATAATTTTGTCATGATATTTAAGAAAAATATCTGTATTTCTTTAGGTCAGTGTGGGAACATACCTTTATAACAATATTTTTATCTGATTGTAACAATGTCTTTAGCTCACAATAACAATGTTTTTACCTGAGGTTCAGAGGTGTAAGATCAGCATTTTTGTCTAAAGCTTAGGAGACATTAAAGTTTTTACCAAACTTAACTTGAGGCAAGCAAACCCACAAAAGAATCCTTGCAAGTTTCAGCAATGTCCGGTGGGAACTGTACAACAAAACTTCTGTTTCATTTTGGTTTCGTTTAATGTAGGAAGGGAGTGCGGGGAGGGGGATATGTCACAACTGATCAGTTGGGCTGTGATTTTTTGTTATAAATTCTCACCAGGCTGAGCAAAATCACCAGGCCATGGGTCAGGAATTCTTGTTCTTTACTGTGTAGTCATTCAGCTCCAGCAGCCAGCCCACTACTGAGACTCACAAGGTGTTGCTAAGCAGCCTCTAAATTTGTAGCATAGACTTCCACAAGTGGTGCCTAACAAGCCTTTAATTTTGTACTGCGCACTTCCATAAGCTCTCAGCTCCTCACAGGAAACTTCTCAAAGGTTTGTTTTGGTGGGAATTGAGAATTCTCAGCCTGGCTAGGTTCCATCCCTGCAGGCTGTGATAAGCAGATATAAACACATGCAGAAATTGCTGTATGATTCTAGTGTTCACCCTTTGTCTGCAGGATCGGTTTGCTTCCATAGTCTTGGCAAAATTATAAAATTACACATAGAAAAGAGCATGAAATAGTTCTGCTTTGGTTTTTTACATCATTTGAGCAGTTTTGCATGAGCATCATGTGCCTTGCCAGTAGAAAGGCTTTTCCATTACTAGTTACAGTATGAGGGGGTTATTTGAAGTTGTGTTGCCAAAAGCAAATGGTTGGAATTTGAAAGTGGCTTTGAGTTCAACATTCTTCCCTTCCTCTGGACGTTAATTTCTGCTTGTATCCCTCAGGATCTACCATTTATTACAGCTCTTTTCACAGGAATTCACTTCATCTGATTTTAAGCTTTAGGTGGATCCTCTGTCTGGCCAGTTCATTAGCATTAACGTCTCTGCAGTTTGAAATACAGGAGCAAGGAGGGCCTAAGTCAGGCTGACTAAGCCTAGAGATACCCAGCTCCAACAGGGAATAAAGGCAGCATAAGGAAGTTCAGTAGCTCAAGAAGCTCCTGGGAACCTTGTCCTAGGGTAAGGGCAGAAAAGCTTGTGTGGTGTGCACTGTCCAAGTCACTTCCATTTGCATTTCACAGGTCCCCCAGGAGGGCACTGTTCCCAGTTTAGGCGTGAGCATCTTTCCCTTCTTCAGCAAGGGTCAAGAGGGAACTGAAGAGCACAAAGACACAGGGAACTGCTGCCCTCTTCCAATCCTTTATGCAGAGAGCAGGGAAACCGATGGTTGCCGTGGAAAAATGTGGGTGCTGTTCTTGGGAACACAGAGCTGACAGCTCTGTGCAGCAACAAGTAAATAACCTGCTCCACCCAGCGTCTGCAGTCTGAGATGCAGCGCTGGGAGAGACAAGAAAAGGTTTTGCTGTAATCCCTGGCCCTGCCATTCCCCATCCCTTCTCAGAGGGCAGAGGAACAAACTACCCCGAGGTACAGAAGGAAAACTACTGGAAACATTTGGCTGCAGCACCGGATCGTGTTCTGAGGATGAAGACGGATGGGATGTTGACATGATGGGAAGATGACAGCCACACACACACACATCCTCTCTCCCCAAAAAAAAAAAAAAAAAAAAAAGCTCCAGTCCAGCTTGACCAACTTCCAATTTTTCCTTCAAAAGGTTTCCCCACTCTCAGGATTTGACACAAAGTGTTGGTCACACTGACAGTTGGTAACACTGTTATTGCTAACATTCATATATACAAAAGTAGAGATGTTTGAAAAGTACTTGTTAAAATGTTCACTGGTTAAGATTTCTTTTTTAAATATTAAAAGAATAAAAGCTCTATTAAAGTATTCCCTTCTAATTTAGGAGAACTTCCCAATCAGCAAACAGTTCTGTACAGACAGTGCAATATGTTCTCCATCCACACACAAGGAAAGGTTTTCCACCCACTCCCTCAAACAGCTTTCACTCCCCAAGAGGCAAGAACAGTGCTGCTGGTAAGGTTTGCATGAGCTCTGGTAAATGTAATTTAAACAAACTTTTTATTACATGTGGGTAAATATCCTTCTGTAAGCAAAACTATGCTTTCTGTTCCTGTATCATATTTCCACTACAGTCCTGTAGGTCAAAATTACATTTATTTCCTGTGCAGTAACACTTTATGTGGATACAGCCTAATTGGATTTGGTTTTGACTTCTAATAGAGGCTGTGAGGGAAAATACAATATCCTATAGGCAAACTGAGTGTCAATTCTGTATATTTTACAGCTGAAATTAAGGGAGTTTTTTTGAGCAACAGAAGGGAAGAAGAAAAAACACCCAGGCAGACTAAAAGAATCATCACATATGAACCCATAACACTCAGCCTACAAACACAGGTAACAACAGGAATTTCACCAAACTCACATCTGTACTAAATAAGGAAAATCAGTGTAATTTTTATCAGGCATCCCCATGAATTAAAAAAAAAAAAAAGTACTACTTAATTTTAAGCAAAACCTTTATTTTAGCTCATGGGCTTGCTTTGTATTAAAAACAGTTACTTCAAAATCAAATTCACATAAAATTCAGCATGTAAATGAACAGATGTCATTGGTCAGGATCAGGTTCTGAAAGACAAGGGCTCTGAATGACATTTGAACAATCTCGGCTGGCAACAGATAAAACTGGGAACAGCAGCAGGAGCAGCTCCTGCTTTACAGGCTGAGCAATCAAAGTGCCCCTTCCTTCAGATTTTAAACCCCCAGCTGTACACCAGGGCCGTTTAATGATTTCTCCATTTCCCATAAATTCACTCAGCAAGGATTGAAAACAGCGATATCCCAGTTTAATCTGCTGCTTCACAGGAGTGAATTCTCTCGAGTCTTGTTAGAGGCACTGCTATTTTCTGCCAGCAATCAAAGTACTTGTCTTAAAACAATTTCCTTACGACACCAACAATCAAGCTACATTATATACACTTCAATTGTACAATTATCTTTAAAAAATGCCCGTGTACAAAATAGGTTATTTTATTAAAAAAAAAAAATCACATGCTAGATTTCAATTACATCAGCATTTTAAAATAACTGAAAAAATTGATAAATAACATTCCAATTTATTAGGAACACTCCTGCAAGCAAATGCAGAAGTATCTGCACTATATTTAATATTCTAATAAGCTTTTCAGGGCAACTTGTGCTATAAACCTCATGTACAAAGTGTGTGAAAGGCTCTTACTTGTGACAACAGAATAAAAGCTAATTAATTAAGCAAGAGTATTTCAGCAAAATTATTCTACTTATGAAGTAAATACCACAGGGGCATTTCATTTACAGCCAGTTAGACAAAGAACACAGCTAGTGACCAGAACACATACATTAGTTAAAAGTCAAATATATACAAAAATATATTAGAAAGTGGTTGAGTTTAACCACAGGCTCATGTAAAAAATGTTGTTTTAAATAGCAATAGCAAAAAAATAGCTATTTCTCTATCTGCAACAGTACAAAAGGCAACACCTACATATGAGGTAGCAATGCCAAATTAAAAACAAAAAGAAACCAAAAAAACAACTTTGGATTGAGGAGCATTTCCTATATTTTCATAGCATATCTGTCAATACAAATATTTAACTGAACACTTCAATTGTTTCAATAATTAACTACATTAATTTACAAAATCCTTTACTCAATTAACTTTTTTAAAATTACGGGAAATTGGTTTAGTTACTGATTTTTCCTGTTTCTAAAAAAGCTGTTGCATTTTTCAAACCCAAACACTGTACAGCAAAAACGTGGAGGCTTTATTATACACACTTGGTAAACACTATGGTACATTAAGACTTAATTTACAAAGATCAGAAGAAGCCAACTGCGGTAATTGTATCCTTTTGTGCCTCACAGGCAGACACTGCACGCTTTTTACCCCATATTCAAAGCCAGAGGCAAGCTGAGGGTTCATTATTCCCTTCCACGGCCACAGCAAGCGTTTGAAGTGTTTCACCTCCCTCCAGGAGTGTGATCCACAAGCGTGGCTTCCATCTCTAGGGCCAGGGGTGCTGCCAGGCAGCAGCCCAGAGCTGCCCTGGGCTGTGCTGGAACTGCCTCAACAACGTGGTGTTGCAGAGGGGAACAGCTGTGCCCCTTCTCCCAACTTCATCTTTTTGTCCTCCTGCAGGTGCAGGGCAGGAGGGGCCAGCTGAGCCTCTCTGAACAAAAAAATGCTATCAGTGAAAAGCCAGGAAGGGAACAACCATCCAGCTGAGCTGTGCCAGGTCTGGCCACGGGGCTGCAGGCCCCTCACGTGGGTCAAATCCTCTGCTTCCAGCTCCACTGACCAAAAAGACCCTGCTGCTCTGCCAAGTCAGGCAACTAAATTGGACATCTGAAGTTAGATGGTACGAGTAACACCAAAAAATGAACTGGATGGAATTTCAGCATTTATTGTATTAAGAAAATAATATATTTTACATCACAGTGCTTAATTAAATGCAATAAAAAATGTAAACTCAATTCTAGATAAAATTTAGCTTGAAAAATTAGGGCTCGAAGAGTTTTGAAAGTTCACAATTCTTTAAAAATTGAAGTCACAGCCAGTCAGTTCACATAACTCACATCTTGAAGTTTACTCGTAAATAACACCCTTGATGCACTCCAGCGTTTGATCGGGTTTTGTTTGTTTGTTTTGTTTTCTTTAAAAGCCTAAATAACAAATGACCAAGTGCAAAGGTAAGAGGTATCTTCTCTGCAGGGAAACTAAGCGTAGCAATACTTGGCCCATCAACCCTGGAGTGCTCTAGTAGATGTAAGGGAATATGCGGTACGGGACGCGCTGGCAATACCTCTCCCAGGCCAAGCCGTACTTCTGCTTACAGTGGTGCTCATCACGGGCCTCTCGGTGAACAAGCAAGCAGATGAAATAGATCACGTAGAAATAGGGTAAAATGTGATTAAAACCTGCAAAGGGAGAAAGTTAACTTAGATACAGGACAAAAATCCACAGACAGTAGCTATTAACATGCTCAAAGCTGGTGACACGCTTGTTCAAGGCTGATGCTAAAGCATCAAATATTCAACAAGACAGGGCAAAAATTGTGATACATGTTCACACGTAGATAAAAAAAGACCCACAAACCTACAGAAAGTAATTTTTAAAATTAAGAGTCACAAAATCTACCAATTTCACTCTAAATATATGCCAGCTTTGTATGCATTGAAAGTTCTTTAGTTATCCAAACCACATTTCCAGTCAGTCTCTGCACCACTGAACTGCCCCACACCAGGTTTTCTTTATTTTGGCTGCAGACCTGAGTCCAGCTTTGCTTAGAGCACATGACTTGACTTGTAGATGATAAGAACTGGAAATGACCCAGATTGCAGCCCAAAAAGCCAAGAGTATTCTGGGCTGCATCAGGAGGAGCACGGCAGCAGGTTCTGATTCCAACCCACTACTCTGCTCTCCTGAGACCCCACCTGGGTGTTGTGTCCAGCTCTGGGGTCCCCAATACGAGCAACACTGTGTATTATTAACAAACACTTTGCAAGATAATTTCACTGCGTTTGATGACCTTTCTTTCAAATGTATTTCACTTCAAGTCATCCCTGTATATGGTAACCCTTGTCTCTAAGCAAATTCCCACTTTTGGCAAACTTCAGCTGAAAACATATTCACTAGCCTCAAAAATTTAAAGAGCAGCTAATTAGCAAGAAAGCCCCATGATTATTGAATGATAAAGTGTCAGAAAGATGAGTAAAATTTTAAGTATATGTCAAATCTGCAGCAAGTAAGAAAGGGTAAAATGGAAGAGAAAATGCATTAAGACTTAAGACACAGAAATCCTCCATTCAATAGGGTTTACTATCTCAAATAATTACCACTTGGCTTTCAAACCCAGTCAGATGCAAAACATAAAAGCATTTTTGGTAAAATCCATTTTAGTCTCCAAAACTTACCACAGGGTAGGGACCATGCCAGAGCCATGATGATGTCACCAAGGTAATTAGGGTGACGAACAAAACCCCACCAGCCCGTGACCAGAAGCCCTTTTCCAGTTGCAGTGGGTATAAATTTCAGATCTGTGAACAGAGTACTGTGGTCAATCCAGTGATTGAAATATGTATTTAAATACTACAAAGAGCCACTGGATAAAATCACAGCCAATGGAATAAAAAATGTACTCACTGGCCAACTTGGGATCTGCTGGATTCCGTCGGAAATTGTTTTTCTGAGAATTTGCACTACGGAATATGTAATACCCAATACCTGAAAATAAACACGATGTATTTTGCATTTTCAGTATTTTCCAGTTTTCCCAGCTTCAACAAAAGCACTCACATGCCCTTTGCCATGCTTTTTCCATCAAAGTCTTTCCCCTAGAGATTCAACTGATATTTTTCTGGTTCTCAGAGCTTTAACAAGATAGAGATGCTATTGGAAACCTGCATTCCGTATGCTCCTTCTCATTATTGACTAACTTGGAAGAGATTCTGAAGAACATTTATTTTCACATCTACTTCTACATTTATATCTGACTTTTTTAATATAACACTGAGTTTGAAATTCACATAAGGTGATGTGCTGCACTTTGTATGATTACAGCTCAATTCAGCAGCCTAGCACTTTGTTACAGCACCTACTCCATAAACTGACCATTTTTACAATATCATGGTAATAAAAGAACCAGGCAATGAATTATCTGAGTTTGAAATTAATATCCCCCATCGTTTTTACACAGCAGCTTAATCTTGCTTTTTCCAAAGCTGCATTGAAAAAAGATGATCACAACATACTTTGAATAACTGTTATTTAAAATAGATACCCAAGAAAAGAATGTTAGCTGAAGATGAAAGTTATTTTTTCAGTATTGCACCTATTAAGTTGTACATCCTCTCATTATTTCCAATTCTTTGTCGTGTCTACGAAATATGAATGGGTTTTTTTGGGTTTGCTATTCAGATAACAGGGACAATAAGGCTATATTGATGCAAATTTAAGGTTGTATGTTCATTTAACATCTCTTTTAATATAGGAAGTTGTTTAGAGACAGGTACCTCTTTCACCTGTTCTTCAGGCCAGTGCTGGATAAATATTTTCACAGGAACATGATAGTTACTTTTTCCCTAGGTTCAGTAGAGTGTAGCCAACAAGGTACTGATTTTTTTTTTTAATGAGTCACTCAGATTGACTTAAAAAGGCATCTATTAAATTCAAAATATGTTAAGTCATTTCTTCAATTCCAGACAGCACCCACCTACAGCTGCTTCTCAACAGAACAATTAAGTGTTCAGAGTCTCACCTATCCTTCATTTGCTAAAATGAGAGTTTATAATATTCTTTGTATTTCACAGTAGCCAGACAATGACTGCTGCATCTGAGCTAAAGCTTCACCTCCCATCTCAAAGAAACAAAATCAGAACTATGTTGTAACCAACAGCAAGAATAACATTTACTGTAACTTACAGTTCAGGACAGTAATTGCAACAGCAACAGGCCAAGTAATTGTGGTGGGATGACCCACTAAGTAGAAGGCCTGCAGGCTGTAGACAAATGGAACCCACACCAAATCTCCAAATGCCAGCATGAATCCAAATCCATCATGGGTAATGTCCATTGTAGTCAAGACAGCTTCCTAGAAACATGGAGGAAAGAATTTTAGCATTCCCAAAGCCTCCTTCTCTTCACACTGTAATTAGAAATGTTAACAGTTGAAGAGGACAGGCATTTACCTCATTCCAAAGAGCATCCACCACATAGAGAAACTGGAAGCTGTTCACAAGAATCATGGACAGGGATGGCACGCTGAGATTGTGGATCTTCATCTCAGCCAAGAGCATTGCCAAGTTTATAACAACCTAAGTTAGAAAATATTTGATTTAAAAATTTACTTGTAAAAGAAAGTGATCTTTTCTATTCTATTATAGGACATTTTAACACAGGTATTTTTGACCAGTGTTTAAGTTTAAAAAACAATAAACTATTTCACAAGTCAATTCACAACTAACCACATTTCTGAAGCTGTATAACCTCAACACATGAATACTTTAAAAATGGTTTTCATTTGCCACAAAACAAAGAAGACAGAAATTTCCTTCGAGTGAATAAAAATGGTCATTAAAAACAAGCAATGTGGAACTGTTTCTCAGTACTCATTTATAAGTGTATATATATAGTATTTATAAATATATATATATCCTTAACATCAATTATGTGTGTGTGTGTAAAAATCCCTCTGTGTAATATTTAAGCAAATATAATAACTCAGATTACTGACTCACCCAGCCAATTAATCCTGGACGCAACTCACAGAAGTATTTGAGGTCAAAACTGCCAATACGAGGGTTTAATTCATGACCAGTAAAAAAATCATAAATAAAATACCCTGCAGGTAAGACACAACCTCTGTTAGCAATACTCTTCCTTTTATCTGCCACTACACTTCTCCCCATAAATAAAACCCCACTTTCCACTAATGTTCTCTCAGTATAAATTTTTAGAAGCCTTCAGAGTGGCAAAAAAAAAAACTTGAAGAGTATGTGCAAAATACAAAACCTACATAGTTTGTATTTTAAGATGCCCTAATATTTTATTTATTAGGAGGACTAACCACTTTAGAAGCTCTCCCTGACACTTGTTCCTTCTTTATCCTGAAGCTCACATCACAGTGTCTACGAATATGATCATATGGCATTAATTAATTTTACATTTTCTCCTACTTAATCGCTTTTGTCTGGAAAAAAGAATTCCCTTTAGCTGTGACAATTACCCATCCCTCAAAAAATGTGGTCACGAAGGAAAATATTTCATGATATCTGGAGGAAAAAAAAAAAAAAAAAAAAAGCACTTCACAGAGCAAAGTAAGTCACAGTCTTACAATAACTAGCCCTAAATCTAGCCTTTAATTTGTAAAAATGAAACTAACAATTCAAAAAGAAATTATCCAGAATGTTCTAACTCACCAGAATTTCCACTTGGTGCTAGTTCTTCCTCGGGTGCTTTCAGGGATCGAATGTACAGATAAATGCTCAATGCCAAAGAAAAAACTGCAGCTGCCACTGCAAACTGCATGAAGTGATCGTACAAATAATGAAGCTCAAACTGAAAGTATAATAAAATTCCAATAGCTGCAGCAGTCAAAAGAAAAGCATAAAACCCTAGAGGATGTAGAAGACAGACATATTAGTCCAAATTAAAAAAAAAAAAAAAAAAAAAATCATCGTTGTAGTAGGACCTACCTAATCCAATCTGTCTGCATTTTTACTTCTTCTAATACTTGTCTATATTCCAGTAACATCTTGGACATCCCACGGTTCAAACTTCTGGGGCACAGCAATGTAACTAAGAGACTCCAAGCCCTGAAACTGTGCTCATCAAAAGGACAAGAGGCAGGAACACTCTGAATACTTCTCCATTATTTTATGCCATAAGGATCCAATTTCAGATTTTCGTGGAAAAATGGGACACTGACACTACTAACAGTTATTGAGAACAGGTCACAAAATTTTATCTGTGGGACAGCTGAGACAACCATATTCTCATTTTTGGCTTATCTTCATATATACCTTGATACAGATAGCAGTAATTGAAGTATTAAAATGACTCATCAAGGCAAAACTTGAATACAAAAACCTTTGCATACTTTGAGAGTATAAAATCATGCAGAATGGATTGATGCCCAAGTAGGAGCAGGCAGTTCTCTACTGTTCTCAGCTAAGGACTTCCTATGGATCCCTTCACAGGGTCACAGGGTTGAGGTTAAAAGGAACCTCCAGAGTTCATCTGCTCTAGTTCAGACAGAACCTCCTGTACTGCACTTTATGCCCAGTACCTCCTGTCCTTACCTTTACTCAAAAAGGCTTTTAAATTTGCTTTTAAAATTAGCCTTTGAAGCACTAAGACAGTGGCTTTTTTTTTAATAATCCAAATTATGTAGCTCATTTCCTTTTATCAGAATGCAGAAAAAATTGCAGCACGACGGCACAGCTAAAGACAAAAGCCCAAAACCAAGACAGGTACAAGACAGCCTCAACAAGACTCACTTTTGCAGGATGTAATTCCCCTTGTTTCTATTACTTACAGCCCTATTCCAACCTTAAAACGCTGCATCTTACCAGACTATGACAAAACTCAGCTTTTTAATGTAGTATTTGGATTTCACTACCATCCCTGTACAGTGTAATGTCTTGCTCTTCAAGCACTTACTTCCTGATTATTATTAATCACCTTTTTCCAAGAAAAGGTTCACCCTATTTTATCCAAGATTTACAACAGATATGCTCTCTGGTCAAACTGTATCTTTCAACATTCGTATTTTATGATGCTGAGCACTACAAATTACACAATGGAATCAATTTTAGAATAACCAACTGTAACATGCTTACCATTTATCCGGTACTCCAGTTTCCTTCCACTGGAAAGGGGCAGGCCTTCTACAACCTAAGAAGAATAAAATACTAATGTTCAACAATATATTTTCTGTGGGCCTTTCAAGGGAGGAAAACCAAGCTCAATTCTGTCAGAAAGACATTCAGTCAAAGCAACCAGCTGGATATACTCAAACCTGAAGCTCTTGCATTGTTCTAAAAAACATACCCTGGATAGCATATTGAAAAGATTAACAGTTGCAAATAAAAATGTTTTTTAAAATAAACCTCTTCCTAATCAGCTTCAAGAAAGCAGAACTGCTCCAATCACTGTGAACATGTACAGCAATAAAACATGATTAATCTACTTGAGTGTGTCCTTTCAGAAACTTCCAGGAACCCTCAAGTCACAAGAAGAAAGGAGAACCTTTGCCTGATGTGCATATGGCTAGAATGGTTTATAGCCTCCTGTAAATGAACATTACATTCCAAAATGCTGGATATCCATAAGATATCAAGTATCGAAATAGTTTGTGAATTTAAAAGTCAGATACATAAAATTCTTCTAGAATCCTATCAAGCAAAGTTTGTCCACACTTTCATCTGAATGCCTAGAAAATGCCTTCTGCCTTCTCTAATGAAAGGCTCTAAAATGCAAAAATTCTCGATCAGCTGTGCTGTTTCAAGCTACAGAAATCTGCAGCAGCTATATTCCAGTTCATTACAAAAAACTCATTAAATTGCTTTCAAACTCAATGCATTTAGAACATACCCCACCTTCCAGCCTAACACACAGTTTAGTTGCCCATAAAGACCCAATTGTTCCCAACAGCCTACCTTTCCAATTGGCAGCAAGTAAAACACAGCTTGAAGGAAAAACCACAGAAGAAAGACACCAAACACCCTCCCGTCCCAAAGACTCTCAAGTGCTGGCAGAGGAGGGAAGTTCAGAAGACTTGGATCATCTTGCTTGCACAACAACAGCAAGTAGAATACAGTAGCAGGCAGGAGAAGTATCAGCATGAAGGTCCCTGTAAACAGACATCATGGCATGTTAGAAGGTAAGCACAGAAAATAAAATAGTTTCAGTCTCACTAAAAAAGCTCAGTATTAACTTCAGTAACAAAGAGGCTGTCGTTATCTTCAACTGAACAAGACAGCAGCAATCCCATAGTCATGTAACAGCACACTGAGACATTCCTCTCACTCCCATACAAGGTCATCTACATTCATGGCATCCCTTCAAAAATAACCAAAAACTACCTAAAAATACTGTCAAATTTCAAACACCTAAGCTTTGAAATGCAAAAGCTTTGCTAGCTATTCTTAAATTTAATCTAGAAATATTTAAATCTCACTGTGCAAGGGATAGCACAAGATCTTAGCTGCATTTCATACAAAAACCAAGGGCAAAAAAGGTTCTTTGAGTGCCACCAAATCAAGTGAAACACAACAATTTTACTCTGAATTCTGCAGCCAAGGTCCAAAATGCAGTTCTTGACATGACAGTATAGTCAATAAGTAAAAAACCACAAAATAGTACTAATTTTCAACTATTAAGACAATTTGCATACATACCAATTCTTCCCCCAAACTCTAGCTCCTTTGTTCTTCTTGATACTTTCTCAATTGGTTTTACAGCCACAAAAGTCTTTTTCTCTGAATAGATCTCTTCTTTCTTCTTGTCATCTTTCCTTGGACGCAAGCTGTACTGCTCAAGCACACGCTTGATTTCCAGGTCCGGTTTTAACTTTTGCTGTGAATGAATAAAACTAACTTACTAAAACATTTCCCAGTGATTCTACTTTATTTTACTCCAATATTTTATATTTCAGAGGACATTACTCATTATAAAACACCAATACACAATTACCCATTCACATAAAGAGACTGCTAAAATCAAGCACTGTAACCTATTAGACCATGATTACAGATCAGCAGCAGTTCCAATACAGATCATCCACTTCTACACTCCTCCTTTCCCTTCTGCCATATGCCTGGGCATTGGATAACCATCAGGACTAGGGCAGAAAATAATCACTTTCTCTGTAGCACACTTACTTAACCTCTAAGTTCTATGTTGCCTTCTATTTCTGCTTGATTGTTAAGTGTAGAAGAAGGGATTACAGGCGACCTCACCCCTGAAAAGTGACAGTTGTACTAATTACCAAACAAGAGGAACAGCCTTGCCCTTAATGGGTTGCAGCTGTGACTAATAAAGACGAGTGTAATAAAAGGGGTGGGTTGGCTGGTCAGGGGGATCTTGGAGGAAAAGGACCTAGAGGAACAATGCAGAGAGACACAAAGTATAACAAAACAAGGGAGAGAGTTGCTGCAGTAAAAGATCTGCCATGAGGTCAGTCTGAGTCGGAGCCTGCAGTCATAGTCCAGCTAGGTAAAGCCTGTGTTCAGAGTCTGCAAACCAATACTTGCAGTCACAATCCAGCAGGAAATAACCAGCAGTCAAGAGTCTGCAGCTGGACCCTACAGCAGGAGCTTGCTGCAGTAGAGTCAAAATGGCAAAGCTGTGAAAAATAATAAACCGGGACCCTTTTCATGTTGTTAAATGGGAGTCTGAGTCTCGGCTCATTGCTATCCCTAATGAGAGGTCTGCTGCAACACTTGATTATTGTATTGCTCTTTTCTAGGAATTTCAGAGAGCCTACCTAGGAACGTGACAAAAAGCTAAGGGCAAATTCCATGTTCCTACCTCCAAGATGATGCAGGATGTATCATTTTTTTCTGTACTTTCAGGTTCACCATTGTACCTTTTGGTGTTATTCTCACTTGGTTTCTGGTTAAAAAAAGAAACACAGTTTAGGCTTTCAGTGTCCTATATATGGCAAAGTTCTGCAGAACTGAAAGTTTGGTTTTCCATAAAATATCTTTAAAGAAATACATTCCCTCATAAAAATTCTTCTCATGAGTCTAGTTTACACAGCTCTGGGAAGACATGACTCATGTTTATTTCAGCTAAAGTTTTGTTGAAGAGAACCTGGTCTTTCCAGTCATACAAGAGCCAACAGATCAATCCTACTTCTCAAACAGAAGCCAGGATAAAAACCACCAAAGATTTTTTTAACCCTTTTATCCCAAAAGGTTAAAAGTACAAAAAGTAAACAGTAGCTGCTGGCTAAAAAACTACTTAAAAGTAGTTTGTGATCCACAGGCACTGGGTCACACAGTTCAAAGGAGCTCACTGCAAAACAAACCCCATAACTACTTCAGTGCCTAAGAGTAGCAATTTACTAAACCTATCTAGTTTATATTAATCTGGTTTAGTTTAGCTGAAACCTAACTAAAACTTGTTCATTTTCAATAGAACAGCAGAATGCATTTTCACTTCAAGGGACTGTATCTCAGACAAGTGAGAAGCCATCTCGAGGGCACAAGAGGCAGAAGAAATGCTGTTTGTCTCTTCACAGAGAAACATTGCCTCTACTCCTCTTCACTTAACCATCACCAGAACCATTTTTAGCGCTCAATCTTCTCAAAAATGCTAAGAACAAACCTAATAAATTTCAGCTAAACACCAGATACTGGTAAACTTAGAAATCCCTACAGGTTAGTTTTTATAACGAAACCAGTTTTGCAATATTATCCATCAGCAAGGCCATGTTTAAATATTCCATGCTGCATATTTTCCACTACTACTGTAAGAAACTGTATATGGTAACAGAACTCATTTTATTTTAAATCCTAATCCCTACCTGCCACGTATCAATTAATACATCTAAAAGGAAGCTAACTTCCCTTTGCCCCATTTCACAAGCGGAAGCATGTGGTTAACAACGACTTCGATATTAAATATTAAAAAAAAGTGTTTGTTTGGATATTTGGATACCGAGAAGTTCGCACTACCACCAGACTCAAGTGAAACTTTATAACCTTGGTTTACCTATCAAGAATTTCCTCAAATATTGCAAGCTAGAAACCGTATTTCCAAAGAAAAAAAAAAAGGGCAGTTCTGAGATATACTTTTGCAGGTAATTATGCTGTTCAGGGAACATGAACTGCAGCTGGCTTTTACAATGATAAACCCAGTCTGCATAAAACCAACCTTTCACAAATAGCAGAAGTTTCTTCTAATAAAAATCCAGCAAACCCACACACAAAAAAACCAACAAACAAAACTAATACCGGTAGAGCTAAGCTGGTCTCCTGAATGGCTTTCTTTTTGTCATCTTTGTGTTCCCTGCTTTGGGAAGCAGAACGACGCCTGCCCTTTGCTGGCCGACCAGGAGACCGAGAGCGAGAGCGGGATCTGGTGTTACTTCTTCTGGAGGGAGAACTTGAAGAAGACTGGCTCTTCCTGTGCTTGAATGATGACTGTGACTAAAAGAAAGAGGGAAAGAAAGCAAAATCTTATCTGTGTCTCAAAGAACAATTCTAGAAACATGGGGGGGTTTTGTGATGAGGACGCTAGCACACAGTTCCGTAGTTTTATTTCCTCTACTGATGCTCTACAAAGCCTGTTAAGAAAGAGCAACTGCAGAATACTCATTTTGCTGGCAATTCCCAAACAAGCCTGTTCCAAGTCCAACTGCTGCTGGTAATTCCTGTTGAAGCTACAGAAATGGGGCTATGGATGTAAGATACCAAAGTGAGCACCAAGCTGTTAAGCACACCACCCTCTCAATCCTGTGCAGAGGGAAAGGAATTGAGAGCTCTCTCTTAAGCCCTCAGAGGTTGCTTTCACTTCCACTACTCAGCTTTATTAATGCATTTGACATAGCAAAGGTCATCACCTGTGTGAGGCAGCACAGAGCAAATCAACACAAAAAAACCCTTCAGCCTAATAATTTCATTATCTCTGGTAACTAATTTCATAATCAGTTTACTCCAAAAGCACTGTCTGATTTCTCTGTGAAGTCTATAAAGCTGATTTCTCCATGTGAAATTTCCACAATGCAACTTATATAATGCATAAACGTTTCCTGACAAAGAAAAGCATTTTCCCAGCTTGAGTCTGCTAACCTGCATGCAGAAGTAACAAGTCAGAAAGTCTTAAAACAGTGAAAACAGTTGCCTACCTCAAGGCATAAAAACTTTGGTCCCAAAAAAGAAAGCTGTTATTGGGCATGGACACTGCCACTGTCACAAGAAGTGACACTATAGTTCACATAAACATCCAGGAGCTGGCTTTGAAACTATGCCGGTTTCAAAACAGGCCATAGGAATGAACTACAGTGAACATCAAAATAGGGCTTTTTCCTCCTGCATTAATCATTTTCAACTGAAACTTCATCTATGAAGTTTTAAATGCCTTTATTAGTAACAAAAAATGAAAAAATAAAGATATGTAAAGAGGAAGGAATATGCTTATACGACATGAACCTTTCTCAAGGGTTTGTAATTGTCAAAAATACAACAAAATACCTCAATGAAGCCTTTGAGGACCTAAACCAGTAAAAGCTGTTTGCAGATGTTTTAATTATGTGCTTGAAGGGCATGTACTGATTATACTTACAGTGACCTGCATCTTCCCATTTGTTACCAATTTTTCTTACTTAGAGATGGAAAACTATGGAACTAGTATCAACCCACTGACAGCTACCTTTGTAAGGTACCCAAACTAATCTTTCATGAAAAATCATGCTATAGAGCTCCTGAAGGATCAGACTTGGTTTTCCTCAAAAATACTACATTTTTTGAACATAAATAAAACAACCATGATACTTTCAAGATGGGGTCATTCTGAACTTCTACTTGAGATGTCACACAGGAAGAATCTTTTATTTAGCACCAATTCCTCGAAGACACAGTTAACAAAAACTTGCAAAATAACTACCCCGTCATTAGATGAAGTACTGATAATTAAACATGTGTACTCACCCTTATATCACTTTCTTTCAGTGCAAGTTCAGTTCCATCTTTGTACTTGACAGTATAAAGATGAGCAACATCATCATAACTGGTCACTTGTACTTCATAGTACAGGACACTTCCTGGCCAACGGCCCATCACCACCTCGCCATCAGCAAACTTCCGGCTTGGCATTTTCCAAACAGAATCCCTAAAAAATAAATCAGTCAGTCCACATGACAGCTAAACATGAGGCTTCATTTTCCCCTACTCTCTTTCTGTATCATGTAACTGAAAAGGGGACACTTACAACAAGTCTCCATTTTAAATCGGGAAAAAGATGTGTGATAAGAAAACAGCAGTGATCTCTTTTCCAAATCATCAGTAGACAGAAGAAAGAGTCTTAAAATAGAGAGAGGATTGAAGTTGAATGTTCTGAAAAAACATTCAGATGCATAGACTAGTACTGAACTATGATATACAATCTCCATCATCAGGCAAAGCACATCTTTGACCAAAATTACATAATGAAGCTCATCTTATCTAGAGGGAAATGCAAATTACATGGTATTGAAGTGTCCTCTAACCCTTGTTTCCTGTGGTTCTTCAGAAATAACAGAAGTGATGATTTCTAAACATTAAACATCCCCAATCTCTTCAACACTTACAGCCACATTACACACTTTCTTCAATTTATTATAACACTCAAAAGTTAGGAAACTTCAGGATTTAAGGTCCTGTCTGGGTTATTTTTCTTTTCCACCTCTTTAGCACAAAAGCATAATGCCCTTTCCAGGGTTCCGTGGGAAAACAAAGCACAGCATCAGAGGAATCACACAGCAACCTGAAAAACTAAATTCTATCCCCCTGTCTGCGTCATCAGTTTTTTACTTGATATTAACAAAACGTGGTGTAAGTGACTCCTACCTTTGGTTCATCCCACCAGGTACTGGGAAAAACCACAACTACAACTTCGAGAAAGTTGTTTTTAAGTGTGAAGTCCTGTCAAACTGTTTGTAAAGTGCTCTGTGTTATGTCACTGCCTTCCGAAAACAGATATCCGAAGCAGAATATACTTTTAATCCCAATGTATCAAGTGAGACTACCTTAAAAGTCTGGGGTTAAATACACACTAACATTTCTACTGGCACCATGTGTACAACCAACACAGGAGCTCAGAGGGGATGGCAGGGACAGGGACAAGACACAAAGCACAAAATGCTGGTGCAAAAAGCATTTCATTTTAACTTGTTTGTTTTATAAATAACGTGTGAGGCCACACAAGGTAAGGTAAACACAAGTCTTTAACTAGATAATCATTACATATTAACTAACCCGCAGTGAAAAGTTAAGATTCTTGGGAAAAAATACTGTTAATATTCAATCACAGACCTTCAGACGCTGGGGGATGGGGCTCAGCAAGATTTTACAATCAATATTTATTCTGGCATTTTCTGACATTGCTGCTGCTGTTGAATTTTACACCTGTGTAGCTCTCCAAGTCAAAAAACCAAAAAACTCAGCAGAATTCCCTCATAAGGATTTTATTACTATTCCAAACTATTACTATTCCAAACTGCTTCAGAACAGAAACATCTGGCCATCTCCTTTGCTGTATAATATTTGGAGGAGGAAAAAAAAAAAGTTTTATAATTTGGTTTCACTGACACTAGCCAGTCAGAAAAATTATGAGTTCTAGTCTGCACTTGTTAGGCACGTGCTATTCCAAGCTCTTCTGCCTTCTAACTAGTGTTTCTTGTCCCAGTTTCTGTCTTATTCTTTCTGAATTCCCACTCCTCCAGCATTCTTTTATCCCAGTCAGCTTAAACTCTTCAAATAAATAGCCCTGTTTCTTATGACTTCCATATTTTCATTTCAAATTCTCCATTCTCTCCTTACCCCCCACCGTCTCGGAGTCTTTGTGGATTTTCTGCCTTTTCCGTCCTTGCTCACCAAACCAGTTCCGGTTCCTCTTTGCCACCCCTGCTTCAATCCGATCTCAATCCCCACTTCCATCTCCTTGCCCGGTTTTCTCACCCAAAAGGCAGTTCCTTAGGAGATCCATGTTTACTACTGCTCTTTCCCAGCCCCTCGCAGCCACAGCTTCTTCCTGCTCTTCCATAAATAGTCTGAACACCGGAGCATCCAGGAGTGTGCTCAGAGCTGTCACCAGATGTCATACCCTGATCCATGACTCCATTTCCCCCCTGCTTGCTGCACTTCCTACACCCCAGCCAGCTGTTACTTCTCCTGGCCTGCAGCACCTCAGGCATCAGCTGCAATCCTGGAGCCTGACCAGGACAAAGCTGGCGGAGCCTCAGACCAAGTTGTAAAAAACAGAATCTTTGGAGAGTAAATCCTTTTCAAAAAGGGTAACATTTCTTCATGAAGTTGTTACTGAGGATATGTACACTCGTTTTTCCAATTTCTAGCAAACACTTCAGAATTTAAATATGATTTCATAGGGATAATAAATTCTCTGCCAAATTTCAAACCCTAGCAATGCTATATGCAAACACCAACCTTGTTCTCAAAAGGAGAGGAAGTTAGCTTTAAAAAATTGAAAAATGTGACTGAAAGACCTGAAGCTAAATCAATGTCATGTAATTCAGCCTGAGGTAGGTATCACCAATATGAGATTCCAAAATAACAAATAAACAAGTGGAAATATCTTCTGACTCAAAAGTAATTAACAAACTTATCAATAGGAAAACTTACATATTTTTAAATTCTTTTCCATAAATATTACAGTTTAATAATAAGCTCAAACATTAAACATGAAAATAATTACTTCTTACCCTATGAAAAATAATCACCTCCTGTGAGGGAGGTTTGCAATCATCATTCCTTATATCCTTATATCCCACTTCAAAAAGCTGCACCTTTTAAAGGCAGCCTTCATCTGTTCAGATAGCAAACACAATTACTGGCATCAAGAAGAAAAAAGACAGGAAGTTTTTTTTAAAATTCTGTTTAGAGATTACATTTTTTATTGACTGCTCTTTCAAGTTCAACACACCCCTGGTAATTTTCACGGTATCAGCTGGCATCAGCCTAACATTCCCGGGGCACAAACTTTTGTATTCCCGGGGCTTCAAAACATGAATCCAAAGAAAATTTTCTCATACGATGCACCCTGCACTGTACAGACGCCTGAAAGTTTATAGTCATTTACTCAGGAGATGAAATTTGTGTTTTCTGAACCATTACTATTTTCCTTTAGGAATCTAGAGTTTAAGAGAAAGGATCAAAAAGACTTTGTATCCTATACCAAGCCAAGCCAATTAATGTAAATCTCCCTGGAGCTTAAAAGTTGGTAAAGAATAGAAGCTTCTGCTGACTCAAACAAGAATGAAATAATTAAAAAGAAACTTGGCTGAGAAGTATATTGCCCCATGCATGCACTTCTGGTCTTTTTAATGACTCTCACTAGATATGCGGGAAGATATTTCAGTATGGAGAAAGTGATGACTGTTACCTTGCAGCCACATGGAAATCACACTCAGCAGAAGCTGGGAACACAAAGTTAAGAATAAACACTGAACAAGTCTTCCCTCTTGAAAGAGCAAAGCTCACACACACTCAGTGATTCTATTTACTAATTCTGACATCTCACCGCCCTTAGATAACGTTCTGGATGTTAGAGGAGGGAGCTAGTTGAATGCAAGAAAAAATGCAGGGAAGTAAAGAAGAATGACAGCTGACAGTCAAGGCAAACAATACACGGAAAGTAACTACTGAATTCACCAAAGACGGCTGTGCAGGACCTTTTCAGCCACACCATTACTCTCTCCACATTTCTAGCTCTTCACCTTCAGAAGGGTGGAGAACCTATCCCTGTCCAAGCCGACTTAAAAACAAATACACCACTAAAAAACAAGTACAAACAAGCCTCGAGGCAAAAATAACAACCCATCAACCCTCGGGCCGGGAATCGAGGATCTTCCCTTCAAAGAGGCTTTCTACCGGCAGCCCCGCAGGCGGCGGGGACGCGGCAGGAACCCGAACTGGCTGGGCAGGGCCCGGGAGCGGCGGGGCGGTGTTGACAGGAAGGGCCCCACGTGCCGGCCGAGGCCCGGCCCCTCGGCCCCGCCCCGCCCGCGGCCGGGGCCTGGCGCGGGGCCTCCGCCGCGGGGGAAGGGAGGGGCCGCGCCGCCCCTCGGCGGCCTATTCCCGCTCGGAGCCCGTCGCGGCGGAGCCGAACAAAGCGGGGCCGCTCGGCCCCGCCACCTCCGGAGCCGCAAGCGAGAGGCCCGCGCCGCCCGCCCGCCCACCGGGAGTGAGGCCCGAGCGCGGCCGCGGCGATCGGCCGGACCGCTTCCCGCCGGGAAAGCCGCCAAGGAAAAGCTGGGGGGAGGGGAGAGGGTGGGAGGTGGGAGTATCCGGCCCCTCGCGCGCCGCCATTCCCGTTACCTGGAGCCCGCCCGCGCCGGGCCGGGCCGGGCCGGAGGCGGTTCCGCGGAGCGGCGGGAGCGGGGCCCGAGCGCGCGCCGCTCTCTGCTGAGGGGAACAACCGCCCCGCCGAGCGACGGTTACGGCCGCGCGCACGGCCCCGCCCCCTCTCCCGCCCGCCAAGCGCGCCCATTGGCCGGGACGCGCCGTTTGAATCGCGGTCTGGCCGCGCGCCATTGGCTGCACGGGCGATGGCGCGGCCCGCCTTCCCCGCCCCGGGGCGCGCGCCCGGCCCCGCCCCTCTGTGAGGGGAGGGGAGGAGGGGGAAGGGGCGAGCTCGGCCCCCCCCCACCGCCCCTGACCGGGGGTGATGGCGAGAGGGGAGGGGAATGGAGAGCGGGGCGGGAAGGTGGCTGTCGTGGCCATGGGGGCAGGCTCGGACCACCGCGCCACCCAGGCCCCGCCGCCCGTGTAAACAAAACCGAGGGTTTTGTACCGAGGGTTTTGTTTACGGAGCGCTCGCGGCGCGGCGGGCGGCGGGACCGCGAGTCCTCCTACACCGTCCGAAGAACCCTTGTTTCTTCCAGCCCTGCTCCTCCTGCACTCAAACGATGACAAAATGTGGTAAAAATGCAGAAAACAATATCCCCTCTCGCTCAAAACGAAAGATGAAAAAGTGCGAAAAAGCGGAGGTGGCGAGGCAGCGAGTGCTCGTACGCTGACCGAACAACAGGCTGTGCTGCCTCCAGCACTAAACAAAGCCAAAATGTGGTAAAAACGCGGTGAAAACGCACTGAAAACACCCGACTGCCTCCAAAATAAAAACGGCCAAAAAAAGCAAAAGGCAGAGGAGGCTTCTGAAGCGGTGAGACGACAAGTGCTCCTACACTGACAAAACAGGCTGCGCTCTCTCCAGCCCTGCGCCTCAAGCACTCGACAAAGCCAAAATGTGGTAAAACCACGGTAATAGAAGTGCAGTAAAACCACACCCACTCTCTCCGAAAGGCAAATAAAAGAGGGGCTAAAACCCAGCAACGTGTGGTGTACTCCGTGCTTTTGGGGCAACTTTTCCTGAAAGGCCATTCGAGTTCCTGGCGAGATTTTGCAATCAGGAAGTCTAAGCAATACTTTAGCAGGCAGAAACAAAATGTGTGGTGGAAAAGTTAACAAATTGTTCTTAACATTGAGGTTTAGTGTTCGTATTAGTTGTTTCCAGTGTTGGGATCTTAAAAGTGGTGAAGTGCTTTAAGAGTGAAATAAAGACGTGTTTGTGTCCGCACAATCTTTATGGACCTCCCAAATTTTCTAAATTTGGCTAACAAGTGATGCTCTGTCCTGATAAAGCTTCCTAAATGACGGGAAATTCCCTAAAGACAAGAGCACGAATAGAAAACTGCCAGTAGCATGCAGACACAGCAAAAATCTCAGATAAAGAAGAACCCTAAAACAATAGCAACATCACCATAAAATAAAATTTTAAAAAAAGACCAAAAATTCACAGCCAAAGTGAACTGACATAAACAGGCCCTATGGCTAGTCATGAGCTTGTCTGAGACATAATTGTTATATTCAGGGGGTTGGGGTTTTTTTGCTGTTGTTGGTTTAGTGGTTTGTTTATTTGTATTGGGGCTTAAGTTTCTAGCTATAATTTTTGAATTAAGAGTATGGCAAGCTTTTTTCCTCTAAGTGATTGCAGGAAATGGGACTTCCTGGATGAATTACAAATATATATATTTTACTATTAATTCTACTTATCTTATCCTTGATATTTTTAATTTTTGCAAGCAATTTTTTTAAATTGCATTTTGTATCTCCCCTATTTTTGTACCACAGAGGTGCAGTTTAGTTTGTCAAGCATTCATTGTATTTTTCACTACATGATGCAATAGAGGATGTCTAAAGGAGGTTAAGAGTTACTTAGTCAAACCAGAGCCACATGTAAGCATAGATTTTAACAAATGTAGTCAGAATAAATTTGATTTTTAGTTGTGTTAAGGCAATCAGCTTTATCTGAGACACAATTTAGTACACAAAAAAGTGCAACTGAAGCTTGATTTCTGACTTCAGATAATGAATATTTTGGTTCCAGCTAAGATTTCTGCTTTATTTACTATTGCAAAGTTTACAACTATAATATTAAGAACTGTTTTCAGCAGTTCAATCTAAATTACAGCAGGTAGTGCTTGGAATGAGCCTGCTTCATTTTGTTGGCAGCAGAGGCCTACAATTAATATGTTTAAATATGAAGGGTTTTCTTTGAAGTCTCGTTGAGAGAATAAAGTTGCCTTCAGAGAAATTGTTTGAGTTTGGGATTGTTTACTGAACTTGGATTAGAAACCTCTTGGCCCACTAAGAACTGTTTATTGCAATTCTGCCAGTGATAATTGGTACACATTTGAGAGATTATTTCAGAAATATTTATAGGACTGTCACAGGACAACTATAAAATGGGACAAATGTAAAATCCAGCCAGCATCACCACCAGCAAAATGATCTGCTGCAAGTTAAGTCTGAAATTTGCCAAGGTCTAATAAAGCATTTCAACCCCACAATGTAAAACTAAGAAAATAATTCTCTAGGCTTTCATTTTAATGAGAATCCCAGAATCATCAAGAAGATGGATTGGAAGAGCTCTTCAGTATATCCTAGTCCAGCCAGCACCCCAGCACCACCATAATCACCTGTAACCCCTAAAAAGTTGCAAAAACCTAAAGCTGCCAACACAAGAAGGCTGAGAAACATTCTGATAAATGGCTTTAGCAGATGCCACGGGGGTGGGTGGGGTAATACGCTTCTGTTTCCTCTCCTGATTAGGCCTTTGCTTCAGTGGAAGAAAACACCCATAAGACTCCTAGTAATGTGGTGGGTTTTACAGTCTGTTAAACAACCCATGTATATTCATGTGTGTGTGAATGTTTTATGTGTTTATGTTTTATATACATATTTGTGTATATATACACAAATATACATATATACGTATGTATTCATATATATATGTATATGTTTCTCTTTCTCCTTCTCTCTAGTATCACATTTGATCAAAGCATCCCAGCCTGTCCAGTGAAAATATATCTACTTTTTGCAAGAGTGGAGGAAAATTCCTGGCTGGCAGCTGTGTTCCTGACATGAAGCCAAGCACTTACCTGCTGCAGCCAGGCTGGTGATGAAGAACATATGCACTGTGTCACATCACAAAACATAACTGGAAGGGAAGGCAGAGTGAATTCTGTGTGTGGACAAAACCCATCTCTTCTCTGCTTCTCAAACGTTGAAAAGCTGATGATCCACTTCTTAAAGGTGTTGTGAGTGTGCTCAGGCATTTGGGGGATTATTCCATTAGTATATGTAATTACCTTCTTATTTTTTCAGTGGTAGAATGCTTCTTATTAAAGGAGCGGGAGATTTGGATTAACCTCTGAATGTTACCTAACTAAATCAATAAAGGCTTTTTTGCACAGACCTCAATAAGGCAGGGATTCCACCCTTGTCCATGGAAAAAGTTTCTCATTATATATTAATTTATTATGTAGTGAATTGGAACTTCAATCCACCTATAAAGGAGCAGCCTGCTAACAGACACTGCTGCCCTAGGCAAATTAAGTTGAACACTTGCATTCTGGGAGGTTTTGCAAAATGTTTATCTGTAGAAACAGCTTTGAAAAAATACTCAAGGCTATCAACCATGCTGGGCTCAGCAATAAGAGGAGGGACACAGATACATGTAAACTGACTCCAGTTCTCTAAACAGGAGAAGGAGAAAAAAAGCACATTGAAACTTTGATCTCCACAACAGTGCAACGAGTTTCCTTTCTGTATTGTACGTGAATTTATAAGTAAGACTCATTATTGACTGAGGGAAGTTGATGCAATTGTCCAAGGAATGGGTCTTGAGATAAGAGTTTTGGCTACTGTATCTTCTGCTGGGCTGCTTACCTTGCCATTTCTGCCATTTCTGTAGGCTGTTAAAATACTCCAGCAGAAAGCCCTTGGGACAGTCGAGTTTCTGAAAGCTTATGGAAAACAGACTACAGGATTTCCAAGTATTGGTAAGACAGACCCATTTCTATACAGCAAAATTGTATCCTTCAAAGAGTTGTAAATGTTTAAACAGAAAGTGGCTTTCATTCTAGAGAAACAGAGAAAACTTTAAGTGGATTATTCTGAATACAAAGAAAAATCACGTTCATCCCCTGGGTACTCACTGACTCAAAAGCAGTTTCCCAGAAGTCTTCTGTCTTTTAAACCTGTATTCTTCGTCTTCAGAAAGAGGCTAAAGAGCAGAATGACTTCTGCAGGGATCTCCACAGGATGGGAGGCAGAGAACCTACCTTTTCCTGGTTCCTGTGTGACAACCTGCCCTCCATGGGGGACAAACTTGGCCTCAGTTCCCACTTCTGGCACATGAACGATGTTACATCCCTAAACATGAAGGCACTCTGGTACCTGAGGAAAAAGAAACAAATGAAACACGTGGCAAATGCTAAGCAGACAGAGCCCAAAGGCTTTGAAGTGCCAACACAAACAAGTATACATGTATATATGTGTATGTGTATATAATAAATATTAATATATATGTATATAGATAAAGAATGAAAAAAACATTAACTTTCCAGCCTTATTTTTGCAACCGATGCATGATTTTTATGCCCATGGCTGGCAGTGTGCACAACTCCTGCAGTAAAATGAAACATTTCAAATTTATTTATTTGTAAAGCAGGCTGAAGAGGCCACTGGTGTGGAGTGAATAGGCATTGGAGCCATGGGACACAGCAGACAGGGATCAGCAGTGAGGCTGCTGACTGGGCCAGTGGCAAACGAGGCCCTGCATCAAGGCACAGTATTGCACCCACCTCCAGTTTTCTAAATTGTGTTAAAATGTCACTGCAGTATGGGGAAATATTTAAGGAAAATAACTAGGGTAAATTTGGACACATATTTGTAACAAATATTTTTAACACTGGGATATGTAGAATAGGTGATGATTCTTACCAGTGTACAGACACCAAAGATATGATTTTATTTCACATGGCGTTCATGTTCTCTCTCTTGTATTTGGTGCTAATGCTATCCTCCCACCTCTCATCTTATTCTAGAAAAAAAAAAAAAATCTAATTACTCCAAACATGCAGGCCTAAACCAGAAGTGATAAATGAAGTTATCAGTTCGATGCATCTAGCAAAAGATGAGCTCACATATTTTGGCTTTAGGAGCTGTATCACTGCATATCTACTCTTAATAAAATTGACTTCTTCTCTGATTAAACCTGCTCAACTAGTCCTGTTTATAATTTTTTAAAACACAGTAATTTAAATATTAATTAACCCTTTGAACTTAAACATCTATATTTCTAATAACATGTTATGATATATATTCATGTACTTAGTTTATCCACTGCGGTTTCTGAAGATGAAGGGTTTAAACTGATTCAAGATGTGGTGTTTACTACTTAGAAGAGACTTCTAGAAATCAAACTAGCACACATGCATCTTGTTCAGCATTTCTAGAAGTATTAGTAATAAGTGTTAGAGAAAGGCTTCAATATGTGTGATCCTAGGCATTGTTCATTGCTTAACATTTGAAATCCTTGTTTCAAAAAATATCCACATAGATTTGGTTTTGTTAGGAGCAATTTCAGTAAATGAATCAAGATGCTTCAGGGCAGAATTTGCATGTACAAGCCTACACCTCCCTCATATCCACAAATCTCTCTTACCTACCTCCCCTACATTTTACAGTCTGTATACTCTGGCTGTGGCTTTATATGTGGACCATTTATAGCACAACAAATTTGTGTCCAGATTCTTGGTTAAGCACTGAGCATCCAACAGCTGGAACAGAATTGCTGAAAGACACTGTCAGTGTGAAAACTTTCAGTGAGCCAGTACCTGGAGACAGATAAGCAGCAAAAGATAGAGAGTTCAGAGTCTTCTCTTTGTCTGTCTCCCCTGTTTCTCTCCAGTGTTCCCATTTACCAGGCAGGACGAGCTCAGCCCAAAACATGAGGTGTGGCAAGCAGAGCCTAATGGCAGACTTATCATTTAATTAAAGGAGAAAGGATAATTGGGATGATTCCTAACCTAAACTATACTAAACACCAAATTCATAATGAATTCTGGCAGTAGGCAGACTGCCAGTTTTCAGACACTTCTATGCTTAATTTTACCTGCAGGACCATCCCTGATGTTATTGCAATACTTGTTTCCCAAGCAATCCATGTTCCCACCATGGATACCTCTGTAGTTTTGAGTTTCACAAACCAGTCACAGGCGTTCCCAAGGGTCAGTTTCTGAAAAAAAAAATGACTTGGATATTTTAAAAAAAAAAGGATTTCTGTTAGGACCAATTCCCACACAATGTTTATTTGTTCAGCACACAAAAGGAAACTGCACTTTGTTCTCCAAGAAAGCTGGTGGTGCTGCAGACATCGTTACACTGACTGAGAGTCCCCGTAGGGCAATTCAGATGGCTCACTGGATATTTTTCCCAACCAGAAAAATATCTGACCAGTCCACCCGTCCCAGAGAGCTTTGATGAGGTTTTTGAGGCCAAAATGAGACTGCTGTGCACATACTACATCTGGCACTTTAATGAGCAGTAGGTGGCAGGATGCTGGTTTAAGATTCAGCGTTGTTAAATAGCGTGTTAAAAACAAAAAGCAAAATGTTGTATACTTTGTACTGAACTGCATGAAATTGTTTGCCCCTGCCAGGTAGGATGCTCATGCTGCTGGAGCAAGCCCTTATTTTTGCTAGCCAGAAGTGCACTTCAGTGATAACCTGACCTGAGAACACTCCCCTGCACAAAAACAAAGACACTTCCTGCTCCTAAGTACTTTGCATTTATGCCAACAGGCAACATGACTCACTCCCTTTACTTTTAAATAGTACTTTCCCTTCAAAATGGCTCTGGCTGACCTGGTCGGGATGGATCCCTCCTGCTACAACAGCCAGGCCCATGGTGATGCCCAAGTCCTCCTGCTGGAGCACCTGTAGATCTTAACTGTGCATAACATTGTGCTGCACTGGAGTTATTTACCCTTGTTCTCACTTGTTTCATGAAGAAAAATCCACTGTTGTGTAGCTCAGGGGTTATTCCTGTAAAGCACTGGTGTTACTTGTCTTACCCTGGTGAAGGCAGATGGCAGGAGGGCCTCGTGGTGCAAAGGTGGTTGGGCAAGCAGGGCTGAAAACCACACCGCAATTGAAAAGATACAAAAGATACCCGGCTTGCTTGGTTACTTCTCTGTTCCCTTCCCCTCTGCTATATATAATGACATTTCTCAGAACACGTGTTCCCCAGTTACAACCTCTGCTGGCATTGCACCAGCCCTCGGTGAGCCTGTGCTGGCTGTGAAGCCATTTCCTGGACTGGCTGAGTTCAGGCTCTGTGGAGGTGCAGCAGCCACCCCATCTTCACCTGCCACTTCGGCACTGAGACACTTTCACCTGAAGGAGGGAGAAAAAGATAAAATGCAGCCAGAATTGCCAAGCAGCTCCCGATGGCTGAAAAAGCCAGGGCTGCTTTTGCAGGCTGCAGCAGGCAAGGCTAAACAGAAATCAGGAGATCATCATTGCATCCTCAAGCCTTTCTTCAAAGCTAGGGTTTTACAGCATTTTCAAGTTTGAGGAGAGTTGTTTGGGGCTTTTTTTCTGTGCATAAATCAGCATCACTTGACTTGAAAATGTGATTTACAGAAACACCATAATATTCAGACCACTAAAGCCAGTTTGTAGACAGCTATTGATCCAGCATCTCTCGCAGTTCCCCCTTTCCCCTGCAGCCCTCACTTCAAAAAGGTCTATTTCATAAATGCACAAAACCCAGGGAGGCTTCTCCTATTCCTTCAAAGGAAAACCTCAGGGAAAGGCCTTTCTGTATATCCTTTCTTTCCTACATATTTACATTTCAGTGAAGGAACTGTGCAGGTGTCTTGGCTTGCAAAGCAGGAAGTAACCAAAAGTATGTATTCTATCACCATCTGTTAAACCAGGTGGGGCAGTGATCTTTATCTTTTCCACAACTCATCCTTCCTCCAGGGAGATATCTTCTGTTAATGGGCCATTGAGTCCCACTGCATGATTGATAAAATTATATCATCCCACTGGGAGATGCTCCACCCAGGGGGAGGAGCCAAGCATTTCCTACCTGGATATAATCTGAAATTTAGAACACTGCAGTCAGCCTTTTTGCACTGGATTTCAGAGGAAAACCAGACCCTTCCACATCAGCACTGGACCTTCAGAGGAAAACTGCACCCTTCTACAAAATCACTGCTACATCTGTCATCCAGGAGGATGCAGCCACCATTTAATGGGATTGCTACCAACACCCTGACTGATGGGATGTCAGGTTGTATTCTGACTCTGTCAGTGTTTTTTTGTACTACTATATTTTATTTTAATTTTCCTATTAAGTTGTAGTTTGTTTGTTTGTTTTATATTTACACATACTAATAAAGAACTGTTATTCCTATTCCCATATCTTTGCCTGAGAGCCCTTTAATTTCAAAATTATAATAATTCAAAGGGAAGAAGTTTACATCTGCCATTTCAAGGGAAGCTCATGCCTTCCTTAGCAGACATCTGTCTTTCAAACCAAGACAGCAGGTCACCCAAACTGCAACCTTTGCCAGTGATGCTGCTGCTCTGCTATTCACTTGAAACTCAGTTTTGCTTTCAAGTTCAAAATGAAATGCTTTTCTCTTCCTGCACACAGCAGCCAAATGCTCCTTGAGCCTTCTGAGGCGCAGCACGTTTCCTTTGCTGGGAGAGGGGAATTTCCTCTTTTCAAAGCACCAAATCTCTCTCCACAACACAGTCTGTTCCTGTACACAGCCTCTCAGAAATATGAAAAAAATGTGAAATATGACTTGTTTGGCCGCTTTGTATTTATTCAATTGCTTTGCTTGTTAATTGTACTTGTCTAAGCTTTTCTTTCCCTGCAGGGGCGTGGATAAGGAGTTGAAATCATCACTTTTAAGACCAAAGGGAGCCCAGTTTCTGCTTTGTTTCCCTCCATGCTCCCCAGGTGTCCATAAGCACTAAAGATTTCCACCGACTTCCCCTTGCAAAATGACAGCCCTGCTAGTTTTTAGTGACTTATGCCTACTCATCCTCTTTCTTCTGCCTTATTTTTATTAGCATGGTAGAGTGTTTTGGCTTTGCCATAGATTTTCATGTGGAGGCAAACAGACAAAGTGTCACAGCTCCCAAGAGGCCTGGGAGAAATGAAGTCATACACTGGAGAGATTGTCTATAACTGAATAGTTAAAACAGAGCTTACAGGCTTGTAAGCATGCAAGAAACTGTTTATAAATACATAAGAAATCTGTAACTGCAAATTTATCTCATTATATAGGCTATATATTGCAAATAATCCACAATATATTGCTGCTATAGAATTCTTAATATACAGTTATGCAGAATGACATGATTTAGAATATAAAACCCCCATGTGTTATATATGTGTGTGTGTGTGTGTGTGTGTGCAATATAAACAGTTTTTAAATTTTATAATACAAAATTGATATGGTAAAGACAGCTATGAGCCTTCTCTGAAATTCCTGACATTACTTTTTGCTTGAAATCTGCTCAACTCTCTTGAAATCTAGTTTATAGTTCAGCTCATTCATTGTGTAAGAAGTCTGCCTGTAAGTTTTTCCAGAAGCCATGTGTTTGAGCCTTACTGTTTTGTTTCTCAGACAGGAAAAGTATTGTATCCCTGGCATCCTGAGCAGCTGCTCCAGGGAGGGCAGTTCTGACATACAGTCTTCAGCCATGCTGCCTTCACAGCAATTTCTCCTAAGCTCCTGCAAATTACCCCGTTTGAGAACATGGCATAGTGCAAATTTGAAACAAAACACAAAAAGAAAGGGGGTAAAAAGAAGAAAGAAAATGAAGGAGGAAGGAAGGAAGGAAGGAAGGAAGGAAGGAAGGAAGGAAGGAAGGAAGGAAGGAAGGAAGGAAGGAAGGAAGGAAGGAAGAAAGAAAGGAAAGAAAGAAAGAAAGAAAGAAAGAAAGAAAGAAAGAAAGAAAGAAAGAAAGAAAGAAAGAAAGAAAGAAAGAAAGAAAGAAAGAAAGAAAGAAAGAAAGAAAGAAAGAAAGAAAGAAAGAAAGAAAGAAAGAAAGAAAGAAAGAAAGAAAAGAAGCACTTCAATCTTTAATCTATTTGGCTTCTTTCATTACTTGTTTGCATATTTCTTCCCACCTCTCATTATCCCATTATAAAGCAGCCGAACTGGCTGAACATCTATGCTAGTGGCACAGGAGCAGAGCTGAGCTCTGATGTTGTGCTCTGGATATGTGTAGCTTCATGTGAGGAGCAAAACAAACCCTCAGCCATTCCTGCTCCCTAAATTTCATGCTCAGGGTGTGAGTGCTGGGCTGCAGGGCACAGCAGGGGCACAGAGAGGGAAGAAGCAGCACTGTGGCCTTCCCAGTGCAGCATTACTGCAGTGACACCACAACCATACAGACCAGTTTCCAACCTGAAGTATTGATTTGGGACCATCCCCAGGTTAAAGTTTGTTTTTTGTTTGGTTTTTTTGGTTGTTTTTGTTTTTGTTTTTGTTTTTAAATGCAAGCTGTTACCTCACAGTAGAAATAGTATTTAGAGACTTTCTCAAAGAAACCACAGACACCAAGATCATGGTGAGCTGCTCTGGGCTTCACCTTGTGCTCTCAGGGAGTGGTTTTCTGCAGGACCATACAGATGGGGGAAAATTGAACAAGCAGAGAGGATAAACTCTGTAATGAATTAGACATCTTTTGCACAAAACACAACTACTCTATTCATAACTGTGGTACTCCTGCAGTCTAGTCTATGCAGTCTAATTTAGGCTGTATTTGCTCTCTGGTATACAGGATACAGAACCAAATTATTTTAAATAGCAGGGGTAAAATGAACAAATTAACAGATCAATAGTATTGTGGTTTTGGTAATGAGAATAAGACCTCCACCTAAATTGGTGGAAGCTGGAGTACTATGCTGTAAGAAACATGGGACCTTTATTCATATCCAACAGGACATTGAGGCTGGGGCTCTCCCATGCCTCGCTGGTATTACTATAATTCCATGTTCCTTTGGAATGCATATTTCAGCTGCTGTAGTTCGTGTGTGATTGTCACTGAGCAGATTCCAACAGCCCCCTCACCTGTCTGCTTTATGTGCCTACACTGTGGGCCTGCCTTGGTGACTTGGTGACACTGGCTGCTGCAGGCTGGCAGCTTTAGGGATGTTTTAGAGATATTTTAGAGATGAACAGCCCACACAATGCTCACAGCATGGAAGGGAAAGGCACGCACAAGTTATCCTGGTTTCTTCCCTCTCCTTCACCCAAAGTTGCACCTCTCAGCTGTCCCCTGCAGCCAGCTCTTACTCTCCTGTGCTTTCTGAGGCCCCTTGGAAAAGCTTTCATGAAGATAGAAGAGCAGCTCTTGCACCATAATTTACTTGTATCTGGGCAACCCCAGGAATTGTTTGGATCAAAAAAACCCAAGAGCTTTCATCACTAAAGCTTGCAGGGGATATTTATCACTGGATAAAACCACACAATTCAGTGACTGCAGAGCCAGATTTGAGTGACTTCATGACGTGATTTCTGAACCTGCATCTACTGCCCTCTCAATATATTTATTTATTTTATCTCTTCTTTGAGGAAGCCATCTGAAAGCCACCTCAAGTGCAACTTGAGGCAGACAGACAGAGATAAACCTGTTTTTCCATATTCTACCTGGAAAACAGGATTTCTTTGTTGTGTACATCTAACAAGCTGATGATACAGCACTGGTATGAACTGAGAAATGTTGCCCTGTGCCGGTGCCATTAATATATTATGAACTGAAGGATAGCTCTCGGTATAAAAATGGCCACACAGGTTGTTCTTTTCAAATGCCCACCTGGGGATCAGAGGTGTTCTCCGAGTGCTGTTGTGCCCAACACCAATACTCTGCAATAGCCCCCAGGTCTCAGGAAGCAGCAAGTTGGCCAAGGCTGTGCAAGTGAGTTCCCTTCATTCTTGGATTTACTGCCCTCATTAAAAATCCATCTGAATCAGCAGTTCACATGTGTGTGCACGAAGCCAGCCTGTAAAGATCAGTGCTGTGGGCAGGGTTTCCATCATTAGCAGCCCTCTCTGATGGAGGAGCACACAACACTGAGAGAGTTCAAGGTAAATTACACTTTTCTCAGCAAAGCCCACGTCCACAGCAACCTCACACACAAAACCAGAGGGGATAACGCTCCGAGAACACAAAAGAACATTTACCAGACCTCGCCTTGTTTCTGGCTTGACAGACTGCAATTAGACCAGGGGAAAGCCAAGCAATCAGTGCAGGCTTTGAGCTCTCACGCTAGGTGTGTGTTAAACACATCGCAATTATCTGCTAATTATCTGTGAGGAAAACTGCTGTAAGGCTCCAGCCCTGCCTTCTCCTGGGAAGGGGAGAAAGTACTTGCTAGACACAAGGTATCTCACGGGATTCAGTTTTTTTCCCTGTTTTCAGTGGAAATGGAAGCCACTGCTTCGTAGAGGTAGGACTTTTAAAAACGCTTGAGTTTCTTCATTTTCCTCAGCCACTGGCAGATCACCGAGGGCTCATCGGCTGAGGATGGCAGCGCTTTCTAACAAAGTTTGACCTGGCTGCCACTAAGGCATGGCCCGGGGTACACTCCCTACAGTGGTCTCCTGATGCACCCCGGGCTCAATTCCAAAGCCAGGAGACTGCGAAGGAATGTGTGTGTGTGTGTGTGTGTGTGTGGGTTTGGGAGCTTGTGCTGTTTTCCCCAGCACACAGCTGTGACCTTGTCCTGGCCTACTTTCAATGTTGTTCTTGGGCTTATGCCCCGCTTAGCCAAGTAAAACCGAGTCTGATTTATGAGGTGTTGGTCTTTAACATGCTGTGCAAAAAAAAATATCAAGGCTAAGACACTTCTCATCCCTGTTCCTTTTCCCTTCCCACCTTTGTTTGTGGGAAATAACTTACAGTATAAAATCTTGCCCTGATGCTTCTTCCATGGTCTGTTCCTTCCCCACCTGTACTTGATGCTGCTTAGAGGCCTCCAAGAGGAAAGCCTACATTTGCTGTGCCACAGCACTGGTGTGTTATTTGCTATATTGTACTTCTGCAACATGGTTTTAATGACCTGAAATGCTGAAATATTTCTCTACCATTTTACAAGAGTAATTTTGGTCTGTGGTGATAAAAGGCACCAGTTTTTATCTGTGATTTCAGCATTTTACATAGGCTGTAAAATGTTTTTTCATAGGCTAATGCACATGTGAAGATGCTGAGCAGCACAGAAAGGATTGGTCCTGTGCTTACTGGATCCACCCTCAGCTTCCACATAGCACCAAAAGCAGGGAAGGCTGCTTTGGCTGGCAAATTGGAGGAATTAACTGGGAACACTCTTTCGGTAGGAAACAGCATCCAGCTCAGAACAGCATGCTTTGAACAAGCAGATGAATTTTTATATGGAGAGAGTCCATGAAAACACCAGCCTCGAGGGAGCAAATCTCAGCAGAAGCTGCAGGTGCCATACAAATCAAAAGGTACGGCATAACCACAGCAGAATCTGCTCCTTTTGGAAACCCGGGAGACTCCAAGGGAATCAGTTCTTGTGAACACGGTGCAACCCCCCCCGTCACCACCACTGTCCCCGCAGAACGATCCCGACACGGCTGTGACCTACATCGCTCTTCCCAGCACGTTCTGCAGGGTGAGCACGCAGGGAGAGCCCCGGCCTCTCGCAGCACCCGCAGCCAACGCTGCATCCATCATTAGCGGGCCTGGCAGCCCACGGAGCTGTAATTGCAGGCATTATGAAGCAGCGGTGATGGGCTTAGAGGGCAGTGCCATAATCAAGGGAATGTATGGATAAGAACAATAATAGCGTAGGGGAACTCGGGGGAAGATAACAAGAGGGTTATTGAAATGTGCTTAGAGGAGCAGAAAGATCAGTTCAGATAGGAGGGAATCAAACTGGCATGTCTTTTAATTCAAATTCAACCTCAGCTATAATCTATACATTCGAGGCTAGCTCCAATTCAGACTACCAGCAGACACATACACACCCCACTGCTTCACGTATGGAATTAAGCTAGACCACTTCAGACCTCAGCTGCACTAGAAATAGTTTTAAATGTGGATTTATATAAAATTCTGAAAATATTCAGGAGTAAATTTTTCTCTAGAAGGTTTTTGTGTTGCTAGGCAGAAATGCAGAAATCATTCTGATTAAACCTTAGATTCAGGGGACAGAATGATGATTTAAATTTTGATTATTTAAATATATATTTTATAAGAGATTTTTTAAGTATTGACAGTGTTCAGAAAATTAAAGGTTTTAACATCCTGGAAGCTACACATGAAAAAGCAGTAATATCCCTTTAACATTACACCTGTGGCCTCATCAGCTGCACTTGGTAGCAACTTGTGCATATTTTGATTTTGGGGTGAGATGCAGTGTTTTATGCTAAAACCCAAAGCCTGACAGGTTTTATTGTATCCCATTTACAGTGGGATACTTCTAGACAAACAAGCAGCAGAGCAGCATCAGTTCTAAAAGAACCTACCTTAGAAAAAAGGAACCAAGGCTAGTTCCTGTGATTTTCTGGGTGCACCTACACCTGTAGTATGGTCATTTACTGCTTGCTTTCCTCCTCTTTTCCAAAATAAACAGCACACACTTCACTGTCACGTATTTAAAATCCTGTAATTCCAACAGCCAGGGCAGGACCTTCCCAGAAACAGGACCCAAAGCACAGCTAACCTGAGGTACTGGCACCAGCTGTACCTCCAGGACTCCCCATCCATTTCTCCCCCTGGGCTGCCGGGCTGTGGGAATTCAGAGCCTTTAAAGCGGTTATTTTTTTCTTCTGCCTTCACTCAGAATCAGGATTGAATGCTCTAGAGATGGATTTCTTGTTTGGACTTGGTTGTTTATTAAATCTTATCTTTAGTACGGGGAGTTCTGCAGCACTTCTAGCTATCAAGCCAAAAGAGAGAAAATGGATTTGAGTCTAGCTAGTCACAAGGCCTTTTAAAGGCTAATTATGCAATTAAGAGCTAACATCTGTATTATTTATGCTTCTGACCCAATAACCAAACATCTATGACTCACACTGTGGTACTGACTATCCAATCCAAAAACTACTACCTGAAATCATGAAGAAATGGGAACAAGAAGGAAGAAAAAGATAATGCCCAAGAATCTCCATCTTGTACGATACCTGTTACTATATTTTAAAACCCCAAATTCAAAACCCTTCACCATGTGAAATTACACACTTTATTTTAACTACACACCAGTGATTCTAACTGTATCACTCAAATTTGGAAGCCTTCTCCAAGGCCTCAAGTCAAAAGCCGTGCTCTTCTGAGGCTCAGTGTCAGAAAACACTGAAAGTTTACAACTCCCAGGCTTCAGGGCTCCAACACTTCCCCAGCACTGGGATGAGCAAGGAGGGCTTTAGTGCTGAAAGCCAACGAGACGGAGCGGGGGATCTGCGGCTGAGGCTCAGGGAAAGCTCAGGCCCAGGTCGGCAGGAGGGGCCGGGCCCGAGGCGCGGCTCGGCCCCGCTCGGCAGGAAATGGGGAAACCGAGCCTGTGCCGCCGCCCTTCCAGCTCCATCCCGCCCCTGCTGGCCCCCAGGACAGGCTGGTGGCACCGGAGAGCTGTGGGGCAGGCGACCGGGGGTTTTGCTCGGGTTTTTTATTGTTGGGGTTTTTTTGTGCTGTGGCCGATGGCAGCGCCCGTCGCTGCGCCCCCGATGGTTTCCTGTGCGCCGCCGCAGCCCGCTACTCTCGCCCTGCAGCCGGGGGCTTGCCAAACAAAAGGAAGTTTCAGTAATCTGTCGGGAATCAACCCCCCCAGATGGCACGGCAAGAGTTTTTAAAGAGGAATATATTGGGTTATTTAGGTCAGCGTTAAGCTGCTTTACGCCTTTTGTTCTTCTGTTCCCGAGCAGATCCTGTTGCGGTGTTCCCCAAGTGTGATATACTGCACCAGAGCATCGGTCCTGTTGGGTGGTCTTCATGAAAACCTCAGGCAAAATTTGCTCTCTATTAAAATAGTCTGAGTTGTGCTGGGTTTCTGCTGTTGCAGTTCTGAACCATCACGCCGAAAACAATTTGGTTTGTGGTGCTTCATAAAGGTCCAGTGCTTTGCTGTGTCATTTCTCTCGTTTCCTGCTGAAGAGGGTAAGAAGTTACATGTACAAATGGCTCTTGAAACGCTGCAGAAAAAAGGTAAATTGTGTTGTTATAGTTATACTGTTATACTGCAGTACAGCAGTAAGCCCATCTAGCCAATTTAGTGTTTCACCCTTTAATTAAACAACATAGGTAGGTATCTTCTATAGAGATCTGAAACACTGAACTCAAAGAGCATCTATGCAGGTCTACTATGCCAAGTTAAAATTTTCCCAGGGGAAAAACATGTATTTCAGATGATTGCTTTTCCCCCCCCTTTTTTTGTAATTACTTATTTACTACTATAATCATTACTTATTATTTAAAATACATGTAATGCCATTTTAGATAAAACATGCAGCTTGAAACCAAACATATAATTTGGGTCTTCAAAGACAGCAGTACCAGACTGCTGCTTTGAACTATACAGTAAAATGAGCTACAAGGATTTTTAAGCTTCTATTACAATTGTTTCTCATTTACCAGTGATTTTGCATACAAAGAGGTGTGTTAACTGAACAGAATGCGTCAAATGTATTTTTTTTTAAAGCACCTGGAGAACAGTGAGTTCCTTCAGCTTTACAAGCAGAGGCTGTGTTCTTTCACACGACGTGTGAGATTCAGATGACTCCGTACCTTTTCTGGTGGGGAGCCTTGGGGGTGAATAAAGAAAGAGTTTTTCTTGTTTAGTTCAAACCACTGAATATTTGTCTCTGAAGTGACTTCTTTCAGCATTTAAAACAAGGTCTGTCCCTAGTGGTGAAGGACAGTTCCCCAGATTTGCACCGTTTTTGTTGGGTTTTCAGAACAATCCTCATTCGAGTGATTTGCATGACATCCGTTCCCTCTTCCGCACATCCGCGTCAGCGACTTTAGGTGACCTCAGGGAGGCTGCACACATCTGTATGAGTGCCAGGGAAACACTTACACAGCTGGAGACGTGCTCAGGACCCTTCAGTCCTTCCTCTTGCTTGCATTGCTCTAACAATGGAACATATTCCTTCCTTGGACAGTGTCCCAGTGAAGAACATTGAAATTAACCAGCCTGACTAGGGAAAGACATCTGCCATTTTTCAGTTGTGACAAACATCAAAGAGAAGTGACTTCAGCTGGGCTGAGATGTTCTAGGACTGACATTGATTTAAGGAAAGCAAATCCTTAAAGTAAGAATCAGTGGGTTCAGTCCATGATATTTAAAGCAAGGAATAGAATTCATAAAGTGGATTGCAGGGAAATTCCAGCTGGAACAAACCCAGGCCTCATCTAACCTTCATCTCAAAACAAGGTCAGTTGTGAGGTCAGGCCTGCTCGCTCAGAGCTTTAAATGTCCTTGATATGGCATTTTAAATAGGTCAGTGGAACATTCCTTAGTGCCTGTACTGACACCCAGCAGTCCCACCCTGCGTCACATCATTGCAAACGCTGCAGTTGTTAACCTTGCCAGCAGATGCCACTGCAGGAAATTTGTTATAAAATACATAAAACAGTCAAGGTTAAGATTTTTTTGTTGCTTGGTAAGTCATGCTACCTACCCAGCAGCTTTCCAGAATTGCTTAAATCAGAAGCTGGCGATTGGAAAAAAAACACCCAAGTCCTGTATCACTGTCCCCCCTCTCAGGGGACTGAGTTCTCTTGGGTTTGGTGCAGAAACAACAGCATGGCAAAAAGCGAAGGTACAGCAGAAAGGCTGGACATGATGGATGCTGCATTTAAGCCTCTCTGGCAGATGCCAGATGAGGGACATGACAGAAACCTCGAGAAACACTTGGAGCATCCTGCCACCAGTTTGTGCTGCCTGAATCCTTGGAGACCTGCTGGTGCTTGGGCAGTCTGAAGCATCACAGAGCCATGGAGTAAGCTGACTTGGAAGGTATCCATCAGGATCATTGAGTCCAGCTTCTGGTCCTGCACAGGACATCTCAAGAGTCCCACCCTGTCTCTCAGCTCCTTCCATAAGGGAGGGACTAGAAAAGGGCTTGGGGTTTTTGTTAGTTTCTTTTCGAAATTTCACTGTGAACTGTTGGTTCTTGATACAAGAAACCTGGCCAGGCACACACATGGAAATCCAGCAATCAGCAGGCACCAGCAGCCACTGGGGAAGATCAGGCTCCACCTCTGCTGCAGCCTTTTCCTGGTGAGGCTCTCAGTCTCTGGACATCCTGACACTGCTCAGAGTAGGAAGAGCAGGCAGTGCTGTTCCCAGTAAACCGTCCAGACAATGACTGTCTGTCCCTGAAAAGCTGTGGGAGAGGGATGGAAGAACCCATCTGCTTTTCTTGGCCTACATTCGCTGGAGACAGACACTCAGTGACAGGAGCAGCCCAGCTGCTGGAACACTCCTGCCTGCTGCCAGCTCAGCAGCCTGAGAAGCCTTGATAAGGCTCAGAACGCTGCGTGGGGCTTGCCAGTGGCAGCCTGTGACTTATCCAGGCAGCAGCCAGGCAGGAATCACCACGCCCCAGCCTCCCCCAGCTGCAGAAGCACCTTGGCTTTGTCTCCAAATGAAACTCCTGGGTGCAGAGGTGGTGATGGGAGGTCAGCCGTGGTGGGTCATGTGCTGTAATAAAGGTTGGCTGACGTGGAAATTGCAAATCGTGGAGCGATAATTAAGGGATCACTGCTTCTGAGAGAGTGGTGGTGAGCACAGGAAGGCAAGAAAACCCACCTTAGAAAGGGGAACAAGAGCAAGATGGACCCTTAAACAACGTGTCCACACAGTTTCTGGACATCCTCTGAACTGAGGGAGCCTACCAGCTTCTGAAAGAGGTGGAGGGACACAGGAGAGAAGCACTCACCTCCCAGCAGAAAATTCTACCCCAGGCTCCTGGACTTTTCAGAAGGGAATTTCTCTGCAGGTGCATCCACAGGAGTCCACTCCTTGTGTAATGAGCCTCTTTTCCTTTGTAATCTCACTGATCTCAAGTTAAATGATGAAAACCTCTTTACAACAGCACCCGGACCACTCACCAGCAGCACAGCAGTCAGGGAACTGGAACAAATCCCTTGGCATAAAAAAGAGCTCAAAGGCTCTTCTTGAGGAAATAAGGCCCCCTATTGTCAAGCTCCAGTCTGAGAGGAATGAAGCCTCATGCTCTGGAGATGCTGTTTCTCCCCAGGGCTTTGTCTAAGCTGTGCAGTTTGGAGTTGGAGAAAGCATGAGATGGGAAAGCAGAGTTGGTGCCAGTCCCTCCTGGAGCTGGAGGTTTCCTTTAGGGCTACCAGCATGACCTTTGGCATCTCTATAGCTTATGGCTTTTTCCTGTTCCCAAGATACTCTCTTCCAGTCACAGGAAAAGAGGATCTCCTTTTCCCCAGCACTACTCCTGAGTTACTCCTCCATTTCTCCATGGTCAGAGCAGACTTTTAGGCAGATGAAGATGGCATCTGTTCTGCAGTAAGGTGTAACCCCTAACACACCCCACTCTGCAGCAGCACCAACATTCACCTGACAAATAATATTTCCAGGCTCCTGTCAGCAGCAGCTCTCACTTTACCAACTCCCCAAAGCCTTTTTGCCCTACCAGCCTCAAACTCCACTGACCATGGGATGGCACCACCTGTACATCTCTATTCTGAACACATGGGCAGGGTGAGGAGCTCACAGGACAATTTTCTGCTAACTCTGATTAACTGTGTGTTTGTGGCACAGAAAGATGTTGCCTCGTGGCAGGAAATAACTCAAACCACAGAAACATTTCCTTTTCTTTCTTTTTCTCTTGAAAATTTAGCAGCAGGTTTTGGGGCCAGCCCCTTAGAAATGTAGCAGTGTTACTCTCAGCTTGTGCTAGAAGATAAAATGCATATTTTGCCCTTCAGAAAATTCTACCTGAATGTAACACCAAGGGCTGAGGCCAAGAGCCACTCAGTCACTGGAGTAAAACAAAAGAAACAGAGGAATCATTTATTGAAATCCCTTAGAAAAATGAATGAACTTGAGCAAAACCATCACTTAACATGCACCAACTGCACATTTAGCAGAACTGAAACAGCAGATGCAGATTTTCCCTTTTCCTCCAACAACTCTGGTGTTTGATGGTGCCCTACCATCACCACTTTTTGTTTTAACAGTTCTTTTGGAACGTGACACAGTATCTGTGCATGCTCAATATAAATTTTGGTCCATGGGCAAAGCCGACTAAACACACAGAGTACATCTGGCTGTCAACAGACACTAAGTTCTCTCATCTGCATCTTTTTTGCACTTGAAAAAAGTGGAAATTGTTAATTGTGGGATTAAGTAAGAGTTCAGATTTATGGATTAAAAGCCTATCATGAATTAAATTGTTTTGCTAGACTAAGAGAATACCAGATGCTGATGCAAGGAGTGGAAATACCACAAATTTCTTGTGATATCCCCTATGTAGTTTGCTAGGAATATTTAACCTGAGTATAGAAAATTCCTTTTAAATAGGAGTCCTTATACAAGCAAAGCTTTGGCTTTGAATGAGAATAGAAGGATTAGATCCTCTAATCAAAATCTCTCTATTGCCACAATCTATTTTGTGTTCTTGCATGGATTTTCTTCAGACAGATGTTATAGAAATGTGGGTATGGATGGATCATGCAGGGAAACTCCACTCTTTCCTATGAGAAGCACACCATAAAACAGAGAGTCTCGTAACCTACAGTGATATTAATAATTTCTTGTAAGAAAAACAAATAGGATGACATTCTCCTTATTCTTGTCTTGGTGCAACACTGTCAGTGATCCTCTTGTCTCTCTATCCCACACAGACTGCCATCTCATCAATCCCATTATACCCAGAGACCTTGGAAAGATCTTTGATCAGGTTTTCATTTTAAACAGAATCTCGTGTGTTTGGGAACAGAGGTCATACACAGGAACATTTTCTCCTGATGGGCTCATTGTATTTTTCCTGAAGCTGGCAGAGTGTAAACACACACATTACAATTTATACCTTGGTTCCCACAGACCTTATTTTATTTTTCTTCCTCATTGGCTCCAGCTATTTCACACCTTTCCCATGACACAGCACAATATTGGGCATTGTATCTGGAGGGGAACCACCTTGCCATTTGCTCCTGCTGCTGCCTTTGCAGGGGGATTTCCCAGCCATAATTTACTTCTCAATACACAACCACCTGAGCATTCCTGAGGGATATTCCATAGGATTTTATTTTTAAATTGTATCCTTGATACTGAATTACTTGGGTGTTTGTACTGCTGTATCCTGAGGCTTGCCAGGTATTTTTCCTGCTTGTCCAATGGCAAGGAGCATTATGCCAAGCAGCACCTGCCTCCTCCCCTCCATAGCTCCAGACAGACTATTTTGCCATTCATTCCAGCATCACTGTTTTTGGATAATAACTGAAGAAGATCCTGTTGTGGTGGGAAGAGAATGAACACACCACTAACACAAGATTGCCCATAAAGCCCCAGTAAACCCCCAGGTAGGAACAGATCTTTTGGAGCCCAAACCCAATTACTGATAGCCAATAACCCAAATCACCTAGGCCAAGTGTCATGGTTTAACTAAGTACCACACCAGTGCTTGCTCATTTCTCCCCCAGTGCGATGTGGAGGGGAATCAGCAAAAAAAAAAAAAAGTAAAAAAAAACAACCCCAAACTCACAGGTTGAGGTAAGAACAGTTTAGTAATTGATAGTACCACTGCTAATGGTGAGAGAAATAAACCCCAAGGGAAACAAGGGATGCACAGCTCAGGCTCTGCCAGGAGCTGAGGAGAACCTTCTCAACAGGCAAGGGAGAGGATGCTAAGGGAGATTTAGGAAGCCTGGAAGAAATACATGAATTCATATCCATGTGTCTACCTTGCAAAATGAATTTAAGCTTTAAAATACCATGAACAGTCTGAACAGTTATCCTCTTCTGAAGCTGTTTTCAGACTAAAATCACCTAGTGGAAATTGTTCTCCAGATTTGGAAGGAAAAAGTTTCATTAATAGTTCAGTGATGCTTCAGCTGCTCCGAAGGGTATTTTCAAGAGGAAGAACTGAAATTAACAGGAACATGAAATCTATATGCAGGTCACAAAATACAAAAAAGACTGTTTCTAAGTCACAGTTTGCAATGCAGAATCTCAGTCTGGCTGTGATGCATCTGTGCAGCACTTCAGTGAAGTTTTACTCTGGGAGCATTAACTTTGGCAATGACATTAAAAATCCCCTCTGAGATAACTTTGTAATGGGAACATTTTCATTCCCTTTAAAGCAGACCTGTAGCCGTTTCTGAAATTCTAGTGAGGAACTTCTCCCTAAAAAGGAGTTTCCCTTATCTGTTGCAAATTTAGTGCTTCTGAAACTCAATAGCAGAGCTCCAAATTCCCTCAAGGCTTGCAATGGCTGCAGCCCCCTGCAATGCCAGCTCCAAACTGCACTAGCTGGAGATGCCATTCAGCTCCTTGCTGAAAAAGGAGCCCTTACTTGTCAGTAATTCTGTTTATTTATCCAGTATCTCTCCCTCAGCTATTCCAGCTATTCAGATCACCAGAAAAAAAAAATTTATAAAGCGCAATTTCCTGCAATTCACGTTATATTTTATTGCTTAAAATATTTTTCATAGATGCATAGAAAATGCTGGGCAATATTTACTAGATTGTAGTAACCACAAGACGATTACATCTGATGGCTGGGAACATTTCAGACTAAAAAACCACAAACTAGTATTGGCTGCAGAGAAGCTGAGAATATTTAGGGCTTGAACATGTGCAATGTTTGTCTTCCTGACAGCTGAGAGCATCAGTAAGGGAAACCTTCACGATTTGGGTCCAGTAAACAAAGCACAAACCCTTTTGCCTTTAGAGTAACGTTGAAGGTAAATTTGGGGTTTTTGTATTGACTTGTTCTAAAGGTTGCAGGCTGACACTGAGGAAAAGCAGTGACTTCACGACAATGAAGCTGTCCTTCAGCAGATCCATAAAATCTAATTATTACACAATGAAAATGCCAGATTTCCTGGTGGTGCTCAGGGCTCCAGGGCCAGGTTGTGCTGGATCCTGCAGTGCTCAGCCCCCAAGCTATGCCCCTGCCAGGCTCTGCCTTCAGACCTGAACTCATCTCCTTTTATGCTAGTCAAATATGTAAAAGGCATGATTATGGTCATGTGGTTCATCTCTAAAGAAAAAATAAAGGCATACAAGTGAAAAGTAATGCAGCAAGGAATTGGAGTAGATTTGAAGTGCTCATTCCCTTTCTCTTATTCTCCTCTGGCTTTCCTCACACACAATCCTTGGGAACACACAAAAACCAGATGCTCCAATCAACATTAATTGCTAACTTTGAAGCCTTTTGCAACTCTACTCCTTCATTTTCAAGGAAGGATTTTGCATTTTTGGCTGCCAGAATACCTTTCTTCTGGAGTCCTTTCATTTGCCTACTACTGCTGTGGACTTGTGACTTCCCTACCTACTTGCCCTAAAGGTGCAGTGCCCCAGTTCCATCCCTAAGTTAACCAATAAATTGCAGAACTGTCACGTTTTCAGCTTGCAAGATATTTTGTAAAAGTCCTCAAAGATTGCTTTTATTTTTTTAAAAGTAATTTATTTAAAGAGTACTTGAAAGCTTTCACTGTTACGCAGTGTGTTCCCCTTCCTTGTATTTTGAGATCTGTGTGGGCATGTGACCTTGTGACTATTTGGTGTAAGTTTGCCACCACAGCTTCACAAAAGCTCTCCTGACTCCAGAGGACCTGAGAATTTAGATCTTTGAAGGAATTTCTTTCCCCCCATGAAACAGAACAACCAAAGCAAATTTTAAAGCCTCACTCAGCAACACTGCCTCCAAAGATGTCTCAAGCACACACTGAGCTGCCAGATTAGGGAGATACTCAAAGCTAGAGATTGGGGTATCACTTCCTCATCTCTTTAATGGCTTTAGGGCAAAAACAAAAGAAAAAGGGTGACAAGCACTGGATTTCCTTTCTCTGCTGGACTAAGACCTCCTGATCATCAGACAAAGCCTGGACCTGTGCATCCATGGCTGACAGTATTTATTAGGCACTGCACCTCTCATATCCCTGAACTTCCAGTGTCCAACAGGACTGAAATCCTCAGCTTCCCACTGCTCCTGGGCATGATGGTCACCTCCTCCTCACTTCAGTAAGCCACGGAACAGCCAATCTCAGTTTTCTGAGTACCTAACTTCTACTTCAAGTCACTTTTGGGAGGTGGAACACAAACTGGCTCTGTGACTGAGACATTCACTCCCATATAGCTAACAAGATGGCAAGTAAGAGTAGGATATTAAAAGGTTCTCACCTCTGAGAATCCAAACACTCTGGCTGCAATTCTGTCATCACTCACTCTGAACACAGGCAAGGATTCTTCACGTACCCCACAAACTCCCTGATGAACCAACTCCATCAGCACTGGACTCCTTGGACTCCTCTCTGCTTCCTGCACTGCAGGGACTGAGAGCCAAGCAGAGCTTTTCTCAGTGGAGCAAAGATTACTGAGCATGTTTTTGATGCTCATGTTTGGAGCAGAATTGGCCTGACCCTGGCAGAGATAAAGATTTCAGCCTAAAAGACATGTAAAATTCTATTTCATAACTTCTCCAACCACAAGGCTTCTTGGCAGTGACAGACACCCCTAGATCCAGTCAGGAGGCATTTATGAGTGTCTGCAGCCCCCTTTTCCTCAGGGGGACTTTTAGGGCTGGTTCTGCAGCATTACAGGGCTTACCGAACTATGTAGGGTCTAACGGGTTTCACAATAACAGGACTGGGGAAAAAAATGTCAAGTACCAGAAAATTTATCTTCAACAGAGGTAATTTTTTAAAATTCTATCCCTACAATGATGGGCAAGCAGCTTTCAGACTGCCCAGAAAGCCACCCCTGCTGACTATCTCAATTTGCAGATTCTATCAGCACCCAGAGTATGTTTGTGTTTTCAAGCCTCTTGCAGCCCCATTCATTCCAGCAGCATCCTTCCCTGCAGGTAGCCTGAACACTTCCAAAATCCCTTACATTTCTCTTCCTATACCCACTTCCTCAGTGCCTTTTTTTCCTCTGCCCGTGTCAGCAGGACAATTCCCAGAGCCTCTGCAAGGAAAAGCAGTTCAGCACACTTACAGCACATCAGCACAGACAACTTTACTGCTGAGTTCATGTTGTTCAGGGAATAGTTGGGGACTTAAGTGGCTCCAGCTGGCTGGTGATTAAAAAGTTACATTAAAGATGGTAAACATCAGATGATGATGGGAGATCCCTTCCAACTCTACTGTACTTGAGCAGCTCAGGGAGCAACCTGCAGTCACAAGGAGAAGTGAAAATGTCACACAGGTGACAGCTCTGAAACAGGCTGGGAAGGGAGAAGGTGGTGCCCACCACTGAGTAACAATGCCAGAGAAAATGTCAGCTTGCAGCTGCCACAGCCAGAGCAGCAGCACAGCCCAGCAGCTGCTCCACATCTTCTCTAGTGAACAGTTTATCAGCAGGACATGAGCATTAATACTCACTAAGATCCATGACACCAAGCCCTGTAACATATAATGACATAGTTCAACTGGGATCCAGTTATAAAAGGGAGGCAGTTTCCAAAGCTCCCTGTCTTTCAGCATCACTGTGACAAACAACTACCCGTGGAAGGCCCTGTGCAAGGGAAGATGCTGATTACCAGGTATCCTGCAGACTGGGCTCTGGCTGGAAGCTTTTCCAACATCCAGAACCACCCCTCCTCTGCCATATCTCGGAAAATTACAATTTCTACTGCATGTTTTTAATTAAGATTATAAACCTAGATTGACTTGAATGTATCTCCTGATGTATCAATTTCAACAGTCTCAGGTGACCATTTTCACCGTGTAAAAACAAGTAACTCTTGGTAAGCCTTCATACAGGCTTGACTTACAAACGTGCTCTTCTGAATGTGCAAATACACCTTGTATTATTGACAGTATTAATTCAACATACTACTTATCTCTCCCTGAAGACTCCCAGATCACATGTAAAAGAAGCCTCTGTCCCAAAACCATTCCATAAGACAAACAATTTAAGTGATCTTTAGCCTGTTCTTCAAGAACTGGCCCCAGATCCTCCATGATCATCGACTTTTCCCTTTGGACCTTCTCTCAATCACCTCCTGCCCAGCAACAGCCTACAGAATCAAGACAATTTACAGCCTCAAAATGAGTTGTTAAAGTCTTTGGTAAAAAGCCAGTTTGGGAAAAACTTTCCTTGCTTCCCATCTTGTTTACCTACTGAAAATTGAGGACATCATCTTGATTTCACATTTTCTTTGTATGACTAGATGTAGAAGACATTGTCAAGTAATATTTAGCACTGGAACTGAGCCCAATTAAACATTTTCAGAAGAGCCCATGGCAATCCCCACTTTGATCAACCACAGACCATCTCCCTACCTTTCAATACACAACTTCAAAAAGCAGCTACCGTCCATGTCTTGATACCAAGGGACTGAATTGGCAACACTGGTAGGACATTTAAATCAGAAATGTTTACACTTGGTGCCTGAACACTGCCCCAGGAGCATTTTAGAATCTAGTGATAATTTTATTTTAAAAAACCAAACCTTTATAACTCATTAAGGTTGGTGCCAAACTTGGCATTGGGACCAAGGTTTGCCAACAACAGCAGCAGTGAAGTACAGCTTCAGGATGTCAAGTCAAGGATATTTGAACAGCTTTGCTCAGTATTCTGCTGTAAGATAAATTGAGCAAAACTATCCTTAGTGCACAGAAACCTCTAATGATCTGCCATAGCAGGTTTGCTTTATTACCAGTATTGAAAATAAGTCATGAACATAAAAGCAGCAAGAGAAGAAGTCAGACTGACTGCAATTACTTCCCCCTCAGTCTTTCCTTCTCCCTCCCACGTTCTCTGTGGATACAGAGACCAAAGTGTGTATATACCACGTGAGAATGTAAATCACATCATACATTTGAAATTAATTTTAATTTATGTACAGCAGTTACCATTCATGAATGTACAGTCCCCCTGCAGTTACATTCTTGATAAGGTTAAGTCTTCACTGTTCTCTACTGGATCTTCTGATGGAGAAACAGAAAGGAAAGGTGGAATCAAGGAGTAAGGAATGATCACAGCCATTAAAAATGTGGGGATTTTGAGTAGTAAATCTCAGAAAGTTTTCTATGAGGTTCCAGAAATAAATGGTGGCAACGTGTATATATTGCAATTTTATTTCATTCGCTCAAACAAAACGTTAGCATGTAAGAAATTTAAAATGACACAATATGATAAAAATAGCAGAGAATGAACTGAGAAACTAAAAGAAGGTAAACCTAAATGCATGAAAAGTCAACATTCATTAGTGAACAGCTTCAGTCTTTGATTGACACTTGATAACTTTAAAACAACGAACTGGAAATCATTATGACTGTCTGAAGAGATTTCAGCACCAGCACTAAGGGTTTTACATTCAGTTGGTTTGCAGTTGACTCGGTAGCCACTTGTCTATAGTGCAGGTTTATCACAGGTCAGATCACAGTGTTGAGGAAAGCAACGCCCTCCTGGCATTAGGAAGGATCCCTTAAACTGCCCTCAGCTTAAGACATCCATTGTACAAAAGCACAGAACCACCACAATATGGTTTATAAAGGACTTAAGTCACCAGTAAGCAAAGCAATTGTAGCTTCTGCAGTTCATTTTCAATACTGAAATCTCTGGAAACGGTGAAACTGTCAGTAGGTCAGGAAATGTCTACAGTAATCTTTAATTCAATCCGATTTTCTGGAAAGAACCAGTTCTGCAGGTTGGGATTACAGAAAGTATGTACGTAGAAGCAGCACAAAAAGACAACATCTGTTCCTTTTTCTTTTAAACAGAAATCATGTTAATTGTAGACCAAGGCACAAAACGTTTAGTGCATAAGCCAGTTCCTTGCGCAATCTAGAAGTTCAGCCTTTAATTTTGGACCACTTATAGCCATCCATGCTATTCCACTATGTAACTCCTGAACCCTCCTAGAAACGAATCAAACATGATTTCTGACAAGGGTAAACATCCTCACTGCTCAAAAAGTCTGTGTAAAACAAAAAGCTACATCAACAAAGATGAAAATGCCTCCTCTTGTTTTGAGAAAAACAGTACTTGACAAGCTTACTATGGATTTTTTAATGCCTTCAATAAATGCATGCAGAAAAGTGATGTTGTTTCTCCTCTTTATTAAAAAAACAAAAAAACCCAAAAAACAAAAAACAAAACAAAAAAAGGAGTTGGGCAATATTTCCACTGTCATCTTCCCTTAGAATCTGAACCTATAAGATCAGACAATGTTTGAATGGGAGAAAAATTTCCTGTTGAAGCCTTTCTGAAGCTGTTAAGTGCTGTTTTGCTTTGGTGTTCAGCACTATAGACAGTCTGCTATTGAAAGCATCTGTGTCATGAATGGAGCTGCCTGTACTTGTAAGCAAATCTCTCCACAAGCTGCAAGTAAACTTTTCTTCTGGATCAGGACAGATTCCAAAGCAAAGACAGCTTGGAAAAATGGACAGTGCAAAGGAAAAGGGAAGATTTTGATCCATACTCCTTGCCCAAAGCACTACAGAGCCAATTTGCAGAATTTCTATTCCACTGAACTTTACCACATTAAAAAAACAAAATTATAAAAATAAAAAATTTACACTCAAGATTGAAAACCCTGGGAAAGAGAGAGGTATCACCTCCCCTAAAAATGATTCTCAAATTGTTGAGCAAAACCAATAGCGTATCATGGCTGGTTTTTTCAGGGTTTGTCATGTGGAGCTGTGGGGTTTTTTGTGGGTTTTGAGGTTTTTTTTTTGGAAAGGAGGGTGGCAGATAAATCAGGAGGAGAAGGGGCCATTTACTGTGACCTGATCGTTCTCAGGTAACTACTGCTGTTCTGTTTCATTAAACAACCGAAGAAAAAGGAGTCTCAGAAAAGAGTGAAGCAGAGTCATGGTGAAAAGGTGAAGGACAACGCACTTACACAGGGCATCCTCAGCAAGTCAGATGCCTACAACGTTTTTCTCTCACCGAGAAACAAGTTCGGTTCACCTGGGAGTTTCAGAACAATTATTGGAAGTTATTACTGAATTTCAAATAGAAAACTGAAAAAAGATACAAAAGGATCAAGTACCTGGTTCCATTAACATGGTTACTGATAAAAGTCATGTTTTCCTCATTATTACACATGCATGTAAGATGAAGAAAAAGTGTAGAAAGTAATAAAAATGTGTCACCTTCCCCCTCCCTCTTCCCACATCTTTCTGGGCATAAATTAAGCCTTACAAATGAAAAGGCTACTCTGTGACATGCAATTTTTCTTTTAATTAAAAAGCTGGCTGTGTTGTGTTACATTACAAAATGTCCACATGCATAAATCTAAAAAAAGCCCCAAAATCTACTGTAAATCTACAACATACTAATGATTTACATTTGACTGCTGATTCGCTTTATGTCGAAGTCTTAGATTTGGTAAAGCATCGTAACAATGTAGGAAGGCATCTACATCTTTAAACTCTGGACTGTATTTGCTTTTTTTTTCTTTTTATTTTCCTAGAAAATTGCATGAAGGCTAACTAGAGAGGCTTCCTATCATAAAATTCCAAAATCTTGATATGTCATCACCGTCTAGGTCACCCTTACTTACAAATATTGCCCTTTAAAAGCACGCGTCTCTAATTGTTCCTTGTCTTGTGAACCGAACCTCTACACATCTGATCTCTTAAATTACTCATGGAAATATCAGATATGATAGGAAGACAAACCTGAGATACATTTGAAGTACAACAGTATAACTTGCTAACTCCTTCATTAATAAAGAAAACCTCTCTGAAAAGCCTTCCCAAGCTTTTCCCTGTTTTTTTTTTGTCTTAACAACAAATTCTGAAACATGTGCAATTTTATCTTGACATGAGTAGACTTCAAAGCACTGTGATCTTGTCTGATAGATGTAGGAATTTCTGCATAATCATTACAGTAACTTTAAGAGTCTTTTCCACCCTGCTGTAAAGGTCAGAAAAAAGCTGCAAACTAGGAGGGGAATAGCATTATCACCAGAGTGATGTGTCTGAAGCTTTTTCAGAATAGGTTGTTTCTCCCTCCTTCCAAGTGTCTGTCTGTCTGTCTCCATTTTCTTCTAACAGCTCACAAAACGTAGTCAGTTTTATATCAAGTTAAAGAGTCACATCAGCTTAGTACGAGTCTTTCTATGCAGTATTGGACTTGCTGAGTTCCTGCCTGATAGCTGCAGAGAGACAGAGACAGAGTTAGCAAATCAAATAAAGTCAGGGCAGGAAGCTGGAACACACAACTGACCCCTCAAAGCAGGCTCACCCTGCTCTCACAGCATGAATAACCAACAACTAAGCAGCCCCACGTGGCTTCAGACAAGTGGCATTATCAACCAGGCACTGCCTTTTTTCTTCCTGTAAAATTTATGTTAAAATCTTGATTTTTAGATCCCACCTTCATCAAGGTAGTAAATCATACACAGAGTTTTATTTAATTCCTGACAGGTGGACCTTTAAGATTATGCTTTCTCAGTTATTTCCCTTAAGTACAGAAGCTATTTTCCCATGTAGTCTTCTGTTAAAATAAAAATGAGAACTGTGAGAATTCTATTCTTTGACTCTTATGTTACAGATCAAAGAGGTAACTGAAAGCTGGAAGCACAATGCTCCTTCTAATATTACTAGTTTTGAAATAGGTACCTCAGCAGCTCTGGATTATTTAAAAATAACCCACCCACCATCACATGATATTAAGGATAATGTCAGATCATTCAAATACAGCATTACTTCAACCACTCTTAAAAGACACATTGGTGTCAATGTGCCTACAACACAAAATGTGTCTACTACAGCAAAACTCCCAGGAGAGAAATCACTGAAGTACATCACTTGGAACAGGTGTGGCACCAGTGGTTTGCCACCAGACGAAGAACAAAGCTACTTTTACCAGTAAATCACTCTCAGGCTACCAGCACATTGTACTTCTATTTTAAAGCACCTGCAGCTACTCTGAGCAGCAGCAGTGAACAGAGCAATACTTACCATCAATGAGTTCTTCCTTTAATTTCGTTAACTCCTTCCTCATTTCATCTAAAATGTCCTAAAATGTATCAGAGCATAAAATAAGAGATTAGCAAACAGATTCTTTTTATGACCTGTAAATTTCTGAGGAGACAAATCCAGAATTCTCCCACTACAATCCTTCCCATTAATCCTTAACCATTCTGAGATACAGAACCCATCTCTCAGCTACCAAGTTAATTCTTAAAACCTAAGGCATAGAAAATTTTTAGTGCAGTACAATGCAGAAAAAACACTCTCTAGAAGTGCCACAAATTGATTCCTGTAGAATTTATGAGAGGAGAAGGGATAAGAATTGAGAAAGCTTTGCTACAGGTGAAATGTGATGTGGAATGCAAAGGAAAGAGCTCACTAAACACCACAAGCCAAGGAAGTATTCCAAGAAAAAAAAAAAAAAAAAAAAGGGTAATCAAGGTATCAAGGTCCCAGTCCCAGTGGAATGTGATGGAATGAAGGCAACAGAGTGAAGTGCTGTTCCTGCTTGCTTGTTTTTTCCATCCTTTCCTCTAAGCTTCTCCAGAACCACTCACCAGCCCTCTAGAACCTCTAGAACTACCTGTTGAGCCAGGACCCAGTCCAGAGCCAACCAAAACTGATCCATAACCCAACCTAAAGCCAACCACTACCTGGAGACACAGTCTAGAAGCAACTAAAAACTCCTACCAAAGTAGAAGTGGTTCTAGAATTACCCACCAAGCTGCAGCCTGCACCAGAATCTCTCCCCCCCCCCCACTTGGGGATGGACCCATTGATCCAAACACTGGAGATCCTTCACCTCCAACTCCCCAAGTCCCACAGGATTCCTCTGCTCTTGAACTGGAGAGCTACACAAAAGACAGCATCCCTGGATGCTCTTCTACCACCAAACTTGTGACCATGGGTGCTCACACCTGATATTAATACATGGTGATATTTGTTCTGCTAGAGCTGCCCAGAGTGCTTGCTGCTTGTTTAGGTACAGAGAAGAGAAGGAAAAGTTTTCCAGGCAAACTGATTTCCCAGTTCCATGTGTAATGTCAGCACCATCCTGTGTGTGCTGCCTAATACAAAAGCAGGAACTTTGTGAGGAACTCATGGGGATGTCTAAGCCACCATCCTACAGCTCCAGCTCCTAAGAATACTGACACATGCCTGGGCAAAAATAAAGACTAGTATTACTAAATCCTTAACTTTGGAACTGGCTAACAAAACAGTTAAAAATTGGTATTGGACAGCTGCAAGTCCTTACACCCAACTTACAAAGCAACCTTTTTTAAAGCATTGTACACATACCTGCTTCAATCTGTCATAATCTAGACCTTCTGACTGTACGCCGTTGGCACTGGGCTGTCCCGTTGGTGTAGATTTTGGTCTGCAGCACAAAAACACAGCCATGAGTTACTGGTTGCTCATTATTACAGGATACATAGGACTCCCCCATCAAAATTGTTGACATTTTTCTAACAAAAACATAGTAAAAAAATCAGAATTGAGAAGAAAAAAATGTTGGGAGTGGGAAGATGGGAAAAATCAAGCAGACCCAAAATACCACACAGAATAGAAAGCAACACCCAAGAATGTTTTCCACACACTGGAAATATTAATTACCATAAGAGTTATTAGTTCAAAACAAGAACTTTCAAAGCAGCAGACAGATTTCACTGTCAGTGGTTTCTGATTTTTTCATAACGGCCATGAGAAGCTGAATGCCTTCAAATGTCAAGTACTTTCCTTTTTCTACTGCTTGCTCATTCAAAAGAGCTTCTCCCAAGGAAGCACTCCCACTAACTAAGGACTGCATGTTGATGCTGACTGTATGACTGCTGAGGAATCTCCCTGGGAGATTTTCGACAGCTGACAGACCCAAGCAATGCTATCCAACTCCTCTGCAACCTCAATTATTCCATCAGTTGCTTTCTAAAGCCACTGGAAGCAAATACTGTAACAGCAGCAAGATTTATCAGGTGATACTTGAGAAGAAGTTCTAATGTTTTGGACTATATCACATTTGATGTTTGCTTATGAAATACTCTTTAAGACATCAAAAGCTTGCTTACCCAGATCACCCTGCATTTTTAATAGATTCCAAAAGAAGGGGGTTTCCTGCCTTTCCACTTCTCTTTCCTCATCCCTTCTTTCATTCAAGGGGTAACTCAGACTCATGGACTTACTAAAGCTATGAGCAGAGACAGAGCCTGGAGAACTCTTGGTATTCCTGCTGTGAACATCCAAAGAGGGAGGAATGTTCTGCTGTCCTTAAATACATTTTACATCTTGGCTAGCATACTCCCTCCCTTACCTAAAAAACTTCAAGCCAAGAAGAAGCTGGTGATAAAATTCCTGACAATTCATCTCAGGAGGTTTTCCTGATGTTTAGAATTATCACAGTATGCTAACTTCAAGGAAGGGCAGGGTACAAAGCAGACTAAGCTGGGTCCTATTTAACTGCCCTTGTATGTGGCATCACTGAACAAAATAGCCTGGCATACACTCAGTGTGTCCCTCCAAAATTCCTACACAGGAGAAATTTATTTAGCACTGCATTTTTCTGCATTTGTTACATGAGGGTGCAGACTGATTTACTGCAATTAAGGTGGACAGGAACAAAAAAAAACCCTTTATTTCTTCGTTTGTTTTACCAATTCACTACCTTGAGCTTTCATGCATCTTCCCTTACAAGACAGGAGTTTATCCATAAGGAAATTATCTATTACACTGGTTTTGTTCAGTAAGAGCTGAATGAACCTCACACTAGACTGCCTTGTTGACTTTTACAACCTAATAGGACTATGTTCTGACTTGCTAACTGAAGAAGAACACTCAAAATGTGACTCCCAACAGAAAAGGGAGTCACATCAAAATGTTGGTTTGATACTTGTTCTTCCCTTGGGATCACAAACTTCAATTGTCACAGCTGTAAAACTTCAGTCCACACAGTTTAAGTTCCCAGAGAGAAACTGCTAATTACTATTGCTTGAAACACACCAAAATTAAACACACAATCCGAGTAAGAGAAGAAGATGAAATATTGAATAACTTGACAGTGAAAGAAGCTGGAAAACAGAATTCACCTTGCAACCACCAGAGAACTATTGTGTGCACGAATGCTATGAAGGCAAACCACAGTTCAGGATCTTTTACAAAACTCTCTACGTGGTACAGTGCTTAGTTCAGTATGGAAGAATTCCTTGCTCAAAACCATTCATCACCTGAGATCTTTGGCAATTGCTGTTTCATCAGGTACCTGGTATTTAAAGAGTTACTTGCAGTTTACACCTGAAATTGCAAGCCCTGACTTACTCCATGCAGAACAGCTGAGTTTTTCAGACAGTTCATATATAGTTTCTGGTAATTTCCATTGACAATAGTTCTGTTCCCATACACTATGGCATGACAGCATTTATCCAACATGACTGAAGAAAATCCTCTTAAATGCAGCTCCTGGCAATTGGTAACAGGCAGCTAGTGCCTGCCTTAATGGAAGAAAAATCAACCAATAGTATACTTTAGTTTTTTTTTAATTACTTGCAAGTTTAATGTATTAGTAAGATGACTTCAAGGAAAACCTTTACACAAACTGACTTGTTTCTTTTTCTTATCTTTAGAACAAAAATTCAGCACCAGTAGATAATTATGGTGGGTAAAACTATCTGTAAAAAATCTCCACAGGAAAGCTGCTCTATGAACGCTGCCTCTCAATCTTGACAGTGTGCTCCCTATTTACTTTCCAAAATGCAAGATGTTCTTAATTCAAATACTGAAATACCATCATTAGCAAAACAGATAATTTCTAATCTCAGGAAAATCTAGCTGTGCTCCTCCTCATAATAAAAAATTATGCTAATTTTTTTTCCTTTTTCAGGCTGAATGCAGTTGTCATTTAGGAAAATATTAACTATTGAAATGTAGTGAATAAGAGCTTCCCAGCCATTTGATCCCAACGTGGCTAAAGAGCTCTCCCGTGTGGTTTTTCATAGCATTGCCTAACAGGACAGAGGCAACCCTGACAGTCCCTAACACACCTTCAATCAAGCATGCAAAGGAAAGATTTTATTCATGCCAACATGCAGAATACACCACCCAAGATAAGTAGCTAAAAGGGGAACTTTTCATACAAAACGATTAAGTAATCACCACAACGAATGCTTTCATGAAAAACAAAGCTGGAATTTGACTCAGTAATTCTGAGGGGCTCTGGAACACATTTATCTCTGGAAAGCTCTCAAAACCTGAAGGGTTTCAATGTCAGTACTTTATGACCACTAGAGAGCAAAACTTCGATCTCCAGCAAAGAAATCCACATGATGTCAACTAACTTGTGAATATGTTCCAAACAGAAACATTAATTTATGTTTAAAAAGTCTTTAATCAAAAAGCAGATGTGAAAACACACCTAGAAAATTAATTCCTGCTCTTCTGTATCTAAACTCACAGTTTTGAAAAACTGCTTCTTAAAACACTGCAAATGGTCCACTAAATCTTGGCATACTCAGCAGGAATTTGTACCTTTGCAGGTGAAGACTGCCAGAAAACCAGTATTTTATACGAATTCATACCTGGTTCTTAAAGCCATCTCAGCTTGCCTTTGACACCATCTGCTTTTAACCAGACCAAAAGTCAACTGGACAAACAAAATGTGGAGGAGGAAGCTGGTGGTGCATGTGGTGATTACTAACCCATGTAGAAAAAGTCCAACCCTGAACTGGTCAAAGGGATTGTTAGGGAGTCTCAAATCCCAACAGGATGATACCTGTTTAATGAATCATAGAACCTGTTTTCAGAAGCAAGCAGATTTTTCCATGGAGATTCCCGTCTACTAGGGGGAGAAACACTACCTTTAAAAGCTATAATAGGTCTTCATTTTGTTCAGTTTTAGCACCTTAAACACCATGGGATTTCAGCAGATTCAAGAGTTCTACATGCATGTTTCAGGAATTATTAAAAGCCCACAGCTCTTTTCTGTTTGCTACAAAAGGGAAAGGCCTGATTTTAGACAGGACACTAACTTGTTTTAAAATATTTATGCATTCTGCATAACTTGTCTTGCTGACTTGCCAGTTCCTTAAGTGTGCTTTGCTTAATCCCTGTCAGTGAGACTCACATCCTCCCTGCAGAGGTCAGGAGCAGGCTCTTCAGCCCTAGCAGGTGAAAGAAATCCCCTCCTGGCAAACGCAGTATTATTGCTTCAAACAGCAGCTCCCCTTGACTAACTCACTCAAAGCTACTTTAACAAGCTGCTTGCTGAGAGACTTGGCAAGTTGGCAAATGTAGAGAATTAAGAAAAATACAAGGATATTCAAGAGAGACTTCTTCTAACACCTTCTCTTTCCATGAAATTTTCCTCATCCTGGCAGAGCAAGCTGTCAACACTGCCTAGAAAATTGTTATCAGCAGGCCTAAAGTATGTGCTATGGCACCTTCCAGCAGGTTATGACAGCACTGGAAAAGAATACTGATGTTAAATAAACACAGAATTCTTATTTTGGAAGTACTTTTAGAGTATATAACCAGGGAAGCTCACATCAAGTTAAATTCTATCAGTGCATTTTCCACTGGATGAATGAAGACAAAAGCTTGATGGAGAGAGTGCCTCAGTAGAACTAAGAGAAATCAGAAATCTCAAAAATCTTCTGTACTCCTCTAGGTCAGAAAACATTTTTAAAACACACCTCAGCAACCTCTGAATTTTCACCAGCTGGAAAAAGATCAGAGAAACTGGATGCACGAAACAGTTTACAAGAACCTGCTGCTGTAGGGGCAGGTAGAATCAAGACTTCAGAATATTCCAGACTCCCCAAAAGAGTCAGATAGCAAGAGCTGCCCTACTTATTAATCCCTTTACCCTATGGATAAGCAATTTGAGGTAAGTATCCACAGCCAAAGGGCCAGATCAGCAACTGTCTTACACAATATGAACTCTAACGTGCTCTTGAGGATTCCTTACACCAATTATTTCTGTTCCCCTGCAATGCCACATTTTGAAGCAGATCAAGGTATCAGCATAAGAGATCTTGGTTTAAGCAGGTCAGACCTACTGGAGAGGAGGGGGAAGAGGGCAGGGGAAAGTCAAGGCCAAGGGTGATGCAGTATTTTTTTTACACTGGAGTGTAGCAGAGAGAACATCATCACCAATGGCACCTGCTTTTAGAAAAACAAAACAAGCGACCAGAACCAAGGCTGCAGACACCTGAAACTCCAGGATTTATTCTAAAAGAGAGAAAGATACTGAGAATGTTCAATGTTGCATTTTAGGACTGAAGACCTCAAGGGCAACCTCAGCTACAAGTAAGGCCACTCAGAGAACAATTGTTTTTAATACTCTGATCATCTGTAACTGTTTCCAACAGCCAAATTTTAAGGAGAATTCAAGTAATTTCAAACACAGCATTCCTAAGTTGAACATGTTCTCTTGTTTTCTCTCAAGAAATTCCAGTAACTTTCTCAGATTTTCAGGGGTCAGAACCCTTTAGCCTCTGTGTACACAACACACAGGAATTCTTAATGAACCACAAGTCTTCTGCTTTCTGCTTAAAGTAAATGACAATTAAACATACCTCCAAAAAAAAAATCACTAAAGCAGCCATTTCACTTACTGAAATGCCTACCAGAACAATCCTTGCCTACCAAAGTTCCAGCTGACAAGTTGCCAAAGACTGGTTGATGCACTGAAGGATGTTAAATATTTCTACACTTCTTTAGGATGGACTTTCTTAGATTGGTACAAGAACTACTGAAAATTATCACAGAATCAAAGCTTACCAAGATGGCTTAAATATCCACGTAGGCATTCTATGAGTAGCAGAGAAATAGAAAGAACACCTATTCTCTAGATTTACTACTGAATATGTGAACTGCAGCACTGAATTTAGTTTCACCTTGCAGGAAATTTCAGACTTCAAAATAATGAATTAAACACTGCTGTAGGCAATTTACCTTATTAATTCAGGTTATACACCAGCAATTGTTAAAGAAACTTTTTTGGGTACTACTTTTGATTTTACTGTCAAAAATTTCACTTATTAACATTCTCCAAAAGTATCTCTTCATTCCTACTCAAAACTGCTAAAAGCAGTTTCACAGCAGCAATTTTAAACCCATACATTTTGCTTTTAACAGTATCAAGATGATCTTTACTATTTTAGCCCAGTATCTTCAGCAGCATGTGCAGCAAGAACAAATGTAAGGAAAAGACAGCTGGTGCAAAAGGGGGGTACCTGGAAATAACAGGTGACTTGCTTCCATTCACTGTATTTGTCCTTTCCCAAGGCTTTCTTGTTAGTTCTGGAAAACAGAGTGAAGAGATCAAAAATTGTCTTTTTCTATTTACTGTGTAATTTATGTAAGGAAACTTCAAGCACCTGGCAACTCAAGGCAGCTGCTGGGTGTTTTTACTACATTGCTTTAGCTCTTTCATATTAAGCTACCTCCTGTAATATTCACCTGTGAAGTCATCTAATGAGAGCATCTTAAAGTCTCACTGGTTACCCAGACACTGTAAATGCCATTTGATTCTTAATCCCCCTGGAAGAAGGTCTGCCTATACTTTATGTATTGGATTGCCTCAGCTGTGAAACATGGAATTCTGTAACCAGTCAGCTTCAAATACTTGAGGAAGAGGTTTTTAAGCTAAAGGAGTTTTCCTAAACTGTTAATGATAGAGAAGTAATTCAGTGCCAGTTTCAGTGACGTGCCAGCAGATACAACCTGGCACAACTAGAATATCTTTCAGCAAGAAGAAAGAAGGTGGTTCATTCCTTACAATCTGCACAAGTTAAAACAGCCTTTCTGTAGTGTGGATTGTTATTACTTGCTATCATTACTCACTCAGGACTTGAGTGTGCCACCGATCTTACCATTCTTCATTTCGGATTTGGAGTTTGTTTGGTCTGCTCCCTTTCTTTCATATTGCTTAGCTCTGCTAAGCTGGGCAAGCAGAGAAGCAAAAAGGGCCTTTCTGCTTCTCATATTGACCAGAAAATTCCTGGGATGCAGTGGGATACTGTGAAGATCTAAATTCCAGAAGTCTGCATGCATAGTCTGTAACCCAGCCAAGTACAGGCTACTTATGCTAGTAATAAGCCTTAAACTTAATTTTATACATCAGTCTTCAGGACTTGTCCTGCCATAGGAGTTATTTCAGCAGGACTTTAGCTGTATCTGCAAAACTGAGAAACTTCTGCTATGACTGCAGTTTGGTCAAGGATGCCAAGCATTCCTCTTAAAACACTGTAAAGGCCTGTTCCAGTGACGAGGCTCAGCATTACCAGAGCATCTCACAGCAAGAAACAAAGAAAATTTCTCAGCTGGAATGGAATGGTCAAATTCTAAATGCATTTCACATTTTCAACAGGTTTGATGAGACTTCTTATCACCACCAATTAAAGGAACCACTTCCACTTGTTTAAATTTCCTTCTTTTTGGGCCTGTATTATCAGAAGCGTTCCAAAAGCACTCATTTTCCTAAGGCTAATGTCCTTTCTGTTTAACAGAATGAAGCAGACTCTCTTAAAAGAAGAGGAAAAAAAGGGGTGTGTGTGTGAAAACGTGATTTGTGTGATGTCATTTACTTCCTTGCAGCCTGACTTTTCTACGTGAGTGCCTGTATCTCAACACTAAGTTTGCCAGTTATTTCCATCTGGACACACAACTCCTAGCACTCCTTTTTATTCCCCAGCCAGATGTCACCTGGATTTTGTTCACACTACTGCAGTGGTTTTCAATATTAAGGCCTGCACATCATCAAGTGGTTGAATCATCTAGAAGAGAAGTGTATACATGGGCAAGCAATCAGCAGAGGAAGCTGGAATAGACTGGGTGCTGGTATATTCATGATGCACTTACTTCCCTTCTGCTTCCACTGCTTTTTGGGATGACAAACTGCAGGCTTACATGGCACAGCCTCTCCCTTTTGCAGGTGTTCTCTTGAGAGATGATAATTTAAAATATGAATGCATGTGCATGCTGACAATACCTCTTGGCCAACTGCAGAATGTCTAGGTTTTCCTTACTGACTGCAGCAGGTGTTGGCTACACAGCTCCAAATATTGCCTCTTCAGCACAGGGATCATGGGCAAACAATTTCAACACTCTGCACTTATATACTTTATTCACTTATGTTCTTTTTATCCATCATCTTCTGAACCAGGACCCATTCTACAGCAAAATCCCAGGCTGTAATCATGGGAGAAGAGGCAGGCTCCAAAATTCAGCAGACCTGACTTTGTCACTGGATTTTTAGCATTACAGAGTCCCAGAGTCCACAAACCTGAGCTACTTACCAGGTGTGCTTGTTGAAGAAACCTTAGAAGATGAAGACTCTGATTCTTCCTGATAAAAAGGGAGACCAGAGGGAATACAGAGAGAGGAGGGAAGGAGAAAAAAAAGAGTCTTTATAATCTGTTAGATTCACAAGAGTAAATCTCAACTGTTTAAGTATTTCAGTTCCGCCCAACTGTATAGAGAAAATGAGCAAGCACTTCACAAAGTACTGATTATTTGTGTGTATATTGATACAATAAAGTATAAATAATCTTGTGTACACCACTGGAATCTCTCTGATAGCCCTTGTATTAAGTAATATGAATTAGATAAATTTCTCAACTCACAGCCTTATCTTCTTTTTGCTCTGGTTCTGTTGATCCCTTTTCAGCAATTCTTCTCCTGTAAGCAAAGACAAAAGTTACCAAGCTCATCATGGCATTAAGATGGAAGAATGTTGTTTACTGCAATTAAAGACTTATATAGCCTCATGAAAATTAGTGTTTTAAGAAACACTTTCAGAACACCTTCAAAGGCAAAGCCCTCCTGCCAAAGCAACTGTGCAACTTGAAGTCTCTATGCCCTCCTCTACTGCTGCACAAAGGCTTACACAGAAGTACTGGATTACACTCAAATAAAAATGGCTATTCATGAAACATGATCAGCTTCTCAAAGCAACCAGGAGCTGCTGCCTATCTGATCCTCAGCCAGCTGCAAGCAGGCAGCCCAAATCCCACCTGTGTGATGACTAAGCAGCTGGAGCAGAGCAGGAACAGCTCCTCACCTCCTGGCCAGCAGGGCGCTCATTTCTTCCATCAACCCACTGCCTCCCAAGGGAAGGGGTCCATTTCCACGGCCACCGTCTGTTTTGGATGAAGCAGAGCCTCCTCCTCCTCCACTCGAACTGGAGGAGTCTTCACCCTTCAGAGTGCACAAAAAGACAGCAGATGTGCCAACAGAATGAGAGCTGACTTCGTGAAACCAGCAAAGTTCACGTGCAAGAAAGACACAACAGCATAAAGAACGGCATGGGCTGGCAGCACGTCCTGTAACGCTTCTTTCTTAATGAATTAAGCCTCCCCCAAATGTCTTGCTACTGCTATTAACCTTGAACAAAGTTTAGAGCCGGGGACAGGAATCGGAAAAAGAAACCAGAGTTATATTTACCCGTGAGACTTTCCTAAGTTTGGCTCCAGCAAGTGCAGCTGCTAGTCCAGTTAAAGGGCGATTATCTTCGGACACGAAGCCCGCAGAGAAGCCCGAGGCCGGCAGGGGGGGAGCAGGAGGGGGCAGGGGAACGGGAGGAACTTGGCTGGGCAGCGGAGGAGGCGGCGGTGGCGGCGGCGGCGGCCCCGAAGGTGGGAGCGGAGGAGGTGGTGGGGGGCCAGGAGGAGGTGGGGCTGCCACTGAAGACTGAGCTGGGCCGGGGGGCAGGGGAGGTGGAGGAGGAGGTGCAGGTGGTCCTTGGACAACACCTAGTGTCAGAGTGAAAACAAACAGAAGACATTAAGGATTTAAAAAACAAAGGTCTTACTTTCATTGAAATGACGTTTCTTTTGCTCAGTGTATGAGACATTAAAACTGGTTACATACTGGGCAAGAAAACACTGAATTTCAGCAGGAGAGAAGCATTCTTATTCAACGTCCTAAAAATATGACACAGTATGCTGTGAGAGATCAGACAGTTCCAGAGACATTTACATGAAACCCCTCCAGTCAGGTTCTGTGCTGCAACCAAGAACAACCTTACACCAGGAAACAGGCAGAGAGTCAAGTCAGGCATGAGCATCGCAGCAGGAGGAACAATGGGATGTGCTCACATGGTGCTAAGCAGTATCTCATTGCATTAACAAGCACTAACATCTGAACCCTTGAACTGTTCCAGCGCCAATGCTAATTTCTAAGCTGTATGTAAATCTTTCCTTTAAAACAATTCCAGCAATCAACTTTTATAATTTAATACAAACACTAATTAGTGAGTTAGAAGACTGACATGTCTCAAGCTGATGGGAAGAAGCTCTTCTATTTTTCATCTATCATTCTTTTACTTCTTTAAATTCATATTGTTATCCAAATACAAAGTGTACTTTGAAAAAAGAATATTCTGATGATCACTGTATTATTATTATTCTTATAAGAGGAAGAGTTCAAGAAATTTTGACTTAGACAACAGCTCCACACCTCCACAGAACCTACCTCTGTCTCACTCAAACTGCCATAAGGCAGGAAAAATGCTGCACAACTACCTTAATCTCTAAAGGCAGGAATTTCACATACGAGTCTTCCTGGTTTTCTACTCTGCTAACCACTGCAGAAATTCAGAAGCCTGTTAAACCCTCTTGGCATCACTCACTGTATAAGTGCACACTCCTATTCCATACTAGAGTGAGTGGCCTCACTCCTATCTACACTCCATCCCAACGCAGCTCAGACCCTCATTTCAGACAAGAATGTGAACAGGGTCCATTCTGCATGGCTTGTACCAGACTGCTTATCCCCTAGGAGCCCCTCTGCCCACACCTTTGGAGCTACTGCAGAGCTCTGTACAAAGCCCTACAGCTACTAAATCAACCTAAATCTGTTAAATCAATATAAAAGCAGATTCAGGTTAACAAAGACACATACCACCATGTAAAATGCATTTCTATCATATTGGTGAAGTGTTCATTAAGGTAGCCACCTGCTTAATCAAACTTTTTGTCCAAAGTTGTCTTAGCTACACTGGTAAAATACTGCTGACAGACCTGTCTCTCTCTACCTAAATACACACCTATATATACATATGTGTGCATCTAAATACACACATATGTATGTGCACACAGCCATGTATCAAAATACAACCACTGTCCAGATAGAAATGCTGTAGGTGTCACACACTGCTTTCTAAATTTGAATTATTCCTCACTGAAGGTCATTTACATATCCAAAGCCACACATATGCTCTTCTGTGTTGGCTGCCTTTAAGAAACTGATGATCCTACCTGGTAACACCACTTTCCAAATAAACCAACAGTGCAGGGTTTACCAAGCAAGAATTTGACAAACTCTGTTCTCAACAGGTCAGTTCTTAAGAAAACAGCGTTTTACTATGACAGGCCACAGAACATCGTCTCCTAGGCACAGAGCTTTTCCATTTCCCTTACCCCAGTTTTCCAAAGGGTGTTTGGCATTAGAATCGCTGGAGCTTTGGAAGCACTGTGTTACTTCCTGGGGGCAGTCAGGGGCTTTGGCAGCCACGGGCTCTGCCCTGCTTAGCGCATTAGTAGCAATAACAGAAAGCCTTACCCTGCTGGGTCGGAGCTTCAACCGGCTGAGAGGCTGCCTGCAAGACTGGCTCAGAAGCAGAGGAGTCTCCCAGCACAGAGTTTAGAGAGTTCTCAACAGAGGCAGGGGTAGCTGCAGAGGGAGAAGGGAGAACACTAGGCTTGGATGAGGGAGTCGAGGCATTCGGGGAGTTGGGAGAAGGAGAAGCTTGAGGTCCAGAGAGTGACAGAGGCGGAAAGGAAGGCAGTGGGGGGGGAGGAGGTGGCGGAGGCGGCGTTGGACCTGAGGTAGAAGGTGAAGGAACCGGATAAGCCAGGTTTTCAGGAAGCCCGTTAGGAGCCGTGGGAGACGTGGACATTTGGGTCACCGCATTGGAAGCCGACACTGGGAGGACAGGTCTTGGGCCGGTAGCTTTGCCTGGTGGGCTGCTTATCATTACTGGAGGAGACGGGGGCAGGGGGGCGAAACTGGGCACGGACCAGGCGGCGGGCTTTGTGCTGGGAGGCAAAGTGGCCGCGGCACTGACGGGAGAAGGGGGCCGAGAACTTTTGTTCAGCGGACGAGGAACCGTAGCGTAATGGGGGAGAACGGGGTGGAAAGCTGAGCCTAAGGATGTAGCAAAACGTGATGCAGAGTGCCTTAGAGGCGGTGTAGGGGGAGTGGAAGTCGGTGGTGCAGAAGTCACTACAGCGTACTCCGGTGTGGCCTCTGCCATTGGCGCTGACACTGCTTTTGCATATGATGGAGGAGGTGCTGAAGGAGGCTGGCAACTGGAGTATTCAGGAAGTGGAGTGCTATACGGGGAGTTGTCGAAAGATGGAGCTGGACAGAAGATGGAAAGCAGCAGCAAAGGCAGGATAAAAAAAGGAGAAAGAGAAAAAGGGAGCTAATGAAGCAACAAAACCAGCATTCAAACAAAACGTAAAAATGTAGACTACAGTTAGTACCAGAGGATTAGGCACAAGTGAAAATACTGTTAGGAAAGTTCTACGTATTACCAACAGCTGCTCTTACATTTTATCAACTCTTTTTGTGCCAACATTTGAATATACAAGTACGTTCTAGAGAACGTATCTCATCCGTGAGATGGATTAGATACAGGGTTGAGCAATCAGTCTTTTACCAGCTTTAATCTTCTTGTTTGGTTGCAAACTGCAAGCAAATATACTGATCTTAACGTTTGTTTCAACTCCACTAATAAAGCTCTTACCATAGGCAGCAAGTGTCATCTCTCTATTCCCCAGAAAAAGCTCCATAGCAAATATTGAAAGTACTGGAAATAAAACTACCAATAAAATCCTCTGCTCTAAAATGACTTACACAATATTCCTTGACTTTCACCATGAGCTGACTTATGTAAATTGAGGTTGAGACTGAAGAACAACCAAACACTTGACTAATGTTCCATTATATTACCAAAATGAGAAAGCTTTCAGTTATCACTGGATACATTTCCGCAGGCAGTGCATTATCTTATCTACAAACACATACAACACATTTCACTGAAATGTTACTACAACGATAGATTAAGCAAGACTTCAGACTGAAAAGCATTTCTCACACTATTACTTTGCTTTATATAGGAACATACCTTCTGTGTTAACACACTCAACCTGATACCTTTTAGGGGTTTTTTCCAACTTATGTAATGACAATACATTTGTTGAATAGAGCAAACAATGATAAGGTATTTGGAAAATTTAACTCATCACACTTTAACCAATATTGGAGGTGCCCAAAATTATTCAAGCTCTTCCATGCAATCAGAGAGTACGGCAAAGGAGTGAGCAAAGAGTGCAAAAAAATTTATTCCAGAATTAATGGTAAATTATGACAGGAAAGTCAAAAGCTCTTGGACTTCTTGCCATAAAAAAAGGAAAGGAATTCCAGCAAAATGAAGCCTGAAATACTGACTGTTGCTACACAGCTGTACTCGCTGCCATTTGTTGGTTCTCACACACTCCATCACCCAAACACATAAAGAGCAGTCTGGTGGTAGAACACGCTCGGGTTTTGAAATTCTTACCAGCATTTGAAATTCTTCTCTCTCTTTCCCATTCCAACTGTTCCCTTTCCAACTGTTCTTGCCGTTCTCTTTCTTGCCTCTCCCGTTCCAGTCGTTCCAGTCTCTCCCGGTCCTGCCTCTCCTTCTCTTGTCTCTCCCTTTCTAGGCGCTCTTGCCGCTCCCTTTCTTGCCGTTCTCTCTCCAGCTGCTCCTGCTCCAGGCGCTCTCTTTCCAGTCTTTCCCTTTCTAGCCTCTCTCTCTCCAGCCTCTCCCGTTCCATCCGTTCACGATCCAGCCTCTCCCGTTCCAGCTCCTTCTGCCTCTGTTGCTCTTGCAACTGCCTGCAATCGTGAAAAAAGGAAAGAGACTAAGCTGCAAAGCGAAAACCAAAAATATCAAGCAACTGTTAAAAGGACAAGGAGGTAAACTAATCAACAATCTTGGCAGCAGCGAGAACAGAAGCACAGCATTTGTACCTACATGGAAGTCTTAATTCTAACATGCCATTTTTCTGAGCTGGATAATAGTTTTATTATGTTTACAGTAAAAAGAATCACATATCTGATTTCCTCTTAACTAACTGAACATTCTGAGAGACAGCCTTCAAGAGGTAAGAATAGAAAGCTGATGCTGCTAATTTACTAACTGATACAATCTCCCCAGTTTGGGATATGGAGTTACATTTGTTCTTTGCACAGTATTTTATACTCAAATCAGTGAATAGAAGTACAGTGAAACAGCAGTAACACAAATACTCATTAAAAAAAGAAACACCCCCAAATAAACTATGGTTTTTGGATTAACTAGTCAGGTAGAATTTATCCAGATTTTACAGAAGTATCCAAATGCACGTGTCCATCCCCACTTGCATAGTAACACAAACACACAGCTGAACTGGCAACAACACGAGAACACCCTGAAGGCACAGGAAAACTGGACATGGTCAAAAAAATCCAGGGTGCAGCAGCCAAGGAAACACTGCAGGGAGCTGGCAGGGCTTCCAGCTCATGGGAGTCTTTGTAAAGCAAAGCAGAGAGGGAGAAGACATGATGAGGAGGAAAACAAGTAAAAGGCAGGCAGTGGAAATATCCCAAGAGTAAGAAGAAACCTTGCAAAACTCTCTGCCAAAGCCACTGGGTTGGCTGAAAGGACTTTCCTGAAAAAAGAATAGAGGAAAAAGCTATACACCACCTTTTTGATCCTTTATTCTCAACTTGTTTTACATTTTCTTTAGGGTTTTTGGGGGCTTTTTAAAAAATATATCTTCCTAGTTGGTTAGAATACAGCTTTTTGATTTCCAAAGCTTTTTCATCTCTTGGGAATAACACCCTGCTGAAACAAAAATTAGGCAGATCCTCCTCCCAGCTGTGACCAGTATGTTCCTGTTAGTACATAACACCGAAAATGTTGCTAGTTGATGATCTCTATTTGAACATCTCTATTTGAATTCTTGTTTAAAAAAAGAAAAATCCTAAGAGTTAGAAAGAAAACATTGTCTATAAAGCAGAGTCATTTTTTCTGCCACGTTTCAGATGCAAACTGATGAGAGCTTCTCAACAAACACAAAGCACAGCCAGCTCTTGACTAGAAAGTGGGAGGAGACCTGAATTTTGACACCTCAGGCTACCAGATGTGTATTTTCTATGCTATGCCACAGGGCAATTCAATTTGGACAGTCACTGGCAATACTATGCTGTATATCTAGAGTCATAAGGACTGAATTCTGAAAAGGAAAGGAACTTCAGCTGTTTCACTCCTTTTCATGCCTAGAAGACACCAGCATAACTGCAACCTCCAGGCCATGAACTATTGCTATTGAAGTCCATCCAATTTTCAGACCAATGTTTTTCTTTTACAAACAAAAAAAAATTATAAATATTGACATTTCATAACTTCTATAACCAAGTAAGTTCCAGTTATGCACAACAAAAGGACCTTTTTCACTATATAACTCATTACCCATCAGAAGCAAAAAACCAGTTCTGCTCCTTTACCATTTTTTCCCTCAGCCATACAACAAAGCTGTAAGACCAGTCACCATGAAATTAGAGCTGCAACTCAGCTTGTTAAATAACTGATTTTTAGCCTCTGAAGTCCACTAAAAAGTCTGGTGATTGACCCATGCACATTTGGATCCAGTAGAGGAGTTCTATAAATGTTAAGAGAATAAAATTTTTTTTCCATAAAGGAGAGGTGGATGCACATGTTTGAATCTAAAAGGCTATTCAGAGCAGAAGATAACACTGACAGACTCCAAAGCAACTTTGTTTATTTGCATCATTCTTTTGCGTTCATTTGCCAGAAATGAGCACATTCTACCTAGAAATGTACACTCTGTTCATCCCAAACCTAAAATGTAGATATGGCATTCCAGATCATAAACATATCTAGTTTCTAATACTGGAAGATATCAATTCCCTGGGTTTAACAACACATCAAGCAACTGCCAGGAAATTTATTTTGCTTAAGTTTTTCATTTCTTTACAGAAATAGAAGCTCAATATAGGTCACTCCTCACACAAGGGCAGCATTGCCAAGGCTCTTTTGCAGTAAGCCATACCAAGAGCTCTGCCACTCCATATTTCCATAAGCAACCTGGAAAAGAATCAGCGAGGTGCTTGCCATAAAGCTCCTTAATAATATTCAGTTATTTAGGGTAGCAAGGACGATGGCTGATTCTGAAGTATTACTGATGGATCTTCCAATTCCAACCAATCTGGGAATAAAACTGGCAAATAAAACTCAACTGCAGTGAAGCAGGGCAGAAAGAGGGAAATATCTGCTAAATGAATTTACAAAGCGCTGGACTTTGAGTTGCCTATGGACTCAGGAGTGAGATATTAGGGCTATAGCAACATCCATTCATTAATATATCCTTTCCAAAACCTCACCTAGATGCTACACATCAAGAAAGGATTACAGAGCAGTACAGACATTGCACCATCCTGCTTTACAATCCCTGCTCCCACCTCAAAACAGGGAGAACAGCAGAACTGAAAAGATTCAAAGAGCAGCAGAAAACTCTTATCAAATGTACACAACACTTTCCATTTAAAAATAATTTAGAAAACTGTAATTCTGCCTTCTGGGAAAGACAACTGGAGCTACAGGGAATCCTGAGTGATGAGGACAACCCTTCACAACAGCTGGGAGGAAAGAGCACCTCTGCACATCAGGCAGATGAACTATGGAACTCCTTCCAGAGTGATTCAAAGAGTAGGAAAAAGCCTACAGGGGGAAAACAACTCCAACCATGGGAAATCATTTAGAAAACAAATTCCATCATGCAGAAGCTGCTGAACCAAGGGATGTCCAGAAGATGGGAAAGCAGCAGAGGGGAGTATTCCAGGTGCTTGGCCTGGCCCAGAAGAATTTGTGTCATAACAAAATGCATCTAAGTGTTTAAACTTTGTCTGAAGCAAAAATGATTTAAATTGGCAATGAACATTATCAAATTTTATTGGCTGAGTAAAACCTAGATGAAAGACAGTTAGATAACCACTTTTATCCACATAGGACCTGAATAACAAAGTACTCGTTATTAAGTAAATATTGAGTGATGCAGTATTTAACTTTTTTTTATTTTTAAAAGAAACCTAATTTTCCATTTCTTCAGAAAACATAAGGAATAAAAGCAGAACAAAGCTGTTTGCCAGGAACAAAGTTAAGCACTTTGCTTACAATACAAATACTCTACCAAGAGAGGGCAGCAAAATACCTTACAAGCATATCTTATACATATGAGATTAAATACACCATTGTTGAGAATAATTTCTCATTATATATCACTGAAGCATCCCTTTGTCAACAAAGGAAAAAAAAAGCCAAAACAACAAGCAAACAACAACAACAAAAAAACAACCAAAGAAACCACACCTCACAACTCACTACACTTCTACTGTCATTTTACCAAGTTTAATAAACCTTTTGAATAGCAAACCACAAGTTGCACAGGTCAGAAGATCAGTATGCCAGTAATGCAATCAAGTTGCTTTAACACAACTTAATAAGCAAGGAAGAATTCCATAAACTACACACTAGATTTTAGCAAGTGTTACAGCTGTAGCTAAAAAAAGATAAAAACTACATTTGATTATTCCAAAGAAATTGCATTAAATCCCTCTGGTTTTGTTTAGCTAGCCTTAAATAGTATAATTTTATTTTAAAATTTTGTCACAGATCACAATTATATTAGACAAAAACATTAGTAGATTAAGGAGAGTCATCACACATCAATTAAAGTACATCTGAATGTCAAGACTGGTAGTTCAAGAACCCTGTGAAAGCAATACCTGAAAATCCTTCAGTCTTAGGAAAGCACATCTGGCCACCAGGACAACTTTTGAAAAAGCTAAAGAGTTACTGAAAATGTCCCAGAAAGCTGTCTTGTAGTGAAATGCTCATTATGCAAAGACAATGTGATTATTCTAACTATTTTACAAGTGTGATTTATTAAATCTAAGAGCTAATTTACATTAAATAACTGAGCCTGCTGCACATGTCAGTCACACACACAAGGTACTGTTACTCATGTTTAGATTCAGAGTCACCTTCAGAATCTCAGAATAGCTGCTAGCTTTATCACAGGGACTATTCATGACACTTTCTTTGTGGATTTTAATTAGCTTCGTGTCAAAAGCATTTTGGGAAACTTCACTTTAGGGGGTTTTGGGGGAGGCTCGTTTTGTTTTTTTTTTTTTTTTTGTTTTTTTTTTTTTGTGGTGCTGTTTTGAATTAGCTTATTTTATAACTGCATCAGCTTTTTAAATTATTTCCCCTCTTGCCCTTATACTTTTGTCCAGTTAAGGAGATATTAGGAGATACCATCTGAGGATAAAGAAAGAATCACATTTACAATGCTAACTTGTGACTTAATATGAGCATTAATCCTGCAGTTCTTTGGGCAGCCAAGCAGCAGGAGCATGACTACATTCTTGAAATAGCACATGGAGAAAAAAAAAAATGCAATGAGCAGAATTAAGCACACACCATTGCATCCCTGCTGAAGAAAATCCCCCCACATTCTGTGATGGTGCAAGTGTTTAGAATTTCTGTATCATGACAACTGCAAAACAGAATTGCAGTTAATTTACTCACCCAGGTACACACAGAGCCTTCCTGGCTTGCTCTTGATCATAAAAAGCAATAATAATTAAGAAGTCCTGCTGTCTCAGCTCCTGTTATTATATGAAATGAGCCAACACCACATGCACACTGAGATCACTTTCCATTTAGCAAGTAGCACCACTTCATTCAAAACCCAGTGTGTGTGATAGCTTCCTAGTTACCTAGCTCAAATTAATACTATCCATTATTTTTTGATCTGTATTGGGGAGGGGGAAGGGAAGAGGTGGGTTTTTAAACTTCTGATCCTGAAGGTGAATGACTGTGATATCCTCTGGTCCTTTTGCTGAAGACCTCAACATAGTCAGTGAGAAGAATGGAGTCCTCAGTTAATTCTCTTAAAATATGGCCATTACCATACAGGTTGAAGAGAAGACAAAGATCTCAACTAGATTAAGAAACTTCAGTGTTTACTGATAAAACAGTATTCTGTTTCAGAGCAGACTTAATAGTCAGAGGGAACCTGTCCTTTCCTGGGACACTTTTCACATCTAAGCCTCCATATCTTTGCCATCTGCAGCAAAGTTACTGTATTTGTGGAAAGACTCCTTCCATCAGAGCAAGGATGCCTGAAAACATGAAGAAACTCCCACTGTGTCAAAACCCAGAGCTTCTGTCACAAGGGTTCCAAGAGAAAAAAAACCTATGAGTAACAAATTCAGAGCTGAAACAATTTGCAAAAGCAAAGAGTTGCCTGCTCTGGCAGGTCACCTTGCTTCCTCAAGTGGAAGTTGTGCTGTACATTCACATAAATCTTCAGGATTCTAACACTAGCTTGCCTTGCTCTTGGCTATGAGATCAAGTCATTACATTTTTTCCTAAAAAGATGATAGGAAACTGCACTGAGAAGCCCATATATCAACCTGAATAACAGAGTTCAGCCGTGAACCTGGAAGGCTTCTTGTCACAAAGCCAGAGACATTAAAAACAGAGGTATTTCCATGAACAGTACAAAGGCATCTTTGTATCACATCCAGATTCAGCAGGCACTGAGCTGACAGACATTCCAAGATGAACAGAAACTTGTTTGAAGTATTTAATTTTAAAACTCACTGTAGAAAACAAAGATCCAAGACAAAGCCTGCAGAAAACAAAATATCTTGAGGAACAGACCTGACTGAAGTAATTGCTGCATTGAATGAAGAGGTCAGCTGCAGGCAGATAATACATTGTATTTGACAGCTGTTAGTCATCATTTATGCACACACCAATTTCATATTGCATTCTTGATTGGCAGAAAAACTGTGTCAAAGCAGGGCATCAAATCACTCAGAAAAATCAATATGAATACTATCCGTTTTGTCTGCTTAAAGATACAAAAACAAGGCAAATGGGGGAGAAAAAAAAATCACTAATGTGTATTGAAAGAAGACACCAAAAACCATCACTTGAGTAATTTAAAAACAATGTGGACTTAAACACAATTGAGGGGAGATTTTCTGTGTCTCACATGGTGTTTTTGCTTTTTTTGAAAAATAGTTTCTTGCTCGTGCTGCTACTTTTTCTAAAATAACAAGGTGTGGCAGAAGAGACAAGGATGACACCCAGAAGGCAGCATGAAGGTTGCCAGACTATTGCTGGCTTCAAATACCGCAGTAATATTCTGCACTTACTGTTCTGAAAGTTACCAAGACGTTCAGTATAAGAAACCAAACGTGGTTCTAAGTACTCAATAGCCTATGTATCTTTATTCCTGTGCTTCACTAGGGGTTTTTTAAGTTTTAAAGAAAAAGAAATCTAGGAATAACTACTATACTGATGTTCTAGAAGTAAATGTATTAAATCCACTACAGTTAAAGCTGGGCTCATCAATCCAAAACAACTGAGTTGTTCAAGCTGAAGTCTCAGTGTACCCAGGCTTTTGGGGCTGCCCTGAGCTGCTCCAACTGCAGAGCAACAAACAAGACAGCAATGTTTTGAGTCTTATTCTCAAATGCTGTTAGCCCCAGCATGTGGGCACAGATAGCATTATCTAACCCAACAGTCACTACTTACTAGAATACATCTCACATGATGGTTCTCCTCCTCCCACCACTGAGTCACGGCAACAAACAGAGCAGCTGGCTGCACACAGGCTACACAGTGTCTGCCTGAGCCACAGGCACCAGCAGCAGATGCAGCCTGACCTCAGCTCCATCTGAAGCACGCTGTCCTCTACACAAGAGCAGCTACCTTTGGATCACCAGGAACTGCATTCGCTCCCTGGACATCAGCTGAAGCAGATACAGACACGGCCAACCTACTTTATGCCTTTTGAAACCACTAACAGGGAAAAAAGTGTTTTGATATGTTATTTTGAACTCAGCTCCTAGCTTGATTTTTAATAGTTGAATCATCTGATCATCTTCTACACAAGTTCAGGAAAATGTGTCTGTTACAGCCCTTCGAATTTGCAGGAACTTATCCGAATAATCAAAATGGAATACCAGCATTAAACTTGCTCTTCCATCTTTAATATTAAATATTTATTCACCACTCCAAAATTCAGCATTTACCACAGAGCTCACTCTCCTGTATGGTCATGCAAACCTACTGAATACACACCTCAGTGCCTACACATTATGTACCACGGAATGAACACACACCAACCCCTCAAATTTCATAATTCATGTACAAAGAGAAAATACATCCACGTCTTGGAAATTTGCAATCTGTATTGACATCAAACACAGGCAGCCTCCACAGAGGCTGAGAATCTTCATAAATAAAAAGTACACGGATGCACCAATAACATAAGCTCAGCAGATCAATATTCTCTAAAACTCTGAACAAGTCAGCTTTATTTTCTGTCAAGTGCTTGACAGTCAGGACAGCTTCTACCTGAGCATAATGCACATGGTGTCAGAGAAACCCAGACAAGACTTAGTCAGCTTGGTACAATGAGCAAGAAACAGGGACTCAGAAGATGTGCCAAGCCTGACTGTTAAAGGGCAGAGGTTTGTGAGGTGAGTTTATGTATATGCTCGGGAACTGACCATTACTGCCAGTCTGAACAGTGCCCTGAGCAGTGAGAGGTGAGGCTGTTTCAAATTATGGTTTGTTTTTTAAAAATTTGTATCTAACACTTTACACAATGTGAAATTATGAAGGCATGCAATGGACTGCATGTATCATGGTTTTGAAACACTGCACAAATCTAGGTCCTTACAGCTATTTCCAACGTTCAGGCAACTTTCTCTCTATCAGTCACTATTGCATAGAACACTTCCAATGTCCGTTCGATTTTCCCTACATACTAATGTGGTCTACAGGTTGGTGGTTTTCCCCTCTAAAAACAGGAAACCTACTATGAACTCTCATTCTATTCTGATCATCAAATTCTGCATTATCACCCAGCTCCTCCTGTTCTCCTTCATTCTCATGTATCTCAACTCACGTCAGCAACAAGGACTTGCTTTGTTCAGCAAAACACCAAATCAAATTCGATTGTTACAGATCCCATTGGTGCACTGATGTCTGTTCTCGTGCTCCTCACACTTCCACAGCAATCATCTTCCCTTCCACATTAACTAGGAAATTCCCTCTTGGTATCTGTCAAATGCTTTACCAAGGTCCAGGAACAGCCTTTATGCTTTTGCAAAGAAAATACTGTCTGGATCCAGTTTACTGTCCTATGCTTTATCTGTTAGCAAAGTCAAATTAACAAGCTTTCATTTCCTTGATCAAAAGGGATTTAAGGTTTAAGAAGAAGCTTTTATGTTATAAGCTAAAAATGCACTAGCTGGAAGTAATAAGAACTAGGTTTTATCAGTCAAGCAAAAATTAGTAGCCAGTTATCATGATAAAGACATGAAGAGACAACTAGAAATGTGACATGTATTAGAGGAATTCTAACAGACTAAGGGATCTATTAATGCTCTTGGATCAAACCTCATGAAGCCTAATTTTCCTCATCTCCATCTTTTCAATATATTATCTCAAACTAATAGAACATGAACTTTCCTGGCAGAAGCTAGATCACAGAAAGACATCTGCACTCATGGAATTTTAGAAAAAAGAATAATCTCAGCAGTAGGAAAACCTACTTTCATTGGCGACTCCCTCTCAGTAGTGTACTCTACAGAGTACAGCAGGAACACAATTTCATAAAAGGGAGCCATAATAACCAAAAATCTGGAAAAATGTAGAACAGCTTCTAACTCCAATTTCATGTTCTGCAATAAACAGAAAAAGCCCCACAGAACTGAAAGATTTCAAAACAAATTTATCTATGTCATCTGAATACTGCTTAATAGAAGAATGATCTTCTCAGTCCTCTGAATAGATAAATGTTACCAGAACCTAAAATTATGCTGTAACCACACAGCACCCATTACATCTATCCATAAAGCCAGGTAAGTCTCCAAAAACTTTACTACAAATGGAAAGAAAATGAGACAGGCTAAAAAAAAACCCCCAAACAAAAAACCAACTCCCTTTTGATTCCATCCAAACCATGTCTATGCACAAACATAAGCAATATAATCATATGAGTGGATTCTACTGACCTCTCAAACCCTGAACAAAAAAGCCAACGACTCCATCATGTTCATGTGTATCTCAGATTAGAGCTGTTAATATGCTCAGTTATAATCTAATCAATCCATATGCCTTTTAAAGAAATCCTACCTCCTTGAAAGCAGCTGTTGGATAAATGGCACAATTTCAAAGCAAAAGAAAACTGGAAGCTGTACATCTGGCCACTAACTAGGGAAAAGTTACAGGCTGTGGGAAATCAGTAGAAACAAGGCTACCAGGGACACAGGGCCATGGGCAGACTTTCATTCCTTTGAACTATAATAGCAACATTGATGCTGAATTGCAGGAGGCAAGTTTTTTCTCTTAGCATTTTTACCTGTGTTTTCAAAACAGCTCAGGAGTGTGTAATAATTACTAATTTACAGGGGGGAAAATACTTCACTGTAGTTAAAAAATAAGATTAGCAAAATTAAGGAAAAAAAATGTTTTTCATCTGTAAAATAAAAACCCTGCTTTCGAGTCTCCTTACTGCTACATTTGACAGTCTCCGGACTTGCAATAAAACTAAGAATCCTTCCACAGGATTTATGAAAACCACACCATATCAATACTAAATTTTAGCACAGGCACACCCCACGTTTTCTTTAACAGTATTGTCACAAATGAAGCATTTAATAATTACAATCCTTCCTAATATTCTGCTGTTGTGTTTTGCAAACTTGTAACGTTTTCGAGTACTTACGAAAGAAGTCGGTCAAGTTTTGGTCCATGGCGTCCCTGAAGGACAGTAGGGGGCTTGTACACCTTCATCATTCCTTACTATCTCTACAGATCCTCTGTTCCTGGAGCTCCTGGTCTCTTTATTTATGAAGCAGTGACCATTCTGAAGTTATTTATAAACTTTAACTCATTACATTCCCAAGTGTCATGTTAGATACCAACTCAGTGACTCATATTCCTGACAATGTATTTACCACATAGGAGAGGGGAGAGAAAGTAAATTTACATGCACGAGTAGCACACACAGGCATGCCATGAACTAATGTTGTATTTTAAAATGGTCTTTGGCATTAGGTAATTCTGAAGGTATTAACAAATACGTGTGTCAACTGAAGCTGGCTTGTTATCAATCCACAGAATTTATAAACACCGCCCGGGCACCATTCTGACAACATGAAAAGCAAGCCACAGAACAAAATATCCCTTCAGTTTGCAGGATCAAAAATGGAAGCTGGAATGTTTTAAAGCTTGCTATTACAGTGCATAAGTGAGTGCAAGTTAAGGAAAATTACAGCTAGCTTCAAGCACTCCCTGAGAAGGAAAGTATCCGCCATGTTTCATATGGTTTCTTAAAAGACAGTAACAAAATTATCAATTCACCAGAAAAAATTACTTTATTGCACCTTATGTGTAATCTTGGCCTCATAAAAACCTCAGTGTTTCACATGGCACATCTGGTCCCAGCAGCCTTAGAAATCTTATCACTTAGTTTTTGCATTGCACAGTAAGCAATACAAATACTCAAGAATGAAGCTCTGCAGCAAAATAAACAAAGCAGTATTAGTACTTTAGTACTTTTACACAAAATGTAAGGGCATCTAAATCCTTTCTAAAATAGAGAAAAAACTTTGAACCAAATTTATGTACTTCTGCTGGCAGTGCACTAATTTCACTCTTCAATTCCCAATTTTCCCAAGATTCCTGAACATTGGTTATGAAAACAAAGGAAAACATCAGAGCCATTGAAGAGCTCTCTCTTCACTGGTCAGTCCTTTGGCAAAATATTTCTGAAGAAATGTTTCTATTTCTGCCTAGCAAAACCCTGACGCTCCAAGCCACATAATTTAACTTTGAAATTAGTCCTTCTCTGAGCAGAGGGTTGGACCAGACCTCCACAAGGTCCTTTTTTCAACTTTAATTTTCATGAAAGCAGATATTTTTCTCCAGCTTAGAATAATTTTAAAAACATTTTCCTGCACTTAACATGGGAGTCGGTTACACACTACTAAATCCAGGTACACTAAAAGGAGGGATGTAAGAGCAAAACTCAAAGACAACTATTACCAAGCCACATTTTAAAGAAAACCCCCACCCAACAGACACACATTCCACAAGCCATAGACTTGGCAAAGCCTTTCTCCTGATCCATCACAAACCCCATGTTCCTTCCCACGCAGTAACATTTATTCCCATTTCATGCATTCCCTGTAGTCTTACTGCTCCCCACAGGATTCAGGTCTGCCCACACTGCCTTTACCCTTTACTGAGACTGGAAATGTCACTTGTAGATATGTTAAAAGAAATACATACTTAAACCTTTTCTTCCCAACTATTTACTACTCTCTACATGATGGTAGTAACTCTTGTTCTTACAGTCTGAAAGCTGCAAGACAGCTACTACAGAAGAGAAGTTCTAGCTTAGAGTTAATGGAACTTTATTATAACCATGTAGTTACAGGAGTAATGAGACTGAAGAAGCATTTGTGAAATGTTTTAACAAAATTACATGTTCTTCTTAAGCTTAATGACACAAGAGCAATAGTCTTTCCATGGACAATCTGTCTAGGAGCATAAACAAACACTCATTCCAGAGCTCCATCCTTGTTTCAGGGAAAAACAAGACAAACCCAGAACTAAACTTCAAAGAGGACATTGCATTAAATGGAAACAAGTAGAGCACACTGATCAAAAAAACCAAGCCAGAAGAATGCCATCTGATAGGATGTCCTTCACATACCAAAAATTTCAAGATACTTTCAGAGCTCTTAATATGGGACAGCACTTTTTTCTGAGGAGATGCCAATCTACAATGCTTCTCTCAAAAGTATTTCAGCATTAAATTTCAGATAATTCAGCCTTCTAAAGGAACAGACAGCAAATAAAATACTAAAAGCCACCAATGTAGGACAGAAAAAATATCAAAAGAAAAAAGGCTTTTTAAAAGTCTGTCAACAGAAGTGACATAAAAGACTTTTATCATGACAGCAAACTTGCACATAAACACATCAAACAAACAAATTTGTAATGAGCTTCTTGCTATTTGTTTTTAAACAAGGTAACTTTCAGATTAAGTGATTCCTGCTGAGATTTAAGAACACACAGAAGAGACAGACAAGTATCACCAATTTTGATGTCAACCCTTTGCTCAACATATATAGCTTGTTTATCAAATGAATTATTCCTAAATTGGCAATCTGGTTCTGCTCATCTTTTCATAAACAAACTAATTGCTGAATAGCAAAACAGAAAAAGCTTGAGTGCTAATTAGACCCAACATGTCTAAGCATTCTTCCAGTTACCACAAAAAGATATTAGGTGCATTTACACCATTATTCTGGACCACCTCCCATTTATACAAGGCTCCTGTTCTCTGTATCTGTCCTGCATGTGACCTAAATCATTCCCAGCATCCCTTCAGGAAGGGAACAGCTAATCTCCTGGGAGTGTTTTGACGGTAAAATAATCCAGGATTGCAGCACAGGCAGTGTGCTTGGGACAGCCCAAGGTCTTACTGTTTTCACTTAGCCCCGTGTGACAGCACTGTCCTACAAGAGTTTCCCATGTCACACACCCATAACCTAGACACTCACCCTACAGCAACATCCCATATTGCCACGAAACAAAGTGGGAATATGGCAACCACACAGTCTGTAGAAATTGGGCACTTCATCAATACATAATGATTCTTAAAAGGAATGGGAAAAAACCCTGTATATTTGAAATGCTATGGGTCTGAAAAAATATACCACAGGCACAGAAATTGAATGAAACAGCTTAGCTTGGAGGAAGCACCAAGTGGTGAACACCAGGGGAACAGAACAGTCACTGAGGGCAGCACAGACATAACCAGCACTGCTCCAGTTGAAATTTAAACTGCTAAAGGCTCCATCAATTTATACACTAAAAGCAGAAAATTAAGGTTTTTTGCTAAAAGACACAGTGTAAAGGCAAACAAGATTTCCAGTAGAATGTTCTGATCTAGTACATCCACATTCAGGACAAAAACCCTGTCATTTGTGATGACTCAACTCTCAGCTTCTAAAACTTCCTTCCTCACTTGCTGCTTTTTTCATTGTCAAAAACTGAACACAAAACAGTCACTGGAAAATTAATTAGCCGAGTTGAAAATGACAACAGTGAACTCTCCCAAGGCTTCCCCTCTGATCTTCAGCTCTTTCCTGGCATGCCAATTTTAATGGCATTGTTTGAATGGGTGGAAAGCATGAACAAGGGATCCAGTGACAAAGCTTTTACAGAGCAGCACTAATGAAAACTGTGCACATACAAATGCTGCCCTCATGCAGGACAGCAATTCCAAGTCCTTGACATTTATTTTCTCCTCATTAGGAATTAGCACTTCCTTGAACTGAACAGCTGTTCACTTTTAATACCATACCTTCTCTGGATTTCCATTTCTTCTTGTGATGGACCATTTTGTACTTGAGAGGGAAGCTGTGAATTCTGTCGAGGCAATGTAGGACCTAAGAGCAAAGACAGATCATAAATTAATGGTTTGAATTTTTACCATGCCAAAAAAAGCACAAAAATCAAGAAAAAAGGCCAGCCATCACGTAACATTTTAAGAACTGCTCACTTCTGCTTTTTAAGCCAAACAAGCTGAACAACATAATGCAGCAAATAAAAACTGCAACCTCACGCATGTACAATGTTACCTCACACATCTGCAGAATGAATTTATTTCACATGGATGGATAGGTCTCACAGAAATGCAAAACAAACTTTCTATAAGATGGAATTTGACAAAAGCTTTGAAAAGCACTCCAAGTCTGAATTTTTCTTAAAACAATGAACAAGTACTCTTGGAGGAGCAGGAAAGGCTCAAAAAATTAAAACACTCACCTAAATAGAACACTGGAAAAGGGGGAGAAAACAGAAAAAGGAAAAAAACAAAAGAACAGGAGAAAAACCATCAGAACCATATCACCACATTGAGAGAAGGAAGACAAAGCATGTTTCTACATTTACTCAGATTTCAGATCATCAGCTTGGATCAAAGACCTTTTTTGCATAGGTAAGTATTGTGTCCAAAGGAACGGGGGCATATAACAAATGTGAAAACTGTGAATTCTGCTAAGCACAAGAGATGCAAAAGAGAAGGTCATGCAAAATCATCTTCAGCCTCGACTGATGGGAAATTCCAAACTATACAACTTTGAAGTAATTGTCTATGCGAGATCTGTATTCTAGAAACAAAAAAAAAACTTTACCGTTTTAATTACAAGTGCATTTACAGCACAAAACTGTAAAAAGAAGTGAAGAACAACAAAGTGTGGAATGGAATACAGGAGACCATGAATGCACTGCTGCTGTCAGGCAGTAATCCAAGAAACTATTCAGACTATAGCTATGCTCAAGATTATGAAATTTAGAAGAAACAAGAACTAAAATCAATTAAAATGTCAAGTTTTGAAAACGTCCAAGGGCAAAGCAGTAATTTCTCACAGATATTCCATCAAACTAGTTAAGAGTTATGGAGTTGTAATGAGATCTTCCCATCTCAAATATCAAAATGCAAAATTTTCTCCTATCTGAACTTGTGAAAATCACCCAGACCCATGAAAAGACCATGTGTGATACACTGACACATCAAGGACAGGCAATTTGCTTGAGACACAAGCAAACAAATGCCTTGTTCAAAAGCCCTACAAAAAGGTTCATTTCCTCAGAATGCCACAGTATTGAGTCCACTGTGCTCTTTAATCCTGAAAATTATACAAGTGTACAGTATCTGTGTAGCCTACAATTACAAAAAATAATGGAACTTAATTGTGGAAGACAAAAGCAGGCAATGTACTACAGAGGTGGTGTCTTCCTTAGTTATTCTTTCAGCAAGCATTAGGCCCTTATACCTAACTGCTTGATGTTGCTTGGGATGTACTATTTCTGCTTGAAGTATCTCCAAGAGACACTCACAGGTATAAAACCTATCGTATTTTAAATGCAAACCATTTAACTGAAATGATAAATTAATAATTAAATTATCACTAAGTAGAAACATCTGCCACATGGCTCATCTGGAAAACTCTTACAGAAGTTTTAAAGCAGAAGACACATGTCCTCCCTCTCCTCTGCCCTGTGTGACAGGTGGAAAGCTGTAATGCCCATTAAGCCATGACTGCAGCTCCCAGGCAGCTGGGCTGCTGCTGCCTGCACCAGGATGCAGCCTTTCATGGACTTTTACAAGTAGACACAATCCAGCAGCAGTTAAAGGTGCTATAAACACCACCACTGCTGCTTGCCATGCCCAACAGAACACTTGGAGTAAGTGAAGGCTCACAGCTTGAGCTGCAAACTGCAAGCAACACTTTAAGTATCATATGTGATGAAATTCCTGTCCTATTCCTCAGAATGAAACACGCTGACCTAAAAATTAATAACAATGAACAAAAATAGAAAGAAATGGTCACAATGTGCCCATATACCAACCAGAACTATTTTGTACTGAAAATGCAGTAGAAATGAAAAGTTCAAGCTTCCACCAATTCAATCTTTAAGAGTATTTAACAGGTTTTTTGGAAGAAGGTATTATGCTGCAGTAGCTGGATGCAGACCACCACTCTTTAACCTTTCTACCTTAGTCCTCCTTTAGCCAAACGCCTCCAGAAAGCAAACACCAAGCTTCACATGCCCTGGCTCTTCCAACACACCTAGCTAAAACAGAACATGTCCTTGTAGTCTCAAACTTCATTCCAGAGCACTGTCCTTCAGAAAACCATGTTATCCATCAATTCTGCACAAGGCAAAGGTTGAGCAAGCCAAGTCAGCTTTAGCTTGGCCAGCCTACCCCAGTGATGGGCTTCTGTCATAGCTGTGCACACAGGAGACAGAACAGAATCACCTGCTGGCAATGAACCCGGTGGTTCCAGTACTTCTTAGACATTTTTGCCTCAAGGAAATGCAACCTGAGTACACCTAAGGCTTTCAAAAAAGGGAAGTTCAGCTCTCAAGTCATCCATCCTGTTTTCTCAGGAAATTTCCCTCTGCAGCCACCCTGCTAATGAACACTGGAAGTCAAAGGTACATGCCAGTGGAAAAGTATGTTTTATCCTAGGTTTGTTACAGCAAGCCAAGACTACCACTTCATTGCTAAAATACAACTGCCTGGGTAGCAGGACAGGTGGTATATTAAATAAACAGGAACTAGCTAATAAAAACCTCTCTCAGAGGCTTTTGAACACTTCAGGATACCTCAGAAACATCAACCCCCACGAGAAATACTCAGATACTGCCTGGAAAAGAACTCTGATCCTCCTACAGGATCACTTTATCTTCAGAAGCCAATATAAGCCAACTGAGAGATGAGGCTGAATGGTCTATTCATTCTGAATTTTAAAGAAAACCTAACATCTCTCTTTTTCTAAAAAAGCACAGATGGTGCACTCTGCAGCACATTCTGACAAACAGAAGATATAATTTCATACTAATTTGTTCAGCAGCCATTCCAGTTTCAGTGCTTTCTGTTTTTCAGCTTATTCTCACCTTTGCATCCCCCTTCTTCTACAATAGTTCAGGCAACTGTGTGGTGAGAGAGGGACTGGAAATCTAGCACATTAAAAATGCCAGGGAAAAAAGCCTGCATTAAGCATTTCCACCAGCCAGATGACAGCCAGACCTGGTTCTTCAGGCACTCACACAGACAATCATGGTGGCATCAACATCCCCAACATCACCCTTTTAAACCACAACCAGAATTATAGTTCACCAAACTCCTTAATTTTTCAGCCCTAATTGACTGGTTACTTTGTATCTCTATTCAAAAGCCAAACCAGTTTCAGCTGCACAGCCCTATGAAAGCATAACTGGCAAGTTGGGAAAGCAAACACATGGCTTGTCCTCAATGCCTTTTGTTCCTCTTGCGTCACTCTTTCAGTTACCTTCTCTGTTTTGGAGTGTCACACCACACCCTACCTCACTTCTTTTAATGCCAGCTGCATTGGACATTATCAGTGTTGACACTGGCTGATATTGAAAATACCACATTGCTATAGCCCTAAAAAACCCCAAGCATCAGCTGTTCAAGAGTGGCACGACACATGTCCTGCAAGTTATACACTGAGCTATAGTGTATGCTTTTATTTGGCTGGACAGGCTTGCCTGGGAGCTGGTAACATAAGGATGCATGAAATGGGGTTTGAGGGGGACCAGGGACAGCCAGATCACATGAAATCTTCCTCAGAACCTCACATGCCTTAATTCAAGAAGGCAAAAACACACAGAAAACCTCACTCCTGCAATTACTGTACTTCAGAGTACAGCAGTAAAAGACGAGCCCTAATTTTTGAATAAATCTAGTAAAGCTGGTCAACGATCACACACAAGAATTTTAGTTTGAGGTGAATGAAGATCTCCATTTTTTCCCCCAGAGAAACAGTTTACATAAACAACTCAGTAACTAAGAATTTCCACTCTTTCACTTCTCAGTATGTTAGTGCCAAAACTAAGCAGTGTTCCAATTACACAGTCTGATACCCAAATCAAAATATGACTTGTCTTTTAGAAGTCTTTTCAGAGACTGAAAGTGGACAGTAAATTTATTTATACAGGTATATGATACAAACTAATTACAATCTTTAGGAAATATTTTCTTTAAGGACAGTTTGAATACTCCTACTAAGCAAAGCTCACACTCCAGGCAAGGGTTCAAAGCTACAGCCAAAAAGATGCATTTTTGTTAGGGTATATAAGAAGTTACTAAGAAAAAAAGGTGGTTTACTAAATGGTTAAAGGTTTTCTGAATGAATGGAAAACAGGCTTTTCAGAGATCTGTGCAGGAAGCAATAAGAACAATTACGGAAAGTATCCCTCTTCCACGCGTCTCCAGCTCCTTTTCCCATTCAGAGCTTATCTTGCTCTAGGCCATTCCAGTACAAAGTCTGGGTTGATTTGCTAACCAGCCTTCAGCAGAACCAAACCCATGTCACTACTCGAGCCCTGGACGTGTTATGGCTTTATATGCAAGACTATGATGGCCAAAAACAAGGGCATTAAATAGTGACAAAATTTTCTCTAGTACTTCTGTTTGGGTGAATCATCTTCCAGCCATGACTTCCCTTCCCTTCCAACACCTACTTCCTCACTCAGAGTTATCTTCAGCTAAGTCACTCGTCACTCCAAACTTGAAAGTAAATTCTTTCCACTTCAATCCACAAGCTCTCTTAACTCGATCAAGGTAATAAAAGGGAACAAGAATAATGAACTTATTCATTAAAACACTCATGAATTTAAATATAGGTAAGCCTCCTATCAGTGCCAGCAGAACCCCCTATCAGTGCCAGCAGTGCCTTGGAAACCAGGCACTGATAAGCTGGGAGCCAGGCTTGGCTCAGCACCAGTGTGCTGGGGGACCTCAGCAGCTCCCAGTTTCCCTCTGCCATCCTTCCATGGAGCTTCACCAGCAGGGAAATATGGCTGCTTGATGAAACTACAGTATCACAAACTTAAAGGTGCAAGTACTGAAGTTAAATACATCAATACCATCTACTGTGGGCTATTTATAGCTCCCCTTCCACCCTTAGCTGTGTCAAAATTTGTTTAAATAGCAATGTTACAGGTGATGACTGTCATTATTGGTTATAATACTACAGAAATTAGTCTAACCAAGGTGTATTTCATAACTGTCTTCATGACTTTTATGAAAACATCCTGCTCCCAAAAGGCAGATTTAATCTATCTACAACTTCTACTGATAATATTTTTAAAGACAGCACTATAAACCTTCAACAGTAAAATATGCTGACATTCCTGTATGTTTATTAAACAAAACTTTATCCATAAATTAATGTACTTTTATTTATATCTGCCATGCAGTTTAGACCAGCTAACAGATTTTAATTAAATTCTTCAGGATGTTCACCTAAAATTTAATGCTTTCACATTATACACCACTAATTCTGAATAACCAAAAAAAATATTAGAAACACCACACGGGCAACCCTTAAAACTTTGTCTAACTCTGAAAACTTAGCAACCCTCCCTTCACTTCCAAACACCACAACTAACACTGATGATGCTTTCAATAATCTTATGTGCAATTACAATGAAGAGGAAGTGCTCTGTCCCAATAAACAGGTAGAACTTCATGCAGGGTCAACATTTTGGCACATACATCAGGATTACCTCATCAGTACTAGCTATTATAAACACCTAGTAATGACCTAAAAAAAAAACTAATCATTTTTTAATCAACCCCACATTTAAAAGGAAGGGAAAAATTTTGCTAGCAAGACCAGAGATATTATCCAACTTTTGACAACATAGGTAATAAAAATACCATCATGTTACTCCTGTTCTGACAGGGAGTGCTGACAGCCTGTTCCAAAGGCTTGCTAAGAGTACAGGTACAACATAATTACTTCACTGCTGTAGAATTTTTCTTCTCCCAAAACAAGTTTTAGCATGACATGAATCAAAACAGTACAAAGAAAAGCACCCCCCAAGCTCCACATATATTCTTCTTATTTCAGTCTTCTGTAGTCTCTCTATATATTTCAATTAGGCAACCCAAAATTTTTGTTTCAGTTTGCATTTCTCAAAGATATTAAATTATTCAATCCATGATTTGAGTGCAGTCTCCTATCAGCAAGGATTTAATCACCTATCCCTGCTGAAAGACAAAGGACTGCACATCAATATACAGTTATAATAAAGATTTGCTTATTTAATAACTGGACATCCTAACTTCTAGAGTTACTCAGTCAAGAGGAATTAAAAAAAACTTGTACCACAGGGGCTTTTACTCCTCCAAGGTCAGAAGAACAAAATAATGAGACCTTGGAAACAAAAAAAAACCCTGTTTCCTTTTCTTGCTCCCCATTTTCCTATGAATTAAGCTGTGATCTAAGGCAGTACTAGAACAGATTCAATGAAGCCCATCCTGACCTTGCCTTTATATTCAGAACATTCCAAAATCTTTCCAAGAACCCACGCAAAACTGCTCCGTATTAGTACAAAAGACATCACAAATCTTACATCTATGTAATTCTATTAGAAAGAATTAAAACACTTATTTACTGTTGCGACATCCTTCCTTCAGCTCTTTCGCCACTTTCATCTTCTGCAACAAACAACTCCGAGGACCTCCTCAGATGCAAATTACACACCTAAAAACCTCACACTCAGTTTCCTATTCTCTTAGCAAGGCTTTCCTGAGGTTGAAGACAGATGCCACACAAAGGAACACTGATTCCAGCTGAACTAGAAGGTGCTTTTTGCAGCAAAACTGGGTATGATACTCCTTTGTTCCTCCCAACAAGCTTCCCTTACGTGACCTTATTCCTTCAAAGAAATCATCCATTGTCTCACACATCAGAGAATTCTCAGCCGTCTCATTCCCCTCTGCTGAAGCTTTTCTCTCATTTCAGAGCAACTTTGATTGCAACAATGAGCCCTACTTAATGCAGATATTAAAATTTTCTTTGTAATGCAATGCAAAACCTTTTCAGCACGCCATCATCTCCAGACAAGAGCAATTACTGAATATCTGAACACACTGCACACAGCCTTAGAGCCAGAAATCCTCTTCATTTGATCTCTTAAACTTGATGACACGCACTTGTCATTAGATGAAGGTGTCACTTTTGGCCACATCAAACAGTTATTTAATGTAATGAGTAGCAAGTCTTTCAAAATTTTCCCAAATGAGTGCCAGAAAAAAAACCTTGGTTCACTTTTAATGCATTTCTGAAACAATGTGGGGCAGGAATCCATAGTATTTAATTCTTTAAAATTCCAGGACAAAATGCAGTCTTGCATCCTTTTCTGGATTTGCAGGTTGCCTACAATCTGCCCAACTAGCTAGCAGGAAAATAAGGTTAGCTAATAGAATCATTCAAGCCAGAACAGAGCTAAAACACTTTGACATTTATTTAAATAAACAGAGTTCAACCATTTGAGAAGTTAGGACGTTCATCTGGTCAGGGGGAGGATAAAATCTTAAATCTGCAGAGCATTTGCAGCATTTTCACTGATAAGGCAGCCATTGTTTGCGAATTTTTTGAGACAAATCCGCACTGGTTTTTTAGCAGTAAAGCCTTTACTCTTAACTTCAGAGATTTTTCACTCTGCATTCTGAACTCATCAGGACAAAAAGCCCCTCCCTGTCAGCTTAGTGGTGCCTCGCTCCAGCAGATCCACTAGAGGGAGATCCTAAATAAAACAACCTCCAATTATGCCAGCAGCCAGTAGAACAGCTGAGGATGCCAACTAAAAGATCAATGACATTTTTCAAATATATGCAAGAGAAGGAGAGCATGATTTAATTTTATTTTAAAAAGAGAGAGAGAGCCATACCCAACAGCTGACTTGCAAACCAAAAGGATGTACACAACTTAATCTTTAATATCTCTCAGAAGTCGTTTAGATTTCTGTGAACCCTTGCATAAAATTTAAAATTCATCTACAGCTTTATGAATTTCTAAATAGTATGCTCAGCTAACATTAAAACTGCTTTCCTTTTATGAATAAAATCCTACATAGAATAAGCAAGCTAATAAAAGAAACTGCCAAAATGAGAAAGCACAGCAGAAAGTAAGGATACTGCAAGAATCTAACTTTAACTGGACGTAATTCTAGAATAAAAGGGAAGCTATCTATGTGGGATTTCTTTATTTTGAGTTGGAGGTTCTATATATCATTTTGGATACACTAGGAAACACAGCAATTTATTTAAACTAATAGAGACAAGTTGTCATCTTCAAGTACAGATTTTTGAAGCAGTAACATCAAAACACCAGTGAGGACTGCATGTGTTAGAAATTTTTAAAAGCCAAGCAGATACATTGAAAGAAAGAAAACTAACCATATATAATGTATTGATCATCACATACGAATGTAAGTTTATTTTATGACACGTACCCTCTCAACACCTTTTCAGAAAGAGTAATTTGTTTATAAAAGGGAGGCAGATGCAATCCATTTCCTAAAATGAAGAGCTAATATTAGAGCCTCAGAGACAGTGACCTGTCTAAGTAAATATTCATCTATTTCAGAGATGCTGGGGGCAGGGGGAGGAAACCAACCTAACACCAAGGATTCATTTCTAGCTGCACTTTTAGGAAAATTATACCAACTAGAGAGAGAAACAAAATTCACTGAACTTAGAACAAGGAGCACAATTAGTTTGTTTCTAAACTGCAAGCCACTTAGTAACCTAATGCCATTACTGAACCAGCATGTTCAGAAAGATACTTGATCTTTTTTACTTCTTCCACTGATACAGGTCAGAAAAATTAAGGAATCATACATTGCATCATACATCTAGATCTTACACTGACAAACTTCCCAGCTGATATAACTTAGGAACACTTGTTGACAGCACTCTAACACAGAAACATTATGAACATTCATCTTTGAACATTGTCTGGAAGTGCTATGAGGCTGAGAGAGCAATTCCATGTGCCTTATTAGGGACTTTCTTTAAAGCAGTACTGTAAAACTGCTCACTTGCTGAAACGACGTTGATAATGTTAAGGTTTGGGGTTTTTTTCCATGTTGTTGGAGCTAAAGCACCTGTGACACAGGTGACAGCTAATCTTAAACCACCACAGCCCTTGGCTGACAGGAGCCAGGGAAGAACAATTATCTCCCGTGCTCACCATCAGCTTGTGATGCAGCTAATTAATGCATTTTGACTTGTGCCTGCTGCTACAGAATGAAATTCACGAGAAGGAGGAACAAAGTGACAACCCTGTAATTCAGAAAAACTTAAAGGTTACACCCAGTCACTTTCAAACAGTTTAATTCACGTCCATCTCAAAATTGTTGAGAACAAACCAAAGGGCAACAGCACTGTAGTCAGCAACCAGGCTGTGGTAAGTCGTACACAGTTATGAAATTTACAGTCATAAAATTTTAGTTTTATCCCAGTCTTTACAAATGGAAGTGGCACCTCTGTTTAATAAAGCTTCTACTACTGAACAATATAGCAATGCACTAATATCTTGCATAAAGCAGCAAGAGAACGAGTCATTAGACAAATTACAAGGCACAAAATGAAAAAAGAACACACTGTCTAACTAAAAAATAAGCAATGCCATACCTGCCTATGTCATTTCAGCCTCTCTAGCAGCTCAGGTTTTGTGTTATGAGTTTAACTGGACTATGGAGATATGTATATGCATATATACACACTGAAACACGTAACAAATTCTTCAAGTACAGGTAATGGGAAAGAACATAAACCCCTCAAACCTGTGGTAATTACCACCAATCAGGCCTTTTCATCAAAAGAGTACAAACCAACACTGCATGATGGTTGGGAGACAGGTGATGAACAGCCAGAATGCATGAAAAGTTTACAATTGAATTACTCTTAGGGAAAGCAGAACTGAGGGATTTAGAAGAAAAAACACCCAGCTGAGAGGTAGGAGACTGGGAATCACAACTGGGTTATTTTAGCAGGCAAAAAGAAACCTCCTAACTCTAGCTACCATTTCTATTTTGGCCTCCTATGTTGCATAACAATGCAAGCACTGCAGAATGTATCATCCACAGTCTAGACAGCTTATTTTCAAAAGGTAAATCTTGAAACGACTACCAGAATAAAAAACAACTTATAAAACCACCTTTTTTGCTGTAGTTAAGACAGCCCTAGCATAGTTATCTACAGGCTCTCGTCTACACAAGCAAACTGGCACACAAGTACTGTCTCTTGTTACACGGGCAATCTTTAAAGTTTAATGAGGACAAAAGAATTCTATTTGATTACAAGAACACAAAAGACTCTTAGTCTTTTAAAAGAAACTCCCTCTGAGTGTGTCACATTGTTATACTGATCAATTTTCTGTAGAGCCTATCTAGAATATGTTACAGATATCAGCAGAAGACTGAAAGCCAGGAATTTTTCCACCACTGTTTTAAAGCCTAGGTCACCCTGGTCTTCAAACAAATGAAATTACAGACCCGGGGTCTAAATCGTATGTGCTCATCTGAATGTTAACCCTGGAGTCAAGGTCTCTGAGCTAGAAAACTCTGTATGGTAAGAACTGCCAGAGAAGATTACCTGAATTTCAAAGTTTGGAGGAAAATCAAAGATTGGAGAAAAAAAAAATCTTCACATTTTTATAACAAACCGGTAATCTGTGAGAAGCAAAAATACCAACACAAAATAGGAACCTGGATGTCTCTAGAAATCCTGGAAAGTATCCTTGTTACAAGGTACATGCCTCTTGGGCAGGTGTTTTTCTTTTGCTTCCTTAAAAAAAGGCAAAGCCAGCAGTTTCTGTATCTAATATAGAAAAACATGAAAATTGATTTGCTTGCTAGGAAGTGCAATTACAGAGATGTTAGTCGAGTTGAGAAGCACTGTTAAGAAGCAGAAATTAGTTAGACAAAACACCCTAATAATTAAAACTTAGAGGCTTAATAACAATTAGAAACAAGACTTACAGACTTTTACGCATAAACATTTGAATTTTTCTGTATTTGAACAATCTTAGGGGAAAATAAATAGTGAAGAGACTCTTACCAGCTTCCTGTGAATTTAATACTTCTAAGGCATGCATCATGGCACTTGCGAAGACATTGGCATCTTCTTTGCTGCCAAAATTCAGACCATACACCTGCCTAGCATCACGCCACTGGTGGAAGGTCTGTGTAGCCTGATTGTACTTCAGCCCTTTTGGAATGGCACAATTTATTACCACCTATAATCATAAAAAAATAAAAATTACTTATATTTAAAATTGCTGTTCCATCAGAAGTTTCAGCTTTGGGTAGACTTTATTCCTCCACCACACGGGTTAATTCACGACCCACAATCGGTGAAACACAATGCTGAAAGCACATAACCATTTCAGTTTTAATTCCAACACTGTCTGTAATCAGTGATGGGAATATACAAGGGGACTAATGAGATATTTTGTATCAACTTTTGTAGCTTAAGTGTTCTCACTTCAAAAGATGCAGCAATGTTTTGTAACAGCAATGTAGTAACATCAACAGCTCTGACTTCCAGCAGCAGATTACTTGATGTGAAATATGCATCTGAAACTCAGAAATTCATTTTCCCATGAATTTCACAGGGTATTTGTTAGGTTTCTTTTCTAACCAAGTTATCACCTTCTCCCTGTGGCTGCTGCATGCCTTGGCTTGCAGGGCTTTCAGCAGCAGTTTACTGGATTTGTACCACGGATCACAGGGTATCATTTTGCAAGATGGCTCACACAAAAGATGATAAATTTGAGCTATTAGGGCAACCTTTTACTACAAGCCATCCACTAAGAGGATCCCATTGCACTTGGGTAAGTATATCATCTCACCTTTTTCTGCTGAATAATGGGAGAAAAAAACCCCACATTTGCTCTCAGATGAATGCACAGAGACCGTTTGTTACTCAGAATAAGTGTTTAATAACAAATCACAGAGGAGATTACCAGTCTAGGCTTCAGATGCATGATAAATGACCAAGAACTGACCAAAAGAATTCTATGAAATGCTAGGAGGGAGGGAAACAAATATAAGAAGCTTTCCTCAAACAGAAGATTAGGTTTCTAACCCCATCCCAAGTATCACATGGCAGAGGACATTTACAGACAGAGTGCTAATTTGCCATTTAATCATGATCCAGTAACTTCATCAAGGAAATTAAGATGTAATCCCCTGTTACTCCCTTCTCACTCTTAAAGTGGTAGATGATCAGCACTACCAAATATCAGAAGGTTTTTTTGAACAAACTAATCTGGAGAAATGAGACCTCATGCATCCAAGTTTTCGTGAGATGGGAAGAGCTAAAAGAACTGCTGGTATCTACACAGGCTGCAGTTCACGGAGTAGAGTGGGGGAGAAAAGCTTTCAGGTTGCCACTTAAAAAGAACCAGATGACTTCTGTGTACACCACTAGCCTTTAAATAGATATCTGTAGGAAGAAATGGCAAAAGTACTATTGCCTTGGGGGTATGCAAAGTGCTTAGTTCACAGGGAAAAAGCAATAAAAGTTCTGCTACTCCAGTTTAAAAATGCGATTTATTTTTTATTGGTCCCATAATTTTGCTGAAGACCCAATACTCTAAATTTTCTGAGATTTCCTCACCTGATGATCCTGAATCTTCCTGCCCACTACTCTGAATGTGTTGTTGCCTGTGTGATGATATATGTGAACTCGGCTGAATCCCGTTGATCCACCAGCTGGTACCCATTTCTTATTGGCATCATCGTAGACCATTACAGCAGCTCGTGCTTGGCAGATACTCTGTTCACTGTTAATATACAAAGTGGAGGAGAAAATAAAATTACTTGTGGCAAAGTATCACCTTTCTGGTTAACTTCAAAAAAAAAAAAAAAAACCAAAACAAAAAACCTCAAAACGTTAATGCAATACTCCTGGCAACTTGCTGAAACCTCCACCTTTCTGAATACAAAACCACCAACCAGAACTTTGACATTTTGCTTATATGTGTTCATTCTGAAAGAATCAAAGAGATCAATAAGGTGTTCACTTCTTCTTTTTGCACTTTTTCCCCTTACAGGTTTTTTCACCGTCATTTTTCCTCACCATCAGCCATGAATTTTAATTAAATGCCATAACCATATACAAAGCTTTCTGCAAAGAATCTGGAGTTGCACTAGCTTCATACAATCTACACTTCCCAGTGGAAATTACTTCTGCAAGAGATGAGAATTGGAAGGCCCTTGCACCTTTTAACATATAGAGAACAAACACACAGAACAAAGTCCAGCACAAAAATTTCACCAGCTCATAAATGAACTGCATTTTGGTTTTGACACATTTTACAACAGTTGACACCCAGATGTAACATTTTCCCCCTGAGAAAAGGTTCTCCTGATCACCAAAAATGCAAATTCATCAGGAGATTGCTATCAATAGCTATTCCTGATTATACCAGTCATCTGGAAACTGAGTTACAGCCTGAAATTAAAAAGGAACATATCATAAATGTCATCATAAAAGAAACACATGAAACCAGACCATAACAGAAACAGACTATTTATTAGGAGAGTAAAGGGTGATACCATGCAGACTGTCTTTACGGGAAATGTCCAAATGCAGACAGGAAATAAAAATAGAAAGGAATGATTTCTTATCAGTAAGTCAGATTCTCTGAACATACCACTCCAGCACATCCAATATTATAGAAAGCACATGATGCCTGGCTTGCAAGTAATGTGGCCTGCCATTTGGAAAACTGAGAAGGCTGAAGAGACATGCATCCTTCATAGGAAAGTAAAGGACTATTTCTTCATATTTTATGAAAGAGGGAAAGGTTGCCTCCCCCATCCATCTGTCTTGGGGGTTTTTTGTGGTTTTTATTGATTGGTTGGTTTGGGAAGGGGGGTGTGTGTGTTTGTTGGGTTTTTTTTCCAAAGACCATACTGAATTTTCCCAGTAACTAATTCACATCTTCCAACACAAGAAAATTCTGAAGTACATCCAGCTGTTTTGATAACTTTCAATACTAACATTTTTGAGAAAACAGAATCAATTTCTATCACACTTTCCATTGCATTCTAACAAATAGAAAAGTGCTCAACACTGGAATGCTTTTCAAGGCTCATGGAGAAGAGAGAATACTGAGATCATGTCTCTCATGCACATGGGAGAGTCATGATCAAACGAGGAAATAGGTTCTTAGTTTTAAAAATGCACATTTTCTAATCCATCACCTATTCAACCAGATCAGAATAGGATTACAACCTCTAATTAGATTGCTCTTTTTCTAGTTCAAATTAGGGATATTAAAGTCATAATATAACATAACTAAAGTGCTTCTTTTCTAAGCATAGTTTGCAGTTTACACTGGAAGGACCACATCTGAACCAGGAAGAAAGATTAAATGCAAAGAAAATAAATTTTGGTACAACTTTTGGGCATTTCACAGTCCCATTAAATGTATGCCACAGTGAAATACGGTTCCCTCACTTGGAAAGAGGGCAGTGCAAGAACCTACTGGATTTCTTTATTTTTAGCTATTTTGGCACACATCTTAAAGTTCAAACCTAGAAACATTCTGTACCATTCACAAAGTACATGACAAATTGTAGTGGTTTTTCTAAAATGCCTGACAGTACACTTGGAAAACTTCTGAACCCATAATAGATTTTTGCTATATTTCAATTTGGACCAATCACAGGCACGATAAACCACAGGTGACAGGACCTAGATACTGATTTGGAAGCAGAGCCATGTGGTTTGCAGAGTTCTTGCCAAAAAGTAACTTCTACTCAGTCATGTGCCAGACAGATTTAAAAAAAAAAAAAAGATTATATTAAAAATTGAGACTATGATTCTAAGGTAATATATTCCAATTACAACATAGGTAGAACCAGAATAACTGAGTAATGTACAGTGAGTAGGATACTTAATTAATTGGACAGACCATCAAATTTCAGGTGCTCTTATTCAGCCTGAGTTTATAAAACTCTTTACATGATTTTATTTAACATACAAAAAATATAAAGAAATAAAGAAGGAGAAAAACCTATTCATTTTAGAACTATTCAGTATTCAAGTGGCACTCTTCATAAGTGCAAATAAGATGACCTTGAATTAAATTTCTAGCTTTTCTTTAACAACTGCTAAACTATTTTTAGTTCCACTTCTCAGGCCATGTCTTATAACTGGAAGTATTAACCAAGTCTAGATCTCAAGTACTTCATGCTCCATTTAAAATAGAACAATTTTCATAACAGGGAATTATTCATATAAAAATATGAGATTATTCACAAACTTTAAAAAACGACAAATGCAAACAATTTCCAGCTGACCTTTTCAATCACTACACAATAAACCTTCTACCTTCATTTCATACAAATTCTACAACTAAAATTTCAGTGTTCCAGGTGTGTAATTTTCATATCCAGGTATCAATTTGAAGGTGACATACACCCCTCCTGCCAACAGTCCCCACCACACAGCACTTTGTTTATCAGACTGCAAGAGTAAGATGGAAAAATGAAAGAAGAAAAGATCTCTATCATAAAGAAATTAAACCATCACAGGATGCTAGCCTATTTCCAGGATTCAATAATGATACATTAGTAGGTGAAGGTGAGACTTATTCAACTATTCTCTCTTAGTAAGTTCCTAGTGATTACACTTCCTTTTGAAGAAAAGCATGGAGGCATGAACTTCAGTGAAAAGAATCTTTAGTTCTGCTCTTCAATGGCCATTTGATAGTTTAGCATCTAAATATAGCACATTGTATACCATAATTAGACACCATAAAGTATTTAAGTATCAACCCCCCCCCCCCAAAAATAAAATGCATACTAGAAATCCATTAACTTCACAGGATTACACCAAATCAAAAATTCACACTGATTAGCTCATTACTATCTTTGGCAGGTCTAATGAAAAATAAAGTTTAGGTTTTCTTCTGAAGATCTACCTTTTTCTAGAAAAATTCTGACTTTAGCACACACACTGTTACTGGAACCTGAACCAGCCTCTTGTATTCTACAAATATATATGAACTTAAACTTCAGTGCAAAAGAACAAGAGCCAAGTGAATCAGAATGTTATCATATATTGTTTTTCTTGCTTTTCACACTTATGACACTTCCCTGCTGTACTTGTATTAGGAAACAGGTCTTCATCCATCTCAGTATTTACACATGAGCTCTTCACAGTCCCCAGGGTTTGCTGTAACACGTGTCCCTTACATGACCTGTGCTAGAATGGCTTCCTTCATTCACTGCACCAGAACCACTTTGATCTGCTCACAAATGCAGATTTTTTACATGTTACCTTACACTGGTGGCAAATAAACAAATTGTCTCCAGTCATGCTGCAAGAGAAAAGAGAAAGGGTCTTCATCTCTTTGCCATGTCATTAGGCCTTTAAAAACATCCTACTGGGTTTACTTGCCTATCTACAAATCTTCCTCTTCCTGGTGGGGTGTAATGGTTCCAGAAACCATTAGACTTGGATTAGCCTGCACCTTTTCAATATGTGAGTTGATTAGGGGATGGGGGAGATCGAGCATCTCGAGCTTCACATGCTACTGCCAAAATGCACAGCTGCTCCAACAACTGATTGCTAAATTATTAGGGCAGTGCATTGGGGAAGTACAGTGACATGTTAACAAAGGAAAACTGAGAAATCCTATGTTCCCAAGTAAACTTACTAAACTAAGTATATTAAATTATTTGCAGAAAACAGAAAATTCATACAAGGGAACATTCATGCAAAGAAGTCCTTACCAAACCTTAGGAGACAAAGTGTACAAAGCTCTCTTCCCAAAATGTAAAGCTTGACAAATAGCTGGATAAATATATGTTAGGAGGAGTTATTCTCCAGACAAAGATGTAAGGCTCTGATTGTTAAAGCCAGCCATTATTCTGGGTAAGTCCACCTACAGCAATACCATATAAAGCCAACGACAGGGTGGCTGGTTTTTATTTGGGGTGGAAGAGTGGGGGGAGGTCTGGCACTCAAAAGGCTCACACAAAAAACCACAGTAGTAATGAATCATAAGTATAAGATTATTCTTATGGGAGAATATACTTTCCTCCTCCAGTGATGAGATCATACAAAAAGCTCAAAAACCATAGCAAACTGAACCCTAGCAGACATCATTCTTTCGCCCAGATGGAATGTGTTCATTCTTTCACATCCCAAGTTCTTAAGCTCAATGCACAGTGACACCAATCCAGTCTGCTGACCTAAGCCTTTTCTTTTTTTTCCTCTCCACAAGAAGTGGATGCTTGGTTTTCTTCTCTCAAGAACTGAAAAGGATAAACATACTTCAAGGATCAAACTCGTATGTAAAACAACCCAACTGCAGCCACAGAAAAGATCATTTAAATACACTAACAAAAGCGAGGAAAACTGTGATTGCTCTGATGCTCAACCTTTGGTATTTCTGTCAATAATGTAACAATGAGAGTTTCGAAAAATTATATCCCATTACCACTGCTTCTAGTGATTCAGTTTGGGGTTTTTTTTTTCCCTGCTATGTTCTCAATTTACAGAGACATAACAACATGTTCTTAAAATGTGCAGTCTTTGCGGGGCAGAAGGAATGGAAAGAGACACTGATTCATCAAACGCCTGTTTAGGATTTTCAAACCATGTGGCACAAAGCTAGAAAGAAACTCTAAACATTTCCAATTCTAACGTCTTAAAAATACACATTTTTGAAAAGCAGCTAAATGCTGGTCCAGATATAAAGTTCTATATCATAGTGGTGGTGTTTTACAAGCTAATTTTTCCTGCTTGTTCCTGAACCCCAACTGGCACATCACAGTGAAATTGTGTGTATCCCTCTGTTTTGCTATTAAAAAGTTAAAACCAACCACCCCAAACCAAAATCCTACATATACTGTACCACTACTTTCTATTAACTAAAACAGACACTGTAGACTAAGTTACTATGTATTCTAAATTGCTCATCTGGCTTAACAGTTAAGCTACTTTTTAGCATCTTGACCTTAACACCGAAATGTTTCCTATGCCCTCAAATACGCTCCAAACTGAATTCAATTACATAGCTTAATATTTATTTTTGGGGAGAAGGGAAAAGGGCTTGGCTTTGTTGACAAGGGTGATGTGAGTGAGGAGAAGAGAAGAACTCTGGGTTACTTTAGGTTTTAATTCATAACCAGCTGCTTTATTTTATTAATTTCTTGAACTTAAGCCCTTCAGTCAGAAGGACGCCTCACAGGAGGCTGAGTATAACAATTACCACCTCTTCCTGCCAGCAAAGACATCCACACCATCACCAGGACATCATGGAAAAATGCAAACCTTTAGGGCTCTGCAGAGGTTAACACAGCAGTTCAATAAGTTAAGTTTCTTTAATTCATCCTCAGCTGAAAAGTAAGAATCTCAACTTTGCCTGCATTACTGAAAGCCAGTTAAACATGCTGCTGGCAAAGGAACATCACATGTTTGGTACAGCAGAAGGAACTAAGCTGAGCTGTGCCACTTTTACCCAACTTCAAATGATGCAGCTTGCCCACTCCAACACTTCAGCCTGTACAGAATTTACTTGCTATTTAGGTTTTAAAATAAGACTCAGTTAGGAGCAGCTGATTAATCTGACCTGTTTCCACGTGGATTCTTCTTCAGACACTACAACCCCCCACAGGACAAGAGTCCTTAGAGATTCTTTCCAGCAGATGCAACTCAAAAAAGAGTGGCTGTTAAAACAGGAGGTGAATGCAGAGGGAGAAATCCCAGATTGCTTCACTAACAGCTCTCCTGTACTTGCCTGTGCCTAGAAAACTTTTGATTGATAACTGAGAGATTCATTCATCTCTCCCACTTTTCTGTCTCTGATAACCGAGAGATTCATTCATCTCTCCCACTTTTTCTTCTCGTGAATTACTCAGAATACAGATTAACTGCAACATCAGAAACCAGCAGAAAATCCTGCATGGGAAAGTCCCAACTAGAAATAAAACAAGTACTGCTGAGAAGCAGGGGAAACTGAATCATTTGGATTAATAGTTATCAAAGGAAAGGTGCTTTGCTTTTGGCACAGGATTCTGCAACACTCAGGAGTTTTAGCTGGTGCACAGTTTGGTGGGGACAAACTTCCTTTGCTCAGTGAGCACCTTCCACTGAAAGAAAATTGCTTTTCATCTCGCTCATAAAAACATTTAACATTCATTTAGGAGAAGTCTGCTCTTGGAGCCAGAAAATTCTCATAAATTTCTCCTGTTGCTATAAATCTGTTCCTTGATGATTTTGCATTTGTGGCTTGTTCCACAGCAGCAGGTGAATATCAAACAGCTGAAGGAAATCATTACAGGACATTCAGGCAGAAAGAGAAATATTACTTAGAACAGCAGGTTGATGTCAAGTGAAAGCCCACTTTTCACACGGAATTCCCATTTAAAACCCAAAGAAATTTTCCCCCCATCCACATGTTTCACATTCCATATTTCATGCAATAGACAACGTAATTCTGTGCTGGCAATTCAATAGTGTCTCTAGCTTTGTCATATGATGGTTCACATAAAATTTCACCTATTCCCTTAAAGGAAATCAGGAATATCTAGGAGAGAATACAAGTCAAACCAACGAACACTGACTCTACAGAGACAAACCTTAAAAAACCCAGAAGTATTAACAGGAATTAAGAACAGCAGACTGAAAAACACTGACTTTGAATAGCATGAAACTATTTGTATTAAGAATGGCTAACTGTATATGCGATAATGTAATGTAGTATTAATAAAATATATTATACATATGTAACTAATTTTACCTACCCTTAAATTCATACTCTCTGAAGTCCAACAGAAGATAATATATTTCACTTCTCAACTGTCCATTTAAATAAACTGTGTAATTACCCAAAACCAGATACCATTTCTTTAGAGAAACAGACACTAAAATCCTTTCACACACAAAAGCAAGGATGTTTTTTAAGCAATTCCTTCAGCAGACAGAGGAATGACCATTTGCTGTCTTGTTCCTTTAAAAAATACAGAATTCTGAACTTTCATCATTCATCATTCCAAGCTTGAGACACAGAAGAATATGGATATGCTAGAATTTTAAACACAGATTTGGCCTTTGCCTTGTATGCAAACTTAGTGATAAATTCTTGGAAATACTTTATTAGAAGCCTTCATTATTTTAGCTTGGAGGTAAGATTTTCACTTAAACAACCTGCAAGTGACAAGAGCAACATTTTCCCACTTTCTTCCACTATTTTCTAGATCTTTTCATCCCACAGAGAATATGAAGAGTTTTTTCAATAGATGCTTCCAATAGACATTTTGAAAAAATTAGGACTATACAGAGGCCAACAATTTCACGATAACACATTTACATTGACAGGGGAAATCCTTCTAGCCATTATTTTTACACTGGTAAAATAAAGTCCTGCATTTAGACTCCACAGAACCATGAAATAAGATAACTCAGTTTATGTTTGCTCCATGCACTCATCCATATTCTTGTTTTCTTTTATCCTCTTACACAGGGGCGTTCCCTAAGACCTGGCATCTTTGGTAATTTATCCTGATTTTTTCCTGAAAATATTACATTGTTATAATCAAATCCATTTTTCCACTGGTTCTTCAAACATATTTCTTCAGGGCATTTACTACTTTGCTTACACTAAAAGGCTGTGCAGAATCCACGCAGTAATTGAACTAGATTCCATTTCCTCACAGCAGATTCAATACAGTGGCATCACAAGCCAAAGGTTTTGTCACAGTAAAGGCTAATTCTGTCTGGGTAGTGTTTTACTCAACTGTAAAACAAGAGCAGAAGATTCCTACCACGATCTTTCACCTATCTCAAGGCAGATTTTTATCAAAAATCAATTTCTTGGTTGTCTCTGTTCTCAAAGCTAATGGAAAAAAATCTCTAAAGCAAAATCTGGGAATGAACCAATCTGCAAGCATCAGGGTACCCTGTAATTGAACAAAGCTATCAATCATAAAATCAGTATCTTCACCAAATAGGAACAATCATGACAGATTGAAAAGTTCAAAGATTTTAACCTGAAGGTCTTAAAATGACAGGACCAAAAACTAGGCACACATATTAGTTCTTCCCTACAAACAGAATATTTTTCAAGGTCTTGTTGCTTTCTTTGCTGCAATTCCATGAACCTGAGCCCAACATACTGTGGAAAGCCTTTTTTAGGCAGGCATGAAAAAAAAAACCATCTCCAACAACTAGACTGACAGCTGATGACTTCCTGTGAAAAACCACTTAACATACACACATTTCCTATGTTCTATACATATTTTAACAAAAAGTGACCTTCTTCTGTTATTTCCCAAGCTTTCAACACATGGTACAAATCACAGCTTTCAGAGCCCAGATTCCCCCAGCAATCCGAGCTCCTGAATGTGCTGCAACAGAATCCATCATTACACTGCCAGCACCACAGATCATGTAACCCATTTCACTTTCAGATAGCCAATGCCCAGCTCCTCTCGGAACAGCAAGAGAGCAGCGTTTTTACATTACCGATTTAATACAAGGGCAGCCTCTGATGGAGAGAGCAGTGTAAAGGAAGGGTGGCTAATCTTTTGAGTGACACATTCTAGCCTAGTGTTAACATGTGAATATGCAATTCACAAGAAAGATTCATTACATGAAGGAATTGTCTTTCTACACTTAATTTCACCTATAAAGAAAAAAAAAACCCCACCATATTTTGCTAATGTAACACTTGTTTTTAAATACTAGGTTGACATTAACATGAATGTAGGCCAGGTTGGATGGTGCTCTGAGCAATCTGGTCTAGGGGAAAGTGTGCCCATGGCACAGGGGTTGGAACTGGGTGAACTTTAAGGTCCTTTCCAACCCAAGCCTCCTCTGGTTTTATGGATTAATCACAAAAATGTGACTAAAGCACAAGAAAAGGCTACACACAATTGCCTTGGTCTCAAAACCAAGTTTTGTTCCCAGAGTTTCCAGGTCTGCACAAGTATTGCATTAGAGGGAAATAAAGTTAGGGGCTCCAGTTTGATGAACTGGATGCTGAGAGTCCATCCAACTGAACATCATACACTCAGTACAAGGTGAAGGTACCACGGTGACATCATGTGGCTCCTCTAACAGCTTTACAGGGTGCTCAAGATAAGTTCCTGACAGCCTGAAGAAGACAAATGTCATGAGCAGCCATCAGCAGAACATGAACCAAGGCTTGGGGAGTCAGAGGCTCAAAGGGTTGCAGGGAACAGTTTGACATGTGCCTGGTAAGCTGATACTGGTGCGTTTCTCAGAGGGGTCAATACCAATGCAACTTCTTTGATTACCAGAAAATGGGATGTAATGAAACTTCAAGTCTCAAGATGCATTTCTGCAAACTGGGGTGGACTGGCATGCTGCACAGCAGAGCTACTGCTCAGAGGTTTCTCAGCGAGCTGGAGAAATTAGGTGACAGAAACCTCAAGAAAACCGGAGGCAAGGGCTAAAACTTGCACCTGGGACAAAATAACCTCAACGATTTAGAAAGTGATTATTCCCCTCTATTCAGATTGCATCTGGCACATTGTGCCCAGTTTTGGGCTCCCCAGTGGAAAAAAAAGACTTTGACAAATTGGAGCAAATCAAAGAGAAAACCATTAATTGGGCTAGAGGAAAAGATGCACCAGGAGTGGCTTCACAGCTGTGCTTGTTCAGCCTCCAGCTAAGGCAGGAACATAATGGCCACTCTCAACTACTCAATTACAGGGAACAAGAGTCACAATCTTCTCAGAAGTGCACTACAGAAAGGTGAGAGGTAATCAAAAAGTGCAGAAAAGGAGCTTTTAACCAGGCAAGGAAAAGTTGCACTAAGAAATCAGTGAAAGACTGGAGAGACTGCCCAGAGGAGCTGTGGAATCTTCCTCCTTTGAGACTTCAAAATTCAACATAGGCAAGGTGATGGGAGCAGATGAATCCCAACAATTTCTTGTGGCTCTGGAAAAAAAATTCTTTGAGAACACCCCAGTGAATTGCAGATATACACGTACCCTATTTATGACAATTTCTGCCTTAGCACCTCATTTTATTGGAATGCTCTTCCCAAAAATAACAACATGCATTTCACACTTGAAGTTTCAAGCAGCCTCTTCTTCTGTAGCCTTTAAATGAAGATCTTAAACACTGCTGGTAGTTCTAATATTCAAAGCCTAAAAGTAAGAGGTTTAAATAAACAACATACTATTTATATCACTGATGTGTACTACCAAATAAATGTCTGAATATTTAATAATAAGCAATAAGCCTTATTTCTTTCACACTCTCCTCCCAACAAAACATAAGATTGATTCATGAATTTCTGACATCTCTTAACAAGTCTGTACTACAAAATACTTCAAATATAAACAGAGCTCTTGACAATCCTGTCCTCATTTCCGAGGGCATCAGGATAAGGCAAAGTTCTGGGCCTTATTCAAGCAGCTTGAAACAAATGAATTCTTAAGCAACTCAAGACCTGTCATGGTGTAGTAAGCAAATAGTGATGTGTAAAAATTACCCCAGTTACAGCTGCTTCCTTGTACAAGAACATCTAATGAGCATTCTTATGTTGTGCATTCAGTAGAGACATTTATGATAATGTGTAAAAAAAGGAATACTAAATTTCCACTTAAATGCCTCTCTACAGTAGAGCTCTGCTCTCCTCTTTGAGCACAGGTTTCCACATACAAATTTCACAAATCAAGGAGAGGTTATCATCATCAAGTTGACACAATCTGGAAGCATTCTGCTTTCACTTCAATTATGGGTTATTTACATTTGCCATGGAATGCAGTCAAAGTTATCACCTATACCGAAATATGAATTCAATTTTCATGCCAAACTGCTGCATTTACTCACTGAACAGCACATTTTTCTTGCACTCTTCTCTTCTTTGATCCAAATTACTTTTTGGCAAGGCTAAGTCAGTCTTATTTTGAAAATCTATGGTTTCTTTCCAACATCATTTTGTCTCTCAATATCACTTTTTAAACTACTATTTTTTCACTCCTCCTATATCCTACATATTAGTAATATCCTTCCTGAAGTGGCTGCTCACACAACTACTTCAGAAGCTCTTCTTCCAACTCTGACTGCAAGTCAATCAAGATTTTAACTTGAAGAAATTCCTGATTCCAACTCATACACCACCCCTAAATTCCTCCCTTCTTCCAGCAATGCTTGCTAATACACTTCTCTCAAGGTACTAAGGGTTGTCATTAAAATCTAGTCCCTTAGATATAATTTCAATTGCTTACACTCCTCTGTTAAAGGCAGCTTAAATTAACCTAGAATCATTCAAACTGTGACCAGTTTTTCCTCTGAATATCCTTCATACAGCACTACTTAACAACTAACAGTAAAAAATTCTGCATTTCCCAAAGTCTGAATCTTGATTTCATCAGTTAATGACTTTGATAATAACAAGGTGGTAAAAGTGATACGATCTAAAAGTTCTATCACTATTTATACATTTATTTATAAACGAAATCCTTTTTATGGAGCTGGCAGAGGGATTCAGAGGTATCTATCCTGGCATGTATGTGCTAATTCTAACAGAAGGGACAGGTTACTTGTACACTAATTGTTACTTGTATAAGCTAAAGGCTGGAAGTGCTCTACTCTTCCCCTCCAGACTAGCAGGCAAAGAACAGCACAAGGAGAAATTGGAAAATCAATGCTAGAATTCATTGCAAAAGTATTTTGAGACTCAGTGACCCACTTTTAACTTTGAACACCAATAGACGACTGCAGTAACTAATTCAATCTAGTTAATAATTAACATTAACATTTGTGCATTCATTACATCTAACATTCTGTCCTAGAAAATTGGATGATCTCGATGCACCATGAAACACTGAGTAGAAGCTGTTTGATTTTCCCACAGTGTCAGCTATTTCAAGTATCTCTTGCAATAAAAATTAAGCAGCTAGAATGCAGTGGCAGTAAGCACACAGCCCTTGAACAGAAGCATATCAACGCAGATGTGTGCTTGAAACACTTGTTTGGAAGGGTTTTACCCACACAGAGCAGCCAGCACAAATGGGCATTTGCACTGTCATCTCAATGAGTAAAAACAAATACTAATTTCCAGTATCTTTCACCTCTCTGAAATAGGTCTGTACCAAAATTCTAGCAAAATGGTTATACAGTGAAAAAAATAAAGACCAGTCTCACTGCAGAGCATTCAACACCTACATAGAAAAAAAAAAAAAACTAAATTATTATGCTAGGTCATAAAAGTTACTATACTGATCAACATCTTTATCATGAGATACGCTGGTTTTCCTCCTAGAGAGCGTCTCTTCTACTATTTCAAACCTCTTGGCAAAGTAATTATTGCTTCAGGCTGCAATACTTTGTTTCCCCCATTTTAGGATGCTTTTGCTTGTTAGCTTCTTAAATGTTGTCACTGAGATCTGCCTTCACACCAGAAAAACAGTTACCAAGTTAAAAAGTGAGAAAGTGTGTTTGCCTTGCTTTCCTGGTCCCAATTCCTAAGCAGCTCAGCTGTCTCTCCAGTTGTTCTTTGCTTTGCAAATGCTCATGTTTAGAGACAAAACCTCGATTTTAAGACTCGAAAGGCAACTTTCTTTCACATTTACTTTAATCTTAAATGCGTGTTCCAGCTGGATACAGGACAATATGCTAATCTGTTAAACAGTAGGATCCACAGTAACAGGGACATAGCCATGTTCTGTTCCATTAAAATACCACCTACCTCTACCCCAAAGTTTTAGAAAAAATTGCATCACATCTCAGGGTGATAACAAAAGGAGATTGGATTTCCCAAGAGTCCTTTGATTTTAAACTTTCCCAGACATGACAAATCACACTTTCAAGTGTATCTGCATGAACAAATACAAATAATTATTCATCAAATCCAAAACCTCTGCGTGTGAATTTCTATCTGTACTTGGGCACAAGACTTGACTCCACAACAGTCAAAATTTGATTAAAACATCACTCAGAAGAAAAAAAGTCTACAGATTTTTATATTTTCATACATTATGCTGTACATATAATGCATTATTTTACAAAAAATTCCACTGTGTAAGTCCTTTGTGCCCAATGGTATTACCAGGTCGGGAAGTCCCTTAAAGTTGTGACAAAAATATTTTTTTTTCCTTTAGGGCAAGGACAAAACTAGTTACTGGCTTCCTTTACTAGAAAAACAGGAAAATAAAGTTTTCAAAATAGTAATTAGATCCAAAAAAAACCCTGATCTAGCAAGAGTATATTTGTTACATTACTATCAAAACTGGAAGATATGTTTAGACACTTTCTTGTAATATTAGTTAGAATTGGATGTCAGCTATTCTATTTCCTCCTTTTCAAGGAGCATAACTGACTACACTTATCTCACCCCGAGAGCCCAATATTTAAACTGAAAATACTATTACTTTTTTTTTTGTACTTAATTTTACTGCTTATCTTTTCTTACCCAAGTTTATTCAGTGAATCATTACATATAAGGAAGTAATTCTCATTATACTGAAATTAGTAATTCAATCTAGAAAGTAGGAATACAAACAACCCAAACAGAACAGCAGCTCTAGCCAGTTAAGGCTTTTATTCTGTGGTTTTAAGTATTAAAAATATATCAAAGGAATAAAAAGGTAAAGACCTATACTAACCACTATACATTCCACATGAAAAAAAAGACTTGTAAGCTCCAACTGGGGAATGAGTATCTAAAAGCAAAGTTATATATTCATTGATTATTCGCGCTAATAAATCATTTAGAAGAGAAACTACAACGCAAAGGTGAGCTGAAGAACAATTTTGCTCACACTAGAAAATTAAGACTCCTTATCAGCATATCCATTGTTTAGGTTTGTGCTAGCTGCAAGTGCCAGAAAGCTTTATCTGCACAGGGATTTTCACTAGTTCAGCTAATCCAGCAGTAATTATCGGAAAACGCTACTTTAACGCATAAAGGCAGCACAATCCAGCTGGCATCCCAGGGGCCTCTCCCATTGTACAAGATGCCTGTTGCCAGGCTCCAAATGGAACGTGCCTTTCATGACTCTAGATCAACACTCCAACCATTGTATTATCTTCCCTCTCCAGCTACAGCTTCATTTCAGAAACCACCTTTTCCAGGCAGCCTTGCCTCGTTTTAACTAGCATTTTATGTCTCTCATATTCATTTCAGTGCTACAATAACTTCAGCTTCATGGCAGAGAACATTTGACTGCTATTTACAGCCCTTACTACTAGGCTGGGTTTTTCCAGTGTCACGACACTCTTGTAACAGCTACGCTCGGAGGTTTAATGTTTAAACCGCACAGGGAGTGTTCTGCAGCTTCCCTTCTTCCCAGAAACTTTGGGAATCCCACTCTCTAACCAGGGCCTTCAGGTCTGCTTGCAAACAAGGACTTTTGGGTCGGGTTTCTCTGGTGTGTTGATGGGCAGCTTTTTGTTTTTTAACTCAAGAATATTTCCATGTTGTAGCACACCCATCAGCTTGATAACAGCAGCTACACACTTCACAAGATTTAGTTCTCCTCAGTTGTTACCTGCCTCACAAATGCCTCTTTTAGGCAAATGATACACAAGACAAGGGGATTAACACCAAGCAGCATTTTCAGACTAGCTATGCATTCATATTCCAGAAAACATTATGAGATCAGCTGCTACCCTGAGGTAAGCAAACAGACTGCACTCCCAACCCTAAATAGGTATTTTGCAAGGAGACAGAGGGAAAAGAAGTTTTATTACCAGCTTTATGCCATATGTGGTCATATGTTAAAACCGCAGTCCAATTAGCTGGTCCCTGATACAGTCTAATCCAGTTTCCATTTCTGCATATCCAGTTGTCCAAATTCATTTCTTAAAAAGCAGGCAATGAAATGTAACAATAAAATTTGGTTAATGTAATGTGACACAAAGTCAACAGAACTTAGTTTACACATCTCCGTGCATAAAACGAACAGGTATTGTTCCAGAAAACACTAGCAACCTTTAAATAGGCTGCAAAAAATTACATACTTTCAACTTTATTTTCCATTGTGACCTTTTTCCTCCCCTACATCAGCATATTAGTTGTGGGGGTTGTTTTGTTTATACAGTTTATCTTTAAAAGCAAAAAGGTAAACTGCTTGTTCTCCCTCCTGCCATGCACAAAGAACAGCATTCACTGTCTCTAGGAAGGACCTAAGGGCTGTGAGTCATTTGTTTTGGAAAAAAGCTCCCAAAGGCTATCAAGCAAGACTGTTGAGATAAAGCCTTTCAAGACTTACATCAGGGTTTCCCAGACACTACGTGTACCAGTAAGTGCAGACTAATCATATTTTGTCAGACTGCACACCACTTCTGAATCCATCTACCAGCATGCCAGCGAGGATAATGTAACCATAAACTATTAGAAGCATATGCTACTCCATGTAAGAGTTCTTCTGCTTCTGCATCCTCATGCAAGTTGTTTCAGAAGTGCTTTGGGGCTTTTTACAAAACTGAGACAAATAGGAAGCAAAACCGAGCAGGGGGGGACTGGAGGTTCCCATTGCCAGCAAGGAGTGAACAAAGCAGAAAGCTGCAGAAAGGCTGTTCCAGGCCAAAGGAGAAAAGAAGCCCCAGCAAACTGGTTAGCTAACCCACCAGCACAATGCTCTGAATTAGCCAAAGATCTGGTTTGGTTTAGAAACTTTTATTCCAGGCATCTAAGGCTGCCAGTAACCTAGGCAGTCTAATCAACTCCAGGCCTTGTTAGAAGCAGTAGTTTGGATGTCAGTAGCTGTTTTTCTTACAGTTCTGGGTCAGACCTACAGCAGCATTTGCACTCAAAGCAGTACAAAGGTTATTTAAATCCAGCTATGGCAACACATCTCCCTCCATCAGGTGGGACATCAGGCAGTGTTTTTTAACAGCTAATATCTGCTAAATTAAGTGGACACACACAGATGTCCACAGGAGCAAGACTTCTCAAAAAATAACCCAAAATCAACACAAAAGCACAGGCATTTTGAAGAAAATATTCAAATGAAAAAATACAATAACAAGCACCAACATGTGGTCTTACCTCTTCCTGCCTAACAATGGTCAGAAAAGTAGGCAACACATTATAAGGGAGCATTCAAAGCAAATTGGAAAGTCTAGAAACAGACCAAATACTATTCACAATTCCTCACAAAACACAGCACACAGTGGGACCCACCATGAGCACCTGTGTCTCCTTCACCTCAACAGCTAAAGAAACAATTAGGAAAGCTTTCAAAGGGGCAAAGCAGCACCCTGAAACACCTAAAAATACTGTTGCATCATGTAAAGACATTCAGCTGATGGAACAGCTGATGGAGACATTCAGCCTCATGAAAAAACTCGCACATCTTTTATAGAGCAGTGTAAGCCCATAGGGAATACCTTCATACGATTTTTAAAAAAAAAATATAAATAATTGTACAAAGTACATACGTATAAAACGATTTCTTCACCTCCATTAAGTAACCAGCATTCACACTGCAAAATTCAGTGATATTAACAATGGCTTGGCCAAAACAATCCAAATAGTATTGTTACTGCCAAGAGCAAGGACTTCCTGTTGAGAGGCAAATCCACCTCCAAGTATGAAAACCGTGCCCATAAAAACTAAGATTCCCAGTTACTTGTGGAATGTAAGATTTACCACTTGATAATCTTTTCTCTGACAAATCCACTGATGAGTAGCTTGTCATGAAATAGTATATGGGGGTAGGGGGAAAGCTGTAACTGCTAGTGGGTCATTTGGGAACTGTTTGTAATGTCAGCACATACAAGACTACAGGCAAAGTACCAACCTTCCTACCAGGAAGGCCAAAAGATCAAACAGAAGTGACAGGCACTGACTTTCCTCATTGGCCAACGTATTTAGGGCAGGGGGGAAGCACTGAATGCTATAAATATAAGGTACTGACATCTATCCATACAATGCAAAATCTAAAGCATGAGGAAAAAGTAACTTCAATTTGCTTTCCACAAACATGAGCACCAAGTAGCACACTTTGGACTACAGCAGACATATAAATTGGGGAAACACTTGGCAAGGCAGAAGTGCATCAAAAAAAGGCACAGGAGTTACAAAATAAAAGAGCAAACCATTTGACACAGAGGAAGAAAAACTGTACTAGCAACATCCTCCATAAACAAGAATAACAAGAAAATTCCCCTAACAGTAACAGCAGTGAAATATTAGAACAGACTATGAAGAAATATTGTGAAATCTCACGAAAGAGTCTGAAAAAGTTATACATGTCAAGATAAGTTTACTGGATTCTTTATTCTCAAGCCGCTATTTCTGGAGCATCCCTGTGCACAGGCAGCCCTTGACCTCACAGGCAGCAGAGCACATTGCAGGCAGAAGGTGCCAGCGCCCCTTTCTGACACTGCTGCAGGGAGGGACAGACCCCCATCACATGAAACCCCCCAGGCAGTGATGCAATCCCACCATCCATCAGGGTGAACCCTGTCACAGGAGAGACCAGCACTGGCTCCATGCAGAACAAGGTCAAGATCCAGAGGCAGAGTTACAAAATGTATTGCAGCACTTAGGTGCTGCTTTTATCGCTCCCAGAGCAGCAGGAGGCTGTCTCAGAAGGTTCAGAGTAAGAATCAATCAGCCAAATGAAATCTGGCTCAGATGCTCCTAGACCATGGCTCTGCTCCCATGCCTCAGAAACACCCAAGGAGCATGCATAACTTTATTAGGATCTGAAGCTACAGCTCAACTAATTTGCAATTACGGCACCAGCTGGTGGCCCAAAGCACCCTGATGTGTCATTTGAGCCTCTCAATGTCTGTAGCAGTAAAAAACAAACCCGATGCCTACAGTAGCCCAACTTCCTTTAAAGTTACATGTAGGAAATAAACTGAGCAAGGATCTAAACACTCACTTATGGTAGTTTAGGAAATAAGAACTCTTCCCTGAATTCAGAATATCTCATCAACATAAGTCAGACACAGCTCAGCAGTGTTCTTACTGTTTTTTCTCACACTTCTCCAAGTGATTCGTATTTTGACTTATCTGCCCAGGATAAACAGTCCCTCAAATGCAGCACTGTCTAGAAATGATCCTGGTAAATTATGAGCAGGCATCTGATTAATTCAGAGTCCCAGGATAACAGATTACAGAACAAGCTCTTCATGGTTACAGCAGAATGTTCTGCCTCCTTAACCATGCAACTTCCACAAGATACACCAAAGACTTCCAGGTTGCTGACAAAGGAACAAACAACCCCTTCCCACCAAAAAAATAGGGGCAGTGCTTGCATAATAATGATTCTAACTCAGTGTTTCCCACATACTGGCAGAGACACTAAATTGTCTGTTTTCAAGGTCAAAAATCAGCATTTGTCCTAAATATTTCAGATAAGGTATAAGAGACAAATATTGCAAGTTTCAAATATTACACATGGCAACACATGCAGAGAGAACTTTTTGGGCAGGGGGGAAGAAACAAAACCAGTTTTTCCTTTACCATCACAGAAGGCATTTACTATTCAGAGAATCAGAAACCAGGTCCTCATAAACGATGAGGGACTGTGAAAAGTAAGGCTGAATAATGAACATCAAGTGATACATTTTTTCATCATTTCTGGAATCCATTAGCCTTTAGCAATAACTTTCCTTAAAATAAAACGAAGTTAAAGCAATAAAATCCTAAATTAAACCAAATGAATCCCTAAACAGTCTAGAAACAGACTCTAGTTAAAGTTCCCAACAATTTTTAATATAATAAAATTATAATTTTGTTTTTACTATTATTCTATTTAAGTTTCAGTGGTTTTAATTATTAAGGTGCCTGGTGAAACTCATTCCACTCTGGTTACCCAAATGGTATTTATTCCAGCTGATAAGAATATACAAATTTTTTGGTCAAGCACTCTGGATCTTTATGAGCTTCCTTAAAAATTCTGGATCACAGATAGTTTTAAGGAAGTCCCTGAGCATGTACAGCACCATACCTTCTCTTCACGTGTTGTGCTCTGTCAACTTTGCTGTCTGGAGCATCTCCCTTATGAGGAAAAGCTGAGGGAGCTGGGCCTGAGAGGGAAGCTCATCAATGTCAGTCAGTGTCTGAAGGGAGGGTGCCAAGAGGAAGGATCCAGGCTCTTCTCAGTGATGCCAGCCAATAGGACAAGAGGCAATGGGCAGAAACTGATGCACAGAAGTTCCACCTGAATGAGGAAAAGCTTTTCCTGTGCAGTAACTGAGCACTGGAATAGGTTGTCCAGAGATGATGTTAAGTCTCCCTCACCAGGGACATTCCAGAACCATCTGGACACCATCCTGTGCCACGTGCTCTGGGATGACCCTACTTGAGCAAGGAGGTTGGACCAGAAGACCCACTGTGGTCCCTTCCAGCCTGTCCCAACTACAGCAATTTGTGTCTGTTCACCACCTCCAGACACGCCTCAGCTTCTCAGATGCTGCAGTCCACATTTAAGCCAAATTTAAGTTATCAACCACTTCAGATCTTTATCCTCCAGCTGCTACAACTTCTGCCAGAGCATTAAGTGACAATAAATGCCCAAGCCATTAATCTTACCGATGTCCCTGAGAAACCTGGTAATTCTAGTGTCTGGATAAATTCTAACACCTTGGGACAACTCTGATAATTAGATTCAAACAACTGACCACTGAAGGCTAAACAACTATCAAATCTTGTGGTATTTGGTGTTAGTTCTAAAATCAGCTTTTTCTCTCCAAAGGTCCAGCCCCTATGAGTGTTCTTTCATGCCAGGTGCATAAATACATATAAAGGATGAAGAGGAGATGCTGAACCTTCTCTTCTGCATTTTGTAATAGATTGGTCTGAATCTGTCTGCAAAAAAACAGAGAAGAAACTTGTGTGGGAAAGTTTGCATGGATGTTCTCTGTGCTGGAATTAGATCGGTGCTATCCATGCTCCCCTTTCATATACAAAGTGACATTTTTAGAAATACTGGCTAATGGAAGCTGAGTTAAAACTTGCACATATCAGCAAATTTGTATTTTTGAAAGTTTTTACTTCAGCATATATGGAGAGGTTATATTTTTAATGAACTGAATTTAAAAAACAAACCTGTCAGACGGTACACAAGGTCTGTTTGCAGAATGACTGCACAAATTCCTGCTCTGTGCATGCCATTTGACTCAAAGTGCAATCCCAAAGACAACAGGTCCCTGTTTTTCACATACCAATTGTTGGCTTGAATCAGTGAATTCATTGTTTGAGCCTGCATGGCCATAGCTGTAATATCATTTAAATAAAGTTCTCGTTCCCCAAACTTTTACAAGTACTTTGAATACTTTTTGGTATCATAACTTAATAATATCATATAATAACATAATAACTTATTATTCTAAAGCAGTCTGCAGACTTGAAAACTATATAACTTTGGGAGGAAACAAAACCACCCTACAAAGCCTCACATGCTTGATTCTGAGGCCATTTAAAAGAGCTTTTCCTCAAGTCCTACACCTTAAGAGACTTAGCCTCAGTTTCTGAAGATTCTTTAGGAGCAGAAGGCAAAGCACTGACTTCTCCCACTGTCCCACAATTCAGGCGGTGCCTGCTGGAACAGTGGCTTATTGCAGAACCTGCCGGGGCCTCTCCTGGCAGCCAGGTGAGCACCAGGGTGTGGCACAGCACCCAGGAAAAAAAGGCTCCCTCCAGATCCTTCTCCAGTTGGCAACAAGCCTGCTGGATGCTTACAAAGGAGAACTGCCTTCCTCTGAAGAGAAAGCCACAGCACTGAATTAATACATCCTGTAGTATTAAGTATTGTAGTCTAAGTTTAATTTACTTGATGCAACCTAGATTTAGCTCACTCAAAATCTCTATGTTTACGTTTAACTAACAAATCCATCCTATCATTTTGATTTTCATTGCAAAAAAAATATCTTTCTTCTTGCTTAACACTTTTTGTTCAGTTCCTTTGCTGTACACAGTGTAGACTCCCAACAGCCAAAAATGCTGTTCTTTGCAAAATTTATGCTGCAACGACAGCCAGAATCATGTCTGCCCTTCATTAATATTCAGTTCTGGGTACTCCAGTGATAAAACTTAAACCAAGTGATTCACTTATAATAGCAAGTGCCTCTAGACAGCATTTCATTATCAATTTGCTGTCACTACAATTTGAGTAGGAATCCAAATTTATTGCAGTATTTTTGGATTTTAATCTAGGTTATGGTGTTATCCACCTATAAAAGAAATTAGCAGAAAAAAAGATGCATTTCTTAAAAGGTCCCAAACAGTGAATGCCTTTTCAGTCAGAGTCCCATTTCCCGGGACAAAAATAAAACAAAAGAAAAAAAGGCACATGAAAATAAGTTATGTTTAAAACACCTAAGTACACTCTGATTTTTGCAGTAACAACACTGCAGGGAAACAAAACAGCTAAATACAAAGTTGGGCCTCTTAATTGGATCAGAGAGGTAATGAAATAAATTCAGAACTGCTTTTAAAGGAAACACAAGCCAGAGGTTTTCTATATTAAAAGAGTTATTCACCTTAAAATGGGAGCTCAGTATAAGTTATTTGTAAAGGCAACTCACTGTGGTCAGCAAACATCCTCATTAGGTGTTACACCTCTGTAATTCTAAGAGACAAGACAAGTAAGGTTTTTCCTGCATCATTCACTGTTCCATTTTACAATCTGAAAGAACCTAATTTGGCCTAAATTTAAATTACATAACCTCTGCTCCTTTCAATGGGAGCTTTACAACCATAAATAAAGACAGCTTTTGGTCCTGACATGGAAACATAAGTGAATTTTGAATTAACTAGAACACAACGACATTTTCTTATACAAAGCTATATTCTCTCTTTACAGCCAGCATCTAACAGGTAAAAAAATAAGAATTCTGCTGTGACTAACTTCACCTTCTGAGCATGCTTCACTACCTGTGAAGGTTTTAAACAACATTTCAGATTCCCCAGAACAAAGCAGGAACTCATCCATTTCTTGCCTGTATTTCAACATTAGATTGTTAATCTCTTCAGTATCTAAAGCTCACAAAATTTCCACCTTTCATCATTGAAGAATTACTCCTACTCCTGTTTATGACAACTGAGGATATAAGAGAAATCAAGCCCAAAACCTTCATTAGTGTCAGATTAAGACTTAAAATATCCAGAAATGCTATGAGAAAATTCCTGGAGTAATCCTAACATTCACAATACACATACTATGCCAATCCACAAACATAAGCTGTAAGAATGCAATGGCCAGCATACAGCTTAAAAGAGGAAGGAAATTAAAGCATTTCACTAGCCTTTAACCATATTATAGATGCTTGGTGGGTTTTTTTCAGTCAATATATCTCTTACACTGCAAAACTTAAGTGTCAAACAAAACATTTCTATGAAAGAAAGTCACAGTATATAGAATGCTGCCACCATAACTATCTTCTGAGGTCACCATGCTTCAGTTTTACAACTCTCATATCAAGGAGATAAAGGGAAGGCAGGTTAAAGAGCCAACCGATACTACTACACCATAAAAAAATCTATTGCCTTCTCTCCTGACATACAAGGGTCCTGTGAATTTAAAGTTTAAGGACTTAGTACTCACATTCCTGTACTACAAGTTCTAAGCTTGCAAATTTAATATTCCTCTGTGTCATAGTATTTCTATTCACTTTTCTGTGCTTTGCTCTAAACACAGCTACCTGGGGTACCTAAAAAAAAAAAAGAGAAGGAAAAAGAAAAACAAGCACAACTGACCTGTAATGTGAGTAATGAACCAGGTACAGCAGCAGGACAGTGACCTGACGCAAGAGCTGCAAGGAATAGCTGCAGGAAAGCCCTGCTCTTGCACAGTGTAAATCATACACGGGAGCTGTGCAAGTTTCAGGCTCTTCCCTCCAGCCATAAAAATTACGCAACATGCACTGCCTCTGTGCTAGACACACAAAGAACACTTTTATAGAAACGGTGCCATAAAAATATTACAGACTGCTAGAGCAATCACCAAAGTAACCTGTCAAAAAATTGTCAAAATGTTTAGAAAGATGTTCCCTTACTGGTGCAGACCTTTATTTGCTAAAAGGAATAAACTGGAAGGTGCTGTTTGGATACTCTAAACTCCTTCATCTGCATATCCACTTAATCCACACTGAGGAAAATTAACAATGCCCTTTTGGTCTTAGGGTAGCACAAGCAAAATGACTGCTCCTCCTTTTCATTTTACTTGCAAAGAAACACATTCACTGTGCTGTACTGCATACCATAAACCAGGTTGCTTAACAGAAGCAGAACTCACAATGACCGGGCAAAGGGAAGCACTTGCAAATCTGAATTCTGATTTCACTTCACGTAAATAAATTCCTACCATCCGAAAGGTTAAAAAGTTACATACAAAGATAGTGAATTTCTGGACTTTGTTGCTACAGGAAGTTATGGAGAGAGATAAGATCAGCAAGCTACAAAAGAAATTAATGGGTAACAGGTTCTTAAAAAAATAATAAATGGAATCTGTAGACATGTTCCAAAACACCTCAAAACAGACAATGGATTCTAGGGTGCTGGCAGAGGGAGAGGAAAAGAGATCCCTATGGGGCTGCTGGCAATTTCTTCTAAGCAGCTTCTCCCATTGTTACACTCCAGGACGGTGTATGGGACTACACTGGTCAGTGGTCTGCACCAGCAGAGCACTTCTCCAAATTTAATGCTACTCTAATATTAAAATCTCTGTAGTTCACACAAAATCCAACTCCATCCACAGGCAGGGAATCATAGAACCCTGTCTTGTTTAAATTACACATCCTGTTTTCTTTGTTTTGTTATCAAGGCAGTTAAATCTAAGATAGGAAGCAAAGTCTTTTAGATAAAAAGTAATTTTCTATTGTTTTAAGTAGTCAGAAGGAAGTCCCAGTTTAAATAAACAGCCACTCGGCCCAGGGATCACCACTGGGGAAATGCTGGCAAGTTTTCTTTTTTAATCTGACATATTTTTTAATTTTAGATGTAACGGTTTTCAACCCTATTTGTATTATTTCGTAAGTAATCTACAGCTACGCTATTTTTGATATATTTTAATCTAATATTTCATAACAAACCAATCAACCTAAATCCAGTCCCTACAAGCCCTGTTCTCTGGTTATCAGGTAACACCAGAAAAACATTGGCTCCATACCCCTCTAAGAGATGTAAGGAATTCAGAAAGCACAATGCAGAATAAGATTGAATTTGAGACAACTAACAGATCTGTGAGCTCTGTGAAGAAACTGAGGAGTCCAATATCCAAATTTTATGCTGAAGAGAAAATAAAAGAAGAAAGAGATGATGATCTGAGCAGCAAAGGAGCACGTGTACATGTGCTAGGGAGGATGGTGTGTTTACAAGGGAGATGTGACAATGCTGCCCTCATTACTATCACACACACAGTGTTTAATCTCTGTGGTAAGGAATTATCCAGGAAAAGCGCTTACACTTCCAAGAGACACTAAACCCAACAGGAAAGCTGAACACAGCGAACTTCACAGGCTTGCAGAGAGACACTGCCTGCAGTGCTCTGAAGAATTTTAAAGCAATCCTAACTCCCTAAGTTATGATCTCCCACATCTCAGCTCCCCCATGGCTACTAAAAGGATGGGAAGTTCGCCAATCCTATCACCTTTAACTACTCAAGACTGATACAGCAGTGTCTGGCCAGACCTGCTGCAATGTCAAAAGAGAAAAACAACTCCAGCTCTTGCTTCAGCTGGAGAGCTAACAATAGATGCAGTGCATTCCACGGATCAAATAGAGCTGCAAATAATCCCAGCATTTTTTGCCATGGTCACACGGAGTACACAGGCTGTCACTGAAACTCTCCCCAAACTGGGGAAAGTCTTGGGGCTTCTGTGGCCTGCAGCCACTTTTTAAAATAGCATTTTATACGATTATCTCTGAAGATGAGCAAATAGATTTTAAAGTGGTTTGAGCTGACCAAGCCTCATCTAAAACATAGAGCAAGACATTCTAAAGCTAGGAAACAAAAATTCGCATTTTTAGAAAATAACCTGCTTTGCAAACAAGGCATATAAAAGATCTTTTTAAATGAAAAATAAATTTAGGACTGATATTTCAGTTGCAGTTTGTCCAGTTAGTCCCAATCACAGGAAAAAACCCCTACAGATCTCTAGAGAAATAAAATGGTTTTTGAATTGCTTTAATTAGCATCAGAAAAATTGTTCCATTAACTTCAAAATTTTTAGGAAAAGAATGGCAAAAATGTAGGTAACAGTTTCAGACAAAAATTCTGCTTCTAATTTCTACAAAGCTTGCAATGAAATACAATTTTAGCAAGTGCTAGACATCACTCATCAGTACTTAGTGAAGCTTAGACAAAGCACTGATCAGGTAAGCCTTCATAACAACATTTATTTTGACCAAGCATAATTAAATTCCCAAACCTTGAGCTAAGTTATAGGTAAAACACAGAAAACAAGAAGGATGGCTATATGCATTACACAAGCTTGTAAGACACCACTACCAATCGAGGCCTCTCCACCCTATGAAATTTTTTGGTAGCAGCTGCACAACTGCTGGGCTATAAAGCTGGCATTGTGGATGTTCTCCTGATCATCCCATCAACAGCTCTCTGTAACCCTACAGTCATCACCTGGAAAGCATCCTTGGCAGAAAGCTGACAGAAAAACACTCACTGCCAAATGAACATTTGTTTCATTAAGAATACCACTGAGAGTGGTTTGAAAGGCAAGTATCTATTTCAGGTTTTCACTTGGGCGTTTGCTGGCCCCTTTGGTTAAGATATGTGGCTGGGAGCAAAAGGCAGCACTCCTTTTTTGAAAGGCACGTGATGCTCCTGATAGGAAAAATGGCCACTTACCTCACACCTCTGGATTTTACTTAGAATATTAAGTTAAGCTCTCTCAGTACACGGAATTTGCTGGATAAAAAGCTTGGGTACTCTCTCCACTCCCATTCCTCTTTTGATCTGTTCTTACCTACTGTCTATGAAGCGTTTTAAGTCCAACATCCAACGAGGAGACAATCAGCATGAAGTTACTCACTTTAGCCTAAAGATACTCAGCAGTGTACAAGAGATTAAAGGAATTCCTTGGAAAGACCATAACTACAAATAGTAGCTTGTTGCAACACAAGAGGAAAGCAAAATGCAAAGGTCCTCACGTTTTCAAGCTGTTTTGCAGACACAAGTGGTTATATTTTCACTTTTTAATAAAAATTCAAATAGTTTCAAATAGAAGTAAATAATCCATGATTACCAGTTTAAGAGCTTATCCCCTAAGTGGACCAAGTAGCTACACAGAAAATTACTATTTGATAGCACAGTCTAGCAGTATTTCCAACACTTTCAGACAATTATGAAACACAAATAAGCCATGTACAAAGGAGACAAACCACCTGTCTCTTTAGGTAGTATTTTTGCTAGGTTCAGAAGCCAGAAGTACTGCTAATTACATCTCAGCAAAACTCTCTCTCATGGTACAAAGCTTCTTTAAGCAGAGATTTGTTTTCAAGTAAAACATTTTGTTTTAAAAAATTATTATACTTATAAACTTTATACTGTAGAAGAACATACTATAAATCACAAAACAGTCTCTAATGCATTAGACTTCCTCAAAGGTTTCTAAACTATGCAGATTCCTGTTATGACAATATACCTCATTCTGACGAAAACATGGAATTCCTGCTGAAACTCAGTACAGAACTCTGTTACAATCCACAGCAGCCAACAACAGCCTGGGCCAGACTGAAAGGATTTTAATCAGGTGCCTGCAACACACTGGTACCACGGTAAGGGAATGAAATCTGAAACAGTGCAGTTGTGTAACTACAGCAAGAAGAGTTTACAATAAAAGAGGGTTTTTCCTGCAAAACCAACCTCCTCCTCTCTTTCAGGCTATCATCAGTAGATTGTAGCCCAACATCTTACCCCATAAACTGGTTCAACCTGCTTGGATCCCAAGAAGGTAATCCTTCACAAAGCAATCCCTGAGCACTACCAGGGGAGCTCACACCATTCATACTCTTCACGCTTCAGTCTTTTCTCTGCAGTACCATCAGTGATACCAGCAACAGATTGCTCCACACTGCTTTTCACAAAGCTCTTCTCAACTGTGCAAAAAATTTGCAAGCTTCAACCACAACTGATGACTTTTTTTGTGCATTTTGTGTCTGCATTTACTACGTACCTTCTCCCCACGAGAAAATCCTGAATGTCATAGCTACGAGTTTTCAGGAGACTGCAGTTGTTTGGCTTACACTTAACAGATACAATTCCAAGCTGAGAAACTCAGCAACATTTTCCACAAAACCGCTACATTTCAGCTGGTTTTCAGAACCTCAGCCCATGGAAGGATGTCAATCAGGTTTGCAGAAGCCCGTAGCCCAGTGTTGCATCCAAAGCAGATGTGAGGTTTTGAATGGGGAAGGAAGTAGGCTGTCATGTCTATAAAGAACCCAAGTTTAACTTCAATCACAAGAAAAACACCAGCATAAACTGGTGATAACAAATGCATCTTCAATGCCACTTGTGAACTAATGATGTCAAATAAGTTTAATTTCCTCCAGTTCTTCTGGAATCCTACACTAATTACCAGAGGGCAGAAGCCATCAAATGATTTTGTTCTTGACAGCATTCACAGGGCATTTCTGTAAGGGACGTATACACAAAATTACTGTAAGGAGAGCAGAAAGGAGATTTGAAAACCTTATTCAGACACCAGATGCTACACTCAGAGAAAATATATCAAGTGCAGCTTTGCAATGCCTGTGCTGCAGCAGAACCATAAAGAGATGGAAGAGTATTCTTGCTATCAGAGAGGACAGGAGCCCAGAAGAAGATGCAAGCAGGGTAAGAATTCTGACCAATACTAGCATACTGGAAGAGTGACAGAAAAAACCAGTTCAGGTCTACATGTAGATGCATTGCAGAGAACAGATGCAAATCAGTACATGACAGACTGGACAACAATCAGCCTTCCAAATGATGAGGACCAAGTGGAGAGTAACAACTGGCAGGGGGTCTTAAAACAGACCACAGTGAGAGATTAATGAAACTGGTGAGCTCTGTCTTGAAAAGACTCAGGAGAAAGACAAAGCCTCACATACCCTATAGGCAGTTTCTGAGAGAATAAGCTGGTCTGTACTGTCCACGGTTACTGAGTATGGAAGCTTTAACATACAGAAGGAAGATTTAAATACTGTAGTGAGACAAAACCTCCAAGAATAATTCAAAATGGGAAAACGTTTCACAACAGAGGTGTACCATCTCAGATTAAAGATAATACATTTAAATGGGGTGCCCAAACTGCAGACCAGAGCCTGCAGGAAAAATCTGTCTGCCCAGGTGGTCTCTGGTGTCATTTTTCTCTGGAGTCTCCAAAGATTTAGGCACAGAACATGTACAGCTATCTTGAAAAGCTGTTCCTTGCTGCTCAGAGGGTACCACATCATCTTCCTTAATAACCAGGCCTACATCTGCCACGTAGAAAAAACTCACAAAAGTGACCCATCTCATCTCTTATTGTAGACCAGGTGGCTTTTTCTGAAGGTGTTTTGGATTGTACTAAGTTGATCTCTCATGTACCATACACCTAAAAGATGGGTAATGCTTATCTGACTGGGACAGTCCACTTCAGTGACTCCTTTTAGAGAACTGGAAGTCCACCTGGTCTGACCTTCTCAAAGCACTAGGACAATGGATGAAGTGTCCCAGTCCTGTCTTAAAAGCTGATGGATAACTATTGATGGATGTTAATTGGCTGAAGTTAGCAATTCTGATTAAGCACAGTTCAAGGAGACCACAGATGCCTGGAGTTCAGGTTCCTCCCTGGCAAGCACACCTTGTTGTGATCAGTTTTCTTTACGTGCATGCTCTACTAACAGGGCAAGAACTACCACGAGTTACAGTGATTTTAGGGAGCAAATGCAGCTGACAATCTAGCTGTTCCAAACCTACATGTCTTTCAAATATCATGGCACATTATATTTGGCCTATCATTTTAATTTTTAAAAGAATGTGAAAAATTACACTGTATTCTGGTTAAAAAATAAACTCCAAAGTTAAAAAAAAGTACATGAGTTAAGAGCACCTCAAAGTTCTGGTTGCTTATATTTGAAGGAAGGAGCGACTTGCAGTTGTAAAACCATTAAAAAGTCTTAGTTACATACTTACTCCTCTCACCCCTCCCACCTTTTTTCTCAGACTGCCTCTGACTTTGGATAGATGAACTGAGGAGTAAACGAACAGCTAGTAGGTTTCTTCATTATTCAATGTGTAGTGACGTTTTTTGCACATTAATCAAAACTTGCTCTGAATACCAAATTCAGAAGTTATTCACAGTTTAAGTACAGTGTCATAAAATATAGCATTTGAGAGCTTCAAACTTGAGCACAGCTTCTTTTTAAGAAATTAGCAAAAGTTGGAAAATAAAGGAGAAGCAGACGGGAAGTTGTTTCCTGCATGGGAGAGCTGAAGCACAACAACTGGTGCACCCAGTCTTCTGATGTTGCTCATTCAATCCAAGATGACCGAGGGGCCTTTGTCTTCAGTGGCCATCTAAGATTCTCTCTGCTTTGAAGGACTAAGGTAGATGCTGAGTAATTTAATGTTTCGAGAGATTAGGCCCACAGTCTGAAGTTAGTCAGTAAGAAAACAAGCCAGGGCACAGCTAATGAACACCCCTGACAGCTCTCCACCAGCACCAAAGGTCAGAAATTCTTTGAAAAATAAGAAGCAGTCAGTGCTTGCAGAAAACACTGAGCTGAGTCCATGAAATCATCTTATCCTCAAGCAATTCCCTACCTCATTCATTATAGACTTTCCAACCTCTGCAACAGCAAAAGACAACCTCAACAAAAACAAAACAACAACAAAAAACCAAACCAAAACAAAAGCAGGCTTCAAATCACCGTCTATTTCTACCTGCAAATCAGAATCCAGGATCTATTGCAGGGGAGGAAAAAATAGCATAAAATCATTCATAATTTTTGGACCATGCTCCAACATATTTTTTGAGATAATTCTGCATCTGGTGTATGCATACAGGTATTAATTAATTAATGACCAAGAACTAGTAGGATAGTGTGACTGCTCACATATACACAAAGATTGTATTGATTGCTTTTGAACAGCCAAATAGAACTTTGGACCACTGGTATCCAATCTACAAGATCTGCCCCAACTTAATTTCAATTTGAGGTGGAAGACGATGGTTATGAAAAGCTGACTGTTTTGACACAGTCCTATTTACAGCAGTATAGCATCTGAAATTAACTTTTAAATGCTCTTTGTGCTACAACCAGAGTGTTTCCAGAACATCCACTTTCTACTCTGAGTTCCTTTAAGACTTACCTAAGCAGCCTACCAGCACACTACTTAAAACTTATAGCTCAAATTTCCCAACTTCCTAAGTATATTCCAGAACTTCTCCATCTAGACACAAAAATAAGTTCATTTCATTAAAGTTACAGATGAAAATGCTCTCTTCACAATTAAATTATATTCTGCCTCCCTTCTCAAGAAGTGGAGCCATTTTTACAAATTCTTTCTGTTTCCTGTGCCAAAAGATAGAACTAAAGCAAGCCATCATATCATCGAAAATCACAAGCAGTTTTCTCATTATTCCCAAACAGTTGTGCAACAGAAGCAGAGATCCCTCTTCCCAAAAGAGAAAGCAAAAATCCCCAAGCATTCTCGTCCATGTATTTAAATTATTTCTGTGACAGAGCTCAGGTTTGATCTCACCAAATGCCATAATTATTTTTTAGGTTGCATCAAGTTCTCTTTGTGCACACAAACCTTTTTTATTGGGCCTGTTTGAGAGCAGGCACACAACTCTCTGCCACTGAGGTCTGAATTAAGCATCAGACTACGAGAAAGGCATTGGTGTTACTAAAGGCTGCTTTGCTCAATGATGCTTTATAGATCAGAGACACCCCCTTGGCAAAACAAGCAAGAGAACAGTACTCAGAGGTGTTTTGAATTTTTTCCTAGCTTTACTTCAACTCTTTCTTTTGCTTTCTGCTTTATTAAGAAGCCACACATAAGTACATTTACTATAGTATTTTTTTAAAAAAGCTACTTTCAAATCTGCTTCAGATTTAAAAATATTTTAGACAGTTCAAAGAACAAGTAAGTGACAGTATTTGACCTGCTAATTTAAGTATCTACCTTAATTTATGTTTAATTTTCTGAATTGTCTTTCAAAACCCACATGAAAATTCAGAAAACTGACTAAAATAAGATGGATTATTACACAGCATAAACATCATGCCCTCTGAGACACAGTTCATGTTACAAAACCACATTATTACAAATCCTCAGCTTCCCAGTTTCTGTATTTCAAACATCTACATTGCTTGACAGACATTGCAGCAAAGATCAAATTAACATCCTTCTAGATTTCAAATATTATTTTTGCCTTGTTTTCCATTTACAGAAGACTAACTAGATTATAAAATAATGCCTTACCAGATGTTGTCATTTGTCCATTACTTAATTACTGGTTCCAGAGCCACAGAGGGTAATTTTCCCAAACACGCTCTAAACATTCATTCCAGTATCCACTGAGAGCAAATGTACAGAATTTAGATGCTGAGACTGGTGGGTTTAGCACTGGGGGAACGAGGAGGTAGGCAGAGAAGGTATGAACATATGAAAATATTAAAGTTAACTCTAATCATTAAAAATTAAGCAGATATTTTGGTTTAAAGATTCGGATATTGCCATCTGCATCACGTATAATTGTTTTCACAATTCACAGCCTAATATTTTTCCCATATACCAATTTTCTCCCTTTTGGAGCGTTAACACGTTGCTTGGCAATGCCATCCCACCTCGGGGAAGATAACCACCACCCCTTTTTGTCTGCTTGGAAGGCTGATTGTGCTGCACAGGTGTCCCATCCATCCGAAAACAAAGAGAGGCTCTGCGAGTGCACTGACGTCAGCACAGCTCCAGCGAGCCCCAGAATAGCAGCTCAAATCCATACTTCATACTCCAGTGCTACAGGAAGCCAGAACCATACCCTCCTGCTAAAGTATAAAATGAACGGGCAGAGATATGTGCCGGGAATACCAATTTAATATATCCTGTACTAAGTGACATTCTGTTTGTTGCATAGCAACAGGAATCTACTGCAGAAAAACAATATGGAACTTTTTTTTTTTTTTTCACTTGCCAAGCTACAATTAACCCCAGTCTTCCTGAGAAAAAAACAACCACAGCATAAACATGACCTTTGTTACCAGTCCACCAAAGATGCAATCCAGCATTTACTCTGTTCTACATTAAAATGATTCTGTGCATTTAAGTGGCTGGAGGGTATGGTGCTGCCAAGAGAAAATTCCCTGCTGCAGTGCATATGACCAACAACGTTTTAATTCTACAGTAACGACCAAGAAAAAGTTCTTAGATGCACAAAACTTCCGTTCTTTAACATGAAATGCTTTCGTCATTTTACAATATTTCTGTCATACTACATAAAAAAAAGTAAGGCACTCAAATTCCGAAAGAAAAGCCTATGGTTTTATTTCTACATGGTTTTGCTTTGTTTGGGGGATTGGTTTTGTCTTACAAAATATTAAAAATGAGCACCTACCTAAACCACTTTGAATTTAAAATCAGTTTATCTTCATATTTCATAACAATATACATACACCTAAACTCTGTGCCTCTTCATGGGAAAGTTTTTTTGTAAGACAGTATGAATTGCCTAAGATCTCTCCATGTTCCCAAAAGAAAAAGGAAACTACAATCATGCAAGTGGTTGGGAAATCAATACATTGATACATCGTAAGTTATATAAAAATATGCACCAGCAAATTGGAGGGAATGGGCTTTGGGATGAGTGTACTCCCTACACCCACCCCAAGCACAGATATACTCAAGGACCAGGAGGTTAGTTCAGGTGAGGAGGAAAGAAAAAATGTGAGATTTCAAATACATGGATTCAAAATCTGTTGAATGCTGTGACTGGTACTACACAAATCACCAAACCTGCAAGCATTCCTCACAGTTATATGAACAGTCTTCAAATCAAGGTTTTCTTTTTATTGTTGGAGCAGGGATTACTGCAAGAGGAGAGGTTGCTTGCTTTGCATCCATCTGCCCTAAGAAAAGGAGGCGTGGAAATTCAAGGCAAGATATCCAGGGTACTCAGAACTGGCTTAACAGTATACTCCTCTATACTGTGGTAACTGGGGATTTCAACAAGCAAAAAGCAAAAGCCTACTATTAAGTATTATTAAGCATTAGTCATGTCTAAAGATGCAACCCTTGCAATGCAATCCACTTCCATCTGCATCTTACAGATTTACAATAGAAAAGTCACACTAGTGACCAAGACCATGTCTTCACAAAAATAACAAAGATGGGCTCTTTAAAAAAGGCATTCCAAGCATCCTTTTCCCCCAGTGATTTCCAGTAGCCAGATGCTTCAAAGAAAAAGATATCTTCATGTTTTTCATGGAAAGTAACATGTGAAAAGTATTTTCACAGGTTTACTTTCTGACATTGCTCTCTGTAAGGCAATCTCCACTTCATTTATACAGACATCATCTTTGTAGTGTAATAAAAAAACAAATAGCAATTTAAATAGATCTTACAGCTGCTAACCTGTTTTCAAGCACCCAGTTCTTTAAACTCTGAAATAAGAATTGCACTAAATATTGCTACAAGGTCAGACATCAAAACTATGAGCTACCTATAAAAAATAACCCACACAGTAACATTTACCTGTATCTGCAATGTGCCTGCAACAATCCACACAGTACAAAATCTCCACATGGTGTCTGCAAAGAATTGAGCAACTTTCTGAGGAACTCAGAAATGTGTGAAATTGCCTGTGTCCTGTTCCCCACCACTGCAGCCAGTGATCTAATAAAAGATATTATTGCCTCTCCTTATAAAACCTTTGTCATGTTTATAAGCTTAGAGCAACACAGCTACAGCAACAGTATTCATAACCTGCAAGGCAACCTTTGTGTTTGTCTTATTGCCATCCATTTGTGGATTTAGCTATTGTTGGAAACAGTGACATACACCTGTTCTACCAGTGACTAAGAAAGGTACACAAAATAAAAGGAATACTCTTTGGTTTCAAAGTCATCTTTATAATATGCCAAAGAAAAAGCCTGAAGCCACCCTATTTCTCCAAACTTCATGAACAAACTACTCACAGATACTGCCAGAATACAACATCAAGTCCCTGAGTGTAGCAGTCCACATTTCTTCTCCTCATAACTTAGCTGCAAGGTCAGCTGTAAAGTGCAGCAGTAATCATTCTGAGGATAATTCATATATGATGCAGTTAACACAGCTGATCACCAAACTAAAGGCTACTGGACTCATCATACCACACTGTGGAAACTACAACAACGGTACCACCACAAGCCTTCAAATTGCAGCATGAGATCTTTAAGATGCAAAATCTATCTGACTGACTTCTTTGATGTGTTTACTGCTTCAGTCTTCTTCCTCAATCTCAAAGTAAAAATTTTCATCCAAAAAGTGCATTTCCACTCAGTAGCTAAAAACCCAGGGAAACTATTGAAATGGTACAAAACCTCATTCTCAATTACTCTCCAAAATACACAGCACTAAAGAAGCAGGTGAACGACTGGACTCAACCTGTGTTTAAGTTCAAATACTACTCAAGTGCTCTAATCATTCATCTCCTCGTCCTCCTGCTCATGATTAGACACAGGTCCCCTGCTAGTTTTCCAAAATGGACTTGACTTCTCCTCAGCCTTCTCTTGCCCAGAACACTGAACTGGAAAGGTCTTTCATGCCTTCCCTCACCCCTCAAAGAGCAGGCTCTAACCTAAAAAAAGCACTGACTACTAGAGACAGATCTACTGTCTCCAGATCAGATGGTTCACATCCGACTAGGAAGGCAGTCCCGTGTTCCCAACATGTTTATTTCATATACATACATCAGACACTTCCTGCACCATCCTCCTGTTTCACTCACACTCAAGTGAATCAACTGAATGCATCAGTGTATGACAATAAATTAAAACACAATATAACCTCTGACAATATTCAGAGATTTCTATCAAAGCAGAAGCATTCTGCACTAGGAAAAAAGAAGTACCTCCAAATATAATTTAAAAAAAAAAAATCAGTATTTCTGCTAGAGTAGTACATAACTGAAAACAAACCATACCTGTTTTAAGTAGCATGTTCAGTGACTAGACTTACATATACAAATGCTAAACTTCACTACTGATCATCTTCCGAGTGCGCTATTTTGATTCATTATCTCTGCCAAAATAGGGCTCATGTGGATTAGGTTTCACTGTTTTGTCAGTCTGGCCACACCATCTATTTCAGACAATAGGTAACTATGATTATTCTGAAGTTGAAAAGTCCATTTACCATCATCCACAGTAGCCAACTGCAGGTTTCTAAAAACGGGCTTTGCAAACGCATTCAAGAACACAGTACAAGTTTTCTAGGAACACAGGAGATATAATAAAAGGAGTACACATCACTATGTACTGTTTATAGAAGACTCCAAGCTTTTAAAAGAAAACAAAGAGCAATGAGATTTTTATAGAACAGAAAAATACAGTTTTCAAAAATGAGTAGCAGTGCACAGTGTTCACTGTAATGCATTATTGACATGAACAACATACACTAGCTAGAAAAAGGAAAATTCTTGCTTGCCTGAAGCTGGAAGCTTGAAACCTGAAGAAAGCCACATATTCAACCTAAGTTATTTGAAGAACTAGTGATTTTAGGCAGCAATACTACCATGTTCAATACCCAGATTTACTCAGAGCACACGCTTAAGTCACATTAGCAAAGTCAACCAGAAAGCTGAAAGGATTTCCACCAATGCCAGTAAAAATATCACTAATGCACCAGTATTGAAAGTTTTGTTGGAAATACATGAACTACAACACAATCTTAAATCATCTTTCCATTTAGTGCTTCCATTTTCACTCCCATACAATAGGAAAAAATGAAACTTCAAAGGAAATCTTCACAAAATATAAAGTAATATGAAGACATACTGGTCTATAAAACTGAAATAGAAAAGTGTTCACTAGGATGGTTCACCAGATGGGACCACAATAAAACACTATCTTAACTACATGCCCTTCAAAGCATTTAAATTTAAAAGCTGCTTTCACTGTACGGTAACCTGCAATAAACTGACAGCAGTCAGTGGCCTAAAAAAGAATTTTAGGCATTAAACTACATTTTAGGAAATTGCTTTAAGGACATACAAAGAAAGATTTCCTCTAAAAAGAAAATTTAAGTATTTCTTGACTCGCTATAAAACTAAGACTAATAGATAATATAGGTTTTAGCTATACCAATGATTACTCTTGCCCTTTTACCATTCTGCTTAATTCCAGGTTTTAAAAGTTCTTCTGTTTTGAAGGAGTTGGCAAGTATAACTACAGCAAACAACAACCTCACCTCACCTTCTGTACGGAATTTGAAGTCAGTATACATTACTTTGTAATCCAGTTCAGGAAACAGAAATTTCAAATTTGTGAAGAAAAGGCAGTGAAAGAAAAATTTCAAACAAAATCCTTCCAATTGCGTTTGTGCTGCAAACTAGAAGTTTACAGTTATTTCTGGCAGCACATCAGTCCAGCAAAGCAGCATTTTTGTATCACCCTCTGGAGTGCAATCAGCTTCTACTTCTTTCTCCCATACTTCACCTGGTGTCAGCACCTTTCTTTACCATAATTTAAAAAAACAAAAACAACAAAAAAAAAATCCACAACACCAACCCACACACTTAGCAAAGAAGCAGACCAGTTTTGGACTAAACTGAAATTGTTTCTTGCTATTCTCCTTTTACATAAAACAGCTTTGACTGGAGAAATTTCAATATGTGAAACTACTAAGAGCAAATTACTTTTTTTCCGTGAATATTGACAGTGTTTCCTTTTAATGAGCCTTGCCTAAAGATTACTCAAGGAGACAAGAGAGTTGTACTTCAATTCCTCACATTAACTTGTGCATTGATTCCCAAAACATGTGCTTATTACAAGCAGTTCAACTGGAAAGACGAGTGGATTGACACATCATCTCACATCCCACTGAACAGTCCTGCTCTCTCCACCAGGCTGTCACCAGCATTTGGGCAGGAGACCCAGAAAGATGTCACATCACCTCCCCAGCAGCAGTTCCATAAGCCTCCCATAAGTGCCTACAGAACCATAACATTAGGAGCAGCACACACCATCACATAACACCATCAGAGGCTGGTAAGCACAACATTCACATTCTCTCCTGGAACATTTTTAACATTAGTCGTGAAATAGCTGCAGTGAAGGAGACTTGTAATACATGATAGCAGGGGAGAGGTTTAGCAATTAGGAGAACAATTTATTAGGAGTATTTGAAGCAAAATTCAACATTTTCCTCTACAACCAGTATTGGTACAGAGCATTTTCAAATCAAGACTCAATTACTTAGATGAACGTTTTCATTTCTCATGTTAGAAAATTTCAGAGTTAAAATAACATAGTGCAGCTATTTCTAAAAGGGGAAAAAGTTCCTGTATATTATTCAACCAAAAAAGCGCCATACAAACCACGTTCTTTTCCAGGTTTGTGAGAACCCATGGGAAGTCAGGGCAGGAGAGGCACAGCAGGGACACAACAGTGACTCCTAACCTGGCAAGTTTAAATACAGGCAGACACAAAAGCAGCTTCACTCCCACATTAATCCTAAGGAAGATTCTAACAGCACAAGAACACAAAGCAGTTGTATTGAATTCCCAAGGACTGGCAGGGCAAGGTGGGGTGGGAGACTGAAGCAGGCACCAACAAATATCACAGCTGATAATTCAGCAAGGCTGATGTGACTTCAGTCTCTGCTACATTTAATTTGAGCTACTACTAGAAGTCACATTTTTTTGAATCAAACACAGGAAGCATGCATCTTCTGCTCTCTCTCTCACCACTACAGCACTCTTAAAACTTAAACATGCCTGGATGTTTAAAGAGCTGGCACACGTATTTCTCCATTGCTGAGTGGAAGCAGGCATGAAGTGTCAAAAGCAATTCTAGATGAAAGGTCAAAGCAAAGAAGGAATAATATCTGTTTCACAGAATACATTTGCTCTCTCTAGTAATGAAAGCAAATGACTCTATCCAGTGGTTCAATAACCTACTTCTATAATAGTTCCACATGAGCTGCCCTGGCATGGGAAGAAGCAGCCCTCATTACAAAGTATTTCCAATCACATGCCTAAGGCAGCGCCGAGAGACGTCACTTAGGGCAAAGCATCCACTGAAACAGGTGCTGGGAGAAAAATATTTCTGCTTTTTATGGAAGTGGAGAAAAAAGGCTTTTAGGCTATAGTGGCCCAAAGCAGGATGCCAACTAACTCGTTCTTGTTTTCTGACCTCCAACAGCAAACATGAAACCCTGAATCAGAGTCAAGAAAAAACTTGCACATGCCCTTCCAGAGAGCATTCCTGAATTATACACACTCCCAGACTGTTTCTAATTTTTAGAGGCTGACAACATAATTGCTAAGATGGTCATAAATAGCTTTGTCTAAAAAAAATGTATTCTCATTCCTGCACTCTCCATTCACATGGTAATTTTTTAAAGATTTATACTTCTACTATCAAAATAATTCACTAAACTATCCAGAGGCCTTGCGGGCCAAAACAGCTGTCAGATCCCGTATCAGGTGGGCAGAAACAGCCTGTCCAAAAATTACTTGCAACTGTCACAAATAGAGTGCAAGCTAAAGACCACACTTCTATCAGACAGATGACTCAGTCCATCTGTTAGTTTATTTAAGAACAAGGAAAGTAACCTGAATTCTTGTATCCACCTGAAAAAAAAAAAACTGCCCACACCACCAATTTTTCTCTTGAGATACAAGCAATTTTAGGAACTGTATTACTTGCAGTTATGCATATCCAGTCTAATTTAACTGCCTGCTTGCACTTCCAACATTTTGTCAAATATTTCTCAACTAAATTAAGCTTCCTATTTCAAATACACCATTCGGGCAAGTATTAAAACTAAAGGCACAATTCCAAAGAGTTACCTTACGTACCCAACATTAATTTAATGTCACCATCAAATTGATGGTCTTGCTGCTGTGCTATTTCACCACCTTAAATAACTGCAGCTATTGCAGCAGACTGAACTGTACTATTGTCACTAATAATGCTCTTGTATACTCACTTTCCCGGAAACCCCAGGAAATGCGTGTGGGTTCCTTCAAGAATTCCTAGTCCTAATGAAGGTACATGTTTTGTTACTTCTGCTGTGGGCTTTCACTCAATAAACAGTGACTATGGCAATAGCTTTCTTAGCACAACACTTAAAATATAATGAAGGCTTACCAACCCAGGCATAAAATATGCTGACTTTTAAAATAATAGCATGAAGTGCATTCTGTAGCAACATACTTGAGCAGAAAAGCTGCTGATTGTAAGTAAATGGAAACTTCAGTGTGGCTTAGAGACCACAAATTTAGCTGCCCTTTTAGCTTGAAAACACAAGCGAGAATATGACATGACTTTTCAGAAAAGGCAAAATCTATTATAATTTAGCTGTTTGCCCTATTGAAACATGGAATGAAATTCACATATATATGATATGCATAGTAGCCCATCATAAACACAAATTATTATACTGGGCTCTGGAAATACTTGAATTAAAAATTTCCTAAAAATACTGTTTCTTTCCCAGTTCTTGGGAACTTGGGTAATGAAACCCGACTAAGCAGTCTGCTTTCTGACCAGCACACTAATGAAAAACAATTCTTTCCCACACAAAGAAATGGATGTAGTAATCCCAAGAGAAGGCTGTACAGTTTGATTTTTAAAAAGCCAGTATCTTGTAAAGCTCATTTATTTTTATTGGAGTTAACATTCAAAATGAGCCTGATACAAAAGAAAAAAAAAATTAAGATAATTCAGTTAACCTTCACTGTAGAATCCCAGCTCTAGCAGCAGAGTTGTGCTTACCAGCTTCCGTAATACAGACTTCAACATATGCTACAACAAAAGTCTGTTCACACACATTCTTCTTGTACAAATACGATGGGAAGTCATGCCTTTACTAGAATGGGGCACCAAACTCTGCTGTTACCTACATCTTCACCATCTCTTCCCCCCACCACATTCCAGTCAGCTGGTGAATGGAAACCTCACTGAATATGCCCATTCCTGGATATCTATTATGATGTAAGTGCTTTCAGGAAATTGTATTAGGGGCAGCATTTCTGTCAGCTAACCAGAGTACAAAGAGAGCAACAGGTGTTCATGGGAATCAGCTGTTTACCTAGGGCAGGAGACACAGATACACACACAGCTCTATTCAAGCTGGCTCCTGAACCAAGTAACCTCATACTTAGGCTAGAACATTTAACTGGGATATTCAATATTCAGAGTTTCTCCGCAACCTAAAACCCCTAACAGATGTTATTCAAATAGCATATCATTTCAATTTGAATACAAAGCAGACTTCTGCAAGAATTAATTCTTGCGTAGTGGTGGTGTTTGTGTCTTACAGAATTGCTGATTATTTTAACATTCAAAGATGCTCTTCACAAAGATGTTTAGTATTATTTGACAAAAGGAAAACCAGTTTGCTCTTTGACAACTGACCAGCTAATCACCCAAACAAGACGCAAGATCTTAACACAAAATCATCAGAATTATTTCAGGTTCATGATGGCTGAAGAATAGCCAAAGCACAGGAAAGAAAGTGAGGGTGCTTTCCACCGCCCTGCCCCAGTTCATCTATTTATTTTTTTATTCTTTGGAGCACCAACTGCATACTTACCTGCTCAACAGCAATGACAGAATGCAGTTTACTCATTCCACGAGACCATCAATATTGTGCCAAAAGTATATTTTTAGTATAAACTGCTAAGATTTAACAGCATCTGCTGTTACAGAGGAGCTGTATAGGAAATGCTAGTCACTTGTCCTATGTATCCTGTCATTCCTCACCCATCAGACCTTGCCTTACCAGAAAATGCACATTAAAAGTCATTGCCTTTTAACAAAATACAGCATGAAGATATTGTTTAAACATGTTTCAGAAATATACCATCAACCATAGTCTAAACAAGTCCAAAGAGAGAGCATGCAGTGAAAGCTTGCCATTGTACTGGAGTCGGACCAATTAAACAAAACGGAGTGAATTTAATAGTGCCTCTATAGAAAGAAAATACTTCTTTAACCACATCATTTTTTTAGCCTGTGTAGTTTAATTGGTACAGCTTGCTTCTTTTTTTTCCAGAGGGCTGGAACCAAGCGTTCTCGAAGTCAGTTTCCTTTGAAACACTCCATGACCACTCATCAGAGCGACCCTCCAAATCACAACTGCATCTCCCCCTTACCAGCCTGATGCTCTGCAGGCACGAGCCAGCAATATATTACCTAAATTCACTCACTGCTGCAAGTCAACTATTCAAACATCTAATAAATAAGCAACCTAAGGGTAGGTTCAACCTAGACACTTTCCTGTTGTGCTAGTTAAGAGAAAGAAATACTTGTGCTCCCTCCAAGCTGGCACAAGTCCTAGCACACATACAGTCACATCAGTGAACAGTGAGCAGTCTTGCTGCTATAGCTCACTTCACTCAGCATCACCAGCACAATTCAAGTGCTTTTTGCCAGCATGAAACCCAAACTTTCACGGGGCTTCCCAAGGTATTTTTGCCAAGTCTTGCTCGATTAGCAGAATTCATTGTGCTAAAGGCTGTCAAGAAAATTAAAAAGAACACCTCTGCTTAAAGGATCTGGATACAAACTGTAGGTTTTCCAAGCTGTAACTTTTCATTTGTAGGGTATCTGACTTCAACATGAGCAACATGAATAACTGAAAATAAATTATCACAAGACAAAACAAAGCTTAAAATAACGTAGGATATAAATACCTACGGCTAACAAAGAAAACTAGAGGGATATACGGGAACACAATTCTAAACAAAACAGCAGGGAGATTGTTCCCATTCTTCCCACTGCAACGCTACCCTTTCCATTGAAGGTGCAGTGAAAGAGGGAACCCACACAGTACAAAAAAATTTTATTAAGATTTTCCTGCAATTTACAGGGCATTCTAATGGCTCATCAGTTTTATGCAGCAGAGGAATTTGCCGACTTAGATCATGCAAATCTTGCCGGACCTCTACTCCAAAGGACTTACACTCGTGTCTTTAAGACAAAGAAGGTTCATATCCAACTGTAAGGCAGACAATAACTTCCAGGCGAAAAAAAAAAAGAAAAGGCAGGCACGAGTAACTCGTTTCCCCAGCTGTCTGAGTGAGGGGCAGGCCTACAGGGAGCACGGCGTCCCCGAGCAGCCACACCAGCGCTCGGCCACCGAGCCGCATTTCTCACCGGGTCCTGCACCAATCCAGAAAGCAGATTATGGAAACAGAACAAGGCGCTAAAAGCGAGCTGGGGGGAGGATGGCGGGGGGAAGGGGGGCACGGGCCGGGGAGGCAGAAAATCGCCTTCAAATGAATGAGCCGGCGGGGAGCGGGAGTTCCCGGCGGGAAGGCAGCAGGCACCCACCTCCCTCCCTCCCTCCCTGCCGCCCCCAGCCGCGGCCACCTCTGTGTTTACATCCCAAACCTCCGAACGCGACACTTTCCCGGCTGCCGAGAGGGGGATCCCCCTCCCTCCTTCCCCCCCGGCGCCTCTTTATTGATTACCGAGGGAAAAGCCCAGCTGCTGCTGCAATGCAACACGCGCCGGCTAAGGCGGAGGGGAAGGGGGAGAAAAAAATCACCACCGGCAGAGAAAGAAAGGAGCCGGGTGTCCGGGGCTCACGCCGTGCCCGGCCCGGGGGAGGCGCCGGAGCAGGGCCGCCCCCGGCCCGGCCCGGGTCCCGCCGCCGCCCCCCGACCGCAACTTCGCCGCCGCCGCGGGGGGACGGGGACGGCGGGCCGCCCTTCCCCCGCCGCCACTAACAATGGGCCCTTCCCCCACCGCGGGGCTCCCCTCGGCCCGGCCCCCTCCCCCGCCGCCGGCCGATCCCCCCGGCTCCCGATCCCGTTCCCGATCCCGGCTGTGCGCCGCCCGAGCCGGGGGGCGCGGAGCATCGTCCCCCACCCCGCGCCCGACGCCCGCTCCGGAGCCGGCCGCTCACCTCATGGTGCTGCCCGCGGTCGGGGAGCCGCTCCCGCTGCCTCCCTCGCTGCGCTGTCTCCCCCGCCCCGCTCCGCCGCTCGCCGCGTCTCCGCAGAGCGAGACCCCCGGAGAGCGAGACCCCCGCCCGGCAGCGCCGCCCGCCCGCCCGCTCCGCCGCTCCCTCCGCCGCCGGGCCGGGCCAGACCACCGCGGGGAGCCGGGGGTGGGAGGGGACGGGAGAGGTGGGGGAAAGGGGCGGGGAGGAGCGAACCACCGCGCGGGAAGGGCGGGGGGAAAGGAGGAGGAGGAGGAGAACGAGAGCGGGCGGCCGGGGGGAGCGCGGGGGCGGCCGGAGACACCGGCGGGGCCGAGGGAGCGGCGGCGGGCGGGGGGTGCCGGAGCGGCGGGAGGGAGGAAAGAGAGAGGGAGGGGAGGAAGGGGCGGGCGGCGGAGGCCGCGCCCACCGCCGCGCTGTGCCCGGCCGGCTCGTTGGGGCTCGGCGGCCCCGGCGTGGGGTGGCGGGGCGGGGGTGGAGGGACGGGGTGGCCGCAGGTGAGGCGGCGGCTCCTCCTCGGGAGAACCGCCTGCGGCAGCTTCTTCCGTGGCGGCCTCGGGAGTCGCCCCGGAGCGGAGAGGCGGGACGGGCTCCCGGAGAGCCGCGTCCGGCCGGCGGAGCCCGGTGCCTCCCGGCGTGTGAACACCTCCAGCCATCAGCACACCCTTCCCCGCTCGGCCCCACGCTGCCTGCAGCGGGCTCTGTTCGGCCGGGAATCCTCGCCCGGTGCGGGAGGGAACAGCAGCCCCCAAGCCCCCCTGCCCGAGCTCGGCAGGTACCGACAGCACTGCGGGCAGTGGCCCCTCCGTACCTCCAGTGGCCCAAGCCTTTCTCGGGAATACGGGAATGTTATTTCTGCATCTTTCGGTAGCCCCGCGCCTGTGCTAAATGCAGATTTAGTTCGGCTCTCGGTACCCGCGGCGGACCCAGCACACCGTACAAGTAACTTTAACCCAGCTAGCGTTCGGCTCCTTTGTGTCAACCCGCGAGTGAATGCCCGTTCTCTTTCTTCTCGGTTAAAAGAAATTATGAACAAGAGTCTTTGCAATTCCCAATGCCGCTAAGCCATCTTGGTGCTTTTGCACCTCCAATTTCATTTTTCCTTAATGAATACCAGTGTTTTCTAGGGTCTAGTAGTAAAAATATACACGAGAAACAAATGTGTAAGCATCTTCTTCATAACACTTTATAAAAGTGCCTAGACTTTTAGATACAAAAAGTGAAGAATTTTAAAAATATATATGTATTTCTGATGTAGGTCCCACATATTTATGGGGATTTTACCATGAATCTCAGCTATTTGACACCACCTCTTCTTTGACCAGTGAGGCAGTCAATCGCTGTCAATTAATGGTGTCAGTAGCACAGTAAGAGATGAACTAATCAATGAAAAAAAAGTCAATTGTTAGAAAACACTAACTTGGGAACAAGGACAGGCTCTGGAACTGAAGCTAATGAAGAATAGTTTACTAAGAAAACATGTTTTTACTGGCATAGGGATGATGTCAATGAAAATGTTGCAGTAGAGGTGAATCACAAAATGCAGATGAGTAATCAGAAGAAAAGCGACATCGTGATCTTAAAAATTGTGTACCTTTGTCAACAACGTAAAGACAGTCTGAAAAAGGAACACAATTGAATCTGCGAAATAAAATTACCTTAATTGCTTTCAGCAAATGCCGAGGACTCTAATGACTGGCAGTGGACCTCAGTTCTTAAGGCATAATGAATTTTCTAAGATCTGGGCTTCCTATCACCAGAACATCCTCCAAATAAAAGGTTTGGAAAGAAAGCCATTCTGGCAGTGAAAAGTCTCTTGAAGGTAGCCAAGCAGAAATGTTAAAATCTGTATCTAATGTATCTCTGTATCAATCTAAGATGTATGTCTAATGGGCTTCAGCAGGTACATCAGTAGAAGGAATGGCAGAGACAGTCAGAACAAGGAGGATTTTATTCAAAGATACCAGTTGTTCTATAACAGAAAAAATCAGGATCATAATGTGACTGTCCGGATGCAACTGTCTGGTCTTATTAGTCAAACCTAAAAGAATTTTGACTGTGACAGGTATATAAAAAGTACTGAAAGTATGCCTGGGCTCCAGGTCTGCCTGAGAGGGAATGAAAATAGCCAGAAGCTGTTACTCCTGCAAAATAGCTATTATTGCTATTTGTGTTATATTACTTGGTGTTCTTAGCCAAATCAGATATGGTCATAGCTGGATTTCTCAAGACCTACTCAGTGGTACAATAGAATTTGTAAAAATGCCAGAAGAATCATTTTGCATGCTGGCATCGCAGATGTCATCAAGTGCAAAGTCATTTTGGACGCTAGCTTAGTCAAAAATCCCATTGAATTAATCTGTAACAAAATACTAAATCTGCAGTAACTCATATTAGCAGCTACATGAGAAGGATGAGAGCCAAAATTATATAGGGCAGAAATCAAATTATAAACGTTGAATGCCTCTTTCTTTCCAGGTCAATTTAGTGAGGTTATTGTCAAAAAATTAAAGTAGTCTAGCAGAAGAAGGAGTTAGTATCATGTACATGTTTATGGTACTCAATTATGCATTGAGAAATCTGCCTGCTTTCGTAGCAGACTGCGTGCTCCCAAGCTGTAATAGCTCGGTGTGTCCTGTGTCCAAGTCACTCGGTGTGACTCTGCTGTCACCTTTCTTGCTGATAGGATCTTCCAGCAGCACAGCATGGGTGTCAATGCCCTCTGCTCTCCCTTCTTCTGGCAATGACAAAACCAGTGTGGCAGAAAGCCTTCTTAGCTGGTGGTGTCACACTAATAACCTGAGGCCGGTGACAACCCACGAGGCAGAGCCATGTAATGGTTCTTCTAATCAGTGTCCAAGGATTGTGTTCATGCCCTTCTTCCTCTGGATCCAAGCAGCTCAGAATACCCCAAAGCCACTTTGCATTCTTCCCTCTTGCATTTTCTGCTGCTTGGCTGCAACTGAGGACTGGAATTCAGATGCTTCCAAAAGCAAAGCCGGCTCAGGTTGAGCAGTGTGTTGTGCCTCCTCTCCAAACAACCTGACTAATGAAGGCTTTCTGAATGCTACAGAAAAGGCTCACCCAGGCATAAACCAGAAGAGAATGTGTTCCTGTTTCATATCAGCCAAATGCAAGAGGCTTGGCAGGCTATTCCCAAGTAAACCCAGCAGATCCCATCGCATCTCATCAGTATGGATCACCCTTGATACAGGGTCATGAGGACGATGCATGATGTTCTAATGCTCTGGAGACATTCAGGGAATCCAAAAGCTTCAAAAAGCAGAGTAATCCTTTCTCTCACAGTGAGATTTCCCCCGTCTTCTCTGAAACAGTCTCCCACTTTCCAGTCTTTGTTTATTTAGAAAGAAAGCTGCATAATGCATATGCAGCTCATATGCAAGATTACTTTGGCCTTCTTCAATGACTGTAAATAACATAATGCAGGATACAGTCAAAGAAGTTTCTGGAGCAGGGGAAAGTGGTTTTTTTCTGGTGGTTTTGGCTTTTTGAGGGTTATTGTTCTTTTCACTTAATACATTCAGAGTTTGGTTTTTGAGTACCTAAGAAAAGATATTTTATTTCACTTGTTTGGATTATTTTCTATAGAACTGGTATAGAAAGAAAACATGATTTGCTATATAATAGAAGTGAGAGAGTTGCAACAACAAAGCATGACTTTTCTCTCCAGAGATAGTGAAGGGCTTTCCAAAAATGGTGGACTAAAAGCAAATAGCTCTGACAGTGTGCTTCTGGTAGCATTGAGGATTATCAAAACAGAAGTTAATTAAGTAATTGAACATATTATTCTCATCAGTGATTATGTTAATCTAATTTATAAATACATCTTTTGCTCTGGACCAGACAGAGCTGACGCCTGAACCAATTCTGTGAGGTCATGGTTAGTTGAACAAAATGAAGATCCAACTATTATATAGATAGTTAAAGTATACTGGCTAGTATAATTCTTCCTGTCCTCTTCTTGCTTTCCCTCAACCCCAAGTCGTTTTCAATTTCAGGTTGCCATGAGTCAGCTGACTACTGAAGTGTTGCACAGCAGACCATTAAAGGACATGTTTTCAACTAAAAACTCCTTAGTTTTATTTATTTATGAAATTACACAGTTTTTCCTAACTCCCCTGTGGGGGAGGGGGAGTAAACAATCTCTAAAATTCTCTAGGAATGCTAAAATAAACAATTATTGGCATGACTCAGCAGATAACAACAATAGCCAAGAAGGTATTTTCTTAAAGGAATAATATTTTATTCTGTTGTTAAAAAGGCAAAACAACACCACCAGCAAAAGAAGCAAATCTTTTGCTATCAAATGCAGTCCTTTGACTCCTAAAGGTGAAACTTGGTCTTCCTACCAGCATACCCTGTTCCTTGTTATACGAGTAAACAACTCCTAGATCTTCCATTAGGCATCTCCAAAGAGGAATGAAAACAGCAGCTGAAGCTTTTTGCTGTGCTTCTTTGAACCAAGGTTTCCAAAAGTGCCCCCCACACTGCCAAATAGCATCAGCACATCAAACCACCAGCCTCTGCAGATGTGAGTTAGGAGTATGGTATCCGTCTTTCAGGCTGCTCCCAGTAGACTCAAATATTTAAATGAAAATTCCTTGTATAAAAAGGGATTGTTTTTTTCCCCTCTAGGCTTACCATGAAAAGAATTTGTATTGTGCTGCAGGCTATTCAGTTAGGGTTGAAGTCTCTATTTGTGTAAGTACTGTCTATCAAGTGTAAATCGATGTGTTGTGTACTTAGTGTAAAAATGCTTTTCTGACACTCAGATAAATTATGATTGTTGTTTCGACCCTTGTTTTTCATTCACCTCCACTCAGCTGCTGACTTTTGTGGTTTCTGAGATGAAATGTTGATTTAGGAGCAGTGCAATTGACCAATCTCATCTCTTCCTTTCCATCTAATTTTATACTCTTATCCCCTAATAGTCTTATTTGCCACCACTCTGCATTCTTCTTATGCATTACCAATAGAATGTATTCATTATGTCCTTCTCTCTCCCTTCCTAATGTCTTAGAACAAATTGTACTCTGCTGCTTTATCGTTTGCTGTAGCAAAGTCCAGGCACAAAGCTGGGCCAGGATTTGGTTAAGATTGTTTTGAGCCATCTTTCCTTACAACTCTAGATGAATTATTCTCTGAGGTTCTCAATCACAGCCAAGGATTTGGGCAATTATTAATTAGTTATTATTAATAATTGTTAAGTGCCTACAGTGCTCTTGTAGCATAAAAAGGGCAGGCTTCTTGCCTAGAAGAGCTATGCAAGGGATGTCTACAGTGCAGTCTCCCATGTCTAAGCCAGCTTTGAAATACTCAGGTATTACTTATCTGGTGCTCAGTGCACTCTACCTAAAAGTGCACTGAGCTCTGCAAGCAGCTTCTACAACCCCAGCACAGGTTTGGCTTCACCAGAGCATGTTCAGTGCACTGTACCCCTTCATCCTGTCTGAGATTAGGCAGGCAGATGCCAAAGGAAGTGGTGTAGCCTTTCACTTGGAAGGCTGTACTAAATTTCACCAACTTAATGTAACCCTGCACTATCCTGGGGTTATTTTATCAGACTCCTGTGCAAATACGTTCTGTATTTTGTCCACCTTTCTCCTTTCTCTTCCCTTCTATTTTAGATGAATGACAACACACTTATTATTGCTGGTAAGTTTTCATTCACTACAAAGTTGGAATAACTTACGATGGAAGTACTGTCCCAGTTATAGATGAATGACAACACTTTTACTATAGCTGGTTAGTTTCCATTGACTGCAAAGTCAGAATAACTTGCAGTAAAAATAATGTCCCGATTATAGATGAATTACAACACTTCTGCTATTGTGAGTGAGCACCTGTGGATTGCAAAGCTGTTAGTAACCTACAATACAAATATTGTTCCAAGAAAGGTTGCAGCTTAGTCAGATGATAACCTTTTTAGTCCTTTTCCAGCACTGCAGATTCTGCTTTCTGGCAATAGCTATAGCCAGTTCCATAATTTGGATTTCAAATTTAGTAAGTGATAAATCATGCATGAGACCCAAAATACACAAAGCAGCAGTTGCAAAAATATTCTTCCTCAGTATTTCAGAAAGAACATCACAATTTTTTTTTTTGCCAAAAGAATTAATGTTTCTATAAAATGACATGTGAAGAAGTGAGCTCTTAAGAGATTACAACGCTAACACATGCCATTATTATTACTATAACTAGTTAGAAACTACTTCAGAATGTAGATGTACACTATGAAACCAATGAGAAGGAATTCCTTGCAACTGGCCTTAAGTAACGCTTCCAAGACTAGGGATCTGTATCTTAGCCATAACCACTCTCTCTGCTGAGTATTTATTTATTCTCCACTTCCTCTGTTAGTTCAGCTCCCATGTGTCACAAATACAACCACATAAACAGTGATGGATTTTCTCCAGCTCCTTCCACCCTCAGACAACACAGAACCACCTCGTACCCTACTTCCTGTGTCACAGGTTTATTTCTAAACAACTCATCCTGACTGGTGTGATGCAGTCAGGAATTCAGCTACTACGGTCAACTGACTGCTTTCCAAGAATACCACTCATTAAAAAATGCTGGAGACTCTACATTCAAATCGCTGCTGAATGCTGGGCTTTCTTACTGGTTAATAAGAAAAGATTCATCTTCTGGAGAGTGTACATAAGTAGAGGTAGGAAAAGACCAATAAAAATTCCCCGCCAGGCTTTTTCCAGAGTTTTCAAAAAACAATCTTCTACTATCTATAATACATTTTACTGCCAGAAGTTCTTCTTTGTAAAACTTCCCTTGTTTCTCTTAAGCTTACTGAGTCTAGATAAATTCTATTTTCCTTGGGGTTTTTTTCTCTTCTAAATAGCTGTAAATTTTATCACAGGCTTCTTCAGACATCAACTATCTCAAAAATATCAACTGCTCTCTGTCACTAAACAAAATTTTTATTGTTCCCATAGCTAAGTTTCTCAAAAGCTTCCACTAACATTTTGTGGTTTTGTTCTAAGTTCCCTCCCATATGTCTAGTCCTGGGCACAAAACGAGTATCTTTATTCAAGGTAAAAACAACTGCTCTTTGCTTCTGAACATGGAAAAAGAAATCATATTTCACGAGATTGCTTTTACTAGAGGAGTTGTCAGTCTTAAAGGCTCTGTGGATTTATAATAAAGGACAGGTAGCATCAATGGAGACAGAATGATTTGTAACCCTAAGAGATGCTCAGACAAATATTTTAATTAATTGTCATGACTAGTTGAATATTTCTAACTTTCCAATTGTGAATAGAGGTTGCTTTGTGCAGGGAAATTACTCTTCTAACAATGACCCATTCATTCTGCTATGACTACACCAGTGGTGAAGGGGAAGTGCCAGCTTGGCAGTGTTTTAAATAATAACACTACTACTACTACTACTACTACTATTATTATTATTATTATTATTATTATTATTATTATTACAAGTGTACTAGGATATTGGCACATCTGCAAAGAAATAAGCTTACCTGTTCCATTGCTTACCCATTCCTGGTTTAGAATCATCCTAAACTGGTAGCAGCTATAACCATTAGCATCTGATAGGGTTGGTCTATTCATAAAATGATCACTAAAACCTCCAGCTCCTGGACAAACTCAAACAGAAAAAGGGAGCCTATAGAAGGTGAAGCAGGAACAGGCAGCATGGGGGGAATATAGACAAAATTGTAGCCAGGGATCAGGTTATGGAAGCCAAAACCCTGATGGAATTAAACCTGGCCAGGGGCATCAAGGAGAACAAAAAAAGCTTCTATAGGTACACAGATGATAAAAGAAAAACCATGGAAAAAGTGGGCCATCTCCAGAATGGAAGTGCTGGTTACCCAGGTAGGACATGGAGAAGGGTGAGGTCTCAACAATGTTTTTGCCTCCACTTTCACCAGCAGGGGCTCCAGCCCCGCCAACCAAGTCAGAGGAGGCAAAGGCTGTGACTGGGGGAATGAAGAACCACACAATGTAAGGGAAGAACAGGTACCAGAGCATCTGAGCAATGTGAAGGTGTACAAATCCATGGAACCTGATGAGATGCATCCAATAGGTCCTGAGGGCACAGTGGATGAAGTGGCTAAGCCATTATCCATCGAATTTTGGAAATCGTGGCAATCTGGTGAAGTTCACGGTTGGTGGATGAGGAATTGGCTGGATGGTCACTCTCCAGGAGTTGTGGTCCAAGTGGAAACCAGTGATGAGTGGTGATCCTCAGAGGTGAGTATGGGCACTGATGCTGTCTGACACCTCTGTCAGTGACAGGGACTGTGGATGGAGTGCACCCTCAGCACGTTTGCTGGGGAGACGAGCTGAGTGGTGCTGTCAGTGGGCTGGAGGAAGGGACACCACAGGCACCTTGACACACCTGGGCCCACGTGAACCTTATGAAGCTCAATAAGGCCATATGTAAGGTCCTGAACCTGGATCTTGGCATCCATCCCTGGAAGTGTTCAAGGCCAGTTTATGCAGGCCTTTGAGCAACCTAGTGTAGTGGAAGGTGTCCTGCCTAAGGCAGGGGGTTGGAACTAGATGGTCTTTCAGGTCCCTTCCAACCCAAACCATCCTAGGATTCTGTGGTTTTACAAATATGAGTTGATGTGTTGGCAAAAACACGTTCAGATAAAAAATGCTAGGAAGATAAGATGCCCATCTCTTTTCACAAGAGGGGATAGATAAGGTTAAAAATGCACAACTGAATGAGAATCTATGTAAGGTTGCAAGCCTGCCCCTGAAACCCAGCAGCAAGGGCAATCCTTGTGTGCTCCTTTGGAGCAATGGCTGAGAACAAGAGCAGGAAAAGAAATGGGTCTTTAGCAAAAAGGTGGTAAGGATATAATGCTAAAAAACTGATAAAACCCTGTATGAATTCATCAGCATTTGTCCTGAGAAAAGAACAAGTCACTGATCTACAACGGCAGGGAATGTATTTTTTTAAAAGGAATTACCATATAATCATGCTTCATAGACCATTATTCTAAGCCAAATCCAGAGAAAATACAATACCAAAGTCAGTATGCCATTGTAGAGCTTAGCTTTGCATTCATCAGTTTAATTTTGGCTTTAAAACCAAAGGAGGCCAGTTACTTATTCTGATAAAGCTGCTGTGCATTGCCCTTCCATCTCTTAACATCATGAAAACTCAAAAGGAGTTTTAAAACAGACACATCACAAGATTCATTTGAAAAAAAACATCAAATGTTCTTCTCCATAATCTGGAACAGATGGAGTGTCCTGAGGACAGCTGAAAACAGATATGTGCCTCCTATCCCACCAAAGCACAGGGATTCCTGCCTCCCTGGAATCCCTTTGGAATGGTCCTTTTCAGTTGACCACACTCAGTAACTCAGAGTAGGCTGGAAGCTGCTGCAGGCTGTGCTTGGGAAGGGAGAGGAGTTAAGTAAAGCTCAGAAGACAAACTAGCCCAGGGAATCACAGAAGGATTTCATGCATGAATCACATCATGTTAGGTCAAAGCACACCACGAGAAGTGATGCCTTCGAACCTGAACAAAATGGGACTAAAAACATTGCTTTGGAATCCTGGTCTGTGACTTGTACAGAGATGTAGGAAATGTCACCCTAATAAAACAATTCTGCTTGCATTCATATGTTAACTAAGAAAGAGGTATTCTTGCCTCCACTTACATTCAGGTCGCTGAGGTAAGCCCAAAGCTGTTGATTTTTTCGGGAAGATCAGCCTGGTATAGGCTGCAGGAAGGTCTTGGACACAGGAGTTCTGCTTGAGCACAGCTACATCCATGAGCTTTCTCTACAAAGCTCTTCATTTGTAGCATTTTCAGGCAATTTTTGGAATGGATATTTTTAAGTCACAGAAATAAGCAAGTTACCCTCATTATCACTGCATTACAGCCTCACCCAGGACAGCAATGCTGGTTCATGTGCTACACAAGTACCTGAGCACGTTCTCTCTGTGTGAGTTAACCTTTAACATAAATCAGCTGAGACTCCAACCCACATAAACTGTGACCTAACAACAGGGCATTTCTTCTTCCCTTCAGTTTCAAACACAGCTGCTCATCTTTTCATTTACATGAAGATCTTTTACATCAATTACATCTGAATTTTATGCTATAATTAAGATCCCTTTGCACCAAAAAAAGTGGTTCAAAATGCATTAATTAATTACATTAAATAAGCACACAAGAGACTGCCTTGCATTTTTCGTTCCTCATCTAAGAATTCTGTGAAGCCAGCTGCAGTTCACAAAATTGCTCAGCTTCACAAGCATTTCTCCCTCAAATTCTTAGACCGTTTGGACATCTTACTGGTTTCTGTGAGGGCTCTCAAACAGCCAAAAATGTGTTTCTCTTCCTATATCCTGCTGTGTGTACCTTTGCTAAATCCTTCACAACAGGTTTTCCTCAAAAGCTGAGAATTTTCCATAGCCAGGGTTTTACCTACCAAGTTCTGCAGGCAGACCCTCCTGAGATGCTGACCTCACTTGTTTAATGATTTCTCTCCAGCTACTGCATTCTTACAGCAACTCTACAAAGGAGTTCTGGCTGGTTGTAAGAACCAGAGAAAGGCTTGTCCAAGTGTATTCAGGGGACTTAAATGTAACAGTAGAGACAATCTTGTTAATCCACAAGGCAATTTTAAAAATTCGTCTTAAGTGTCCAGGATTTTATCTTCATTGTCTCTTCTCCTGTTATTATGTAAAGAAAATTTTTGTTTCATGTTAAATTAATTATTATGGCTGTGACAGATGGGTATAGAAACTATGGAGAAATTGCAGAAGGGTGGTCATTAGCAGGGAAAGACAGAAAGGAATGCTTAGTTGGAAACAGTGATCTTTCATAATTCATCAAAATGCCAAGATTGCTGAATATTCATTTCAAAAGACAGATTCTTTGCTGCCATTTCACTTTACAATGGGTCTGTCCAAATGGGAGTATTGTACAGAATTCTGTTTCACTGGTTTCTGTTGTCTTTAGCACAGTGGAAATAAATAATGAAGAATCCCTGTGCTCATCAAAAATAGACCATTTGCAAAGCTTACTAGGAATTTTTGTGCAAGAAAAGGGAAAGGTTGGAGACAATGACCACGTGAAACACAAATCATAGTCCATGGTCAGAATACCTGGCTGGCAGCACCCAAAAGGCTGGAGTGATGGATCTGCTAATGCCATATAGCATGTTCTCCCCCTGCACTGCCTGTTTAGCTCCTCTGGGATGGAAGGAAAGATAATGGCAGCCTTTGGCTTCATGCCTGTCATTTCCATGACACCACCATACGTTCCCTTCAGCATTGTGTACGTCTCCCTTTACCTCTCAGCTGCATCAGTTACTCAACAGGAAACGTCTCGAAATAAGCCTTTCATTTGAGGAGTCTGCCAAAACGAAAACACTTTTAGAAAAAGACAACTGATCTCATAAACAGAAATAAATCTGAAATTAACTGAAACCAAAATCACATGTTTCCCCCACTACGCCCCCACCCAGGTCTCTGGATGTTGGGAACCTTAGGCTCCATTCTGAAACTAAATTAGACTCGCAGTCTGAAAACTGACCTCAGGCTCAAACTTTGGTGGAGTGGCTTGAGATGGTATGTTCTCTACTTAGATATAAATGCACAACTTTAGATCCCCTGTACTCACAAGTTGTTTCCTAGAAACAAAATCTTATGATTTCCCATTCAATTAGATTGCGTATTTTAATTAATTCTCTAGTTTTTCTCTGGAAGCAAATCATCAAATAGAAGAGACATCTGCACTGCTCTAATTGACTTAAATAGAAATAATGAATGTACAACCTTTGGGTTGATTGGACACCTGGATTATTTCTCATTGCGAAAAATAATACATCTATCCACAAGAAGATTTTGGGAAGAGACAGTGAGATAATTTCATCCAAAAAGCATTAGGAAAAAAGTGAGCTAGAATTACACACATGTATTGAGTAGAGCCTCTACTCCATCCACTGTTAGAGCTTCACTTTGAAGACTGAAGTGAAAAAGTAACAGTTCGTTTCTTTCTGAGATTTCCATAATAGAGGAGAAGGGAAGATCTGGTCCATGTATTTAGTTATCTAGGAATTCTTCTGAGTAAAATACACCAGGATATGCAGTTGCCACCTTTATTCCCTCTGACAGAAATAATTCCACTGAAATATTTTTTCTTCAGAGACACTGAGTTTATATTTTATTAAAAGGATAAAACTGTTGTTACACGTAGAAAGCAAGAAGCCTTTCCAAAAAAAGAGTTCCTTGAACTAATTTTTACAGAATACAGACCATTTACTTCACAAAATTAAACTCTTGCACTTGGAATTTCATGTACAAAATACAAATCTTGGGAACAATTCCCATAAGGATTCATTTAACAGGCTTCATTATGTGGAAAGGATATAAAGGAACCAAAAACCTGAAATGGCTGCTCGGCATTATATTGTTCTGTGGCTGCAAGCGTGATTTACAACTATGCATTTTCTGCCCTTGTTTCTTTAGCTTAGTGCTGAATTATAAATGAACAACTGGATCCTGGCATTCTCCTTCTAGTTTGAAAATAAAATTAACCTGTTGGAGGGACACTTTTTGAACACATTCAGCCAATGAATTCTTTATAAGAAAATGCTTTATTTGAAGAAAAAAGACCCCAACCCACCTCAGACCTTTCTGTTTTGCTCTTAAACAAAGAGTAAAGACAGCTAGATGCAAAACCAGGCCAAACAGTTCCATGTCAGCTTGTTTGATGCAGTTCAAGTAACTATGGATAACCAGTTCACAGAAAAGGCAACTGGTTTGCTTTGGATTGATTTGAATTTAGATGTGCAGTAAATTTGTCCACCGATGTAGGTATTTGACAACATATGAAGTCTGCAAAATCACTTTCAGCCTGCCTGATAACATGAACCTTTTTGTCTGCTCAACATTTGTGGTCCATATCTGTTATTAAATAATGTACACAAATGCTGCAACAAACGAATCATAAATAATTACTGAGCTTTTTTTTTTAATAGATGACGCAAGTCCCTGCCTCAGGGGCTCTCTGTCTTCCTCAAAAATGGGCTAAAAAGCTGGAAAATTATACACAAGACCAGAAATTAGCAGGGGTCTGGCACTGCTCAGTACTAAAGGCTTGAGAGAAGACGTTGGTATGAAGGAAGAGGAGTCAGAATTGTCAAGTTCAAAGCCAAGAGCACATTAACACCAAAAAGCCATCTAAGTTTTACTTTCATACTGGGTGTGATCTCAAGACCTGCTGGAGGGAGAATCACCAGGTAGCCAGTCCTTGCTGTATTTCAAGCTCAGTCACAGCTAGACCTGAATGTTTATCATTAAACAGATGCATATCTAGGAAGGTGTGACCAACCTGAGAGATGCAGTTGAGCTTCATGTTTGCAGGCCCCCAGCTGGGCATGGAGCTTGTCCTTTCCAAAAGCCTCAGCATGGGGCTGTGAGTGGCTCTGTGGGGCACTCTCAGGGGTTAAGGCAGACTGCTGGAAGAAATCGTCCAGGCACTTTGCATCCTCTGACCACAGCCACCAAAATAGCTCTTGAGCTGTGAACCACAGCCCTGGGGAACAGGGAAGGTTCTTCAGCTCTCTCCTTGTATTACAGGCCTGGATTAGGCTGATTTAGCCCTTTTTCTTTTTCTTTTTTTTTTTTTTTTTTTTTTTGTAAATAAGGCATTGGGATCTGCCAACAACATTCCTCTCATTTTATCTGATCTCATAAGAATTATTTTTAGTAAGAACTGGTTTGCCCTGAAAGAAAGCTATTCTCTAAAAAAAGCTTTGTACACTTAAGACATATGGGACAAAAGGAAGCCTGCATCTAGCATTACTTTCCTCTTTCAGTCACCAGAAAAACCCTGAAATTGCCCTTTTTAGCAAAGAGAAAAGATAAATGGGTTCGTTCTGAATCAAAAATAAGAGATATGTCTTGTGCCATTCTTGACAACCTTTTCTGAAGTCTCATTAGCTCACAGAACATGTGCACAACTCCCACCTCTAAGAAATTTACACAGGTGTAATTCCAGCGAAATAACAGTTGAATAGCTGTAGTAGAATGAGAGCTATTTTTGTCACTTCTCTCACAAAAATTAATTGAAATAGATACTTTGCAGAGGTAGCAGCAGCCAGTCCCCCTTTCTGACAAGCTTTCAAGCACTGGAGACATTGCTTGGGGTCATCATACTCTGTATTTTGGTGCACAGACTTAGTGAATGGCATGCATGTTATGCTTAGTAAGCTACTTTGGATAAACATGGAAAAAATGTAGTGGTGTAGTTGTCACAGACCAAAATGGTTTCATGTGCTATTTGATTTGAGGGGAGATTCCTTTGCTGTGTGTCATTTACCTTTTATACATTGCTGCTGTGCACTATTTCATAACCATTCATTCTTTGGATGCCCACACTGACATTGTTATATACATATAGGCATGAAAAAATGGGAACCCTGTGTTCTTACTCGACGTCACATTATAGTCCACAAACAGCTTTATTGCTCTTTACCATGTTTGGGAACAAAGGCAAGGGGATGACAATGACGTATGTCTCACGCTAGAACAATTTCCTTCTCACGCTTGGAAAACAGAGCTCCTCTCTTTTACATATGGTTTATGTACACATGCATAGCCTTGGGACATCAGGATCTGAGGAGAAAACCTCTCATGTTTCATATGTAAATCAGTGACAGCCATGGTCATGTGCTAAATGATAAATAAGCTGGCATGGTGGAGTCAGCAAAAAACTTTCATGCTTTAATTTTTAACATCATTTCTCAAGCGGTGATCCTGCAAGTTATAAGGATTTTTGAGCAGGTTGGGCCCTGCCATGAATTGGCATAACTGATACAACAGCAAACAGCTTCCTAGATAATGAACTTCTTTGGGAAAAGAGCTGCTCGTGTCTCTCTGGCATACAGCATAAGCACATCTCTCTGATTCCTGCCTTTCCTGGCACACCTGGAGTGCACTTACTATGCCTCAGTCACTGTGAACTCCTTGAATGCATTGACACCATGGGGAGAGAATTATGATATTTAGGATACAACAGGAAGTGAAGGTAATGTGGGATCTATTTCTCCCTCCTGTCCCCTGTGGCACTCTGAAACCAACCTGCAATGCCTCTGTGTCTCCATTTCGGCCTTCATGGTGATGATTTCCCCATCCCAGGAAGTCTGAGAGCCTGTAAATGTGTTTAATGTGAACTGAGATCTTCCGTTGCAATTTTGAAAGCAGATGTAGCTATTTTGTAAAGGAGGTTGTGACATTATGGATAATAAAGATAAGGCTTCCTGTAGGTGAGGCTTTTACACTCTCCATTTAATTCACTGTTTTCTGGCTGAGTTACAGTTTTCCAACATTAGCAAGTACTAACGATGACAGCTGAAAGTTACACTGTTGGGCATTCACCTCATCTCAATACTTGGGGATAATTCTAGCCCAAGCAACCCAAGCAGAAATGACGGATACTGCATTGCCTTAAAAACATCCACATCCTTTCCTAGTAATCCTAGCCCATCCTTACCCTGAAGGAGGGACAGATGACAAATGCTGATATCAAGGAGGTAACTTCTGCTGTTCCTGTCACAGGCCTCTGACAATAGCTTTTCAGTCATTCAGTAAAGAATGGGCAGGCTTGGATTTAACTTGTGTGCTGTGACAGAGAGCAGGGTGGAAATGCAGGGGGAGCAGCCCTGTGACAAGATATTTTTGGGGTACCTGGAGTACCTTAGATCTTAAAAGCAAGAGAGCCTAGGATGAGGACAAGAAGAAGGAGCTCTTGGCAGCTGGAATATGGCAGTGGTGGGGACTAAAACCTGAAGCTGAAAGGAGACCGAGAAACAGAGATGGAGACAAGGAGATGCAAGGATAAAAGGGGGAGAAATTTGGAGTGTAAGAAGGAAAAGCTAGAGTAACTAAAAGTTGAACACTTCAGAGCTGTGTTAAGAGCTGACACTGTGCCTAGATGGGTTTCTCCCAGAATCTGGAATAGAACCCAAAATTTCTGACCTACTTATTTTTCTGCTTTTCCTACTGAGATCTACTAAAAAGAAAATGGATGCCTTTTCCCCTTGCAGCCTGCACAGGGATGATACACTTCCACTTCTACATCGTAAGAGTTGTCTGTAAACCTCTGCTTCACTCTGTGGATCTGGAATTCCTTCCAATGAAACAAATGGAACTGAATGTAGTAACATGTGAAAGGAAATCAACTTTCCATCCTTAAAAAGCTAAGAAATTCTTTGATATGCATGTGTTTGTGTATATATATATATGTATACAAACACACATAAAGCAGTGTGAAGGGAACTTGTAATGTCACTGCCTTTGGAAAGCAGGAAGAACAGGAATACAACAACTGGAGCTCAACCATTGCTCATCTGCTCTGAGCACTTCCATTTTTATCCAGTCTATTTCTGACACCTCATGCAGAGGTTCCTCCAGGTCCTCTGGTGCTGCACGGTTACTTCAGCTGTTTATTCTTGGGAAGTGTTTGGGTAGCAGCAGTCCCTAAGTCAGAGATCCAGTCTCTACACAGATGACTTCACAATCTAAAGAATCTGGACTGTAATTCCATAGCTGGAACTTTTCACTGCAGTTCTCAAATAGAATTCAACCAACCTCCAGCTTATCTCACTGTTCTTCCTACTCTTCCTCCTTTTATTTTTTCTTTGCTTCTTGGGCAATTTTTTTTTCACACTTTTTCAACAAAAAATGAAAGCATTCTATATTTCTTCATCACTCTTTTCCTTTCCACCTCTTCTGTTTCTGTGCTTCTTTTCCACAATTAGCTCTTTTTTTTTCTTCTTCATTTTTGTTGCCCTCTCATGTCACAAGGAATGAAGCTTGAGCCTGGATCTTGCATTATCTTAATTATTTGAACCTGTATTACGTCTTCAGACCACCAATATAGTCAAAAGAGTTAAAACATCTTTTTTTTTTTTTTTTTGCTATAAAAACTAATCCTAGGCAGCCTTCCAATTATGATATCAGTCTTGTAACGTTTGTCTGGATTTGCTGACATCCTGAAAGAATGATCTCAAGAGGTGTATTCTCCTAGCTGAGAGGGCCAGCAATGACACATCACAGTCAGTCGTTAGCCTGCCCACAGCTGATTATCTCGGGGGTTGGAATAGTGCAAGTGGAGAGAATGGAGCCCCCCAGAAAGCAAAACCTGGAAACAGCTGGAATAAAGATGTGCAGGAAGGATGAGGGGTTAGGAAAAGAAAATCAAGGAGAAAAAGGAGGATCTTAAGAGTCCAGAGGCAAAAGCAGCAGTAGCCTAGAGCAGAGATTTTCTGAATGTGATGGAGAACAGGAAAATAAGAACTGATTAACTTTTAGTTATAACGTAATTTTAATCCATGAAATAGCCTCCTGGTGGTATCAGTATGAGAGCCAGTGATAACTGGGGAGATTATAATGAAACACCATAGCCTGTTTTCTTTTCTCCTCAGCTCTGCTCCATCATCTTCCTTATCCATCCCTATTTTCCCTGCCTAGACCTGTCCAGCTCCTACAGGAGTCATCAAGAGCCTTGCCATCAACTCCAGGAGGAGCACAGTTGTGAATTATTGTGAATTGAGGCCAGCCTTGGCAACAGACTCATAGAAGGGCCAGTTCCACATCAGGAAGCAGAGGATGTTTCACTGACAGTGTTAATGCACTGTCGAGCAATAAAACTACTGGTTTCTGGCATACTATGGAGCAACATGACAAAAAATTGCAGAATCCACAATATTATCCTACCCACAGTTTTCTACTGACCCTAATTACAGTTCTGTTGCTCAAGCTATATAATTTGATTTTCAACAGCACACCAAAAAGGCAGGAGCTCAGCAGTTCCCAGAGCAATTGCACAGTTTGCTGGACAAATGTGTTTTGCTTCTGGTCAGGACATAGGTGAATAATTAATTAGGAATTATAATGTCTCCAGTAGGTCTACAGAGCAAGAACAGTTAGTTAGGGCTGGCATGCCTGAATGACACTCCAAATGTTGAAAGCTGCTGGTAGCTCTTTTCTTTAATGGCAGGTGGTAGGTCCAGTGGAGGCCACAGTGTTCTTGCACTTTCATTCCAAGTGTCATTTTCATATCGTCAGAGATAAGCAAAGGCCTAAGCTCCACTGGTTTGGTGGCACTTGGCCCTTGTGCATATGACAACAAAAATATCTGCTGGAAAAGGAAGATTTCATTTTACTCACCATGTGTATCTTGTTTGGACCTTAGAGCATTTTGCCTTTCTCTTATTTCCATACAGGTATATTCTTGTTTATTTTGCCATCGAAGTCCCTAATCTTTTTTCTATCTAATTGCTGTTGACACACAGTTGTCATACACCACGAGCTGACTCTGCCAGATAAGCATTGCTGTGGTACAGTCAAGAGCTGCCACCCTCAGCTCACCTGTCCTTCTGAAGGAGGTTTCCACCTGATGGAGCAGGAAGTCTTTGCTTCCACCTCTGCAGAGACATCAGTGCAAACCCAGTCAAAAATCCAGTAAAAAATTCAGCTAAGGTGAATGTAAGTAGACAATCAGGCTTTCCATGGAGAAACTGAGGTGTGGCAGACTCTTTACAGCCAAGGTTGCCTGGGTGGCAATAACCTCCAGCAAAGCAGCAGGTGGGAAGCCAAGGCAGCCACTTCTGTAGCTGCTACAACAAAATTCACCAGAGCTCATCTCTCAACATGGAGTAATGCTCTTGGCATTAGTGGGAATCAGGCTTCCTCTGATGAAGTGAAAAGTAGCAAGGGACATGATTTTAGATTGTTACTGATTTTGTTTCACTTTCAAAGGCAGCAAGATTAAAATTTGAATTCTAATTATGTGCCTTTTTTTTTAAAGTCACAGCAGCTAACTAATTCCCATCAGTGCTTTCCCTAAGATCAGAAGTAAAGTTGTCACTAAAATATATTTTTTCAATTCCAAGCCAGTCATATAAGTACAGTGACTAAGATGAATCAGTTCCATGGTGCTTTCATTCTGTGTTTAATAATAAAACAAAACCAAAAATTACTAATGAAATCGTAAATCCTGCAGGGTATTGAAAATAGCAGACTGTTGTCTGAGCTTGCACTCTGACCCCAGCTTATGCTTGTCTGCTGAAGCACAGTAAGCACACATGATATTATAGAGCAAATAAAACATACAATTAAGCCAATACATTCAGGCAGATAAAACTAATGAAGGGTTTTAGCTCTTCTCAAAAATCATGTGCTCTGTAGAAGACAATCTCTTGAAGCATGTGGAATGTCTTAACATAATACATTTCCATGCTTAGATTTTCAAAACTGCAAAATACAGGCATTTATAGGTACGTGTCTCAAATGTAAAAGAGTATTTTTGGAAGGAGCAGACAGTATCCTTTTCTGACACACTGAAGGGGAATAATGTTCATTGTTTATGCATTTGCTAAAGCAATGGAATTTTACATGGCTAAACTTCACTTCATCAGATGTGTATCAGTTTAAATTAGCTCAAAATCCAACTCAGCATTCATTTTTAGATCACAGTCTTCAGAGGAACTGATTTACCAGGGTGCCTAAATCCAGATGCACTACAAATAAGCCAGGAAAGACAAATAAGGCTCTTGGCATAAAATAAATGAGCCAGGGGGAAAAAGAAATGTGAAAAAAGGAACAGCTTAGGGAAAGTAAGAAAAAAATCTGCCAGTGGGAAAAATGCACAGTTTCAGATTCCAGACACTACCCCACTTGGATTTCCTCATGTTCCACCTTCCCTCCAGCCCTTCCTTTTTTTTTTTTATTTGTTTTCCTTTTTTACCATTGCCTTGTGGACCACCTCCCCTGCTCGCATCCATCAGCTTTCCAGTTTTGCATTTGCATTCCTTTTGAAACCATATCTCTTTAACAAATCTTATAAACCACTTAGAGTGGCTGAATGAGAACAGTTTGGAAGACCCAAAAAGCTTTGGCCATGGTCTGAGCAATGGTAGCTGCCTGGGTATGCTTCGAGCTCCCAACAAATGCAAAAACAATCACCCGTAGAATAGGATCTTAAAATGAAAGGCAGTTAATAGCAGACCCTTATCATCCTTCTGTCAGGTATATTGGTTTGCTGATTGTGGAGCTGTGAAGATTTTGTAGAAGAGGAAAGTTTATAAAAGAGGAAAAAGTGAAGGAAAATTGAAATGTTTGTACGATACCAGTCCTGTCAAGAAACAGTGGCCAAGTGTTAGAATAACTACCCTTTAAGAAATTGGAGATTAAAGGTAAAATGCTTCTGGCCAGAGACCAGGTCTCCTTAGCTGGGGAGCACCCCAACAGAGAGAAATCCTTCTTCCTAACAAACTTTCCATTAATGGTGGCTAATTAACCTGGTATTTGGTTAAAAATTTAACATATTTGTCAGGTCTGACTCAGTTCTTATTCATCACTATTTAAGAACACAACAGAGTCTCATTTCCATCCATGTTCATGTAGTCTGGCTTGATAGAGAGGTAAATGAACTCAGAGAAGTTCAACCTCTTAGATCATGCAGAAAGAAAGAGTTTTATCAGGTAGCCCTGAGTGTAAGACAGTCAGTACCACATATATTACCATTATACACTGTATTTCATTTTGCTCCTTTTGTTTCCTATCAGACTCCCTAGAGGCCTTAGTTTGTATTCATTCACTCTCTCAAACGTCTTCCCAGCTGCTCAAATCCCACTTCTGTTATTGCAGTTTCTTTTAAATTTGTCTGGATCCCTTGTGCAGAGTCAGGACTTTACTGTTCCTTAGCTCAGCATTCTCCTGGCTGGACTCCAGCTCAGGTAATTATATCCAGGGCTCTCTCAGACTTCTCTCTCTAGCTGCATTTGGAGAAGTTATTCTTCCTTTTCTTTTCCAAGCTGCTTTATAACATTGCAGATCCTGGGAACTGATGGGATGTGTATTTTGGAGAGGCTATGCATTATGCATTAGGGGTGAACCAACACCTTCCGCAGTGGGACTGAAAGTACTGACACAGCTTCCTTTCTTTTTCATTTCAATGCTATTTTAAGTGGGCAGTTGTCACATCAAGCAGAAGCTGAAGGACAAAAATTTGGTCCAGATGAATCTGTTGTTGCTATTTGGATGTGGAGACTTCACCCTCTAATTTCCTATTCCGAATCTAGCCTGGATTTGTTCAATAACTGCTCAGTGGCTTATGTCACTTGAGCCGGTTGTCACAAGATGTTCACAAAAATAGATTCCTCACTTATTGGGAGAAATATCAATACAGAGGCTAAAGAGGGAACAAGTACTCCTAAAGGTAATGCTGCTATATCAACCAGGAGGCAAATTACAAAGTAAAAGCAGTAGAAAACTTAATTTTGCAATGCCTCTGTTCAATCCAGCAGTTCTCTCTTTCTTGTATTTATCCAGTGCTAGGCCAAAGACAGTTCAGGATATCCTTTCCAATGGAAAGGATTCAAACAGAATTACCAGGAGTCTAAAGCATGTAAGAGAGAAAAAGTATTCTCCTTCTTAACTAAGAAGCACAAATCATAAAGTTAGGCAAATTTCAAAAAGAAAAAGAGATATATAGTGAAAAACAGGATAAAGAATAGTAATTGATCTACTTACTAGACACTGCTCATTTCCTGCAGGATATGGACATGAGAACTGGCTGCAAGCACTTATGCGAGCTCATGTAACTGCTCACTGCAGTGCAGTTCTTGCAAGGCAAACAAAAGGATCTTCACACATCAAATAAGTAAACTCTGATCAATTCTCATTCCCTCACCTTGGAGGAATTTGAGTTGTTGCTATCAGCACAATTTTAAGCTGTTCCCTAGTCTGGGCAGAACTGCTGCACTCAGAAAAATCCTGGGAAGACAAATGGTTCAGGAGAGGTCAATCTGTGCTCACAAGAAGCCTAAGAAATGCTTTCCTAATCTAAACTTGAAGGTTTTACTTTCACCATGGGCCATCTCTCAGGGAAGGATCATCAGAGAGCAGCCTCATCTGCGTGGCCTCCCTTGGAATGGAGATTGGACCAAGTTATCTCCAGAGGAACCTTCATGCCTGCTCTGCACCCACAGGGAAATCCTTCACACCACGGAAATTCCTACCAAGGAAAAACAATAAAAGAAACATCCATCAGATGCAAAAGTAATAAAGACTATATTCAACATATTTTTGGGGTTTCTTTTCCCCCCAAACGTGCAAGTTTTAAAAGTTGCTAGGTCCAGCTCAGCTTTCATGTTAAAAAATACCATTTATACCCAGTGAGGCCATGACTGAACTTGGATCATTTGTTGAATTAGGTTCTCCAGAGTAGTCACAACCACCACAGCCTTCATGTGACAATGTCCAGCCAGCTGAGATGGTTTCTGCACTTGTCCCAGAAGTGAATAGAGGGGAAGGGAAGGAGCAGGGGTCTGTAGAAGTGTACATCTGGAAGTTAAACTTAACGCTGCTGCAGAGTTAAGTTAGCACAGCCCCTGTGCAGTTCTGATGACAGGACTTGGCCAGTGCAAAAATAGCTGGCACCAGGTTCACCTTCCTCCCCCTCTGCTAAACAGCCCTTTCATGCAAAAAGAAATTGACCCCACTGTACTCAGTAACATTTTTATCTTCCCTCCCCTGCAGTTCAGGGGTACGTGAGTAGTCATAAATCCATATTTAAAGTGCTGTTGACTGCTTTAGAACTTGGGCAGTGAAGGAAATAAAGTAAGCACATAAGCATGTAGCCCTTGCGCTGTTAAACATGGCATCTAGTGCTGGAGATAACTAAAAGCATGGTTGACTAAGGAACTAAATAAAACTGTAAGGCACTACTGTATGATTTATATCACATGGGTTTTTCTGTCATTTTTGTAAGTGGAAACCAGGACTGGGTGCAGGATACGTTTGCACAAGGCAACAGCAACAAACATTTTTTAAGATTCTGACTGCAATCAAAGCACTGGGGACAAGGAAAGAGGGAAAGCATACAAACATACTTGAGCATTGGAGTTTTATGAAGGACAAATATTCACTCTACAATGGTATCCATGTAGGACGGATACTATTGGCTTACATTATACCAGATGATTGACGGTGGTGCAACATAAATAGCTAATGAGCAATGTAATCGGCATTATTTCATGCTTGTTTATTTTCAAGAGGTGATACAAGAATAAAGCAAATTCTACAGCTTCATAAACTTCAGCATCTGTTTCTTTTTTCTGTTTGAAAACTTTAAACATCAAGCAGGTTTTGGGACCTGCAAGCAGGCAAGTAAAATTGCTTCCTTATGTCCAATTCAAGATTTTCTAAGTAGTCATTAGGGGTAAAGATGTCTAATGCAAGAATAGCAACAGTTTAATCTTCCACAGAACCAAGATATTTCAAGTACACTGCTAATATTACCAGGTGAATTTACATTGAACAGTGATGCGGATTTTATCAAAGAGAAGCAAAGGCACTGCTTCTCTTTATGGAAGCTATGGATCAAATTTTCAAGATTGCTGCCCATCTTATTCACTGCAGGGTCTTTATACACAGGGCAAGCTCACCATGGTTAATCCTCACCTTATTTTAGTCCTTTAGTAAAAGAGCTCCTAAGACTGCTCCTATGCATTTCTGCAAATGCAGTAACAATCTCCTGTTCCCAAAATTCATTAGGACAGTTATGTATTTTCCTAAAGAAAATGCTGTCAGAGAAACAAAACGAATGCTTGAACTACTGCTTTATCAGAAAGTCCTTTTTAGCTGCATGATTGCAAACATTTGTAGATGAATGAAACTGTTTTGAGTCAAGCTTTAAAAAGAACGTGGAAATAAATAACCATTAGCAAGCCAGAGGTGTCTGTGAAGATCATACAGGATATATTGAGGGATATTAAGAGAGTGCTGCGATTCAGCTGGGAAAGATCAAAGAGAGACAGATAACAGCCAGGGGACATCAGAGTACCATGAAAGTTGCTGAGGATGTAGGAAAAGCCTGTGTAGTGCTGTGGGACATAAGGGAAGCTGAATAAGATATGTATGTCAAGAAACATCCCAGAGTGATACAGAAAACCAGAGGACAAATCATCATGGCAGAGTTGTCTGAGAAGGCCTCACAGTGGTGTGAGATGCAAGCCTCAGGATGATGAGGAAAACCAGAAAAGGTTGAGAATAGATGGGGACACAAAAACCAGTCAGCTAACATGAGGGAATGTTACTGAATGCAATCACATCTAGAAGATCTTCAGCTGCCAGGTAGAACTACAAGATACTTGAAATAACAAAGTCAGAGTGTCTCTATTTTATGGTGAATAACACATGATGCTGGACATCAGGGACTAATAAAGTTAAATGAAGAACAATCAGAAATATACAAAGGAAAAACAAATCATATCACAAAATAGAAGAAAAAAAAATCATTTCTAGAGAGCATAAGGGAGAATCTGGAAAATGCTTTCAGAAAAAAAAGCTCCCCAGCCTTAGGGACCTTCTTGGAGCAGCTGCTGAGCCTGAAGAAGGCTATAGCATTTTAGGGAATGAGAGAGCAACCGTAAGGTGCCAGAAACAGTGAAGCAGACTGTGAGCTGAATGACAAATATGTAAGCTGCTGGTTGCTATAAGGGGCCACAGTGTCAAGAAATGTTGGATCTGCTTCTGGAGGCATCCAGGAAGGATGCAGGCTGAAAGAACACTGTATAGGTTAAATAGCATCAAGAAACATCGGAGAAGACCATGAACATCTCTAAGCCTGTTCAGCAGAGGGATCCAGACTAAGGCAATGAATTTATTGGGGTGGCTAGCTAAGCAAACCAGGGCAAGGGTATGATCTCCCAAGGGCCCAAGATATCACGAAAAACTCGAGAAAGAATGCAGATTGCCAGGGGGACTGAAGAATCCTGCATATGAACAAGGGACAGCTGAAAGCTGTGAGATGGTCAGGAAGCACAGGGTAAGACCACAGACTGAAACAACTCAGATGTCTGGTTTCACCCTTTTACTAACAGAAGAAAGATGTGGCCCAAGATAATCCTGCCTGCTTCTCTTTTGGAGAGCAGAACAGAACCCCTAACAGTACTGTCTTAGAGCAATGAATGTTTCCTGCTGAACAGCCATACAAGGCCATGTATGGAAAATAGCTATCTGTCCTATGTCATTGTGTGTTTAAACTGGGCCTTGGAAACCACACGAGACCAGGAGAGGAAAATAATCTCTTCGGGACAAGAGAAAATCTTAAAGGACTAAGTTGTTCTTAGGTCTGTGTGCTGGAGCAAGGAGCCCTTCTGCCCTCAGCACAGTTACAAGCAGATAGATATCCCCAGTCTTTATAATGAGTTTATAAAATACTGAGAGAGAGAAAAGCAGTGCGGAAAATATGTTTTATTCATGCATTCGTCTAACTCCAGAGCACTGGTCCTAAATAGAGTAACATGGCCAATGTATTTATAATTCACGGTGCCAACTGGCTCTGGAGCAATGCCTTGCTGGAGCCCGGGCAGAGCGAGGCCCTCAGCCCCCATCTGGCAACCCCGTTTTACAGAGGAGACACTCTGTTTGAAACCTGCTCCTTGCTGCACATCTCCCTAGGAAATGCCAGTCGGCACCAGGACTTCAGCAGCACAGCTCCTCCCTCCCTCTAGCACAGCTCAGTCCCAGGAGAGCCATTCTGCAGCCTGAGTTTGGATGGGGAGGTGCAAGGGGGAAGAAGACAAAGAGTTATTTTTTGTCAGATCTGCCGTGGAAGGCTGAAAACAGCCAGGTTTCCAAACTCTTTCCTTTGTTTGCCTTAGGTCCCTCAGTTTCTATATCAGGCTCTGGTTCAGCTTCCATTTGCACTTCCTCATCAACATCGCTAACAATGGTTTCCTCACTGAGGGTATCACTAGGATTATACTTACTGCCAGAATCCTCTGGCACAAAATCACTGTCTGAGTCAGAGCAGAGAAATAATTAACCCTCATGATACTTCTCTGAAGAATGAACAGAATACCTAATAAGATTTATGGGACATCAAACTGATCCTGCTCCTAAGGAGAAAAGCATCCGCTCGCTGAAGTTGTCATCGCCACCAAGGAGCGAGGAGACTCCTGAGTGGACACAGAGACATCTTCACCTCACCTTCAGGCAACCTGCATTCCCTTAATTCAGTTAGTTTCCAAACTGCAAACCACTTGTTTACTGCTCTGGCCCTGGAATAGATCATGGTTTCACTGCCTAAAAAAAATTATCAGAGTGAACTGATTCTCAGCTTCTGTGAAACTGGCCAGGCTGGAGGAAAGTAGGGCAAGACTATCTTACCTGAAATTACCAGCATTTGATTTGCAAATGGCCTTCAAATACTCCTGATCGTATTATTGTTATATAAGATTGGATTTATCAGTCAACCTACAATTCCAGAACTGACATAGATCAGTTAAAAATTTTTCCCCACATATGGAGAAGAGCATCGCCCCACAGAAGAGAAATAAGCACCAAAATGGATACAAATTTGCAGGCCTTTGCTGATTTCAACTCTAGGGACAAGAGTTTTCCTTCCCTCCAAAAAGTAATCATTCACTTCAGTGGCAGACATATGCAAGCAAAACTAATTAATTTTCTAGGTCCAGAAGGATCCTCTCCCAAAACCTGGTAGTATGTCTCAGTGGGGTAGGAGAAGGATAGTACAGTCCTAGCTGGCTGGGAGGGATCTCTGGAGAAGTACATATGATACAGATTTCTGTCTGCAAAAAACTAGTAGTCTGCTAAGATCTGGAAGCCTCAAAATCCTTTCACTTCTGCTGGGAATTTAGTTCAAAGCAGCTGCATGTAAATGTTGCATAGCAAATGCTACACTGGCAAATCTTTCTCATGATTCTTGTTTTTAAATCAACAAGAATAAACTATATAGAAGAGGAGCTAGCTTTAGGGCAGCCAGTTTTTTACCCTGTTTTAAACTAAAAGTAAAAACAACCCTAAGGATAAAAAAAAGAAAATATTTGAAATATGTATGAGCAACTGCACTGCCCTGCCTCATCTCTTTGTGCTGCATAAAGGGGACACAGATTGGCTGAATCTTTTATACACAGAGATCTGGCCAGAGATTCATCAGAAAGCATGCAGCTACCATTCCCAGTTCCTGTCCCTCCCAGCCAGGAGTGGGTAAGAGGCAGGGAGACAAAGCAAGAGGATTAGTAGCAAGGCTGGGAATTGCCTGAAGGTTTGTCATCTTTCTCCAGGCCCTAAAACAGTGAGAGCAGTGAGTATTTCCTCCTCATTCACATCCCTTGCATCAGTGTTTCTGGTATCTGTGCGACCTATAAACTTCTGCCTCATCTAAAAGAAAGGGGAACTTTGTCAGTAATTCCTGAAGGAGGAAGATCACTTCAACCTTTGACTTACTTACTACTCATTAAAAAAAATGAGATCAGTGAAAGTTGCTAATGGAGAGAGAAACACCTCAGCATGAATGCAACGGTTAGGGCATATTGTAAATCTTGTTAGGAGCTACCCCTTCAACACGAGATTACAGCCATGGTGTGGAATTTATTTATGCAGATATTCTCCCTGCCCCCACTCCTAAACACCACCTAGATCTCCTTTCATATTTTTAATCTAATCCAAATCTTACGAGAACACTAACCTTAGACAATTGAGGTAAAAATTCCTCTGCAGACCCAAACCAGCTAAAGGGCCAGGTAAATCCTTGCAACCTCCATGACAAGAGTCTTAACAGCAGCATGTGTTGGAAGTAAAGAAGCCCTTCCCAGCACTGATCCCAGCTCTTGTGTATGCTTTATGTGGGTCTGTGAGCCCAGTACTACACAAGCTCTGGATCAAACACCTCTTAGAGGAAATGCCATACTGCAGACATCCAAGGAATGCTTGCAGTTGTTCCAGGAATTGGCAACACAAATGTCAAGCATCCATTTTGATGCTAATTTGATCATAATTTGGACCTCTACCCTCACCAGGGCTTGACCAAGGACAAAGACTTAAACAGGGGAGCTTGAGGAGCTTGCAGGCTCTTTATTCTGCTGTGCATTCTTGGCCACAGCTGCTCAGTGCAAAGTTCTTCTCCTGCTCTAACTCTGGGAAGGGGTATATGGGGAAAGAGCTGCTCCATTGCAGCTTCCCAAGCTGTGCCAGCCAGGCTGCCCAGCGGGCCTGTGTGCTGGAGTCCTCCTCTGCCTGCAGCCCCGGGGATGGGAGAAGCTGCTAATTCAGATCCACTCCCCCTGCCCAGCCCGTCCTACTTCTTGTGGAAATTACCAGCTCTTGAGATCTGCCTGCAGAGTAGGCTCGTGTGGACACCCCCTCAGCTACTTCGGTCAACCTGGGCCAGACTTAAATGGATTAAGTAGGAGGTTTTTGCTAGCCCAGTTTGATTGAAGTGGGTTGAGGGCTACTTACACATGCATTTCTGCAAACACATCCTGAGAGGGCATTAATTCCCAGGAAAAGGCCATGAACAAGTAGCAGGGACTACCAGCTCTTGTACTGCAACAGCTAAATCAAGAGTACACTCAAATGAGGCTGAGCAGATTCAGAGGCAGGTATGAATTCTCTTTGCAAACAGTGAAAGCTACTATTTCCCACCAGCTGCAGGTTGCTCCTCTCACAACAGCACAGGGGGAAAGGGAAGCCTGCTACTCTCACCTGAGAAGTCAGCAGGGTTCACCTGCCAGGAAAATTCAGGCCTTAGCATTACAGCTGCCCTGTCTCCCTTTCTATAGGCTGAACTGAGGAGGAGGCAATTTCTATCTGATCCAGGCTCAGACATGCAGCTCAGTATTAGAAGTCAAGTTAAAAATTCGGAAAGCCCTTCCACCCCAGCTGCAGTTACACAGCTCCAGAGGACTTGGGAAGGTATCACTGTAAGCATCTAATCTCTCTTGCCTCTTCTGGTGCTTCTTTGTACTCCTCGATTACGTCAGCCATGGCAGCATGAACAGCACAGGTAAACCAGCCTTAAGTCATGCCTATCAAATAAAAAGCTTTGCTGCTTAAAGATTAATGTAAGAAATCAATGTGCTTGCAGCGTGTGCCAGCAGATGATCTAAGCCCATCTTAAGCAGGCTCAGAAACTTCATGTAATGGTGATACAAAATCTATGAGCAGTTAATGCTCAGAGTGTCTGTCTGCTTCCAGAGTGCTTCAAATGCCGGTTCATGAGCTGGCTACCAGATGTGCTCCTCTTTTCCCTGAAGGCCATCACAAGAACTGCTATTTCATTCTCAAATCTCAACAGCCAGCGTGGTGACAGCAGAGAGGCTGCTCTCTAACATATGTCTCCTGCATGACAGCACATTCATTTGAATACCTTGCTATGCTGAAGGAACTGAAGTGGCCACTTAACAGGAAGGGATGAATCTTTCCAGCTATCAAAACTGAGCAGCTTAACAAGAACTCTGTCAGAACAGCATCCAAAAATGAAAGGGCAGTTTCTGTTAAGGATAGAATACAGCCATAGGCATGGATGACTCTCTTGCCAGAGTAATGGCTATTGCCATCCACATACAAACACTTCCTAACAAAGCAAGATTAGACCATATTAAACGACATTGTCTTTCCTGATGGTTAAAGCAAACTAGGAAACAATGCTGCCTTGGGCAAGGTCATTGCTCAAATGTCTGGCAAGTGTAGATCACGGTGTGCCCTGATCAGGGACCTGTTTGGAGTGTGCTTTCACAGGAGCAGGGGCACTGGGGAATATGAATGAGGATAGTAACAGGCATCTGGGTTTCACCCTGCCCTGAAGCTGTGACTCAGCTGTGACAAGCACCAGGACAGGGCCCTAGAATCCTGCTGCCCACATACAGCCTTAACTGCCATGACAACGAAGTGTCACCAATATTTAATTATCCTGTTAGGACAATATAAGCCTGAATCACTTTGTAAGATGCTTGTGCCCAAAAGAATAGAAAACTGGCATTGATGCAATTAACTGCGTATGGCTCAACCTGGCAAAACCTTCAGCCAAGCTGTGTAAAACATAAAATCCTTAGAAAGGAGCCGCGTGCTTTGTGCTCCTTCAGGAGCTGTGGAGTGAAACCTGTGGCTCAGTCTGGCGTGTTATAACCCATCCAAGAGCACAAACTGCTTCTCACTGCAGGCTCAGTTCTCATGGGCACGGAGCTCAGAAGCCAGTGAGATGTCAAGACCTCGGATCTCAGTGTATTCAAGACTTATCTGCATCCTTATGCACATAAATGCCCTTTAAAAGGAAAAAAATAGCCCCATGTCATTAAAGTCTGCATCAGTACAAATCCCAGGCTGGTTTAGACCATACACACACAAGAATGGAATGTATAATCACAATGCCTGGGATTCTCCTTAACTTTGCTAAGGGCTGGGTTGAAGCTACTTCGAAAGAAGCAACTATATCTCCTTTAAGCATAAACATTCCTGGCAGTAATAATTGCCTTGTAACTAACTCCTCATTAGCACTCTCTCAGACCTGAATTACTGTGCTGACTTTATGTTGCTCCCGGTCCAAGAACAGGATTATCATCCCGGCACCAAAGTCTGCTCTTAATTACACTGTTACAGATTAAAAAAAAAAAGAAAATCCAGTGAAATAAACGGAATTACTCTGGATTTAGAGCAGCATAACTGAGATCAGTTTGTCCCATTGTTTCCCATCCAATCCACAATTTAGCATGATAAAACACAGTGTTCTTTCTATACAAAGCTTCTTTTAGCTGGGAAGACCAGCTTGTTTTATCCAACCGTAGTGTGTCACAGTGACCGATAACTATTTTAATGAATTTAATACTCTTATCTGAATTCCTTATCCAAAGGAGAAAAATAGTTTTGGGGGGGGGAAAAATGGCACCTGCTTTAGATAGAATAAAAGCATTAATGTGAAGAACAGGAAACCAAATGTCTGACCTTGAGTGATGTTAAGCAGCTGCAACTTCCATGAACTTTGCAGGAGTTGTAAGATCTGCGTGGATGATATTTTAAGATCTAATGTCACGTTTTCTCTACTATTTTTTTTTCAGTTTGTCATTAATGCAAAAGAAAACACTAGATAAAACACCTGAAGAAATCACCACGTGCAATCCAGATGCCTGAACACAACTTTACGAAGCAGAACTTGCAGTGGCAATGCATGTAGGAGCTTGATCAAAGAGAGACCATTAATCATGTGCATACAGGTTGGATGAGGGGAAAAGGCCTGAGGAAAAACCACATGAAAAGTCTTCATCACACAAGTACTTACATTATTGCTTCATAGCTTTTTACAGCCTTAAATCCAAGCAGAAAAAGACGTTATCTAAGGTGGTCTAGGGAATACAGCAAGGATATATGAAGACAGACTAAGAAAAGGGTAAATGAGGTTTTACAGCATTCCAGATTTCACTTGCAAGTAATGGAATGGGCCGTTAAGACCGTTGGAATGATTTCTTGCATGGCAAAAAGCAGGAACTCAAGAAAAGAAAGCAAGATAAGTATGTATGTTTTAGCAGAATTCTTACTAACTACTAAATTATTATTGGCTGCATACCAAACACTCCACACAGTGATAAACAACTGTTCATTTTAGTTCACTAAACAAAAAGCCCATTGAAGGATTTCTACTATTACTGCACTCACTGGAACTCACTTGAAAAATACAGTTTTGGACATACATCAAATATAACTTACAGCTGAATAGCTGCAGTGGTCTGACTTACTTTCCAGACATGTCAAGAAAATGTTCTGTTCTCCAGGCAAAAGGAGAACAACAGAGTGCAGCAGTGCACTAACTACAAGTATCAGACATTCCCTGGGGCTCTCTCCAAGAAGAGAAATAACTTCTCTTCTTAATTGTGGAGAGTCCAGCAACCGGTCCTGCTTTCAGGGGAACTGGGGGCAGAGGTGGTTTCATATATAGCCCCTCATTTTTGGTAGCAAGCCAGCAAAACCAGTAGGAATTCCCATATTCTGTCTTGCCACCAAAAAAGGTACATTTTCAACAGCTGTGTCAGCACAACAGTACCTAAGGCCACACAGTAAACTAGAAAACTAAATTAATCTCAGTTTTAAAAAAAAGTGTTACTAAAAACAGTGTCTCTTTTAATGCCAGCATTGGTTCCATCCCCCATGCAGAGTCACAAACGGCTGTGGCAGCCCAAGTGGGGCCATAAGAGGTGGTGGCAGTGGCAGGTATGACAAATTTTTAAGATCTGGAACCAGGAACACGTTCGGCAGAGCTGCATGTCAGGCTGTATGGAACTGTCATTGTGGCACATCCCATTTCCCGCAGAGGCAAGGCCACTTACGAAATCCCTCCCTCTGTTCTTTGCCCTGGCTGCTGCAGATCATCACCTCCAAAATTGTGCCTATAGAAGTTTTAGAAGCTGCATCCTAAAAAGGATCATGGAAGTAATCTAGGTTATAGGGGAAAAAATTACCACAATGAGTTTGTTTTCTGATCTCGCTCTATTGCATTAGCTCAACTGCAGAGCTAATGACTGGGCATTGGCAAGCTCCTAGGCCACTCCTGTGTCAGAGCACACAGTCAGCTTTATGTAAAAGATTTACACACACAGGAGTGAAAAGCAGAGTTAGCTCCCCAACATATTTCATAATTTTATTGTATGCCATTCAGCCTCCTCCCCAAAGAGCAGCTTTAGTTTAGCAATGCCTCAGCTCCCCTCAGCAAGACAGACCAGGAAAGGCAGCGAGGGGCTCCCACACATCCCTTTTGTTCCACACGAAGCCAACCTCCCGCTTAACGCAGGCCCTTCCAGCCTGGGAAAACCCGGGAATTGCTTCAGCTGGGAGGGCCGGCCGAGCAAAAAGAACACCAAAGGTGCACGGCCTGGGCCTTGCCCTCACCTCCCGCCGGACCCCCAGGCTCCCCGCTAGCCCACCCGTGTCCCCAGCATGCCCCCTGCCCTCAGGCCGTGAGGTTATGGCAGAGACAGCCCGTACCTGGCCTGGCAGAGCCCGCAGATGCCAGCCCCGGGCGGGCGCTCCGCCGGCGGCGGGGCTCGAACCCGCGACCCACGGGCTCCCAGCCGGGGCCGCCACCGCGTGCCTCTCCCGGTGCGGCGGGCGGGGAGCAGCTGCCACCATCCCGCCGCGCCTCCAGGGGTCGCTGTGGCGGGAGCGCGCGGCCGGCGGGCCGGGAGCTCGGAGTTACGCGCCCCACGATTGGGCGGTGCCGCGCGGCGGGCCAATGGCAGGCGGTGTCTCAGCCGAGCGTCCGCCCGCACGCCTCCGGCGCCATCTTGCCGCGGCCGCGGGGAGCTGAGCGGGCCCGGCCATGCCGCACTTCCAGGCCTGGGAGGAGTTCACCCGCGCCGCCGAGAAGCTCTACCTCGCCGACCCCATGAAGGTGCGACAGCCCAGGCCGGGAGGGGAGGATGCGGGGCCCGGCCGCGGGAGCGGCGCTCTGGAGGCGGCTCCAGCTGCGCGCAGCTCGGCGGGGGCGGCGGGCGGTGTCGGGCTGGGGGGGGGTCCCTGGTGACTGGACGGGGGACGTAAGAATCACAGAATTGCAGAATCGATTACGTTGGAAAACACTTCCGAGATCATTGAGTCCAACCTGTGACCGAACACAGCCATGTCAAGTAGACCACAGATAGCACAGAGTGCCACGTCTAGTTATTTTTTGAGCGCTTACAGGGATGGTGACACCAGCACCTCTCTGGGCAGCCCTTTCCAGTGTCTAATCACCCTTTCTGTGAAGAAATTATTTCTAATGTCTAACCTAAACCTTCCCTGCCACAGCTTAAGCCTGTGTGGAGGTTGCAGGGAGAAGAGGCTGACCCCCACCCGGCTGCACCCTCCTGTCAGGCAGTGGCAGAGCGGGATGAGGTCACTCCTGGGCCACCTCTTGCCCAGGCTGAGCACCCCCAGCCCCACTGCCCTTCTCTGCACTCTCTCCAGCACCTTCACGTCCTTCCTGAAGTGAGGGGCCAGAACTGGAAACAGCATTGGAAGTGTGGCCTCACCAGTGGCGAGTACAGGGGAAAAGAATCTGCAAGGAAGGGGGATTACTCGTTGGTGTTGCACCTGACCATCCTTTTCTATGAAACGGGAGGAAGCTCTCATTTATAACCCCAAAAATATCCCTAGGGAATTGTGTTTCAGATGGAGTTATTGACAGCTGGGGTGAACCTCAGGAAGTGAACTTCAAAGTCATTGAGCTCATTCACCTGTGTGTTAGAAACCGAGGTTAAGAGTTTTGCTGAAATATCAAGAATTGATTTATTTTATGACTTTATAGCATTTAAGTCCTATATAATTTGAATTTGTCCTTTCATTAGCTCTTACGTTGCATTGTTGCCTGCAGTGACATTTCAGACTGGAAGGTGTTTGCATCTTAAAGAATAATTCCTCAAGAACTTAGCTTCTTGGTTTATGGCTGTTTCTTGTTTCTGGCGACTTTTTTGGGAATGTGTTTTATGCAAATATTAAAATTAACCTCAGTGTTCAGAAAAACCATTACAGTTCACCTAAATAGCAGCACAAAAAAGTGACATGGAACTTACACCTGAGGAAACTTCAGTAAAATTTGCCTAGTGTTCTTCACCAAAAGTAGGGGAACTGGTGAAACCTTCAGAAGATTAAATTAATATCTGATTATTTGAAGCAGATTAGCATCTGCCTTTTAATTAGCACAGAGACACCATATGTGATTACTGCTGATTATAAAATTGCCCAGTTTTACCTTCCTAGGGTCTGTGACATTCAGTTAAATGAAAGAGAAGGGATGTCACTGCAGCAAGGAATTGCTCTTCCCCTTTTCTTGAAGGGCCTCCAAAGGCAGTCTCTTCCCATCCATGGCAGTAAACTTGTCTAGTTACAGAGGGGTTTATATAGGCCCCGTTGTGGTAACACGAGTACCCTCCTATTAATTTGGCAGAGATTTAGCTTTAGCAGTTTTGTAATTGGGCTTTCTGGGAAGCTGAAGGAAGAACAAGAACTGAGGGAATCGGGTGTGTGTTCTCCATCCAGGTCCTGAGTGGTCTTGCCTTTTGCAGGAGCGGGATATTGAGACATTGAGTGTGTACCTGCTGCCTCTCTTGTGCTTCTGGGGCTGCTCAGCAGGGAGATGTGCTGTTACACTGCTCGCTCTGTGGTCAGAATGTGGCAGTTTGTTAAACAAAAAAGGGTCAGTCTGTTATGAGATCCAGTCTGGAACAGGAATTTCAAAATGTGTTTGTAGCGAAGGAGGTTGTTGACCATGAGCACAAATCACTGTACAATAAAAACTGTTTGCACTGTGAGTTCAGAATGTTCTCAAAGGCCACCTTGCTTTGTTTGTGGTTACTGATGTTAGCTGAGGCTGCAAACAGAGCTTCTGTGGCTGGTTCTGTGCTCAGTCACCGAGGATGTGGATTTTTATCGGTTTGGCTTTGAGAACTTTGATGATTTGAGGGTCCAGAGGGACTGGATGGGTTAGAGCTCAGGGCAGATGACTGCAGAAGTAATTATGATAACAGTTCAGGTGCTGTGGAAGAAAAAGTGGTGATGTTGAGACTACCCCACTCAGCTGATGCCTTTCAAGTCTTCATGTAGAGCTGCTCCTTTTTGAAGTGTTTCAAGCCTAGAAACAGAGGCTTCCAGTTGGTTTTTCTGGGGTGTGATACACAGTGAGGGGGGGGGGTCACTTCTCGGCATGACTCTCATGGTTTATCCTGCCTGTCTCCAGGGTCTTTGCAGTTCTTGTTGCTGTATTTGCAGGGTTTTTGAACATGCCCAGTGTTAACCTTGCTGATGCTGCTAGAAAACCAGTCTACAGTGTTAGGCCGGTGTTGAGGGTTGTTGTTTTTTTTTTCTTTTCCTCTTTGACTGTGGAATTTTTCCCATTGACACGCTAAGAAGCACTGATGGCTAGGTCTTTGAGACAGGGGAGGGGGAGCCCCTCTGGTTTTCGGGAGTTTCTCTGTGAGGGACAGACACACCTCGAGATTAGAAGAAGGTAAAAGGGGAGCAGGGTCAGCTGCTCTCTCTCACTCACTCTTGGTTTTGGAGGAGGAGGGTCACTGCTACCACCGCCATAGCCCAGCCAGGAGCCGCCTTCTTCTGCTGCTGCTGGACCTCGCAGCCCAGCCCTGCCAGGACGCCCTGTCATTTCAGCTTGCTGTTTCCGTGCAGCCTGCTGGAGCACCGGGACCGACCCCGCCCCAGGGTTGGTGAAGCAAATCCTCACTTTTCCATCCCTTCCCATTGGGACACAGCCTCCATCACCACAGCGCCCCCTGCAGGCGTGGAGGAATCATCGCACCCGCCCTTCCCACCGGCAGCCACCAGCGCCCCTGCTGGATGTGACGGGAACTGCAGCGAGGGGAAAGGGCCCGCGGCCGACAGGGCTGAGCTGGGTTACTGCTCTGTTTGTTATTAATTCCATTGGTGGTGGTGGTTATTTGCCTTGTTATACGTACTGGGAAAGAACTGTTATTCCTACCCCCATATCTTTGCCTGAGAGCCCCTTAATTTCAACATTAGACTTATTCAGAGAGTGGAGGTTTACATTCTCCATTCCAAGAGAAGACTCTGCCTTCCTTAGGAAACACCTATTTTTCAAACCTGGAAAGCAGGAAAATGTGGTGGGTCAACTTCTACACCACCTTGGCTATGGGATTACAGCTCCCACACTAGCAGAGCTGAGGACTGCCACAGAGGTGCTGAAAACATGGGGCAGTATGTAATCGTGATTAAGGATAGTCTGAATATGGGCAGATTCCCTTCAATATGTTCTGAGAATTGTTAGCTGTAAGTGCTAATTCTTACAACTTTTGTCATTTCAGGTGCGTGTTGTTCTCAAATACCGACATTGTGATGGGAACCTCTGTATCAAAGTAACAGATGATGTGGCTGTAAGTACAGAACACATTCCCCTTCCAGAGCTTCTCGTACCACTCACAGACTTGTGTTTTGCTGTCAGTCAGCTTGGGAATTCTTGGACACTGCCTTGAGAGTGCGTTACAGTTTTCTAAAAATTTGTGCTCAGCCTTCCCTCACTGCTGTGTCTGTGATTGACACTGACCAGTTCAGAGCATTTTCAAACAGGTGTTAACTTGTGTGAACATGGTCCTTTTTGTTTGCTCAGAGTGGTGAAAACTTCCAGCCATAAGTTAAGGTTAAGTTCCTTCTTTGTGATTATGAGACTGAATGACAGTGATGTTACAGCTAAGGAGTTGTTTTTCTGCAGTCCAGGGCGAGCCACAGTATTGTGCCCTACTCTTGCCTTTAGACTTGGAAAAGAGTCAAATTTCTTCTTTCCAGGAAAAGTAGTCTGGCGTTGGAATTTCAAGTGCCTGGAAGGGATGTGAAACTCCAGTAAAGGCACTTCTTGATAGGGCAGTGGGGCTTAGCATGGGTGAGATATTGAGTGTGGGGCACTGATAACGGGGAGTTTAAGGGTAATTTTGTTCTCCCATAGGTTGGAGTCAGGTGATTCACAAATGTGAACTTTTCTGGGGTATAGGCTGCTTTACCTGCTTTCAGTCACAAAAAGATGTTACACCAGGTGGGGGAAAATAGGGGCTGGGTTTTGGTTGGGTTGTTTTAGCGTTTGGGTTTTTTGTTTGTTTGGGCATTTTTTTGTTTTAGTCAGATGCTGTGTTCCTTATTTTGGGCTGCCTTAGAAAAACAGGTTTTGCTTGAGATGGGGGATCCCCTTGAATGGGAAATACTGAATTTTATTGTCCCTGGCAGTTTAACATTAAGGACTGTGAAAGGCAAAATAACTTGCTTTCAGAATATAAAGAATTGGAAATTAACTTCAGGTTTAAAATCTGGTTCTATGTTTAGACAACACAAAAAAAAGACAGCTTTAGAAGTTTTAACAGCTTTTTGGAGCTAGAAGAAAGTAGGATAAATTATGAGTTTCCCTGTTTTCAGTATGAGAAGCATGAGTATTAGGGAGAAGTTTAAAAATAAACACAGATATGTTTGTGCTTTGAAACAGGGTAGGATGTGCTGGTGCTACCTCCTGGTAACTAATGAACATTTCAATGCTCTCTTTGTTTCGTGTGTTCCAAGCACAAATGCATAGCAGCTACAAACAAGATAAAACCAGTTGAAGTGGAATCTGATCCCAGGAACTTTGTCTTGCAGTGTTTGCTGTACAGAACAGACCAGGCACAAGACGTGAAGAAGATTGAGAAATTCCACAGTCAGCTCATGCGACTCATGGTGGCGAAGGAATCCCGCAGTGCTGCCATGGAAACAGACTGAAGTGCTGCGAATAAAATCAGCGCTCCGGTCATATTTCACTGGAAGCAAATCTCTTGGATTTGAGCGAAAAACTGGGGCAGGAGATGCTTTTATGTACTGAAGTGGACTGGTGACAAGTCTGAAGCATTTTCACCCCTCAGACTCCACTTTGGAAATCTAGGAAAATAAGTGCTTTCAATTGAAAGCTTATATTTATTTTTGGGTATTAAGCAACTATTCTTACACATTAGATATGCTAAGAAGACAAGTAAATATTTGAAATCTGCAGTATGTTAGTCCAAATTTGATAGGCCACAGGCATACTTCTGGAAAGTTGCTGTAAAATTTCATATAGATTTCATTGTGTTCATACCTTATGCTGGTTCATTCTCAAAATGAGAGAGTTTATTAACCTAATACTGTAGCATGGTGTCTGGGTCTAATAAATATTTACATACATTATATAAATCTGTTGAGTTTAGCATAACAGATATTTTCTGAACTGAAATATTGGAATTGCCAATTTGTATTACCACTGTCACTGGCAGCACTCTAGCTTTTGGTATTGCTCTTAGTCATAAGATGTGCAACATTATCCGTGATGCAGTTTGTAGAACTCTTCTATTGGCTAAGTGATTGAACTTCTGTATATTAAAAATTAAAATAGAACTTCACTTGAACATGGCTAGAGATCTGTGAGAAACTGGGAGGGGTTTTCTCTGCTTGTGCCAATACTGTTACTAAAAAACAGTCAGTGGCTTTTTTACATACTTGAACAATTTGCAGGGATTCCTTTTCCCATCCTTGCTTCAGGCAGAGTTGAAGTACATCAGCAAGACAAATTCTAGAAGCTCTTGCCTGTTATGTTAATAGAAAATGTCCAACCAAACACTATCCAGATTCCTTATTCTAGCAGCTTGTTAACTGCCTTTTCAAATGTTACATGTGGCAGATGGGTGTCAGCCAAATGAATAAATGGATGAAAACAGCTTAATAAATACTTAAATACCACTGTCAGAAAGAGACCAATGCTCCTGTAGCTTAGGCGAGTTTCTCACAGTAACCTCTGGTAGGCTCATGGAAGCCTTAATTGTCTCTTGTAAAAAAGTTTTTTGTTTGAAAACTCAGTAGCTAAAAGTAGCTTGCTTTGACTAGGTCTTGCATACTTGAAAACAGATGAACATTTTCATGTAATTAGGCTATTGGTAAAACTAGGTGCTTTCAGAACTGAATTTTTGGGTTAAACCACACCACAAAAGCAAAGCAGGACCATACTTGTAATGGCATTTATATATAGCGAAACAATCTACTTAAGTAGCTACCTGCTGTCACTTACATAAAAGTAATGGAGCTACTGGGAAGCAGTGGACTTTACACATTTGCCAAAAGCTTGGTAAAAACCCACCAGGCTGGAATATTGCATTAGAGTACCCTTTCAGCTGAACATAGAATGTTGCACGTTGTTGGAAAATACTGCAGTGCTAAATTCCTGGTAACTGCTCAAAATTCTAGTCTGCAACAGTGACTGGTATGTATGTAACATTTTTGTATTGGCTTTTGAAATATAAATAAAGCCAGAGAGAAGGCTGGACTCAGTTCATTGTTAAATTTTCATGAGATACTGTAATACTGAAATTTTTCTTTGGTGCACCAAATAATTTTCCTAGTACTTGCAATATAGTAGTAGAGAGACTGGGTGTACCAAGTGGCTGAAAGGCTTCATCTTTATACTCCAGTAGGTTTTAGAGGAGGAGCAATTAAAGCACTGTATATTACAGCAGCAGATTTTGAGCAAAACAGACAAGGGAATACATTTCTGCTTTTCTGAATTCAGAAATTATTTCCCTAAAACCCTGGGGAAATACTATTACTACTTTTTTTAGGGTATGTGTTGTTAAGCTTATTCTCCATATACTCAGAAAGAAACTATAGTGGTTCTGTGAAAGAAAATATTACAAAGCTGCTGCTTTAAAAAATTAAATGGTATGGAAACTTCTTTAGGAAAACATAGGTGCTTCATAACTTTGTCCTGGGGTTTTCAGCCATTTCCATACTGTGTTCATGGGGCAGTAGAGAAGCTCTGAATTCCAAGCTCTGTTTCTTTAATGCCTAAACTCTTGCTGAGAGTGTGTGTGCTTATGTACACTGATCGCTTCCCTAATAAACATTCACTGCGTTGGTCCATCATGCTGCCAGCTACTTGAATGTGTCCTCTGGTTTGTGATTAAAAAAATCAGTTTATTGTGGCTGCTGCAGCAAAGGGGTGCTCACAGTACCTGAATCTCTGCATTGGGCAGCCCAGGTTGCCAGAGAGTCCTGCTCCAGCCAGGAGCTGGTGCCAGTTACAGGCTGCAAACAGGGCAGGAGCACATGGGCAGCCTGGGCAGTGACAGACAGGTGACCTTTGCAGAAGTGGAATGATTGAAAAAAATGGGATGCTTTTCCCTGCTACAGCTAATTTTGTTGCTGCCTGTTAGTTATCTGTGAGAGTAGATTAATGTAAAGATAGGGGCCTTTTTTTTGTTCCAAGAACTTGGGTTAATTTATCCATGGAATTTATTCTGTTTTTCTGATGTTCTCTCCTCCTGGGTTCCCTGAGTGTTGATCTCAGTTCTTCCTTTGTGCAAGGCACTTAGGCTGACTTTGTGTCTGAGCTCTGTCTTACGTGCAACCTCACCACTTTTGTTTCCAGTTTTAGGGGTTTGAACCCTGAGTTGCTCCATATGTAATCCATCGTGGAAGTATATTCTGGAGTGCAGGAAGACTTCAAAATTATCTGTAGAAGTGAGAAGTGAGAAGTTTGGTCACAGGTCTTTGTGTTAGAGAGCCTTGTGAAAGAGGCCTTCCTATTAAAGTCCTGACCTAACTTCTAAGAGTGACAGGTTTATTCTGGAAAACTGGATGCTTTGGTGCTGGAGTATGTCAAAATAGGAAATGGAACTGAAGCCAAGTAGGTGCTTTTAAAAATGTTTTAACTTGTCAAAAGAATTATGTTTCATCTCAGTAAGTTTCTTCCTGCAGTATAAAAGTGAGAAATACTCAGCATTTTGCTGTTACAAATGTGGAGAAACTGGTTTTCTGTCAGTAGGACTGAGATGATCACTTGTGACTGTAGGCTGATCTTAAAGGATTAAGTAATTTTAGATGTTCTTAGGTGTTCATCCTGTTACAGGTAGGATGAATCCCCTCACTTTTGTCACCTGGGAGAAGGATGGGAACAGTTACCTTATTACCCACCTGTGCTTTCTCACTTCTGGCTTCGGGGAGGACAAACCTCTCACAGGAATTGCACTGTAACCACCTTTTAAATGAAGTTTGGATCTGCAGTGGAAGTACATTAAAAATAAGTGGGGTTTTTTTTCTGTAAACTTACCTAGGCTGCAGATTATGCACAAGTGCAGATCCTTCAAGATTCTGTGGGCATTAGTGGGTGTCCTTAGGGAGCAGGAGCTCAGCTGAAAACTGGTATTCTTTGTACAGTGCTGAGGAGCGTTCCAATTGACTGAAGCAAAGCTGTTTTTATCAAACAAATCTAAGGAGTCCTTTTGTTAGATAATTATCTTAAAGTATCTTCACTTTTTTTTTAGAGGAAACTAGTCTATGAAGAGCTACATCTAATTCCTTGCTTATGTTAATAGTGATTTGCTTTTCAGGGCATGGGGGTGTCTATTCCAAAATGCAGATACTACTTTAAAGGTAGATGCTGTGTGACTCAACACAACTTTTGTTTATAAAGATATTATCTGTTAAAAGAGCTTTGAGAGTTCAAGGATTGGTATTTAAATACAAGCAACAGTTAAATTGTCTTTGTTGCTGGGAATGACATAAAAACATGCCTTTCATCTCTTATTACTTTCACATAAGCAGATCTTTAGTCTAAGTAGACTCTTCAGGCTGGCTTTCAGATAAACCTCCCCACCCTGATGTTGGGCTGAAGTGTTTGAGTCACTACAGTCTGGAGACAGATGTGGGCTTTTTAGTCTGTAGAAATGTTATTTTTGAGATGAGAATGATGCCACAGTATTTTAGCAGCAGATTAGTTACTCAGCAGAATGCAAAGCATGGTAGTTTGTAAACCCCTGCTTATTATGCAAGCTGGTGTGTGTGCCCAGTACTGGCTCCACCAGAATAAATGCTCCTGGGAGAATGTGGCCTTAAACTGGACCATGTAAAACTGGAGTCTCTGGGAACTGAGCAAATAAAAATATGGTCATGGCATGATAGCAGAGCTAACTGCCTTCCTGCAAGTCCAGGCCCATGTTGTTGAACATAATCTTTGTTTCTGGTGAAGTTATAAGTTCTTTATGTTCTTACTCTGTGCCAAGGTAGTTGTAGGGGTGTGTTCCTGGAGTCCTGTGATGGGAATGCAATTACTTTCTGCCATTTTAAAAGCATCTTAAGCCCTGAGTGCCATCTCTGAGTGCCCTTGTGTGGAAGAGCCTGGTCTTCTAGCAGGAGCCAGTGTATTTGACCCATTATGACTCCTCAGACAGTTACTAAGTGTTGTGAATATTTGGATTACAAAACCAAGAGTATAGAGTTTCTCTTAAACTGTAATGCTGGTATTTATTAAAGTGCTTTCCATTTAAATTAAGACCAGTTCTAAGGATATTTTGCTTTGTTTAACAAGTTTTGGTGTTGTGTTCACATTCTTTTGTCGCCTTTTTGGTGACAATCCTTAGTGATTTTTTTTAGAACTTAAAACATCAGCCATACCAAGAGGTCTGGGATAGATTGATTTTTTTTTCCTCTGAAGCTGTGTGTGTATGTTAGGTCTATTTTTTTATCTAGAAGAAGTGGTGTCTGTTCATGAAAGGACTGGTCTGCATTGTCCTGCTTTTGCTGAGAACCTTCCTGAGTTACAGGCGTGTGTTTACAGCCAGATTCCAAAGACTGGTTCCTTGCAGAGGGGGTTGAGTTTTCTGGACACCTCCTGAATGGCTGTGCTGGCTGGTAGTGAGCAAATGAGAGTTCGGGTAGCTGAAATATGGATTTAAACTGGGTTGCTCATGCATGTAAATACAGCCACCTCGATTGCAGCTCTGCTATCAGTGTGTGGCTGGGAGATGAAAGGCTCGCCTCGGGGCGCTGACAAATGAGCTCTGGCAGGCTGTGTGCGGCTCAGAATGTTACTCTCCAAAGGTATCTGCTCGGGTAAGGAGTCAGCAAGGCGAGGGGATGAACTAATGCCTCAGACACGTCCGTGTGAAATTCGGTGTCTTGCTTGAAATTGCCTTTAGAAATAGCTTTTAAATTTGGGGGCAGGAGGGAATCTGACCTTTCGGTGATCGACAGTTCGGGGGTGTTTTTTTCTTAACCACATTTTCTGCGGCAGTGCTCCCATATAGCTGAGGTCAGGAACCAAAGGAATAAACAAATTGCATCAGGGATGGTTGGTTTGTGCCCAGAGGCGAACCTTCTGTGCTTGGTCACACAGCAGAGCAGGGTGACTCGTGAGTAAAACCGTGCAAATGAGCAGCCGTGGTTTGAGCGGAGCGAACAGCTGCTTTGCAAATAGCTCCTTACCCTGCACAGATGTGCATCGTCCCATGAATGTGCAGACTGGGATTCCGCAGCAGCCTCGGTCCATAGAGCAGCTGCTGCTGATCCCTCTTGCCTCTAGCTCCGATTCCAGGGTCTCTGAGCCTCAGCGGAGCCGTTCCCATTCACCAGTGCATCAGAAGATCCCTTGATGTTCTGGAGAGCAGGCAGCGTGGTATTCCGCCTGGTTACTGTGCCGAGATGGCTTCACAAAAGGTCAGCCGAGTGCTGCAGGGAGGGAAATGGAAAGGTTTCGAGCTCCCCAGAGGGGTGAGGAGAACGATGGGAGTGAAAGAACCAGTTAGATTGGCTTGGGTTGCCATGGAACCACAGCCTAAAAAACTGTTATCTTGGAATTTCCCTGACTTGCTTGTAAAAACCTCCTGTCTGTCGCATTATACAGCCTGTAATGTGCATGCTATACAGTATTTACCCAAAAACTGGATATGTCAGAATTTGTTTCTGCATTGTTCTAGTTCGTATGGATGATACAGAAAGGGTGGAACCAAACCCTGTAGGATGATATTCTTCCTAGAAGCCTGTAACACTCTGGTAGTCTCTCAAACAGAGTAGCCAGACCTGAACACATGGTACAAGGTGTAAATTATACCATGGATTTATAAAACTGTCTTATAATTCCTAACATTCTTGAAGTGTCAGTGTTGGGTCAGGGATTTAAGCAGGGATCAGCATGCTAAGGGCTTACTCCAGCAGTAATGGCTCTGTGAGCTGTAGTTGCTCCAAAACAAGGTATTCTCAAAATGCCTCCAGAATGCATCCAGGTGGCCAGCCCTCCAAACACAAGTACTCAAACACCTCCTGGATGTGATGTCACTGCTGCTGAGAATGGGCTTTTTACATTTAGCAGAAACGAGTTTCCTTTCCTCATGCTTTTGACTCCTGCATTAAGCTTCCTTCTTTTCTGACTCTTCAATCCCTTCTTTTTCATTTGTTTTAAACTTATTCTTTCTGTTTAGAGCTTTCATGCTCCCCTTATTTTCCTCTATGCAGTTGATCACGGTGATGTTACAATTAGCTTAGGGGAAGAGGATTGTTACACACTTCTAGCTTTACCTTCTACCTGTGGGTGTTGATGAAGGATTGTGTTCTCAAAGTTGAGCTTCAATAGAGGGACATTCTGCATTGTCAGCCTTGGGAAGAGCACGCATGCTCTGAAGCACCAATATTAAACTTCATGGCCACCTTTCTCAGCCAATAATAGTACAAGAAAATGGTTTTACTGAACGTAAACAAATTACATTTGGACTTTAGCAAATAAAAAGATCATTCAGCTCATAATCTGTGTTGGAGTGTCTACATAGATTGTAGCAATTAATTTGCTTTCCTGTAGTGCAAATTGCAATCTTCTTGGCATTATTTTATTTGGCTGATGACTATCTGCCAGTCTACAACTCATAAAAGATGAGACATCGACAGTTCTCCATAGTAATATTTATCAATACCTGTCTCACAATATAAAGAGTGATTTTCAAAGATAAGAACCATTGTTTTATCTGTTGTTCTCAGTTTCTCTGTGCTTATATGAATCTTTGTTTGAACTCTCTGCAGTTCCCCTTCCCACCAGAAGTCCCATAAGTTTCTATCGTGGCCACATCCTCCCCTTAATTTCTGTAACAAACTCCAGCTGCTTTGAAGATGGATATTGTGTGTATTGTTCCTCTGTGCTGTGTATTGTTCCTCTACCTCAGCCCCATGCTAAAGCAAAAATTACTTTGAGGAATGCCAGACCATGAACTTGCTAATGTTTTCCATGTCTTCTTTAGAATCCCAGAATACCTCAAGCTGGAAGGAGTCTTCAAGGATCATCAATTCCAACTCCCTGCTCCTCAAAGGACTACCTAAAGCTAAACCATATGATTAATAAAAGCATTGTGCAGATGCTCCTTGAAATCTGATAGGATGGATGCCATGAGCACTTCCCTGTAGCCTGGTACAGTGACTGATCATCTTTTCCTAATGTCTAATCTGAATTTCCTCTGATGCAGCTTCATTCCATTTTCTTGTGTCCTGCTGCTGATCAGCAGAGAGAGATCAGAACCTCCTCTGTAAGGAAGCTGCTGGGCTGTGATGAGATCATCCCTCAGACTGAAAAAACCAAGTGACCTCAGCTGCTCCTACTGAGTCTTTCACCAGGCTGGTCACCCTCCTCTGAACAATTCATTGTCCTTCTTATATTGTGGGGCCCAAAACTGCAAACAGGACTTGAGGTGAGGCTGCACCTGCATGGAGCAGAACAGGGCAATCATCTCCCTCGTGATGCTGTGCCTGATGCACCTCAGGGTGTGGTTGGCCTTTTGCCTTTAGTGGTCTTTGCGTCTCTGTGCTGTCCTCTGCTAGGCTGTGAGAGTTGTATGATTTTCACAATAAACAGCCAAACCAGCTCCAGCTAGCAGGGATTCATGTAAAGCACTAAACCTAGTGCAATCCTCCTCTGTTCCACATCTGTTTGAGGTGCCTACTTTGCTCATTGCTCTTTGCTGTTGCTACTGCTATAAGGAATCATAGAACTGCTTAGGTTGGAAAAAAGCCTCTAAGATCATCAAGTCCAGCCATTGACCCAGCACTGCCAACCCCACCACTAAGCTGTCTCCTAAGTGTTCAGTGCTGCTAAAGCAAGAGAAAAACTACTATTAAGTGAATTGTCAATTCACGAAGGTGGACACCTGCAGGGGAAACATCTGTGCCAGAGGGACATCCCTACAGCAGGGACTTTGAACTACCCTGTCCACTTCAAAGAAGGAATAACTGGGAGGCTCTCAGTGGTAAGAGGGTGCTTTCCTGGCTGACTGAGCACACCTGTTTTCAGAACATGGGACAGCCTGGGTAAAGTATGACACTACCTCTTCAGCAAGTTACAGAGGCTGGAGTTGCTAACTAGAGGTTGGAATTGGCATCCTTATAACAAATAGAGGACAGAAGAAATGGTGATTTTCATTAGTTAAAATAGTCAAATAGAGTATTGTGCTGATTTTGGCTGGAGTAATTTTCTTTGCAGTAGCTGGTATGGAACTGTTTTGGATTTGTGCTGAAACCAGCTCTGATAAAAGAGAGCTTTTTTGTTATTGTTTAGCAGTGCTTGCACAGCCCCAAGGCCTTTCCTGCTCCCCACCCCACCCAGCAGTGACTGGGCTGGGGGTGCACAAGGAGCTGGGAGGGGACAGAGCCAGGACAGCTGACCCCACTGCCCAAAGGGACATTCCACACCACGGGCATCATGTCCAGCACATAAAGCTGGGGGAAGAAGGAGGAAGGGGGGATGTTTGGAGTTACTGATTTCCCCAGTAACTGCTATATATGATGGAGCCTCTCTTCCCAGGAGATGGCTGAACGCCTGCCTGCCCATGGGGAACAGGGAACTAATTCCTTGTTTCACTTTTCTTGCATGTGCATCTTTTGCTTTACTTCTTAAAGTGTCTTTATTTCTATCCATGCATTTTCTGACTTCTACTCCTCTGATTTTCACCCTGATCCTGCTGGTGGAGGAGTGAGTGAGTGGCTATGTGGTACTTGGCTGCCAGCTGTATCTGTGTGGTAGCTGTAATCAAGGGTTATGACCCTGGCACACAACACAGTTGCATTTTTAACTTTCATCCTAAAGAAGTTATGTTTACTATGAAATTCAACACAGGCTTATTTGTATGTAAGTGGAATCCCTGTAGTCCTACAGAAGAAAAATGGGCTGCTACTAATGCTTTTGGTGTCCCAAGAAAAATGGTACAGAGCAGTTTGTGAACATAGATGCCCCAAAAGGGGTAGAACTCGGCCAGCACATTTGGTGTGGAAGAAGAAAACAACAAAAAAGGACAAAACTTACTTACAGAACAGTTTAGGGATATGTTGCTTTAAAGACTAGTTTTTAATTTAGGTGCTATTGCTGCTCATAACAAAAGAGTGTGAGAGCTGCACCAAAGGGTCTGGGCAAAGGACTGCTTGAACAGACTGATGATTGGGCTGAAGAGGTTGAAAGATGTGGAAGGAATCATTATGTGTGATCACAAATCTGTCTGTCAAAACCCCAACCATCCAAAAAGGAGCTGAGATGGTGCAGAGGTGATGAAAAAAAGAAGATTTGATCTTAGGAGTGAAATAATAAGTGAAAACTGAGACTGAATGGAAAAACCTCAGAGATGATGAAGAGTTCCATTTGTTATGTTTTTTCCTTGTAGGATGAGTTGCTACAGCTGGACCTTCTGGGGCTTGTTTAGCTCTCTCTGCCCAAGCTTAGAAGACAGGCCTTGGAGAACACAAGTTTAGAGAACATGCCGCCCTGTTAGGCGCATTTTCGGCGTTTGGCACAGCCCGTGTTTCTCCTGAGCCCTGCTACGGCGCGGCGAGCGCCGGTGAGCCCGGCTGGAATGCACCTGGGCGGCTCACGGTGGTACCAGCACACAGCGGCTGCCCCGCCGTGCCCCGAGTGCGGCAGGACAGCCGGGGACAAAACAGCGGGGACGGGGCTGCGGGGACAAAGCAGAGGGGACAAATCTGCGGGGACAAAGCAGACTGGACGGGGCTTCGGGGACAAAACAGCGGGGGAAAAGCAGCGGGGACGGGGCTGCGGGGACAAAGCAGAGGGGACAAAGCAGAGGGGACAAAGCAGCGGAGCCTCCGTGCCCCGGGCAGAACTACATCTCCCGGCGGGCTGCGGAGCAGGGGCGGCCCCGGAGGCTCGGCAGGCTCCAGAGGCTCGGGAGGCTCCGGGATCGCGGTGCCCGCTGCGCTCCAGCCCTGCCCGGCTCTCGGCAGGTGAGAGCGGCGAGGCGCGTCCCGGGATGGGGGAGCCGCGCTGCGGCGGGACGGGCTCGCCTCGGGAAGTTCCCCGGCGGGATGCGAGGGTGCCCCGGCGGGCAGAGGAAACTCAGCTTTCCGTGCAGTAGGGGAAAGCGCTTTGCCAAGGGATTCCGTGTGTCCCAGCCGGCGGGCGCTGCGCCGAAGGTCGGTAAATGCCGGAGATGTAAAGAGTGCGCTGGGCTCCGCAGCTGCTGCTCCACGGATTCCTGACAACGGGATTTGTTCGGGCGTGAATAACGCAGTGGGTCGGCTGGGGACTTTGTTGATTTCGGGAACAGGAAGGCCCCAGTCTGCATTCCTGGTAGGCGAGCGTATGTGGCATTCCCAACAGCTTGCTGGAGCCAGGGGTGCTTTTCCAGGGTAAGGTTCCTGATAAGCGGGACCTACCAGTGCTTATGGAAACAACAATTTTATTTAGCGTTCCTCGGGATTGTGGCCAGATTTCCTTGTTTAGTTAGAGTAAGTGGCTTTAACTATTGGCATGTAAATGGTTTCAGTTTTGTTTACTTGCTCATTTCTAAATGGGGTTATGAATTTGAAGTTTTATTTATTTATGGATCATTTTGCCAGACCTGAAAATTGTTTGATTGAGTACTTTATGCATAATTCCCTTTGCTGAACAAGGGTTTTAGGCATAAGAAGAAAACCTTGTAAGTTTAATGCCCGTGTTTTGTTGCATAACTTAGCAATCTGCAAAGACTAAGCAAATTATGTACTCTGCTCAACTGGGTTTAGTTTGTCAGAATTCAGTTGGGATTTTGATTGTCCAGGACTTAAAACATACCATTATCAAATGCATTGCTTAGTTTTCCAACTCTATTGAATTAGGGTGCTTTCTCTTCTTTTCCTAGCCTGGCTTTATCTAAAATAAGAGAAATTGCCTAGTAATTTTAGGATAGGATCAGTCTTAGAAGCCAATGTCTGAAAGTTACTCAGAGAGCCACAAAAGCAGGGTTCATATTTTGCTTGGCACTACTCTATGGAGATGCTGTGCTTCTCCCCTGAAGCAGATATTACTCCTGTTTGAAGTCAGCTAAAGCTGAGGCTTGAGTGCACAGATTGCTAATGCTTACTGAAAATCGATGGAAGATAGGCCCCAAAAGCAATTAAGCAGCTTTGAAAATCAATCCACAGTTGAAGTTGTCCAAGGACAGGGATTAGATCTTTGTCAGGGCTGAAGTCTTAGTGGGGAAGGTCCTGGCACAGCATCAAGTTCATGGCTCTTTGTTCCACGTCTTTTCCAGTCTGAATTCATATAAAAAACTTGTGTGTGATTTGCTTAAACTCTGCTGGCTTGTTATTTTTCCCAGAGTTTGTTTTTTTATTTTGTGTGATCATAACGTTGAACTAAATAATTTGAAATGTAGCACTGTTGGTAATAACCAGTGCAACCAGAATCCACTTGTAATTTGCCTGTATGAATTGCCCAAAATAGGTTTTGGATTACTTGGTGTTTTAAAAGGCTTTTTTGCCCCCTGTTGATTTGCTGTACTTTAAGTATTTGGTCATTCTGTAGGGCAATACCATTCTTTTCAGCCTGTTTGATTATCCAGGGTTTCAACAAAGCTTTCAGGCCTACCCAGTATTTTTAGGCATGAAATGGCAACGTTTTAATCTTGTAAGCACTGTGAAACAAGCTCAGGCTCCTTAGTGGAAGGACCAATTTGTTCTGAGTAATTACAAAAAGTAAATTAAACTGTTTGGGGTAATAATTCTGGAATGGTAATACTCCCAGAAATTCCTGTTGCTTCAGTAACAGTTTGTCAAGTAATTTGTCACTGGAGAAGTAGCAAAGCAGGGCTGAGGGTGGTAGGTGAAGTACAACTTATAGCTCTAGGCAAAGTAAATTGATTATCTTACATGTTCCTATGCACATTTCTTGCATTACACTTGGAGCATTCAAATTCTGTGGCCAGATGAGCAGAGGTAAAGCCTTACCTTTGTGGTAGAGTGTGCACAGTTTCACTATTTTCTTCATGCCATGCACAATCCCAGAACCAGGGCAGTCTTCTTTGAAGTGCAAGTTCCAAATGTGGCAAATAGATCTCTAATTACTGTGTAAGTCCCTGAAGAAAAGTCACTTGGAAAGTAGAGCATCTTGCTTCTCTCTGAAGAGCTTTGGTCTGCTTGTAATTAATGTTGAAAATACTTTTTTCCCTTCTGAATACTACTGCTGAAAAAGTCCTGGATTCTTCCTCTGAACACATCATTTTTAATTAAAAGCATCATTGTGTGTGTAAATGGGTATTTACATAAATAGTAAAGCACAAAACATCTTCTTATAAAGTGGCATTTGCTTTAATATCCTGGTCATGCTAGACAAAGCAGGATGGCTGACAGTGATTTGAATATACCCTGGAGTTTATGGTTGGTTTTTTTAAGCAACATTCTCAGTTTTTATATCTATTTAAGCATGTTGTTATTGATTAAATGCTTTCTGATTGGCAGGGCTGGGAATATTTTTGTGGGAATTGTGGTAGCCATGCTTTCTTAGTTGTTCTTTTCCACAGCACATTTGCCAGAATGAAGAAATTACCTGTGATCATATTTATGGAGAGATCCTGCTGGATTAAAGAGCAGGAGCTGTTTGCTAGATTTCTTCTCTGAAAAGTGAGCTGTTATCTAACATTCCTCCAGGTGATTTGTTTTGTTTTGTTTTGTTTTTTTTAAACAGTTCTGTGGGAGATTATTAGGTGTAATCCATGGGACAAGAAAGGGCTCAACAAACTTTTGGGTTTTGCAGTTCTTTCTTTGTCTCAAGCAACACTCCTCACATTTATTGCACCCAGCAGTCAAATTTTGTTCATCTTGTGCACTCTGCAGTGAAGTCACACAGCTCTGGCTCTCCCTGTTTGTTCTGTGTCTGCAGCCTGGGTGGGCTTTGCTGTCTGATAGAAGACAAGTGCTCCTCTCATGTGTGATGAATCAAAAAACCCAAGCTCTGTTGGAGGACCTAGCCCTCCTGGGTGCTTCACTGAGAGCGTTAATTGCTCGAATCTGGTGGATACAGGTAGTGCCCTTTTCTAGATGAAGGCTATGAATGCAAACAGAACTTAAATACTGTTATTAAGAGAGATAAAGTCACAAGAATTGTTCTTGTTACATGTTTACTCTGGCACATTCTTTTGGTGTTGCAGTTATTTGACAGAAAATGATGACTACCATCTGTTCCCCTCCTCTGGCATCATTCAAAGTTCTTTTCCTCATTGGGAATGAAGTCCTCATAGAGAGATAACAAGTTTTGATCTCTTCCTGTTTCCATAGTCACATTTAATGTTATTTTTTCCTTTTACACTTAAAGCTCTAGGCAAAATGAATTATCTTATATATGGTTTTGCACATTTTTTGCATTATATACTCGGAGTATTCAGGTTTCGTGGTCAGGGAGTCTGGTGTCCTAGGAGAAGAAGGAAATCTGAAACAATAGATGAAGTAAGGAGTCTCATCATAGTGGAAAGAGAGAGTCAGACATCATCAAGGAAGGAGGAATGGTGGCATCATAGGAAAAGGAGGAAACTCGGAAAAGTTGGACATCACAGAGGATTGAGGTCATCTCCACTGAGGAAGGAGAGAGTCACACACAGGGAAGAGCGAGTGTGGCATCAAGGAGGAGGGAAGGAGTCTGGCATCACAGAGGTACAATGGATTTGGACATCTCAGGGGTAAGAGGGAGTGTGGCCTCACACATGGAAATAGGAAGGAAGGAGTCTGGCATCACAGAGGTGAGAGGGAATCTGCCTCACAGAGGAAGGAGAGAGTGTTGCACAGAGGTAAGAGCGAGTCTGGCGTCAGGAAGGAAGAAGAGAGTGACATCACTGAGGAGGGAAGAGAGGGGTCTGACATCACAGAGGTATGGCAGAGTTGGACATCAGAGGTAAGAGGGAATGCAGTGTCCTGTAGGAAGGAGGGAGTCTGGTATCACTTGGCATCACTGAGAAAGGAAGAAATCATCATAGAGATGAGAGAGAGCCTGACATCACAGAAGAAAGAAATAGTCTGACATGACAGAAAAAAGCAGGAAATCTTCACTAATGGAGGGTGGAGTCTCATCCTAAAGGCAAGAGGGAGACTGGTGTCACAGAGGTAAGAGGAAGTTGGCATCACAGAAGATGGAGGTCATCTTGCATCACAGAGGAAGGAGGGAGTTTGGCATCATAAAGGTTAGAGGAAGTCCCACATCATGGGGGAAACAGCACATTTTCATTCATGCTGCCCCTACTTCTTGGAGTCATGATCCTAATTTAAATTCACAACGTGCACCTCATCTGTTTTGCAGTTTGCCAGAAAATTCCTCTGGCAGTCTTTATATTCATCATTTCTATCTCCACACCTTCTTTTAACTGAAGGCTTGTCATGTACTTTGTTCTTACGTACCTCAGACTTCTTGTGCTCTTTTTTTTCCCCCTCTAAAGCACTACATATACGTCAATTCTGCATGTTTTAATAATTAAAGGTTTCAGTAACACAGTTTTCTAACAGTGCTAATACAAAAAGCTTGTAAATCTGCTAGCTGAAAAGATTTTTCCCTCCCTGATTCCATGGAAGAATCTTAAGACACTGAGACTAATGGAAGATCCTGCAGTAAATAGAAGGGGACATGCTGTGCTGTACCACCAAGCAGTTTGGGATGAAAACAAGTCTTATCTGGAGATCAGGGCAGGCAAAACATTGGCAAAAACACCATGGCAGGGGAAAAGGGTAACCTTTTCACTACTGGAGGATTTGGTGAAGCTAAAAATAGAGCCCAAATTTGCCCTAAGGCCTGAGGAACAATTACCTCAATCTCATTTCCTTATCTGCAATATCTCACTCTTTTGGTTCATTTCCACCTCCTCTGTAAAATGCAGATGCTGGCATAGCATGAGGAGGTGAACCTCATTATTGCTAGAAACTCTAGTGGAAGGCAAAACAGAACCGTGTGCTGTTTATAATTTCTTTTCAGACACTGGGAATGAAATGTTAAAGTAAAGCTCAAGATGTTGTTTGGACTCTGTTGCACTGTGTCATTTAGCTGGCTGGATAGTGGCTAAGAACTATTTAAAAAAACTTGTTACTGGCATGGTATCCTTCCCTCTTGTAACTGGAAGATGGGATTTGAGAGAGCTTTCACCCTCCATTTTATGCCAGGCTATTGTCACTTCTCTGCACCTGTGCAAAAAACCTATTCTTGCTGGGATTTGAGGGTTATTTAAGAGTAAAGGCTGGGTAGGATAAATAGGATAAAATCTTTGCATGATCTAACCTTAATGCATTATTGTGGTAGTTTGGACAGTTCTTTCACCCTTAATTATCATGACTGAGCAGTGCTGATTTAAGAATCCTTTTGTGGCTTTTCTGTCTGCAGAGTCTTAAACAGAAATTATTGCAGATGGAGAGTGCATCTCCTTTCTCCTGAATCATGCACACAGTCATTAGATCACAATAATAGGCATCACACAGATCCCAAGCTGGATTCTGTCAGTTTGGGTTTATGTAGCCCAAAGGCTTTTTTTAGACTTTTGAAAGGGAGTGGGTTTGTTCAAGCATAATAGAAGCAAAACAAGGAAAAATGAGATAAACAAATAATGTTTTTAAGCAACATGGAAGAATGTGTTGGGCATGGCTTTGAAAGAGCAAATAATGTTGCTTAAGTATGTGTTCTTGTAAATTGACTTTCTCCCTCTTAAGGAAATGGTGTGCAATATTTAAAATAATGATTGGGATATGAACTTTGACTGGCCAGTAGTTACATAAAGATAATTGCTGCCCCCGAGCGAGGCAGTGGATAACAGTGAACTTAGTCCCATACTACTTTTCTTTTATGCTTAGCTAGACTTGGGTCTCAGTGCCTGTGGGCTTTCAGTGCAGTACGGGAGAGTTAACAATGGATTGTAATTGTAGGAAAAATGAGGTGGGAATGTGTTGTGTAAGGTGCTCGACTACTCCCCTGGAATTACGTGCCTAGAAGGACAAGTGCTGTAAGTACAAGTTCTGGGTGGTGCACAGGGGCACCCCCAGAGCCTAAACTGGCCCTGTTGCTTGTTCCTGTTGTCCAAGGGACAAAGCAGGTGAGGAGTTGCAGGGGAGCAGCAGGTGTGGGGTGTGGGGTGCTCCTCAGCAGGGTACTCCCAACCCTGTTTTGGGAGAAGCACGCCCCACTCCTGGAGGAGGGCTGACAGAGTGTGGTTTCACTGCTTTGGGGACGTGACCTCACTCCTTGTTTGTAGCCTTCTAATTAAGTTCCTTCTGTACTGGCTAATTTCTGATTGTGAACAGTCTAGGAAAAAAAATTGTAAAATAGGATGATATCATCTCTTCCTGCTGTTTTGGAGATAGCATTGTGTGCCACCTCCCTGTGGCAATAAAAAATGTAAATGCTAAATTTCTTATCGAGACAAGCCAGAAACTCTGTTGGATTTGTATTTCCTGTCTTTGATTTGCTTTCCTGCGTAGGACGCTTTATTTCATCCCATGCCTGCCTCTCCTCCTCCCCTACAATGTTAATGCATCGTTTTATGCTCACCTGGGAGATGTTACCACTTGTAGGCAAAGCAATTTCTGCGTTGCTAAGCTATTTTCAAGCTTGTCATAATGCTCCATAAACTACAGAAATAGGAAGATTTTCTTCTACGAGGGACTTGATGGTTTTCTGTGTTTCTGGTGCTACATGATGGCAAAAATGTGATGCCTGGAGATGGTAGGACATAGAGGGTGAAGCTGTGAGGGCTCTGCCTTGTCTTAGTCCCTTGTAGGCTGTGGCAGTGCTCAGGGACCCTGTTACAGGTGCCATGAGTTTTTGTGGGGTTGTTTTTCCTTCAAGTCTCTTGGGAAGAGTAACCTGCAATTGCTGCTCTTAGGGCAAACCAATGTGTAAACAAAGATGCTGCAGCAGAGAGGTGCCTTCTTGGTAAAGCCTGATGTGGGACTTTATGTAAGAAAACAAAAATAAACAGAAAAATCACTTCTAAATTGAGCTGTTGTTTTTCCTGCAGAGTAATTATTAATCAATAAACCTTGTATCTCCCAGAGTGAGCCAAGTGCTCTGAGCTCCTTTGCAGTGTGCTGGTAAACCAGTCTCAGAGAGAAAATGTTATTAACCTAAGGCATGATTAACTCTGAAAGCAGCAGAGTCTCACAGCTCTGGCTCCAGCCACGCAGCAGCAGTTTTGCACTGGCAGGGTTTGGTAGCACCCTCAAAGCTGTGGGTGCTGCACATCATTCGCTGCAGCTGGGTTATGTTTGGGTCAGGATGCATTTCCAGCATTAAGCTGAAGGTCTGCACAGTTGTTTGATTCTCCAAAAACATGTTTTAGATGGATTCTAATGCTGCAAGGCTAAGATAGATAGTTACTCGTAGAAGGAGAGGGGGATTTTGCCATTAAGCTGTTTCATAGATGTCCTTATGAAAATAAAGAGCACTGTTCTCTGGGGCATCTCTTTCTGTGTGTTGATGAAGACAAAGCAAAAGACAGGACATAGCTTTGTTGTAAATCATAATTGCTCTGTTCCTGTGGACCCCTTAGCTCTGATGTTAATGCACAGAGAGGGGACAAATCAAAATACAAAAAGGTGCTGAAAAGCAGGAGTGTTTCCAATAGGGAGCAGTAAGACACTGTAAGGAAGTTTTAGGATGTTCTTGCAGACATATTTCACGAGGTGTGCTTGGCCTTCTTCAAGAGGAGCTTGTTTTTGGGCTATTTACTGAGCCCATTGTATTTCAACATTTTTCTTTCAAAACACGTTTTTAAAGCAGCAAATGAAAAACATTCCTCCTTGAACTCTTTAGGATAAAAGTACTGTCTAAGGTATTTAAGTGTTGTCTGTAAACAATATCCACCCTGGGGTACAGCAAAGTCTCAGAGCCTAAGGACCATGGAATAAATGGAAATATTTCCTTATAAGGTCTTGCCCTTGGTCACAATAAAGAGGAAAAAGCCAAACCAAAACATGAGCTCCCTTTGAAGCACTCGTTTATAAAGGCAGTGTGCCAGCGTGGTTGCATCAAGAGACTTCAGACAATAAAACCACCAGCACTTTGTTGACTTCTCTGAAAACGGAGGGTAGAAAAGTGTTATTGTACCTGTTTGTCCTTCCATGTTCATGGTGCTGTATTGCTGCATGGTGGAACAAGTGCTGAGGAGCTGATAACTTCGATTTTACCACAGATCTCAGCAATGATTAGCAGAGGAAATTCTGGTGCAGGTGCATCACGACCGAGGCTGCTTTGTGCTGCTCAAACAACACACAAGAGTTCCAGAGAAGCAGCTTGAAGAGTGAACTTGAGAAATTACTGCTCTGAGTGATGAGTGGCCTGCTCTGGGCCCAGGCTGGAGCTGTTGGTAGGAGCATGCTGCATCCCAGCAGCTCACCCCTCACAAAACAATCCCATGGAGCCAAATGGTGCAAGTTAAAACCCTGCTGATGCACTTGGTCCTTCCCTTCCTGGGCACTCACAGAAAAGTGTGACACAGTTGGAGCTCTGGGTCCTCTGTTCATTATAATCAGGAATTTTACAGACACTTTCAAGGGAACTGGGAGAGATTGAATACAGAGTCTCTCTTAGCAAAAAATAATCCAACATCAGAGATGGCTTCTTCCAAGTCAGGATGCCATCTCATGCAAATCAATTTGTCACCAGCCCCAACATCTGCAATAGAAGACAGAATTCTTCTGAGACCTGAAGCTGATTTTGGCACTTACTACTGGATTGTAAACAAGCTTCATCCTCAAGTCTGTTTGAAATTCACTGCAAAAATGGGTGTCTGTTCACACAGTGGGTTCTTTCCACATGTGGTCCAAGGCGAATGCAAAGCCCACACATTTGCACACAAACCCTCCCCAGGTCTTCTGCTGCAAAAATTCTCCTTTCTCAAGTGTTCTTGAGAGCAGATGTGGGGAGCAGAAATGGTTCTGTAGCTCTGGGCACTCCAGGGCCTTGGGACATGAGGGTTTCTGGCTGAGGTTCTGTTCCTGGGCACCCAGTTCTGTGCTGGGTGCTGTGACTCTGCCACTGTGCTGGCAGGGGCTCTGGTGCTGCTGCAGCAGCAGCCAGGAGAAAGAGAGCTCTGCTTTTGGAGGGCTCTGCTTTTGGAGGGCTTTGCTTTGGAGGGTTCTGCTTTTGGAGGGTTCTGCTTTTGGATGGTTCTGCTTTTGGAGGCTCTGCTTTTGGAGGGCTCTGCTTTTGGAGGCTCTGCTTTTGGAGGGCTTTGCTTTGGAGGGCTCTGCTTTTGGAGGCTCTGCTTTTGGAGGGTTCTGCTTTTGGAGATAGCCCAGCCTGAAAAACGGGGCTGGTGCTGACAGCAGAGCTTCTGTTTGTTGGGGGGCTCTGTGAACACATTGGAATAATCCTGGCCAGGAGTTTGGGTTTTTCTGTTCACACAGTTATGGTGGTGAGCCCTTCTAGTCTAGACATGGCCCAAGCTGAGATTTCAGGGAAGTTGCTGTTTTCCTCCGTGAAGGCTTAAGAGTAGAAATGTTATAAAATGCTGTGGTAGGTATCATTTCTGTGTAAAGTGCTCTGAGGTTTCTAGAAGCCCCTCTAGTTCTGCTTTGCAGTAAAATTTAATTGTGCTCAGGATGCTCCTAAACTGCATTGGTTTGTGTGCTGAGGCAAGGTAAAACTGGATAAACATTTTAATTCTGGGGTGAGTTATGGGTGTTGCAAAGGTGGGAAGAGAATCTTGTCTTGTGCTCCAGATAACATAGCAAAGAAAAACAAGCAGCAGAAATTATGGAAGTATCAGTGAAACAAATAAACAAATCAAGTTTTTTCAGTGCCTATCATTCCCAATAGCTCCAGCCTCTGAGGATTCAGGCACTTTCAAGGCTGTAGCACTTGTATGTGTGTAAAATAGATTTTTTTTTGGTAGCTTGTTCAATCAGCACAATGCCTGGCTTCTGTACAAATGTTTTATAGGTGCTTATCTTGACTTTATTCATTTATTTATTTATTCTCAGCCATTAGAAAATTGAACTCAAGAAGTTGACTAAAACCTTTCCTGTCACATAAAGGCACTTAAACGATTCCATTCAGTTTAATTCCTGCTCTAATCCTGTGAATTCCCATTAACTTGTGTTAAAATTCCTGTTTTGATCCAGGAGTAAATTTGGTGCATTCTGATGACTCTTTGAGCCGTTCCAGAGCATCAAATTACTCTGCAGCAGCAAAACCAACAAAACCTTCTGGCTCTAGAGGGAATGAAGACGTTCTGGGTCATAAACAATCTTTGCCCTACAGAAGTTTTGAAATACTTGGCATCTTAGCAATTCCCCAGCAAATCAGTGTTTGAAGCACGACATTCTTTAAAATTATGCATTAAAATGATGACACTACTGTTCCCCAAACCACCTTGCAAACATTCCATACAGTCAAAGACATGCTTGAAAACATTAATTATTAAAGACAAGTCTAAGTGTTTTTTTTACTTGCAGCATGAAACAGTCCAAATATATTAAATTTTTTTTGGGGGGGTGGCGGGGGGGTGTTCTGTGACTGAAGCACAGCCTTGCAGCTGGGTTATGCAGATGTGCTGTGAAATCAGGTTTTTCTGCACCTTGACAGAATTTTGTCACTTGGGAATGTGATCACATTTTAGAGCATGGGCTTTTGTTCTCTCTTTAAAACAGTTCACATGGAGAAGGAAAGGGAAGGTCCAACTGCCCTTTGAACTGTGGTTCAAGGGTCGTACAAATAAATCCCTGCTCCATTTCCTGGCTGACTGGGAGGTACAAGGTGGCTGCCCTCACGCTGTTCACTTTTTATTCTATATATGTCTTGCTTTTCTTTCCCTCCAAATCTACAGCAGTAGATGTGTAAGCCTTGCTGAAGAGATGCTCTGCCTTGGGATTTGTGGGGACTCTAGAGCTTCAGAGGAAGAGAAAGCATTAAATGTGAATGATATAATTGTAATTATTAAGTTATGTTATATTTACATTATAATGACTATTTAATTGCCACATTATCTCTTTACTTGCTTTGAGTTCTGTTTTTATTATGTGTCTTTTATTTAAAACAATTCTTCCTCATTTGGGTAGGTTAAAACATTCTGTTTCAGAAATTTCACAGAAGTATCGATATCATGTGAGTGCCAGAACATCCTGTAGCTGGAATCCTGTCTAAAAAGGGAAAAGTCTTCACAAAGTGAGTGTGTCTCTCTGAGCTGATTGGGCTCACCAGAGTTCTGCTCTTCTCTTGCAGGCATTATGCTGCTCGAGGTGCTCCTGGTCCTGGGGACACTCCTCATCTACTTCTTATTTTCCAAGAAGAAAGAAGAGACACTACCCTTCAAAGATGGGTGGTGGGGCAGGGGACAAAAGCCTGTGACTAAAGAAGACTCAAGTATTCGGCCATTTAAGGTGGAGACTACAGAGGAAGAGCTGAGTGTAAGCAAATCTCTGTGCTGGGGGGAGGGAAGGAAGAAATGGTCAAATAGATGCAGAACGTGTTTGGAAGTAATTTTTAAATTGAACCAACAGAATGCCAGTGATGTCCAGGGGAAGGGATTTGTCAGTACTTCAGAAGATAGGTATGAATAGGCAGATCTCGCTGTATAATTTTGTTCTCAGCTGGCTCTTGCATGATTGCTGGTAAATAAACCTACTCTGCAAAGCCTAATAAACATAAAAACCATATTACAGATTACTCAACTCTGTTTTTCTGTTTGTGCATTTTCCTCAGTTTGTGTAGACCAGAATAAGAACAATGTCTTTTTTTTCCCCCCTTTCTTTCCAAAGCAATTACAAATACCTCATTTTCTTGACTGCTTTATGTTTGCAGCTGTGTTGGATGCTGACTCTTCTGTAATTAATAGTCTACTTTGGTCAACACTAAATTACTGTGGTAATTACAGTAAACACATACGTTGCAGAATTTGTTGCATAGAAAGATTTTGATTGTGTGTGTTTAAGCCAGGGATTGAACGATTTCATAGATCTTTGTGGAGTCATGGTTCAAACAATACTCATGGGATTGCTCATATTATTAATTTATAATAGATTCCTAATTTCTCGGCAAGGCCTGGGTTTTTTAACACTTTCCTTTCCCTTCTTAGTAATATCAAGGGACATTGGTCTCCATGATGTTTTCCCTTTACACTGCAGACACTAAGATGGATAATTTCTAACTTAAAAATGATTGAGCAGCGTTAGATTTCCAGATCTGCCTTTCAGCTACTCTGTGGTTCTGTTGGCAGTAGGAAGGGGTTCTCGGCTGTCCTTCCCTGCTGAGTGATTTTGGAGTGATCTTGCAGTATCACCAGTATCCCCTGCACCCCTGAAGTGCAGTGGGAAGGTGACTGTCACTGTTAATCAAGACTGGCAAACTTGAATTTCAGTCTAGTTTCACCAACTTTCTGTCTATGCAAAATCCTTCTGGCTGTTTCCTGGTGCAGACCTCCCACCCCTGGGTTTGGGAAGGAAAGCAAAAGGTTTGGGTTGGATTCAGGCACTGACTGTGAGGAAAGTACCCTGGAAAGGCAGCAGGACTCACCCTTTGAAGGCACAGCAGTGCCAGCAGAGCATCCTGCCCTTTGTGGTTCTCAGCCTGGCAGACAGGTTGGGCAGCCCTGCAGAACAAAGGCTGAGGACAGCTGTGAATGGAAGAGGAAGGAGGCCATCTGGAGGAGGAAAAGAACTGGAACAGCTGAAGGAGCATCAGCAAAAGGCACAGGTGTCTAATTAGAGGTGTTATTTCCATTGTTCTCGTTTCACGTGGGAATAACTAGAAACCATACACAGCCAGGACGGCAGACACAAATGCTTTTAAGGTCCCTTCTCTCTTTTTTCCTGTAGGATTTATTTAGGAGGCTTGACCAGGCTCGATTCACTGAGCCACTGGAGAACAGTTGCTTCCATTATGGAATTAACTCGGTGCATCTCAGGAAGATTGTGTCCTACTGGAAAAACCAGTTCAATTGGAAGAAACAGGTTGAAGTCCTCAACAAGTACCCACAATTCAAAACAAAGATTCAAGGTGTGTAGCTTTTCCCCATAAAATATAAACAGCAATAGATAATTTTGTCTGCAAGGGAACTTGGTGGGAAGAAGGCTCTGATTGTGTCACAGAGTTGTGTCTCCCTGGCTGCCATAGTCTGGATCATTGGCATCACTGCTGAAGGAGCAGGGAGCTCCTGCCTTGTAACTGAAGCCTTTAGGACAAGGAATGACAAATGGAATTCCCTGTGCATGAGCGGGCTGTCAGCTGGTGTTAGCAGGAGCCAAGCACGGGTGTTTGGAAGCAGAAGTAGATCTTAAGATGTACACATGTTCCCTGCCTCGCACGCAGTCATGCAGGAATTCCCACAGGTGTCTCCTCATGCTCCATGGAGCTTCCCAGCTGCCTCTGTCACAGTGAGGCATCAGCCTGGCAGCCCTCCTCAGCTGGGCAGGCTGTCCCTGCCTGGCAGGGCAGATGTGCTCTGCTGCACCTCCTCTAACATTCCCAGGCCTTGGAGTGCACAATGCCTTTTCCCTGGGGCTGGTGTGCTGCCAGGTGTGAGGGAATGGTTTCTTTTCATTCAGAGCACACTGCACCTTTCCAAAGAGTTAATTCAAGCCAAGGTCTGCTGGCGCTGGAGCTTGGTCAGACTGGGCTTTTAAAATGTCTGGTTTAGGGTGGTGCTTGGGTCCAGTTGTAGATCTACAGCACAGCAGGATGACAGATGATGACAAAATTTGACCTTAACAGAGTATTTTGTTCTTGTTTTTACTTGCACCTATAATTGTGTGTTATTTCAAAAGGTGCAGTTTGCCATAATATTTTAAATGGATTTGGGACAATGAATGGTGTTACATAGTGGTTAGAGCTTAAAGCGTTTCTTTAAATGATAGCTAGTGCTGAAAAAGATAAAACCAGAGAAAAATAAGAAGGAAGAAGAAAAAAGCACCATTTGGGACTAGAAAGGGAGAAGCAGCTATGGACAATGCACTCTGTATAGCAATGGAAAGGGAAATTTCCGTGTTGAGAAAGATTACAGAGAGGAGATATGAAAAGACAAGGTCAAACATGCTGTGTATCAGATTCCTACCTTCTGTCATCACTTGAAAGCTTTTCAGAGAATACAGAGATTCACAGAAGTGTCAAGGATGAGGAAATCTCAAGTGAGTGAAAGAGGGTGGGATTGCTGGTGAACTGGAGTTGATGTGAGTAAAATATGCTTAAATAAAGAAACATAAAGAAATGAGGCATTCAGGCTTTGCTGGGAACAAATTCCTGTCTCCTGGAAAACAAAGCCCTGAGTTAGTTTGAGGAAGAGCAGCTCACCTGAAGCAGATAGTGCAATTCTGTGTCAAGCTTTCCTGCTGGGAAGAGTCACAATGGAAACCACACTGCAGATTTTACCTTTTACTGAACAAGTAGGAGACTGGTATTAGAACGCAGGTTCCTGTTTTGGTTTACTCACTTAAAGAGATATTGAAAGCTTTGGACAAAGGGTAGGAAAGAGCTACAAAAACGAATACTTCAAATCTCTTTTAGCAAGGCATGATTGGTTTATCAGCAGTTAAGATGTGTGACCTGATTACAGAAGTCTTCCACAGACAGAATACTTAGCGAAGGCTTTTAAAATTCCTTTTGCTGTAGTTTAGGGTCAGTGCCTGGGGACAGAAGCCAGACAGTTCAAATGGAAAGTAAGGCATGCACAAAATGAGGAAAGTGATTCATGCCCCCGAATAAACAGCTGCAAGTTGTGATGGATTCCCTATATCTTGGTGCCTTCAAGCTGCAATTGTAGGCCTTTCAGGAAGAAAAATCTGTGGCTGACTGAAGCCTATCCTGTGCCATGCAAGGACATTTGGGTAAAATTTAAGGGCACTTGGGCTAAATGATGTAATTGTCTTCTCTGCCTGTAAGCTGTGTGAGTCACTATGTTACCTTTGGTAGATTGCTTCACTTCTATGTCTTAATTCGCCAATTTATTTTAAAACAGGAACAGCCAACCTCATTTGGCTGCTGTGCCGCTTAATTGCCCATTTTAAAGTACTTTAGGGTCCTTGGGTAAATGTATCCAGAGAGGTGCAGTGTCTTTGTGCACTCACCAAAAAGAAAAGACTGAAGAAAAACTTTATTTGTGATCTGTTCTGTGATAAGTTTCAGTGTCATGGTAAATTTGGGCATGCTAATTAATGATTATATTTTTACAGGCCTTGATATCCATTTTGTCCACGTCAAGCCTCCTCGTTTGCCTGAAGGCCGGGCTGCCAAGCCGCTGTTAATGGTTCATGGATGGCCTGGCTCATTTTACGAGTTTTACAAAATCATCCCTCTCCTAACGGATCCTGCAAGCCACGGCCTTGGTGATGAGCACATTTTTGAAGTCATTTGCCCATCTATCCCTGGTTATGGTTTCTCAGAAGCACCCCACAAAAAAGGTACAGCACAGAAGAAGAAACTGACCCCCCACAAGCCCAGTCTCACAGCCAGGCAGCCTCTGCCAGCAAAACAGCAACTCCTGTTACACACTTCTTGTTTTCCCAGAGAGGAAACAGAGATCCTGTGTTTAGTGTGGGACGAGGGAGATAAGGGGGTGGCTTTGGGTGACATCACTGGCTAGTTTCTGGAGCAATGTGTAGCTAATTTAAAGAGAACCATAAAAAGCCATGAAGTGAGAACTTAACAGTGGTAATTGCACCCATGAATCGTCTGTGAGTGAGCAGACAGGGTGAATTTAATTTATTATTCCTCCTTTTGGGTGTTTTGCATCCATATTCGACAGCCTTGTACAGGTAGGTGAGAAGGAAGAGTTGAGTGTATCCACATGGCAGATTGCAGCCAAATACCTGCTTGCTTCGCTTGTGCTCAGAATTATACAAACACAAGCTGCAGCAAATTGAAGCAAGGTAGTGTTTAAAGTGACACTGAGTTTAGTATTTAATTGCATGTGCAGGTGAGTGATGTGGAGGGAAGGTTGGGTTTGCTTTTCTCTGCTTCCCTGGCTATGATTTTCGTGGTCGGTGTTCAGAGCAGTGGAGAGGTCTGCAACAAAGGCTGGGGTTTGTCCTCCTCATGGTTTCTGCTTGCTCTCTATGCTTGGCTGCTGAGCAAGGGCTTCCTTACAGTGAGGCAAGGAGAAATGGGCTTGAAGCTTTTGAGGAGCTGGATTCTCCTTGATGTGGAGAATCAGTGCTGCAGGGTCGGAAGTGTGGGTGGAGTTAATGCAACAAAAGCGTTCTTTTCGTTTAATGCAGACTTCAATTCCGTGAGTGCCGCTTCTGTGTTTTATGAATTGATGCTCAGACTTGAATTCAATGAGTTCTACACCCAGGGTGGTGACTGGGGCTCGCTCATCTGCACCAACCTGGCCCAGATAGCTCCCAAGTGAGTACCCCCTTGGTGCAGCTGTTTTACTGTGTGAATAGTTATTTCCTGTGCACTTGGGAGTTCCTGCCCAAGTCCTCACTGTGTGGTGTCTCTCTTTGGTGCTCAGTGTTAAACAAAGATCCAAAATTACATACTTTAGGTTATATTAAATGCCTTTTCTTTCAAACAGTTGTGCAGTAGTTTTGTAGTGTCCTCGCTGAGGTCTGGAGTGGGACAAGTACTTGCAATGAAAAGAAAGGAGGGTGTGTGGCTTAGTGCCCTGGAGTGTGTGCTGGTCACTGACAGTTGTCCCTCTGACTTGTCATTTTTTGTGAAAAGCCACACTACAAAGGGTAGCTGAGGTCATGATGTAATGAACAGGCTGGAATTCAAGTATGTCCATTTTTGTTAATACATTTTAAATGTTACAGGTCACAGCACCAAGCCTGGCAGAGTTCAAGAAGTGTTTAGACAATGCTGTCAGGCACATGGTGTGACTTTTGGGGCTGTCCTGTGAAAGGCCAGGAATTGGACTTTAGTGATCTTTGTGGGTCCCTTCCAGCTCAGGATAGTCTATGATTCTCAATACAACTTTGAACTTCTGTTAACTGTTTGTTAACTTGTGTTTTTTTTCTGGTTTTGTCTTTAGCCATGTGAAAGGTCTCCATTTGAATATGGTCTCAGTTTCGAAGCTGGGGCTCACTCACCTGCTCTCCGTCCTGCTGGGCCGCTACTTCCCAGGGCTCTTCGGATTGCAGGATGAAGATGTCAGGAGGATGTTCCCCTTCTGGAAGAAAGGGCTCTCCAGGATCTTGTCTGAGTCTGGCTATGCTCACATACAGGCTACAAAGCCGGACACTGTTGGTAAAACAAACAAACAAAAAAAACCCACAACCTCTTTTGAGTTGAGAATACTTAAGTCTCTTCACTTTAGCTGTACTTTCACAGAAACAAACTGTACTGCTCAAAATACGCAGAAAATAATTATTTTTTGCAGTGTATCTGCACATCCAAACTGAGCATGCTCCAAGTGCCACTGACCTCATTTTCCAGTTTTCATAAATGAAATAGATTGTTTAATATTTTTCTACTTCTGCTATCACTGGCGACTGTAATTCCATTTCAAATGCAGCTCTGCTGAGAGCAGAAGAGAATTTCTTTTCAGAGAATGGATCACATTCAAGTAATGTAAACTACAAGAAGCTTTTAGCTGTCTCAGCACACAATGTAGCTTATTTATTATAGCGATAAGTAATACCTGAGAACTCAAATCAAATTTCACTTCCACTCATTGTTGTGAATCACTTGCAGACTTTCAAGGAAAAAAATTGTAGCTATGAATGTTCTTTCTACATGAGCTAGTCACTCAAATGGTTTAACTGCTTTAAGTATCTGAGTATTAAGTGTTTCTATTTTAAAAACATCTTTTGTGACTAAATCGGACAACTCAGTCAAGAGTACTGACTACATTTTAGTTTGGTGCAGCAGCAATTCACTGATGGATTTTACTAAAAACATAGCTAAGGGAAATATTTCTTAATGGTTTTCCACAAGCTTACCTACAGAGGCAGCTATGTTCTTAAAATGTGGAGGCAAAAGGATAATTGTATGGATTTAAAGTAATTTTTCTTCCACTGAGTTTTGGTTTCTAAATAATGCCAGTCTTTTGTGCTTTAGGAAAGAGAGGGAAGCTGATATCTGAAAGATGCCTAAGCCGTGCTTCTTCTCAAAAAGAATTCTGGCTGATTCTTGACATGTGGTCTGTCAGAGCAGACTGTGCAGGCTGGGAACTAGAAGCCAGTTCATGCTTTGGGAGCTGGAGCATTCCTGCAGTTCACCAAAGGACCAAGAGGAGAGGAGCAGGGCAGTGGCAGGTTCCTGAAAGGAGGAAAACACTCTGAAGAAATTTCTGGCAGACATGTCTGCATTCCAAGTGCTATGAGAACCAATGTCAGTTTTTCTCTATGTAAACAGATGCACTCTACTCACAGTGAGTAGATGAGAACAGGCTATTGCTTGGCATGTCCAGCACATCTGGAAAGTGCTCAACAGAACTTTTGCAAATACTTGCTATTTCAGGTATCAATAGTAGTTGCTTAATAATTGAAACTCCGCTGTCATGTTTAAATAGCAATTACTGATGCAATTGTGCCAGTTGCAGTGTTAGGCACCTTCCTGGAAAGCTGGGTTGTATGGGTGGAACTTCAAATACATTGCTGTTCCTTGGGAACAGCTTTTTCTCATGCTTTACTGAGAAGCTGGGACAGGTTTCCCTGTATTTCACAGCACTAGGATGTGTGATCAGAGTTCCAAGTGCAGGTGTGTTCTTTCTGTCCAAGAGAAGCAAACTATAAAATCTATATGAAGGCTTGTTCTACATGAAGGCAGTTTGCTATTGCTAATTCAGAAGACAGACCATTTAGTAGAACCTTGCTGTTCCTTAATGACTTTCTAATAATCCTTAAAATGTTTTTGCTGTTAGATAATGCTGCAAATCCTCCTGGTCATGTGTAGGCATGTGGAGTTTGGCTCTGTAATGCTGTTTAATTCATGACAACTTCCAGATTAATGGAAGCAAACCCTCCTTGGCACATAGAGCTTAATCTTATTAGCTTACCAGAAAAAAAGAAAAGCCAGCAGAAATCCAATACTGTTACATCAGTTCAAAAAACGTTCAGTGTGAGCTAATGTGGAGCCTGCTCGTTTGCAGATACTTTCGGTTTATGATTTGGCATTAAATGGCTCCAACTCATTGTACTATTTTATTTAAGAAAGCAGCTGATGGAACAGCTTTGTAAAGCTAGTTACATCCCCTGTAATATAACAGGCAGCTTCTCTAACACTCTGTTGGATATCAGTTACAGTTAAATTTTCTTCCTCCTTTACAGGCTGTAGTTTGAATGACTCTCCTGTGGGACTGGCTGCATACATCTTGGAGAAGTTTTCTTCATGGACTGATATGGAATTCCAGAGTCTAGAGGATGGAGGACTAGAGAGGTAAGCCCTTTGTCTGCTGACATGTTGGATGAGGTGACTAAGTCCAGAGTCACAGCTGAAGAGGTCTGTCTGAAGTGGTCACCTCATACTCAGGGAGCTTGTAGTGACCACAGCTGGTGCAGGGCTGCACTCCAGCACACAGAGAGGCAACCAGGCCATGCAGGGTGATGGAATCCCTTCCCACTTCGATTTCCTAAAAAATAAATACACCTCCTGGATATTAAAAACTGACTTGGGGGAAGAATCTCATTAGGACACGAAATCCAAAAGTTTAACCCACGTTAAGATGTTGGCAACTCATGATTCATTGTAATACTAACAATCAACTCTCTATGAATTGGCTTTGGATTGATTGTTACTGCTTCATCTACTACCATTTGCTAATAAAGGATTATGTTTAGTGTGCAGCAGAAATCGGAGCTGAAATCCCCATTGAGAACTACCTGTCAGGAATGGTGAGAGGGGCCATGCCATGGAAAGGCCCAGTGGCAGCAGATTTGCATGGAATGTTTGCACTGCACACAGCTGATAATTTTGTATGAAACATACACTGTTTACAGCACATGTTGGTGTGTGAGGGCTCTGTTGAAGGCTCATGGTAGCATTTCAGATTGTCATTAATAAATGGCACAAGCTTTTGCATGTGCTGTTCTGCCCCCACCCTCCCAGTCCGTGGACAGAGAGACAGCCATGCTGGAGCAAAAGGTGCTTGTTGGAATCTGCATTCCGTGTAGGAGTTAAAATGTGACTTCCCAGGTTGTGTCTGAAAGCCTTTAGCATCCTTAATTGGTCACTGGCAGACAGAGGGGGAGTAATAACTTTACCTCTCCACTGTTAACCACTATTTTTTCCTATAACTTTTTTTTTTCCCTTACAACCAAACCAAAGTCAAGTCCTTGCTACAGTGATGCAAATCAATTTTCAATTCTAATGAAGCAATCTCTTGGGCTTGCCTCTTCAGGAAGTTCAGCCTGGATGATCTGCTCACCAATATCATGATCTACTGGGTGTCAGGCTGCATTGTCTCCTCCATGCGTTTCTACAAAGAAAACTTGCAGAAGGGGATAGGCACACAGAAACATGAAAAGTAAGTGTGTCTTCTTCTCTTAAGATATTTTGCCCTGATCTTAATTTTATAGATGCATGCCTTACAGATTTCTGAATGCCGAGGAATAACACTGCTCTATCACAGTATTCATCTGCAAGGTAGTTGAGGTGCTGTGTTGGGAAAACACGGTGCTTTGGAAGGAATCCTGAGCCATCAGTGAGGATTTCTGACTGGAGGCACTGCTTGAGGGCCTCCCATTCATGGTGTATCCATGTGCTTTCCGATTTTATTTCAGTCACTGAGTCACACAGTCAGTTTTGTTTAGTTTAGTTGGTTGTAGTTTTAGTACTTTTCTAGACACACTTTGCCTGTTTCTGCAAAAGGTTTAGGTTCTTCCTTTGGAAGCAACTTCAACCTGCTGACAAACTGCATCATGCGGGAGTCAGCGAGACTGATGTGCCTGCTGCTGCTCAGACTCTCCAGACAGCAGCTTGGTTGCATGTACTTGTGTCAGCTTGAGTATGAGTGAAGGCTTAAACCTGCCCCGAGGTTTTGCAACCACAGCTTAGTGCCATGGTATTTATTTAACTGTGAAATGATGCTCCCAGGAAGCTGACTCAGTTCCTGAAGCCATTGTGGCTATGCTGTGGGTAGTATCCTGCTCTGGTTCTGCCTGCATGAGATGAGCTGTGTGAGCTTCTATGTGCCTAGAGAACAGAGCCTCAAAGTCTTGTATAAATTTCTGACCTCAGGCTTCCAGTAGCTACTGCAAGTGCCCAAAACTTTTTGTATCTACATTTTAAAGTCTGTCACTTCTGACAGTGCAGCTTATTTAAAGATAAGCTGGGATATTTAAAGTTAGAAAATGTGGCTCTTATAACAAGCACAGATCATTCACATCCCTCAAATCCAGTTGCTTCCTTACATTTCCTTTTTTTGGAAAGTTTTAGAATTTTTTGTAGTGTGTATTTGTGCCTGTTAAAAGCAAGAGCTATTTTACAAGGTATAGTCCCACATATAGAAATGTTGCTTCTGAGCTAGTCTAGATTATTAGTATTCCTCTCTTCTCTCCCCATATGAAGTAATTCTTCTCTTGCCTACCCTCCTGTTGTCCTGCCAAGCTTAGCATATTTGAGTAGTTATCTTCTCTGTAAATCTCTCTCCAGCTCTTATCAAATTGTGTGCTTGTTCCTCAATCTAAGCCCTGTGTGCAGCAAGAGGAAATTTGCTGCCCACAACTTCCTAGGGCTCTCCTTTCCCTTTCCATGCTTCTGAGCCTCATGCCCTGGATCCCTTGCAAAATTGCCTTAGTGTCACTGTATGCAAAAATAAAAAAGTGGTTTTTTCTTTAGTAATTAGATTGTTGTCTTCAGTTTTAAGATCTGGAAGTCAAAATTTTAATGCCTAACAAGAGTGTGCTCAACTGTTTTGGAACATTTCCTTAAAACTTTTGATTTGTTGCAGATTTAAGTGTTTGGAAGATTACAGTGATTCTTTCTCCTTTCTCAGGCTCACAGTGCAGGTACCCACTGGCATTGCCTCCTTCCCTAATGAAATCCTGCACATACCCCAGGCTTGGGCCAAGAAGAAATACCCCAACATTGCCTCCTTCCACTTCATGCCTCGAGGCGGCCATTTCGCAGCTTTTGAGGAACCTGAGCTTCTTGCTAAAGATATTCTGCAATTTGTTGACAAAGTAGAGAAAGAGCAACTCTGGAAAAAGAAAGGGGAATAACTTCCCTAAGAAACAGCAGGGTAATTACTTTTAGCTTAGTACATGTACAGGGCTTACTAAGTCTACTCTAATCCATGTAATTAGATCTTATTGTTGACCAGATGTGAGCAAGGACAGAAAGAAAAATGCAGTGTATCTCCCATGAAATAATGCCACCAGACCAAAGGATTTTGGGTTGGGCTTTTTTTTGTTCAGCTAGGCTAAGGAAGTAGCATGAAGAGTACTTGGGTATCTTCTGAAACAATGTTCTGTAGTATACTTGACTCTTGCTTTGAGATTGAAAAATAGACTTCACAACTACTAGCATTCCTAGCAACAGTTTAATTGTTGTGAAAGGCTTTTCTTTCTCATGGCAGCAGTAAAATTTGAGTTGCTGTGAGTACAAAGTTGCTCACATAAAGAGTGGGGAGCAGCCTGGCAGGACCTGACTTGCATGAGTGCATCAATCAATCAATCAGCATCAGTCAAACTGTCTTCTGCTGCCTGCCTTTCTCTTCCAGCCTGAGCTGAAAAGCAGATTCCTGGCTGTGAAGAAGCTGGACTGCCCTGTGCCAGGCTCCTGGGATATGTGAGGAGAAGCTGAAACACACAGGTGCCTGTAGCTCAGACCAAGAGGAGGAGCTGGGTAGGAGTAACTGCAGCCCCAGCTACCTCTGCACTGAATTTGTACTCTTAACTTAAATCATAGCCCTAGGTAGGCTCAACATACTGTGGCTTTGCACTGCTTGGGCAGGGTATTGTAAATACCTCTTACTAAAGAATAAAAATATGATTAATTCAAAATTAAAAGTGCATCGATTTTTTTAATAACTTCTCAGTGATTCTTTTAATTCTTTTAACAACTGAGATTTTGCTTGGTACCAGCTAAAAGAAGCATCAGCTCAGAACCTATCAATTCTGTACTGCATCTGTCACAAAGGTCAGATTGAAGGCAAACTGCTCAAAGAAAATTGAGGGGCTATATGTCTTTACACCTCCTGCCCCCTATTGTGCAGCTGAATTTCAAACAGGTCTTAGACCATATCCAGATGACTGATTTCAGTGTGGTTTTGTTCTCCGGTCACTTCTGATGTCCTTCTCTACTTCTGAAAGCACAGAGAAATACAATCTATCAATAACATTTGCATGGATTATTTCACAATTATTTCACAATTTTAATTGAAATGGAAGCTAAGATCAGAAGCTCAGCAGATCCATGCTCCATGCCAAGGCTTTTGACTCAAGCATACCACGTAGTTTGTTTCACAGATGGCAAGTGGATTCTCCTGCTGGGCACATTTAAATCTCAGTGCTGAAAGCCACCACCAGCCCTGACAGAAAATCAGGCAGAAGGGCTGTGAACCAGCCTGGATCAGTTTTCTGAGCAGAGATGAGACCTCTTGCTCACTTTCCTCTGCCTGCTGCACCTGGGTGCCAGTAGAGTAAGGCAGAGGAGCTCCCAGGTCTCCCTACTAGATTTGATCCTCAAGCTGTTCTTGAGTTCTTTAAGACAGCTACTTGCTTCCAGAATAGTAGTGAGCATAATTCCATGCTCACTTGTAAATGTTTTCATTCAGTCAAAGTTTGTGTTCACATTTGCAAAATGTTGTGTGATGCAGGCCAGTCTGTTTTGAATGCTCAAAAGGAAAACACAGAATCATTCCCTTTGAAATAGACTCTCCATGGAGAAGACCCTCCCCAAACTTGTTTCAGGAGCAGCACAGTGAAAGAGGGTTCCTTATTCAGGAGGAATTGGCTCACCTCTGACACGAACAGCTGCTACAGGCATCACCACACACCCTCCTGCACAAGTCTGTCCTGCCCTGCTCTGCACACCAGGTAAGTGCTCTTTAGGGTTTCATAAGCTGCTGTCTGACAGAGAGACAAATCTGTTCCTAAAAGATACAGATTTTAGGAGCTTAGAAATGATAATTGAACACCTGATATATAGCAGAGTTTATTCTGAATTTTGATGTCACACTTTTCAAACCTTAAGCCCACAGTTATCAGCAGCTATTGCTCATCACCTACTTACCTACAGTTAGATAAAAATGCAGTGAAATACTATGACAAAGTGAAAAAGTATGAAATTAGCTATATAGCAGCTGTAAAACCTTCCCTCAGTTCCTCTTCCTTTTTTTAAAATAACCCTCTGGTTTTAGCAAAGCAGAGCAAATCCCACCACCTCTAGTGCAAGGTTTAGCACTAATGAAGTGTCTGTGAGCCAGTGTTACCATCTGCAGCTCATCCTGTAGTGAGCAACTCTCCCAGGAGCCTGAGATCTGGATTTGACAAACACCTTGGGTGAATCCAGATTCACTTCTGATAATCTCTGGTACTGGCTACAGGCAAGTATTTGGTACAGATAACCAGAAATAGTTTTAACATATCTATTAGCAAGTAAGTGCATATCAGATTATTGCAATAATAAAAAGCAGTACAAAAGGAGTTCCTGCTCTGTTGCAATTCTTCTTATTTATGTCAAGCAGCTGAGGACTTGCCATTCAGACTGGGAATTTTCTCTAAAAAAGCCAAATGTGAAGCTCTTGGGCTGGCTGAGCTGTTTCTTGAGAATAAAACTCTGAAAGAATAGCCTTCAGGATAACACAGAATCTGGTGACACTTTGATGCTCAAAATATTATGTTTTGGTCCATGTCTTAGTGAAGCTTCAATTTTTGGCCCAAAGTTGCCCCAAAGGCTCTTCTCAAAGAGACTGCTGTCCTAAAAGCCCTGCCACATTAAGTTGCTCCAAAACATGCATTTATCCCACGCTAAAACCAGAATTAGCTGACCTAAACTCTGCTTTTTAATTATCCAGTTACAGCCCATTAAGAGTCTTGATAAGGGGTTTGGAACCATGCAGATGCTACTGAAAATAAACAACTTGCACTCTTCTTCCCCAGCTGAAATGCTTTGGAAAAGTGTCTCCTTCTGGTATGGAAAAATACAAGCAAGGTCATAATCTTCTCATACAGTTCCAGCTAAACAAACTCCCAGTACAACCAAATTTGACTTCTGATTTTTAAACTACAAACCATAATGTCCTGAAAAATCCAAGTCACCATATGCAGCCATTGGACATCTTACACAACAAGACAGGACTTCATATACATTAAATAAAAATGTCAGGCATTACTCAGATCATGAATGAAAAAAAATATGAATAGAAATCACAGTTTCATAATAAAAAGGAAGTGAAACCATCATTTAATGGAAATTAGGATGTGTTAAGCCCAGCATCAGAGTTCATTCTAGATCTGTGCAGGGCACCAGTCATCACCACAGTCAGCTGCAATTGCTCAGGGGCAGGACTGAGCTTCAAGGCAGTCAATCAAATGCACAGCTCTGTTTTACAGCAGGTGCAATACATAATATGCACTAAATGAAGATACATTTTTGTCTGAAAGAGGAGTGGAAAGCTCCTCCTGGGTGCTGTGGAAAGAGACAAGGAATAAATCCATATTGATTTCAGTGTAGCTTATTTTAAAACACTGAGAAATGATGCTGCTTGTTTTACTTGCTGTAATAGCACTTCAAGGAACATAAGTCACACTAAAACTGTCTTGCTCAGGATTAGTTTTCTTTCATGGAAGAAATACCCTGTGCAGTGCCAGACAGCCCTGATGGTGTTATGCTGCTAGAAGAATTAGCCCCATTACAATTGTCAGCTGTCTTCTGGAGAGCAGATATTCATAAACAGGTCTGTGCTGAGTGACAGCTCCTTCCCCTGGCTAGGTGTAGTCCAAACCTCAGGCTTCCAAATACTTTCCTGTCTGGATTTAAAGATATTGAGGATGCTCATGCCCTCCCCGTGCTTAATAACTGGATGTCTGCGGTTTTGAGGATACAATGAACAATAAAAGATATTTAAATGATGATTTTCATCACCTTCTTAAACGAAATATAATCTTTTGCAGCAGTGGTTCAAACCACTGCAGGTGACCAGAGGGAATGCAGCACAGGGAAGAGATGAGCAGAAACACAAAGGGACAAACTCCAGTCAAGCACCTAGTCAAAGAACCAGCAGCTCTTAATCTCTTTTTCAGCCAAGCCTGCATTGTTGGGGTGGTTTTGTGTGCAAACACATTTGTACCTCGTGAATTCCAGGAATTCTTGTACAGGCTTCAGGGAGCTAAGGTCCACCCCTGAATTTTTGTCTCAGTGGAAGCTTTTTCATCACCCCAAGTCTTTTGTGGTTAATAAAGCTTTTTGCAGTGATCAGAAGGCAATTCTTAGTATTTCAGAGAAACCAGAGGCAAAGAGGGGTTTAAGCAGTATCTCAGACAAACTGAGCAGAAGAACATAATGCAGAACACAGATGATGTCACTCTCCTAATTTCTCCACTCTTTTTCTTTCTGAAGATAAATAACTTAAACGATTCCTCTTAAAGGTGCTCAAGTGATTTATTTCTCAATTTTTGCCCTTTTCTTCCCAGCAGATTCTGATTCCTCATCTCAAGAGGGAATTAATTCTTCCTAATTTAGGAACATTTTTGTAGTTACAGATTCAAAATATAAAAGAACAAGAAAACCCTACTTCATTCTCTAAATCTAGAATCCTATCATAAAGTATTTCAATGCCTGCAATCAAATTATGGTACTTAGCAATTCTTTAAATAATTTGTTTTTTCCATTTTCATTTGTGGAGATAGCTGCTGGTTTTATTTCTCTGTGTCTGTAGATGGAGGGGAAAAATACTGATAATTTGCCTTAGGGGAAAAAAAAAATCTATGTAGAATTCCAAATAAGTTTTGACATGGAACATCTTCATTTGAGAGAAGCAACTCCGTGCTTTACATTTCAGGAGAGCAGGCTATAAAAAAGCCAATCAGTCTGAAAATTCAAGCATAAACCAGCACCAAATGCATGAAAGACTTGCATACAGAAAGGAGACCAGCTGTGTACAAAAATACATCTCTTACATATCCTCAGCTCTCAGTCTTCCTCCTGTACTGCAACTTTTTTTTTTTTTTAATTTCAATGAACATCTAAGAAGCTCAACAGATAGGTGCCTTTCAAAACCTAACTTCTAGCACAAACTTTCACCCTTTTGTGCCACTGCATTAAAATGGCAGGTTCAGAACCACACAGCAGTAATGATGAGACAGCAACACAATTTGGCTCCTGCTTTATTTAGGAGCATCTTATGACATAAATTGGACTTCTAGAACTCTATCTTCTACATCCTTTTTGAGAAGAGTGCTTTTATTAATTATTAACCAGCACTTAGTTAACCACTGAGTCTGGGAGCAGATACAAAAATTTCCCTCTCTCCTTCCTGGCTACTTGCAGTCCCACCCATTTCCATTTGAAGTTGTATTGGCTGCAGCTGAGATGCTCCATTCTAACCAACAGGATGTGGGATACAGAGCAAATGCCAGGACTTCACCCAAGAACCAAAAAATTACAGGGAAGAATGTTCCATTATAATGATCCAATCTTCAGTCTCTCCACTTTTAGTTGTTTCTTTTCTGTTTTTATCCTTCAGACAGCTGTTCTCAGAAAGAAAAAAACAACTTATGTATTTCTGAAATATCTGAAACAGACACTTGCAGCTGTTACAGACAGGTGACAAGCAGAATCCTTCAAGAAGTCTTGTCTAGATAAGACAAAGAAGGAATTTGCAAGACCACTTTCAGATAAGACACGTGGCCCTGGCCATTATTTGGAATTAAGTGTGCATTTCCTTATATTGTTGCAGTTTTGAGACAATAAAGGGTGTTTTTTCTTTGTAGTCAATAGAGTTGGGATAAAACTCCCTTCTCCCCAAATCTTCTGCCTCTCACCTCACTTTTGCTAAAAGCCAGGTGAAAACTCTTTGGTCTGTTGCTTCTGGGACAAGCCTACCTCCTTGAAGAGAAGGCTTCCAAAAGTAAAAGGCTTCCAAACACTCATAACCAGATTATCTGTAACAGACACAAGAAAGCTTCAGTTGTGCTGCCAGCATGTGTGGGCAAGCAGAGCTGGGAACTGGACCTCTGTAAAAAGACAGAAAGAACATGGCCTACTGCTACACTGGAGCACTTGGAAACTTGGCCAGCACAAAGATCTGCTTTTGGCTCAGGACATGGGAAAAGCCCAGAGGAAAACAAAGCACGAACGTGTGCACCTCATGCAAATGAGAAATTGCAATAATTTAAGTGTTGAGGATGTGTTGTAAGAGGGCTGGAGGTGAGCCAGATGAGCCTGGCACACAGAATCCTGGCACAAAACTCCGTGTATTCAAGCAAGCCAAGGTTTCTGAGCCTCAGCAAACCATGTAGCATTTTCCTCACACTGGAAGAAATTCGTCTTCCCTGAAGTCTTTGCAGAAGTGAACCCTGTTGTACAGTATCAAATGAACTCCATTCTTCAAAGTGTTGGAGGCTGACGCCCCCAGCTGTGTCACAGAGAATCCCATCGGGACCAGGCTCTGGGGCTTCCTCCTGCAGAGGGAGAGTGCCAGACTGTCCGGGATTCCTGCACCCGGGAGCTCTGCTGGAGGTGGCTGCTGGAGCGTCGGGAAGGACTTAGCAAGGAGCGGGGTGGGGGAGGCGCTGCTCCAACTGAGCAATGCGAGGCAAGCAGCAGGCGCTGGATCCCAACAAATATGGGTTCTGGGAGCCACAGGCAGCAACTCCAGCTGGGCCATTTGCTTAGGCTGCCTGCCAAAAGGTTTATAAAAAGAACAGTAAAGAATGTGCCATGGCTTTAAATATGAATTGCAAATACAGTGCAGCCAATATCCACATTTGTTGAGGCTTCCATCCCTCAGCTTTTCTCTAAGGCTCAGTCAGGAATGTAAGGAGTTTCTCCTGCTGATCTAATTTTATCCCCTCGCAGATATCCACCAGCATGAAGGAATGAAATAGAGCCAGGGCAGTTTCTTAATTACTTCCAGCTCTCAGAGAGGGACCCAAAAGATAATAGTGAAGCAAGCACAGCACAGCAAAAATGCTAAACCAGCCTACAGTTTGTGTGTTGCTGTACACAGATCTTGTGATAATTTACTAATAGGTGACCCTGGCCTTTTCTCCAACTGATGCCTGTCCTGATACCAAAGACATTTCTATGAGTTTAACTGCAACAGAGCACAGTGACAAACAGGAATGGCTACTACACAACAAGTGAAATATGCAGGTGATTCATCAGACACATGAACTGGTTCCTCAAATGCCAACAATGACTTTTCAGCAAGATGTAACTTTCCATTACCTCGGAGGTTTTCCATATTCTGAATCCGAAGCACCTTAGCATGACTGGAGGTGGGTTTATTCAAGTTCACGGGAGAGGTGGACCTGCCTGTGCTGAATTTATGCCAGCTACAAGGAGTGTTATCACCAAGGTTCAGCAACCTCCCAGGCACAAAAAGGAAATCAAATCGCTAAAGGAGTTTTTGTCCTCAATATGACACACAGAACCTCAGAGTGAGTATCAAAAGTCATCTGTTCAAAGAAGTGACTTATATCACAGAGCATAAAACCCCCACAGCACCAGTGCAGTAAACAGGTCAAGTGTGGTAGCTGAATGATTTATTTGATTCTTCAAAAAGCACACACATAAGCATCCACTGCTGCTGCAGACACCTGGATGAGATGGGGTAGTGCAGCTAGAAAGAATCAGAACAATCACAGGCTTCTGAGCCAATTAACACAACAAGCTGCCTCCTCCTTGCGATCTCACGTCTCTATGAGAGACTCACAGATGAGTAAAAAATGTGGAGTCTGTTGGGATTTTTTCCTTCTTGATATGAACGCCAACCTGGAATGGCAGTGTGTGCACAAGGTACACATCATCCCATAATGCCATGGCTGCTAAAAAATCAAAATGCACACACACACGTACAAACCCCTGACTAAACTGCACCACTGAAGTGAGAGTATAAAATAGTCTGATAAATTCATGCCCCCACACTAGACAAGGCTCCTCACCTGCCTTTTAAGAGTCCAGAGGTGCATCTTCAGCTAACAGGATGAGTTTGTAATCAGAGGGCTCAGAGCTCCACAAGGTCCATCCTGCAGCAGGCAGGTCTCATGCTCAGCACTTGTCCAAGTGCCGTTCTTGGGAAGCTGGAGGCAGCCCTGCAAGACACTGAACATCTGCACACATTTATGGCACAAGGTCTCCTTCATTCTCAAGATGTTGCTGCTTTACAGATATGCTAGAAAAGGTCAAATTCAGGAAATAGCAGTTTAACAAGCAAGGAAATAGAGGGCCAAGAGCTTCTCCTACCCATAGGTCACCAAGATTCATCCCCTAGAGAAATCTAAAAGTATTCAAATTCCTCATGGGACACACTGTCATTCTAAGGCTCGTGGCAGTGCTTTTATGAAGAGCTCATGACCATGCTGTGAGGCAGCCAGCAAAAGAACAGTTTCAACACACAAAGAAAAGTATAAATAAATCAAGACAGCCTGAAATTTTTCTAAACTCTGTTTTATTGCTCCGTGATTATTAGTTACACTTTGACACATTGCACTTTGGAATAGATTAGCACCTACTACATAATTTAAAAACTTAGTATCTTACAACTCATATAACTGAAAACCCAGAGATCTGTCATTTTAACCCAAGACTAAAAGAGATAAAATGTTTACATCCTTTATTGTTGGCAGGTGAATTTTCATTGTGGAAGGCCCTTAAAAATAGTGAAGAGAAACTAACAACCTAAATGCCCTTCAAAGATATATAAAAACAGTATCAGATAAATCACTCCCTTCTTTACACCAGCCTTTTTGCTTTGGTACTTTTAGTACCCAAGTGCACAATAATTCCCTCATCTCTTTCAAGGAAAAAAGAAGCAACATGATCCAAACTACACTGACTACTTTGAGTGAAAAGAGGAGAGACTCCCACACACCATTCTCAGCACCCACACAAACAGTATTTTCATCAAAAGGGGCATTGTCTCAGGATTTAACACATCCCAAGAGGTTTATAAATAATAAACGTTGGGGGTTTTTAAAAAGGGAAGAATTATTTTGAATAAATAAATGAAAGATCTAATAGCTACACTGGCTTTGGTGGTGACCAGTTATCTACATGCAGCATAAGTTATCTTCATAAGGCAAGTGATGAGCTAGCAGAAGTGAAGTCCCTGAGGATCAACATCTCCATGTTCAATTTGTTTGTTTCACAACGTGTGTAGACAGCCTGGAAAACAATCTGTCCCAAGGCATCTGCTTTTTAATCTCCCAGCACAGCTGCAGACCACACAGTGAATTATTTCTGTACCTTTTCTGCAGGCAGGAATACGTAAATAACACCGAATACTTAGTAGGAGGTGGCAGGGAATTAGCTCTGCTAAACCTGGGCCAAGTGCTCCACCTTGTGTTCGTCCTCACAACACAACTCATAGCGAAGCTCCCGATGCCTGCTCCAAAACTGCACGTCCAGTGGCATAGCTTCTGATTCCTTCAGCCTGGGAACAAGTGTTGTCCATGGTGCCATAGGACTGCTGCTCCGTGGGGGCCAGCACCGTCCTTTCGGTAGGATGAGGACGCAAAACCTGGGGGACGTACATCTGAAATCACAAGTGAAGGGTTTTAGTGGTCTCTCAAAGCACAGAGCTGGGATAACTCACCCAGGAGAATTTTTCCCCACGTTACTCTTCATCCTTTTCCCATTCTTCACCTTAACACCTCAGGCCTTTTGCACCCTGTTGGAGGCTTCCTGGTGCAACATTCACCTGCACCTCTTGACTGTGGCATGAAGGCCTTTCCTTCTACCTCAGTCCTACATCCTTCTCAGTGACATGGCAAGCAAGACCTGCTACACATCACAACTTTCAGAATCAAAGCAGTGGCAACTGACTGTGTCTGGCAGCTGTCCAGATGTGAGGCTCTGACTGGGGCAGGGCACAGAACACAGCACACAGAGCTTTGGGCAGCAGTGTGTCTCAGCTACTCCTAACACGGCAGCCAAAGGTACTTCTGGAACACCATTTGGGAGCAGTCAAGGAGCTCAGCTGCACAACTCTCTGGTCCCACATGGACAGGGGAAATCCCACAGTCCATTCAGACTAATATGTTCTACACAAGCTCTTTGCTAAGCAGGGTGAGAAATTAAGTTTTTCTAGGAAACGTAAGGGAATATTAGTAACTCTTAGCTTCTTACAGAAGATGTTGGGACTGTTGGTACATCTGTGTCTTTTCCTCTTTCACCTTGTGTGTCTTCAATCTGTAACAGTAATAGGTGAAGAAAGAGAGACAACATCAAACTGGTGAGTGAAAACAATACAAACAGATCATGAGCACCCAAAACCCCCTGCCATGGGCAGGGACACCTTTCACTAGACCAGGTTGCTCCAAGCTCCATCCACCCTGGCTTTAAACAGTTTCAGGGATGGGGCATCCACAACATCACTGAGCAACCTATGCTAGTGCCTCAGCAACCTCACTGCAAACAATTTCTTACTATTACCTAATCTAAACCTACTATCAGTTTGAAGCCATCCCCCATTGTCCTCTCACTCCACATTCTTGTAAAAAGTCTCTCTCCACCTTTTCTGGTAGGCTCCCTTAAGGTACTGGAAGGCTGCAATTAGGTCACCCCAAAGCCTTCTCTTCTCCAGGCTGAACACCCCCCATTCTCTCAGCATGGCCTCACAGCAGAGCTGCTCCATCCCTCTGATCATCTTCGTTGTCTTCTCTGGACTTGCTCCAACAGCACCATGTCCTTCCTGTGCTGGGGACCCCAGAGCTGGATGCAGCACTGCAGGTGGGGTCTCTCCAGAGCAGAGCAGAGGGGCAAAATCCCCTCCCTCAACCTGCTGGCAACACTGCTGGGAATGCAGCCCAGGATACTTTTTCCATACTGCTCTTTTCTCTCAAACTCAGTTCCTGCAGAAACAGAGACTTTCCACTCTGCCAAGCAGCCTACCTGTACTACAGGCCCTCTTCAGCCATCTTACCATGAACCTTTGTGAACAGACACTGCTAGCAGGAAGGCAGGGACAACCCAGCAGGAATAGCTGGTGCTCCATCAAGCACACAGGTAGGTGCTGAAAGGTCAGGTATCCATCACTTACCCTATAATTCAGTGGACTCAGGTACTTGAAACAGCCAAAACAAGTGTAAGCCAAGCAAATAACAATAGTGATGTTGACAACCAGCAAGGTAAACATCGTGGTAGGTGCTTTAAAACCTAGAAAAATATCCAGAGAATACAATATAAAAATGCATAGCAGAAAAACCCAACAAAACCAAAAGAAGCCTTTATTTATCCTCCTCATTTTCAGAAGCCTCATGGATTTTTTTTTTCCTTAGAGGAATGGGCAGCCCACTTCCAGCCACAAACAGGGGAATGTCATTACACACTCCCACTAGGAAAAGTTCTCCCACTTTTCCTAGAGGCCAAGAAATGTTGCTGTAATACTTAAATGAGGGACAAGACTGAGAGTGATTCTTCTTCTCCCTCATCCATCCATTCTGGACCCGCTTCTTAAATACTTTCATTAATGATCTGTGAAATATAATATTAATTACATTGATTAATTATGATGATGGCACCAAATTGGATGGTTTGCCATCAGCTCAAAGGGATGGAGGTGGGGGGAGAGAATCAAAATGTTCTTGGGAGATAAAACTACCCCACCTGCTTCAAAGGATCAAAACAAAAAAACCCCAACAAGATAAAATTGTATGTAGAAGACAGCAAATAAGTACAATTTGGAAGGAAAAATAAAATATGGATATGAGGGATAACAATGGCACTGCAGCATACAACTGCTGGAAAGGAGTCAATAGTGGGATGGTGTCAAAGAACATGGGAAGAAAGGAAAATGAAAAAAAATAAAGACAAGTCTCTGGCACCTATACAAAATAATTCAGTGCTACTCAGCCTTCAGCTGGATAGCCTTGTCTACAATAAAATATGGACAGAATTGGGAAGAATCTGAGGAAAAAGATCAAGAGAAGAAACAGTAAATATGAACTAGGCTGACATAAAAGTTTTAATTCAGAGAGAGTGCAATAAACTATAGGAAAAGACATAGTTGCCTAATATGAAAAAAGTATGAAAGATTACAGCAACTTCTTATTTTCCAGATCCACTAGGGAAATATACTAAAGAAATTAATCTCATTTTGTAGTAAAGATGTCTTGAATAGGATATCAAGGAAAAGTAAACATCACTGCCATCCTTAGCTGCTTCCAAGCTTCTTCAGACAAGAGGCAACACCAATCCTCAGACATTTTTGTGGTAACCACAGCATACACAGTGGCACAGAATAGACAAGTTTTATACTTTAATGGTTATAGAAGCGCTGCACAGGTCTGTTCACAAGGGGAAAAAGACCACACACATGCAAAAAAACAAAATCGAAAAAGCCTTACAAACACATCACTATTCAAACCAAAAAAGGAAGTGAAAAAACTTTCCTAGGGATATTCTGGAATGTCCTTCAGAGGAGGTTGTTTTTATAAGCACAGGCTGCACGAGTGTTTAGCAGATGGAGAGGTGTGTCGACACCAAAGCCAATATATGGTGCAAACCACAAGACAAACAGCAGAGATTAGGGAAGAAAATGTCTCCTACATCAGTTTCCCCTGCACTGTGTCTTCAGAACTCCTGTCTGCCAACAGTTCTGGAGAACATGGGATTCAAGTCACTGTCCCAGGAGATGGGGGTTACTGCAGATATGACCTCAACTCCTCTGTGGTGAGAAGCCCAGTGGTGCTTCAGGAGTAGGATGGGTGAGTGGATGGATGGATGGCAGGCATAAGACTTGAGAAAGAATACAGGCACTGAGAAGAAGAAAGATGAGTACAGCCTCTCACCTTCTGTATGCAGTCAGCTGGTTTTTGATCCTGATTGAGAATTGGGGGAGAGGTGTTTCCAGTCTTACATTAATATATGAGGAGCGAGAAGCCAGAGTATTGTCACTAGACTCTGCAACCAGACTGAAACACCCATATCAAGCCAGCTACACAAGTCAACGACCAAGCAATCAAGCTTTATATCATAAACTGATTGATTTTGCAGATAAGGAAGTAGAGCTCTCTTACTCTTCCTTCCTTCTATTTGGCACAAGAAGCAACAATGAAATCAATGGCAATGAAATCAAAGTATCAAATTCCTACCTCTCAGACTGCCCTGTGCACTGAGAAACCACTGAACAACGCCCTGTAAACAGGATCCTCGACACTGACCAAGTCAAACATGCCTGGTAATCCAGCCTGTGTTTTCCATTATTAAAGTCCCTGACAAATAATTGTTTTACCATGCAGAACTAGAAAACATTACAATAAAGATTTAATTTTTACTTCACCAGGATTTCCTTCCTAACAATTAAAGAGATGCATCAGATGCTGAGCGCTTGGAGTTGATTTTTCTAAAGCATGTTCTAGAAATTCTCTTCTTATTTTAGAGGACCCAGATCTGTTGGTCTTCCTGGTTGCAAAATCAGCTCTCAAAACAAGGGAAAAAACAAGCTCTCAAACACATAAGTAATGCAGGAACATCTATTCAAATCCAAGGACAGCCTGAAGCAATAGTTCCAAGTGCCTCTTGTATCCTCAGGGAGCTTTCCTTATAGCTTTATCTATCCCTAGAGTGAGATGACAGCCTGCCAACAATATCTGACTGCTGGTATGCTGAAAAACACAATGCAAACTGATCATTGTCATGAGGGCACAATACAGTTAGCTTCCTTCCAAAGAAAGGGAACCCAACCCTTCCAGCATCACTGACATCCCTATTCCATACCAAATGCTTCCTCCTGTATCATGGATAAAAACCCATAAGCTGTTGCCTATCTTTTCTGACATCTAAGTTGTTGGTACAGCACAGCCAATACTATAAATGCCAAGTATTTGCAAAACACAGAATGACCCTATTTTAAAAATAAATTACACACAAACCACGAGGCTTCAAACTACAATGTGGGGAAGAGAGTCACCATCTCACTGCAGTCTTCCATGTAAAATTTGATGGATGATGTAGAACACATGAGGACTAGCATAAGCCAACATTTTAGCATTTTTTCCTAAGTGATGGCAGTACAACCAAGGCAGCAGCCAATTCACCCAGGCAAATTAAACTTAGGCCCAGGCTGCACAAATATACGTAGTGAAGCCAGTGACCATCTTACTATAAAAAGCTAATTCTGAATAGATTTTGATTTTATGCAATGATTTTTCTGTCTGTCACTTCACAGCCCAACTGGCCAATTCCATGTATACTGATTTAAGGAATATATGATCTCTCATGAAATGAAGGAACATGAAGCCTCATGCTAACAGTTTTATATACCAGCCAAGTCCATCAAAGGCTCTTGTGCAAATCAGTGCCACAGGGAACCACCATGACTCCCCCTTTATGGAAGGAAAAAGTCCACAAAGCTTATGAAACTTCACATCTAATTCAGGGAAGCTGGCAAGAGAGCTGGGAGCAGCTTCCAGGTGGAAACAGGTAATACTTACCCAGCCTCACAAATGAGTAAAAATAGAGCCAGAAAAGGCAGAGGATGGGAGCTGCCAGGGCCTGATTGACAGCTGCAAAGTGCATCTTCTTCTCCAGCTTGGCAGGGAGATAGGCATAGTAGAGGTTGTGACGGTCCACCATGTGCTTCAGGAGGATGTAGATCAAACCTGTCAGGAAAAATGGGAGAGCCAAGCAGAGGCTGTCAGAGGTTTGATAAAAAGCAGCAGCTCTGTGAGGAGATCTACACTAACCAAGTGAGTGGATACAGGTGCAAGATAGCACCTGCTCCTCAGCTTCTTGCATCTCTATCCCTCCCCTCACCACACACTCCTCTGCAGTGCCTCTTGTGCTCCCAGGGAGAGCCCATAGCTCCATGTGCTGGCACGAGGCCAAGCCAGTAGGGGACACTTCCCCAGCTCCCCTTCCACTGTGCTGGTAAGGAAGGCCTGACAGTGGCTTAACATCTCCCTGTCAGCCTTCACCAGGCTCATGACTGTATTTCAAGTCAGCTATTCCTTATCCAGACATACAGCCAGCAACTGCTGTGGCAGCTATGAATTGCAACAGCTCTGGGATGCAGCACAATCAGATATTTACAACTGCATACAAAATGGAATGTAAGTAAATATCAATTACATTGTTACATAAAAATTGGCCACGTTCTCCCAATAATAAGGTTGTTGATTAAACCAGTTCTGAACAACATCTAATTTAGATAATGATCTTGTATCTAGCTCTGTAAAGTTTTGGATTAGAAAATGAAAATACCAACTATATAAAATTATTTAGTGCTACTTATGTCTGATCTAAACCGCTCACCACCAAAGCCAGTACACTCAAATTCAAGAAATAAAATAAACATCTAATAAATATTAAATATACTTTCAACCTGTAAAGACAGTACAAGAGCTAAGTAATTAATCATCTTTTTCACTGTTCTTCCACAAGAAGGGAAGGAAACTTGGATCCAAGTCCTAAGGATTATCAGCATTTGAATGGGAATCAGAATGTAGAGCTGGGTATTCCAAACTTCCCACATGCCCCATGTCACTCCCACAGTGCTCACTGGAAAACTTACCAAAAGGGACAATGATGGGACACGTGATGCTATAGGCCATGATGACAGTGAACACACACAGCATCCAGGCATACATAGCTCCAAATTCATATTCAAATGCCTGTTGCTAGGTACAAAAACAAAACACCCAAAACTCTCAAGTCATCCATCAATGTGTCAGGAGTTAAGAATAGATTCACTAAAGCAACAATTCACCTTCTCTTATTTGCTCCCCCTGAGAGATCAGTTATTTCCTTAGGAGGCAGAAATGATGTAATTAGATGAAGCATCTTGTGTTTTTATTACCTGGACGTACTGAAAAGATGCTGTTTCTTTCCTAGCCTTAAAGTAATTTCTCAGGGAATCTGCATCTACAAGAAGCAGCTCCTTAAAATCATAAGACAGAAAATAATTTTGCCAGACTCAGAACCTTCAACTCACAGTGGCAGCTGTATATAGGCTTAAGTTTCCATTGTAACACCTGGAATTTTAAGATACAGGATGACACTTCACCTGGAAGTCCACCTCTTAAAATGGAATATAGGCAAAAATATACTTTTTCCTAGGTGTATGCTTAGTTTAAAGCAAGTTGTACGCATCTGATGGCTGACAAAAGAAACTAACTCTAGACAGATTTGAATAAAAGAATCCCCTGAAGCTCATATAAGATAAAATCAGAATTACTCTATAAAATCCAAATCATAAAACTCTGACTTAGAGCTATGAAGAGGTTGATACCTGAAGCTCAGAGCTTGGGTTTTGATTTTTGACCATCTCTGACTGGAATAAATCCCTCCCTGTTATCTGTGCTGTGAATGAAGGGAATGTGAACCTGCCACGGACAAGCGAAACTAAGGCTAAAAAAAAAATAAGGAAACCGTCAGGGGATGGTAGATAATGGTATGAAGGATGGGTGCTCCCACTGTTTCTGACAAGGATCAGTCATTGAGATGCCTCCTGCTAAGGAGGGGCTCCAGTACCTGTTTGATGTTTTTCCTCTCTGCTGTGGACTTGGCCATGATCATGCGTATGGTGTAAAGGATGAGGCCGGGCAGGCGCAGCAGCTCCATCCCATTGCCCACAAAAGCAGAGGCAATCACATAGTTGACAAAGAAGGCTCCCTGGTCAGGCAGGAAGACACATCTGCCAGGAAAGACATCAGACACTGACTGTGAGGAAGGCAAGCAAACACTGGAGGTATGCAATGTATCCCTATTGCCTTGGGCAATCTCTTACCCTAAAAATAAGCATTACATACATTAGGAAGTAGCCGGAAGAATTTCTGATAACCTTGTTGTAAAAGAATACTGCACAGCTATAAATGTAGCCAGGGTAGTATGTAAAAGCCTGGCTGAGTTGCAGTTCAGATGAGGAATAAACTGTTTACAAAAAGGTGAACCAGCCTGATGGGTGGCTGACAGCAGTCAAGAGCATCATCTGACATCTGCAACAGCAACCTTACACAAGATGAGAAAAGACTGCACTAGAATAATCATCTCTCCTAACTTAGTAACTCCTAATTGTCTTCCTGTTACTGATTTTGAAACAGCATTTGGAAATCTATGTCCTAATAATTGCATTCTATTCTTTCCCTCCAGGCATAGGCACAAGAGCTCAAAATAACCAATATCTGCAAATTTGCAATGCAATGTGTGTAAAAACATACATTTTTCTTAAAATCAAGATTCACTGGATTACAGAAAGAGAACTACTGCAGCTATTTGGTCTCACTGTAATCCTTGCGAATATCTCCTCTCCATGATACACAACAATCCTCATCCAATTCCAATATCTTATCATCCTTTCTGTGAAGAAATTCTTTCTAATGTCCAACCTTGCTGTCTTATTCAGAAGCTCAACATCATCCCAGAGTAGCAACCCTGAGCAAATTTTAATAAGCACTAACCAAGCACAGTAAACAGCAAAAAAAGATTTTAACTCCCAAGTATCCCTTTACAAAGGACGAACAAAGAACATTATTTAGCTAATACTTACTCCAGCCTAACTGCAGAATCAGACGATTCTCTGTCAAACAGCCAGCGGAAAAAGAAGTCAAGGCTGAAAGAAAGATGGTGAGTGTAATTCAGTCTCCACACCTTAGTACTGTCTAAAATTGCTTCGCTTTTTAAGTAGCTTAAATCAAGACAGTGGATAGAGAGAATTTAATCAAATAATCTGAACACTACTTCAGCTTTATCATAGTTACTGATAGATAGAAATAAGAAAAAAGCTACAAAAATCAAACAGAACAAAAGCATCTACTTCATATTGAAGTTTTAATGATTCGTTTTTAGCAATTATTATACAGATAGGACAAATACAGATCACCCACGGAAACAGTCAAAAACTGTAAAGGTAGAAAAAAAAAAAGGACAACTCCAACTGAAGTATAAGATAGTCAGGAAATTTGGTTCTCAGCTGTAATGGTGAGTATGGGTAACTTTTAATTAGCCATTGATCTTACGAGTTCTTAAATTTCTTTGTTAAAAGAAAAGCCAGGTTTTGGAAACTGGTAAGGGCTCTGAGGATCCCAAACGTCAGATGAACATTGAAATCTAATGTGTAATGATAACATAACCACACACACTGGAGGGAGTGGGAGGTACATTGAATGTACCTCACAACTAGAAAACACAAACAAGGTGTCTCATTATAAAAGTACTCAGCCATCATCTCATTAAACTATGATTCTTTACCTGGTCAGACCAAGGGAAGGCAGAATCAATACCATGAAGATCAAAAATATGTAGACTTTATGCATCATTATTCTGTTCTCTGCAGATCTATCAACATAAAAAGGCACTGAGTGAGAAACTCATACAAAAAGCTGCCACATAAGAAGATTCTTTCCTGGACAATGCCAGCACCTGTCAGACTTCCAGCTTCCCCTACCATATCACATTGCTATCAGATAAAAGCCAAACATCTTTGAGATATTCACCAGTATGGACCAAGCAGACTCTCAGTGTCTTCTTGGGCAACAAAACCATTGCTGAATGTTAATCCAGCCTCTGGATGAGCAGCACCACTCACATGGGGATGTGCGACAAGCACAGCTGGTCCCTCACCTAAAGACACTCAATCCTGCAATGGCTTGTAAACAAACAGCTCTTCAAGTGTCATACCAGGAGGGATTAAGCAGTTCAGAAAAGGGCACCACTGCCAAGAAACTAGACACTTAACCTCCCCTGTTAAGTGTTAAGTCTTGGGGAGCAACGTGATACTACTAATGCTATACCCCTACTGCAGTAGCAGGAACACGGATCTAGTGACACCCTGTTGCCAGAAAAGTGCAGCACTATGAACACTTCAGACTCTTCGAGGTGGTATCTGATAGGGCTTTAAAATCAAAGGGGTTTTATTACAGGAACACTTGGGCACTGTGAGACCTATCAGTGTAACTACACCGAGGCTTGAAATCAGACCTGTGATCTCTAGGGACTTCACAAAATTACTTTAACCAATTGAGAAGGCCTCAAAGTTCATGTGTGTAGCACAGCTACCAAAACAGAGTTGATGAAAAGCATACAATTGTGACAAATAAACAGTAGACTCTGGACATGGTGTCTTAGAAAGGAATTGTACAAAAGTTCAAAAGAAAAAACACCAAATTTACCTTATATAAAAATATAAAAACAAGCAACGACTACAAGCTTTATTGATAAAGACTGAGTGAAGTTGAGTGAAGATAGGATTGAGTGTGAAGTACCATGCTTTTATCTGTGTGTAGGTAAACAGGGCATCAAATCTGGTACTTCAAACCAAACTGTGCTGAGTTCTCCAAGTCAGCAGCACATTAGTGGGCTTGACATCTCTGGGGTGCACCAGTCCAATGTGAAAACCTTGCATCAACACATCTGCTGGGCCTTTGGCCCCATAAGTCTTCTCAGATCACCACTGATATTCAACAGATCTGAACTGTGTACCAGGAGTTACATCCAGACCATTGTGTCGTGCCAAACAACAAAAAGATGGATGCCCTTTATATAAGTTGTCAGCCTGGAGGGGATCCAAACACATGGCCTATCTTCCCAGAGAGCAAGTTAATTATGGGATTAGAGGCATTTCCCATGCTCCTGTTGAAGATACGACTCCTGAGCCTGCTCATACAATTTTTTTCTGATTAAACACATAGAGGAAAGAGGTAGGGGGGCAGGGGAAAGCATAAGCAAATCATGTGGTCAGATTACACTTGCTGTGTGGGTTACAAAATACCCAAACCCTGAAGTGTGGTTATAACAATAGAAAGAGACAAGAACCGGAAATTCCTGCTATGAGAGGTCTGCGGATTTGAGAGCTCTGTGAAAGATAAGAACTTTCATTTATTTTAGTAATTCAGCTGATAAGGTAAAAACAGAGGAAAAGGTTGCTTACTTTGTCCAGTGGGACTCCAGCAAAGTTGAGTAATAGACAATTGTTGGTAGCAAAGCTGAGAAGGACCACAGCAAGAGCGTTGGGAAAAACTGACTGACAACAGGATTCTACCAGGAAGAAAAGAAAAAGTATTAAAAACACTTTAATGCAGTTGTGGTGGAACAGAGATGATAATATTTTGCTTTTTGTAAATTATAGCAGGATGAACTGGAGAAATTATATTCAGATAGTCTTAAACTGAGCAGTGAGTGCTTAGCACTGGCATGCAAGACAAAAAACCAAAGTGAGATTGGGAATTAAATTCCATAAGAGTGCAGTCTCACAAGTAGTTTTTATGTAGTTTACACTAGCTTGGGGAAATATTTAAAAAGGACAGCTTGCAAGTTGCTTTAGCTGCAAACTAGGATCAGATATATATGCCATCTTGCTTTGAACCTTATAAGTAAAATAAAAACAGCATTTTACCTGAGAGTTAAAAATCTGCATTTCCCCCCTTCTTATCATAAAAATCAAAATATAAGTTGGACTTGAAATTCCATTTTTTGCAAAGATTTTTTGATTACAAAATTTAGAATTATTTAAGCTTGGATTGCAAATTTTTACCAAAAATACATAAATATGTTATAATAACATAAAGCCTCAGATAAAAATTACTTCAGACTATTATCCAGGAACAAAAGAGGGCTAAAGACCTAATTCTGGACTTACAGTTTTAATCAGCAGCTATGTAAAACAGTCCTGAGAATTTCAACTGAAGGTGTAAGGTAGGAATTTCAACTTAAGGTAAGACAATGAAACCCTATCCATTTACCAAAATTTTGATCTGATCCACAGCGATATCCAAACATATGACAATACTCACATTAAGGTAGTGAATAGGTTTAGTGACATTGAACTTGTCCATGGTTGAGATGATTATGGAAGGAGTAGTAAGAAAAAACAGCACAATAAAAAGAAGCAAATTAATGCAAGCCCATCTAAACCACCATTTCAATCCACACACCGAAAGATTTTTCCTGGAGAAAGAAGTAAAAAAAAAAAAAAAAAATACATTAAAACAAGCAGCAAGCATTTGCTGTTAAAAAAAGATATATACACTATCTGTCAAGTAACAGGTGGCACTGCTTTTTCTTTGTTATATAACTTTGAAAGCTCAGTTTAGAACTACACAAGTTCCAGTTGCTATTAGAAATAAAGAGAACTGTGCAACCTCTCGAGTGTTTGCAGAAGAACATATTTAGAAGAACATCTTTAATCTTTCATTACACAAACACAATGTCTAATCTAGTTAAGGTTTGGGATGAAACACTTCCATTGTTCAATAATACAGAAGTACTAAACAGAAATGGAACAACAAGAGACAGAGATAGAAGACACAGAATTTCTGCAAGGAGAACACCTATCAGAAGTAGAATCTACCAAAAAATTGTGCTTTGAAAGAAAATTTTGGATTTACAAACACTGCATCTCTTCCTGCCATGTTAAAACAGCATCCATAGACTTTAAGCAAGTAAAGTTCTTAAATGTTATTTGAGATGGTTGCCAAAATGACTGGAATGACTTGAATGCCAGACAAAGCCAAATATTCAGAACAAACAAAACAGGGATAAAGAGGCTCAATAACATCCCTAATTATGATAAGCCTTTTTGTGAACTTGGCATATCCCTGTGGTTCCTATTCTTCAAGGTGGGGTGGGGTGAGAAAAGAATAGGAAGAAGACAGACCAGAGTTTACAGAGTGGATCAAGTTATGCTCATCACGTAGCAACTCAGAAAAATGTATACATATTTTGAGGATACTCAGCACTAACACCAAGTTGCTTTCCTCAGCAGTAGATATGCATTAGCCTCAAAAAATGGAAACAGTGAGGGACAGACATAAACAGGATTAGGGTTGTTTTTTTTTAATTTTGGGATGGAAAAACTCTAGTCCATTACCCCAAGTTACGTCCACAGATCCCAAGATCAATGAAGAACATGAGTATTGAAAATCAAGGGGTAAATTAGCCACATTCCAACACTACATAAAGTTTTAGTTTAGGGCTAAAGAAGAACACTCTCATCCGTGTTTGTCCTGTGCCCATTCTAAACCTACATTATCACCAACAAATGGATGTAAGACAGGAATCTTACCAACAAATATTCTCAGGATAAGGAGCATATGTAACCTTCCAGTTGGATACACACAGCTCCCTGCTGTAGGGTGATGGCTGGGGTTCTCCTTTACACTTAATGCTCTGACATTTGCAGGCATTGAAGTCCTTAAGGATGCTGTAAGGAAGAAGAGGAAGATTTTTCCAATTTTTTACACATGAAAATGCTAAATATGTAATGAGAAAGTCTGGGAACAGTGATAAAAGTTTGGGGTTTTTTTGAATTTTAATAACCTGTGATCAAGATAGAGCTTAAACAATGGAACATATTATGCAATAACGACCATTATATAAACAGTTGCTGCCACGGTCCTGAGATCTATTTTGTTGGAAATAAAAAGCAGTCTTGGTCTAAACTGTTTACTGCTTTTACCAACATGAACAACAGCAATGAATCATATTAAAACAAAAATTAAAAATCAAAGCCTGAGAGCATTGGAAAAAAATAAGACAGTTTCCTAAACACATCTTTACATAATACTGCTGTTTTCAAATCAAAGTAGACTAATGAAATGAGACTGCAGACTAATCCTTTACACTAGTATCAAAACCAGCCAATTTTGCCTTGAGTATGAATTCTCAGAAGAATTTTTAGCACGCTGGTATTCTCACAATTCAAAATATTAGCCTTTTTCACCCACTCCTAAAATAATCACAGTGCTTAATTTTACCTTCCAATATCATGAATTGACTGACACTCAAAATAATTAAAGAAAATTTAAGCATGCCCAGAATAAATGCTTTCAAAGATTTCTCAAAGGACAGCAGTAGCAGGGTGAGGCACACATCCAGACACTATTTTAATAGAAACAATATATCATATCATATTATATTTAAATGGGGACATTCTAAAATCTGTGAACATGCTTGTTTCTCAGTTGTAGTCTTAACATAAAGAAGACAGAGAACCACACACACGAACACCAAACTAACAAACATAACCCTCAAGCCCCCAGATCTTTTCCTTACCAGAATTCAAGGAGTGATGTCATATTGCCAGCATCTTGCAGCAGCAAGTATTTAAGACAGTTGATTATTTTTTGATAGTTTATTTTTTAAAATACATACAGAGCAAACTTTAGCCATCATTTAAAAGCTTCTACAATCAACTGAGCCCCCAGAACCTCACTTCTGGCATCTTGTATCTCTCATCCTATTTCAGAGCTCTACAGAGCAGAGCATCCTAAGGGCACCAAGTAACTTTCTAATTTGATGGGAGCCTCAGCTTCACACATAATTTAATCTGAGTTCCCAGGGAATGGAGTTCACCACATTAATTCCAAGCTAAACAGACTAAAATATTTTCAGGTCTTGATGACTCAACTCAGAGATGCCTGCAGCACAACTCAGAACGTTTGCTCAAGCAGGGGCAATCCCATCAAAATTGTACACAGTACACCAGTAGCTAGAGAAGGAACTTCAGTGCTTATTTCTTTAATTTTCACATCTCAAAATGTTATTTCATTATGAAATTAAGAGAGGAGGCAGACTTCATCACACAATCACTACTCAGTGAAAGAGTAGCAACTAAAACTTTTTCCAATATACCAAATTCTTGCAAGAAATTCTACATCCTGGACCTCCCTGAAAAACTGTCTCTCTACCACGGCTTGAAGGCCAAAAGAATGCAGACAATTTAAACCAAAGAGGCTAAGAACAGAAAAAAGCACCATGTTTTATGTTGTAACACAAATATTACTCTGCTTCCCTTGACCCACTTCTGCTATTAGGTCTACACATACAGATATAACATTAGGTAAGAGATAAACAGAATATGCCCTGTGGCCAGGTCCCTCACTGACCCTACACTGCTGAGATGACTTAATTGGCAGTGTAATTTGTACCCACTCTGATAGTTTGGTAATTGGACCATTTGCACAGTAGGAAATGGTGATGTCAGTAAGTCATATTCAAGAACCAATTAGTCTGGCCTCCTATTAACCTACACTGATGGACTGGATCCCATACAGAAGAGAAAGGCTCTTTATCCCATTAAATGTCCCAATCTTTTTAGGCCCTTAGATAATTTCTTCATTCAAAGCATAGAGGCTAAAACACATTTATGGAAAACTTACCAGAAAGCAAAGCAGAGTAAATCCACAGAATGGTGAAAAAGAAGAAAGGAAGAACCAACACAAGCAAACAAGGAACACAAGCAAGAGATCAACTGTACTATTTTAGTAAAAAGAGAACAACAAGACCACAGACAAAACTTACTAGGTTGCCATGGATTTCTCTTGAAACGTTACAAAAGCCATTCCCAGTGGGTTATTATGAACAGCTTGTTCCTCTTTTGAATATTCTTCCTCAAGTTCATTTCTAACTTTGGTGTAATAATCTACAGCATCCTCCTGTGGGGAAATTGATGGCTGTTACATGCAAGTACCAGATGGCCAATATCACACACAGCTTACACAAACCATAGTCACCTCACCTCATGCCACTCCTACAAATTACAAAGCATGTCACAAGGCAAAGACAAACAGGAAGATTTTCTTGTACTTCCGTTTGTGCACTAAGATTACATTTCAAAAGTTTCAGGGAATTCCTTTTCTATGCAGTACAAGAACATGGTAGATGAGCTATGGCAATGAATGAATAAAGAATTTTCTGAAAGTCAATGAAACAACACAATAACTATTTTCTACTTCTCTACTTAGCCATAACTAAAAAAGAACACAATCTCTTACCCTTTCACATCCTCTCATTTCGCAGCAGCAGAACTGACCACATGGCTTAGGGTTGATTTGGACCCTCTTGCCATACTTCTGATGCAGGTGTTCATAGTAAATCAGGCTTTTTTCTGCCTGTTTTCTGCACAGAAAAATACACCCATAACCCTTTACATGAAAACAGTATCAACATCAATCTTTAAAATATTATAATCCCTGAGAGGAAAAAATTATGCCAAGGACTGATAGCAAATTAATCAGTCACCAAAGGTATTTACATGCAGTTTATTTTGGTTACTTATATCGTTTATTTTCAAGTCTGTAATATCATTATACAGCCTACACTTGTAGTGAGGTTCCAGGGAAAAGAACAACCCAATGCTATTCTTGAGAGCCCAGAAGGTAACACTTGTCTCTGCTGTGACCAGCACTCCTGGCTAAAGAAGCAGAATTAACAGAGTTATTAATTCAATAGTTCAGTTTTTCACTTTGCACTGCCTGTCTATAAATAACTAAGTACACATATACATAAATAATCACCTAGTCAAAACATAACTTAGGCAACACACAACATATCACACCAACAAGAGATGGGCTGAACCCCACAAACGCCTTTAAAACACAGCTGAATCTAACTGAAGTCCAGAGCAGAACCTGAAGAGCAGAATCCATCTTTAGGATACACCAGGTTAGTCCTGTTGGTACCCGTTGATTAAGTAAAACATTCGTAAAATTATGCTAAACTGGTGTAGGTTACAAACACAAATACCTTTTTTTGAAAAGGTTAATGAGCTTGGCTACATTGTAACACAGCTGGACCTCCAGCACAGTGCAAGTCGGGTAGGCATCCCTGAAAGGAAGCAGCACATGAGAACAATAAGAATAGAAAGTACAATGAAGAAACTTTCAAAAAGCAGCACTGGTATCTACCTGACATCTCAACACTCATTTAATTTTTGAATGAAGTATCAGAGAGCAGAGACTTCCATGGACAGTTGTTGGAAGTTACTCAACATGAGATGCACAGCTTTATTCCAAGTAAAAGTTGTGTGGGGGCATGAATGGAAAGTGTGGATACACAGACAGTTTCTTAAACCCTGATTTTAAGATCAGCTAACTTACTTCATTGAAATACAGTCTTTTCTGAATTTTAAACAGTGCAAAATTCAAAAAACTTATCTGCTCGGGCAGGGAAAACTACCAGAACAATTTTACATCTCCTATTCCTAAACTAAGATGGAAAGAAACTTTTTACATGGGCATGTAGTGACAGGATAAGGGAGAATGACTTCAAACTGAAAGAGAATAGGTTTAGATTAGATATTAAGAGGAACTTCTTTACTATGAGGGTGGTGAGGCCCTGGCAAGGTTGCCCAGAGAAGCTGTGGATGCTCCATACCTGGAAGTGTTCATGGTCAGGTTGGATGGAGCTCTGAGCAACCTGGTCTAGTGGGAGGTGTCCCTGTCCATGGCAGGGAATTGGAACTGGATGATCTTTAAGGTGCCTTCCAACCCAAACCATTCTATGACTCTAATGTTATCACTCAAATATGGAACTTACGTGAAATGGTTGTGTACTATCTCTTCACTTGCATTTTTTGGAAGACCAGTTATGAACAAGGTGCACTTAACCTGAGAGAGAAAATGCAAGTTACATTTTGGATAAACCGCATTACAAAAGAGAAAACAAGAATATAAAGAAGGCCAAGATACAGCACAATTAGCTGTGTAGTAGAGTGGGAAAAAGGGTAGGTAATTTTGATTTTGGTGGGAGCTCGTCTATTTGAGACCGCACCTTCTACATCGGTAATAGGTTACAGCAAAAGTTCACAAATCCCTCCCCAACCCCCTTTTCTCCATCCATTTTCACAATTCACTCAGGGCACTGCTTTCAGTCAATTCTTTCACATTTATGTCACATTCTAGCACGCAGGAGGTGCCTTAACAATTTGCTTTTTTAGCATTATCCATTGGCAAATATACTTTTTTCACTCCAATAAAGACACTTACTATGTTTTCTTCTCTATATGTGACATACTTCATGTGATGCCTCATGAAGACAACAGTCAGAATCAGGTAAACAACAGCAAAAACTGTGTGCAGCCAAAGAAGATTATTGCTGTTGGACAAAACATTAGGAATATGAGAAACAGGAAGAACCAATTGTCTAACTGATACAAGCAGCTATCGAAATGATAATCAGATCAAAACCTCTCACTGAACACAAAACAAGAAAAAAAAAGGCAGTTACTGGTAGTCAGTCACACCTATGCAGATGCCTTGGACAGCCAACAGGATTATTCGCTTCTCATAAAATTCTATAGGTCATGGAGCTAAAAAGAAAACAGATACTCTATGACATGGACATATTTAGGCAGTGTTTGGTTTTCATTCTCTCATTCAGATGACATATAGGACATATGATGCAATTTGCCAAAATTTTTGTTATTTCCTTTATTATTTACTGTACTGACTGCATAATTGAACTTTCCTTGAACACAATCCTCACTCAAATTAAAAACAGCCTCATATAGGGAATAAATTCTGCTTTTATGATAGCTCCTTCTTCAAAGCTTACAGAAGTTCTGTTCTGTGAACAGCTCTGCAGTTTTGTGAAAAGCATTAATAATTGCAATTAAACTAAAATACAGGAACCTATTTTATAGATGAAAAAACCCAACCTAAGTAAAAAAACCTCCATTAGTTACTTGGTTTCATAACATGGTTAAACAAAATAAAAATTTTACTGAATACAGTGCCAGGGATGGATGTAGATTGATAAAAAATAAATCAGAAGATTTGTGCAGCTTTGTACTTCAACTATTTTACAGACTTTTTAAAACACATAGAAATCATTTTAATTGTAATCTCAGATGGGAGAGATATGCACACACATAAATCTAATGGAGGTAATTTAAATCATCCCAGCTACACATTCCAGTAAAGCTATCAGCTTTACCTTCCTTTTGAAGCACTGTTTCCTTTAAGGGGGAAATTCTGAAAATAATATCACTGGGTGTGCAGTCATTAGCCAAGAGAAATGTGGTATAGGAAGTAAGAGCTGAGAGACCAGAAGCCCAGTCTTAAGATTTCATATCAGCACTGTAAGTGCACAGCCTGAAGCAGGACATATCCCAGTTTCAATTGATGGAGGGGGACTAAGTTATTCCAACCCCATGAGCCATGCTGTAAATATCAGGTCTTGTGTTTAGAGACCATGGCAGGAAACAGACATCAGCATAGAGGGACTCTGCAAGACTTACTTACCTAGTCTGTAAGTTTACTATAGTTGTTCTTCCAAAGCTATAGGGATCTTTATCTAGGAAAAACAAGAATGAAAATTAATTGGTGCAACACTTACTGTCAGAAAGTTCACTTTATTCTATTTTTTTAAGAAGTTGATACATTTCTTTTTAACGCTGAGCAAGTTCATTGATAAAAAGATTTAGAATCATAATCGATGCTGGTTTACTCTGTCCTGTGTTTTAAAGTTGGAAAAAACATCCCTAGATTATACCACATTCAAGGAATCAAGAAAAACAGTAGAGTGTTTTGAAAATCTAAACACTGTATCTTCAAAGCAGCTCCCTTTCTCTCTCCAATCTCCCTTCATGTCCATTAACAACATTGCTTAGGGATTGAACATATTTCCAGATTTTTCTTTCATCTTAACTGATTTCTTATCTCAGGCTTTTAAGCTGCATTAATTCAGTGTCAACAAAACAGTGCTGACAACCAAGGTCAAAAGTGGGTTTAGGTGACATTATTTCTCTAGACTGTCAAGCATTTTTAAAAATGGTAATGCAAGTGAGGGAAAACTGAGTAAATGATCAGAAAGGAAAAGGGGTTAATTGCATCTAGAAAGCTAAGCAATCCTTCTAGCACAGACTGTTAAACCACATTGCAAGTTAAGTCATCACAACTGAAAGAATTGCAAATGCACAAAATCAGCTTACAGTGGAAGAAGAGGAAGAAGGGGAGAGAATACTAAAACTTCGGTTTCTGCTATATTTCCTAGACTCATAAAGGTTAAGGCAGAAAAACAGAAGTTATATTGCCTTGCTTTAATAAAAAGCTGCTATTAAAATAAACAAAGAATTGCCAAGAAAGAGCTCATGAAGGGAGGTCAGAGATGGAAGTTCCACAGGGAAACAATATAAAAAAGAAAAGATACACCGTATCCTATTACAGACAAGAGCTATGTCACAAGGTTCTTAAAACCCATGAATAGCACTTTAAACATGATCTTGATGAGACTGATACAAAACCAGTTATGAAATGGGATTGTAAAGGCTCATAATCAAAAATGGAAGAATGTATAAACAGGGTTTAACAGAGATCTCATTCAGAGAACTCAGGTTTCCTACCAGCAAACTGAATGGCAGACTAGAGGACATGATTATTGTATTTGTAGGTGCCATACTGGAAGGCATAATCAGGACTAGACTGCAACAAACATGAAATGAACTTTTCCAGTCAGCATTGACAAAGTCTCTGCAAGATTTGTCCAATTTTGAGACATAAACCAAGACATAAAGTAACAATGGGAGACAGTGTAGCTAGATTAAAACAAAAAATTAAAGGCATGGCTGACTATTTTATGATCAGCCAAATGGAAAACATTTCTGATTAAAGATCAGATTAACTGGTTTGTTTATGAGAAAGGGGAAAAATAGATAAAAAATGTTTATAATTCTCAAGCACTTTACAAGGATTTTGTAAAGAGGGAAAGAATAATCTATATCTCCAGTGACAGATCAAAAAATTGATTTTAAATTAATTGATGCAAAAGAGGTTCAGACTGCATACTAGAAAATGATTTCTCAGCTGTGAAGATGTTTTCCATTGACAATCACCACCAATAAATTCATAATGATCAACACCAGTTAAGAGGGCATGGGTGAAGTTAATCCTGCCTTGAGCCTTTTAAATCTTGTCATCTGTCTGCAGGAACTCTGTAACCTTGTTTCTGACAACTATTTAAAGAGGCCCTTACAATCACACAAAATTCACATCAGACTGAGGGGGTGTGTTGGGTTTGTGTGGCCAGGTTTGGGTAACAGGGGAGTACAGGGTGGATTCTGCGAGAAGCTGCCAGAAACTTCACCCATGTCCAAGAGAGCCAATTCCAGCCAACTCCAGCACAGACCCACTGCTGGCCAAGGTCAAGGCAATTAGGAATGATAGTAACATTTCTGTGATAACATAGTTCAGAAGGAGAAAAAAGTTATTGTGCAGATCTAACTGCAGACACAGAAGAGTTAGAATATGTGAGAGGAACAACTCTGCAGACACCGAGGTGAGGGCAGGAGGAGGGGTAGGAGGTGCTTCAGGCACCAGAGCTGAGGTTCCCCTGCAGCCCATGGTGGAGAACCATGGGGATGCAGAGATCCACCTGCAGCCTGTGAAGAAGACCCACACTGGAGGTGGATGCCTGAGAGGATGCTGTAATCCTGTGGAAGGCTGTGCTGGAGGAGGGTCCTGGCAGAGACCTGTGGACTCATGGAGAGAGGAGCCCATGCTGGAGCAGGTTTCCTGGTGGGACTTGTGACCCTGTGGGGGACCCACGCTGTGCATGAAGGACTGCACCCTGTAGAAGAGTGACCTCTGGTGCAGCAGTTTGTGAAGATGGCATCCAGCCAGAGTCAACCCACTATAGTGGTTAAAACACTACCTTATAAAATTCACAAAAAAATAAAATCTCAAAGAGTTTTTACTATTATATAAAATCAAGCATTTTTCTAAGAATACAAGAAGAGAAATTCTTACCAAGCAGATCACCTGACAGATTGACAGGCAATATCACACACACGGACAAAATGCTGATAGCAATGAGCAAGCAGATGATGTGACGCTGGAAGGCGAGGTAATGGATGGCATCTTCACCACACCTCTCGTGAATCTCATCATCACTGCATCACACAGAAAAGCACATGGTCAGCTTACTTAGTCTTCTTGGGAGTGGTTTATGGACACACATTAAACCCTCAGTCTACTCAGTGACATCCCCATCCTCATCAATCCCTATTGGCTTTCAAAATGGCTGTGTTCTTTCACGTGTAAATTCAGGCTCCAAGAGAGTATTTTTCTTGTGCAATTCCACCACACAAAACACTAGGGAATTTAAGATTGAAACAATAATCTGAAAAGCAAATATGAATCTAAATTCTTTTGGACTATAAGAGGACAAAGTTTTTTGCTGTGACCTCCTGCTTTATGCCAGTCACAAGCCTAACTCTCCAAATTTAAGATCAGTGACAGTATTCACTCATCTCCACAAAGGCTCCCTGTGAGGCAAATTACAACAGAACCACCTCACTCTCATGACACCCAGGTAACAGGAAATATAAGAGGCTTTGGAATGAACTCACACCATCTCTCCACTGTCAGCAGATTAGATCATTAGAATAGGAGAACTTGGAAAAGGAAGGAACTGAACTAGCAAAAATTAAGAAAGACAGGCTTAACCCCACCCCACTCATATTTCAATGTATCCAAACTAGAAACTGATTTTTAAAGTCATGATCTACTAAGCCCCAAGAGACATAAAGAACACACATCACACGTCTAACATTCAGTTTCTGGGAAACTTTGGAATGGATTTTCCCTAGTTAGTAAATTCCAGCCCTAACTAAACCACCAGTTCCCCACAGAAACCCTTCCAGGGAAATCCCACTGCCTGCCTGGGGCCCTACTGGCTTCTGGCTTCAAACGGGGGAACATGCATAAGGTACTCTTTGAAAAATCCCAGAGTGTAATTATTAGCTCTGAATCCATATAAATACTATAGATTCACTCAGATTCACACACTGTCCCAAGATTGGGAAGTCCCTGGGCTGCTAGCAGGACAACTGTATCCTGAAAAAGTGCTCCCATAAGTTGACTTTCTATTCACTTCCTTTATTCAACCAGCCAGAGGCACCTGTATCAGTGCTTGGCATTAAAGTTCTGTCTACTTAAAGGGGAAAACAACCCCCAAAATTTTTGAGTGAAAACCACCTTTGTAAATTAAAAAAGGTCAAAGCAAACCACTATTTCTCTTTCATATACTTACTGCATCCGAAAAGCAGCTGTAATCCAAGAACAAAACCCCTTTCAATTAAAAAAAAAAAGTTTTTAGGAGCTGACATACAGAAAAATAGAGTCTAATCCATCCAATTAAGACAAGTCTTTATATTAAGACAACTTCTTAGCTAAAAAACTGGTAGTTTTTTGCTCTGAAATACAAGTGTCTAATACAAGTTAATTAGTTGAATGCTTGTTTAAAACACTGCTGTGATTACATTAACCGACAGGTTTCTTATATAGGTTTACAAATCCCCCAATGAAACTAAATAGCAGAATTCACATCTCACTGAGCATCTCACTGTGGCTCAAAAAAACCTCTTCTCTCTCAAAAGGGCTCTTCTTTCAAGTGAATATTTTCCAACTAAATAGACACTTGTTACTCAACAGCTAAAGTTGCTTTAGGGTTTTAAAAAGATTAAGTAAATTACACAGCAGAGCAATCCTGATCAAACACTAGTATGCTTTTGATGCTCACACAAATAATTAATTGCAAGGCTAAATATTAAGTTGATGCATGTATATATAAAATGTTGAGAACTTAGGATCCCACCACTGGACAGCCCTTGCTTGGTTAATTCTGAAATTACAACACAAAATTATAGAGGTGTACCAATTTAACAATTTCAGAAAGACCATGGAGGAAGCCAATTAAAAGTCTGGCCAAAATATTACCCTCCACTCCAATTTGATTATTAAGAGTGCATAACAGTATTATTAGCCTCACATTTGCATCCAGTTTTCTCAACACTGTGAGGAAAACAAAGTACTGCAAAGAGCAACTAGGTATTATTTGCAATGTGAACACAATGTACAATGTAACTTTTTGAACTGCTATGCCAGTACAAGTTATTTATTAGCCTTTTTTCACTCTGCCCTCCCCCTTTGAAACACTTAGTCCCTCTCTAAATTTTTAAAAAACCCAACAAACTAGACTCAAGATACTGGTTTTATGACGTGGCAATAGTTTTTCAGGAAACAGAAATTACACATGGTTCTATAAAAACACAGTTAACAATGCATTACTAATTTTTACATAGAGATGAACTTCCAGTTAAATGATGGTTCACTGGACTACATAGAATAGCAAATTACAGCAGATTCCATTCAGAAAGTATTATCTAGAATACTTACCTTGTCATATTCAAGATCTTCAGGTACTGATGATGATGTTGACAACCGGTTATATCTTGATTCACTAAAACACATTAAATGATGCTTCAGTTCTACAGAATTATTTCAACTTTAACAATTCTGACTAAGGGATGTAGTACAAACACACTTTTGCATTTATGAAAGCTGTGGTTTTCACCTTGTAGTGCTTGATTATATTATATATTATTCTATATATTATCATTTGTGCATGTCTTGTGTTGAACAGGGAGGACACCCAAGTTCCCAACATGAGAGCACATAACTCAACTTGAAAGAAAATAACATTTTATCAGGATAGTCAGACCACACTGATGTAACAGAATGCAACACAGATTTGGGAGCCTAGCTGGCATCAGATTTGCAAGCTGCTTTCCTGTTTGGATAATCCTTACTACAAGACATCACTTCTTTTCCCTTCACCTTTCTTCCTTTATCATACAGCCACTGCTTACAGTTTCTCCCCACAACTAAATCCCTGCAAAGCCACCTCCTCACACAAACAGTCCTGTAGCAAGGCTAGAAACATTTAGAAACTCTGTAGCCCTCAAAAGTAGCAGAGTGCCTGTTTTCAGTTTGTTGCTAAAAAGAAATGTTGCAATGGTAATTACAGGAGGACACCTGTGAGAATGTTCCTAGGTGTCTCTGTAATTTTGGGCAGCAGGCTCAGTTCACAGTCCAGCAGGACAAAAACACAGGCTCCTGGGTGTCTGACTGCTCCAGCCTGTTGGTCCCATGCCTCCACAGCCCAGTACAGAGCACCTTCGTGATTGCTGCCTCAGCCAGCTGGATTAAAGCCTTCTTAGTTATTGCCCATTTTATTTTACGTCATCTATCTTTCACAGCTGTCCATAGATTACACCTAAAAACAGGCTTTGAGTTTTCCTGTTGCTCAGTTATGAATTTACCACAACTTGATTGCACCAGGAAGAGGCTCACTGTTAAAGTTTTCCCACTTCACATACAGACAGCTTAGATTTTAAATATCCCAATGAATGCATCATCCTACAGAAAAAAATATCAAAAGTTCATTTGAAATATTACTAAAAGAAGAATTTCAGAAACCTGCAACAGTAAGTTTTTATTTTTGAACCCTTGGGAGATTTTGTGGCATAGGTTGTGCAGGGATCTCTGAGAATATGCTGGGCTTGAGCCAAGATAAACAAAATGGTTAATATCCCTCTGTAGAGAAGCACACTGCAAACATCAATGTGCAGCATGTCAGCAGACAAGCAGTCTATTTCCTCACCTCCACTTCCTTAACTCACAACTGTAGGATGAAATTCATGGCAATGGAAACATAAGAGTTGTGGCTGGAACCAGGGACAGTAACTCTCTGAGGGGGATGTATTTCACACAAAGCAGCGTGAGGGCATTTTTAACAAACAAATGTATGTGATTACAAACATAACTAATTGATACAAATGCATCTAATATAAGCCACATTTACTGTACTTTCCTTCCCACTCCCCACATGGTTTCAACAAGTCAGTCTGATTGCATATCTTTTTTACCTCTCAACTTCTGACACCAGAGCAACACGACCATAGTCCCAGAATCTTTTTCTTATAATGGAAAACAGTAATATTAAAATCTAGAAAATAAAAAAAGAAGATATTTAAATATTTCTTTTTCCTGTTTCATAATAATCATTCTTAGATGTGTAAGAACTGACAAAAAATGCTGTCCTAGCTCCTAAATCAATTATCATATGCCATCCAACTCAGTGGTGGCCGTGCTACAGACCAGCTTGTCTGCAACCAAAACTACCTATCTCTGATCTCCACAATGTATTTTTAACCTGCCCCTTGTATTTTCCCTTTGGAAAAGGATGAAGGAAAGAAGAAAAAAGCTCCATCACTGAGTATTTCATAGAATAATTTCTTTTTTTTCAGAAACAAGTTGCTCTACAGAAAGCAATGAAGTTACAAGGCCTGTTTTCTATGCATATGTAGCATACACCCTCACTTTCTGGTTCCTCCTCCCCCCATACCTGCTTGGCTGGAAAGTGGTGTTAGTGATGTCACTTACTGGGATCAAATACTGACTGGCCAGCCAGGATACATGTCCAGATTATCCCTGTGTCAAGATTATACAGCTAATTTCCACATTTCACAATGAATATAACCTTCTTATGAAAGCCTTCCTCCTAACAGGGAGGATTAATTTAGATCTTCCTCCTTCATCTGGTCATTAAACCTGCTGCAAGCAGGAAAATTCTCTAGATTCTTCATAATTTTGGTTGAAATTAGCTATAGTATTCTACAGTTATTAGGCAGGACTGCCAGATTAAAAATGGGAATACAATGAAATATATAAAACTCACTTCCTTTGAAAACCAGACTAGAAATAACATATCAGAAACCCATCAATTGACAGTTACTAAAAGGATATGCAGTAAAAATGTCATGAAAATAAGAATACAGGAGTTCATAAATAATATTCAGTACTTTGTACTTGAAGAAGAGAGGAGCCTTCTGCACTGCACCCAGCTCTCTACCTATCCCTGCTTGAGTGCAGAGTTTAACAGCAAGGAACTCAAAAGCAGATTCAATGCCTTAAAACTGAGCCCCAGCTTTAAAAAAAATGGCAAACACTTCAACTAATTCTTATTAAATGCTGTGCCATTGGTCACACAGAGGTGTAAATACGTACATCCTCAGAAAATGGATTTATGGTAGCCTACACCAAATCAACAGCAAAGAATGCCACTATATAACTTTGAGGAATATCCACTACATTCCTAGAGAATGACCAGCTCAGACCACAGGTACTTTAAGTTTCTTTACAACAGATTTCTAGAACTCAGAAACTTTTATCCCTTTAGTCTATTTTACTACCACAGACTCTCTTCTCAGGTCAATTTGCAGGTCTGCAGCCCTGTTTCTTGTGACTGAAGACCACCTAGACCAAGCTTACAAAAATAACCACAAGTTTTAGTGCAGTTTCATGCTTGTCCTGGAGCCCCCACATAGCAACTAATCATATTCCACCTTTTGTCAGGACTGAGCTGGTCAGTACATTATTTCATCTTCATCTATAGCTTCAGGAAACCTAATTTTTAAAACACTGGTTTTACAAAAGGCAATACAATATGGAAAATCTATCATTTCACAACCAAGCTAAGTAATGGTGTCCCCTTCCTGAAACCCAGTACTTAAACCCAAATGTTCTTGCAGTTAATATAAAAGATGAAAATTTGAGCTACAATCACAAAATTCACTGACTCCACACACAGATTCTGTAAAACTGCACTCTCCCTACATCTACACATCCAACATACAGTGACACCACTATCCCATGCGTATGCAAATATTTATCAACATTGAAAAGCACTTTGATGTTTCCAGGATGGCCTCAACTCATTTCTTATTCTGAACATTCTCAGAAACCAAATTCCAACCCAATAAATAAGAGAATTCTGAACAATCTAACTTTTGAGAAGGCCAGAATACTTTCAATACAAGAAATAGAAAACTGGGCTTACAAAAAAGAAGGTTACATCAAGCAGCAGGACAGTTGGGATTCCACCAAAAGTTACCCCTTGGAGCACTGTGCTGCCCTGGGCAGTGCTGTAGCAGTAAGTCTCATTTGTGGCATTGAAAGGTCCACTCCTGTTCCCGAAGAAGCCTAGATGAGAATGTCCAAAACCCAGAAAATAGAAAGGGTTCATTTTTTCTATCCCTTTAAAAGATAAAAAAAAAAAAAAAAAAAAAAGAAGAAATGGTGAAATCAACTTGTGAAAAGCCTGATTGGTATTTGTGAGATATACTAATATTACAAGTATAAAAAATGCAGGAAGATGCAACCAGAAAATTACTTTGGAAAAGAAGGTGCCTTTGACAATCTCTTCCTTTCACATGTGAAATATTTTGCAATAACTGGCAGGTTAAGCTACCAGCAGTGCCCAGACAAGAATTCTAGACATGTAGTGAACCACATCCTCTACGGAGATCTGAGGATGACTGCAGAAGACCCCTCCCCAAAAAAAATTTCCCTACAATTTAATCTATAACAACAAACTACATATTCCAGCCTGGACTGTGATTCTAGGAATCACATAGGGCATTACATATTCCAACAACAGCAGTTTGAAGATTTTGTTCCTAGTTGATGAGCATGTGCGAACACACCAGCTTGTGAACTTTGTATTTAAACGTCAAAACCTTGAGATCATTAACAAATTCACCACTAATTCTACAGAAGAGAACTACTACACAAATACCCATGTTCTTTTCTGTTCTTGGAATATTGGGTGATTTTCCTTTTTTGAAAGTAATTCAGCTGAAAGGACAGCACAGTAATTACAGTATGTCACAAGAAGAACAAATGTATTTCTCAGAGAATAGCCATCTACTACATTTTAGTCAACTGACCTGATCAGATAATGTAGTACCATACAAGAATGCACGAGATTTGGCTATTGATACAAAGTCCTTTTTATCAGTGCTGGCAATTGCTCGTTTATTTTGGGGCATTCCACTTCAAACATTTCCTTTCTTGGATCTTATTAACTTGCTGATTCCCAAGTACTGCTTCATGCAGAACACACTTCTGACTGATAAAGTCACAAAGAAACGGCTCCCCGAAAAAAGCTCAATCCTTCAAAAGCAAATATTGTAGGTCCTCATCACCCAGGTCCAGGGACACTGCTTTTCGGATGTCGTGCCTCTAAGAGGAATGCACATGTCTCTGACGGCAGCACTATTCTGGATGCTGAAAACGAAAAAAAAAAATTACAAATAACTAAATATTCTCCTTTTAAACAGCGGGAAAACAGCATGGAGAATACTCCTCCCAAAACAGCATTTGCTAAGTGTTGGACAGTGCGACATGGTGATGAAGACATTTTATCTCAGCTGACGTGTTTCATCACAGGGGGAAAAAAAAGGAAAGAAAAAAAAAACCAACAACGCCCAAGAAAGTTGTGCCGTGACTCTATCCTTGCTTTCTACGGCCTGAAATCTAGTGCTGACGGAAAAGAAAGCATTTTTGAGGAGCCTTCCAGCACAAGCCTGCACGCTAAACTCTAAGTAACACACTGGAGTTTATCAGACACTGCTCCCAATTCTCGAAAGCCGTTCTTTTCAAACAAGGCAGCTGCCAGGAAGATAAAGGGCAGGGGAAGACGTCCCACGGGCTCCTGCTGGCTTCCTCCCCCGCAGGAACCCAGGGAGCACCGGCAGGAGCTCCAGAAAGGGGAATAAGTTAAAGGGGAGTAACTCCAGCTCCGTGTTCCGCAGGGATCCCGGCCGCGCTCCCTGCTCCGGCAGGGACGTGGAGCCGCGGCGGGTGGGGCCGGCTTCCCCAGGAGCACACGGGAAAGCTCCAGGCTCGCCCCTGGCACAGGGAGCGGGTCCCTCCGCTCCCGAGCGGGGTGGGCTGGCTCGGCTCCCGCGGGGAGGGGACGCAGCTCCCGGCGCCGCTCGCCCCGACCCCGCTGCGGGGGTCCCGCTGAGGAGGGGCCGCGCTCGGCTCGCCCGCTCCCCCTCACGGCGCCGCTCCCGCCCTCCCTTACCTGCTTCGGGGCGGCCTCTCCTACCCCTTCCCTTCCCTTCCCTGCCCTTCCCTCCCGTCCCGTCACCTCACGGGCGGTCCCGCTCCCGGAGTTAGGAGCGCCGGCAACAAGTCCCGGGGTTCTGCGCATGCGCGCGCGGCCCGCGGTCAGCGCTCCCCCGCCCCGGAGCGCGCGCGCCCCTCTCGCCGCCGCGGCGCGGCCCCTCAGGCGGCTGCCCCCGGGACAGGGCCACTCTGGTCGGGAACAGGGCCACCCCCGCCGGGACAGGGCCACCCCGCCGGGACAGGGCCAGTCTGGTCGGGGACAGGGCCACCCCCGCCGGTACAGGGCCACCCCGCCGGGACAGGGCCAGTCTGGTCGGGGACAGGGCTACCCCCGCCGGGACAGGGCCACCCCGCCGGGACAGGGCCACCCCCTCCGGGACAGGGCCACCCCACCGGGACAGGGCCACCCCCGCCGAGACAGGGCCACCCCTGCCGGGACAGGACCGCTCTCGCAGGGCCTCTCTCGCCGGGACAGGGCCACTCCGGTCGGCACAGTGCCGCCCCTGTCGGGACAGGGCCACCCTCGCCAGGATAGTGCTACTCCGGTCGAGATAGGGCCGCCCCCGCCGGGAAAATTGCCACCCTCGCCGGGACAGGGCTGCTCTCGCCAGGACAGTGCCACTCCGGCCGGAATAATACCGGCCCCGCCGGGATAGTGCAGCTCAGGCCGGGACAGGGCCGCTCCGGCCGGGATAATGCCGCCCCTGCACCTCCCTCAGGGAACAGACCCTCAAATAACCGAGGGAAAGCTGCTGCTACTGTCCAGCCTGGAGAAGAGAAGGCTCCGGGGAGACTTTAAAGCGCCTAGCGGTGTCTAAAACCAGAACCGAACAGAGCATTTTGTAGCACAGGAGAGAAAAAAAACAAAACAAAAAAACGATCCCCAGGAAATGTGAGATGATTTCCAGAGAGAATTCGCAATTTCACGTCTAGTGAAGTGGGCAAGCACGCAGGTGGGAGTGGAGCAAGCCATCCAGTGAGATCATAGAATCATGGAATAGAGTGGTTTGGAAGGGACCTGAAATGTCATCCATTTCCAATCCTCCACCATGTCCCCCACCGTAGGCAGGGACACCTTCCAAGAGACCAGGTTGCTCAGAGTTCCATCCAACCTGCCCTTGAACACTTCCAGGAATGGGGCATCCACACATTCTCTGGGCAACATCTGCCAGTGCCTCACCACCCTCAGAGTGAAGAATTTTTCCCTATTATCTAATCTAAACCTACCCTCTTTCAGTTTGAATCCATTCCCCCTTGTCCTATCACTACATGCCCTTGTAAAAGTCCCTCTATGCCTGTATAGGAAGTCCCTCTCCAGCTCTCCTGTAGCCTCCTTCGGGTACTGGAAGGTGCTCTAAGGTCTCCCAGAAGCTTTTCTCTTCTCCAGGCTGAACAATCTCAGCCTGTCTTTGTTGGAGAGTTGTTCCAGCCCTTTGAGCATTTTCATGATCTTGTCTGGACTTACTGCAACAGGTCTACATCTTTTTTGTGCTGAGGGCCCCAGAGCCATACTCAGCACTCCAGGTGGGGTCTCATGAGGGCAGAGTAGAGGGGGAGAATCACCTTCATTGACCTGCTAGCCAAGCCTGTTTTGACGGGTAGCTCTGTAATAAACGAATAAATTAATGGTAGTAGCATGAATGCTCCATGAAATATGCATAGCCCCTTGTCTCCACACACTTACTCATATGCTGTGAATTGGAAAAAACCCCAAGACCTAGGGAGTTCAAGTTAATGAGTCTATGACAGAGCTGGGATAAGACCAATTCCCAGATATCCGTAAGGACATCCTAGCCTTTAAGGGGTTCATTGCTTCCAGACAACAGGCCAGAAACACAGCAGGTCCCTGTTGTCCACCTCTACCCTTTATCTTAGTATTCCCTCCACAGCCATTTGATATCCAGCATTACCAACCATCCTCATCCTCCTGTGCCTTCATCCTTTGCCCCTGACTGGAAGGACTGACCTCAATGAGCAATAGGCATATGAGGAAAAAGAAGATTATGGTAATGATGAAAATGTAACTGTTCAGAGGGAACCAGGGACCACTTGCCTTCAAAGGTTTGCACCCCTACCTGCAGTTTCATGGATGAAGCAGCAGTGATGTCTTAGAACAGCAGCCCACTCTAAAACCAACCAAAAATAATTAGGGCATTGCAAGATTCAGTCTAATGTTACATTGATCAAAACCTCAGTTATCTGCTGACTTTTTTGTTTAGAAGGAATTAATGTCCAGCTGCCAAGAAGCCACTATCTGCTCCATTTGACAATCCTGATCCTGCCTCTCCATCTTTAACTCCTTGTATTCCCGTGTATTCAGACTCTGTGGATTATTTAGGGCCCTGCAAGCATAGTTGCTGTCCTGCTCCCTGCTGTTTTATTCATCCGCAATTGTTTTGCTCTTCCAAATTCTTGCTTCCCTTTTCAGGAGTGCCTGCTCAGTGGAAAGCAGCATCTGGCTGTATGTGTGCTACCTCCCTTCTCCCACTTCATCCCACAAAAAGGGAAAAGTCCTGGTTATCCACAGTCACTGTGAGACATTTCAAGACAGAATTTCATCATTTACCTTGCAGATGCATTGTAGATAATCTGTGATTTTAAATTGGCTGTAACAACTGTGCTAGTTAGAAGACTACATAACAGCTCTCAGCTCAGAGTGGTTCAGATTCACTGCTGGAATAAAGAAATCCCACTGCTGTTGAAGGATGTTAGTTGTTTTACCTTTTTTAAACACACTCTCTCCTCTCTGGGGCTGTGTTGGTGGGAAAGCTGTTTGGCATAAGTGTCGTAGAGTTGTTGTTCCATCCTATCTTTTCTGGAACAACTCTTCCTGTGGATAGCTTATTTCAAAACAGGATTTCACAGTGGAATAATTATAATCACTTTTTTAAAAATTAAGTTTTTTTGATGTAGGTGCAGCAGAGTAGATCTGTCATGTAGGTGAAGCCTCAGTGTGTACTTGCAGCTCTTGCACTTCTAGGACCAATATCTATTTCTCACTGATTTCCTAAGCTGTTCATACTCTTAATTGTTGCTAGGTTTTTCAAAATTAAGAAGGCCTTGCTCTGGTGAGATTATCTTACTCTGTAGTGTAAAATAGGTAATATTCAGTGATCTCAACATTGTAGTCTTGACATTCTTCAATGTGATGAAGATGTAGCTTTTGCCTAGCTACAAAATAATTTTTCCCTCTCTCTCACAAGGATAACATCAAGCTTTTGTCATTTGTTTTTGTTCTTCCTCTGTCTAGACAGGCTCTTTAGCTAAGTGGTGTGATTTTGTTTATCTCTAATTTCAACAACAGAGTCCCATTTCCCTCCTCCCTACCTCTTGTAAATAGGGGTTTGTTTACCACTGTCTGTTCTTGTGGTGACAAAAGCCACATACTGTCATTAGTTCACAAACGTTTAATTATGTTGCTAGAGCAGATGGAAAACCACCCTCAGGACCTAGGGAGCAGGTCAATAGACTCTGAAATCCTTCCATCTTTCTTTCATTTTGCATCCTCCATATCCACTTCAACAGCTCTTTAGCACCAGCTTGCACACGTGTGTAGGGTATTTACACTTCCATGTGTGACTCTTCCCTTACTTTATTAACTGACCTTATGGCTGAAGAACTCCCTTGTCACTTTAGTTTGATTTATCACAGCAGGACGTCCCTTGATGGGTGAACTCCCGACAGGACTTCAATAGTCTCTGGAGGTGAGTAGCAGGTGGCCTGAGCTTTGCCATGCATGGCAACTCTCGTCGTGGTTTCTTCTCTCTGAAGAAACTCATCAGCCCAGCTTGCTGTTCCTTACTTATCTGCCTATTCAAATATACCTTAATGGATTTAATTCAGGCTTCCAGTCTGGCAGCCCTTTGCTATCTTTTAATCTTTGCCTTCATCTGGCAATCTGTTTACGAGCCTCAATACACCACAGGACACAGTGTGGGTATTATGGGATTTTCCTTTGAAAGGTCTGAGCATTAAAATGTTTATAATATAAACTAACAAATAGAAAAAATTTGGACAGATTTAAATGTCATAGTACATAGTACAAATCAGCAAGCAGCAAGTCTTAATTCAAATTGACAATTCACTCTTCTTTTCTCTCTATTCTTTTTAATTGCTTATGTCATTCTACTTCTCATTCATAGGTAATATGTTGACTTTCAAGGTAGAAATAGCCTTGCATTAAAGTTGGAATGTATTTTTATTAATCAATACATCAGATTATTATACAACGTATTTAACCAAATATATCTAGCCATATATGATAGAAATTTTCTCTTCTTTTACATTTTATGTCAGATAGGAAATGGTGAATGTAGCATTGGTATTGATGCTTGAGCATGATTCATTTTTCTTACAATCTTCTTCAAAACCGGAATTTTATTAAAACTCACAGGAAACTGCAATCTAAAATAACAATGCTGAAAAATATGGGAGGAAAAAGTAGGCTTATTGCAACATAAACTTGATTTGCATAAACTTGATTTATGATGTGGTGAATCCATGAGTTTCCTCATTACTCACCTCTGGGCAGGGTGAGGTTTTAAACCTTGGGGTTTTTTTGGAGTAGTTGCAGGTGTGGAGAATCCCTTGCTGATATACAGGATTGTTAGGTTTATTGTTAGCTTGTCACAATGCAACCGCTGTTGGTGTGACACAATTTGGTACAAAACTAGGGCAAGGTGGCCTGCAACGTGGGTGATTTCATTGTTTCCTGAATGTACACATTATCTTAATGCTTATCTGTGCATTAACCCCATGTGTATAGAAGCTGAAGGAACTTAATGCATAGGTGGCACAGCAGTAACTATAATTAAGGCAGCTCCCTGAGAGAGAGAGGGAGATGAAGAAACCATCTGGCACAATCTGGCTTGTCCCACTGAAGAGGAGAGCACCTGGCCACATGAGCCCTTGGATTTATCAGGCACCAGGTGCCCTTGTTACCAGTATGAAATATCAAACCCCTCAAAGCCTGCCAAGTTTTCCCATTCCCAGGTACAACACACATTAGTTTTACTGAACAACTCCAGTGTCCTCGAGAGCCTCTGTGCTCCACAGGTGTCCTCACTGTACACAGTGACTCCTGTTGCAACACTATTGAAATGAGTCCTGGACAGAATTTGGCATCCTTGCCTCAGATTCTGCCTTCCCTGGAGCACAAAGATGAGTGGTTGTTTGTGCAGGAGCCACAAAATGCTCCAGGAGATCTTGCAGTCTAAGCCATTGATGGGTCAATTCATCTGGGTTTGCTACAGCCTTGGATTCAGAGTAAATTTTTGTGAAACAAGCACTGAGATCCTGGTTTTAATCCAAACAGGTCAGAAGAGGAAAACTAGTTTTTTCCCTTTTTATTTTTCTTTCCAAACACTACTCAGTTTGACAGCTTTGAAGAAACTCGTCATGGTTGAATCTGCTATATCTACACTCTGTCTGCAGAGAGTCCAGTGAGATTACCAGCTCTTAGACATAAGAACCCTGTTCCAAGGCCTTGGCAACAACACTTCCTAGTTTACTGGCGTGATTTCCCTTAAAATGTCAGCATCAAGCATGCTATTAATTTATAGATTAAATAGTTTTTTTAGGACTTTTATAATGAGTGGTCTTTGTTTTTCCTGCTGGGAAAGAATTCCCCCTTCCCACTTCTGGATTTTCAAATGAAAATAATTCAGTGTCCAAACTGTGACTATTTTAAAGAGCTGGCAAGATCTGAGTTATGATTTCCACAGCAGCAGTGACTTAGCTCCTTTGCAGACAGAGCAGGAGAGCACAGGGGGTCACTAATGACAGCAGGATGATCCTGGTGAGCCCAAGCAGGGGGTCAGGTGCCAGGGATGCGAGGGGCAAGTGGCTGGGGTGACTTGGTGTCAGGATGCAAAATGGCTTAAGCAGGAAGATGTGAAGAGCTTTGGCCATGACAAACAGCCACAACCAAGGGCAGTGAGGCCTTTTCCAGCAAGGAAGCTCCTGAACGTGGGGGAGCATGGCTTTAGTAAATCATGTCTGGAAATGGTGGGGAACAGCAACATCCAACTATTTCCAAGTGCATATCTGCTGCTTGAGGCACACCACAGGCACGTGGGTCCTCACTGTGTGCTTTCTGGCACCTCCACTTTAGGGAAGCAGAGTTGCCTGAATTTGTCCATTCCTTAGTGTGTGATTACCTGTTGGACATATTAGCACCATACTTTCTGATTTTCCCATTCTTGTCCCTCCCTGTCCACTCTTTCCTTCCTTTTTCTGTAGTATTTTATTTCCTCCCCCCATTCATCTTTTCTCCTATTTCCTTTCCTGTGATTCTTTTACTCTCTCTAAATCACTTTTCTTGGTGCTTCATCTTTCTCCTTTCAAATATATGCAAATGATATAAAGGTATTTCCTCACATCTCTTCCAGGTGGACTTGGCATGTTTGACATTGCCTCATGAGTGGGAGTGTGGCCTAATCTGCGTGAAAAGGGAAAGTAATGTAGTCATTGCAAGCTGAGCAGCTTAGACACACAGGTGATCTGTAACAGATGGCAAGAGGGACATGGTTTGTTTTACTAAGATACTTTTAAGTACAGTAATCGTCAGAGTCTATTGGTGATTAGAGTTTTGTTGATAGAAACTGTGCTTGGCTGGTGCCTTTGAAAATCAGCTTATTTATTTTGGTGTCTAAATATGGACTTGAAAATTTTGGCCAAGGCAATTTGCTCAAGGTCATAGTCCTGATTCAGGGACAGAGCTGGGAAGAGAGCCCAGATGTTTTCAACTCTCCTTTCCTACCGATATTATGTACAGTTTCAGTAAAGCAGATGTTTACATTTAGATTCACTGAAGTATATGTTTATATATTCAGGTTAGGTATCAGATAATGATAGAGTGAGTGGTCAGAATTAATCTGGGAGAAGTTAAGAGCAGGTCCTGTAAATTGGCATGGTTTCTGGAATAAGATGAACTCCAGGATGGAAGAAAGCATCAGTGTTACATGGGAACAACTAGGCAAACTATTCCTGCCTTCACAGCATGGTGTACCTTTTCTTTTACACCCTGTCTGGGTCAGTTCCTGGGGCTGTACAGGCACAGCAAAGAGAGCAGGTGCTGCATGCAGAGCCCTGCCATGAGCAGACCTGAGGTTTAAGGCCCCAAATTGCCAACTGCTCTGGTCAACAGTGAGCCAGGGTGATTCTAATTCCTTTGCACCATAGTTCCAGTGAAGACTGGAAGAGTTTCATACATCAGTGTAAGACCTTGAACTTACTAATCAAATTATCATAGTGAGAGCATTTCTCAGAGCACATGAAATTGTGTTAAGGAACCAATTCCCATCCACTTAGGAAACAAGACAACTGTGTTCTGTTATTGCTGTGGTTTCTACATCAGTTTCAAGGCAACCCAAGCAACAGTATATTTTCATGCCCTATTTTGAATCACAGCATTTTCTCAAGTGTTAACAGTTTACCAGCCTGGGAACACGGTGAAGACCAGAGGTAAGCTTTCCTACCACAAGGGACTGAAAACAAATCAAACAGTGAAGCCTTCAAAGAGTTTTAAGCGCAAATTTTCCAAGTCTACTTCACATTTTCAGATTCCTCACATTGGATTTGCAGAAACTGAACTTCCTTGAAAACATTTTTTTCCTGAACACCTCAGAAGTGTTCCAACAGATCTGGTCAAAATGATCAAGTATTTCAAATTAATTCTCCGGTCGTCTATGTCTCTGCTCAAATTGCAGTAATTATTTCTAGTTTTGATGTCACAGGGTAAAATATTCCTTGCTCTATTTTAGAATCAAAGCATAGAAAAGGGACTAAGCACCCAAGTTTTGCTCAATGAAAAATAGATTCTAAATTCCTTCTTGTGCCTTTGAAAAATCTTCTCCATGTCTATGCTTTGTCAAAAGATGCTGAATTCTGCACTGGCAACTGCTGAAGCTGAGAGCCATGCTGCATAGATAAAATAAATTTTAGTCCCCATGTCTTTAGTTATTCAGCTTGGAAAGCTGACAGATGTCAGCTTCAAATGCATGACATTTCCTGCAGAATCACATGTCAAAGCCAAAATTAAGGTTCAGAAATGCATTTGGTTGCTATGTGGAAATGTTAGCCATTCCTGGATTAATGGTTTTGAATAAGCAAATGGTAAGGTAAGAAAAGGAAAAAAAAACCAAAACAAACATCTGAAGTTTGTGTTTCACGCTTCAAATGACCTGACCAAGTGTGGCAAAATTCCCTTTTAAAATCAAATGACCATGATGCATCTCCCATGGTGCTGCAGCATGAATGCTAAAAGGATTAAAACTGGTCAGGTCACAGAGCTTTATTTTTTGCTCTTTTAAGGGTCATGTTATATCAGAGACGTTATACTCCTTCTTTACATAGATATGAGTGCGTGGCAGGAAATTACATAATTTCCTGTGCCATGAAGTAAAATACACTTTTCTGTTCTGTTTTGGAGTCAAATACACAAAAACTGGTGGTTTTTTTCAGTTCTTTTCTTCTGAATTCTTTATAATTAAATAGTAATAAAATTCAAAAATGTTTGAAATCAATACCATGATAATATAAATATTTCAGTGAAAACAGCTTTGTTGTAACTGCTTGAGTAGGAGTCTATCCACACACCCTCCTTTCTGAACATTGCACCTTATTTGAAAACAAAAGTTTCAAAAGGGTTATTTTGATATTTTTTATGCATTTCTCAAAGGTGTAACAAACTACCTGATCAAGACAGAAGGGGAATGAAATGAAGAGGATAAATAATAAATCACCACTAATAGTAACCAGCTCACTAGATTTCAAAAATGAGTTGATTTAAAATTTTATTAACAGTTCTAAAATCTCTTAAAAGGAAATAAAATTTCCAGTAATCTACAGGCCTGTAAGACCATTCTCTGAAGAGACGTCAGCACTCTGAAGACAAAGAGAAGTTTCCTGCAAAAGTTCAGTGCAATGCTTACAGCCTCTTTCTGCTTAAAGAGAATGAACATCAATCATCAGGATGAAGGAATATAGTCTGATCCAGATCATAATTTCCAAGATGGTTTTGTACCTTTTGAAACTCCCAGCTTCCTGGAAGCCTCTCAAACATGTTCTCCCTGTATGAGCCCAGCTCACCCAGAGCTCAGACACGCAGGCCTGGTGCTGTTGCTGGACCCATTCAGAATTCTACCTCACCATCCTTTTGATCATAGCATTAATGTGCTGTTAACATCAAGGACAAAAGCCATGTGCAAGTAATTATTTTTGAAACTGAATACATCTAAGTTCCACAGTATAAAACCCACCGACATGCAATAGCCCCAGAGCCACTTTAGCAGCAGATGTTCCAGATGGAAAACAAGCATGTGAGCAGTTTAGCTCATTGCCCTGTTGTTGCAAGCATCTTTTTGCCAATCAGTAGATTTGCTAAGGCACTGCCCAAGCTAATTTTGAATATCTCAGTGAGGACTAGCAGAAGCCTTTGGGCAGCTGCTCTTCTCTCTATCTGATGTACAAAATTAGAGAAGTTTAAACTATCAATTCTGTCTTGTCATTTGTGCGTGCGTTATCACCTAATTTTGCCTTTTACAATCTTGCATTGGGTTTTGTTATTTTCTGTGCAAGTAACAGCTCTTTTATAGAGTTTTTTTTTGCACTTCACTAACAAATTACTGTTTTGCACAACAGCTCATCATTTATAGCAGAAGATGTTGCTTTTTAGGTCTCACTCATCTTGGCCTTTCATCTTAATTTTTGGCCTGCAAAAAAAAATATTTTCCAGCAAAATTAGTAATGCAGATTATTCAACTTGCATTAACACATCCTTCATGATCTTTCTGCCTTTACAGATTCTCCTGGTAATACAATTAAATTCCAGCTGCTAGAATATAGAATATAGTGTTATTCTTTTTCTATCCGAGTTGGGGAAAAGTGATTAATTTTCTCTCTTTCTTAGCAAAAGAGGACAGTCTGTTCAGTGAAGGGGAACTTATTAGAGCTAAAATTAACTGGAGGAAATACAATCCATAATTAAACCAGGTTACTCAGTGCCACAGATGCAGTCTGAATAGTATTCCAACTGTATTAGCATGAGAGGAAAATGGGTACATCACTCAGTTTTTGGAATGCCAATTGCCACACAAACTTTGCACAGAATCAGTAAGGACTATGGGACATTGAATCTCCACATTAAGGCAGAAGAAACTTACTTTAAAAAAAAAGCTGATAAACTTCTACAGCATAAATACAGTCTCAAGGAAAAAGCAGCATTTTATCCAGGCCAATAAATGGGTTCTGATCAGAAATTAAGTGGTGCTCCCACAGAATTCAGCCATTTCTCAGTAATTAGGACATTCCTTAATGAAGTGGACTGTGGTATAAAGCAAGCAATTCAGGGCTGTATGCTTATTTATCTGATTCAACTGCCTTAGCTAAATGTCAGTGTTTTTGCCAGCAGCCTATGCTGCAGCCATCAGAGCAATGACAAGTCCTGCTTCTCCAGCTACAAACAAGGAACAGAGTGGGGCGGTGGGGAGGAGACTGCTGAGAGCATAGAAAATGCTGTATTTAAACAGTTCTGTTTGCTTTTCTGTTAAAAAAAAAAAAAAAGATATATATATCTTGAAGATCTCCATTCTGCCAGAACACTGGCACTTTGCAAACACTGCCAACACAAACCCCTTCGAGCGAGCCAGCTGACATCAGCTGACCAAGGACATGAGGGAACTTTGGACGTTTTATCCATTCCTCCTCAGACAGACAGCCTTTTGTCCTGGCCATCTGACCAAAACAAGCTCATGAGTAAAGGCAGAAGCTGCCTATGGAAGATGTGGTTCTGTCAGTGCAATCTGAGATACACAGCACCAGAAGAGAAGAACCCAACAGGATGTGATCTTTCAGGTATTTCCATTGGAGATGGCCAGTTCAGTCTGGCCTGTACTGATGGTGAGGAAAAATAGTCTCATGTCCTTGCCTAGATTAAATGAGCTGGACAATTTCTATATAGCTCAAGCAGGTGATTGTTTGGAGCACAAAAGTTGCTATTGAAACTGGCTCCTCAGCAGGAGAGTAAACACTAAGGACTGAGGCTGAGGTTGCTGCATCTCTGGGATGAGATCTGTGCACTCAGAGCAGCCACTATTTGTCTGAGACACGGGACATGAAGTTCTATTTCCCAGAGCCAAGTTAGCCAGAGCTCACAACACAGATCTAATATTCCTTTTATACCCACTGGAAGGGAGAAAGGAATGCATGGGGGGCAGGTAAGTCAGGTGATACCTGGTTGAGCTCAAAGCTTTTTGGCACAAAAATTAACAAAGCCAAATTTTTGCAACAAATCACAACCAGCAGAAAGATCAACACAACCTGCATTGAGTGGCTCTGCTGTTTTCAGTCTAGCCCTGGGAGACATCCAGATGTCTTGTGTTGTCAGGCCTTAACTTCTGGAAACTTTTCCATTCCAGATACTTGCAGAGCAAGCTGAGGCCACGGGGAGCAAACTCCAGGGAGCTGTACTGGCCCACAGAAGTCCTGGGTGCTTCTATTCTGTCTTCATACACTGAGCAAGCTATTCATGCTCTCCTATGAAGGCTGAGAGAAATGGGACCTTTCAGCCTAGGGAAGGGTTGACCAGGTTGAACAGGGCTTTGAGCAGGGTTTGGTGAGCTCCACACTTTCTGTCTAGACCTGTCTGACTCAGGGCCAGTCCCTGCAGAGGAATAGAGGCCACCACCAGCACAGGCCATGACAGCCAAGAAAGAAGCTAAAGATTCCTATGAAATCCCACTTTAAGGTGTGCAGCCTGGGACTGTTGGTGGAATATTCAGTTTGGAGCACTATTGGGTGACTGATGGGTGCATTGGTGAGGCACTGTGAGAGGGGCATGCCCTCATGCATAGCCTGCAGTTTACTTTCAATTTTGAAGCCTCTAAACATGACCAGCCTCTTCTGCAGTGTTTTGTTAGCTGTATAAAACTTGATGTGCTTGAGGATGAGAAAGAATGTCAAACAGAACTTGTAGTTGAATTCTTTTTTAACTTGGTGTATTTATGCCTGCATCTTAACCACTCCTATTTTTACTTCCACACTCCTAGATTCAGAAGGCTCTGACTTCAGGGAAAAACAAACCAAAATTTGTGCTCCCATCTCCATATGACGAATGTGTTGCACAAGCATGGACACTTCTTGGAGCACACAGAAATTGCTGCCTTTCACATCTCTCAAGCAAGGGTTGTTTTAATATGGGCCCAGCTGTAATACAAAAGGGTTATGCCCATGGCAATTGAAATCTGCAAAAATTTAATATTCAGATCATCAATACTGCAAATGCATTTCAAACATTCTTGTGTCCCAGGATAATAGCTACATAATTAGGGTAAGCCTTTCACACTTTCTCTTTGATCTCACTGGATTTATTTACCAAAAATCATTGCACGGTTGTGCCCAGCAAACGTCTTACAGAAGTGCTTGTAACAAAATTAAAAGCTTAAATACAGAGATTCTCCCTCCACTAAGTACTGGCTTTTATTAAAACTGGGAGTTGCTCATAGTTCACCTCTTGCAGCCTCTTTGAATCCTCTGTTTGACATTTCAAAAGTGCCATGCAGGTTCTAATACACATTACACAGAAAGAGCTATTATAAAATTCCTGAGTTTTTCTTGTTTGCACGACAAAAGGGGAATGGCAAATCCTCCAATTGGACCAGATAATCACTCTCCTGTGAAAAGCCTGCAATACACATCCTCTGTTTTCTTCTTCGCTGAGCTTCAAGTGTGTTTGGTCAATAATTTTATTTTGGGTGTGAAGCCCATAAATCACCTTCCAATACACATTGGACAGTGGAGAATCCTGGTGGATTTGGCATCAGCCACAGGAGAAATCACATCCGGATACAGGAAAGCTGGGTGCTGCTGGAGCAATCAGACTTTTTCATTTCATGTTGTTGTGGTCTTTTGAAGAACACTCACTGCAGAGTAGGACTGCTCTCTGGAGCAAAGACTAACTGGATGGATAAATAATTATGGGATCATATCTTCTGAGATAAGAGAGAGACCATTACAAATCTATGGATTGCAGTTTTATCCAGGTGATCATATAAACCTAAAAAAGTCCCTGCTGGAACTGAGCTGGCCAACACTTAGAGAGCCTATCTGAAGAAAACTTTGTCAGCCATCTGAGCATTGCTCAGGTGCTTTCCAAGCCTCTGACACAGCTCATTGTGTGACCAGTTATTTTGCCCTGGCCTCTGGGAATCAGTAATGTGCCATTTGGCTGGAAAGACAGTTCTGAGGGAAGAGCTGGGTGTATGGAGCTTTCCTAAAGGGCTGAGAAGTCACAAAGATTTCAGAAAGAAACCTTCCCTCTTATTTGCAAGCACAGGAGTATGTGACATGAGCTGAACTTGAAGCTGACAAATGAAGTGGATATTTTTCACTGCTGTTTGTGTCTTGGGAATGGATGTATTTTGAATTAATGTACAAATGCATGTCTAAAATTCATCTCCAGAGAAAGATGCTACACAAAGTGCAAGATTAAAGAATGCACTGCCTTGGGCCATGTGCAGGCTGTTACTTTGTAGTCTGCTCCATTTTTGTCTTAAAACTCAATTTAGCTAAATAAGGCGCCCTTTTAACATCTAACAAGGGCTTTATCATGCTTAAGAAGACAAGTTTCTTAAAAGGTTGTAAAGACAAAGTGAGCAGTAACAGAAGTGTTGAGTGGGCTCTTTCAGGCTGCTTTATTGCCTTCCCCTGAGTACAAAACAGGCTGCCTCCCTCGGCTGACACTTGTTTTAATGAGGGATGAGCCCCAATGGGGTGATTTTGTACAAGTTCATTACATGGCATCCTCCAGCCAGACTGTCCTCAGGGCACACCATTCACTCTAGGCATTGGGTGAAACTGGACCAATATTAAATCATTTACAGAGGCATATAAAATCCAAAAGGCCTTTGATGCTGAAGACATTTGTATGTAGGCTCAGGTATGTGGCTGCTGAAGAGGATGAGAATCTGCCCCAAGTGCCATGCTCCTTCATACTTTTATCAATCACATTTTATTTCTTCAATTCAATTCTCCTGGGATTGGTGCCAAAAATAGATTTCCACATTTTATGCCAGCAAAGGTCAGGGAAGAAAAGGGTGTAAGTTTCCAGTTCAAATGTTACAAGGTAAACCAGCCTCCTTACCCCAGCCTTCAGATCACCTTCCCTCTCCAGAGCCACTGCTCTATTGTGGCTGTTAATAGCATTCAAGATACTGATATTCCCCATCCGTGCTGAATATGGAATGGTACAGTGGTTTCTCATGTTCACTGAGAAGTGATCTGCCTTTACATAAAGCCTTCTTCTTCTAAGCATGAGTATTATGAAACCCACAGGAATCCATAAAGAGTGATGGGACGTTTTTCTTAAATGCCACATCCGTACATCTTCCACCTTCTGTGATTCAGAAGCAGCATAAAAGGCCATAAATCTTTCAACTGCTGTGATTCACTGCCCTGATTCATACACTTGATACAAATATTCAGAGATCAAAGTGGAACCTAATCCCCCTCCCACCCCAAAGATTTAAATGATTTTTCAATGCTTACCATAAAAATGGACTTCCAGCTAAAGCTAAATCTTTTCCTGATTGATATAGACTGTTTTAGGTAGCAAGTTCTCTGCAGTAAAGATTGATGAAGAATCATGTGGCATAGTACATAAAGCAATGTATTCTGCAGTTGTGCTTCCTCCCTAGCAAGGCTGAAGAGGGGACACTCATTGCTCAGGGGGCTTCTGGGCAAATATTTACAGGGAATTTAAAAAAACCTGAATTTTTAAAAACGTGAAGGAATCTGGGACCCCCCCTAACCCTTCTTGTATTAACTTTGCAGCGGATGAAGGTGTTAAACTGGCATGTGTCTACCAACAAGGGAGTGATCCTTTTAAGTCCTTTGCTTCGTCCCCACTTGTGAAATTTGTTGTGCCAGTGGGACGAGGCCGGCTATAAAACCCCAGTACCGGGGACCTCCATCCAGCTCGGGCAGCCTGCCAGCACATCTCTGCCGAGAGCAGCCCCAGGGAGATCCCCCCTTCATCTCTGCCGGGCAGGGAATTGCTTGGCTGACAGAGGATGGACCTGAGGAGTGCCTGGATGCTCTGCGTGCTCTGCCTCGTCCTCACGGTCCAAGCGTTTACCCAGGAAGGGCTCAAGGAGGTGGTGCTGAAGCAGCTGGGGCTGTCCGAGGTCCCTAAACTTCACAAGAGAGACTTGGAGGATCTGGTTATCCCAGACCACGTCAAGAACAAGTACATGTCCCTGCTGAAGCGCCAGAGGGTGAAGCGCCGAGCTCTGCCGAGCCTGGCTGGCATCCTCAGGGGGATCCCGGGACACACAGGTAACGTTTCTGCTGCTGGGAGCATCCCAAGCACCCTGCTGCTGCCAGCGGAATCTGCCAGGGCTCTGCCGCAGGATGGGCAGAGGCAAAGCCCCGAGGGGAAGGGGAATGAGGATGGGGTTTGGCTCCAAAGCTCAGCTGGGCAGAGGAGGTGCATGCAACAACATGGTAAAGATTAACAAGCGCTCTTTGCACCTGGACGGGGAGTCCCGCAGTCCTTCCAAGGGTCAGGATACTGCTGGAGCTTGATAGCAGCCTTGGTACCCCGGGAACGGTCTGGGCAGGTGGGGGGAAAAAAAGTACAGGCTATGTGGGTTTGGAGTGAAATCTACAGCACGTCTTTTAATAGGAATCACATCTCTTGGAGGATGTTTCACTCTCTCTCATGTCTTTTGTATAGGTTTTTTTTTACAGGAATAATTATCAAGGAGGAAAATAGATACAATAGCGGCTCAGACCGCTAAAAGAAGACACTCAGAGCTTATTGTGCTTTCAAAGGACATACACAGCACCCTGGGCAGCAAATGAAAATACTTTTTCTTTCCAAGTGGTGCAGTTTCCTGCTTTCATGCCCAGCACTGGCACAGAGGTGTACACCTTTTGAGGTCTGCTCAATCTGAGGTCATAATATGTCAGAGATTTAGTTCTTCCAGACTATGCAGAGACTCAGACATAGGAGAATAATTAGGGCATTTGCAAGACATTGATTCAAGTATGCATTAGAAAAGCTGTGTTTAGTGGCTGTCTCTGCCACAAGGGCTCGACTGGGAGCATGGAAGGAGTGCGCAGCAGGATGGCAGTGACAGGCCATCTTTTTTTGTCCCCAACTGCACAGGTATGACAGGAGAAGTCCTCTACTCGGACACAACCACACGCCAGAAGCTGATGTTTGACATGGAGGGCAGAATACCTAAAAACAGTGAAGTCACAATGGCTGAACTGAAACTCTTCAAAAAGCCTCTGGACAGAGCAAACCTGCCTGCCAAGCAGTCTCACAGGCCAGTCTCCAATGCCAGAGTCAGCGTGTACTGGGTGCAGCAGCAGCACGATGGTACCAACAGGACCTCCCTGATAGATTCCAGGTAAGAAAGGGGCCTCTGCTGGGATTAGACTTTGAGTACTCTGGGGTGATTTGGGTATCATGTGGCTGTGCCTCAGCTCAGTCTGATGGGGTTTACATCTGTACAACCAGGTTATATGGCCTCTAAATCCAGAATGAGCTTGTAAGAGCAGATATTATGCTAAGATGGCAATATATGATGATTCTTTGAAATAATCTATGAAATTATGCCATGTACTGCTACGTCTTCCCCTCTAAAATCCCCCACCTGGTTCAATTTTCTGTCACTAACTCAAGTGGGTTACTGGGTTGCTAGTATTCTTTCCACTGGTCATTTCATTACCTGGTATAAACAAGTAAGTTATGCAGAAAGCTGCAGAAATCTGGTTCTGTAATGGTGAGCTCTGTTGAAGTTTTGCAACCCTTGAAGGCAGAACTAGACTAGGCTAGAAACTTATGGCCCTAATGCAACTCAGACAGGAGCAGGTGGGAGCCTGGTGCTTACCAGACTGTCTTCACAAATACTGAGGCTGCACATGATCCTGCATCACCTAATTTTTTGTATGAGCATGTAGAGAGTGTTTTTTTCTGACCCTTTAGTGTCTTTTTGATCTGCATGCTTCTTTTTGAGGTGGCAGTTAACTGCTGTGGGTGCTCGCCCACAGCAAAAATTATCATCTATCTAATCAAGGCATGTGACAATCTACAGGTAGTTAATTATTCTGCTGCAGTAACAGCTCTGTGAGGATTTTCTAATGCCAAGCCCTTGTCGTACAGGCTGGTTCCTATTCGTGAGTCGGGCTGGAAGAGTTTTGATGTGACCCAGGCCGTGCATTACTGGCTGCGAAACAAGAGGCGGGAGCCGATGTTCCTGGAGGTGTGGATCGAAGGGGAAAGGCTGGGCAGCTACGCCTCGGAAATGGCCAGAGCCGTGCACTTCACTTCGCAGGACCCCAAGGATAAAGCCCTGGGCAAGCCGGAGCTGGTGCTTTACACCCTCAACTTGGATGACTATGGGTATGTATGAAACCTAAATCTGTACTGTCTCGGGTGTAATTTTAACTATTAACTAATTTAACTATTGGGGGGGGGGGGCTGCAAACCCAAGGTAGGCAGCTCTTACTCTCACAAGTGTTTAGCAGCTATAAATGGAGTAAGTAGTTAGAAAGCTACTGCTGGGTCTCACCTCTTCCCATATTTGTTGTCTGAATACTCAAACAGACCTGAGCACAGCCCAGGTTTCATGTCTCAGAGTCCACCTGTGCTATCAGCAGCGGGGAGGATTTCTCCCACTTCCCGGTTTCCAGTCACAGCGCCCATTCTTGTTTCTCCCTTGGTGTCCAGGAGCCCTGGGGAGTGCAGTGAGGAGGCGGTGATGGGGAAATCCACCTGCTGCCGGCAGAAGCACTACATCAGCTTCCGCGAGCTGCCCTGGGCGCAGCACTGGATCCTGGAGCCGGCGGGGTTCCAGGCGTATCGCTGCTCCGGGAGCTGCCTGCAGCATCCCCACTCCCATCGCCGCCTGGGCTCCGGGCAGCGCTCCTGCGCCGTGGCCGGGAGCTCGGCGCTGCCCATCATCTACCTCGTCAGGAGGGGCAACCACACCGAGATTGAGGCGGCCGAGTTCCCCAACATGATCGTGGAGAGGTGCAGCTGCCTCACGGACGGCGAGGCGCTGGTGTGATGAGTGGTGGCCTGGGGTGTTTTCCGTGTCCCACAGCCCTGCCGAGAGCCGCCCCGGCATCACCATCAGTGACGAAGGTCCTGAGGGGACCCTGCTGCCCTGCAGACAGACTGCTCTTAGAGGCACTGTAAATGGGCTCAGAAGAGCATGCATTTCACAGACGTGAGAGGTACCTAAGGAGCTTAGCGCTTCTCGGGACCCCCTTGATGCCAGCTAAATGTCACTGAATTTATTTCAGCCCCACCCTGGAGTATTGCAAACGGCTCCAGGCAAAAGAATTGTGTCCATTACCAGGTGAAGAACAAACGCGTGGGCTCAGCTTTTCATTCTGAGGCTGAGTTTGGTTCCTGTCTGTGCAAGCTGTGTTTTTGGTGAGCTGGAGAGCAGAAGCACTTACATGTATATAATCTGTACACACACACACACTCGCATATGTACAGAGTGTATGAATAAATGTGTGTATTGTCTATATACAGGATGTCTACATATAGATTACATACATATATGTATATGTACGTAAAATATTGCCTAGAGCTCGAAGGAACATATTTATGTTCATATGTATTGCATGTACATATACATATCTACATGTACATAAAATATCATCTGAAACTCAAAGGATTATATTTTTGGCCCCTGCACCACGGGCTTAAGCCAGTTTTAGTCAGAATTTAGTAATGGAATCAACAGGAACATTAGAACTTAGGTTTGCTTGCATGGATAACAGTTTGTTTTTCTGAGTCTGTATTACAGTTATTTCAATTTAGGGATATTTTTCAAGTTATGTGTGCTTTCAAAATCAAGGAAAAAATAAAATATATGTATTAAAGTCACTATGTGTTCGTTTATATTTGTTCTTAGATCTAAAAGTGGAGGGGAAAAGATCTGTCATACTTCTGTGAGTATCCAGTGCCCATCTCCTATAAACATACGCACAGTAACAGCTCTCAGCTACCTGTGTGACCCCCACCTTCTTTTGGTGAAGCTTATCTGCTCCCCCAGGGGCTGGGCTGAATCAGCAGACAAAGCAGAGCCTACACTGCCAGCGCTTCATCCTGAACTGCTGCGGAGTTTAAGCCAACGCTTTCTTAAAGAGAAAACCTAGAATCTTATCTGCCAGCAGGAGGTGATGCTCTCCTCGTGAGCCGCAGCGGCGACAGAACCTGCAGGGGTCAGCTGGAGCTGTAGTGCGGGGAGGGATGAGCTGCCCCCATCCCCTTCCTGCCCAGGGAACCTGACCCTTCCTGTTGGACGTCTGACTAACACATACCCTGGAGAAACGCTATGATAATGTAGTTTAATCCCTCTGTGAGCTGTTCTGAACTGCTGGCCAGGGTATCACCATGCTGATGATTTCCACCTTCGTGTCAGACTCCTGTCCTGGGTTCATAACCCACTGAGATGGCAGTGGCTCTAGGGATGAAGCATTTGCTGCTGACCATCTCTGTTGGGTGGTGGGATGTGGTCCCTGAGGCTCTGGTTGAACCTGCTGCTGGTGCAAGGACTCTGAAATGTCTTTGCCTGACTGGACAGGGTGACCATGGACGATGGGAAAAGAGGGGCCTGTTTGACTCTGCAGTGGATATGTGTCGTCCATCAGGAAGATGTGAGTGTTCCTGCTGCTCTGCAGGACCCCAGGTCGGACCCCAGGCATCTCTGCCATCACCTCATGGGCAGGCTGGCACCTCTCACTTGTGTAAACACCTGTGGCAAAAGAGTTTCAAGGGGAGGAAAAAAAGGCAAAAGCACAGACTCACCATTCACAAGCGCTGGGCTACAGCACCATGGATGGCTGGAGTCAGAATTGGATGAGCTGGAATGATCTCTGGCAGTTCCCTTCTCACGACTATGTATATCGATCTTATGACATTGGCATTCAGCCCCAGGTCCTCTCCACACAGCTCGGGGCAGGGCATAGCCTGAAGGCCAGGAGCTCAGCTATCACCTCGAAGAACAAAGACGATGATCTAGCCACACACTGAGCCTGGGGAAGAAAGTGTTTGAGCAGCTGGTTGCTGCCTGAGAATGAAGAGCATTAAGCCTGGCTTCCCTCCAGCCTGCAGCACTTGGACTTCAGACATCATTCGTCCTCCATCCCAGGAGAAATTCCATGCAGTGCAATTTGGGGCAGGTTGTTGTGGGAAATGGGGAGCAGAGCATCACAGGAGCAGCGGGGTGGCCGAGGCTGCTCCCCTCCACCAGGATCCTGCGCTGTGCCCGGCGCCCCTTGCTTTCCTCCTCGCTGCCTTTGCTCGGGTGTCCTGTGGACAGGAGGTACACAGAAGCGAGTGCTGGGTCTGCGTGCATGTGTGTGACACCTGGAGGGCGGGAAGGGGGAGGCGGTGGCCAAGGAGACCTGGTGTTACTGTGGGGAGAACTGTGGGTATTGCAGGATGCAAATCTGTGAGCTATAAAGCGCTGCCTGCCCTGCTGCCTGCATGAACACTTGCATTTATTGCTAGGGCAGCTGTACAGATGTCACAGCATCTCTGCTGGGGCTGTTTTTGAGTTTACATTTGGATTGAAGCTCCCCACTTTTGGGGAGACAGGACACTACTCCTCTAAATTCCAGCTGGCATTGCAATGAAAATGTTGCAGACTTGGAGGCAACATTGATATGGCGAGGGCTCCAGAGACTTCTAAACTGCAAACTCCTGTGCAGAAGGCTGTGGATTAAATACTGCCACAGCCGGGGCTTTTTCATACATCAGCCCGTGCTACAGGTAATTGTCATCTTCAATCCAGGCTGCATTTGCTGTGACACCTTCTGCGTGCTACTTGCATGGGTACAACTTGCAATGCACACAAAGGCTGCCAAGCTGTCATGTTCTCCTTTCCGTCTGAGCAGCACCACAGTCTCTGAGGAAAGGCAGAACATCTCACATACCTGGCAGCAGCGTGGTTCAACACTGTCATTGATGCTGTGCTGTAATAAAATAAAAAAGAAGTGCAGTGCAGGGGTGTAATGAACCACATATAGCCAGAAAGTATTTTTAAAAATGGAAAGGCGTTTTAAGGCAAAAGCAGTGTTAAAGCATCAGGCATCCTCCTGCACTGCTGAAGCACAGAGCAGCCAGGTGCTGCTCAAGGAGCAGGAGGTGTGTGTACTCTTCACATGGAGGACTTCAACAGCCCTGTTAGTCCCACAGTCCGGGCTAGGTTCTTGTGAGTGTTCATGTGGCAGTGCCCGAGCTAAATCTTATCAGAGGCATGAGCTTATCATGAGTGTGAGCTCTGGCTGGCCCTCATGGCACTGCTCACAGGGTGACCTTTTAGGGCCTGTGGTAGTTAATGGAGCTGGACATGGGGTCTGGAGCTGGTCATATCCGCCTCAGGAAAGCTTTCCTTAAGAGAGAGGCCTGAGTGTGCCAGCAGCACTTTCTCTCTCCATTATTTGTGCCTGTTATGTCTATTCTAAGAGAGAGAATAAAAGTTTCAAGCCACATTAAATGCCACTGCTAGCTGGACTACATTGCCCTATGTGATCTTTCCATGGTTTCATTTAAACCAAGGCTGGTTTCCCATTTTCTTTCAAAATCTGTGAGAAATTGCGGCTTTTCCCATCTGGTGAGACCTTATTTCCTCTCCCTCTCTTGTTTTTTGCCTTTTGCACTTCACAGACTCCTACCAAGGGTGTCTGACACTTTGCCTTTCAGGGCAGCCTTCTAATTGCCTGTGTAAATGGAAAGTCAGATTTCCAATCCACATTCCAGCAAAGGTGATAATCTGGGAGCTCCTCTGGCTTTGGCTGGCAACAGCTGGAGTCTGGGAAAAGGGAACCCAGGGCAAACGGGAGCGGGGAGATGATGGGAGTGGCAGGGAGTATGACAGAGATCCTGCAGTACTTTGATGTCTTTAGAAGTCTTGGGCTCCTCTGTCCACTCCTGGAGCAGGTATAGGAGAACAAGGTGAACAACACCAGCATACTTCAGATTAAAACAGAATAAAATGCTCATCACGACTGCTGCTTCTGGCCTATGCTCTGAGGATGCTTGGGCAATCCAGACCTGCTGGGGTGCCTTGGTTTCCTGTGGTAAAACCAGCAGGTGCAGAATGGCCAAGAGTTTTTAACCATGGCAGGAGATAATAAATTCTCTGGAGATACTGGGCACTGGAAAGTCATATCAACAATCCATAGCTCTCAGTATTCTTTTTTTTTAATATAACTGTTAAATCAGGGTGGGTTTTTGTTTGTTTGGGTTTTTTTTCCCCCAAGCTATTTATTAATTTTGTTTTAAAGTTTCTCCTAAAGTTTTCTTATGGTTTTTCTGTTTACATTTTTATTTCTGCTTTTCTGAGTTACAGCAAATCTGCCTCTTTGAAAGCCTGGGGTGCCTGTATCCTCTCTGAAAGTCTGTTTTCTGAAAATGAATGCAATCAGTTCATAATCATTACTTCTCAGGTGACTGCCAGCTTTCTGCCCAGTGGTCAGTAGCCCTGTCACCCTTGAGAGGTGCCAGGTAGTTACTGGATGTGGGGTACAGCATCTCACTGGCCATAAGGTGCCGTCTATTACTACCACACCTCAGAGAATTGTTTAGGTTGGAAAAAACCTCCAGGATCATCGAGTCCAACCATTAAGCCAGCACTGCCAAGCCCACCATGGCCCACAAGTACCTCCAGGGATGGTGATTGAATCACCTCCCTTGGCAGCCCGTTCATGTTTCCACTGAGGTGTGTGCTATTCCCAGCAGATGTTTCACAAGCTGGCTGCCTCCTTATAAACATTCCTTTCCGTACAGCCCAGACAGGTCTTTCAAGAGCTCCTTGCTCCTTTCTGCCCTGCAAGGTTTGTGCAAATTCCTGATTCCTTGTGCCTGGTTAGAGGCACCCAGCAGAGGCAGCAGGGAGAAGCAGGACAGGCAGCTCGTGCATTCAGGCCACTGGGACACTTTCCAAGCATACACAGCTGCTGGCTCTAAACCCAGACTAACTACTCTGGATTAGCCCAGCCTGTAGTAGAGCTGGAAAGCAGTGGTGCCTGTCCAGCCCCTCCTCTACAGCTAGGTGAGGTCAGAGTTGTCACTTCCCTCCCTTCAGGTGTCATTAGGCATGTTAATCTGCAAAGCCACCCTAATTGCTCAGCTATAACCAAAGCCAAGTCAGATGATGTGACATGCTAACAGGGGTGTGGGTATTACCATTTCCACTTAGATGTCTTGGAGAAAGCTGTAGGATTTAAAAACAGCACCTTCCTGAGAAACAGGCATCACTACAAACAAACCTTTCAAAGGCCATTTTCCAGAAAGCAAAACGTTGGATGAGAATGAGTTGCAGGGGGGATCAGAGGGATTGGTTGACTGTTTCAGGAACAGTCAGAATGGTATAAAGGTGATCCGATGTCCCCTGCTCCTCAGCAGCACCCGCGGGACTCGGGTCAGGTGCCCTGTGCTGATGGGCAAGGCTTTGTCAGCGCTGCTGGAAGCGCACACATCCTCCGTGTCAGTCCAGTGCCACCTACAGCAGCGAGAGCAGAATCTGCGGCACTCGGCAAACCAGGGGAAGCAATTCCAGCCAGCTCCAGCAGAAGGGGTGTTTCCATGAATGGCTTTTGAGGAACTTGTTTATTAGGACCGTGCAGGTGAGGACAATTGAATGGAGCCGGCAGCTGTTGTTATGATATTTCTAAACCTCCACCAGTTCCTTCCCTGTTGTATTGTGTATTAGATGTACTCATCTTTCTTTCCAGGGAAGAGATGGATCCGTATGAAGTGAGGAAAAGCCCTCCCTCAGGCTTGTGCCAGTGTTTTCACTCATTACCTTTTTCCAGTCAGTAACTCTGAAATGCCAGTGAACACGAGGCAGCACTTAGGTGTTTGAAATAAATGCATTTTAAATGGCACTTCAGAAGTGTGACTTCTCTAAGTTGCACCACTTGCTTTTTGAGGAAGTGATTCTGTGGGAGAATGAACCTTTTCTCTGGGAAGATATTCACAGTTTTGGTGCATATACAACCAGAAACATCTCTGAAATCTAAATCTATATAAATACTCAGGAAAAGACAGACATAGGCTGCAAAGTGCATCATCCTCTGGCCCTGGACTAGAAAGATCACCTCTATCCTGAGGCCATTCTCTCCTACAGAAATAGCCCATATAACACTGGAACAGTTTCAGTTTTTATTTATTTATTTTCAACTGTTAACTTGCAAGGCTTGTTGCCTGCTAAATTAGATGTAGGGCATTTCTTTTAATTCTAGCACTACTGAAGACACAGTTTGTCAACAGTGTTCGGTGTTAGTGGTGGTTTAAAATATTCTACTTCTTCACAACCAGTGTTTTTATGTAATCCTGCTTCTGTTGTGCTGGCACAAATTTGTTAGAGCCACATGAGGGAACTGACTTGGTTTAACAAGGAACTCACAACACTAAAGGAAAGTACATGACACAAAGGGTAGGCTTGGAAGTGGCTGCATCAGTAAAACTGAAGCAAGAGAGCAACTGCAGTGAGGGAAAATAACTTGGGTAGGAATTGTTGCCAAAACACACCATTAACATGGTCAATTCACTTTTGTCCCACACTCCCCTTCCCACACTAGAGAGGAGCTTGAGTGTGCTCAAAGAGCTGAAGGCTCTCTTGTCCCACACACTGTCCCTGCCTTTTAGAGAGCTGGTGACATCAAAGGTTTGCCACCCAGGCAGGGACTGCCAGCATCTAACATCCCCACCCAATGGATTTACACCAGCAAAACTTCAACAGGCTAACCTGACCTCCCAGGCACCCTCTATCCCAGTTTCCTAATGAAACATTCAGTAAACACACCCATTTCCTTTCCACACAGAGTCCACTTGTCCTGTCACAACCTCCACGAGAGGTGACTTGCAGAGCCTCAGTGTTTCTCCTCTCCCCTGACACACTGTGGAACAGGTCCCCAAGCACTGTGTCTGTGATTATACCCTTCCCACCTGTACATCCTTTCCATAACTCCTTGGGATGCTAATGAAGCTTGTGGAGAAGTTCAGAAGCTGGAGATACTCAGAAAAGATACCAAGAGCTTTTATTTAATGACATCAAATACACATGCAAAAAAGGTAAATATTCCCAAATCTAACCAGAAGTTTTCCCTTTAGGGGGCTTTGCAAATAGAGATGGCTTGATCTGGTCTCTAGACAGACCTCTCACTGAAAAAAGCCTTGCTGCTCTTTCCTTCAAAGTGCCTCCACATTTCAGTCCCAAAGACATCAATCCCATCTTCAGCTTCTCCAAACCCAGGGCTTCCAGTTCCGCAGCAGAGTTGAATGCCAGCAGGTCTATTGGTTCTACCTCCTGAAAAGAGAAAAACATCTGAGAAAAACAGGAGCTCAAGAAGCATTTGGACAACGCTCTCAGGCACAAGGTATGATTCTTGGGGCTGTCCTGTGCAGGGCCAGCAGCTGGACTTTGACTCTTGTGGGTGCCTTAGACCTCAGAAAATTCTATGATTGTCCCCAGGAAAGTTCAATACTCCCAAGAAAACTGAATAAAAAACAACAGTTCACCATCTTGCCCAGCAGTTCAGTTGCTTAACCTCAGCTTCCAGAGACACAGCAAAGCAGACAGCCCCTTTTTAGCCTAATGCAGAATACAACCAATATACCTCCAGCAGCAGGAGCAGGAAGGAGGATGAAAAGTTATTTCTAATGCAGTGATGCTGAAATTAAAGAAACAGATTAAAATGCATCTCTTTTTAATAAGATTAATCCCAAAAAACAAGTTATGAGATTTACATCTCATCCTGCCACTAAAAGAAAATATAGATTAAAATTTTGCCTTCAAAGGAAATTGGTATATTTGCAAATTGACTGAGGGTAAAAAGGACCCCTACAGATAGTCTAGTCCAATCCCAGGGCTTTGTCTACAAAAAAAACATAGAATAGACGGGATAATTAAAATACTGGAATTTACTAACGCACTATAAAGGACATAAAAATCTAAGTAATAACAGCAGTGAGAATGAGTGCACTCCCCTCATGCACTCAGCAAAAACAATTATTGCCAGCAGAATCAGAACCTTTGTCCTGCTAAGCATACAAAAACCCAACTGGTTGCCTCATTATTCTCACCCTACTTCTAAAAATAATTCATCAAGGACTACTATAAAAATATTTCCACCTGCAATAACAATCTACCACAGCATTGGTGGAGTTTCCTGTTCTAGGAATAGAAAGTCTCACAAATACTGAGCAAAAAGTAAACAGTGAAGAATGATAAACATCCTGTTTAAAACTTGCCAGCTCTAATAGTACAGTAGATGACAAAGTTCTAATTGATCAGACTACATCCTTGGTCTTTTCCCATTGAACTGTAATAAACTTTCACACATCAGAGTTCAGCTGTTGCCAGTGGCAGACTTTCCACCCAAGGTGAAAAAAGGCAGAAAATCCCAGTAACTCCCTAGACTGAAAACAAGAGCTACACATTGTTTTATTGCTAGACTAAGCCCAGATTCATTCCCCCACAAATCTTTAACAGTAATATTATGCAAGGACCCATAAAGCAGAAGTGTTCGCATCTTCTGCTACCAACATCAGTTGGGCTTTCATCAATCCAGTGGGAAAAGCTACATTGCTGGAGCTTGTTTGCTTCTTCAGCTCTAAAAGCAGCTGAAGACACACAACATTTTGTACTGCTTCATACTTACTGTGCTCTGTGACTGGTTTGTTTCCTGTGCCTTAGCAGGAACATTTTCTTGCTCTTCTTTCTGAGCTCGAGTCACTTCATTCTTTCCTTGGGCCTCTTCCTTTGAGGGCTCTGTCATTTTGCTGTTTTCTTCAGACAGAATTTCAGCCTGCCCACCTGTGCACACCTCTTCTTGCAGCTCTCTCCCATGACCATCTGGCTGCTCCAGTGGTTTCTCACTTGCACTGGTAGATGGACTGTCCTCTGCTGAAGCTACAGAGCTGCTTGAACATTCATCTGAATTTCCAATACTTTCGTTAGCACTGCTGCCTGTTGGACAACTTCTGTCAGATGTACAAGGGGAGTCATCCTTATTGTCATCCTCACAGCCTGTGGCCTCATCCAATCCTGGCCTGGCACAGGGAATATATTTTCTTTTAAGTAATTTTTTTAAATTGCCACATTTTTCTTTCCAAAATCCACTTCAGAGAGATATAAGGAGCTACTCTAACAGTTATTTAGGTTTGTTTAGTTAATGGAAGAGCTGTCAATACTGAAAAGCACCTACAAACGCCCAAAACAGGTATTACAGCATTCCCAACGCAGAAATGATTGGAATCTTTGACTTCTCTTTCATGTTAAATTAGTTGAAAGATGCCAGGGGAGAAAAAGAATCTTTTTAAGTTCATTGTAAATATAATTAATTTATGAAGAAAAGGACAATACGAAGCATTAGAATATAATCATTTAGAAAGGGGGGAATAAAGTGTCTACTTCTGCAAATGAAGTTTTTCTGCTCCATCTGGGACAGAATTATAGGAATGCAGAAACGGTTACTTTCAGTTCTTTGATTTAATCAGTTCAGTTTTCTTATTTCTGTTTCAGTCTACATCTCAGACTAGACTCTGCTTACTTGTATGTATTTGACCTTTCATCCTTTTTAAGGGCTTAAGACTGGAGTATAAAAACAAGGTATAACTCTTACCAAGGACATTTTCTTTTTTCAGATTTTGTTTCGCTCTTTCCGGGCTCACCCAGACGCTTCCGACTCTTGCTACTTTCTGACGACGCTGCTTTGCTGGCAATAACCTGCAAGCCTTCAAAACGAATTTGAAAGTGAATTTCATCAGGAACACGATTCATGTATACTACTTATCTTTTCACTTCAGATGCAATTTAAAACACTAATGGGAAGAATCACTATTGGTGATACAGGCTCAAAGCTTGAACATAAACAGAGTAGCAGCAAAAGCTTTCCTACATGGATTTACTAAGGCACAGAGTCAATTAAAATTGGATTCCTGAACTGAACTATCAGGTTCTTCATCTCATTCAGCCTCGAGTTTCACTATCTAGCTGACAGCAAGAGAATAATATAGGGATAAATAAAGTAACTACAAAAACCAGAAAGTGAAATAAGGTATTCTGCAGTTGGATGCAATGTCTAGTTTTTATGTACAACCCCTTTATAGTTTCACTGCGTAATTCTTACAGCTCAGCTAGCAACACCACCTTCACGGAATCTGGCTCTTATTACAAGGTGACCTAGCAAAGCAAGGTGAAGCATCACTTGTATCATGTCACGCTGATCAACGCAATTCAACAGCCACCGCAGACAAAGAGGAAAAATAAATCAAGCAAATTTAACTGAAATGTAGCATTTCGTTCTATTGAAAGAAACCGGTTATATTTTTAAGCTTTGCTGCTGGAGTGAGGCTGGAGAGGCTTTCGGTGTGCTGTGAGGACAGAGGAGGGCAGGGGGCAGTACCGATGCGCAGGGACTCCTCCTGGCGCTCGGCCATCTCGCGGTACTGCCGCTCGTACTCGGGGTCGGTGAATGTGTGCCGCGGCTCCGCCAGCTTCCGCTGCAGCCTCTCCAGGCGCCGCTGCTCCTTCTCCGCCTCCCGCTCCGCCTGCTTCTTCACCCACTCAGCCATCCTGCACACGACACAACCACCAAAATCAGCACTCGGTGCAACAGCAGCTTGCTTCCACCAGAATGCTTCCACCGCCTGCTAGGATGGGAGACAATGGGAAAAGACAACAGCACCCAGCAGAATTACTGAGGAAACAGACAGATTCTACTACAGAGAACAGAGTAGGGTTTATTTTGAAGGCCAGAAACAGCAGTTCAGTTCACACATCCCCAAGACTGAGGTCTTGCAGCTTCAGAGAGAACTGTGAGAATTCCACAGGTGCAGAACAGTCTCTCAGGCTCAGGCTGCAGTAAAATCACATCCAATTCTGCAAACACAGATTACAGTCAGGAAAGCCCTGTTGGCTTCCAGTCCATCTGCACTTAAGATTTCACTTTTGCTCTTTTTAGTATCCAAAATACCTTTTCATGCTACAACAAGCTGTCACTTGACCCCTTTTGTTAACAGTGAGCTACAGGATCAGGTTATTTCATAATTTCAGCTTCTGAGAAAAGGCCTTACGCTTTCTCGTGATTGACATCCCGCAGTCTCCTTCCACTGAGATCTCGACAAGCCTCTCTGTTTGTTGTCTTCTCAATCTGAGCACCAAGGGCTCGCAGCATCGACCCAAACCCTTCCAAAGGAAAACAGTAATCAGGAATTAGCTAAAAGAAACATCCCATCAAAGTAAGGAGTCTGCTTAGGTTGAATTCTTTAGTTCTTTGGCTACTGATATCTTGGCATTTTTATTTTTTTTAAGTGGAAGACAAAGTCAATTAGGTCATAACACACTCAAATCACAGACTATTTGTACCTGAAATATTTGTCCTAAGGGACCACTGAATGAAACTTAGCAGCCTAAGATGACAGGTCCTTTTCAACACAATTTCGACTCTAAAGTCACTTTGGTGCATGTTACAGACTTCTACTAATAAAGATAAGCTGAAAGGGGATGTGAGGAAGATCTGGACTTCAGCTTCCCTAGCCAATCCTCAGTTTTGCACAAACACTTTGGTTTTAGCTCAGAGACTTTATATCAGTCATACACACAACAAGAGACCTGCCAATATTTGAGGACTCCTGCTATCAGTATAGTACAGCACAGTAGAAGTTTTTTTACTTAAGAAACTAATTACTAACAAGCAGAATAAACAACAAACCTCCTTTTCCACCACAAAGTCTCGGCTCCAGGCTATAAACGACTCCACTCTGCAACTCATCTTCATCGCTGGCCAGTCGCCCATTACACTTCACATATAAGCTTTCTTCTGGGATGTTCTAAAAACACAGCAAAATTGAGTCAGATCATTGAGCCAGAGAAAATGAAACATTCTGGCAAAGAAAATCATTAAGCAGTTGTGTTTCCTTCCTTCCAGAAAGGAAGCAAAAAATCAGACAATCTGAAAAGCATGAACATTCCCTAATGGCACTTGATTTAATTCCTGGTTACCAAATGACTGGACACAGCCTAAATCAGCTTGTAAACACGAACAGCAAAAAGCTGTACTATGGGAAAAACTCAGGAAAAACCTGTGATGACCTGACCATAACCTTTGTTCCCTGTCCTCCAGTGCCGCTGGCGGGAAGGAGATAGAGCCGGGGGAAGAGGGAAGGTGTTTCTAGGATTTCTTTTACCTCTCACAATCTTATCCTGATTTTGACTGGTAATAAATTAATCTCATTTCCCCAAGTCGAGTCTGTTTTGCCTGCGATAGCGACTGCTGAGAAATCCCCCTCGCCCTTATCTCGATCTTTGACCCCTTTTGTTACATTTTCTCTCCCCTGCCCAGCTGAGGAGAGGAGGGGTAGAGCGGCTTTGGGGTGCGCCAGGGTCAACCCACCACAACGCATACATATATATACAAACGCACATGTACTTATCGTGTAGATAATAAGCTATAGAGCCCTCTTAGAGCAAGCCCTCCTGCTCAGCTAAGCGACAGTAAGAACAGCACGGTGCACACAGGGGGGCACGGAGCCTGCCCGCCCGCGGCTACCGGAGCGGCCGCACAGCGGCCGGGCCCGGGCAGCGCAGCGCCTCCCGAGGCCGGAGGGCCCCGCGCCCGCCTCCGGCCCCCCGCTCGCCCGGCACTCACCAGCTCCCGGGCGCGGTCGCGGCGGAGGCAGAGCACGGAGCCGCCCCCGGGGGGCAGCGGCAGCGGCCGCACCCGCGGCCCCAGCGGGTCCCGCACCCACAGCGGCTCCGGCCCCAGCGCCGCCATCGCTCCGGGCCCGTCACGTGACGCGGAAGGGGGCGTGGCCCGCTCGCCCCGCCCGCTCAGCCCCGCCCGGCGCCTCTCGGCCTGCTTTAATGTCGTTTTAGCGCTCGGCCTTCCTCGTGTGCGTGGTTAAAGGCGAATCCGAGGAGCCCTGCCCCGTTCCAGCTCGCAGAACTCGTACAGCCCGCCAGGGTGTGCAGCCCTCCCGGAGCCCGTCACGGGCGGAGCAGCGGGGAGCGCGCCGTGGCTCCCGCTGGCGGCGGGAAGGGGAGCGCTCGTGCCCCCTCAGGGAAGGAAGAGCCCGCTCTGGCATCGCCGCAAGCGTCGGAAATGCAGGGGAGATGGGCAACGCCGCATTGTCCGGCCAAACGCGGTGCGAATTTCACGCGAGGATTTGCAGGGCGATGGAATCCTTCTCTGTGGATTCTTCGCCTTGTTTACTCGCACATGCGGTTTCGCGGAGGGATGGGAACAGGCCCAGAACTTTGATATCTGAGGGCCATCGCAGATACGAGAACACGCTGGAAGATAAATTCATTGGGAGCTGCTCTGCGGAGAAGGGTTGGGGTTTCTGGTGCGTGAAAGGCTGGATACGAGGCAGCAGTGTGTACTTCCAGCCCAGAAACCCGAACACATCCTGGGCTGCATCAGAAGGACAGCTGGCAGGTCGAGGGAGGCCTTTTGCCCCTTTCCCCTCATGACACTCCACCTGGAGGGCTGTGCCAGCTCATCCTCAGCACAAGAAAGGCAGCCTGTTGGAGCACATCCAGAGGAGGGCCAGGAAGTGGCTCAGTGGAGCTGCAACACCTCAGCTATGAGGACAGGCTGAGACAGCCGGGGTAGTTCAGCCTGGAGAAGAGCAGGCTCTGGGGAGGCCTCGTTGCAGCCTTCTAGTATTGAAAAGAGGCAGAGAGTGATAGGACAAGGAGGAATTATTTTAAACTAACAGAGCCGAGATTTCAATTAGATGTTAGGAAGGAGTTCTTTACACTAAGGATGGTGAGGCACAGGCACAGGTTTCCCAGAGAAGCTGTGGATGCCCCATCCCTGGAAGTGTTCAAGGACATGGATGGGGCTCTAAGCAGCCTGGTCTAGTGGGTGGCATCCCTGCCTATGGGGTTGGAACAAGATGATCTTTAAGATACCTTCCAACTCAACCTTTCTATGATTCAATTACACAGTCACATAAAATATGTTTAAATCAGAGTGGAAGTCAATCTGGAGCAGGAATCCACAACCAGCTTTTCATGACATGTGGCAACTACCTGTAAGCAGGAGACTGAAGAACTGGTTGGGGGAGAAAAAAAAAGAAATCACACTTCTACCTGTCCAGGAAAGTATGTGTACAGAGGCATGATGGTCATCCAGGCAGTGTAACCACTGCATTATTTGGTGGTTTCAAATCTATATTACCATCCAGATAGAGGATATTTGAAGGCAGGTTGCTCCCAGATGTCTCTGGTGGGAATTGTTTCAAACATTGGCAAAGATGTGGTTGGACTGCCCTGAGACCTGCAGTGTGATACACCTGTCACTTGATCTCCAAATAACAATGTTACCTGCAGTGCCTTTTTGTTTTATAGCAGCATGGGCAAGGACTATTGCTCACGGTGTATCCCCAGGTGTATCTTCAGGTGTATCCCCACCAGAGGTGGGAGCTTCCCTGCTGGTGTGGCACCTGACACCCTGAAAATCCCTGCTGGCAAGCGAGATAGGCTCCGGTGCTGCAGCCTGCAGCTGAATTAAGCATGGTTTAAGCTGTTTTAGAAAGGTGGGGGCTGTGTCTGAGCTGCTTGGCTGTTCCCCAGAGTTTGGTGATGTGGCTGTCCCACCCTTTCAGTCTGCTGAAGAGCAGTGCTGCCTGGCCAGGCCTGTGCCAGCATGGATAAGTGGCTCTCACGCCTGGCTGTCTTAAGCTGATGTGATAAAGAAGGAGGAAACTGGGAAACAAAGAGGCAGAGAGATGACTTGAAGTGGAGACTTCAAAATGTAAACAAATGAGTAATAACTTAATTAAGGGTATCTCCTGATGGGTTTGTCTTGGCCAACTCACAAATCAAACCCACCATTTCTTACACTATAATTTTAGCTAAAATATTTTTGTAAAGGATTCTGACCCAGTCCAGACAATCTCTTACTGTCTTTTTTTGGTACAACAAGTTGATATTTCTGAATTATGTGTCATGTTGACACAGTGGAGCCATTCAAACCCTATGTCTCTGTAGCCTGCAAAAGCTGTGGCTATTTTTTGCTGGATCAGGTCCAAATTCAGTTGACATTGTATTTTAAGTCACATGGTACTGCTTGTTTCACTTAAAATCACGTGCCATACGGGTGGCGTGCCACTGATGTTAACTACCACCAGATTTGGGGTATTTTTATTCATTTGCATTATCTGATTGAAATGTAATTGGTGAACTGTGAGGTATTCATGTATACATATGCAGATGAATAAGCATTTTCTTCGATCTGTGGGATTTCACTTGCATTCTGAGGGCATGAATCATTTCCTCCTCTGAAAGTCCTGTTCTTGGCATGGAGGGTGTGGAGCTTGCCAGTACAGGCCAAATAGGTGGAGTTGTCCTGGAAAGAGCTGGGCCACAGAACTGCCCTGTGGATGTTCTGAATCAGTGTAATCTACAGGTTGCTTGAGCAATGTTTCAATTTACTCTTTTATTTCTGGGGTTTTGTATAATCTCAGTGAAATGTGGATCTAAAAAAGGCCCAACTACATCCTGAGAGAAGTCCATCCATGACAGCAACCTGTCATTCCTAACTCTGACACCTGGATTCTGCCTGGAAGTTGGAGCTGTTATACCCTGTGAGCAGGAGAGCTGACAGCAGTGGGATCTGGCACATCACCACCTTACAGGTGGTTTTTGGGTTACTAATGCCATTCTCTGTCCAGTGCTGGGGTCTGTGGTTGGGTGATTTTATCTGTGAGACTTGCCCAGATCCTTGCACACAGTCAGACTACAAGCAAGCAGCATTTAACAAGCAGGGGAGTGATTTTCTCTCAGCTCAGCCCTGCAGCAGACCCTGCTCTCAGGATTTATGCAACGCCATTTAGCTGGTTCATGTCAGTGGGCGAGTGTTCCTGTGTCTCTTGTTCTTGATTATGCTTCTATTCCTAGAACTCATCAAAAGTCTATTGCCTTGCTCCTCACAGAAAAGTCTAAATAAGTCAAAAGGGCTGTTATTATAATTTCCCATTTGAAATGTATTTTATGAGAAGTGTTATTCTTTTGGTAAAACAATGAACACTCTCTGATTCTGCAGTGGTGCTTTAGCCTTAGTTAATAAATCATGCTTGCCACTTTTCATTTAGAGAGGATTTCACAGACATAGTTAATTAAACCTGAGACTATCCTTGTGGGATAAATAAGTACTCTGGCTAGTTCAATGGTGACACTCATGCAAACTGGTTATTCTACCTTATCAAATCAGTCAAAGGATCAAGTCTAGAATTTAAAACTTCTTGCTATCTCGACATAATTTAGGATATGAGACCACCCATCCTTTTTTATTTCTTCCTGATATCCATGTGTGTGATGCCTGAGATAGCAGGTGGGGTCCTGTGGCCTGCAGGATGCAGTGTGGGAACCCAGGCTGTGATCTACTTGAAATCTATGGCTTGATTTGACATGGAACACAGATTTTTCAGTCTATCTGGAACCATCAGATGTGTTACTTCATAGCACTTCTATTCATTCACTTGTTCATTATTTACCCTCATTGCTTCCTCCAGTGTGTTCCACTGTAATGGTGGTATCAATGCTCTCCAGGGTTCTTTAACAGTCTGTCAAGACCAGGATCACATTATGCAAGACTGTAATGAGGAAAGAGTAAGGTCCTCTTTCCTGGCCCTTGTCTTCTAATTTGCACCTGAAAGACACTTGTGAGAGTGAAGAACACCAAACCAGTTGTTCAGGAGGGTCCCAGATTAGCAAGGATGGGTCAAGAGTTGTTCTGATAAGAATTCAGTGTTTCTGACTTCTAAAAATGCTCCTGGACACAGGTAAGAGAAAGGATGAAAGACTTCGATAAGAGTGTGAAACAGATGCGTATGTTCCTTTTAGAATATTCTAAGTGTGCAGAGATATTAACAAAGGTGAATTTTGTCCACTGAAGTCGCTTTCAAAATTTGGAAACACGTCCTTAAAGAGTGAAGGGTTTTGTCTGCTAGGCAGTCAGTCATGTACTATCATAAATATATGGAACTGGATCATCTGGATATATTTTCTTTCACATTTTAATGGTATCCCAAAGGGCAAATGCCACATAATGTATCTGCAATTAAATGTGTTGCATGCTTTCATATTACTTTTATTTGGAGGATAAGGACAGGATGAAAAGAAACCTGTGTGTGCGTGTTCCTAGGACAATAACTAAGAGGCTGTATGACATGAGGGAACATTTTTTATTTCAGACAATATGATACTATTTTGACATATCATACTGTTTGACAAAAATGTAGTTAACTGTAATGAATCTAAGCTGATGTTTGCAAGTGTAGTTCCCTGCCAAATGTCAGTAGTCAGTTGCTTCAGTTTCTGTGTGGTCAGGCGCAATGGGGAGAGACAGGGAGTTAAGATACCTGATACTGGCATAGAGCAGGTGGGGGAGAAATAGAAATGTTACTTATACATTGTATGAATGCAATAGTTACTGTTTAATATTCTTATTCTCTCACAAAGAATGCCTGGATTTCAACCTCTGAACAAGTCTGGGGTGAGTAGCTGGATTTTTTATTCTTATAGCCCACAGTTATTACTAGTGCAGATACTTAGAGATAGTCAAGATTTTAAGGTAACTCTAAACGCAGTTTTATGCTCACATTGGTCCCTTTGTTGTGCTTAACACCTTTGTCTCTATCCTATGCAGGGATATTTAAACTGTGAGCTCTTTCAGGGGAGGAACATGCACTACTCTGCACATACATATGTGCAGAAGAACCTGAGAAACCAAGGTCCCTCTTTGGCCATAAATATCATCAGCACAATCGGCCCTGTTAGTGTTCTTAATAACAATTTGAAATTTGGCAGCAGGAGTTTGAAATTAGTTGGTTAATTAGACACCCAGGTAACATTGCAGAAGGTAACACTTCAGGTTCTAAGAATTCCTTAACCTTGTGTTTTCTCTGCTTTGCTAGTCTGAATGCCTAGATTTGCCCTGTTCCGGTTAATTTTAACCAAATGCAGCTGGAGAGTGCTGAATGGGTCACTTGTAGTGAACAGTGTATTTTATAGGGAAACAATACCAAAACCAGGTCTCTGCCTCTTTACTTTTTCTCTCCCTCTAATGAAACTTTTAATTACAGCTTGCAGAGACACTGCAGAGACACTGCTTAATTACTAAATCTCTATGTAGGGACTGGATTCTAGTTTCCTAATTGGCACCTGTGTGTTTGACAACTTCATAAAAATCCAAAGCTAAGAGTGAGCATAAGGTATGAAATGTGTATATTATATCCAAGGTAGATCTCTATTGTCTGTCAGACCCTGATGCCTTGAAGTTTTTAAGAAATAGGAGAGAGAGAGAGTGAACATTGTATGGCTTTGCAATGTGGACTTTCCATCCCATCATGACACTGTCTGCAATAATTAGACCAAAGTTACACTCTTCTTGAAATGATCAGCTGAAGGGAAAAAAAAAGAAGGACAGGTATCCTCATTTGTTTTTCAACTGAGATGAAAATTGATTTGGAAATGTTCCTTGCTAGAACTGAAGTTGCATTTCCAGTAGTTGGGAGGAGCTCCCAAATTATATTACCTCACCCACGTCTGCCTGCTTTCAGTTTACCTGAGGAGACTACAAAAGAACAGAAAGAGGATAAGAGGACAGCAACAAAAGGGAGACCACACAGCAGAGATCTAAAAAGAAATACATTTCAAGCAGAGTGTCTCACTCAAGTGGATAAGCCCTCATTTTGGGTTATGTTCAGCAGAGATATCACGTGCTCAGCAGTCTGTGGCATGGTGGTGTTCATAAATCCTGTTTAAAGCAGATCGTGACACTGATCATTTGATCTTTGATCAAGTGTTGAGTCCGATCCTCAGCTAGTGTAAATTCTCAAAGGTCCACTGGCTTGAGGGAAGGATGTCCCAAGCTGAAGATGAGTCTGTAGTGGAGAGAGGCCTCATTCTTTGGGTGCTGAGTTTGACATGGCTGCCTTTTGACTGATGGTTTGCCTTTTGATACAAGCCCCACCTATACTCAGACAACATTCTTGTAGTAGTAATATTTATCTTCTTGTGTAGGGAATGTTCTGCCAGCTTGCTGAGGACCTACAAATTAATAATAGCACATTCAGATTTGTATTATTTCTCTTAGAAAAAAACATACAAATACTTATTTAGGGAAAATGTGTGGGGGTTTTTTGTTGTTGTTGTTTCATACTATAAGTTTGAGTTGGAGAATACTGACATTATAGGATCACGTGTAGCTTCTTGTTGATTTGATAGTAGAATAATTTGCCATTTTCTTCACAAGATATCTTTTTGCACCCATGCAATTGAAATTAAATTGTTAGTGTGATGTTTAGGGAATACCACTGGTTGGATTCCCCTCCAGTGTTTCTTCTAATCCTTTCCAAAACAGAAGTAATTACATGTCATCTATGAGGAATTTGTAATACAGCTCACTATGCCCCTTGAGGATCTCTCTTAAGTCATATGTATGTGAGGCCTGGAAAAATCATGTCCTCACATGGTTATATTTCAATATTAGGAACACGATGATGATACAGCTGTGCCTTTGTTCCTTCGTGTTCCTGTCTGACTTGGGCTCTGGCCTAGAAGTGATGTCGGTGTCAGAATAGGCCAGACTGGTTTTTTCTCAAAGCAGAGCTAGGAAGAAGTTCTTGCCGGTGTGTGAAAGTCACAGTTGGAAAATCCTATTGATGATGGTTATTTTGTTGCTTGTTTGTTTTTTTTTTTCCTCCCTCATGTTCTTTTGTATCAGGAAGTTACAGGAATATTTTGTTAGGAGAAGCCTTCATGCCAATCGTATCCCCATATCTGCAGACTTGAGAATGGCTCCAGCATGTGTTCACTCCTGGTTTGTGCAGGTGGCCCTTTGCCTGTAAAGATTCTACAGGTGACCCTATGCTTCTCAGAACCAAGAACTTTAAATATTGCAGATGTGGCAGGAGCAATGTTCCTGGCTCTCTGAGCCACAGCCCAAAATTCAGGACTGCCAGACAGCCAGTTTGTCCTTCAGTGCACCACGGGAGAAGGGTGCTGTGTGCTTATAGCAGGGGGAAGTGACAGTGACTCCCAGGAATGCTCACTGCCTCTTGGGGGTCAGGGCTAGGCCAAAGGGCATAACTTCAAGATGTGTAATGTCAACTTCAGTAGCATCTGATAAATTACTCTCTCTCACAGCGGGGGCTCATCCTGCATAAGCACAGCCCCTCTGCTGAATGTGGGACAGAGTGCCGACATGGGAACTGTGCCTGGAAGCCTTGTGTAGCCCAGGGGAAACAGGCGGGCAGCCTCTCTTGTGGTTCTCTGCTGCTGAGGTTTCAAGTGGTGCTGCTTCTCTTCCTCTGTCCTGAGATCTGTGCCCTGCAGTCCATGTTTAATTCAACTGATGTTCTCCACTTTAGTTGCCCAGGCTTGTGGCTAGTATTTTAACATCACTTGTACACTGTGAGTTGTAGTGCCAAGACTTAGCATGCAAAAGTTGTCCCCACAGAATGTAAGATTTGCCAGAATCATGCAATGTTAGCACATGCTAAATTTGTGCATTCTCATTTACCTTCTGTTGTTGTTTGTTTTGATGAGTTTGGAGTTGTTAGGGGATCAAGCTTGTGCCTACAAATACAACTGTCTGACACTTTCTCTAGAATTCAAAAAAAAAAAGATGAAGTTTTGATATTATCAGCTGTCTGCAGGGATGTAGGACTTTGGGTAAAACTCCCCAGTCTCACTGTAAAACTTAAAAGGGAATTTTGTCAGCAACTAAGACATACAAGTCATATATGATGAACTGGTGCTGCCTGACAAATCCTTCCCACCACCAATGAATGATTGCTGGACTCTTTTAAGGCAGCTGGGCCCCTTGCAAGCAGCTTTGTGGCACTCACAAAGCAAGTGAGGCTTGACAGGCACTGTTTCATCAGAAGGAACCACCTTGTTCCTGTGCACCCTCGCTTCCGGCCCCCTTCTCTGACACAAGAGATGTGTGGTCAGAGCATGTTTGGGAGACAGAAACTTCTAATTCTGGCCCTGGCCCTTTCTTCCTTGTGTTGTGAAATCAGCTCTATGGGCATTTTAAAGAAGTTTTTTAAAAATAGCCTCTAATTAGGATTCCCACACCTGGGTATGTAGTCAGAGGCACACTAGGCCTCATTTTCAAAAGTGAGTATCTATGAATCCTTTTATTCTCAGCTGGAATTGTGGATACTGAACATTGAGTTGTCAGGGCAAATTGTTCTTCATTAGGCTTGAACATGAACTGTGTTGCAGAAGTTTCTGAGCGTTAGGAAACTAATGAGAAGTACTACTATAAAGTGCTATTCTCAATAGCAACTGCAGTTTTCATACTGTGATGCCTTGTGAGATGTGAATTTGAGAAGAAGAGGAGGAGAAATGAAGAAAAATAATCTAAAAATATGGTACAGAAAAGTAGAGTCTACAGAGTGTGTAACTTAGAAAGAATGTTGGGAAAATAGGAAGCTTTCATTTCTTTAAAACCCCCCAAAGCTCTGTAGTCTCATAAGACTGAAAATAACTTCATGTTCTTTGCTGATGCTTTAAGATATAATGTCTGCTACTTCATCTTCCCTCTCCCTCTTCTGCTCTCAAGAGACCACTTTCTCCAGAAGTGGGTTTTGAGAGTTGGGAATACTTGCTAAGAAAGATGGGACATGTCAGAACACTTCTCAACTGTCTCAGAGCCAGACCTCAGAACAGTATTTTCATTTTTGAGACCCTTCCTCAGCTGAGGCTTGAGGAAGCATCACAAATGAGGCTTATGAAGCATCAATGCCATTTCAAGACAGTCTTATATTTTTATGAGGAACAAGCAAATCTATTTTGAAAGCAACCAGCCTACAGAATATTGTTCCAAATAAATTAAGATGTAGGGTGTCATAGCTGGTATTTTGGTCTGCTGTTTGCTGTTAGAGCCTGACTTCTTTCGTCTGTGCTGTTTGCATTGTATTAAAGAGTAGCTGAATTTCATTCTGCCTGCTATCCCCAGGGCCCTCATGAAGAAGAGATTCATATCTCATGAGATTACCCCACTGAGCAAAGAAATGAAATAAATAATATTATCTTTTCGTTCTGTCAAGTATAGTAGCTCTCAGAGCCTTTCGAGGCAGTGTCAGCAGGGGCTGGATCCTGCATCAGTGCATAGAAAGGCGTCCTTTACAAGAACAGTGCTGCAGAATGAAGCCAATGTGAGCATAAGGAGTGGTGGAAAAGAGTGAGCCTTCTTCTCTTCCCCCCCAGTGCAAGCCTGCAGAGGTTTATTTTCCAGCAGGTGTGATCCTTGGGGCAAATCAGCCTGCTGGAATTCTTCTACAACAGGAGCTCCTAGGAAATCAGTGTAGTTGTAGTAGGGATCTTATTTGGGAAGCAATTAGAGTTTGTGTTGGTTTCTCCTTGGCAGCTTTAATGAATCCATAACACAGAAGTACTGGAAATAAAAGATTTTGCAGTAATCTCTGTTAGAAAACCATGGGCTACCCAGTTCCTTCCACAGTATAATACAATGCTTCAAAAGACAGCAAGGGTTGTTATCATAACTTAGTCATGTGTGAAGAGCCAGGAGAGCTAAAATGAGTTAAATAATTTTATTGTGCTGTAACGTTGGGAAGAAATATTCCCCAGAACAATTGTTCTTTGCTATTCTGTGGAAAATTCTGCAAAAACCCACTTGAAATGTGTCTGTCAATGCAAACTAACTCAAGCAGATACAGTAAATTTCAGATTCTTGCATTATCATTACAGAGGAAAAACTCCCTTTTCTTTTTACTTGTCCACCAGTCCTTTCACCCAACATCTTTAACATATTTCTATAATTAAATTTCACATCTCTCTGAAGTATGTTATCACATTTGATCATACTTTATCTAAAAAATCACAGATAGTCCTTGTCATACCATACAGTTTCCAGGCTTTGGCAGGGCTCTACAATAACCTGACAATTATCTGTTGTGCCCTATTCCCTGTCGGGTGCTAGGACTTGGTTTCTGTTTCAGTTAACCCTTTAGTGCATTCCAAACTGGCAGTATCTAAGAAAAAAGCATAATACTATCCTGAGAAATGGAAGAAGAAAGGGTGCAAGCTTAGAGAAGTCAATAAGAAGCTGAAGTTCTCCTGAGGAGGGGTTTCTGTTTAGGGTTTTTTATAGTGCAAGTGTAAAAGAATACAGCTTTTTTTGGTGTGATATTGCAAGTTCTGTTTCCACCTTAAAATACTGAACTGTTGCACGCCAGTCCTTCAAAGCTGATAAGAAGAAATGAAGACTGTGGTTACAGCTACAATGCATTGTATGTACCTGGAAGTGTTCTTAGCTCTGGATCAGACAATTAAAGATATTTTTAACTTCCAGTCTTCAAAAGGTAATGGACAATTTTTTTACTTTCTATTAGAAAGTATACTAAAATATTAAGCATATCTAAAAGGCTATTATGAACAAACAAATAAGCAAACAAGAGAGGAATAGGAATGGAGTTTCAGGATGTCATTATAGGGTGGTCATACAGGATTTTTATGATTCTTTCCACCAGAAGAAACTCACTAGACTACAGAAAAGAAAGAATTGGCCCTATTTTATGGAATGTTATTTACTCTTTCATGTTCTGTGGGACCTCATTAGAAGGATGAGGGATGAGTTCTAGCAGTGCATGTGTGTTAATAATAGGCCATACAAATGAGATTATAATTAGAGAATCCTGGATGATACATAAGGAATTAGAGCCAGGAGTCCCTATAAAAAAGCAGGCATATAGTCAGTGAAACTAAGAGCTTGGGAAGTCTTTGTAGGAGAGGATCCACAAAGGTGAGTCAGACTCATCAAACCTCCTAAAAATTAGTGGTAATCCAAAAAAGAGAAGCAAAATCCAGAAGTCCTGAATCTTATTCTCTGAGCTACCGCAGGCTTATTTTCACTCTTTTAGAACTGTGTCCTTGAAATACCTTTTGGGAAAAACTTTTCGTTGAAACAGGGTTAATTACCAAAAAAAGTTTGGAAAAAAACCCCAGATTTACTGCTTTTGGGTTAGGAGACATTAGAAAAATGCACTTTGTCTCCAAAGTAGGTTGTCCTGAATCCCCTGGCCATATGTGATGCTGAAAGTGTGAAAAGAAGTACCTTTGGATTTTGGATGTCAGGACTGATGATTTTGCATTTTAAAGCATCTGTCTCTTTTAAGCTTTCCTGAAGAATCCAGAAATTCCAATTTTATTTTTTTGTGTGTGTGGCATTTGTATACTTTCATTGTTATTTAAACAGGGAGACTTTCCTTTGGGCTCAGTTTTCAGGGATACACTTTAGCACAGGTATAAATTAAAAACTATGAATCCTCCACAGGAACCTGTGGAGCTTGAGAGTTGCTTAAAAGTAAACATGTGTGGAAAAGAATTCTTTGAACAGTGGGGCCATAATGTCTGATATATATGAAGCATTTCAGAGAACTGGAAAGGCAAAGGACACTATTAAAAGACATGATAAAAGTGAGGAAAAAGCTGTGTCTACTACTACTGCTACTACACGACTTTTTCTTATCTGTGTTTCCAGTAGGTGCCAATCTAAAGATAGGTGTACTACACAGCTGCTACTTCTGGCCAGTGTATTTTTGGTGTCTGTATTGACAGAGAATATAAATATTCCAAAGGATAGAAACGTGTCCTGTGCAATGGGCAATCCAGCATATCAAACAGCTGTGCAGTACAATGGCTGCTGTTACAGTGCTGTAATTTCTGTGCTCTACAAACCCACGACATAGAAACCTTCAAAAGAAATACTAATAGAAAGCTATCTACACAGAGGCAAAATTATTGTAACTCGTTTTGAGGTTTTTAGGTGACTTGTACTTTCCTTAACAAGTACCAATGATTGCCACCTCTAGTAACTTCCTAGGAAAAAACAGCAAATGTGTATTTTTGTCTTTTATGTAGATGATTATTTAGGAATACACTTAAATCTGCACCAAATGTACTGTTAATACTAAGTTAAGGCTACAAATATTTTCATTCTGTCAAAATGCATTTTAAGAGGAAGATAGTTTTAAAGCTTGTGAGCATTTTGTACTAACATTTAACTTTAATTTCCAGGAGAAATTGGAAGTGCATAGCAGCTATAACCACAAACTGGGTGGCAGGCCTGCCAGGACTGGAACAAGGATGAAGCAAAACAGTACAGTGTTTTTTTAAGGATGGGATTGAAATTGGCTAGGAAAGGCTGTCCAGCCTGGGAGCTGCAGAAGGGAACACAGCAGGTATGGGACTGAGGCTGGCTGAAAAACTTGGGGAAGGTGGGAACTGTTTGGCATCAGAATCAAGAGGATGAAAGATAGGGATAGGGGAAATTAAAAAAAAAGAGAAAGAAGAGAAAAACGCAACTGTCTGAGCAAATACATTGAGTCAAAAAGGTGTGTAGGAAATATGAAATAAGGAAATGGCCACCAGGCTGCGAGTTGGGGCAGGGAATAGGTGAGAACTTGCAGAACTGGAGTGCAAAGGTTGATTGGAGATTCAACGAGTTAAAGAAGGGAGCTGGATCTGTCTTAGAACAGGAAGGGGGAATTGGGTCTAGAAGGAGATGAATGAGAGTAGGAGTCAGGTAAAGGCTGTAGATAAATAAAGGTAGTCTTTTATACACCAAAATGTCTGAGTAGCTTTTTAGATAAAACTAATAACAACCCCAGTTTTCCCTGGGTGATAGGGGAGGACCTTTATCTTTTGAGTGGGAAGTGGACTAAGTAATTTCGGTGTTTAGTTTGTGCTTTTGGGGGGATAGGAAAGAAATATTTCTTCTTTGATCAGAGACTCTTTGGAGTTTGGTGACAAACTGTGAATGTCTTTTGTAATGGGAAGCCTTTCTCAAATGATTCTGAAAGATTACCTGCAGTGTTGCTTAAAAACAACCATACTCTGATCATACTCTGGACTCTCTTTTTTTTTTTCTTTTTTGGTCCAGTTAACCTCAAAAAAGGCGAACTTCATCTGCTCTGCTGTGTTTTGATTGGCTCGTAATCTCTGCTGTTGTGAGGGGAAGCAGCTGCTGCAGTTGTTTGTAGATGTTCCTGCAGTCTGTCATGTACTGGGATTGATCTGGTAGCTCTTCCTCCAACTGGGACAGTGGCATTGGAAGCTGACTAGGACTATTTGGAAAGGTCCAAAGCAACAACGTGTTAGTTTTGCTTGTTTTGTGGTTTGTTTGTTTTTTCCTAGTAACATTTCAAAACAGTCTTTTTAGCTTGATATAATAGTTGTAATTAATGCATCCTGATGGGAAAAGTGCCTGCCTTCAATCTACCCAGAGTCTCCCAAGCAAGATGAGAGTTTCCCAGCAAGGGAAAGGTGAAAGAGATAATTTTGAAAAATGTCTGCGCTTGGACTGCCTAAAGGAGTACAAACAGTAACAAGGTACAAGAGGAAATCTGCCTCTTTTTTGTCGAATGAGGGCTGTCTACTTTCTGTAAAAGGTGCTGAAAACAACTTCTGATTTGAATGTTCCTCTTTTCTGCTCATTATCATTTGAGTCTTCTTTGGCTCCAATCTGCACCAGCTGTTTTCCACCCTAATCTTCTTTCCCGTAGCAATCTGGCCACGTTTGCAGCAGCGGTGGTTACGCTGGGTGAGGATGAAGTACTGCAGTTGTCCTTGGCATGTTATTGCCGGCTAAACCAGTGGAATCTCATTAGGTTAGATTTCTTCATGGCCGCTTATGGATGCCTTAGGGTGGAAGATGCCTGTGGTCTGCAGAGATAAAGGCCTTCCGAAAGGAGGAGCAAAGGCTTATCGGTGCTGCCAGTGAAAGATGAACGTCTGGAGTCTTTTTTTAAAAAGAGTTGTGCGAGCTCTTTCTGTGCTGTCCTGTAGGCACTCAAATAGCATTTGTGGTAAAGCTCAAAGGGCCGTACCTGTTCCTACAGCCCTGGAAAAGCACGGGTTTAATAACATTAGTCAGCGAGGATGAAACGAAGGTGCAAAACCTGGAAATACTGGAATAGTTTTTCCTTCTCTGAGCTTTCGCTGTGTTCGGCTGTGGGCAGTGGGCAGACAATACCCTCTAGTCCTGCTTGCGGTGTTCCTCACTCGGTTGAATCCAGCCAGAGCTGCCAGCGGCAGGGCGGGAGCAGCGCTGCAGCCCTCCCGGAGAACACGAGAGCTCGCTCGGGCCCCGAGTTCCCGGAGGGAAGCACGGGCTCGCTGTGGGAGGGGGCAGCGCCGGGGCCGGGACAGCCGCGCGCCCCGCCCCGCCTGGCGTCATGGAATTCCAGGGCGCTCCCGCCAATGGCGGCGGGGGCACGTCCGGCGGCACCCGCGGCAGCCCCGGCGCGGGGGGGTGCGGCCCCGCCGCTGACCTCGGGGCTCGGTCACGCCCGGCCGCCAGGGAGAGCCGCAGCCCGGGGGAGCGGCTGCTCCTGCGGAGAAAGGGCGCGGGAGCAGCCGGACGGAGAGCGCTGCAAGCGCGGCCTCTTCCTCCGCACCTCCGGCAGCGGGCAGAGCCAAAGCTGACAGGGACGACCTATGGAATGTTCACCTCCGAGCAGCTTCTAGTCCTGCCCTCTTTGAACTTTTCCAGCTGCTCGTCATGGGATGCGTGTGTTGTGTGGGGAATTTATGCCAATTTCGGTGCCCGGCGTTTAGAGTTTACAGAGCATTGGCAAATACTCTTATTGTATAATACCGAACAGCTCAGAGTTCACTTCTGACTGTCTAGTAAGATGCTGTTCTCTCAAAAAATACTATCAATAGATAAATCAATCCACTGATAATTCTGTAAGTATAAATAAAACCCTTTGTGGTTTCTCTTTCCTGACAGTCACCTCTCATAAACTCACTGTAGGGTCAAAGGTGTGTATGTGTGTGTGTGTGTGTATGTGTGCGTGTGGCATGCCTGGTCACGTCCATGTAGTGCAGCCTGTTGTTTTTATCTGAGCACTAATGCAGACTATATCTGTTTTAGCAGAGTGTTCTGCCCATGATAACACTCTCTTTCTTGTCAGGTTTGATTAGCCCCAAGTGAATGCTCACAGGGCTAAACCACTTCTGCTGCTAGAGGTAGTTTGGATGTGTCTACACACAGAGCTGCATTACATCATCATCCGTAATAAAGATTTTACAAATCAAATATGGCTCCTTCTAATGCCTAAATGACAGACAAGATGGTGGCACCAGTTTGTGTGAGCAGAGGATCTGACTCTAACTGAGATGCGCTTAAGACAATTGCCAGTGACTGTTCAGTTGTATTTGAGTGCAGGTTACTTTCCCCCAGGGCATTTTGATCCTGACATTAATAGAGAATAAAGAGCAAGTTTTCTCATTAAACATCATGGCAGCTGACACAACCGGTTGGGATCTGCTGGTGATGACAGTGCTAAACTTACAGATGCTTTTCCAATAGCTGCATTTCAAACTCCAAACAGTGGGACAGCACTGATGTGGGAAACGAGTCTCCTTTTCCTTGCCCAACAGTAGATTTTCCTTGTGACCCATCGTGCCTGCAGGGTGTTTCTGAGACAGAAGTATCCCCAGCAGCCCCCTCCTGACACTCAGCTCTCAGACCAAGTATGGCTCTTCCACAGCAGATCCTTGCTGGGTAGGCTCTGATGGACCAGCTTACAGAGAGATTTTGTTTTGTTTTGTTTTGCTTCTATGTAAAGAAAAAGAATCACGGAATTACAGAATCAATTAGGTTGGAAAAGACCTCTAAGATCATCGAGTCCAGCTTTTGTCCGAACACCACTTGTCAACTAGACCATGGCACTAAGTTCCATGTCCAGTCTTTCCTTAAACACGTCCAGAGGACAGTAACTCCACCACCTCCCTGGGCAGCCTGATCCAACGCCCAATCAGTCTTTCTGTGAAGAAATTCCTCCTCATGTCCAAGCAAAACCTCCCCTGGTGCAATTTGAAGCCATTTCCTCCTTTTGTCCGGTCACTGATTGCCTGGGAGAAGAGGCCAATCCCCACCTGGCTACAACCTCTTTTCAGGGAGTTGTAGAGAGCAGTAAGGTCATTCCTGAGCCTCCTTTTCTCCAGGATAAACACCCCAGCTCCCTCAGCAGCTCATCGTAGGACGAATGTTCCAGACCCTTTACCCAGCTCCACTGCCCTTCTCTGGACACGCTCCCGCACCTCCATATCCTTCCTGTGGTGAGGGGCCCAGAACCGGACGCATCACTCCATGTGCGGCCTCACCAACGCCGAGTGCGGGGGGGAAATCACCGCCCTAGTCGTGCTGGCCACACGGTGACGCCCCCAAAGCCCGGCAGGACCGACTGCGGCGGACAAGGCCGTGTCCCGTGCCGGGGCGGGGGTGGGAGCCGGGGGGCGGCGGGGCCAGGGAATCCCCTCGCGCGCGCGGCGTGCCTTTTGTGTTTGTACACACGGGGCGGGGGCGGGGCCGCGGGCGGGGCCGCGCCTTCCCTCCATTGTGCGCCATTGGCGGGCGCGCGGGCCGGGGCGGGGCCGGCGCGCGGGGGGCGGGGCGGCGCGCGGGGCCGGCCCTCGCCAGTCAGCCATCTTTCAATTGTGCTCCGAGCCGCCGCCAGCTCCAGCCGCAGCAGCTCCGGCTCCTCCTGCGCCCGCCCGCTCGCCCGCCCTCCATCCCTCCCTCCCTCCCTCCCGCACGGCAGCCGCGCTCGCCCAGCGGACGGGGTAAGTCTGGCGCCGCGCCCGCCTCCCCCTGCGCCCCGACACCCCCCGCCGCTGCCCCCCGACCCTCCCCACAAACTTTTGGGGGGCTCGGGAGGCGGCGGCGGCTCGGGTTCTCCTCGGCCGCGCCGCCTTTCGCGGCGCAGCCGGAGCGGCTCCCTCCGCCGGCACCCCCGGCCCCGCTTCGCGCGGTCGTTGCCCCCCTCTGCTCCCCTCGCCCCCGCTCCAGACCCCCACCAGCGGCCTCCCCAGCCCCTTAGCTGCCTCCTCAGCCCGACATCCCCCGGATCGGGGCTGGGAAGGGGGCGCAAAGAGGAGCCGCGCGCCAGCCCAGGGTAACTCTCCTGCCTTCCTTCCCCTGCTCCCCACAGTTGTTGCTCAGCTTCACCATCTTGTCTCTTTTCTCTGGTCACCGACCATATTTTTTTTCCTATTGCATAAAAAACAATAAAAAGGGAAAGAAATTCGCCGAAGGAACGACCCAAACGCAACGCAATTTTTTCGTTTTCGAGCGCAAACTTTTCCTCTGCCTCCCCCTGCATCTGCACCCGCATGGTTTGGAGTTCCTGGCAATATTTTTGGCGTTATTTTTTGCAGTTTATTTTTTCCTCCTTTGCAAAAGGACTAGGGCTGCGTTTCGTGATTGTTTCCATTTTGTTCTGGCTCTGGGAGCTGAGTTTGCCTGTGAGAGGCGCTTGGGAGCGAGGCAGCTCTTGGGGAAGCAGTTACACAGAAAGAGAAAGACGGCACCCAAAAAACAACCCCCCGAAAACAAAGTTTGTTGCTTTCTCGCACTTTATGCGGCCCCTTTCCTTTTCGCACCATAAATGCCGGGTTGCCCGCGGTCGCCGGCGGGTCGGGGAGCGCGGGCGGGCGGCGGCGAGCGCCGGGCAGCCCGGGCAGGGCCGGCGGGGCTGTCGCTCTGCTGGCCCCCGCTCCGCAGTTTCGGAGCAGGTTTTCCGGCGGGTGGGAGCGGCGGGTCGGTGCCAGCCCCCCGATGTTTGCCGGGCCCTATTTGCAAACACTTGGCAGGTGACGGGTGGCCGGCGGGGGGGAGACGACAGCCGCCTCTCCGTGCCTGCTGCCGTGCGGCTCGTTCGGCTTCAGCCGCCGCCGCTTTGATATTGAATTCGTGGGCAAAAAAAGCTGTATTTTAATATTCCGCGATCGGCAGGCGTTTAATTTCTAATTTAATTTTTTCCTTTTTTGGTGCGGGTTGTTTTTTGGGGTTTTTTTTGCCGGCCGTCGGAGGCGTTCGGCCGCCTCGGGCTCGGCGCTCGGGGCTGGTGGGGCAGAGACGCGTCGCGCGGGACAGGGGCCGCCTTGCCACTCGCCCCGGGGGCAAGTGCCGCGGGGGGCCCACGCCGAGCGGGGCGACCACCTCCCCCTTGCCCCGCCTGTCCACATTCCCCCCGGCAGGTGTAAGGCAGCGACGTCGGCAGGAGCATGGCCCGTACCNANCNGNCNGNCNGNANGNCNANCNGNGNCNANGNGNCNCNCNANCNGNTCGCCACCAAAGCCGCCCGCAAGAGCGCGCCCTCCACTGGCGGGGTGAAGAAGCCGCACCGCTACAGGTAACGCAGCGCCGCGCAGAGGCGGCCGCGGGGCGCTACCGGGCAACCTTCCCCCCCCCCCCCCAAAAAAAAATCCCTCCTTTTCCCCCCCACCCCACGGGACCGAAAGGGCGGGGGGCGCTTCTCCCCGCCTCCTCCGCGCTCCGCTCCCCGAGGCCGCCGGCAGAATAACCGACAAAAAAAAAATCAAAATTAAAAAAAAAAAAAAAAAATCCCCACAAGCGCGGGTCCCCGCCAGCCGGAAAAATAACCAGAAATTCCCAGGGCGACACCGACCCGCGGCGTTTGTCATCAGCCCCTTTCCGGTCGTTCCGGTGCTGGTGACTACAAAATCGACACCCCTCTCCCCCGCAGTGGACGCGACTCGGCGGTTCTTTTAAATTTTTATAATTTTGTACTCGCGGTTATCTGGAGGCCGCAGCAGGGCTGCGCCGCCGCCAAGTTTATTGTTAGCGGCGCGTTGCGCGCTCCGCTCGCGGGGCTGGACCCGGCGGCGGCGCTGGGCGGGCGCGGGGCCCTGCAGGGCGCGGAGCCGCCGCCAGAGGGAGCCGCGCACCCGCGGATGTGCCGGCGCTCCCGCACCGCCCCGCGCGCCTGTCCCGAATCCCGGCCTTGGGAGCCCCGGGCCGGGCTGGAGTCCGGGCAGAGCTGTCACACAGCCCCCGAGTCCTGGTCTTTTCCAGTCCTGGCTCGGTGCGGAGCGGCAGCGGTCGTGCTTCAGCTTGGAGGATGGTTTTGGGCTAGGTGTAGGTATTCCTTGGGGAAAACGTGAAACGGGAAGAAGTGGGTTTTCGAATAGGGGACTTAATCTAAAAGTCCAAGAGGGGATTAATTAATGTATCGAGGAGTCTGAAGAGGCTTTTCTCAGTGGTGCCACAAACCGATTAACTGGAAATTTCACCTGAATAATGAGGAAGAACTTTACTGTGAAGGTGACTGAGCATTGCAACAGATTGCCCAGAGTGGTTGTGGAGTCTCCTTCCTTGGAAATATCCAAAAGCCATCTGGACACAATCCTGAGATACCATCTCTGGGATGGCCATGTTTGAACAGGGAGGTTGGGCCAGGTGACCCACTGTGTTCCCTTCTAACCTGACCTGCTTTGTGATTCTTGCTGTAGGTGTGAGGCAGAATTCATTAACTGGGAGAAAAGTAATAAAGCTGGAGCAGGAAAAGACAAAGCTTCCACGGAAATAAATGTGGTATTAATTTCACAGATGGATATCATGTTTGCAAACATATGTTGCTAATCTGAATTTGTCATTCTGACACCAAAACTAACGTGGGGAAATGCGCTGGATACTTTTGACTAACAATATAAGAGAGAATATAAATTTTGTTGGTTCTGTGAATTTTGACAGTAGAGAAGAAGAACCAGTTTTCCCTTAAAATCAGGGTGCTCCTCGCTGGGAGGGTACCTTTGGTACGACTGAACTGGGGGCAGCTTTGTGATTTGCCACATCTGCACTGAGCTGTGTTGGTGTCAGGAGGACCGTGCATGTTGGCCAACTCTTCCCTTGGTGAGGTCAGGCCTCGGGAGTCTGCCTGAGGGATCCCTGCTGAAGCCAGTGGGAGTTGGCACAGATTGGTGGTGAGAGGACAGTGACCCTTTGCCATTAGAACTGATTTTATATTGTAAATGCTGAGACTCTCCTAGGGAAAACAGACGTGTATGGTGATTGGTTTAGTCTGGAGGATGGAGCCCTGTTTTTAAGGTGGTGCAAAATACGTTTTCAATGCTAATCTTTTTTTTCATTGTATTTAATTTGAATAGGCCGGGTACTGTGGCTCTGCGTGAAATCAGGCGCTATCAAAAGTCCACCGAACTTTTGATCCGCAAACTTCCCTTCCAGCGTCTGGTGCGTGAAATTGCTCAGGACTTCAAGACAGATCTGCGCTTCCAGAGCGCTGCCATCGGTGCTTTGCAGGTGAGCCTGGCCAGGGTCCCGGGCCGGGCCGGGCTGGCCGGGAGTGCCCCCAGCCGGCATTCCCTGGAGCCCCCGGAGCTCCGCCCCGCTCCCCCATTGGCCAGCCTGTTTCCAGGGGTAGTTTGGGCTCCCTCTGATTGGTGGGATTACCGCGGTGGGCGTGGCCCGCACCGCTGGGGAGGGATGCACACCTCAGCCTTGCCTTGCCCACCTGGGAATGCCCGTGGGTGCCGTAGGATAAAGCAGCGCAGGGACAGCTCAGCAGCTCCTTACAGAGCCTAGAAGTGTGTTTTTGTGGGGGGTGCTTTGGTTTTGGGTTTTTTTTAAAATAGCCCCCCAATTTGTTAGAATATTCCTTAGATGCTCAAGGAGAACGCATGTCCTCCATCTTTGAGCTCTGCAGTTGGAGAGGGAACATTGTGTAAAGCAGGTTCTGGGGTGTCCGCATGGGGAGGTCCTGGTGTCCTCAAATGCCCTCTAAAGACTAACGGCCCAATAAGTGACATCTAAACACAGTTAAGGAAATAGCTGCTTTCCTAGGATGCAGTTGATGCTAAACACATTTTTTAAAATATGTTAGTTATGTAATTTATTTAGATTATGCAGAGTGAAAAATATTAATTGCTCTTTCTGGCCAAGTTCCTGAATCTAAGTTAGGATTCCCCACAAGACTTGGTTCTTATTGTGGGGACATCTCCCACTCGTGATAAAAGACACTTCTGATTAAAGATAGGTCTTTACTGTTCTTTTAGCTGTTGAAGCTTGTTCCAGAATGTATCATTCTGTCTGACATGCAGACAAAATGGTCTCTCTACTTAATGACTTCCTCTTGATAAGGGGCCAAGACATTTGCCATGAGAGCCCATAAACTTGGGCATATGCTTAGCTTCAAACGATGCCTCTGTGTGTTTGCAGAGTTGCTGCTTTTGCTTTTAGTTATTCTGTGTGGTAGTTCTTAAATCCTGAGGTTTATTTGTGTGTCTCTTTATCTAGAACTGCCTATTAAAATTTAGTAGTTAATAACACTTTTAGAAGGCTCCTGGTTTGAATGTTTCTGGTTTTGCATCAAGGAGTTGTTGGTATAGAACTTGGTCACATGCAATTCCTAGTGTTTTCTGCTTGCATATTTGAAAAAAAAAACCTCAAAAAAGTAAAATAAAATAAACATTTAAAAATTAAATTTAAAATTAAAAGAAAATATTTTAAAATTAAATTTAAAAATTAAAAAATAAAAAATAAAAAATTAATCCCTTTGGTATCATGTTGTTTGTGCCAGCATGGATATTTGATGAAGTGTCTTAACTTTTCACGTAGTGATTTGACAAAGCTTCATTAGGGATTCTCATATCCTACTGCAAATGAAATGACTTTGTAATACCACAGTCCTTATCTGCTGTAGTAAATATTTTTCTTTCTTTTTATTGGATAATCTTAAGTTTTTAAACAGAATCTTTGAACCTAATAAGTTGGTTCTTGGAGTTCCTGGCAATGAAGTGGTCCACATAAGTTTTTCTATTGTGTGTATTGTAGAAAGGGTGACTTCACTCTCCTTTCTATAATTGAGCCCCATCATTCCCACCTTCTCAGCCCAGGGGTCGCTGTGTCCAATACTGGCACACTAAGATGCTTCCTAGGAGATTGATAGGTGTTAGAATTCCATGTCAAGCCAAAAGTGTTTAAACAATTACCATTACTGTGCTGGGTTTAGCAACAGCTAACTTAACGTGAGTCAGGAGAATATTTAGGTCCAGCTGAGCATCTGTCTAACTCAGAGTCCTGTCTGCAGCTGTTCAGTGACTGGGAAAGCCACTGTGGTCAGCATTGTTCCTGTGCTGCCCCTGATTCTCTCAGGTGTGAGGTGAGAACCTTCTGTGAGAGTGGGGGCCAGTGCTGTGTCCCCAGGTAGGCAGGAAGAAAGAACAGGAATGGGACAAATGTGTGATGGTAATTTCCTGACTGATGTCTTGGTTTTCATGGTTCAAGGAGTTCCTGAACTAAAGGAGTTCTCTTTTTTCTAATAGTTCTTGGTATTTTTTTTTCTGGTAATTTTTGAGTTAAGCCACCTCTTCAATATCTGTGGAAGGAGCTTGGTGCCTGAACTCTGTGTTGGGAAGGAATACTTCTTTTCCCTGGCACCTGCCAATTTCACCTGATGGTCAGTGACTTTTACTCTGAAAGAGGCAGCAAACAAGTCCCTCAAAAAGTGTAACCCAGCCTTTGAAAAGAGAATTTCCTAAACAAACTAACCTGTTAATAATTTAACCCCTTCCTATCTTGTGGGAGTCCAATGGGAGTATTAGTTCTGTTGTGTTCTGGAGGATGTCCTTACCAAAAAGTATACAACTTTAGACATAAAATATTACAAGAAAGGGGTGGCCTTTTGTTTCTGAAAGTCTAAAACTTTTGCTATTTGTGAGTAATGAAGATCAAAATCTCAACTTAATGCCATATTACACTGTGCTTTTAATTCCGAACTATGATTCTTTTCTTTCCTGGTGCTCAGAGAGTGAAAATATTCTTACCTCTTTTCTTCCACACTAGGAGGCAAGTGAAGCCTACTTGGTTGGCCTGTTTGAAGACACCAACCTGTGTGCTATCCATGCCAAACGTGTCACAATCATGCCAAAAGATATCCAGCTAGCACGCCGCATACGTGGAGAGCGTGCCTAAAACCTCACCACGATGGGTTTGTCATTCTCGAAGCAAAATCTTCTTCCTGTTATTGGTAGTAATGAACGTTAGATATTTTTTCCATGGGGTTAAAAGGTACCTTAAGTATATGGTTGCAAGTGGAAAAATAGGGGACAGAATTGGGTATTGGCAAGTTTTCTTTCCATTTTCATTTGTGTGTGGATTTTTAATATAAACAAGGGGACGTAAAAACAAACAATGTGGTCAAAAAAAAAAAACATTAATTGTTGAAACTTGTTCACCAAAACAACTTTATAAAAAAAAAATTATAAATAAACCTGTCAAATTTTTCTGGACAATGCCAGCATTTGGATTTTTTTAAACAAGTAAATTTCTTATCAATGGCAACTAAATGGTGTTTGTAGCATTTTTATCATACAGTAGATTCCATCCATTCACTATACTTTTCTAACTGAGTTGTCCTACATGCAAGTACATGTTTTTAATGTTGTCTGTCTTCTGTGCTGTTCCTGTAAGTTTGCTATTAAAATACATTAAATGATGCCTGTTTTTAGTCTTGATTTTTAAATAATACACATGGGTTATATTGATTAAAAAGTGATCAGTCTTCCCTCCCCTTTTGCTCTTCAATGCATGACCTAATTCCTTGGAGCAGATCTAGGAAATACTGGGGGTACTGCCTTTGCTGAAGTAGTGTATATGAAAGGTTCTTTTTAAGAGTGTAAAATTTGTCTGCTCCACATAAAAGCCAACTTGCTGAGTATAGTACCAGGTAGACTCTGGAGCTGAACTGAGTTGTCTAAGCTACAATGCTAAGAAGCAGCAATCTGCTATCATTTAGATCCTATTCTTACTTGATTTAGTGCTGAATTTGGAAGCATTTCTAATTTTCTTGGTTTTTTAGTATGGTATAAGTGGTGGAATGTAGTGGTTTGGGTTTTTCTGTTTGGCGGTTTTCTTTTTCTTGGGTGTTTTTTTGTTGCGTTTTTTTTTTATCCTTTTTCACTCCGTTAGTTTCTTGGTTTGTAAATGTTCCCTTTTTGGTTGACTACCTTTCTGTTTCAGTCACACCCTCTAGCATTTTTGAGAGCTTAGTCCACATGTGATTAGTTTCGACTTGCACACTCCAATCTAAAAGACACTTTTGTACCATCTTTGTTACAATTCTTCACACAAGCAGTACTCGGACAGGATCACGTGTTAGAAACTTACTGGGTTTTTATATTCACATGAAGAAATTTACTGCTGAAATTTAGTCCTGTGATAACTTAGTTTTAATTTTTCTCCCTGAAATTTGTTTAAGGGTTCTGGCAGACCAGTCTGGAAACGAGTTAAGTGCTGTAGTTCTTGATAGCTCTTGCAGATAATGAAATGAGCTCCACAGAAAAAACGTAGGCAGTGAACAGATTTCACCCCCATTCTAAGGCTCCTGCAGAGCTTATTTGCTGTTAACTTATTTTGAGAGGTTTTGAGTGAGCTCTAAACACAAGTGAATTTGTCTGAAGATTTCCAAAGAGGATTTATAAAGATATATTATCTGCTTTGGTATCTTGACTAGAGAGCCAAAAATTACAGAATAAATCACATTATTCATAACTTGCTCGGATTTGGTAATGAATGCTGTCTGCCAGAGTTGTGCAAAGTAAAGTCTATTTAAATGGAGTAGCTTATCACAGGCAAGACTAATGCTAGACAAAACGTGATCACATCCTTTTGATGCCAAGCAGTTCATAGCTGTCAACTGAAAATTAAAGAAGACTTGTCTTGGAGCACCCAGAACAACAGAAATGTAGAAGGTGAGCAACTGAGATTTAACTGACTTGAGATGTCACTTCAGTCTACTTGATCACAAGCCTATTTAACTTGCTATCAATGCAGTTCACTATAATTAACTACATATTTTGTCCTGTACTTCAGAATTCTGTTTCACTCATCAGTCAGCAGTGCTGCAAGCACCTACACCAACAGATAATTAGGCTGGGAGTTTTTTATTAAATAATCTGGAATTGAAGTATTGATAAGGAACTTTTTTTCCCCCTTTCTTAGGAATATTAGGAAACCAAACCTTGAGATTTTGGTAGTCAAATGAAATGCTGAGTTCTTTCTCTTTGAGAGAATTGGGGTGAGGGATATCCCAGTTTAACTGACAGTGCAGTTAAATTGTTCAAGGCAGAGGAAATCCTAATGGAAGGCAAGGGCATCAGAAATCTGAGCAGATGACAGCATTTTAGTGTGCAGTGCTTTACCTCCAGCTTAGGGATAAACTTGGCCTTTTTGAGAGTTGTGGTCCTAGAGGTGCCAGGTGAATTCTATTAGTGGTTAGCTGTCTGTGCCTGTATCAATGCCAAGAAATTTCAGTTTCTAAAATAATTTACCTCTTTTCCCCTCCTTCCTCCCCATACCAATTTTGCTGTTTCCTGGGCAATTCAGCTACAGCTAAGATTTTGAATTCCAGAAACAAGTTCTGGTCCTGTGGATGTGCTTCTGTGGAGCAGTTTAACTGTATTGGGTGGAGGGATGGATGTGAAGTGGCTCCTTGTTAGTAACACTCATATTCAGAAGTTGAACATCTCTTTAGAAGATTATTTGATGTATGCCCACAGCCCAACTTCTGAATTATTCTGGTGAAGTCCTTTATAAAGTGTATGTGATAAGTTGGTTTTTAGGTCTCCGTTTTATATTTGTATTTTAACAGCTGTATTTACTTATAATTTCCTCCAGAATAAGTACCAAACCTTAAGTTCGTTACTTTATATCAGCAACACAAAAAGCCAACTTGCTTACCAGAGCCAAAAATTAATGTAGTGGCAAAATAATTTCAGCCACAAGATCAGCCCCTCTTGTGTGGCTTTATCAAAATCAAAGTTCTTGAGAGCTTTACTAACATGGAGTTTAAACCCAGCATTTCAGATTTTATTTAGGAAAGCAACTTGCTGAATATAAAGTAACTAATATTAGTGTAACTGCGTTTTAGTGTTGCATCTCTGGGCCTTGTTCCTCCAGCCCTTTATCCCACCTGGCAGTAGCTATTAGGTGATCCTAATCCAGGCACCAGATTCCACTTTTTGATGAGACTGAAACCAGTGTCTCTCAAATCCATATTCCCTGTGCCACCATTTTTGGTCAATTAGCCAGAACTGGACTCTGCATATCCGCTTGCTCTGAAGATCTGGAGCTTAATTTTAAGATTCAAGGTTTAATAAAATACAGGCAATGTTCTGGTAAAATATTTTGTTCGCTGCAATTTTATTTCTTGCTCTGGCAAAAAACCACATTACTTTTCTTGGCCTTCATAGGAGTCAGAACTTAATAACACTTTTCATATAACTTGGTTTCAAAGGCTGGAATTAAGCAGAGGAATTCTAGTGTCAGGATAGTTGTTGGGTTCTTTTTTCCCCCTGGTCCAGATCAGGAGGGTTTTGGGGAGCTCTTTGCTCAACTTTTACTTGTGTCTTACTCACATGTATAATGAATCATCCTCAGTGATGAGATGTTTCTGCACTAAGTGGATGTTGCTGACCTGTTTGTGGCAGGTTGGCCTCTAGATATTTTGTTGAACAGAAAAACACTGTTTATGTATTTATTTTTTTTAATCTGTGAGGAGGCTTTGATCTTTTGACCTTGGTAATACAATGTCAAAAAAATAGCTGAGTATGTAAAAAGCTTTACGTCTGTCAATAGTAGTGTTAAAAAGGGATTGTTAGGACTGCATAGGCTTGTAGGACCTTAATGTAAGCTACCTTTTTGATTGACTTCCTGGGAATATTATCTGTTACATGATCACAACTAAATACATGTACAAGAAATTACTTATTTTAAATGAGGAGACTTGCCTAATTCTGGGAAGTGTCTGCAAAATGCTGAGGGTCAAGAATGTTCTCAGCTGAATCACACCGAGGCTGAAGCTTTCTGTCCCTCTGCAGCAGTAACACCAAAGATGGGGTAAAATCCCACAAAAATCGAGGTTGGGGTCAAAGGCAGGGTGTGTGTGCTCTCCAAGTCAACATCATAGTTGCACTTCAGTGGGAAATAAGCCTGAATTTTCTGTCCATCTCTCTTGAGAACACATTTGTGGGCTTGTATGTAGCTTGTGGTTTGAGATGTGCGCTCACATTCTCTGCTGTTTTGTCCCTTGCCAGCAGCATCCCCCTCATCTCCTTCTGCAGGCAGGCTATTACGCACAGCAGGGTCCCTAGCAGCAGGGGTGCTTTATGTTACTGAAAGCTCCTGTGATGTCAGAAAGATTTAAGAAGTTAAAAAAAAAAAAATCCTGAAAAAGAAAAAAAAAATCCCCACATCTCTGGAAACCACTTGTGTCTCCTGACGGTGTCAGGACTGAGGGTTCTTGCCCTGCTCCCTTGAGAGGAGCTGCCCTCACCTTCCTCTTTCATGGAAGCATCCCAGGCAAAATCCAACTGGAAGATGTCTGTTCCTATACATCCCAGAGTGTGAGATCTCATCCCCACGTGTGTCAGTGATAAATGCTGAACCTTGGGTTTGCCCCTATATCACTCTTTGCTCCTGGGCAGTTGCTCTCTGCTCCTGCCAACCTAGATTTGCAAGAAATTGTGTGAATTCAGCTCCTTTAGTTTTCCTCAGCATCTGTCGAGTTGGTGAGGGGTGTATTCTCTCCTCTGCCTTCATCTTGTGCCTGCTTTGAGAAGAGGCTGAGACAGCACCGCAGTCATCATCAGGTGAGATATGTTCCTTTCTTTTCCATGGGCTGGAGGAGCAGGAAGCCTGAAGGAGCAGCATTGCCAGCCCTGCTCAAGCCTCCGTCTCTCAGTGCATCACTACCTGGCAGCCGAGGCCCTGTCAGGCAGCCCGGGGCTGGGAAGGCTGCCAGGTGAACACATGGGCACGGATGGCGGCCGCGAGGAGCGCGAGCAGAGCCGGGATGGCAGGATGGGCATCCCAGCTGGATGCGGCCCCGGGACCGGCTACCGCTGCGGGGCTGCGTGTCCCTACAGCCGAGGGCTGGAGCCGCTTCAAACAGCCTCAGTGCCGGCTAATTCGGGCACGGGAGAGCTGTCAGGCACAGGCGTGCGGAGCCCGGGGACCTCGGGCTTTGGCTTGGCCGTGCAGCAGAGGAGGGAGCTGGCAGGAGCGGCGCGGGTTCCGTATGCTTTGCCCAGAGGGGTTGGCGAGGATGAATTTTCCTTTGTGCCTCCTGCCGTCTGCACCCCCGGGGCCGAGGGCGTGGGCCGGGCAGGATGCTCACAGGAGGAGAGATCCTTCAGCAGATCAGCATCTGGAGCGCGGGGAGCCCGGCTGATGCCAGCACTGCTCCCGCTGGAAGACAGGGTGAGCTGGGACTTCACCAAGCAGATGTGAGCGACAGGAGCAGTCCCAGGTGTTGGTTTGAGACGCCCTGCTGAGGATGGATGCGCTGTCCTCCTGGCATGGCTGAGGTCTGTTGTTCCAGGGGGGTTTTGCCGTGTTCCCAGGGCATGGCCTGAGCCGTGGTTTGCGGTGCTGGCTCTCGGAGCAGCCGCTGAAGTGACACAAGGGAGTTGTGACTTGCTCCTGACTGGACTGGAACCGAGCTGGGTGGGGAGCTCAGGTGTTTCCTGAGACAGCACAGCACCAGCCGGGGGAAAGCATTACACAATGTGCTGACGTGCAGTAGCTGCTGGCTCCCTCCAACCCCTCTTCGGGTCTGTGTGAGCAAAAAATGAGTGAAAGCGTTTTTCTTTGCATTTTTGAGGAAGAAGAACTCAGTGGATTTGGGTTAGGGGCTTTTATGGTGATGCCATCCCCAAGAGAAAGAAATCTTTCCTTCCTCCCCTTCCCTGGGACATGCAAATGGTATTTGTCCTTGTTTTGAAGGGTGGGACTGGCTCTTTGATAAAACCTCCAGCTCTGCTGTGCAGCTCAGACACAGTGAAGTTAAGAGATGTTTTCTTCCTGGTGTCATCTTGAAGCCTCGCAGACACAGAATCCCTCTAGAGGAGGGCACATCTGTTCAGGAATCTGATCTCATTTCTGCCTTATAGGTTCTCCAGCTAAATGGACCATTTGCTTTCATGAAAGTAATTGCTTTGAATGCTGTGGAAAGGAGAAGCCAAAGCCACAGACAGCACCTACCCTTGCTGGTGTTTATTCAATGAATTAATAAACACTAATAGGTAGGATTCAAGTTCACGACAGCACACAGCCCATTTTTAAGCCATCCTGGATACTGCTAGAAGAGCAAACAGTGCAGCAGCCACTCTCTGTAATGTGAAAACCCTGGCTGTGGGTGCAGACGGGGGTTGCAGATCACCCAGGAGCATGGTGGAGCTGGGGCACGACAGCTCCATAGAAACACATCTGCTCCTGCCCTGGTGAGGAGGAGCTGCTCTGGCTCCAGTGCTGCTGCTGCTGGCGTGGAATTGTCCCCCTGGTCTGCCTTACCTGAGCCTCAGGAGATCCTGTAAAATACAGCAATGCTGACACCAGGATGCTGTCCGCCTTGGCACACTATTCCTGAGGCTGCCCTGGCCTTCCTGCTGCCCTGGATTCCCTGTGCAGGCAGGGAATGTGCTCCCAGCATGGAAGGAACACAGCGAGCCTGGGAGGCCTGGGTCACTCAAACTCTGTGTCACAGTGACTTGTGTGCTCTCCCTGCATGGCAGAGAGGCATGATTCCCTTCTTGCCATAAATCTTCTTCTCTCCCCTGCTGCACTGCCCTGCCCCTCTCTGCACATCCACAGCCCTGCTCCCTGTAAAACAAGAGTACCACAACATTCCCTGGCTGAAAAGAGCAGAGGGTCTTCCCCATGCACAGGCTCCCTCTCCTGCCACAATAAAAGTAGTGTTATATATACGTATATTTGTTGTAAATATATTATTGTGAATTCTATGTAATTATATATGTGCATACTAAAATATATCATAATAATATGTTATTATTTAAGCATGTGAGGTTAGGCAGATGCTTTTCAAATGTTTAAATTATAATATATTTGTGATAATTATATATTTAGACATATTAAAACACATTTCCTCAATCTCATACCAACGTCACAACGGGAGAGGAATGGAGCATTACTCCAGAGTATTAATGGAGTATTAATGGATGGAAGGTTGCTACTTGCTTTATATATACAAATATATATTTTTTCTATAGGGCTGTTAATGATAGGTTGCCCTAGGTTTACTTGTTAATATTGCCTTTAAGTGGCAAAAGTTACCTGGATTCTTCAGAAAGAAGAAGCATTTTTAGTGCTGTACATTGTTGAAATGGCACCAACCAAACTGTGGATCTCATGTTTATCACCCAGGCCACAGCCACCAGGGGCCAGCCCAGGCACTTTCTGTACAGGCTGTGAAGGGCTGCAAGAGGGAGAGCAGCGACTTCTCTCCCTCCCCTGCGTGTTCCTGCTCTGTCCCGTGCTCTGCTCGCCTCCTCTGAGTTCCAATGGTGACTTCTTTCTTGGCTTTCTTCTACTAAATGGTAGAAAATTAATTTCGTTTCTCCAAGAGTCTTCCATCCTACTGGGATTCCAGCACGTGCTCTGCAGAGCAGCTCAGACTCACGGCGTTTGCCTCAGCCTCCAGCCTGCAGAGATGGTGTGGGAGGAAGGGGAGCAGTGGGGTGCAGTACAGCCAGTGGCAGAGCAAGTGCCCAGTTCCAGCAGGCTCCTGGCTGGATTTGGGGCTGCACAAAGCTGTGGTTTCCCCTCAAGACAGCAAAGCTGTGGGGTTGTGGGTTTTACTGCCAAGTGGATGAAGATGGCTCCACAGTCTGCAGCTCACTTTTCAGTGAAGTTAACAGATAGCAGGTAAGGTCCATTGTAAGCTGACTGGCACCACATGGAACTGCTTTTATTTAGCACCATGGTGCTACTGCTGTCCTCAGGATGTAGCATGGCACTAATCACTTCTTCAGCTGCCCTAATTATGATACCACGGTCCTGAGTTGCAGCTGCTTTTATCCCAGTAATGTGGGATTCACAGAGTACATATTGCCGTGTCCCTTGAGTGCAGGGAGCTGCTGGACCAAGGTGCCAAATCTCAGCTCCTGTGTGAAACCCAGTAAGGTGCTGAGCTGTATCTTCAGGCTGAAGGCAGTCATAATAAAATTAACCAAGCATTTACCCACTGGTATTTATACAATGCCACGGTTGTGACCAGGGCTTCACAGGCTGAGGAAGAGCACACACTGAAAGTATTTCCATATCAAATAAACTCAGGACCAAGTACAACAAACCACAGGGTGGAGCAAAAGTGTGATGGAGACTCAAACAAGCAAGAAATGAGGACTGGGGATGCAGTCAGCACTGGGAATCGACACCCAACTCTCTCTGTGAGCCCAGAGCAGGATTTCCCTTCCCAGCCTTGCCCCAAGAGTGACTTTCTCAACTCTTTTTGGCAAGTTACATCACTTCTGAATTTTTGTTTTCTTTCCTAAGAATGAGGTTGCTGCTTTTATGCCTCTGCAGTGTGGCTGGGGCAATTGCTGGCTCCGAAGAGCCAGCAGCCACTAGGTGAGATTTACCCAGGAGAGGAGGGGTTTAGCTCCTGAAATGCACCCTCCTCCCACTACAGGTCCTCTGAAAGCTGGAATCAATGTTCCACTGTAGGCAGAGCAGGAATCCAGGTGGGACCATAGAGGTCTCTCCTGGGAAGCTCGGAGAGGAGTTCATTTCTGCTGATGGAAATCAGCTTTCAGCAACGTTGCTGAGCTCCCTGCTGCTTTAAATGCTCGCCTAGATGTTAATAATGATGTTGTTCCATAGCTGAACAGATTCAAACAGTGGGAAATACACCCACCTTATTTAGAGGTGGCTAAATAAGCATATTTTGTTTAATAAAATGTCATAACACTCTTTTGGCATTAGGCCTGTTCTTGGTGTCCCCTGTGCTGGTTCCTGTGTCTCTGCTGGGTACAGGGCTGCCTGGTGCTGATATTGGCTGCCAATTTTTTATTTATTTATTTTTTTAATGAGGAACCCAACATTTTTGACTGAGGATTTTGGCTCCACTTCGCGACTGCAATCAGCCAGTGACAGTTGAAGACTATGACATTAAAAATATATTTTTTAACTACAGTTAATTGATCCTCATGGGAAATTAGCATGCAATGGGCTGTTTGCTCTCTATTTATCACTCTGCTGTGCTGAAAGGACTTGGCTGTGCTGCCTGCTCCTGTATTTCCACTGTCATCCATGAATCCCCCCATACCTCGGTGATGCCAGGCTTGGATTTCAGAAGGCAGAGGCTTGACCTCAATCTGGTACAGGCAGCAACCAGGTGCCACTGGAAGACCATTCTGTGGGTGCTCTGCTCCAGTCTCCATCCCCATTTTTCTTTCTGCTGCTTTCCTTCTCCTGCCCTGCTGCAGCTCCAGCTGGGAAGCCAGGGCCATGTGTGTGTCTCCGGGCTACACATGGAAACTCTCTTTTTGCAACTGACAATAAACAAGGGGAGCGTGTCCCTGCCCGACTGGCACGTTAAGCAGATGTTCAGTCTCCAGACCTCATTTCAGGCAGTCAGAAATGGGAAAGGAGAAGATAATTTTCTCTCCTCCCCAAGAGCCAACGATGGCCTCGCAAATCTCCTGCATTTGCAATGCCAGGCGTGGGCAGCTGTGCTGGAGCTGCTGGCTGGATTGCAGGGATGCTCCCTCCCAGGATGCCTGCGTGTGTGTGAGGCTGGCTCCAGCTGCAGAGAAGGAATGGGCACAAAGGATGCTTTAGAGGCACTGGAGAAATGCTGAGAGAATGTGCTGGAAGCTTGGGGGTTGTGGGGCTGTGTCACAGCTGAGCTGACCGCTTTAGCTCTCCTTCAAGCTACCCTCTATTTATTTCTTTCAGAAGCAGCTCAATTTTTCATAACTGCCCTGTGTGAAAGGCTTATTATTTTCTGTTGTTGTTGTTATTCTCCAAGGTTACACAGAAGGTTTCTCTGTGGCAGAAATGCAGCCCTTGGAAGCAGCTGAGCCACCTTGGTTCCATTTTCACATCCATTCAGACACCTTTGCCCTCACCCCCAGACAGCAGTGATGGGGAGATGTCCCATTGACAGAGGGATGTATCAGGGTTATAAATGGAATAACTGGGCACAAAGAGCTAATTAATGTGTAGATGTGCTCTAGTTAATTGGGGAGACTATAAAAACCTCTCTACCTGGGCTGGACACAGTTGAGGTGGTTTGTTCCTTTCTATCTGACACTTGAGGAGCACGGCAAGAAGTTCTCAGCCTTGTGCTCCAGATGAGAGGTCAGCTTTCCCATTTCCAGGTTAGCCACGCTCTCCCACCTCCATCAATGCAAACAGTTGTTAAAATGACTCCTTGTGTTCCCATTTAAGTTGTTTTAACTGCACAAATGACTTCTGTGTAGTGGTCAAAATCATAGGCAATGGCTACTTGGAGAGCAGAGCACCTGTGCAGCAGGCTGGAGAATTCTGAGTATTTCTTGGAAGAAAAAGGAAGAGCAGTGGTGGCCTATTAAAGCTGTTCCAGAATAAATCCAGCACTGAGAGGAACCACTTCAATCCACGTACTTCCTAAGGAAGGTTTTCCTTCCAGCAGCAGCCCAATGGTCACCACAATGGGATGCTCCAGCCAAAACCATCTCAGGGCAGCATCTGCCTTTCACAGGGTGCTGCAGGAGTGACAGGCACCAGGCTGGATTCCCCTGCTTGGCTGCTCAAAAAGCCCGAGGAGCATCCAGTGTAGTGACAAGGGTTGAGGCCGTTTCCCTAAATGCTTCAACTTCCCATCACAACAAGAGGTGTCCCCTATCCTGAGGCTTCTCCTTAGTCCTACATCCAGCCGGAGAGCAGCACTGGAGCCTCTCTGGAGGCACAGCTGCAGGGAGAAGAAATGTGCTGCCAGCCAATAGAGCAGCTACTGCACTCACAGCAGGGCAAGGATGTGGAGAGCATTCCCATGGGAGCCTGGCCGAGTCCTGCTCCCCAGCCAGCTCACTTTGCTGTGCCTTCAACCCAACCTCCTCCTGGGCTGCAGAGGGACAAGTGTGGTGGCCAGCAGGTCGGGGAGGGGATCCTGCCCTGGTGAGACCCCGCCTGCAGCTCTGCAAACACCAGCGTGAGAAGGACACGGATTTGGGGAGTGAGGAGAGCTGGTTGTCCAGCTTGGAGAAGAAAAGGCTCTGGGGAGACCTTGCAGCACCTCCCAATACCTAAAGAGAACCTAAAAAAAAGCTGGAGAAGGGATATTTGTAAGGCCCTGTAGTGAAAGGACAAAGGGTAATGGTTTAGACTGACAGAGGGTAGTTTTAGGTTAGATATTGGGAAGAAATTCTTTACTGTGAGGTGGTGAGGCACTGGCACAGATTGCCCAGAGAAGTTCTGGATGCCTCATCCCTGGAAGTGTTCAAAGCTATATTGGATGGGGCTCTGGGCAACCCGCTCTAGTGGAAGATGTCCCTGCTCATGGCAGGGATGTTGGAAGTGGAGAATCTTTAGGGTCCCTTCCAACCCAAACTTTTCTGTGATGGTTCTGTAACTGATTACTTTTCTAAAGTAATTGAAAATGGCTCCTGCAATTATGCACTTATTCAGGGAGCAGTGATTCTGAATAATTTCATGAGAGGTTATTTGGTGTGCATGGGGGCAGCTTGGGCAGTTTTCTTCTAGCAATAAGGCAAAAGAAATGAGGGTAAAATGGGACAAAGTCTGCCTGTGGCCCAGAGTCAATTCAGAGATGTGCCTGTGTGCAGGGAAAAAGTGATTTAATGGAGCACAGGGCTCCATTCCCAACAGTGTGGAATACCTGGAGTCCAAGGGAAGTTTTCACAGGAGCTTCTGCCCTTGGCAGGGTTTCTGAGGGCAGTGGCCATCCCAGCACCTGCCTGGCACTGAGTGACACCGAGGTCACTGCAGCTCCACCAGAGCACCCAGCACTGAGAGTTCACCTGCAGAAAATGGCAACTGGGGCAGAAAAGGAGGAGGTGATGAGGCTGGGAGGTGATTTTGGGCAGCAAGGGGGAGAAACTGAGGGTGTTTGCTCAGCAGATGTACTGAGGCTACCCAGCACAGAGAAAGATGGATCCCTGCCTTCCTCTGAGCTGGACTCATCACATGGAAACAGGAGGCCAGAGAATGAGGTTTATGGCTGGTGTGTCTGAAACAAATCAAAGGAAGGAATATTTGGCTTGCCTGAGCGTGGCAGGGAACATGCCAAATATTTCATGTGGGAGCACAAGGGTCAAGGTGTTGCTGTGCTCTGTGCTGGAGTGGCATATCCTGATGGGCTGGGACTGATGGCAACAGCAAGGAATGGGCCTAAAGTCACAGATATTGGACCAGAATTTAAATTAAATCTCTACAATTTATTGTACAGCTCAGTGGGACAGAGTTAGGAACAAAAATCTGGATGTCACCCCAGGGGACTGCAGTCTGCTTTAGGGACCTCCAGCTGCACTGCATTGCTGATCTCCTGCCTTCCCTGTCCCTTCCCTGTCCCTTCCCTGTCCCTTCCCTGTCCCTTCCCTGCCCCATCTCCCTTCTGCAGCTGAAGTTTGCTATAGAAAAGAAAAAGATTTCAGAGACCAGACAAAAAGGGTCTTTCATTCTTTCCTTTCCATCCTCCTGTGTTTGCTCACTCACTTGTCTGTCTGACTTCCTAAGTCAGAATTTAGCACTTATCACCTCCCCTTCCCACCCCCCGATTTTCCTGCCTTATGATTTGGGTTTTCCCTGGGCATTTCCCTACTCCTTGGGATGCAAAATTTCGTTCTAGGGGCATCACTTGAATATACACATGCAATACAAAGGCTGATAAAAGGAGATGAGAAGCGTGGAAGCCATGTGAGGAGTACAGTGTTTGTATAAAGCTTCCAGAAATGACAGATCACTGAAGCGGATGGCAGGAATGGCTCTGCAGCCTGAGCCCAGCACGCTGGGTCAGCTTTGGGATGGAGGTGGATATGGTGCTGGAGGAGCAGCAGAAACTCCTGTGCAAGCTGAGCCAGACACAAAGAAACATTGTCATGTCTATTTTAGGATTTTTGTGCTGCTGCTCCTCACCACTCTGTCCAAATACATCCCTTTAATGGATGCTGCCCGAGAGGAAGCTCATACATCCTCCTGTGAGAGGGTGCCTGTGCCCATAAGCCTGTTTCCCAACACCATAAATTGGTCCTATAAAAGATGTTACTCCTCCCTGCCTCTCCTTAATAACTCTGTGCCGTGGCTGTAACAGCACTTTGCTGCCATCATATTTTTCACCAGGACTCCAGTCTCCCTCTCTTTATTCCTCCTGGGTTCTGAACAGCTCCCAGCAAATCCAGGCAGTTCAGCATCCCAGAGGGGTCTGGTGGGGATGCTCTGGGAGGAGGTGGGACACTGGGAACAGAGGGAAATGCGGTGGCAATGGGGGCACAGGGGGATTTGGGAGCTGAGTGGGTGCACAGAGTGAGGCCCCAGCAGCTCTGCACTCACAAGGGTAAATCCACTGTTTTTCCAGAGTCACCCTCCTGGGATGATCCCTCTGACGATCACAGTGCCCTGGGGGAAGCCCAGCCCTGAGACAGCAGCCGCAGTGGAGGCTGTGGGCTCCTCCTCAGGGACTCAGCGTTCCTGGCTGTGTGAGGGGATCTCTGCTGCTCTCATCCAACCTCCCTTCCCGATGCCTTGTGCTGCCCACTGCCAAACAACACAAATGTGGGGGTGAAATGGAGCAGGGAGGATTCCCAGCAGCCTTTCCGTCTCCTGCCCATCCCAGCACACCCTTGGCACAGTGCTGGGATCCACAGGGAGCACCAGAGACCCTACGGACACCCAAGTGTCCAAGTGGGGAAGTGCTCATCTGCACCCAGCTCCCCCCTTCCCAGTGCCACTGGCACCTGTAGCAAAGTTAGGTCCTCTCTGCATGACAGGCATCCAAGTTGTGGCTGCTAGTGGCTTTTTGGGGCTGCTATTTGGGGCTGCTCCTTTTCCTTGGGGAATGTAGCAGAATAATTTGTGTCTGGAAGTTTGTGTTCTCAAGTTTCTTTTCCCTGAGGACGTCAGAGCCCTTTCACTGAACGCTGGAGAGGTGATGTGGTCTCCTTCAAAAATAAATACATTCCTTGGGTGCTCGGTGTGTAAGCAGAGCGCAGTGTGGCTGCTGAAACTCTGCACAAGCCCAGCATCAGGGAATTAGGTATTAAGACAGTAAAATAAACCCTTAGAGGTTTCTCTGACAACTGAAGCTCGCAAGTGTCCCTCAGTCACTGGGTAAAGCCTTGGGGGGAACTCTAGGATGTGGCTCAGCTCTTCTTGTGTCCCTTGTGTGCACGGCTGGGTGCCTTGGGGGTGACAGGGCAGGGCTGTGTGCTACAGGGGATTCCCACACCTGGGGCCAGCTGCATCTTTAGACACAGAAATGGGATTGAAACGCACTGATCCTCTCTGGTGTGAAGGAGAATGGGAACATCTCAAAGCCATAAAACCTTGTCAGTTCACATCTGGCACATCCTGCCCAACGGGTTGGGTAAAACCAAGCAGCTGCAATGTCTTCTCTCTCACTTGTGCCTTAAAAAGTTTTGTAAAAGAAGATCTCTTCCCCTTGCTGTTCATTCCCTCTCATCTGAGCTGTGACTCTCCTGCAGCAAGTTGCTGTCAGGAGCAGCCCCCTTGCTTTATGCTCTTCCAACAAAGCATGGGCAAGTATTTGCATGAGGGCAGCTTTAATGAGCTGCTCTTCTGGCCATGTAAATAATCTTGTGATCTTCCTGACAAATTAATGCTTACTCCCCTCCTCCCTAGCTCTTTCTAACTGGCTAAAGTGTTAACCATTATTGCTTTGGGGCTTATTAATATTTTGGAGTACAGTAGTGACACTGGGAGAATGCTGGGAGGTTGTGTGAATTAATTCTCCTTTGCCTGTCAGGGCATTTAAGTCCTAGGTTTGGGACGTGGGTGATTTAAATAATTCCCATGGATTCCTCAGCTTCTCTTGTCACATGCACGGGGACAGGAGAAATCACACGTACAAGCATGATTAACTAATGAGCTGTCTAATGAAGTGCTTCTGACTACAGGCATTAACCATCTACTGCCAAACAGATCAGGGGGAAAAGAGAGGGCATAATCCCATGTCAAAGTTCCCTAGTGTGTCACCCTATCTTTGGTGACAGAGGCTGGTCCCACCCTACGTGTGAGAGATGCTCCCTTCTCATAGGCAGAGGTTTATTTAGCCAACCCACATGAAATCTTCTCATTTAGGAGCCCTGAGCAGGGGGCTGCCAGCTACAAAACCCAGGAGGAATCCAAAACAAATAGCCCACAAAACGAGGAGAAATTTAATAAAAGAAAAAAAAAATCCAGAATTTTTCATATCTGCATGTATAGAACACAGATTATCATACAGATGTTCTGACAACACACCTTTCCAATACGTAAAAGTCACACATTTGTAAGGCCAGGCCCTGTCTCTCGAGCTGGATTTGCCAGCTGCAGGCACTGCCTGTACCAAACAGGGGCTGCAGTGCCAGGACACAAATGCAGCTTTGCTTCCTAATGCAGCTAAGTCCAAAACTTTCCACGGAAGCAGGAAAAACACTGTCTGCAATTGGCTGAAAAGCTGTGTATGGGTCAGTAATGCTTTTGGGGGATGTGAAATGTCACTTGTGGGATGCAGGGAACTGCACCAGGCGGCCACCAGCTCCTCCCAGATTGCTTCAAGGAGTTAGAAGCATCTCCAGGGGCTCCAGCCTTTCTGCCTCTTGGGTAAGGATTGAGTGATTTATCCAACCATGACATTTCTCAATCCACAAGCAACCAACCTGTCTCTCTGTTTTCCTCCTGGAGCAAAGGGAGAGCTTTGAAATAAGGATGTCCCTGGGGGCTCCCAGAGGATCAGTGACATTGCTGGTGGCTCAGTCCTCACTGGGCTGTTGGGGGGTGGTTTTGTGCTAAGGTGGGATGTAGATGTGGATCCTGGAGAGTTTGGTCCGTCTGTTTTCTGAGGTGAAGTGCACGTCTAATTGCCGTTCCCAAATCCAGGATTCATGATGTATCAAATGGGATTTTTGCCGTGGGTGTGGGCTGCGAGTTCCCATCTAATTCCCAGTGTTGAGCCTATTTCCCCAGGGGCTGTTTGGGGCCCTGTCCAGCCTGGGCTGGGCATCTCTCCCGTGAGTGTTTCCTGCCTCCCAACGTGCAGGAAGCGGTTTTGAGGGATGTTGCGGAAATTCTTTGTCTCCACTTCCTATTTTCTTTTCCTGCTCACCCCCCTCAGGCAGGCACGTGTGCTGCCTGCTCGAGCAGCCTTGGGCTTCCCTGTTCTGGGGCATGTAAGGTGCTTTTTGCTTCCTAAAAGATGGGAAGGGCTGGTTTGCCATCACCAGTGTTGGTGATGCCGTGTGCACTCGGCACGGCCCGGCACCGGTGTGGCTGTCCCGGGGAAGCACAGTGACATCCTTCAGGCTGCTCCATCCTTCCTCAGCCTTCCCAGCCCTGGGCTGGCCCTTGCTCTGCTGGGTGTCCTCCCATTCAGGTGTTGGGAGAGCAGAGTGGGTTTGGGTGCAGGCTGAGGGCATCTCTTCTTCTTCTCATCCCGGATAAATGCCTTTATTCCCACAAATAACAGGATGTGGGAGCTGCCAAAAATCCTGGTGTTTTCTGACAGCGTTGGCAGCAGCTATTCCTGGGTGCTCGTGTCCTCAAAGCGACAGTAATTTGCATGCTGGAAAATGAATTTCTGCTGCACAGAATGCGTCTGACCAGGGTCAATAGTCGTGCCTGCTGTTTGGTTTTGTGGTTTACAATCCAGTAGTTCCCACTGGAGAGATGCTGATGCTGCTGGGACCAGGGCCAGCCCAGCTCCTCTGCCTCCAGTCTCTTGCAGCACCACAGAGGCACCTGAGCTTGCATGACAGAAGGGATGGATGGGATGGCCCCGTGGCAAAGGGGTCTCACTGTGGCTTGGAAAACCCTGGGCAAGTTCTGTTCCCTGTTTCATCCCCCCTGGCAGTGCCATGGACATACTGATTCCCCCAGGGATTGCTCAGTTTGGTATTATTTTGGAGCTTCAAAGTCTTCAGCTAGATTTTTTTTTCCCCATAAACATTTATCCAGCTCCTGCAGCCTCGACAGTTCTCTGATTTAGGCCAGGAACTGGTGAGACCCTTTCTGTCAGCCAAAGGGAGCCCGTGGGCAGATTAGCACCAGGCCTTTGCCAGGGGTCTTTCCCATTTCTATGATCTATTACAGCAGAAAAACACGGGATGTTGCAGGGGAATTGGGGTGGATAAACTCTGCAACACCAGCAGTGAAAATTTGTTAATCTCTCCCACCTACAGCTTCCCACAGACTCTGTGGGACTCCTGTCCCTCCTGCTATCCTCTGCATCCCAGCAGCACCCACCCCTGTCTCAGAGCATCACACCAAGGCAGGGATGACCAGGATTTACCTGCTGACCCCGGGCAAGTCCTACTTGGAGTCTGAAATACAAATCCTAATTCTTTAGCTATAGCCCCATCTAATGGCACGATCCCAGCAGCTCCCTGTGCAGTGCTGGTGTTTGGGTGGATGCAAATCCTGCTCAGGAGCTGGGGGATCTTCCCTGGCAGGGCATGCCAGCAACACTTTCCCTGCCAAGAGCCCGTGACCGGGGACACAGCTGTCACCTCCCTGGGGACACCCCCAAGGCTCTGGCTGTGCCCCGGGCTGCTCCTTGGTTTCCCCTGCTTTTCACTGTGTGAAAAAGCAGCTGCTTTGATGGGCTGTGCTGGGATCTGGCTCCTGGCAGCCAAGTGCTAGGCTGGACAGCATTCCTCGTCTGGAGAGCCCTGCAGTGGTGCAGGAGCAGGGTGGCACACACAGGACAGCAGCCCATGGGCTGGACACATCTCCTGGCTGCTGCAGGGGCTGGGCCACCGATGGAAACCCACACTCAGCTGGGTCCCAGTCCCTTCCAGCAAGAAAATGGGGAAAATTTCCAGCAAACCCATGGGGTGTGGAGCTGGGATAGCCACCCTCTCCCCTGAGCCACCTGCTCCTGGCTGAGCCCCTGTGGACCTCTGCACTGATGTCCCAGTGGCCACAGAAAGCTCAGCTGATGGTGACAAACTGCATTTAAATGCTGTCTGTGGCTGAGGTAGGAAAAGCCAGGAGAAATTAGGCCAGTGGGGCTTGTTCTGCCAGGACAGCTCAGCCCAGCTGCTGCCTGGAGGAGGGGTCCTGCCTCTGCTTGGTGCCTGGCTGGCTGCAGCATCCCTCTCTGCTGCACTGGTGCTGGCTGTGGGGCTGTCCTGAGCCTGAGGAGAATGTTGCTGCTGCCTTTGGGAGACAGTTCCGTGCCAGCCAGGTCAGTAGCTGGTTTAGGGTGGTTTGATTTTGGGTTTCTTTTTTAACTGAGTTTACACACATCTTCAAATATTGGTGTTGACTCAAACCCAACTGCCAGTGCCAGATGTGGCTGATCTTGTCTTGTGGAGCCAAGCTGTGGTGTTGAGATGATCTAGCAGCAGTCTGGAGAGCCTGGATGCTGGGCTGTGTCCACCCAGGGTGCAGTGAGGTGGGCCAGACCTCCGTGCTGCTGTGCCAAGGGATGTGCCAAGGTGTGCACTGGCACCACGTGTGCATCCACAGCCCTGGCTGCCCGGGTGAGCTTGTTTGGGACTTTGTGCTGCAGGCAGCAGCATACAGTAGAGAAATTAAGAGGATGTTGGTCCAGCAGGGACCTGGATGCAGCTCCTTGCCTTAAAAACAACTGTGGGGCTGAAGCCAGGATCAGGATTTTTCCAAGTCTGGCTGAGAGAAATGCTCTCATGCCTGGGCAAAGAAGCTCCTCTGTGCAACACCACTTTGGTGGCTCTGGTTTCCTACACCACTTCCAGTGCTGTGGGTATTTCCCTTCACCTCCCACTTTCTCCATGCATGAGACTGTGCCCTGATCTCCCCTGTGACCTGGTCCCTGAGACGCTCGTGTTGGTTGAGTCTGAGTGGGGACGGTGATTTTGGGGCTTTTGGAGAGTCCTGGGGGGCAGGAGGGCATTGAGAACAAGGTGGCATCATCAGGAATTGTCCTTTTGGCTTCGGACATGCACCATGGTGGGACCAAGCCCCAGCTCTCCCACAGTAACAAATTACACACTATCCCACAAAAGAACAGAAATTCAGGAAACCAACAGCTGGAGTCTTAAGATATTTCTTTTTTTTCACTGTTTTTAGTGTTTGCCCTTCCCTTGGCACAGAGGAACTGGATCCTCCAGCAGCTGGGGCTGGATCCTCCAGGGAGCTGTGGCACTGCTGTGACTGGCCAGGCTGGCCATTCCAAGGGCTCCCTGCTCCTCACTGGTTTTCATTTGCTTTGTGGCCACTGCAAGTTCCACCAGTGAGGCTGGAAGGGAAACCTGGCCCATCTCCCACTGGGATGGCTCCAGGGGAGCAGAAAGGGGCTCTTTGTGGGGTCCCTTTTGCTGTGAGCAGGAACTCCCCCCCAAGCCCCTGTTTACCCAGCACCCACGGGCTGGCTACCAAAGTCTACCTGTAAAGATTAATTTTGGCACAAGAACACCAGGGAGAGCATCTGCCAAGGAAAAATATTGTTGATGGGTTCTAGGAAAACAGGATTGCTCATCCAGGGGAAAATCACCTGGCCAGGCTGAGCAGCCTGCACAGACACAGCACAGCTTTATCTCCAGCTGCAGAGGGGTGCCTGCAGAAGGATGATGCTTCTCCTCAGTGCTGCCCCAGTTTGGTCCACCTTGGGTTGGCTTGTGGGTCCCCACACCCCTCTGAGGGACATATGAGACCAAAGGGGACATTTGTGGGGTGCAGCTTGCTGGGGCAGGGGTGGTTTCTGTGCCAGGGCTGTGCTGGGAGGCTCCTGGAGCTCTGCTGTGCCAGGGCAAAGCCCAGCCCTAGGGCACTGCCTGGGGGGCAGCTGACTTTGCTTCTTGCCTTGTTCTTCCCAGCACCAGGCCTGCACGAAGTCACTTCTCCCTGGACATGAAACAATACAAGCTTTAGTGTCACTTTCTTTTCTTTTAGAAATTAAGAACCTCTGTTCTCTTCAAGCCAAAGCCAAACTCAACAAGCATCAAGCAAAACTTCCCTAGGTGCTCTGAACTCACTCTGTGATTTGGTTTGACTGTCCAGGTAGTTGCAGGCTGCAAATAACTTCCCAATGATTTATACAGCCTGAGAGATGGGATTTGAGAATTGCAATCCTCCAATGCAAACTGCTGCAATGGGCAGAAAGACCTGGAGTGGATGGGTTATATCAGGAAGGAGACTCCTTCATAATGTCCATCCAGGCCAGGTCTAGAAGGACAGCTAGGGACTGCTCATGTGGCACAGGAAGGCTCTAAAAGCCATGGCTACCCCCGTTCCATGAGCAGTCACAGCCAGGGGGGCCCATGCCCAGCCCTGGGGCAGCAGAGGGTCGTGCTGGGTTGCCCCAGGCTCTGTGGGCAGAGCTGCCCCTCAGTCCCTACAGCAGAGCCTGTTCCCACGTGCCCTGAAGGCTGTCCCAGGCATCCTGTGCCATGGTTTGATGGCTGTGCAGGTATTTCACTAATGGTGGTGGCAGAGGGCCAAGCATTTGTTCTGCTGGGTGAGTTCTCCTGCCCACAGGTCACCCAGAGTGCAGGGCAGAGCCTGTGCTTGAGCATTCCCACACACACAAGGGGCCAGCAGCCCTGCATGTGCTTCCCCAGGACATCCCTGCCACGCCAAGGGATGCAGTCACAGCAGGAAAGGAGCTGCAAGCAGGCCTGGAGGGGATGGCACAGCAGCTCAAACATCCCTGGAAAAGGGAGGGGTGAACTGCCCAGGCCAAGGGAATCGGCTTTTCCACTCAGACCTGCTCCTTCTTCCACCAGCAGCACAGGCAAGGGGAATTTTTGCTCAATGCACTGTGAGAGATAAAACACCAAACAGAGCAGGTGCCAGGCCAGGTGAGAGCAGCAACCATCACACAGCAAAACAAACATCCATGAAAGCTGAATCCAGCACTGAGGAAAACACGGAACTCCAGAGGAGTAGAGGCTGAAATAAGGAATTACTCTTCCAAATCTGACAACCAGAGAGCCATGCCAGTGTTGACTCCCTGATTAAAGGGAGCAGGTTTCTCACCAGCATCATGATGGAGATAAAAATAACAAGGGCTGAGAGAATTCATCATAGAGAACGAGTGTTGCCTTGTTTTTCCTCATTCCTTGCAACTTTCAAAGTTTTAGGATACCAATAATAACTTTGCAGATGTAATATATATATTGCATGGCCATATATATATCTATACTAGTGCAAGCAATTTCATGTATTTCTTTAAGCCAGTCTGATGTTTCAGTAAAACTTCTGATGTCCGAGGGGCAGGCCTCAGATGAGCAGTATTAAGGGCAAGATTTGGGCTATCATTTCATGCTTTGCTTAATCTCCCAGTACATGGTGGTGGGTATAGCTGTGGTGTGTTTAGAAGTTTTATTTTTTTAAAGCAAAGGATCCAAAAGAAGGTAGCTGACATTTTTAACCTGTCCTCTGAACCCAGCTGTGGGTGCAAGCTGAGCACACCAGAGCCCAAGGCAGGTACAGTGCTGCCCCAGAGCACAGAACCAACGTTGTTAGCACAGGGACTTGTACATCTCTATGGCCAATAAAGCAGTGACCCAGCCCTCAAATTTGCCCCTGTGCCAGCAGACCCCCGAGCGTGATGGCCCTGCCCACTACAGCTACCTCAAAGGCTGCACCCAGCTGCTCTAAATCACAGCCTCTCACCTGTGACTGACAAAGCAAAGTACAAGGCACAAAGTGCCAAAAGCCAAAAGGTGGGAAGGACAGCAGAGAGGATAGGCAAGGATAATTTCAGAGAACAGACAAGTGGCTTAATTAGCAAGGAGTTTCGACTACACTGCTTATCCTTCTGGGATAGCAGAGGCAAGGAAAACCATGCCTTGCTGTCTCCCACGAAAGTGTCTTGAAGAACCTGTTCTAACAATGGTCGTTCCCTGGGATTATTTAGCTTTTCTCAAAGGACCAGTGTATTCAGAGCTGAGTGTTATCAAACTGTTGATGTGTCACCTGAATTTACTGCCAGTCACTCCATTCATTCTACGAAGTGTTTATAATATTCTCTTGTGGAAGAGAGCTGCCTAAAGTGAGCTGTGAGGAGCACAGCTCTTTTTTTTTTTCCCCTTTTAACTGGGGAAAGAGGAATTTATACATGCATGAGACAGGTAAAATAGGCTCAACTGGGGCAGGCTTGCTGCTGTAATTACTTTGGTTTTCAATGCATTTACACATTGCATGTGAAATCAGGTTGTAGCATACCCAGACTATGGCACATTGAACTTTTCAGCATCTTGCTTCTCGTAGCACAGCACTTGCTTTGTTCTCTCTGAAGAGAATTCTGCTCCCCAGGTGAACTCTGGGACCAAGCTAGTGCACATGCTGGCCTCGGCTCCAGGATATGCTACTTACCAGCAGCAGGTAAGTAGTGAAAGGAAATTCTGGCTGTCACAAACCTCAGCCTAACTTGCCTTTTTGCCTCTTTGTCCTTGTTTTTCTTCTTGTTCAGTCCAAACCATGCATGGTCCTCTCTCTTGCCCTCCAAGTGAGGGATTTCAGGACTCTCTTGGAAGTTTTAGCTGCCCACATCCAACCCCTTCTGCTACCCACTCAAAACCCAAAGAGCTGATGCAGTTCAAGCTGTGCTCTTCCAGATGACAGATGGCCCCATCCAGCGAGCCAGTGACATTCCTGGGCACAGTGTAAGCATGGTGCTGAACCTCTGAATGTGAGAGAGAAGATGACAAGCTTATCTTAGCTCAAGAGCCATACACAGCAATGCCAAGGTTTGCAAATTAATAAAAAGCCAACAGCATTACAGATAAATGTCTTTTAATTAGGATTAAATACTATCTCAAGGTATCTTGAAATCGCACTTGTACTATCAACAGCCAGAGGCAATAAAAAAAAGTCTGAAAACGTAGAAGTTCTAGCATCCAACACATGACAGTAAGTGCTGCCATTTAAAGCGACAAACACCGCTCCCAAGAACAGATATTCTTAGAGGAAAAAGTTGTAACATTTTCGTATGGACCAAAAAAAAAAAAAAAAAAAAGTAATTTGAAGACCAGAAGAAATATATTAGTGCCTGCCTTTTTAAAAGGTTTTTTTTTGTTGTTTTTCTTTTTTTTTTACATTAAATACAGTTTTCTTTAAAAGCAAGGTACTTTCTAAGTTCATGGTTTATATACTGTATGTACACAAGAGCAGAACATTGTACAGTGTTTTTGGATAAAGCAGCACTAACTAGCTATAAGCTGGTACGGTGTTGCTGACCCAAAAAAGCAAGATGACAAGTTAAGCACTCTAGGAGAAGTATCTCCATGGTTGGTATGAGAAAAGTAAAGTATCATGTATGTACAAACTGACCATTCAAACAAACTCTGCCAACTCAACATCATTTGCCATGGAACTGCACATGCTGCAGCTGAATCAATGGAAGCCTGACTGCAAGAGCTGGGCTGAGACCCAAAGCAACCATTTCCTCTCAGTAACAAGGTGCATCACCCATGCAGAGAGCACTTGCACAAGTCATTATTGCAACACGTCACCCCTGGGCTCTGGGGGGAGCAGGTTCTCACTGCAGCCTCAAGCCAAGGACACACCTGCACTGTTCTTTCACTACACGAAATACAAAATGCCCCAACCAAACCATATGAAATTGAGATTAAAGCTACGTGTTAAGTATCTGTATGTGCACCTGGTCTTTCTGCCCACAGCTATGAATTAAAGCAGAAAGTTTGCACCCCACTATCACCAGTTCAGACTAAAATGGAGTGGCAGTGATTTCCATCATTAGTGTAACATTAACTCCTGTACTCTATCAAAGTGACTGACTGCTCTCCAGATGCACAACATGCGTATTCAGGTCTTACAAAACTGGTTTCAAGTTTGTAGCCATTTTTTTTTTTTTAGTCTACCCCATTAAAAAGCCCATTAAACTCAGGAGTAGTCTGTGGCCGGTTTGAAGTCAACTGCATCAAAAGATGACTTTTATTCTAGGGTTAGCAGTGGGGCAGAGATTAAGGTTTTTCTTACTACATGTATTTTTAAACATCATTCAGCTTACACCTTCAGAAGAGGTTATTTGCTGTACTTTCAGGACGCTGTTCATCCTTGTCTTACACACTACACTGGTTTAAGGAACTGAATGTTTCTTCTTTGATGAGGACAGAAGTGAGACAACTTGTTTCTAAACTGCATAAACTTAAAGTTTCAAGTTTTAATGGTGTAAAAAAACTGACATTCAATTACAGTTAAGAGAAACTTGCTACACAGCAAACTGCACCCAAATCTACCAGTTAATGATGGGAGCTTTAAATTAACCATTAACGAGTTATTCAAGGCATCCAGACCTGGAAACAACAGATCACCCAGCCAGTGAGCCAGCAACTCCCTCCCCCTTTTTCATGAGGCTTTAACAAGTGCAATTGATGTGACCTCAGCACTGGAGCCAACGACTCCAATCCCCAAAAAGGTTAGGGAGATCCTGTGTTAAGCCCAATGCAATATGCATTAGTGTCATGGAGCAGGAAGATCCCAGTGTCTACTTGTTAAAAGTTCACACAAACCATATAGATACAGACAGGATAAAACACAGACTCAAAAGGATCCATTATGCTTGAAGAAAATTCCAAATAAAATGACATCTTCTGCACAGCCCAGCCTCGGACACAGCCACACCTTTATCTAGTATAATAAACTCTGTAGTAAACTGTTTTTGACCTCCATAGAGAGTAGGAGTTGTCAAATTTAAGAAGATAAACTCCTCTCCCTGGGTACTGGTGGCTGCCAGCATACACTTCTTCGTGACAGTCTCGTCTGTACACAGGCACTATTTCATCTAGCTGAGGCTTGTTGGCATTCTTTTTGGCTTTTTCTTCGCTGCTAGTATTTTCTGCAAGGGAAAAAAAAGTGTCAGTGAACATGGGTGGATGCTTTATGAGAGAAAGTCAGACTAATCTCTATGGGACAAAGCCCTCTTTGTTAGTTTAGGAATGAGAGAAGTCACAGAGATTCATACCAAGGCTGGGGCTGAAGCACTCAGAAGCAGCAGGAACAGCAAGCAAGCTCACTTCATCATGATTTTAACAGTTTGATATTAAAACTCACCACACCCATCTCCCCAGCACAGCCAGGTCAGCTTGTGGAGATGCCAAACTCTAGTTTTCAGTAAGACAATCACCCACCACTGACAGCCACTGATGTGACACATTAACTGGCACAGATTACTTGGTAGTGATTCCCAGAATGCCACTGCTTCCTAGGTCAGGGAAGCAAGCAAATCACATGCTCATTTCAAAACATTTCTGTGATAGTATGCTAGACTCCTCCACAGGCAAAGGCTGTGACCTGTGTCTCAGCCACCATCAGGACTTGCTCTCTGAAGCTGTTTTGCTGCAGCCTCAAGGAATCTTCCTCCCTAAAAACATCTCTTGACCAGCAGGATAGGATTTTTCCTAAGGTTTCAGAGTGCAGATCCACTGTCTTCTGTTACAGCACGGGTTTCAGTTTAGTGTACTGAATAGCTGACTTAGGAAAAGGATTTCCCCAGCCTTAGCTGCTTTAACCTGTCTGTGATCCAAGGAGGAGACTGAAATTACTTGCAGAACTGCAGTTCCCATTCAAAACCGAAAACATGACTCCAGCCAGATGGAAGCCAGGGAAAGCAGGAGATAACACAAGACCATCAGTGTGGGTTTCCCTCACAGCAACCTCTGACAGTTCACATACATTAACATTACATACACAAATTACATGCTTACCTTCCTCTTCCTCCTCATCATCACTGGACTCGCTGACATGCACACTGACTGCAGTATTAGGGGAATCTGTCCATTCAAAATACACCCCAAAACCAATGTCATAATTGTCTGTAGCAAACTCCCAAAAGAGGTAAGACCCCTCTTCATGAGTTGGTACTCTGACTGTAACCACTTCTCCTCGGCCCACTGTGATCACAGAGTCTGCATCCTGACGGATTTTTTCCTTGAAGTCTTTTATCTGGGGTCGTGTCCACATGGATGGGGCAGCTATCACTGGGACAGAATCTGGAGAGAGGGGAAGAAATACTCCAGTAAGACTTTGTTTCAGTTATTTATGCTGCATACATAAGTGTGCCCTAGGAGCACTTGAGGGCCCCAAGCATTACAGTTGCTTCCAGGCAATTTTTTTTAACAGAAGATGCCAGTTTCAGCTCTAAAAAGATGCATGAAACACTGCAAATTTAGTTATAACATCACTAAATGCTACCAGTTCACCCATTCACCACATTTGAACCAAGAGTGCTTATGCAGAAAAGCCTCAGAAGGCAAATGTACTGCTACGGGTGACAGGTTTATATTGCACAGAACCCTTCACTGGAAGGATCTTTAAACAGCTCTGACCCAGCTCAAATAAAACTGAGCATATTTCTGCTCAGAACAGCTTTATGCTAGAACTTTTATGCTCCTTTCTTTCAAGTCTACAGTGACAGAAGGTTCTGGATCTCATCAGCTTTGCTGAAATGCTTTTGCTGTTCCCTCTTTCCCTCTCCTCCCAAAGCTGAGCTTTGCCTATGCAATATTACTCTCCCATGAGAGACAGCAGCCTCAGGAATCAAACTTAGCTTTTCCAAAACCAAATGAAGCCAAACAAAGAACCACAGTAATCCCACTTAAGACACCTGAATCCTAAGAAAGGCTTTTGCTATTTATTTTTAATTAAGAAATTCAGCTAGTCCCAACCTTTTGGTCCATTCTCCAGTGCTTCTTCCAAAACCTCAGGATCCAACTCTTTTTCAGGGTTGTCTGCATGTGCACTGGCCTGCCCATTGACAGATGGGGTGTCCCCTGGGGCAGGGGTGGTCACCTTCGATGCAGTAGTCAGTGGTGTCCCTGTTGCTGCCACCACTGCATCCTGCTGCTTCTGTAAGGCTGCCTAAAACAACAGGAATTTAAGTCAAGTACAACCAAACCCTCACAAGGTGTCAGTTTTACACCTTCCAGCAGAAGGTATAAAGACAATTTAAAGAAAAAATCTCTCCCTTCACCCTACAAGGGGGTTTGACCCAAAAGACCAGAACCAGCACACATTAACCAGTTACATCTGCTCAGTCCCAAGGGATGTGAGGTCACTTGGTTCTAGGCTGGTAGATACAACTTGAACAAAAAAATTCAACTTTCAAATTAATTATGGTACACACAAACCCTTGCACTTAACTATGGAAGATTTTCATTCCTGTAACATTTCTATCAAAGCTGGAAGTGTGACTTGTTTGCTGGGGGTTTCTTTTGCTGGCTGGAAGGGTTCCATCCAGCCTAAGCTCATCCAGGTCTAAAAAGAGCTGACTATTGAAGGCCTATTAGCAACTTGTCAATTTATGAGCTACACAGAGAACTCTCTCGAGCAATCTCCCTATCCCTCATTATCAGTCCTGAAAGACAACACAGGCTTTTTTAGTAGGGATATGGAAAAGATAAGTGACAGTGCCACTTTAAAGGATAGCCTAATAATCACTAGATTTTGATGAGCAAATGGAATATAGGTACCCTGCAGGGAATATGAACACAATACAGAAAAATAGCAGTTAACATTTCAAATTTAAGCAATTACACAGATGCTGTCCAGACTTCACTATCTACTACAGCAGTTCTGTGCACTCAGAGAAAGGGGTGTGAACTCTTCTACAAAACTATTGCACTAGCCTTTCCAAGATTAATTGCATCAGAAGCTGATCTGTAAGCAGAACAGCACTTTCTAACTGCACTAACAGATCCCATGCAGCTGACTCACAGGCATCCAAATAAAGTACTCCTCAGAAGTGTTATGGAAACTACATTAGGGAAGTCCAAAAAGTAATTATAACAGGGCAGAAAACCTCTGCCTTTCCTACACCACTTCAGTTCCATCATAGCTTGGCTTAGAAGGGTGCTATAGAGATGATCTAGTTCAACACCCCTGCCATGGGAATGGACACCTTCCACTAAACCAGGCTGCTCCAAACTCCATCAAATCTGTCCATGAACACTTTCTGGGATGGGCCTTCCACAGCTTCTCTGGGCAATCTGTGCCAGTGTCTGATCACCCTCATTGCAAAAAAAAAAAGTCTTCCTTATGTTCAATCTAGACCTACACTCTCCCAGATGAAAACTTTTGTCCCTTGTCCTGTCACTACAGGCCCTAGTAAAAAGGTCTTTCTTCATGTTTCTTATAAACCCCCTTTAGGTACTGAAAGGCTGCAGTGAGGTTTCCCCAGAGCCTTCTCTCCTCCAGGCTGCACAGCCCCAGCTCTCCCAGTCTGCCTTCACAGCAGAGGTGCTCCAGCTCTCTGAGCATCTTCGTGGCCTCTTCTGGACTCGCTCCAACCAGTCCACATCCTTCTTATGTTGGGACCCCAGAGCTGGATGCAGCACTGCAGGTGGGGTGTCATGAGAGCAGAGCAGAGAGGGACAATCACCTCTCTCCCTCAACTTTCTGGCCACGCTTATTTTCCTGCATCCCAGGATGGACTTCTGAGCTGCAGAAGTCCATTGCCAGCTCATACCCAGTTTCACTCACCAGTCCAGCTCTGCAGAACAGCTCTCAACCCATTCACCCCCAAGACTGTACTGATACTGGGGAGTGCCCTGACTTGACTTACTGCAGGGGCCTTGTTGAATTTCATGAGGTTCACATGGCTCCCTTCCTTGGACATTTCTTTACTGAGGGCATCAGCCTACACAAAATACAAATGACTTAACAGGAAATTAGTTACTGAACTTTAGGTCTCTAGCTCAAGAACAGACCTCAGGCTGGCAGCTACAGTCTATCCTCCCACCCAAATAATGAGCAGTTTATTGCAGGCAAGCAACTTCATCAGGAATTAGTACTTGATGAAGTCAGACAACAAGTGCAAAAGGAGAGGGAAATCAGCAGTGCTCGGGCTGGCAGGGAGAAGCAACCTCCAATCCAGCAGTGATGCTACAGTGCTGCATGTGCATGCTCAGCTAGAAACACAGAGCTGACCACAGCCTGCTGCTCTGCACAGATCCTCAGGAGAGTCACCTGAAGAGGTCTGTTCGTGTTCAGATGCACTAGTATGTCATTAAATTACACACACACATCACCAATGCTGCAGCAGAGCGGTTCACATTTCATCTCTAATAATAGTATTGAACCAAGTCATTAATAAAGACTGCTTAGAGTTTTCTTAATTAACAGCTGCTTCAGAAAACTACTCCAGAAGATGAAACAAATAAAGGGGCTTTGGCATTTGAATCTGAAGCAGCATTAGTCACTAGCATGGTAGCTCTCTCTCCCTGTGGCAATTATCTTTTCAAGGAGATAACAACAGACAAGTCAATGCGTCTCAGTGACAGCCTGGGTCACAAAGCCCACGCTCCCCAGTGACAGCCTGGGACACAAAGCCCAGGTTTCCCAGCCATACCTGCTGCTGTGCTAGCTGGACCTGGTAGAGCTGCTGCATGTACTGCTGGTAGTGCTGCTCCTGGAGCTGCCGGATGAGGATCTGCTGCTGCTCGTAGTTGCCGGGATACTGCTGTGCCGCGTACTGCTGGAACTGCACGGCCGTCTGCGAGTTCAGCGCTGCCATGATCTGCTGCCTGCCAGGGGAGCACAGCACGGCCTCACCAACACCTCAGGGCACGGGGGAGCCCTGCACTTAACTGGCTTTGAGGCCACTGAAATCACTTAATTCCATTCTGAAAAACCCAACTAAAATAAATCTACGTAATGGACCAGAACCCAGAGCTAAAGCTCAGAGAAGGGAGGAACATTTTCTGGAAACATCAGATGTTAAAAGAACAAGAGCTCTTGCATAATTCCCAATCTGTAGTCTGATAAAGAGGTGTGCTACACAAAACCCACATGACTAAATTTCTCAAACAAGCAAAGGAAAAAACCCACATATGCTTTCTCCAGAAACTGTCCTTCCAGCAGACCTTCTACAAGTATTGGTAGGAACAAACCTGCTGTGGCACAGCACACCAATGCTTTTTGGTGAATCTAAGAAAAACACACCGATTCACTATCTTAGTTTTCCTGGTCAGTATGCAAACAAATATGAAAAACATGACTGACAGTGGCCTAACTCAGAAACAAACAAAAGAAAAAGCTGCCAGATGGGGCATCTGCAACTCCAGTAAACTCAACTGCTGAAACTGCAGGAGGAACACATGGGTTACATATGCACAAGCTGTTTTCCTCCTCTCTCTAAAGAATTAACAGAAATTCTATGGCTAAATGACAAGATAGATCCAGGGCCTGTCTCATGTTACATCCATCAGTGACCAGCTATCAATATTTCAGAGGAAGGAAGAAGTATCACAATTGCAAGAAAAATTATTTCCTTCTCAGTCTTCTTCCATCCCCAAAAACCACGTTCTAAAGCATAAGTATTAGACTGGTCTAATATCCCAAAAAGCAGGATTTATTGCTTTTCAGCAAACTATGACCAGTTTAGATACACTTGGTATCCACATTCCTTTTCTGTCTAAACTCTTTATCTCTCTAACCTATGACCACTTAATACACAAGTCCCATTCATGTGAAAAACCCCATCAACTTCAAGGCATACCACACTTCTTGTTACTTAGCACTGTGAAACACTTTTCATGGTATATATAAATTTATGCCTGTCTCTAACACTCCTCTGGCTCTCACCACGTTAAACAAACAGCAAAACTTGTGGTTTAATTATCTGCTCCCTTCTCAAAACCACTAAATAGCAAGCACAGGATCTACTTCAGAGACACCCCCTGCAAAGACATTTTTATGGTGAAAAATAGTTGCTGACTGATGTGGAACAGCTTTATTATTCTCTTAAATATTACATGTGCAAAGTCAAATCTGTGCTTTCAGCATCTGGATGTGATGGGAACAATGAAATATATTAGAACTGTATATTCTGAGCATACAATTGTCTCAAATGCAAGGCAGTTATTTTCTTTTAAGTGTTTGTTTCCACCACTCACTTCTGTTGTTCCATCCGAAGTCGTTCCTCCTCTATTCTCCTCCTCTCCTCTTCCTCCCTCCTCAGTCTTTCCTCTTCTTCTTGCCTACGTTTTTCTTCTTCCTTTTGTAACCGCTCCCGCTCCTCCTCTTCACGCCGCCTTCGCTCTTCCTCTTCTCTTCTGCAACATCCACTCAATAAGCCATTTCAGCATTCCTACAATCCTAGGATGAGTTATTTTCAACATGCTGTAACCTGCCTTTTGCCTGTCCAGTGAGGCTTTTTGTCTGGTATCCTCCAGACAAAATCCAGTGTATCTCCTCACACTTAAATTGGCCTGGAGAAGTGTCTTACTGGACACACGAAGACACCACATGGCAGAGTCCTACTGCACTGAGCAGCATGACAAGGCTAAATTCTGTGTTACAATTTGATATTCATGCTAACCTGGTATTATGCTACCTGTATAGCAGAAAAAAATTGCCTGGAAGCTTTAAATACATCTTCCAAGTTTTCACACATGTTCAATAATGATGTGGATACTATGGTTTAATAATCACACCTGGAAGCAATAATAAGACAGCCATTGTCAAGCTGCTAACCCATACTAGAAGAGAAGTTTAAAACTGACAATTCAATATTCTCTGTATATTTAGTCCACAGACATCAGGACAGACATTTTGTGAAGCATTTCTTCTTAAGCAGATGACAGTATCAGCAAAATCTTTAAAACTCCTAACCAACCACCCATTACTGGCAAAGCAAAAAGGCTTAAAGAGATCAAATGGTACCACAGCCACTTACACTTCAAGCATTTGCCTTCCCAAGACAACCCCAATCTAAGCTAGCTGTGATACTGTCCACATGCCAAGAGTTACACACATGTCCATAGATGCCAACACCAAAGCACCCAAATGTTACCTTTTCTTTTCTTGCTCTTCTTTCTCTATCTTGTGGGAAGTGACATACGCTGAGAACAAGTGGCAGCACCTATGTAGGAGCTTCACAAATTCGGTCATAGCTTTTTGCTTTGACATGTTTCCAAGGGCAGCCCATTCCTTCCTGAGAGAGAGAATTCAGCTGAAATAACAGACTCAACTCTTTTCAAGCCAGCAGTGAGCTCTGATAACCCAGCAAAGAAAAAAAAGTTGGAAGACCAGGAACCAAACATTATAATTTACAGTTTCAGAGAACCAACAACTTCTTCCAAAAAAGAGTACAACGTTCTCTTCTGCTTGCACAATGTTCTCTTTTCTTCTGTCTTTCAAATAGACATAACTCAGCTCATACATGAAATTTTATACATCCCATCAACCCTACTTTGAATTCTGTACTATGTCCAAAAACTTCCCAGCTACAAGTGAACCTGAAGTATATTTTAACCTCCCTCCATCCTAGTTTGTGGAAAAAAAGGTATACATTTTCCTGAATGAACAAACATGGTAACAACTACTGATTACAGCACTTCAGGTATTTGAAAGAAACAGCCTTGTTATTCCTAAGAAAAGCTGCATCCTTTTTACAAAAGCAGTGCCCTAGGTCCACCTCAGAGAAGCCACTGCTGTGTTGCATGTTGCCTTCACTCTAGAACACTAAAAAGAGCAACAATGAACATGAGAAGTGCAGCCTGAGCTGCAAGCAACACGAGAGACATACCTGAGACTTCCCAGGTCTCATAAAAAATTTATTCAGAGTTTGAATGCATGAGGTTTTAATTTTCTGACTTCAGAAATTATCTTTGGTGCTAGAAAAAGCTGTGGTGAATGCTTCTACCACTGGCAAAAGGCTTGGCCTGCTGTAACCATGGCATGGAGTTCAGATGAAACATGGGCCTGCACATTAATGCATCTTAAACTGCTGCAAGAAACTGGACTGTCAGTAGAGCAGCCTCTAGTGGGGTTTTGAAAAAAAAAACAAACCAATAATCTTCTGTTAGTTCCTGTACTGAACTGTGACTCACACTTCTAAGATGTATTTGAAGAGGCCACTTTGACTTTCCCCTAGCACAGACACTTGAGATAACTCACATGCTTGTAGAAATTGGATGATGTTATCTTCTCACAGGAAAAGCAGAGTTAAGACCAACAAAAGCACTAGCCCTTTTACCTTCTATCATTCCCCAGCACATCAAAGAATCCAACTTCAGGGCAAGTGTCAGGGTTGTAAGGTCCCAGCAGAACCTGCTTGTGCAGTGCCACAAGTTTGAGCTTTTCTTCGTATGTTGGATGAAAGGCTTTGCCATCTTTTTCTGTAGGGAGAAAAAAATAAAGAAACGTTCACTGTTGTGATTAATGAGGCACAGAATATGAATGAGGATGTTGCATAACCATTACCATTATTTCCACCATACAAAAACAGAAAAAAAGTCAAGTCACAAAAGGTTAGACAAATTAAGTCAGTTCTATTTAAATAAAATAGAAATCTGTCCAGATAAAACATATCTACTTCAGCTAAAGAAAACTTCGGTGTAGAATGCTTTGCATCCCACTATCAACAGTCAGTCTTAGCAAGTCAGTTATCTCATAAATATTTACATTAATTTGTTGAACATCACACCATATGGATCTATACCTCCGAAATATTTAAAATCCTTAACTGAATTCAAAAGTGTCTGCCAAGTCTACTCTAGTGTGCACAGGAAGGATTTTCCACAAAGAAAGACGTGATGTTAACTTTACAAACTGCTCTCCTTTCATGCTCTTCACATTGATGAAAGCAGAACAACCAAGGTTGAAGGCAAGGAGAATTGCAGAGAGGAAAGATTAAGAGTCAAAGAGAGTTCTCCTTGTGGGAATACAATTGCTGCCCTTGGCCAAGGCAGCTGGAATAGCCCCTCACAATGAAAAGCCTTGCAGCTGACTCCATCAGCAGGAACACAGACAGTGAACTCTGACAATAAAAAGGCACCATTAGCCTGAACATGTTCCAGTGGCTCCACAGGAGCATCTTCTGAAGCATTCCCAGTTAGATCCCACTATGCTTTTACTGGTAAGAAGATACTTACATTGATTTAAAATGATGTATGAATTAGTAGCTAGGACGTACCTCAACACATTTAAATTGTCAAAACAAATCAAAGAAACAGGCATTGCTGCAGGTGACTACACTGCTCATAAATAAGACGTTTTTCTTGAACAGGAAAACAAATAAATAAGCACCATCTCCCTCTGGAAGGAGAAATGACTATGACCTACTACCCGAGGTAGAAGACAGTCACCTCCGATGACTGCAATGCTCTCCATGTAACTGGGAGCTGGAGACAAAACTGCCACTCATTCCCCGTTCTCCTTTGGAGCAAGTTGTTTACTGCCTCAAACTGAACAGTCCACACCTAAATTTCAGGCTGACACATACTGCAAAATTGCTTGGCTGACACTTGGGAAGAGTTATTAATAGGGAAATAAGCAAATCTTACAACGAGAGAGGAAGGAAAATACCCCTACTACAGCTTTTTGAGAAACTCAGAGCAAATACTTCTGGAAATCAGAAACAATCCCAGTGGGAAAGTGCTTGCAGGTCACAGCAAGACGCTATTTTTAACAGAGAAAATTCAGTACACTGCTGGACTTACTGAGCTGAAATATCACAAGGAACTACTACACGCATGCCATTTGCTTTGAGCCACAATCAAACGATTAGGAAGGCAAATATTTAATTACTTATTATCCATTCCTAGAAGTCCACATCACTCTTGCAGAATTTCAAGTATTTGCTCTTGTCCCAGTGTCATAAAACCTTGCAGCAAATACAACTGCCAGTCTCAAAAACAGAAGCCCTTCTCCACAAAAATATCTACTTCCAAAAATATCTGGTGGGGTAGAAAAGGGGGGAATGTAAAAACTGAACCAGCGTTTATTCCCTGTATACAACGAAAGGACAAGAGGCAGCTGACACAAACTGAAGTATAGGAAATGCCACTTCAGCATTTTTTGTTTTGTTTGTTTGCTTGAAGTTGTTTGGGGCTATTTTATGCTGTTGTTTTTGTTTTTTTAACTGAGAATGATCGAGCTCTGGAACAGGTTGCCCTGAGAAGTTTTTAAGTCTCCATGACTGAAGATGTTCAAAACCCAAACAGAGACAGTGCCATGAAGCCTGAACTGAAAAGGAGGGCTAAACCTGACAATCCCCAGCAGTCCCTTCCCACCCCAAGTCTGGCATCCCTTAAGGATCACAATCACCACATTCTGGTAAGCTTTCAACTCCTGCTCTCAGGCCTTCCAAAGAGCCCCTTTGGCTTTTCCTCAACTCTTCACACTTTACACTCAACTCAGAATTTACTTATTAGGTAACAAGCACTTCCATTAGCCTCAATAAACAGCATCTACTTTGAAATAATACTTAATATCCTGGGGCAGTGTGCTACAAAGCAAGTCAACTGACAAAGGTACTGCACTGAAATTTTGCCAGGCTTCTGAGAAAAGTATGATTCTCAAGGGGGTCCCTATAGCACAGTTTACTTTTCACAACCTGTGTACCTACATCTGTCTGGCAAAACACACAGCTATTTGCTGTACTAAACTGCTACCTAAGCCAGATAGTATTTGAAATCACTCCTGAAGAGAGTTAAAGTGAAAAAACCCTTCATTTCCCATGCAATGCACAGCACATCTGTGTTTTCACAGAACAGAGAAGTCAGACCTCACGTCCTAATTACTGAGAAGCCAAAATCTGCATTTGCAAAGAATAGTGACCCAAGGGAAGAACAACAAACAAGCCAGAGAGGAAAAAAGACAGAGGAGAAAAATACAAGACAAGCTTCCAGTGACTTGTAGATAATGTAGCTTAGAAGCAAATTATCAGAAAAACACTTGCAGCCAATTAGACAGTGTAGTTGTTTCATACTAACTATTTTGCAGTTGAACTCTACAGCATAAACCACACCGTATAATAACCCAAAGATCAGGAATTGTTGGTGTTTAACTGAACTAGAGGACCTGAATTCATCTGCAGAGTCAAATATGCCAGAAAGAGCATTAGTGTGTCTAGACAAGCAGAAGTGCCAAATGTATCCAAGCATCCGTGAACGCTCCATTTAAGCAGGCATTACCCACACACCTCATACAGCTGTCGGGAAGTGGGAGAACATCAAAGAGCTCCAGGGAACACACTGAGAAATCCAAAGGATTGCACAGCAGTAATACAGCAACTGTACAACCTTCCCTATACCACTGGTATCCCTGACACAACACGGCCAGGAAGATGCTCAGTTTTCAACCACAACAGAAAGATGAAGCTGTTACTAGAAACATGAGGGGCTCATGTCACTGCATGGCACTGTATTATTGACATGAATCGATAAAAGCCTGCAAATTTAGACTCAGAGGAGTTTAAAAAACATGCTTAAGAGATTGCATTGTGCAAGCTACTGTTACTCCTCTGTAACTTCAGATTTTTTTCCCCGTTTAGAAACACAGCACACCATGCTGCACCTTCCATTCCAGCTTCACCTACTGCACCCACTCTAAATGCCTAATTCCATCGGGATAGCATTCAGTGAATCATCTAGAAGCAGCCAGAAAACAATTTGTGAAGAATGATTTTTCACCTCATAGCTTTTAAAAGCCGAAGTCATGTATGTTAATTCTATTCATTTGCAATGTTTTAATGAGCGAGACCAAAACTGAGAAGTGTGAGGACTGAACTGCTGCCTGCAGAGCCCAGTTCACTCTTACACTCCTAATCCTCCTCTCCTGAAAGTGTGTTCTGCATCAACAGAATTACTGACTGGCCCTTCCAATTAAATATGATCAAAGCTCAACTTCACAAATGTAGATACATTATAGAGGTTTTCATATTCTTGACAACAAGAGCCTACTTAACTTACGAATTACAATCATTCCATCAAATTAGTGCTCAAAAAAGAGGTCAAACTATTAATTGAGAATGATGTTCTGCTGAGGTTGAAGATGCATTCTTGTTAGGATAAGAGGAAATAACTTAGAGCAGTCAAAGAAAATTAGAGTACTTAACATTCCAAGAGAGCTTTTAGATACCAAAATGATATGGTTCGTGTACTGTCTGCTCAGATGTGCTGCACTGCAAATCACTTTAGACAATGCATGAACACTTCAGGGACTGTCATATATTGAAGGTTGGGTGCAATGGTATTTCAATGACAGGATGTGGAAAACAACCAAGCCAGGCTGATCCTGGGAGAGATTTGCTGGCAGAGCTATGCAAGCCACCCTCTCCTGGCTTCAGAACAGAGCTTGAACAGGTTACCTTCACTGGCATAACTCAGCTCAGCAAGCAGAATAACCCATCAGAGAGAGACACTTCTACTGTGCCACATGCCCCAGGGTTCACAATTACAGGCAGTCCTAGAGACAAAGAAATGTCTAATGACTGTAACACGACTGCTTTCCACTGTACACTGGATCCAGCACAGTGGAGCAGCTTCTTAATGGCAGCCAAAATGCTGCTTGACCTGCACTAAGCTGAACAGCACAGGAAAGGAAAGAGTGCATACGGGAAAGAAGGCTCCTGCTTCCCACAGAAAAACGGACTGGAACACTGTTACCATCTATTTTCTATGCCTCTGTTATTCTGAAAAGCTCTCTTCACAAGCCATTATGAATGCTAGAAACGAAAAAGAAAAAAAAAAAAAAAAAAAAAAAAAAGATAGTGCACATCTCCTGCACAGCCTAAGGCCTGACAGTTGAAGTGACCCAGGGTCAAGCATTTTAGATCTGCTTTAGATTTGTCTTTATCAGAGAGAGAATAAAGTAGCTTTTGAATCTCTTTAATATCCTAGCCTAGTTTCTGTTGTGTTTTGCCCACAGCTTGTACACACACACTCTCACCCTGTCTTGTCTCTGAACAACTCTGTTGCCTGCAATATGCCACCACTGACAAGTGTTAGCAGTCATTGTAATAAGCTCGAACTATTTTTATCAGATTAAATTTCTTTTGGACAAAAGTACACCAGGAGTTACAGACAACTTGGGCTGTACATTGAAGCAGAAAAAAGCTGCTTAACTATCAGCACAGTTTTAGAAGAATGGTCAGAAACGAGGTCTCAGCATTGACCTATTAACATGGGCCACCCTTCAGACAGATCTGCTGCCTCTCGAAGTACAGGAGGAATCCCTATTTGTCCTTGGCATGCACAGGGCTGCTAACCAAGCGTGCCCACTCCCACAGTTGTTCTGACAGCATGAAAATAATTTGGAAACGAGACCACTTATTTTTGGAGCTGTGCAGATATAGAACAAACTGGCAGAATCAGTAACCCAAGTATTACAAGCTCCTGTAGCTCCCCATCTGATTTATAAATAAAAATCTTTGTGTTACGTCACTTTTAGGAAAAAATCTACAGATGAAATGATGGGCAATAACTTTGTGTGAGTTATTCCAGCCACAGGGATAGAGAAACAAGGTTTCCACTGGAAAAACTGAATGGGGAAAACTATCATCTTATGAGCACAAGCATGAATTATAATATACTGCAGAAGGCTTTAAAAATGAGCAGGAATAACTGAAACATGTTGATATTAAGTTTTGATTTAAAAGAACAGCAGCAAAAAAAACATTGCTAAGACAGCACAAGGCAAGGAACTGGAACCTACACACAAGTAACACCCCAGAGACTTAATCATTAGAGAGGAGATAAAGCCAGAGCATTAATTCTGTTAAAACATGATATAATAGATATAGGTTATTGCTACACAGCAATCATATAGATAAAGTCATTCACAGCATGTAACTCTTGCACTGCAAACACACTTTACAGGTGTGAACAGGTAAAAACAGGTCCTAATATTCTAATAGAATAGAATATTCTAATCAAGACAGAAAAAGACCATGACTGACCGAGACAAGGAATGTGCTAATGCAGAGACATTTCTTTCTGCATCATTAAACACAATCAGTACTCTTTTAAGCAACTTCTTTTAAAGAAAGAAGAAAGAGACATTAAGTACAATGCTTCCACAACCTGATAACCTCTGATACAGGAGGGAAAAAAAAAAGATTTTATGTTTCCTTGGTTTTTTTACAGCTTAAAAAAACCCACCTCTGTATATTAGCATGCTAACAAAATAACTACTTAGTGGAAGGGTATCAGAGTCAGAGAACCACGGCTAAAGAAAACTGCCTAGAGCCTTAAATGATCCTGACAACTACCAGGTACAGGTCAGCCAATGTGAAGAAAGACGACTCTGTCCTTCCAGCAGTGTTTCCACCTGCCAGCAGTGCTCGCCCTTAGAAGAGGCAGCCTCCCTGGGAGGTCATCTAACAACTGACTGCCACCAGACTGACCTTTCCAAGTGCACAGCTTGTCTTCCCTAGTGCAGGCATGAGGCTGGACTCCCTGCTCCACCTGAAGCAGTGTCTGCCTGAAAGCCACAGGAGCGACACATTGCTGAAATGTCCCCAGTGCAGTGAGCACAGCGCTTCCCTCAAAACCCACAGCCCACCTTCCACTCCGGAGGAAACCAAGTGTGGCAAGATAAATCACAGAAGCACACCTGGCTACAGGGAATCCCAGCAAAAACACTCCAGGTCTACACCCTAGGTATTTCACCGCTGCCTGCTGGGGTCATGGTGGCACACAGAATCACAGGATCAATTAGGTTGGGAAAGACCTCTGAGACCATCGAGTCCAACTTATGACCGTGGTGTCCACCAGACCATGGCACTGAGTGCCACATCCAGTCTTTCCTTAAACACATCCATGGATGGAGATTCCACCACCTCCCTGAGCAGCCCATTCCAATGTCCAGCCACCTTTTTTGTGTAGAAATTCTTCCCCTGGCACAGCTCAAGACTGTCCCCTCGCCCTGAAGCAGAGAAGCCAGCCCTGGAGCTGTATGCTGAGAAGAGGGCACGGCACTCTCGCCAGGAGCCGGGCTGTCAGCGGGCGCGGCAGCGCTCACGGCCAGCGCTCCTCACCGACGCCTGCGAGCTCTCCCTTCCCGCGCCACCGGCACGGAGCTCCGTCGCTCTGAGTTTAGGCGGGGTGCCGCACACGCCGGGCAGTGCCGCACACGCCGGGCAGTGCCGCACACGCCGGGCAGTGCCGCACACGCCGGGCAGTGCCGCACCGAGGCCCGGGGCAGCCTCTGCTCCCGCCCCTCGCCCCGGCTCACGGCCGGCACCAGGAAAAGCGCGGGCCGCCGGCACACCGAGCCCTCCTGGGGCCTCCCCCCGCGGCTCTCCGGGAACCCGGGGCTCCGCCTGAGCCCCTCAGCCGGGCCCGGCGGGCCATGCCGCCCGGGGCTCCCCGGTGCCGGTGGCTGCCCCGGTTCCGGGGGAAGGCGGTGCGGTGCGGGCCGGGCTCACCTTTGAAGAAGCGCAGCGCCAGTCCGTAGAGCTCCTCCAGCGCGAAGCCCCAGCGTCGCTCCAGGCTCAGCGCCACCTCCTCCGCCGCCTCGCCGCCGGCCTCCGCCGCGCCCGGGGAGCCGGGGCCCGCTCGGCCCCGCCCCGCCGCTGGCTCGCCCTGCGCCGGCCGCGCTTCGCAGGGCGGCACCTCGGCGTTGGGGCTCAGCGTCAGCCCGTCCACCGAGACCTCGAGCCGGTCCGAGTTCAGCACCGCCGCCATCCTCCGCCGCCTCCCGCCCGCCCTCTGCCTCCTGCTCCGCTGCGGCGGCCACGTCCCGACTTCCCGTCCCCTCCGACCCGGATCTTCCGGGCCCGCCCACGGCCCCGCCCCGCCCGGCCCCGCCCCGCCCCGCGGCTGCCGGGCCGCGGATACACCGGGGGCTGGGGCTGGCGGACGGCTCGTCCCCTCCTCTCAGGGACACGGGCCGCTCCTCCTGGGTCTGGGCTGCCGCACCCCAGGATGCCGGGGCCTGAGTGTCTGCGGGAGCCGCCGCTGCGCACCCCTGTTCGCGCTTCTTGGTTAATCATGGTTTTTCAGCAGGAGAGACTGCGGGAGCTGGGCCTGTCAACTCTGGAGGAGACAAGACTGAGAGGGAATCCCATTAATACATAAAAATATCTGAAAGTACCGAGACTTTTCCGTGGTGCCCGTAGCAGGATGTGGAGCAATGGCCGTAAACTGTAACACAAGAAGTTCCACCTCAACACCTCAACTTTTTACACTGAGTCTGGCAGAGCCCTGGAAAGGCTGCGCAGGGAGATCGTGGAGTCTCCCTCTCTGGAGACATTCAAACCCCACCTGGATGGGTTCCTGTGTCACCTGCTCCAGGTGACCCTGCCTTGGCAGGGGGTTGGACTGGTGATCTCCAGAGGACCCTTCTAACCCTAACAGTTCTATGATTCTGTAAAAGCCTTTGGGTGGAGCTGGAAGGTGGTGTAGGGTCTGCCAGTGGCCTCTTGTCCTCCTCGCTCAGAAATCATGCTTCAGGCCTCACACAGGAGAGGAAAGAAATGAGGCAGGGAAAGGAAGAAAAGAGCACAAGGCAATTACTTCTCCAAGAGCTGTATCTGCAATTAGCTCATTCCCTTGTGACTGTGAAACACTGCTTACAATAATACTATTATCATGTGCTATGGAATGGGAGAGAGTTGCTGCCATGCATGGCTGCAGAGGTTTATTTCCAGCTCACACAATCTTGCTTGCAGGATTTCGAGAGAGACTGCATTAGCATGGAGAGCTTTTGGTCACATTTCTCAGCCAAACCAAGATTCAGGCTGCACACCTGGGAAGCGGCACATCCATGCCTGGTGGGTGGTTCATGAAGCCAATGCTAAGGAAGACTACTGCATGCATCTGCAGGCTCCTGAAACTCAGGGGTGTGGGAGTCTCACCTGTCCCCTCAAAGCCTGTGCCCCCTTCTAGGGTTATGCCCTGAAGTTTGTCACACTGCCTAGTTTATCTGCCCTTCAAAGTGGCTTTGGATCCATCTGTTGATCTCTCAGGAATGTTGAAGAAATTTTATTGTCACACTTACAAATTGCTTAGAAGCCTTTGGGTGAAAGGGACAAGAAATATAAAGCTATAAATTAAATTACTTCATTTCCATTTAGTATTTCTTGGGAGACAATACCACTCAAGGCACAGTATACTACACGTGGGGCAGAATTTGGTTTGGATGATGAGTCAACTAAACTTCAAAATAAATTTTGCAACTAACTGGAAATCCTTTGTACCCCTTCACTAGCATTTTTGTTTATTGAGGATTGAATGTAACACTGTGTGGTTTGTTTTTTCCTGCCAAAGACTGCAAAATGAAGCTGTGCCATCCCCTTTTGTTGGTTGGAGCTCTCCAGAGCACACAGTTCTCTGTACTGACTATATGGTGCTACCTCACAGACTAGTCTAACAGCAGAACAAATTATTTCATCTCCTCATACAAGCCTGCACCCTGCCTTACAGGTCTGTCACTTCAGCATCATATCCAGTTCCACTTTAACATTTTATAGTTAATTTATAAATCACTTCTATGGAAATTTCAGTTTTTAGAGTTTTGGTCTGACACATTTCCTGCTTAGCTTGAGGAGTATGCACTTAATAAATATTTTCTTCTGGCATCAATTCTACACTTTAATCCATAGTTCCTGCTTTTAAAAACTGAATTCTTTACCCTTAAAATGCATCCTTAGAGTAAGAGAAGCTGAAGTTCTGACTGATCCCTGTTGATTTTCTGTTTCACCCAAATGGAAGAAAATACTCGCTTTCTATACTGTTAAAACCAGAGGTGTTTCTCCTTCATGGAAGGAGACTGGCCTGAAACCAGGCAGCCCTTAGTTTGTCTGTGTGTTTGGAGACCAAGCTAAATCCAAGATGCTGATGAGCTGATTTTGGAATAATTACAGAAAATTGATTTCTCTCCTGACAGGCTGTGTCCTGTAGCGAATGCTTGGAGTGTGCTCAGCGAATGTGAGGCCATTCCTCTCTCCTCGTGCCAGCTTTGCTCTGCCATGCAAGAGGCACGTGAGCTGGCACCAGTGGAGCAGCTTCCTCCACGAAGGGCACCATAAACTCTTGGAGAGATCCCAGCTGGAGAGGCTGACTGAAGTTCCTTCAGGTGTAGGAAGGGGAATAGCCTTTTTTTTTTTTTTTTTTTTCCTTTTTTTAGGAAAAAATGGAACTTTAAATCCTGGGAGGAGTCAGGAAGTCTTGGTCTGGGATCACATAATAATGAATAATGAAAATTTTTCTAGAAGAAAAATTTGGATTTGCAGGGATGGTTATTTCAGCTGACTGTTTCCTAGTGTGCAGTCTGACTTGCAACACCTTCAGTGAATTGCTCATCAATCCTATAAGTGGAGACATATTTCCCACATGATTATGACAAAGAGTTCCCAACAATTTATGTGTTGGAGAAAACCCTTAGCTTAATTCACAGATAAGATGAAAATGCTAAGTTCAGCCAGTAAATTGTTCATTCATTTCTTGAAACAGTAGCTTCTGCGTGGGAAAAAAACCAGAAGAAACACAAGTCCCAGAGAGGCAGTCTGGTCCTGTAAGTACAGTAAGAACTGTAGACCTAGAAAATTTATAGAGAATAAATCAATTATTTAATTCAAGTTGCTGAATGTTTGACAGTTAAAAGTACCAACCTATTCACTGAAATTATACAGTAAAGAATCAAAACATTCATAGGACATTGGCCTCATGTAAACAAACAGCTCTTCCACTCTTCCTGGTGGGAGAGTGAGGAGCCTGCCTCTTGCAGGTACCAGAGCACCAGTCCTTCCTCCCAGACAGCCCTGGATGAAGCCCGTGTGCTTCCTGTGCCTTTGGCTGTCCTTAGGAGGAGTCCCACTCGTGTGGTGGTGTCTAACAAAGGAAGAGCCCCACTTTGAGAGATGTGGCCTAAGGTGGTGTTTGCTGCAGCAATGGCTGCTAAATATTTGATTATCTCAAATGCACATCTCTGAGCCGCTGGGTCTGGCACTGTGCTGTGGGCTCAGAAATGCAAATCTCTCATTCAGGAAATATTTTTATCAGTTTCTCAGGAATGCCTACATTCAATAAACTGGGTGTGACCATCACTCCCAGCCTTAGTGCTATGGTAGCAGCCCAGAGCTCCCATTGCTGGGAAGGAGTGGAGTGCCTGGTAGGAAAGGCTACATGTATCTCTGAGAGGGTGACCAGGTTAATAGATGAATTAAATTCCTCAAAGTTTGGAAATTGAATTGCTTTTGTGAGTATTAACAGGATTGACCTTTTCCTGTAACATGACAGACCTATTCCTCTTCTTGCTGTCTTCATTTTCTATTCATGAGAGTTGTACTGGCTGAATAGAACCAGCACCAGAAGGAAGAAAGCATTCAAGCTCTTTTGGTTTAATTAAAAGTTTTCTCTTTGTCTGCCTTTTCTTACAGGACAGAGATAAACTGTTTGGCTGGGAGCTGATCTGACACTGTAAAACCACCCAGGGAGGCACTGTTACAGTGTAATGGACTCCTAACTCTGACAGAAATGTGAAGAAAAACAAATTTTATTTGTGCTTATGTCTGATACAATCCAGACTAAGAGTATATTTTTGTTTTTCCCCTACAGTTCTCTTGATCACAATCATTTCGTAGAAATTGACTTTGGATGTTGGAAAACACCTTTTTCCAGGACTTTGAATGAATCATATAATCATCATCATCATTATCATCTGCCATTGTTGCCCATTTTGGTGACCACTCAACTTCATTTACCACAAAACTTTTTTTTTTTTTGTCTGCTTGTTGCTTTTTATAACGTTTAGGAGCTCATGGTGACCCTAATGTACGTGGTCAGACAGCAGATGTTCTCAGTAACTCTAGATGTTCAGGATGTGTTAAACTCAAGGGTCACACTCCAATGCCTTGCATTTCTGTAGTAATTTACGGTGGCATTCACACCAATTTCTCTAACTTACTGTATGAGGTGCAGAATAAGTTAATCGATGTAGGATCTTGGCAATACCTTTTTAGCCATGTCAGCAAATCCTGCTGAAATCAGGTTTATTGGCAGGGTGCTCGAGTGACTCCAGAGGAAACATACATGTGCTAAAGTCCATCTTCACTAAATATTCCCATTCTGAGAGACAACATCCCTTAGCATGGAGGCAGTTATCCTAGCTACAGGTGAGCATGAAAGAGCAGTTCAGCCTCATAAATGAAGCGATACCAGTTCCATTATCTCACACTGATATGATTGCATCTGCTGCGGTGTAGCTGTGTAAACAGGCACGCCCTTCACGGGCACAGGACCTGGGAGAAGCAGCACAGCACTTTTATCTACAAGTCTTTGCCAAATGAGATACAACCAGGAATTGGAGCACTTCCTGAATTTAACCAACTCCTCTAATAAAGTGATTTTTCAGAAGAGAGAACAGGGAAATTGATGCAATTAGCAACTGCGCTTTTGGCTATGTGCCCAGAAAAAACTGTGAACCAACAGCAGAATAATTTCTATCCATGTAAATTCAGAGCACTTATGGATGCTCTTTTCAAACACCTCCAGAGAGTGAGTTGTACCTCTGTGGCAGGGTCTGACCTCAACTAGCACATGTCCCCAAAGAGGACAGAGGTGGCACATGGCTGACCCTGAGCTCTGATGCTCCAGACACGTCCTCTTCTGTGCTGTGCTACATATCAGCTTCTTCCCTCCTGTGTCCTTTTATTTTTTGACTTTATTTTCAAATGAACTGCATCTACCTTTGAGACTCTAAGCTATCCAGTGGCATGGGAAATGATAGGCAGAGAGATTTCTCTGCAAAACTGCTGCCCCTCCTGCCTCTCTCTTGGTAAGAGCAAGGCTATGTGTGCAACAGTGGCGCTATCCACGTCACTCTTTCTATTCAGCAAACAGAAGGATAACACACCTTTCAAAAGCATGCAGTAAGCCTGTCCCTCTGATTATCAGATGCACTCTTTAATGGAGAGCATGCTGCTGGTTCCCAGCTGCTCAGCTGTAGCTCACTTTTTTATGTTGTTGTTTGGGGTTATTTCTCCTGCTTTGAGTTAAATTGAGAATGAAGTTTCAAGTGATGTCTGCAGCTCTGGCCTGCTCCCAACCATACACCACACACTCCCATTAACATCCTGATTGCCAGCTCTTAAGCTGGTTGGACCTCTCAGCAATCCTCTTCACCTTTTCAAGCAGCTGAGTTGGAGGGCAGGCCTGGTTCACCAAGGGGTCAGGAAACCACTGACAGCAGCAAGAGCATACTGCTAGGAGCAGGGAAGTGAGGATGGGAGCAGGTTGTCCGTGTGAGCACCACAGTTACATCCATGGGCTAGTGCCAAATAAGAGTGGTTGCACTCCACTGTTGCTCCCAGCTGTGTTTCCTGTCCTTTCCTCTGCACTGGATCTAGCAATGGAGTGGCTTCAGGGTGAATTGATCGAGCTGGCTGATATGGCTGCAAAGTCCTCATTTTATGGCATGGCTGGTTTGCCCCTGTTGTCAGCAAGATGAACAGATTCTTCCTGTGGCTGCACAGCCACTAAATGCAACATAAGGAAAGCAGTGCAAATGGGAAACAGAGATAGAAAATAGCTTGCACATAGCCCAGCTGCAATACCAAACTGCAGCCTAAAGAGCAGCCATACCTATCCAGCCATCCTGCTGCTCCTGCCAGAGTCAGATCACTCGATAGATTGCTTCCCTACCTGTGCTCTTCTGCTCTAATGAACATCTTTTCAGTACAGGAAGTCTATTTTCATCTCCCTTGTTCGATGTGAGTAGAACTGCACTCCAGCAGGCAATTTCAACCTCCTCTGATTTGTGGACTGCTAGTGGAGAGGCTGGCAGGACCAAATCTATTGACTTCCGTTCCTTTGTGACTTTTGTGGACCTTGGAAGTTACTCACAGAGGTAACAACTATAGACTGAAATGTACTGCACAGCAGAACTGCTGAGAATCACATAGGACTCACCGGAGCGGCAATAGTGCTTTTTCTCCTCTCATTTCTTTTTATTTCTTATGAAGGATAATAAAATCAGAGCAGATTATGGAGAGTGAGGCTAGTGAACAAAAATGGAAACTTTGAGCTAAAACCTTTTCAGTTCAGTTTCCTAATGGACAGCACAGAACAAACTATTGAGCCAGGACTTCCCATTCTCTCTGTCTGTGAGTAAGCTGTCTTTTTGGGAGATAAGCAGTAACATCCTTTCTTAGTAGTGCAAGATCCTGTGTTGCAAGCTAGAGTCACAAAGCTACATTTGTGTAGGGGCTACATTAGCTAACTGTGCCTTCTCTTGGCTTATAGATGCTCCTTTTGGAAAAGCTGTGGCTCCTCTCTCCATCATTGCTGAAGGATGTATTTTGGTTCAAGGGGGTTTCAGTGGCAATACTGGCTTGCAGTGAAATGTGGCCTCCTTCCTCTTATACCTCTTCTCCCTCTCCCCCTCTCTCTCTCCTGGCTTTATTCCCAGATCTGATTCACAGCCCAGCCCTGTAAACTGAGTCAGTATAATTGTCAGGGTGAAAGGCTGCAAGGAGAGGAGTGGGAATGAGGGAGATGGCAAAAGAAATGGCAGGCGGGATCTGCTTAAGCTGCCAAACCCTTACTTTTCACCAACCCAGACTTCAACACTGTCATGTTTAGTACATCCAGTCTGGCCCAGCCCCTTCAGCTAAAGTTGTCTGTGGTTTTTTTACACACCTTCTGGTCCCTATCTTGCTGATGACTGAGAGGAATTGCTGCTGAAGACATCATACGTTTTTCTCTTAAATACAGAGATACATGAATTGTTTTCCTTTCACATGCTTTGCTGCAAGATAATGAAACCTTTGACTGAAGAGGGGAACAACATATTAACATATAATTCAAAGTAATCATGAAGTCATGCACTTGGGACATCATCATGTACCTTGTTAAGTGGGGTCTGGGATGGCTGGCATGTGTGGGAAAAACAGGGCAATAGTTCTCAAAGGAAAAGTTTAACCAAGGTCAGTACATTTTACCAGCTAGATTCCTGAATAATATTCCCAGGAGAGAAGTATCTGAATGCCTGGGTCAGTGGTGATGTGCTCCTACACACAGTCCTAAAGTAGCAGAGGTTAACACTCAGAATGTCAGCACTGGCCCCTGAGATAAAACACTACCTGATGAAAGGAGCAATTCTCTGGAGTCCTTCTGCCTGCAGAATCTATATAAGCTGGGCTGCACTCAAGAAGCCTTAGCAGTGCAGTTATGTGAGTTAAGACCCGGGTCTTTTGCTGATAAAAGCCCTCATCTAGGTGTAGCTAAACACACATAGGCAGGAGGAATGTGTCTTTAACCTCACTGAGATACAGCAAAAAACCGTATCTCTAGTATAGAGAAGCCCTTAGGATCAAAAGTACATGAATATCTCATGGTGTTGATTTTATTACAGGCCTCCACAGAGTGCCCATCACTAATTCTTGAGTAGCCTTTAAACAACAACAAAACAATGGTATTTTCCAGCTACAGAACAAGCTCTAATATTTGGAGCATCAACTGACATTTCTTTCTAGATCAAAACCTGGGGAGGGAAATTCCTTGCTGGTTGGAGTCGCAGGCATCATTGGTTGTGTGCCCATAACCTGTTAGCCATGACAGACAGCTGGTTCTTGCTAATCCTCTCTATCCAAAAAGAGGGCAGTAGCAATCTTTGAGGGTTGAACCTTATCACTGTGGTGTGAAATGCCACTTGCAGGTCAGTGGCTACTTGTTCCAACCCCCCTCGCTATATTTTGGGCGCAAAAATGTAATTCTCACTGTTGATTACTTTAAGAGAATAGTCCAGAATCCTGGCTTAAGTGGTCATGTCAGGAAGGGACTGGTCCTGATTAGGACTCCCAAATCCCACAGAAATAAGTAAGAGTATTCAGTATGATCTGGTTTGATGAGAATAACACTTATTTAGAGGCAAGTAATCTAATGCACAACAAAATATCTAACAATTTTCATCTTTCTAACTGTCATCTAAGAGACAGGAGAAAAATCCTTCAGAAGGGCTAGAAAGTCATGAAGATCCAAAGAAAAAAAACTGTTATAACCACATGTGAAAGAAACAAGATGTTAGCTTTAGGATCACATTCATTGCAAAGGGGTCCAAATTTTCAGTTAATTTTATTTTTTGAAAGAGCTTGTTTTCCTCAACTTGTAAATTATATTAGAGGGAAATACACGTGTTTTGAAAGGAAGTAGTGTTTTTCCCCCAGTGACACAGCACAAGGTGTTCCCTTCTAATGTGTTGCAGGAACTGATGATTCCTCCTGAAACCTCAAAGATCCAAGACTACAAAGAAGTAGTGAAAGGATTAAATAAATCACTTGGTCACCGTGGAAAATCATAGCCAGGCAGTCAGAATACCGGGAGCCAGAGGTTTCCATGGCTATTGTACGAGACAGACAGCTTCATCTTGTCACCCATCTAGGACTGCAGGACTGTTTTTTCTCTTCTTTAATCAAATGGGCTCATGGCCAACAATTTACCAGTCTCACTTCTAGAAGTGTGGAATCCATAAATCCTCAGACAAAGGTAAAGAAAAGCTTTGCAAAAAGTTTCAGCTGTCCCTATTTAGAATGGAGGCTGCTCAATATCTAAAGAACTGAGCTCTGAGTTGTCAAGAGATATAGTAAAATCTTAAATAATCTGCAGAGTGTTAGAGGCACTGGCTGTGAAGTTATTGATTGTTCAAGGATTTCCAGTATCCTGTTTCCTAGGTGCCATAAAAAAAACACACAGCCTTTAATTCCACAGCAACTCATCTCCCCTATAAATGTGATACCATTATGTGTACATGGCTGGACATGAGAAATGTGCCAGCTCTTACCTGAAACCATATTGCTACACACTGTAGCATGTAAATTAGTCTCTGTGTTGACACAAGTCACCTTTCTTCAGCGTCACTTTATTTAAACAAGCATACAGTGTGTTTGCATGTGTATATGTAGAAGAAACCACCTCCCCAGCCAGGTCCTTTTCCTGCTCACGCTGTGAGCCCACAGTGAACAGCTAGGAGCCCTGGCAAGGTGGGGGAGCCCGAGGGGGTTTCCAGAGAGCCGTCAGGGAGTCAGGGAAGGACAGGCACCAGGGCTGCTCCCTGGCTCCCTCCCAAGCTTTCTGTCTGCCTGGAGACTGCTTGCTTTCATTTCTGGGTGCCTCTGATTTCCTCATGGATCAAACATCCCTGCTTGGGAGCTGGGTGCAGCCAGCGCTCAGAGACATGCCAAGCCCATCCCATGGTGTGCATGTTTCCATCCCGACGGCTTTGGCTGATACCAACTCATTCCTCACGTTGCCTGACTATCCTGTCACCTCTGCTAACAGCCGTGTTTGGCACCGACCATTTCCTCACAGACTGCTGAGCTCACGGCTGCTCCAAAGCCGTGTCACAGGAGTTTGCACATCCCTTGGATCGGGCTGCTCCCCACCCACACTACAAGGGCCTATCTGCACTACAAACCAAACCACCCTGCCTACAACATTGCAGCCACTTTGCACTATTTAGTCCTGTCAAGGATGTAGAAAGGAGCTGGAGGCTCTGCGAGGCAGGAGGGTGCATGGCTGGTCCCCACTAAGGCCCTGCCAAGCCACGGCTCAGCCCAGCAGGAATTCAATTACTGTGAGGGTGTGCAGTGCTAGCACAACTCCACAGTCATTCACTTCTATCTGTTCACTCTAGATTATTAAATCCCTGCTTTTATGGGAAATTTTGCCCTGGTCAGTGGTTTTTTTAACATATATGGCCAAATCTAGTTAAGGATGAAAATGGGTTTTATATGTTGGGTAACATATTGATGGACTTAGCCCATGCAAGAGGTCAGTTTGTAAGTGTGTGTGAACAACACCCAGCAGAGCTGCCCAAAGGAAGGTTTGCTGCTCTGTTGTCACTGTGTAGGGATCAGTGATTGCACATAGTCAATGTGAGGTAAAAAGTCAGTCAATTTTGCAAATCCAGGTAAAATTACCTTTCTATTAACAAACTGTGCAAAATTACTGTTTGTCTAACCTTGAATTCCTCCTGGTTTCTGGGGAGATTATGTCCCAAATTCCTTGAACTACATAATGATTGCTATTGTATTTTATTTTGGTTGTGTGAAGATGAAGTAGGGCGGACTTGTAATACACCAGAGACTGTGTAGAGCAGCAGCTGTTACACTTTCAAAGAGCATTACTGAGCTTTTTATAGTTGGCTGCAGTTGACATCATGGCTAAATAGAGTCTTGCTCTAAAATATATTCCACCCAGCCTATGCAACCTGAAATCTGTGCATTGCTGGGAGGAGAGAGGGTCACAGGAAGCAATGCAATATCAACACAGAAGTAAAAGCCTAGGGATGTGTTTGCTTGTTTTTCCTGCACCCATTAGAAATGCCCTTGAATATTTTTTCCAGGAAGAGCAGAAACCTCTGGAGAAGAATGACAGAGTGAAACCTGTCATCTCTGGATCAGCAATCAAATCTGGCTCAGGTCAGCAGTGACCAACAGCTGTAGTACCTCACTTAGTGCCTTATGGAAGACTGTCCAAACCAAAAGAGGCCAAATTCTTTTACACTGTTATCACTGGTGCCACCAGGATGCTGCTGGAAGCTGGGAAAATGCTACTGTGCAGTAAAAATCATTGGAGAGGAGCATCACATGCACAGCCCCCTTTCTGGACTGGACCAGCAGCTTCCAGAGCTTTTGGGAGAAAGCTCTGCACTGTACTCACTATTAAGAAAATAGCAAAGCTGAGTTAGTTGAAACAAAGCTGAAGCTTATCCAGGACTCAAGTCTAGCCCCTAAAATGTCTACATCTACACTGTCCTTGAGAGTGTCTGAGTATCTCTACTACTCTACAGCTGGGCATACTCCATGTAAATGGCCTGGGTTTCCTGGGGTACTTTCACAGCTTTACATGCATTGCACCTCCTCTCTGAGTCTGTGACTGAGGACTCGGGTTTTCAGATATGGTTTCTTCTGGGATCCTAAATGACCTCATGGAGAAATATCAATATCTTACTCTTTGCCTGACTTCTGTTTCATCTTACAGAGACCCACTGTCCTGGCAAGAAGTCCCTCTAGGGGGCCAAGACAGGGATATCTAACCTGCCTTTACCAGGAAAGACTGCAAAATGAGAGGAGACAGTGCATCACCAGTCTGTGAGCCTTCCTGTTGGTTAGATGGCCGGCCAAAAACGTCACAGGTGAGACTTACTGGCACAAGCCCTTTCACAATCTGACACTGTTTACTGTTTGTAGGGTGTGATGGCACAATTCCTCCTGAAAACTGCACAGACACAAGCCTCCTCTCTGCTGCAAAATGCATTATCCTCGTGGCCAAATGAATCAGCACGTACACAGCGTAGCAGCCAGGACTGACCAGCACTGCCTTCCTCTTCCAAAATGTCAAACGAATTGCTGCTTCACCATATGATACCAGTAACCACACAAGTCTCCCAGCCTCAGGGTTGTTGCTGTCCTCTTTATATTATGCTCCCCTTCCTATTCATATCAATGTTCAATGATTAACTCCCAAATGGCTGAAACTCCTCCCACAGAAAAAAAATTGCAATGATCTAAATTATCGCTATTTTGCAAGGGCTCCAAAGAGCACTTCATCACCTGTTTTTTCACAATCATGATTTTTACATGCCTACATGGAGAAAACCAGCAATCTGGACCCATAGATCTGGAGAGGATTTCACAGGAGCAGCTCTCCTTTAGTTGTGAAAAAAAAGTAAGTCTTTAGTTTTGTGTGATGTGGTCAGCTCCAGCTGCTGAATACATGGCCTAGTGTTTGAGAAGTGACCCTGGGAACTGTGGACAGGCAAACAATTCACTCAGACCTGGAATGAATGACCTGGTCTCTTTGTGCCGACACATTTTACATAGTCCTAAGTAAAATTCCCACCTGAAAACAGCTTTTGCACTTTGGTTAGACAAAGGTATCTGGTAAAGCTGCACTGCTTCAAGATTAGATGAAGGCCTGGAGAGAAGGAAGCAGGCACCAATCCACTTCTGGAACAGGCATCTTCCAGGAACAACCCTGAGTTCATCTGCCAGTGTGCCATGCACCTTCTCTTCAGCAATGGCGTCACGTGCAAGTTACAATGGCATTTGACAGGTGTCTGAGACAGCTCAGACTTGGTTATACACTGTTAATGGCAACTTGATGCTGTGGAAATCTGAAGGGCAAAGACTTGTTTGGAATAAAGGAGGTCAGGTGGAGTAGATGACGAAAGAGTGCAACATGTGGGGGGTTGGCTTGGCTGGGCACTTGCATGGCTCTTAGGAATTATCCTGGTCTCTAAAGCAGGAGTCTGCTCCATGCAGCCAGAAGAAAGATCACCTTTTAGCTGAAGAGATGCAAAAGCAAGCTCTGTGGGCAGGTAGGATCAATCCTTGGTCTGTTAGGTTTTTTAGTGGTAGCAGGTTCCCTGTTTATCCTGGACTGCTTTGTACATGCCAGGACTCTTGCTGCCTTAGTTGATAAAAGACACAGAGGAAGGAGAGATCAACCAAGAGAGATTAATCAAAGAAAACTCCTTTAAATTTAAATTTTAAATTTATGGGAAAATCTTCTCACTTCTGCCCTTATCCTGGCAAAATTTTAGAGAAATTCAATGTTTTTGAAATGCCAGAAAACATGAACAGTTATGCTGGCACTGACCAAGACACACATGATCTAAAACACCCAGGTGATGCTGTGACTGATATCCTGCCCAGCTTTGCAATTTCCAGCCACTGTTATAAATATTTTGTCTCCAGCTGTATTTCAGGCATTGTCAGTGAGTGACAAAAGAGGCCAGCAGCAGTGGAACTGCAAATAGAAACCTACACTATGACACTGCTGCACCCTGGTTTGATCACTCAGACTGGCAGCAAACTCTCAGCATTCCTTTAGACCTTCTCTTACCTCAAATACCAAAAAAGAGGTATCCCAGCTGTAGAGATGTGACTGCAAAAGAGGAAAATCATGGTCTTGTAAAGACGTGGGGGATGACTAAGATGGCTGCAGGGATCACCCCAGGCCGGAGTCACTCTCCATCTTGGACTGCTGTTGTCTCATCTGGAGTAATAAATGTATTTGCTCCTTGCCACGTGTCCAGCAGCATGTAGAGCCTTCCAGGAGCAGGGAAGAAAAGCTGTCAAGGAAAAAAGTCTTAAATCCCCCAAGTAATGTGTAAAACAAGCTTGGTCATATCCAAAAGAGAGGGATAAGAATCGAGGGGACTAAAAGATAATGGAGAAAGAGATAAAAGTACCAATAAAAGGAAGGAGAGGAAGACCTTTACTCAACAAAGGAGAGGATCGGAATAAGAAGGTGACAAGGGTGCGGCCTTGGCAAACAGAGCCAAAGTCAAATAGAAAAATTACCCTGCCAGAAATAAAAGCAGAGGAGTTGAGCTTGAATAAAAGGGGAAGAAAAACAGCTGTCATGTAAAATGGGAGTAAGAGAATGAGCAGGGCAGCCCAGGGGGGCAGTGGTGCAGGCTGGAGGCAGGGACATGCCCCAGAGAGCACCTTTGCCAGAGGAGTGAGCCAATACACAGGACGCTATTGGACAACTTACCTGGGATGGCTGAGGCAGGGGGACGGGATAGTGGGGGAGGAGGATGGAGATACTGTTCTGTGCAAATGTGGGGAGCTTCTGTGTGAGTCAGGCACCAGAAAACTGTGCTGTGGGCTTACAAAAGTCAGGATAACCCACAGAAATAATGCCTACCGAGTGTGTTGCATGGCACTTCTCTTTAATTTGATTTTAAATAGCAAAGGAATACGAGTCAATTCATGCACAGAAGAGACTTCATCTAATGGCATAGTAAGCACTGCACTCCCTAGCTATGATCCTGTGGTACTGCTGATTTAATGATCAACTGCAAAACCTCAGCTCAGGTGAAACTTCCCACGTTCCATCCACATGTTAAACCTGAAAATCTTCCAAACTTTACAGAGGCTTGAAAACCTTTGAAATTAAAGAGCCCAGAAAAAAAAGCAAGAACAAAACCAAAACGGTTTTGTTGTAAATGTTATATGAGACTAAAAGTCCCTCATCTCCAAAACTGATCAGAAAAAAGGGTGGGAAACATTTAGAATGAATGATTAGACTGAAGCCAGAGCACTGACCTTGGCACATGCCTGAGAAGAAGCAGGGAAGCATAGGGGAGCCAGATGAAGGATTCTCCCTCTCAGAGAGGAAAGACTTGGTGGATTTTAATAGCACCAGGGCAGCCAAGGGCAGAGAAAGACCATGGGTTTGTGTTCATATAGTAACAGGCATCCAACCATACCAGGACAGTTCTGGTTCTATGTGTTGTCTTCTGGTTTTGAATCATCGGAGCAAAACTTACTTCACATTTGGATCCTTTGCTCAATAACCATAAGACACAAGCTGTAACAAACAAACAAAAAAAGTAACATTTACATAAAAATTCATTCATTTCAACAACTCATGCTCTCAGATACCAAACACTGCGAAGTTCAACACAGAAACAAAGAAACTTGTGACTCATTTTTTAAGTTGGAGTAGAAGGAAGAGCTTACCACATGCAGAGGACGATGATAAGGTTTTAAGAGCCTGCCAAGAAAAGGTAGAAAACAATGCCCTAACACTGCTTGCTAAGGCTAAGGAGCCTGAAAAGAGAAGAGAGGGGACTGTGGAGTTTTTCTTGCTGTTATCCAGTACTGTTAGAGGAAGATGTGACCTCTCTGCTATCCATGACCCTTGCCTTCCCCTGCCTGCCCTACTCTGTGTGTATATTCTGGCTGCACCCTGGCAGGCTGCCTCTCTTAAGTAGGTGCTGAATGAAAAGGAGGAAAACACGGTCCCATCTTTTTCCTTAGCTCTTGTGTCCTTATCTTTTTCCTTCTTTCTTTTTTTGTTCACCTGCAGATACATTTTTTGCTTTCACAGTCAATTAATTAAACATTATTGAGAGTTTGGATAACAGTTATTTTGTATGCACAACCACCTGCACCAACAGTTCTCAGTCCATCTTCATTAAGGAAAATATCTCTAAGAGTTGGGTATGACCCTGTTCAGAGCATGTGAGTAAGCAAAACAATACTGTAAATTCTATTAAGCAGAAGATTTAGGTTCTCTCACAATATAAATATAAAATCAAAGAGAGCACAGAGAGAAATTGCAACAAGGATTTTTTTAAGCCTAGGGTTTGCTGCCACAGCAAACTTGGTGGGACTGCCCTCTTACTGCAGAAGCACCAGTGAGAGTCAGGTACATGCACCCTGCCATTCTCAGGGTATCTCAAAACCCAAAGGTAAGCTGAGGTTTAAGTTTATTTAAATTCAACACTAAATATCCCCTGCTCTTTCAACCAGCCTCTCCTATCTCCAGGTAGCTTCCTCCCTACTGCCCTTTCCCTCTTCCCACCATTTGCTCTTATCTTCCCCCACTCCCAAATCCTGAATCTTCCTCTCCCTCCGATGGTGGGGAGCCAGATACCAGCCATCAGACATACTCTGCTCTTGCCCTGTTGCTGTGTCTGGGTCCTCTCTGAACTTGGGCATCTTGCCCCAAATCTGTTCCTGTTGGGAATTAGCAAATACAGCCCCTTGATCTTTTCATATGCATTTGCTGGGTTTTTACGCCTCCCCCACCGATTCCTTCAAGGCTCTCTGTGTCTGAAGCTCTTATCAACTCCTCAGAGCAGAATACACGAATGGCACCACCAGGTCTTGAAGTCACGTCTCACACCTCTCAGGAAATGGCTCACCCCACCAAGTCACATCCCCCTCCTAAGCACAGGGCTAAAGTCACAAGATACTATTAGTTCCTCATGGCCAAAACCAAGGAGACACGGCAGCTGAATTTTCAAAGGAACATAAATCGTACATATATAGAGGTAATCAGGCCTGAGCCAAGCAAGGCAGGCATCTTTCAGAGAGAACATAACCTCTTGTCACATTGCATTTATTTTAACCCTCTATCTGTGCACAGAGCTGCTGGGCAAGCCTGGTGTTCTGAAATAACTTGTGCTGGGGATTGATGACACCAGGCTCTGACATCGTTCTGGTTCTCCAATGCCATGGGCTCCATCCCACTGGAGATGTGCCCCAAGTACCTTTTGTACCCCTATCAGTACAAAGGCACTGAAAGGGGTTCAGCCCAGCCCCGTGGTCACAGGTCACACTCAGGACACTGTGACAGCACCATCTCCCTTTCACTCCCCAGTGCCCAGGCAGCCACTGTCCACTGGGACAGCCTGGAGCATGGCCAAGGCCCATTTCTGACTGGCTGTATCCACCTCATTGTGTCCCAGCTGGGAACACATTCCCTGGGCTGACCAGCAAGGCAAGCCCGCTCTTCCCTCAGAGGACTGTGCCGAGGAGGGACTCTCAGGAACTCAGCTGAATATCCACAATGGACAGGAATATATTTCAAGGCATCTGCAAACCATGCCAGAGTGAGGACTATACACAGCCCACCCCGCTCAAGTTCTTCCTTGTTAAAGCTGTGAGGACTAGAAAAATGACAACTCTAAATTAAAAACATGACATCATTGTAAGATCTCAGAACTCTACCTAAAAGCCTGGATGGGCCTCAATATATAGATTTTGTGTCTGTACATTGGGAAGACCTGGTAAACCTCTAAAAGCATTTGGAGGTTGTAAATAGCTTTGTCACAATGACTAGAAGCAATCAAGGGAAATTAAGTATTCCTATAAAGATTTCCTCTTAGGCAGAATGAAAAAACCTCAAAACCTAAGCCTAGCATGCATTACCAATTTTTGCTATCAGGGCCTTGCTAGAGAAGCTGGAAATTATATAGTATTTTCCTGACAGCAGAAAGTCTGGAGCAAATGTAGTTATATATGCAACCATAAAAATGTGTCTGGACTACAATTAATTTAATTTGTGAGATAATTATCCTGGGATTGCTTCTTCAGGGACAAGCTATTCAGGGACAGCTTAAACTTAACAGCAAAAATATGGTTTTATTTTTTCTTAAACTTTCTCTAAATTAATGAAATCAGGTTTGTGTGACTACTGTCCCTTTTTCTGGTCAATCTCCTAATACATGGAGAGGGACTTTTTACAAGGGCATGTCATGACAGGACAAGGGTAAATGGCTTCAAACTGTGAGTAGGTTTAGATTGGATATTAGGAAGAAATTCTTTACTGTGGGAGTGGTGAGGCCCTGGCACAGGTTGCCCATAGAAGCTGTGGATGCCCCATACTGGGTTCAAGGCCAGGTTGGATGAGGCTCTGAGCAATCTGGTTTGGTGGAAGGTGTCCTTGCTCATGGCTGTGGGGTTGATCTTTAAGGTCCTTCCCAATCCAAATCTTTCTATGATTCTGTGATAAGATTTGAACTTTTTGGCCAATTTCAATGAAAACTGATGTAGAAATTGAGATCTCCAAGATACCAAATCTTTGCAAATTTAGTCAGGTTGACAAGAGACTGCTAAATCTCCACTACTAAAAACCTCAGTCAAGGGTTTAGTGACCAGAGAATTAATGTTGAAGAAAGCAACCAAAAATAAAAGAAATAATAAACCTTGCTGGAATGACAAAAGAATGCACAAACTGTGTCCCTACAGAGTCCCAAGGAACAGGGTGATATGACATCTGACAAGCCAGAGGAGTTTGAACACAGCCCAGACTGCACAGCTGGTTACAAATCACTGCATGGCAAAACCCCTGGTGTCCCATTCCCTGCAGGACTGAGCAGCAGAGCTAATGCTAATTAAATAACTAACATGTTACTTACTTAAAGGGGTGTGTTTGTCTTGTCAGCAAAGCGACGACTGGGTGTCACACTACTGCCTACTCTTGCCATGCATTCTGGGATGCTTCCCAAGCTCCAGTTCCTCAAGTCACATAAAGCAGGATCTTAAACTGCACATTCAAACGATGACTTTGTAGCCCCAAAAGCCTGAGAGAACCTCCCCAGCTTTACATGCAAAAGGCTGAAGAGCCAGCTAGCCGGAAAACTCACTGCAGGGCCTTATGTCCCCCTGCTTCTCCACAGTCTTGGTGTTTCACAGCCTGTCTTAGCCTTGCTGGATGCTCAGAGCTGGCAGCAGTGATGTGAGAGTGTGCTCTCCAGCTGAAGCTTAAAACCATTTTATCGCAGGTACAGGTACATTTTGTACTGTGAGTCCTCTTGGCACAGATTCCTCAGTGCTGAGGCACTCTCAGCACAGACAAAAGCACAAAAAGTTTCTCTCCTGACAAATAGAGTGAAGATCAATGCAAACAGCTTCTGAAGTGGCCTGTAATTTTTGATATCAACACAAGGCAGTCTGCTTTTTTCTTAGAGATAGCTCTCTCAGTTTTAGCCATCCTAATTTAAAAAAGCAAGCCACTTCTGGATTTCTGTCACAGCTTCTGCTTCTCAAGGGAAGACATAAAATCCCCCTTTGTGCCTCGGTGGGACCCAAATAAAAGCAAGTCTACAAAATAGAAAGGGACATGATTGAATGTCTTCTAAATGCTTCCAGCCCTTACCTGGGTATGACTCCATGCAGATGCTGGCACATACAAGGCATCAGAAACTTCCTTGTCAGACTACAAGGGGCACAGCAGGATGGAAAACTACTTGTCAGGGAAAGGAAGTTCCACTGAATTCAGACACAGCACTTTTTCCTTGCTGCAGGAGGCATACTGCACTACCCCACAGGTACAGCTTTTAGGACATCAGTGGGATGATACTCTGTGGGAGCTGTGGAGAAGTGTGGCAGCATTGGGAGGGGAGAGAACTTCCAGAAGGAAGCAAGGAACTGTCTTTCATGCCATTCTGCTTGCCTGGGAGGAGGGCAGAAGCCTCCTATTCTGATGTCCACCTAACAGCACACTCCTTTACAATCAATACTGTCCCCCTTGCTTTTATTCAACCTTAGATCTGTTTCAAACCAAGCCAATAGAGAAGGGTGGCCATGAGGATCCCATGGACAAAATTAGTGTGCGATGGCCTGAGCAATAGGAAAGGGAAAATATGATTCCTGGACTCTGGTCTTGCTCCAGAATTGCTCTGCTTTTGCAAAAGCACATACCACTGCTAAGCAGAAAAGAACTCATCACCAAGATATATGAACATGCTGGTAATAGCCAGCCAGCCCAGACAGGGAAACCGAGGCAGACTAGAAGTAAGCAGAAATCAGCACCTGCAGACAGGCAGCACAGCCTGACCTGCTCACAGCACTCTCATCCACTCACAAGTATGTCTGCTAGAAAATACAATTGTCTGCAGCCAGGTAATAAAGAGACTGAGTGTGAGCCCCACACCCTGGGGCCCGAGTGTGTAATGCTGGGCTGCACCGACTGTTTTGCCCACAATTCAGTCACACAGCATTTCCTATTCCACATGGCAGAGCCACTGCTCACACTGCATCCATGGACAACATGGAATGCCACAAAATGTAGAGTGTAGAAGTAATTTTATTTCCATTGTAATAATATAGACTTTTAAAAAGTCTATAATTGTTACATCTGTGCATTCCAATGAAAGTTTTCAGGCCTGGGAAGCCTCATTGTTCTTTTCCTCACCAAGGGAAGCGTGTCAGCTGCTGTCATGAGAGAGCTATTGAAAGACCTCTGAAACCATAAAGGGCAAGGGAACTGAGGAGGCTTTTGGCCTGAAGGATGTCACAGCAGTCAGAGATCAAAGAGTCAGCCCATTTCCAGATTTATGAGTTGGGAACAGGTCTATTAGCTCCCAGTACTCACTCTTTCCTGAGTATCTGTTCAATATACATTGATAGTTGTCTTAATGGGAAGTCTGACGCTGAAAACCCGCCATGCTCTGGGCAGTCTGTCTCAGTTTTGTTCTCTGCTAGCTCAGAATCAGATCCAGGTGGGGCAGTCCTAGAAGCATCCCAGATGGGATCCCCTCATTTCCCTCCTGCTCCATCTGGCAGTGTCCTCTCGCTTGTACAGCCATCCTGGGGGTATTGGTAACCTACAGGTGGGAAATCCCAGATCTGGATGGAAAAAACCCAGCCAACAAACCCCCAGCTGTTGTTACTGTACAGTTAATTTAACTTGGGTTAATTCTCTGATCACACAGTGTGGATGACATGCTCAGCTTAAGGGAAGGCATCAGGACAGGGGTGAACAGTGGGGGGCCTGTGGTGCCAGCAGCTCCTTAAGCCTGGGCTGCTGCGGAAAGAAAATCACATGTATGTGTGTGAAAAAACACATTTCCTCAAAAACCTGCTCTCTGTCTGGCAGACTTAATTAACCTTAACCCAATCCTAGAAACTATATTCTTACAATGGCATAATTCCAAGCAGTATTAAATCCTTCAGAAAAGAAACCTCTGCTATGTTTTTCAGGAATATTATTTGATGTAAAATACAATAAAGCATTCATCATGTAAATATAATCTGGACTAATTCTCTTTTGCTGCCACCTGTGGCATCTATTATATCTGCACAGAATCTGCACAGTGAGTCAACCCTCCATGAGTTTTATACTAAAAACCTTAAATAGTGTTGTCTTGTGCTTTCTGGATCACCACTCACCTGTGCCCTTTCTCATCACCATGCCCTCTCATTACACTGCTAATTGAGAACATTGTACAAGACTAATTTCTCTGACTGCTGTCTGCAGGCTACAGCCCACGATTTTTGGGAACAACCTAGAAACTTCAGTCATGAAAGTATCTGGACTGCTGTATATGTAAAAGCACAAAATTACAAAAGTTTTAGGAACAAAGCTTCCAAAACCAGCTTTTAACAATTTTAACATTATTTTCTGTACAAAGTAAATTTTCTTGGGAGACAGTTGTAAAAAGTAAAATGAGGATAAGCCATTTTAAGTGCCTTGGGGTGTGCAGGCAGCATTTCAGCACAAGACCTCTCTGTCTGGGAATCAGCTATGGCAGAAGCTCATGGGATGATGTGCGAGTGTGATGTGTAAAGGCATTAGCAAGTGGTGGAAAAGGTGATGACACCCATGTCTGCCTCTGCCCTGCCTGAGCTGCTGTGGCTCTCCAGGTGCATTGAACTTGCATCTTAAAAAGAAAGAGATGTTTTGGCAGCAGCAGGCACAGCGGGAAGCTGTACACTACCCGCACAACTGGCAGCGAAGCACTGCAAGTGGAGCAAATTGCGGCCAGGGGAAGACATAAAACTTCTGTTTGCTTTAGGTCTCACACCATGCACGATCCATTACTTGCCAAAGCAGTCAGCTGCTTGAGACCATCCACCTCCACGTCAATAGCTACAGGGAACGAACTCCGTAACCCTACCAGCCCAGATGTTGTATCAGAAATAACCCAGCCGCTGCTCTGGGTTCTCTCCAGGGTGCCAAACTCCCAACACCTAGTTGTTTTGCGTGTGGATGCAAAGCCCCCCTCTCCCTCCTGCTGCCCATGTTTCGGGCGGGAAGTCGAGGGCTGCCAGCCATCACCCACCCCCGTCAGGCACGCCTAGGGCATCACTGAGTCCTCTGTGCTGAGCAAGGCAGGGGCCGCCCCAGTCGGGCACCCCACCGGCGGCCTGGGGCGCGGGGCCCGGCGGGGTGCCCGGAGCTCACCTTCCCCGCGGGGCCGGGCCGCCCCTTCGCACGCCCGCCCCTGCCGAGCCCCCTCCCCGGCTATAAAGCGCGGCGGGCCGCCCAAGCCCCCTCCTCGCCGCTGCTATGGCCGCACTGCGCTTCGGGGAGCCCCCGGCGGAGCCTCCCGCCTTCCCCGCGGGCAGGTGGGCGAGGGGCGGCGGGCCCGGCCCGGCCTCGCCCGCCCTCAGAGCTCTTCCCCCGGCCGAGCCGTCGGAGGGGGCGCCGGCGGCCTCGCAGCGTCGGAAGCGGACCAGCTTCACGGCGGCGCAGCTGGAGACGCTGGAGTTGGTTTTTCAGGACACCATGTACCCCGACATCTACCTGCGGGAGAAACTGGCCGACGCCACGCAGATCCCCGAGTCCCGCATCCAGGTGAGGGGCGCGGGCCGTGCCGTGCCCGCCGCGCCGGGGCCGCCCCTCCGCGCTCACCGCCGCCCTCTCTCCCCAGGTCTGGTTCCAGAACCGCCGCGCCAAGTCCCGCCGCCAGCGGGGCCCGCCCCGCCCCGGCCCCGCCGCACCGCCGCCGGGCTGCCCGCGGCCGCCCCGCTTCGCCGGCCTGCGCGTCCCGGAGCGGCCCCGCTGCGCCCTCTCCGGGGTGGTCCGCACGGAGGACGGCTCGGCCCCCTACGCGTGGCCGCCGACCGCCGGTTTCCCCCCCGGCCCCGGCTTCGAGGGTTTCCCGCCCGGGCAGCCCGGCGGGGCCGAGCCCGCCCCGTTCGCGGGGAGCGCCGCCGGCCCCTTCCCGCCGGCCCGCGCCTTCTGCGGGCAGTACTCGCCCGTGTCGGACGCCGAGGACACCAGCGGCTACTCGGAGTCGGGCTCGGAGTGGGAGGAGAACGCGCTGGGCGCCTTCCGTGCCCTCTGAGCGCCGCCGCGGCGGGACCCGGGCCGGGCTGGGACAGGTGAAAGGAGCAGCCCCGGCCGCGCCGCGAAGCCTTCCCGCCGGACCCCGGCCCGCGGGGCGCTGCTCGGGCGGCGAGCAGTCACACACCGCGCTACCTCACCACTGCTGCTCTGCCACTGTTGCACTTTATCTGGTAGTAACTGATTTTAACTATTTATTTAAGAAAAATACGGGTCGGCTCCATCAGCTGAGGGCGTCTTTTTAACACTGTATTTAAGGCTTTCTTTTATCGTGTTTAATATAGCTATTTAACCTTCTTTAGCCAAAAAGCTAATTCAAATCCACTGTGTTTTGGGGGTGGGGGCTGGTCGTAGAAAAGAGTATGGTCTGTCGGGGATTTTTGACCAAGGCAAATAAAATAAAGGTTTACATTTTCGACCTTCTTGTGTGTGTACCTGGTGCAGGGGGCAAGGTTTCTTACCTTGGCTGATGGTGGGGTAGAGGAGTGGTAGACATCCCAGTTGCAAGGTTCTCTTCCCAGGTCCTGAAGAGCTATGGCTGCAGTTTAGATGTTGATGAGTAACCTAAGGGGCCTGAAGAACAAGTTACAGAAACTGTCAGCATTTGTCTTAAATCTGCCCTAAACAAACAACCCCATCCCTAAATGAAAATGGAAACGTCTGGCCTAAGTAATATAAACCCCCAAATCTCAAGTGCTCAGACAAAAGGCGCCAGTCTGCCACTTAAGACAAAGTTAATGCTAAACTAAGAGAAATGGGAGTATTTTGTGGACACTGTAAGGGTGCTTTAGCTGTAGGCAGGGACTACACAGAAGCTGTTCACATGATCATAGGCTGAATGGCTCTGCACTGAGAACAGCAAAATCAGTAACAACAGAAGTCTCTCCTCTAATTCAAATTATAGAGGAAGGATATGTAACTCTGTACATATTTTGAGGATAAGACCAATTCTTCCTGCTTACAAAATAGTACTTCAGAGGCTAGCAGAGCAAGTTTAAGTTATAGAAAAGCACCCGAAAGCCAGAAGCACAGGAAAAATGACCCATGTACTGGTGGCAGAAATACCCTATATCAGGAATCATGCCCCCCAGAATAAAGTTACCAATGCACAAAATCCCTCAGTGCCACCCCATATGTTATGCACTTGAGAGATCTGGGACAGCTGAACACTGGTTGGACTACAAGCTTGCAAGGTGAAGTGGCATGGCAGGGCTGCTGGTTAATCATCCATCAAAAAAACTCCAGAGCTATCCTTGAAAAAAACATGAAACAAAAACCAAGCAACCTACCTCAGACATCATCTGTCCCAAGTGGACCTGGGTGCTATGCTGGGGATAAGGAAAACCCCAGAAGAGAAGCACTTGCAGGAAGAGACAGAAAATGAGATCATGGTTTCTTGGGGGCTCGGGGTAAATTCAAATTTACTGATTATAATAAATCAAAGTAGCTTGTTCTGCTCCTGCAGACTTCAGTCATGGTAGTTACAGTGAGCTCTTGAGACTCCTGCTATGCTTGGGGCACACTCAGGAAAAGCAGCTGTATTTGTTACTGTCACCAAAATTAAACATTAGCTCTGACCCAACACATCAGTACCCAAGGAGAAATGTAGCCTTTCAAAGAAACAAAATGATGTGTATATTCACATTGCCTACATGAGTGGGACAAATGACACGTGGAAGTACATGGCTTCTCACAAACAACAGATCTTTCTATATTACCCTGCAAAAATGAAAAAAACCTACATCAACAGAAAGCATGCTGGAGAGCACATTTAAGTATCCACATGTAAAAATTATCATACCTAAGGAATCAGAGTTGATATCAGAGTGTGGTTATTGTAATGTATTCTGTGTCCAGTAGGATAAAAGGCTGTCATGAAAAGCAGGTTGCCAAATCCTCTGGTATGTACTAGTGTCTATACCTTGTCTCCCTCTCAGTCTGGGATGTTTGCTATGAATAGGGCCAGATTATCCTCCTGGTGTTTTGTACGGGGAAGTCCTGCTCCTCAAAAGCATTCAGTGCACATGCTGAGCTTGAGTCCCAACAGAGCAGGATGGGATCAGAGCACAGGTGTGCAGCAGGCACGTGAGTATAGGGGTGCATGGGGACGGCTCCTTTTTCCTGAGTTAGCTGTAGAGCAGATTACTTCCTGTCTGACTAAACTTATGTACCTTAAATTAGGCTTTGGCACCTTTCTCTGTTTACATGAAAAGGCCGGAGGGAGAGGACTCCTTTCTATCTTCTTTATCAAACAGATGATAACACCACAAAATAACGAGTGACATAATTACAAAAGCAATTGAAGGCACCACTACGATGTTCTATTACATTTAGGAGAGTTAAGTTTTCCTGGGTAACTCAGCTAAATTACTGTTTATCATTATTTTATAATATTCCTTGCAAAATTTTTAAATACCTTTTAAAACAGCTACTCACCTCATCCTCATAACATTTCATTTTCAGCAATTAGCTTCTCTTAAAAAAATGACCTGAGACCATCTGCAAAAAATGTTGCATTTCTGTGAAATATATCAACTCTCATAGGTCAATTTATTCAGTTACAAATTTGATTGAGAATAAAAGATTTATGCATTTATCTTAATTAACAGAACAAATTTAGCTAAATATAAACTCTGCACTAAAGTTTTGCAGTGGCACAATACCAACACAGAATACAGAAGCATCTTTAAACTATACAAAATTTTAAAATTGAAAATAATCCTGTTTACATATTCTTTATACATTAACATATAAAAGACCTTATTTAATGAGGCATCTAAAAGAATCAAAAACATCTCTACAGCTATCTCTGAAAACCCATATCTGGAAACAATTCATTACACAGAAGCTTTACAAGACTATTTAAACAAACCAATACACACTTTTTACAAGATTAACATTCCAAAAGGTATAGGCAGGTTATCACCTCTTATTTTTGCAGTTTACATCACTGGTTATCTTTAATTATAAAAATCTTCATATTTATACGTGGTGGGTATAGTTGAATAACCAGTCACCTAATTTAAAACTTGTGCAAAACAAACAAGAATTCAGAAAAACGTTTAACCAGTCACTTATATAAAATACCACCTAAAGCACTTCTTTTGCCCTTTGTGAAGGGAAAAAGCCATAATCAATCTCTTTCTGGAAAGTTAACAGTTACATTTTTATATTCCTTCATTAGACTCCTTCTATAAGTTATGATAAATTAAGAGTTCCGACAAGACATTGACTGACCAACAGACCTGCCCATCATCCTCCAGTTTACAGCTTATGTTTGCTGGCTGTATCCTGCTGTTGCTTCCTTAGATCAGGAACACTTGGGCTTCCCAAGGGCTGACCTGGCAGCTCTGAAGAGCTACACAGAAGTGTAGCTTTACACAACAAAGACCTGCCATGTGGCTACTAACTGAAGCCATTTCCTCTTCGGCACTTCTAACATACCAGGAGATTCAACAGCAAGAGGTGTGCAGAATTCATCTGAACTTCTAAAAACTAAGTTCAAATTATATGAAAGTATGCTTTCAAGTTTACTATAATCAATGCAATTACTAAGAGATTACCAGTTAGCAAAACTACTGCATGTGAATAACAAATGGAGAAATCTAACGTAACGCTGGCCAGTAATGCTGGTTTCCTTAAGAAGCAGATATAATATATTTAAAAGTGTCCTTTCTGAGAGGTTTTCTCTCTCATTATCTTCTGGCAGTAGGGTATTTGGTGAAGCCTATAGAAAGTAAGAAGATTTTCCAGAACTACTTGCTGTACACTTGAAGTTTTCAGTCTCTGTTGGTGTTATTAGCTGCAAAAGCATGTAAGTTTCCCATCTGGCTCAGACCACTCTGAATATGTGCAACATGGATCTCAACGTTATTCTGAAAACAACTATGGGAAGAAAAAAAGAACGAAAGAAAGAAGAGTTGAACCCCATATGTAAGAGTTATGTCTGAATATCTCTACAGCCAAAAAATCAAGAAGTGAACCTAGCCCATACAAAAATTCAGATGCATCGAAGAGCAATACTCACAAAAGCAACTTGACACAGAAATATAGGAAAACACAACTTGCACAAACAGCTGCAAGAAATCAAAAGCCACTGACTTGGGCACTTAAAGTAAGGTTTTAACATGACCAGACTCATTGAAATTATAATATTATGAAGAGGTGCTAAAATGGCCAAAATAAGTACTGTGAAATGGAATCACCATCACATTCTTTGCTGGGTACATCAGCCTTTACTTGAATCAATTCCAATATGCAATTTGCAGGGTTGATTATAAAGAAGTTTCACTAATGTCTGAAGTTTGGTTTGGTTTTTCCTAATGAAAAATGCTATAAAACAGCATTTCTCAATAACTGTATTGAAATGAAAAGGCCATCCTACTATCTTCAGAAAAAAAAAAAAATTTTAAAAATTCAAAAATTCATGTGTGCAGACTCCCATTATTATGTAGCAACCCAGGTAGCAGGGATATAAAAAAGTCCTTAGCATTTAGGTTTATTTTATAAACTACAAAATTTAGCAGTGTAAAATCCTGGTCAAATTGCTGGAGGCTACAGGGTACTCCAGACAAGTATCACCATGCTCTTGCTACCACATTCTTGCTATTTTTATGATACCTCTTTAGGCAGCTGCTTGTGACAGCTGTTGAAAAAAAATGGCCCATCTAGACTAGACTGGCCTTTGATTTGGCACAATATGGCTGCTCTTCTGTTTCTTGGCTTAAAATCTTGCTAATGGAAGCTGCTCAGAACCTCTAATTGTCTCACAAACCACCTTTTGATATTTACAGACAAGAGGTTGAATATGCTAAAAGAATACTGAAATTGTATTGTTCTCTGGTTTAAAAAACTTGTATTACTAGTGGGATTTCAAAATCTGACAATGTTCTAAAGTAAGTTTTTCATTGTCACAAATTACTAAAGAACAAGAAAGACTAGTTGTTGCTGCATCAATTTAGCACTTTTAAACTTTTTTTTAACATGGTACTTCACTGATAGGTTCAAACAGAAAACTGCTGATTTCACATTCCCTTTAAGAAGTCCACCTTTTATATGGGACTCTTCCTGTAAGTAGAAGTTAGCAGATTAAACCCTTTAATTATAATCACTGTTCACCTCTAAAATACAGTAAGAACTATCACAAAGTGTATAATAAAGAATTAAATATTCAAAAAGTATTACCTGATATTTGAGGAGTCTAATGAATTCTTGATGTCATTTAATGAATCTGTTAGTGATTTAAATTCAAAGGAATTCAGATCACCTCCTTCTGCTAGACACTGTAGAAGAAAACAAAAATGTTCTCACAGTTCAGCACAAAAACTGGCAGAGCTTTAACACAATGTATTGTAAGGGAGAAGCTATTTTGTGCAAACTTTTTACCTTTATTTGCAGTAATATTGCTGTAAGTCTAGAGATCAGATCAGTTAAATTTTCACTCTCCACACAGAGTTGTCCCGTTGACAAGGTATTTGCTTGTCTGACGACCTCCTGAGCTTCCTCTTCACACCTGCGCCTCAGATCCGTGGGTTGGTCAGCAGGCTGGAGGCCCTGGTCAGGAGCAAGCTGCAGAGATATGAAGGGGGGAAATTAAGAATAAAGACATCCTTTGCATTTGGTGGATGTGTGAAATGAGATGATTTCGAAGACAGTTTGTGTGTGTATAGTACACAGTGTTTTTTCTATATGTCCACTTAAGAACAGGCCACTGGTATCAGGAAAAGTGTTGCTCAAAGGCAGCTCAAATTCCAGAGAAGGAATCCAACACAGCCACCAATAGTTTTATTTCAGGGTGACCCCCACCCATACCCTATATCCAGGAAACTCTTGTTTTCTACTCAGGTTGAGCAAAACCACCAAGTTCACAGAGATTCCAGCAAAATCTTACCTCATAGCAATATTGTTGAACTTTATGCAAAACTTTATTTAAGTCTTTGTTTAGTTGTTCTAGATCTAGAACGATAGTTGCATATCTCCTCTGAAACTCAATGCTGATTGGCATGGAATAGGATTTCTGTGGAAAACAAAGTATATTAAAGTTAATATGATACTGTACAGTTACAGATTTTGAACTCATCAAAAGGAGTTTTTACTTGAAGAAAATACTGAGATATTTGAAATCCCGGTAAAAATTTGAAATAGAAAAACGTTAACATTAAACTGCAGTATCACTATTTATATAACTCCAAGTGAATCTGTGTAGGTAACAGCCATGCTTTTATTCCCTTCCTGAAGTGCTACAATAATCTATGGTGCAAATGCTACAGAAGATGACTGTCTGGGTCTGACCTGCTTATTCCTCCAGCAGCTGGGCATGGCTTCTCCCTACTGGCTGAGCAGAAAACCATCCTTCCAGCAGAGGAGCAGTACAGGACAATATGGCCTCGATCACCTTTGCTGCAGGATGGGAGGCACATTTGGCTAGTAAGTTATTGGTCACTTGAGGATGACTCCTCAAGTCACCTTTTGTTACAGCTAACAGTTCTGCCAAAAAAGAAAGTTACTAGAGCTTATATTTGGCAACAGTATTTTGTAAGCATGATTTTCCACAAAAAGAATAAATACCAAAATACAGTATCTTTTTTCTTGTACTCTTTTCAGAATACAGCTTGACATTGTTTGGGTGATATTTATGAAATTGAAACAAAACATACTATAAATTAGAAAATTTCATCTCCAAATAGCCTCTTGCAAGAGAATCTAGAGGTAGTCCCACCCATAGGACTGAGATCTATGTATCTCCTACAATCAAAACTTGTAGCTATAGATTTCACACACAAGATAAAGCAAATTGCAAAGTCAAGAGCCTCCATCAGGACAATCCTGGTCAAAAATGCAAGAGGTTTCACTTATGAGTTCACTTCAAAGTTCCCCATGAAATGTAATCACTGAGATGATCTCCAGGGATTTACAAATTTGAGTACCAACTTAACAGGGCTTTAAACTAACACCATCATTTCAGAATTCTCTGGAAAGTAGCATAAATTTGGCACTTTCTGCAGCTCTGGAACATGAAAGAATCAAATCTTTCAGACCTTCTCCAGTGACCCTTAGAGCAAACTGAACTGCTCCAGCTTAGCTGTGAAAGCTGCAGACAATTATGAATTCCCTGTTGGAGAGGAAAGGCTAAAGGTAAAAGAAATATTTCTCAGCACCAGTCCTATTTCTGACCTGGGCACAACCCAAGACCTGGAAACACTGATGAACAGCTAAACTGACAAAAGATGGATGGCATTCAGCAGATGGAAGCAGGTAACCATTCTGTTACCAAGAATCTAGATGCTTCTCTCAGACAACCAGCATTCTCTTTACCTTGTTTTTATTGCAGGTCCTTTCAACTGATATTTGTTTATCCAAATGTTTATTGTTTTATGTACACAGTAATTTGTTTTTAGGCTGCAACCCAGACTAGTACAGTGATGTCAAGAAAAATGAGACACAGTTATATACATTACAAGCTCCTCTGAAGGCATCCCCTGACTTGTGTAAATTTATTATTATTGCCAGATAATAATGGCCTACATTCAGTACCATTTCTGATTTTGGTCAGTTCCAATATTTCTATATTGAATCAGTCATTAAACAGAAGTCTTCATAAAAGGATTACTTTAAACCAAACAGCAGTGGTACTCTAACAATTACCAAATGACAAATGTATGAATTATTACCAAAGTCTGACAATTAAAGTACACCTGCATGAACTCAAAGGATTCAATTTTATTCATGTTCAGGTATGTTATTGATGTTGCAGTGAACTGAGATTGGGAAAAGATTTTTGTTTACAGAAAATATATTTTAAAGGAGAAGCAACACATACTCAGTGGCACAAACATAGATGGGGTTGCCAAGGCACAAAGAGGATTATAAGATGAGCTAAGAATATGGCCAATAGGAAGGTATCACATCCTCTATTTTTATCAGGTAAGCCTTGAGTAGTACTAATGGGCGTTGCTTTATGATTGCTGGTTTTTAAACGAAATAGCACAGGGAAGAATTTCAAAGTATCTCGAAGTTCTTAGCCAGGTTACAATTGAGCTAAAATGTATCAAAGTCAGAACCGATTTCTTGTTTTCCTTCCCAGTCGTTTTTTTCCTCCTTTAATTTCATGGAATAAGGAGACCAAGAAAAGTAACAATACAGGTAATTTATGACTTAATAGCTGAGCTGGCATTCGGATTCTTGCTAGAGGAAGGATAGTGTCATTCCTATGGATCTCCTTATCTATGCAAAAGTATGAATGTCTCAGGAAAAAAAAAATTAAGAAGAGTTGGTAATTTTTCATTATCAGAATTGCAGGTTGCAATGACGTTTTAATCTTACTTCTCTTTGCATCTAGTTGAGTTACTAACACACCAAATGAAAAGATAAAACATTTGATGTACAGGAAAAATAATATAGTAACTGAAATGACAAGGTTTTGAAGAACACCACATGGCATAGAAGAAGAAAATTACAGAGACACAGGGATGGGGCAGTAGGAAGCAGAGAATGCACACATGCACATGATCATTGAAGGCACAAAGAGAAATCTCACTGCAATAAATCACATATTTCAACATTCAAATATTTTACAGGGGAAAAAAAATCAACTGCTTTGTTTCAAGAAATAAAAGGGACCCTTCTTCTCCATGAGCCTTTAGCCTTCTGTGCACTGCAGAGACAACACCCTGGATGGATGCTGGCAGAAGGCTGAGACTGAGAGCTTTCTCAAGTTAATTTATAGCCATGTGTGGTAGAAGAGTCACTCTTATAATTTTGATTTACTGATTGCTAATTAGATAAAGTTAGCAAGAAAAACTATGCTGCTGCTGCTAATTATGCTGTAGTTGCTGTGGTATACTGTAACTTTAAATGCCAGTCAAGGGCACTCAGAGCTTTACACAAAAATCTATGAAATGAGCAATTGTTTTAACCAGAAAGCTGAGATAATAAGTATCTACCATCTGCAAAAACAGTTTTAGCATAAATATCTTACCATATAAACTTGTACACCAATTCTCAAGGTACATAGTACTTCCTTACTTTATGTGTTAAGTGACATGTGCTATCCTGGCGTTAACATCAATCAGTTTCCAAAGCACAGTGCTTTCAAAGGAGAATCATATTTTAAACAACTGACCTCTCTGACTTGTCTTTAAAACTAATAAAGACATTTCATATCAGAGAAAGCAATAAAATGCAGGTTTTATTTAGACTATATTCCTAACTAAATTTATTTGCATTAGCTGTGAAAGCATATCCTGTTAATAACCGAAAAGAGAACATCCTCACCAGCTTTTCTGCTTCCGTATTCATCTCTCTCAATTGTTTGATGTGTTCCTTCTTGATCATAAGGATTTTCGATAACCTGGTCTAAAACAAAGGAACTATTTTTAGAAAGAATAGGTCCTTAAGCAGTTTTGAAATGCCATAGAAATTCAAGATAAAAAACCATACCTGTTTCTTTCATAATGTAAAACGTATTTCTCAGTTGTTGATCAAGTTAAGAAGCAGAAATAAAAATTAATTACAATTAAATGATGGATTTTCCAGAGATTTTTAAAGCGATTCCAAGTGCCCTAAATTGATGAGTGTTAAAATCCATCATCTGAAATTTCCTATAGGAAAACTAATATGATTTATGGCCAGCCAGAGGCTGAAGAACCTTTTTTTTTATAGGCTGAAGGAGAGCGAAGGGTGTTATGGTCATGGTATTACAATTAGTATCACTCACCTTACTACACCTTTTTTTCCAGAATTCTCAGCTATGCTCTCCACCAAGTACCAGCCCTTTGTGTAAACTCCTGCAATAAACCCTGGTATAGAGATTGGATCTATTTTATACAGAACAACTCTGGGCTTTCCATTACCCTCTTTTGTAATGGGAATACCCTGTGTCTCCTGCCCTGGGGACCTAGCAGGCTGAAGTGGAAATCACTGGGAGCACTTTCAACACACTCTTCATTCCTAAAAGTATTCGTACTCCAGGGCCCTGAGAGAAATCCTAGCTTCATTACAACCAGCAACACTTTTATTACTGGAGTAAGCAGAGCAAAAATGTTAGGTTTTATAAATTCCAGAGGGGTTAACTGCATCCTAGCAGTGAAACACGTGACTAGGAGAAATAGGAACTCCGAGTTCAACACACATCTGATTTATATATAATCCCTTTTGTGATTTTTAAGTTCAGTCTTAATGCAGCCAGGTTGCTTGCCCTCACAAATTTTAATTAGAAAATTGTGCCAGGATCTCTTTCAGCTAATGAGGAATATTTTGGGAATTTCCATGCTAAATGCATTCTTTTTCACTTCATAGCAATTTGTTTGAAATTGCCGAACAGCCAAAGCTGGTTTTCAGCTAAATATAGTGTTCCCTCTTTGTATTTATTCCTGTTTATTCAGAGACAATAAAAGCATCTCTTCTCTGCCGTTCTTCCACCAGACTAATCACAACCCAAGCCTTTTCAGACTCCACTCCCTTAAAGGGCTCTTCATCTCCTAAACTTTTGTGGCCTTTTTAGTATCTTTTTCCATTCACTGCCATCTTTCCTGTGTGTCAGCACAGGAAGCCTGTAACAGTATTCTGAATGACACACCTGGAAACTAAGCTGTAAAATGGCATCAATACTTCTTTTTTTTCTAATCCAAATATTTTGCCAGATACATCTTACAAATGGACGGTGAGCCATGGTCAGAGGCACAGAGGCAACACTGCATGGGTTATCAGCCTCCCACTTTGAGCTGCTCCTTTCTGTCCTTCTGCTGTCCCGCAGTGCCTATGCTGAGTCAGCACTTCATTTTCGCTCTTTGCATTTTGCATGAAGGACCAATCACAGAAGAGATAATGTCAAAAAAATAAGTTCAGAAGGGGCAGAAAGAAAAGTACCAATGTTACTTGTGAGCTGGATTGTCTCTCTCTGATCTAGTTTCTAACGCACCACACAAGTGTTCGTGTTGCCAATAAAACACCTGGGAGGAAGAAAAGCACTGTACACCATCTGCCACTGCTGCCAAAAAGTTACCTGTCAAGCTCTGCTGTCATCATCATCCAGCAACTGCCTAACACATTCTTCTCCTTCATGAAGTTGATGAGTCCCCAAATAAATGCAGAATATATAATTTATTCTCCGAATTTGCAAGGCATTTGATTCTTAACTTCTACTTTGATGTGCAGATATATGTGAGGATGCACAGCGTTAGTTCTCCACTTGATGAGCTTGGGTTTTCTATTATATTCATCCTATTCCAAGATATATTCCAGTGATCAGAATAACCTGATTCTAAAGATTTTCACTGTATCTGTCATGTCCACCAACGTTTTCTCAGGGGTACATTTTATTACATAGACCTCCATTTTCATTTGTCAGTAAATGCTATAATTCATTCATAATACTATTTGAATAGTCCCTATTTGTCTTGAGAAATTCTCGCCTAAAAGCTCCATTTTCACCACAACTCATCCTGTTTACTGTTGCAATTTATAGTTCTCAATAAACTGGAAACAAGTTTTTAGTAAAATGTTTTTCCACATTAAAAGAAATGAAGGAACAACCAACCAGAATTTTAGATTTTCACGTCTGATTTCATTTGTTTGTCATAAAACAAGAGCATTTAAAATTACAGTGTGTGATAACTTACTATGCAATATTTCCAAAATTTTCATAAGGAGAAAACAGCCAAAAATCGAGTACCCATTGTCAGATTGCTCCTCCTGCATTTAAGTTGGGAAGATCCCTCCTTTCCCCACATGCAGACACTATGTGACTGCTGCGCCCGTGCTGCATCACCACACTCCCTCTACCGGGCATGCAGCGACCCTGCCAACATCTGCTTTGTCCCACAGCGCTGCCTTCCAATCCCATTTTTTACCCCAAAACGAAAAATGGAAGCAGGGAGGAAGGAAAAAAAAATGCAACCCCGCAGCTGAATACTTGGAAAAACATCCTCCAAATTTAAATACTGGCAAGAATGTGCAAATGCAATCTATCGATTTTGACTGACCTGCCATATAGCATATGAAATATTTAAGGATATATTACATAATGAATTAAGCATGCAAGACTTAAAAAAAAATATTACTCCTTTATTGATGAATTTATTCTTAATATCATATTATTTTTTGAGCCAGTCTTCTAATACATTAGTCCATAGTCTCAGATAATAAATATAAAGATTTAGAAAAACTTAGACCGTGTAGAACAATTATTATAATAGTTGTTACAAGTGTTTGCTTATAACTTGAAGTTACAGGTAAAGAGAATATTCCTAACATTTATTCTTCATCGTATGCATGCGATTTTGGATTCACTTCCTCTTCTTCCAAATTAATTTCAGATAAGGCAAATAAGGGGCTGGGTTGATATCTTATTCGAGGTGTGCTCTGTATTTCCTGTTTTGTCCAAAATTCTTCCCATAAAATAGTTTCTTTTGGTCTTATAAGTAACTGCCTGTGAACAGTTTTCCACAAATTTTTCTTGGAATCAAATGGTTTTTGACCATTTACTTCCTAAATCAACATTAAATCAGAAAAAGAGATTTGACTTTTTTTTAAGTACCAGTCTATCAGAAAGGCTAAAACATACTGAGCAGCAACCCTTAACATAAAAATACATCTAGTCTGGTGAATACAGCACAATCAAAATCAGCATTCACCAGTCTCATGTATGTGAAATAAAATTCAGTAAATGAATAATAAATTTCAGTACCTCCTCAAACTTCTAATTAAAAAATTGATTCTTAAAAATAATGCTTCAAGTCCTTCCATAAATATTTAAACCCCGTGATTCTTTGTCATTGCTCAAACAGACAAACGCCAAAAATCTGTGGATTGATTTTGCTGAAAGCATTTTGAAAATCTTCAAGCAAAAATACATATTAATGTGATATCTTTGTAAAATACCACCATTTGCAATACAAGCAATAGGCCCGTGCTTGTAAAACTCAGATTTCCTTATACTGAGTAGTAATACACAACCAAACGTGACTGACAAATCACAGATTTTCATATTTAAAATGCAGAAACAATATCATGAACAGATCAAATTGATGTACTAAGTAATTGTAATGCTCAGTTCACCTTAGTTACCTAGTCTCACTGATCATACTCTGTGACTCAAACAGGCAGACAGCTGCAGATACAGTTTAGCTGCATAAAGACTATCTTTAATGTATTTCAATTTTATCATATATATATATATATATGCAACTACATCTATTTTAAAATTTTTTAGCTAAGCTAGATGCCATGCCACCTTTTTCAAAATCAGCTTCATACAAGGTTCCTCTAAAGAAAGCTGAATAGATGATTCTGTCAAATAAAATTCATTATGTTGAGTGCCCCAAAAGTGTGTGATGTAAGCTATGGACACAAATTTATTCTTTTGACCAACTACACAGCCTTGAAAATCTGAGAGGCATTTTATTTCTCAGTTCTTAATATTTTAAACATGAATCATTCCAATCTCCTTTGGCATGTTCAAAACTGCTTTCCTTGTTAAAGACTTCAGTCATTGATCTTAAGCTAAGCCAACATGAGCAATTACATTCTTCCATCATCCTGGAACACGCTTCAATGTGTTTTAATATTCAGTGAACCTCAGCTTCCTAACATTACTTGTCTGTGCTCTTCTGAACTGGTGCACAAAAACCACTGAGGAACTAGTCTGTAAAGGTGAAAAAGGTATTACATTTTCTGTGTAATGTTATCTGTAAAATTAATGTTTGCTTGCATGGAAATGAGTGCTGCTTTTCTTATCCAAGAGGGTAGAACATTATATAACATAAAATGTGTATGATAATGCATATAGGCAAACGCTCTTTGCATAATGCAAGTATATTTTAAATAAATGAAGAAGTTTTAAAGTCTGCACGTAGAAAGAATACTTTTTTTTTTAAGATAAAATGGCAAAGCTGGGAAAAAAAAGACACTTTTGAAGACCTCTGTGGTCTAAAAAGCAGCATATTTCAAAGGTTATAAACAAGTGAGAAAATTAAGAAGGAGAATAAAACCAAATATGAACACTTCTTCAAAAGTTAATTTGGTTATTACCATATCTGTCATAAATTAACAGAAGGTCATTGAACTGCAGAAGATTTGGCAGAATAAACACAAAAGGACAAAGAAACAACAAAAATAAGAGCTACAGTTAATACTTACCACTTGAATGAGGAATTCTACTGGAAAGCCTCCTAGTGTTTCACTATCTGTGCCTGAAATTTTGTTTTTCCATGAAGATTGTCCTAATAAAGGATCACTGTCCTATAAAGGATAAAACATTTACATGAATAGCTTCTTTTTAGAGGGTTTTGCTAAAATTTTGATCTTGCTAAATAACATCAGAAAATTAACCTCAAAGACTTTTTAAGGTAATGGCTTATGTAACAGAAACACTTCAGTGATTAACAGCACTTGAAAATAGTGACTTACTGTGATTGGAGACTGGAGTGAAGGTGTGTATGGCAATCGGGGAGGAGTCATGAAGAAGCGCGAAGGTCGCTGCTTCTGTCCAAAGGCAGCGATTGGCATGGTTTCATGAGGCTCGTTACTCTGCCACACAGGGAAAGGGAAAGAGAAAGGCAGGATATACTTCAGTGTCTGATTAGTTTTTACCCTTTTGGAACACATAATCTATTTCTGGGATCTGGACTAGCTGTGCCTATCCACATCCCAATGCAACATGAAAACCCCCAACCCAGCATGGAAATATTAACATTTTGATTTTGGTCCAGGCAGGAGCTTCAAAATCCTAATGTGTTGTCAGAGTTTTCAAAGTGTTAGAGCATCCCATGAAATAAAACCTATATGAACATTTCCAAAAATGCTATTGGCAGACAAATCACAACAGGAGTTCAGCAGAGGCTCCAAACTCAGACCATGACAGAGACTAGAAGAATTATGTAGATCCAACACTACACAAGATACAAAAGAAAGAGAGGTCCTCCAGAAATCTTGGCAGTCTAGGCTGGACTGTGGCAGGAAAAAGCCTAGGAGCTGGGAGATAATCTCCACTTGTTTGACCAAAACAACATCCTCCCAGGGAGTTTCATTAGCACAAGGAATTTCAAAATCAAGTTCAGTCAACTCGTAATACTTTGCAACTTCCACAGGCCTTTCCTGACTTTAGCAAATCAAAAAGGGCTAGGTTTTCTTGAACATTTTCTGCAAATCCTGGCAGGATCCCACTGCAGAATTCTCTTTGGGAATTCTCTTTCTCTTATGCTACTCATTGTATTTATTCATATTGAACTCAGGCTATTGTAACAGCCTACAATAGTTGGTTTAGTAAATTATTCCACCCTGAGCCATTATGCATTAATCATAGAAGGTTATCCTGTTCTGTAAAACCATAAATAGTAAATGTTCATTATCCTGGAATTTCCCATGCATCTGTTATGCTTGTTTCTACTTTATGACAATACCACCTGAGTGTAATATTTTTTATTTTCTTATTTTTTATTAAAGCATATAACTGTGGACTTTAAAAATTTCATTTTCTTATTACTGCTACTTTTAGAATGTGTCACTAATACTTACAAGAACTTCATAATCTGGGACTGTGTGTGTTCCAAGACCTGCCCTGTCAAAAGTCACTCTGTAAGTAGCATTAAGAGTGTCTACAGCATCTATTTGTCCAGTGAAGAGACCATCATGGACACCTCGCAAACGGGCTGAAAAAAACAACAGGAGAACCAAGAAACCAAACATTACAATGCTATGATACAAATAACAAAAACAGATTTATTACATCTTTTGCAAGTAATTCTTTATGTGTATACTTAAAGGCATAGATTAAACGGAGGGAAAAAGCAAACCTAGAAAATGTATTGAATAGAAACATTACCAAATTTTTCACTAAATTTAAGTTTGAAGGTCAAATATTTCCCAAATCTTATCCTCAGCACTACACTTATGTCTAAGAAACTCCCACTATTTCATATCCAATGCTTTCTGACAGACAGATTTTGCAGGCAAAAGTGAATTCCCAGATAATTTTGCACATGATTTCTCTCTGAATACCTCCTCTGATGACTGCATATTTAGCAAAAAACATTGTGGAAGGCAGCTCAAGGCTACAGGTTTATGAGCGTGAGGAGAGGCAGTGTGGTGCATGCCTGCCCTTCAGTAAGAGCTACAGGCAGTGGTGCTCAACACAAAAAATACAATGAACAGTAGTGGCTTGAATATGAGATGCTGAAGTGAAAAGCACCTGGACCAAAATCGGACAGGAGGAAAGAATTCAAATACTCATAAAACTATACAAAACCTGTGGAATGTTTTCAAGAATAGTCCTTCCTCAGTCATGTGTAAGGTTTTTTAGTAAAGCAATGTCATGTTTAACATGTCCAACTACGTTGTTGTATCAATTGTTTATCTGTTTCAAAACAGATAAACAGGTAGTTTTATATTTATGGAAAAATAAAGTTCAAGTTTTATATTAGGTTAGTTTTTAAACTCAGACAATACTCAATACTTTGAAATTTAGCATCTCCCTTTCTCCAAAATTTATTAGATATACTAGACTTGAAAATAACCCTACAATTTGAACAGCAGAAATAGTAAGCCATACTAAGTTTGCACTTCAAAACCGTATCACTGTTTTAAAAATATCACCTAATCTTCACAAGCACCTTCTCAATGGACTAACAAAAAACCAGTACAATTTTCGATGTCTTACATTTATTACAATTATGTGCACTAAGTGTATTATGACTTACTAAAATCTTTGCAAAGTACACTTGGCTGCTTATTTTGTTTGTTTTTAAGAAACTACCTGTAACTTTTGTTCCTATTACAAGTGGTAATGGAATTTCTTCTGGAAGATCTTTGAACTGTGAAAGATCTGCAACTTTCCGCTGCTGCAAGAGTCTGATTTTCTGCCGTTTCTGTTTTAACGCTGACCTCTCTTCCTCAAAGAATGCAGATGAACACCTGTAATATCAATAGATAGAATTATACTTAAATTCATCACTGAAAACATACATATGTGAAGGCACATCAAAAAAATAGGCACAGTTTAAAAAAATCAGTGAGAGAAAATGAAAATTAAGTTTACACAGAGTATACAAAACTAACTATTACCTCTTCCTTTTTCTGGAGCATCTTTCCCCAGAGTCTACAGGAATCTTACAAGCTTTGCAGGCTCTCATGAAGAATACTGCTGTGCCAATCAAACACACTGTTGATGTGTGATAGGACATTTAAGGTAGCAGCAGATATAAGAAAATACTACTATATATTTAAACAAAAAAAAAAAAGATGACAACCATGTGCATAACTATCACAGAGACACTATTATCCTCTGCCATCAACACTGTGAGTGCAAAATGTTTTAATTACTTGTTTTTAATCCCTCATGGGGAGATATCAATGTTGACATGTTATACAGCTTATCTCCATATGATGAGGACAGACGGAAGAAATTCCTTAAAGAATGGTAAAATAAAAAAATCCTTGCTCTAGAGGTAGATGAAAATTGTGTTGAAAAAGCATTTAAATTATTTAGAATAATTCAAAGTCTTTTAAAACTAAGGCCAAAGAGCACTCATGACATTTTGAAGGAGACTAGCAGTAATTTAAAAAAGTATTAGTAAAGAAATAAAAAGAAAACAGGAATGCTTATTTTATGTTGCTATAAAGTAGTAACTCAAAGTTTGCATTAACAAACAACCAGGTTTGTTATGCAGTCAAATACTTCTACTTCAGAATTCAGATAAAACAATTTCCTGCCCATTTAGACCCTTGGTTCCTTTGGCATGAGTCTCTCTTTTTAAAAAAATAACTCTGTGACAGCTGAACAAAAAAAACCCCAAATCAAACTCAAAATCACTCTCCCCATGGCTTAAAAAAACAAAAGCAAGAAAACAACCCAAAGAACCCATGAAAAACAAAAGGAAGTTTGCAACCCACCAGGTTAGATGGGGTTTTGCACTCTGATGCAGACAAGGCTCCCTGCCCAGGGCATCCCCTGACCCCAATCCCTGTTGTTACCAGACAATCTTTAAGGTCCCTTCCAACCCAAACCATTTTAAGACTCTGAAGTTCTACCAGTGGTCCACCAGAATGCTGAATGTGGCAAGCTGATCTTTTGGAGAGGTAACCACTTTTGGCAAAAGTCAAATGAGAAATTGATGACTTCACCTCCAAATACACCATTTCTCTCCCAGTAGGAAACATGACAACAAAGGGAAAAAAAGGTATCTAAGTTAAGCTCCATTTATATGAAGATCTTTCCAAGATGAGCTATTTCCAATGTGGCTCTGCTGCCTTGCCTTGACTGACAATTTTTACTTATGTGGTTTGCAGGTGCAGAAGATGAACGGTCTCCATCATGCAAAATATAATCTGGCTCAGCGATCTAAGAAGAAATGGTTTCAGTATTTTGCATTTACAGTGTTTCCATTTACAGAATGCAGTGTTTGCATTTACATAAATAAAAGGCTGATTAATTTATGAAACACTACTTATACAATGACAAGGTGGTCAAGTTTGGAAAGACCTCTCAAGGTTATCTCCTCCAACCCCTCCAACAGAGTCACTCCAGGAGGCTTCCCAGGACCATGTCCAGAGAACCTCTGAGTACATCTAAGGATGGAGATTCTACCACCTCACTTGTGCCCATTCCCTCTTTTCCTGTCTCCAGATAATGCTGGAAAAAAACCTGGCCCTATCTTCTCTATGCCTTCTCTTCAAATATTTATACACAAAAAATGGGATCCTCCCATAGCCTTCTCAAGGCTAAATTGTGCAGGTTTTGTGAAAAGGCTGAGCTGAATCGAGAGGTTAAGAATTAAATAACCTAAATTAAAAAAAACCTCCTATATCCTTCATTAAATTCTGGCTTCTCTACAATGGACAATATCTTATGGGTGACTTTATCTTTTATCTGCCTTGATAGCCTATCTAGGAAAAGTTGAGGATGTATAAAGCGGTTTAAAAACAATAATAAAATAAATGAAGTGAAAATGTACACTTGTTTTCCCCATGAAGAGCTAGATATAGCCAGGAAAAAAAAAAAAAACCTTAGTGAAAAATTGGCCAGTTCTTCCAGGCTAGGAACCACTGCAGTATAGAAGATACACTAACAACTTTAACACATCCTAGCTTGGACACTCAGTTATCTGGAGTGGGAAGAGAACATTTCAAGCATAGGCTCATGAAAACTACATGGACACATACATATATTATAGGGTGTGTGTGGGAGAGAGGTGCTCAGAGAATACCTCAATAAAATGAGTTTTACTACTTTTAAGGTATTGTTTTGTTCTACTATTCGAATGCAAAATTTTTTAAAAGGAACAATTCTAGCAACATCAAAACTACATGTAAGTAATGGCTGAAAGAAAAGAAAGAAAAAATTACCTCCGTGGTTTTCCCATTAATCGCCTGATTTTCCCCCATTCTACTCTTGTCAATTTTCTGGTTTTCAAAGTTGGAAAAGATTCTTTCAGGCATATACAGAAATCATTATCTCCTTCAAATAATGGTCTGTTGAAACATAATTAGTCCTATGTTAACCACATTAAGTAAACTTTTGTCACAGGATTCCAAAAAACATCCAGCATCAGAAATACATTAAAAAATCAATATAAATTAGTCACATGAACAAGACACTCCTGTTCAAAGAAAAATTTTAATTCAGCCAAAAACAAAATCAGGAAGTTTCCAGGACTATTGTTCTTTGACTCTTACTATCACTGACATTTAAAAATGCTCCTTTCTCTAGTAACTACAGAGAAATACACATAATTCATCCTAGTCTGTAATGTATATAAAGGCACCGAATGAAACTTCAGCAGAGTCAGCTCAGTGTCATGAGTATACTGCAACACACTGAAGGAAACCAGAGAGTGAAATATTGAGAATAAAGGGAAGGACAATGTGGCATTGAGAAACAGACACACAGTACATTTTCTCATCAACTCATTCAACTGTAACTCAGATTCTCAACTGAAGTTTCCAAAATACAGGAAATTGAACCAACTCATCATTCTCTACAGCTGCACAGGTGAGACTTCTATTGTATCGTCCCATGACTCCATAGTGAAGCACAGGATCAGTAGGAGAGAAGTGACAGTTCAGAGAACAGACCTGCACAACTCAGGAATTTCTCTCTGATGCTATGACCCGTCTCTATCTCTGTTTTATGACTGTCTTTTTCTTTGTAGTACCACATCCTTCTTAGGCTGGGGAGACAAGGGAGCAGCAACAGATATGCCCATCTAATAGAAGGTTAATAATAAAGGACTATGTGCAACTGAAATAGATCCCTCCTGGCGAGAACAAAAGGATAAGTGCATCCCAGATAAAGCTGCTTTTCTCCACTCTTTGCAGGGCACTGGGGTTTGGAGAGGAATATACCCTAGCACAGAACAAAGAGGACCTTGGAAGCAACACTGCTTTCAACTGAGTATCTGGGGTGGCAGGAAAGAGGAAAAGTGCACAGATATAAGGAGACTCAGGCAAGAATGGAAGAGAATAGTTTTGCAGTAGGAGGATCTGCAGCTGTGGCATGAAGTGAAAAGGAAAACAAAAGGAATGAGCAATGAGGCTCATGAAACAGACACAGAAGAGTATACAATAGTGTAATTTTATCCATATTTACTATTGCTAACATAAGGTATCTTATATAAAGAAGAACTATTTATCTTGTTTGTTTTTTGGTTTTTTTTGGTTGTGGGGTTTTTTTGGTTTTATTTTTTTGGAGAAAGATAATCTGTATTTGATTGTTCTTACGAACTCTTGTCCTCAGGCAGGCAAACCCTAAACCCACAGCATCCACAAGACTGGAAGCTCAGGAAAATGGTGTAAGCAAGTTACAGGTGCATCTGCTTCCGAGGGCCTGTGATCACTGCAGTAGTAAGTAGCACTTCAGAAGTCTCTGAATGTCCAAAATCAATGAGACTTTACAGAAAACAGTCCACTGCAGTATTATATAGAGAATCCAACTGAAACAACTTCAATAATCTAATAACCACAGATGACACTTGTAGAAATATTTTTATTTCTACAACTTACAGCAGACATGGCATTTTATTTGATTATTTCAATTTTGGATGCAATAATTTGATTAAAATATTCAGAGACTTGTACAGTGAGCCATATTTTGTCAGTTGACAGTGCTACAATTAAAACTTTTTTAAGCCTCTCATTAAGTCTTTGGATCATATCACTCCAAACAAGATATATCTAAGTTTTCCTTCAAAGATATGCAGTCTCTTAGTAAACTATATTATAATACTTTAACATGGTCATATCTTATGAGCATTACAAGCTGTGCTTAATTTGCAAGGCAAGGTTTTGGCAGAGGGGCTGCAGGGGTGGCTTCTCTGAGAAGCTGCTGGAAGCTTCTCCCATATCCCACAGAACCAATGCCAGCTGGTTCCAAGGTGGACCCACCCTTGGCCAAGGCTGAACCAACCCTTGGCCAAGGCAGATGGTGGTTGTGCCTCTGAAACAAGAGAGGAAAGGGAAAAGAGCCCTGTGCAATTGCAGGATAGAGATGTAAGAGGATCTGAAAGAAACAACTCTGCAGACACCAAGCCAAGGTCAGGGAAGGAGGTGCTCCAGAGACCAGAGCAGAGATTCCTCTGCAGACCACAGTGAAGCAGCTGTGTCCCTGCAGCCCATGGAGGGACCCATGTTGGGTGGATGCCCAAAGGAGGCTGTGAACCCAGGGGAAGCCCCTGCTGGGGCAGGCTCCTGGCAGGACTGCAGAGCCATGGAGAAGAGCCCATACTGGAACAGGTTTTCTGCCAGGACTTGTGACCCCATGGGAGACCCACACTGGAGCAGTCTATTCCTGAAGGAGTGCCATCTCATGGAAGGGGCCCACACTGGAGCAGTTTGTGAAGAACTGTAGCCCATGGGAAGGTCTCATCTTGGAGAACTTTGTAAAGGACTGGCTCCCATGGGAGAGGGAGGATTCCTCCGTAGAGGAAGGAGCAGCAGAGGCAGACAACAGGTGACGAACTGACCACAACTCTCATTCCCTGTCCCCCAGTGCTTATGGGGGGGCTGGACACAGAGAAGAGAGAACTGGGAATAAAGCTCAAGAAGAAGGGAGGTGTTTTTAAGATTTGGTTTAATTTCTTATTATCCTACTTTGATTTGATTGGTCATAAATTAAACTAATTTCCCAAAGTCAAGTCTGTTTTGCCCATGACAGTAAGTGGTGTGGTCTGTCCCTGTGCTTGTCTCAGCCTCCGACTCTCTTGTTACATTTTTTTTCCTGTGTCCAGCTGAGCACCTGGTGTAGTCAAGGAGAACCCACCACATCTGCATACATGGATAACTATCAAAGAGGATTTCAGAATTACCTGCCAAACTCAAAATTCTAGCCTACTGATAGATCTAAAGTTTCAGGCAATTCTTTAAGAATAAGCTAGTGGCTCTTGGTATGTTGTAAAAATCATTATTTAAAATGTCACATATTAAAATGACTCCTAGAAATAAGTAGGGTTGGGGTTTTTTGTTTTGTTCTTTTTTTTTTCAAGTAAGGGGGGGAAAAGCATGAAAAGACTACTTCTTTCAAAGGAATTAAATTCTAGAGATGATTAATTTAATACTAACTAAAATGGACATGAAATTTTTCCACTTCTGATTAATATATGCCAAAATGTTTTTCTGTTGCTATGACTGCTTTCTCAGCTAAGGAAAAAAAGCAATTGTGATTAAAATAGGAAGGAAAAACAGTAATTATTCTGTTTGTACATTCTGGAAAATAATGCTTGTTAACTCTGAAGCCACTCTTTAGAATATTAAATACTTGTGTTACATCTGTTAGTCAATCAGTGTAGATTTTAAGATTTCATTCATCAATAATGTTTTTTAAATTTCAGAAATTAAACTGTTTCTCTTAAACAATTCACACCACTGTGCTACTGGCATTAAGAGGAAAAGTGCCAAAACCTCTGAGGCACAAACTGCAGAAACAGTCCAGGAAATACATTAGGAGATCCAAGAAAGATGCTGATATCTGGACAAGAGCTGAACACAGCCTGACGTAATCTGTTAATGATCACAATAAAAACAGGATGATAGGGAAAAATATTTAATACCAACATTTACACCTTTTAGGAAAGCAGTACTTTATGATGAAGCAGTATCCTTCCTATCTCCTTTAACACTGATGCAAGGCTTCACAAAAGTCTAAGTGTTCTGCTATCTTCATGTTTCAGATGCTAAAAGCATTATGAATAAAATCTGGTAGAGGCAGAGGTGATAAAAAGAAAATTATACTCATGAAGGAAGACTTTCCATAGAAGACTTTCTAAAGTTGGTAGATGCAAAGAACAAAGAGCACATAATGCTGCTCACTAGAAAAAAGAAAAACACCCACCACCACCAAACAAAATAGTCAATAACTAGTAATTTAAGAATAAATTGGAGTATCTAACCAGTATATGGAACTATGCAGCTCAATTTCAGGAAATTACTTGTTTCTACACTAATAAGAGCTAATTATACAAACCAAACATACTTATCTATATTGGAATAGAACCATTCGTATATGCACCACTTGTGAGCTTTGGGCAGTTTGAGCAGGTTACGAAGCCGTAAACCAATCTTCTGTGATACTTTCTTTTCTGGTGTGGACATTGTTGTACTGAACTTCTGTGTAGTAAAAAAAAAAAAAGAAACAGTTAAACAGAATCTAATATTTTTTCAGTATTCAAACAAACCAGATTTTCCTGATGAAAGTCTGCACATACTGTTTCATGGCTATGGTTTTCTTGCAGATCTATAGCAACCTTTACATCATTGTATCAGCAATGCAATCAAACAGAACAGACAGCAAATTTTAGCAGGATCAATACCATTATCTCCATACAAGGCTCTTTTAACAGAAACATTTTCAAGCACTGAAAACTACATTATTGGTAACAACATGGTACTAAAATACATACAGACTTCAAATCTCTGAGGCCCCACCGACTGACTCAGGTGAGCACAACTGGTGTTGCAGGTCAGATGCCAGCAACAGCACCTGCCTGATTTGCACTAGAGCTTCTACTCTTGCTCACTCTTCTTAAGCTGAGGAATGTAACACAGACAAAGCTTTGAGGAGTGTCTGCTTAGAAAACTGCAAGAGAAAGGAGCAATCAAATTTTAACTACATTTGAAAGCTATCTGATAAATCACAGAAAAGACACTTGTCTTGCATAATAGATAGACCCGTGTTCAAACAAGACCATAAAAAATAATTCTGTAATTCTATTCCAAGGATGACTGTCTTAGCTGACAGAAAGAAAAACTTTTCTGTAAAAAATAATAGCTTTTTGAGACTGTAACTGGGTCCCCATGCCATCATCAGTTGTTATCCTTCCCCAAACATTCAAAGTATTTTGGACTTTAGCAGCAGCAATAATAGGATAAATAGGTAGGCACCTTGTTGGCTGCTGCTGCACTAGATACAGGTCCCCTTTCTCCCACTGGAACTCTAGGAAACAAAGCCATGCAGGACAGCAAGATCTGTGAACTACAACAGCTGCAGTCCCTTGCAAATATTTATCTGGCAATCATTGGACCTCCAGAATCAGACGTTTAAGCACAAAACAACTGGGTTTAGAACATTACCAAGTCTTTCTACTCTTAAGAAATCATGGTAATGAAGAGAAATGTCATGGTTCTCACCTTTGGCAGAACAGACACAGCTAAGTGGTGAGTGCAAGCTTTTCACATCAGACACTGCACAGCACAGCTCAGAAGGCAAATCAGAGCAGTATTCAAATAGTACTTTTCCAGTGAGGTAAATTCAGCCTTGTAAGGTGATGGCACAGAGAAGTGATGTGGATGACAAAGGTACTACAGAGCCAATTCACTCAGACAAAGAGATGTTACCATTTCTATCATAGCAAATAAAGGCTGACAAATTTCAGCTGCTTTTTCGTGCTATATCAAGGAGTGGACAATCAAGTGGAGAATGGAAAAGCAAGCTCTTTGAACTGAGACTTTTAGTATTATTGAGAATTAGCATTTAGGATCAAGAAGGCAAAGCTGGCCATGAAAACAGTTAGGTTACAAATCTAGAGCAAGTCCCCAACTTGCTGGGATACATTATATTATATAGCAACCTTCTCAATTATGTAATCAGTGCAATAAACTTAGGCAGTTTTAAATGGAAGCTGAATAAATTTATGCTGACTATGGGAGATGTCTGCAAGAGCATGATGGGCAGTCAGTCTGGAATCCTTTTTAGCTCTGTGTGTTCATGTCCAAGATCACAAACAACAGGTACTCCCACATAAACAAACTGAGGAAACCAGTTGTAAGAAAGAAAAACATTAATTTGTTTTGAATTGTGGCTTACTTCTAGCAACAAATATTCCTCACAAGAAGATTAATCAACCAAAAATGCAACTTGAAAAAGAAATATATTCTAATTTTCAACTGAAACAGATAGGATTGTTCCCCTCTTTGGTAAAAATATTTCCATACATGTATGTAGGTACCTGTGGAACCATCGCAACCTTCTGATTTCTTTTGGGTGACCTTGTGTTTATTTGTCTGTCATCTTCTTCACTGAAGAGTCGACTCCGTTTTGAATTTCTGAAGGGCTGTATGGAACAAAATTAAGAATTACAAGCAAGAAACCTCATTTCTCTGTTCATGCACAGAATTCACAGTGAGAGAAATGAAATGTCTCTTCTCTGTTCACCTGTTGGTTTTCAGGCACATGGTACACAATAAATAATGCCTCCTAGCACTCAGAGATCTGAGGAATGAGAGAAGGAGTTCAAGATTCCAGGCTTTTCCAGTGCTAACTATAACCATTACTACACTGCTGGCCCAGTTTCACAGGAGTATTTAGAGCTTAACTCCCACTTGTTTCCCTTAAGAGTTAGGTGTCTAAACACTTGTGTATCTTAGCTTGCCTTGGTTATTAGTAGTATATCTGTTAAACAATTTGTTTTGAATTTTGGATCAAAAAAGGTTTGTTTATTCAAACACTGTATTCGTTCTGTATGTTCTCAGCTACATAGAACTTTAGCGAGAATTTTATAATAAAGTGATGTATGTTTGTTGGTTTCTTAACACATTGAAAGTATCTACATAGCAAAATGCTAAGAAGATTGAGTCTGAAGAAACTAAATCTTGAATAAGTTATGTGACAATCTCAGAAAAAAGAATTTAAAACTTATGCTAAGTGAAAGTTACTTGTGTACTGCTATAGCTCAGAAAGAATTAGAAAGCTGACTGAAAACAAGAAATGATATTGCAATTGTGCCATGGAAAAAATAAATTTAATTATTCTTCAACATCTGACCCTATGACAAAAGACTCCTGCTTTCACTGAGGACAAAAGAGCAACCTGTGACTGGCTGTTAGCACTGAAGGGCATCAGCTTTTCCTTTTCCTTCCATGAAGGTTCTGTGGCCCAGCACAAGAGCCAGAGACAAAACAAATCAACAGAGTTAATTAAAACTTCATTAACAAGTATTTGCACTTTAGAAAGACATTTAATACGTGACTGGTTAACTGCTTGAAAATATATATTTTCTATTAAATTAATCAGTGGTAGCTAAAAATCTGTTTGTTCCATGCCATCTGAACATGGGGCTTTCCCAGGAAATGTGCCTCTCTTACTCTAAATTATATATATTTTATAAAAAGAACTACACAAGGGTATTTAAGTAACAGAAGTGCTCTGTATGTGACAGACAACTAAACACATGCAGCACACAGAAGAAAACAATAATTCCTGGTATATATTACATACTAGGAAAGACACACAATGGACAGAGGAACTATATATTGACAAGGCAACCAAATCATCATGATCCAGACCAAGCAAACTGTTTTACAGCCCTCAACATAAACTGCCAAACTCTGCTCCAAAGAGCTATCCAAAATGAGAAGAGTGTTTCATCACTCTGGACTGTCTGTACCTCACACCAGAGCAAAATAACAAGTGTTGCAAAGAGGTATCACCCACAGTGGCTAAACAGGTCAGGCATTTTTGGAAAGATTTTTCAACCAACAGTAAAACATGCCTTCAAAACTTTCAGCATTCAGTAAATTCAAACTACTCCATTACATCTTAGCAACATGGGTCACTGCCAGCATGTCAGACTATGCTCTGATCTTTCCCCCAGCTTTCTACAGAACACTGGGCTACATTCAAAGTTTGACTCCGTGCTTTTATTTTTTTTTACAGCCACCGTACCTAAAGACTGACAAAGCTTTTATACAGATGTTACAGCCAGTCACTTTGGGACTTGAGCACAAGTGATCTTCTAAGTTAGCACTAAGGCTTGTTCTGTGAGATGATGGGCATTCCTGGGAAGCAGCTGAAAACTGTGACATGAACTACAGGAACTAAGGGTCTTCACAAAGTTCTGGTTTCTGTCTGGAACTGAATTTTGTAGCCCTTATGTTCTCAACCCAAACACCAGACATTCCATTCATTGGAAGCTTCAGGTTCACTTTATATTCCCACCCCAAGGTTGTTCTTTAATGTAAGGCCTCCTATGAAAGTTCTCAGAATACACAAATTTCACTGACAGTGCTTTACTTTTATTAAAATCTGCCCCTCAGAAGGACAATGATGGAAGTTCATGATGACATTTTCCCTTCCGTTCCTTTATGCTTCAGTTCTCAGCCATAATTAGAAGTGAGATATTTCATGAGATACAAAAATAGTTGATCAGAATTGGTGACTGCTAAGCTCAAGGTGGTAGATACAGTACAAATACTTCACACAGCACTTGCTTTCAGAGAGGAAATTATTTTGACCTATTGTGAATGAGGTCAGCAATTTAATGTGTTTGATTATTCATTATAAAATATATTTTCGTCTCCTATGCAAACTGTGCAAGGTGCTTGTGAAGGATATAGCTTCACATTTGGACATTACAAAACTATAAATCTCAGCCTTTTTTTGTGATCCTTACAAATGATTCACTGTATGGTATTTTACTAATCTCAAAGCTTTTTATTGCTTCTTACCATTTCCACTGCAGAACCAGCATTCTTGCTTTTCCAAATGTGTGGTTTCTGCAGAGAATTATATTTTTCATTCCACGAACTGGATAAACTTCCCTCTGTTGAGAAGAAAGTACATCATTAATATACATATATGTATGTGCATGTTTTAACATAACTACTGTCCAAAACCAAGTATAGCATCATCAACTACTAAAATATTTACTTGCAATATCTTTGAATTCAGTAACAAACAGATTTTAGATTTCAGTATTATTATTAAATAGTTCTTAACACTAATTAAAAAAAAAAACAACCAACTGAGATTTTCACTACAAGGAGAAACATAAACAAGTATTTTTTACTTATGACAGCATTTAGGTTTCTTGAAACCTCTTTTGCTGGAATCAGTTAATTCCACAGTCAGGTTGACACAAATCAATAGTTCAACTGTGGCTGTAATTGAAACCTGGACAAAGCAAAGCTCTACAAGACATAAACACCTTCTAGTTCTGGAAAATTATTAAGTGGGTGTACATCAACAAGTAAATAAAATTTTATTGCAACAAATCTACATTAGTTACAACACATTAACAGACCATGCCTTCTTCTTTGTGTAACAAAAGCCTTGTAATACATAAAGAAGCTATAATTATTGGGCAAATTAGAAGTATTCAAAATTTGTATGAATGTTCATGAAGACAATTAAAAAAAATATATAAGCAGCAGTTTTTTGATTTAGCCCACAACTTGCTGACAGAGAACACCATAAAATTGTGACATGCCTTCCTAATGGAAATTTTGTCACATGTACAGGTCTCACTAAGAATCCTTCCTGTATCTCATCCTCAAGAGATGAAAGATTACCCCAATCTTCTCATCAAACTTGATGCCTAGGCAGTACTTTTGAAGAAAAAACACATTTCAGGAATTTCACCCAGAAGAACAGTGTCTAAATACACCACAATATGTGTAGTTTCAACTGCCAAGGATTATTATTCTATAGAACTACAAATACCTACAACAAACCCAATCATATTTCAACAAAAGCCTGTGATTTCCTTGAACTTTCTGAAGCCAGAAACGAAACCTGAAAGTCAGATTGGGTACAAGTAAATAACATATTAATTTCTTACCTTTTAAGCTCACAAGTGCTTTTGCTGAAGAACCTGCAATATAGGAAAAAGTCCACATAAATCACAAACTATTTCAAACCATACACTTCATGCAGAGTCTACTCATTCTTAGTTAATTCTCAGACAGAATGTGGAATTTAATATTAAAATGTTTCACAGCTGAATGAGCAAATCCAGCACACCCTCCATGGCACTAAGCATAGAATTATACATTTACTACCAATGAAAGGATATTCACATTTTGGATATTTCCCTTAGTTTCATGCCTACAAAACGACTTCAGATGTTAACACTTGGGTTTAACACAGCAAATTCTCAACAGGCTTTATGTCCAAACTACATTGTCCCATGTGGCTGCTTGTTTGATGCAGTTGCAAATGTATTTTACAACTGACAAGAAAACTAATAAACACTTCTTTTTTTTTTTTTTTTTTTTTTCTACCAGTTCAAAACTCTTCAGTGCCCAAGATTTCCAGGAAAGGAGTAGTTCATGCTCAAAAAGAAGAAGATGGATAGCTAGTTGCCCCCTGGTGGTACCTCTTTATTCAGAAAGGCAGTAGATTCAGATCTCCAATGCAGGCATGATCGTTACTTTGCTCAAACTGTTCGAACAGTGCAATAAACACATAAAAATTTCACTGCTCCCCTTCCACTGCATCTCTAGAACCTCTGCAAAGCTCCTGGGCCAGGAAAAACAAAAGTGAGCCTGACTACAGTGGGCCTTCATGCTCAGGAATTGCTCAAATGTGTCTCTAAGAATGAGCTATTTGAAGCAACTGCATTAGCATAGGGCAAGATATTTCTGCATGACAATGCCTCCCCAGATTCGGGCTTTTCTCTCAAATCAATTTTATCTTCCCAGTTATGTTCCTGTGTGATAACTACTTCTCCCTCTCTCTTTCTCTGCTCTCTCCTTCATCTTTGAAACTGCTTCTCCAAGAGCTTTCTGACACCAAAGCTCCAGAAATTTCTTGCAGCTGCCATTTATCTAGCTCCTTACCAAACTAACCTCACAGTGCCAGAGATACCTGCCTCTAAGAAAATACATCCCAGGGAGTATCACAGAGCCAAAAGAATTATTATGCCTTTCCAGGGAACTGAGCATTTAGGACTGGGCTCGGCCCTGAAGAGAATACAGGTGCTGCAACAGCAATACAAAAATCCTAATCCCTTAGGTTTTCATCATAGTATTTTGTTTGCTACCATCTTATTATGCCCTCTGTTTAAAAAAAAACAAAAACAAAAAAACCACCAAAAAAGAAAGGAAAATGAAACAAAGTTTCTACTTCCCTTTCCCCAAAAGCTTAAAAAACAGTTTAAGATATGAAATAGAACTAGCTTTGACTCGCCGTGGGTTTAGAGAGCTTCTACCCCAGTATCTCCCAAGCTGCTCAAATCTACAACAGCAACCACATCTGGGCTTACATGTCGAAGCCACCGTGCCACGCCTGGGCTATACTGTCACACCTCTTGCATATTTCTTATGTATCACATTTGTTGGGTTGGAGACCTATCAGTGACTGGTAGAGAAACACAATTCTGTGGTAATCTGAGTCACGGGGAATTCAGCTCCTGAAACTAAGCTGTATGTTCAAGGTATCACTATTTTTTTTTTACATTTTATGCTAAAAATCCAACACCATGCACTGTGATGGCATAAATACACGGGTAGTCTGCTATCAACCAAGAATGAGGAGTTCTGAAAGGTAACATTAAGAACAGTGAAGAACTACTGTGTTCCAAATTTACATAAGGGATGGTGGGAAATGTGTGCAGGGGTAAGTACATGCAGTTTAAGAACATGTCATTGGGGATGGAGACCCGGGAGCAGGGCCATCAGGATTGTCAAAAGGAGGAGATGCAGCCTTTGCAGAACAGATCACTATTCTCAGAGATCTCAGGCACTTCGTCTGAACATACAAGCATTTTCCTCTTTTTCTCACTATCTTGTTGATATGAATCAAGTTCAATCAATCCAGTCCAGGGTGAGTATGAGCACTGTTAACAATAGAAAAGAAACACTCAGCAAGAGGAAAAAGCTTTATCTGGGGCGGTGTCAATCTCACAGCAGAATTCCTGAGATGCTCTGCTAACTATGGGATGCTTCACCTGTGAGAGTGATGATGGGCCAGCAGAAGGTTACCGTGCTATTTCCTAGCTTTACAAGATTAGCACTCCAAAACATCATTAGTTGCCTAGGAGTATTCCACATAGGATAGTTAATCTTCAATAAATGCATGCTACAATAGGGCTGCTCATTTGTATTCACTTGACCTGTAATTAATGTATCCAGGGCACCTTTACTTAGGAATATAAGTGTCCAAATAAAATATTCCTGGTCTAAGTCTATTTAACTTTCAAAAGTTAAATTAAACTATTTTACTGTAACAAAGTACAGAAAATTAACATCAACACTTCTGTAGCTTAAAGCTACATGTAGGATACCAAAATGACAGTGGAGATGTCCATAAGCTTCATTTTACCTCAAAGGTAAACGATATGACAACATGGCTTTTCTTGTCAAGTTCTTCTATATTGATTTTAGGGGCTACTTGCAACAACACCAAACTCCAAGGAATATGGTACATTTCCCCACTTTTTCCATTCAGTTGGGCAGTACTGTCAATACTACCAGAGCCACAAAACCAGAAGCTAGGATGATTATCTAGGCAATACTGTGTTACAGTAAAAATCAACCAACATTTAATATAGATAGAAGCATTTCAAGAACTATAAAAACTGCAAAGTGATGCAGGATGGGTTAAGTTTATTAAAACAATACAAAACTTTACTTACAATAAGGATTAGATTTACAGTATACTAGCCTCACACTAAATGCCAGTAATCTTGTATACTCCTGTTCTGAATAACAAACATATAATCACTGGCAGTCTTTCTAACCTGCATTTTAATTATAAACAGAGAGTAAAGTAGAATACAGACACATACACACTTGAATGTAAATATCTATTATGACAATGACACAGACTTTATTTCCAGAAACACTTAAAAAACAAATGGGTGGAAAGCAAGAAATAAGCCCTGTGAATCATACAGGTTATTACAACTAAAATCTACTTCCAGCTCCTCGAGGTTCAGAAGATCTCAAAGGTGACTTACTTAATACTGAGAGTAAAAAAGCCCTTAACCTAGGGAGGAAGCACAGGCAGCTCAGCACAGAGTGGCTCAGGAATTCAAGGGCCTGCTTTCAGGAGGCCACACTGGCACACTGCTCCAGTGCAAACTGTAAATTACTTTAGCTTCGTCCTATTATCCTACAGAGTAGTGCTCCGTATATGTTGTTAATAAATTAATTACCTGAACACAGTGCTCACACTTGACTAAGTCTGTAAAATTAGGAAAAGACTCAGCAGAGATCTAGGAGATAAATTTCAAGATCTAAATACATGTCTTTTTGTGAGAAAGTTAAGACACTTCAACCTTAAAACCTTGTTCTTCCCAAAGAAGGTCAAGATCTGCACTGATCACAAATATCTACAAAGGAAGGTAGTTCAGATGGGTAAATAGCTCTGCAGGGGTTTTTGGTTTTTTTTTTAAGGAAAGGCATACCCAGACCTATTTTGTGAAAAGTTACATTGGATAACTTTGGAGCATGTTGAGCTCCCTGTAATTCAAAATCTTAAACCAAGTTCAATTTTTAAAGAGCAAACTGAAACTAAAAAGGAAGCTTGAAACTGATGCACAAAAATTCCAAATACAAGTATACCAGCATGTTTAATGAAGTACCTAGGATGATTATAATAGCCTTTCCTGGTTCTAAAAAAAAAACCCAATGATTCTGTAAAATATGTGCATCACAGATGTGCAATAAAAATAACTGTGTTCTAGATTATGAGGTATTAAATAGTGTCATAACAGGAAGCTCGTAAGTAAGAGTCAGGAATAAGTGTATTTATGTGTTTTGTAACACTTGCAATGAATGATTTTCAGGAAGTCCAGATAAAACCAAATTGATTAAAAGCCACCAAAGTTAAAATCACCCCAGGTCTGCCAAGCCTGGCGTGACAAAGGCCCTGATGTTTTCATGTCTGGCTGCCTTAGAAACCCACAGGCTGCAGCAGTAGCCAGTGTGGGTCCCTGTGCATGGACAGCTCCTCCAGTCCTGAACTGCTGCTCCCTCTGAGCACACAGTCCCCGGGAATCCTTCCTCCAGCTCCAACCTCCTGCTCCCAGCTCAGGGGAGGACACACAGAGCATTGCAAGAAAGAGAACTTAGAAAAAACTCCTCTAGAGGCCATATGAACTCTCAGAAGAGTATTTCTGATGTGGAGATAGGCTTTGAGGTGTGGGAGAAAAGTGCAAAAGGTTTTACCCTTTTCAAAAATAAAAGGCAGGTTTAAGCTTAAAACCAAGCACCTACTGCCTCTCCTCATTTGAAAACACTGTAACTGAACAAAAGGGGAGAAGTCTGAGCACAATTCGATATGGGCAGATGTGAATGCCCTGATGAACATTCTCAGTACTAAGATGAAGTAAAGCAGTTTAAATGTGGCTTCTCAACGGCTGCTTTGAAAATCTAAACAGGAACACACATATGCATATTATGTTTGTGAAAGTGTTTTCAGTTTAATAATGAATCTGTAACAGCTGATAATTTTGAAAATAAATGTTCCAAGCAAGCACAGGGATGTTCTATAGCTACTGATTTCACTAATGTGTGGGGACAAAGGGGCATATCTAAATCAATATAGAAAATTCTAGGATCCAGATCAGCAATTACATGATGTAAAGCCTTTCCTCTCCAGATCATTACACTATTTTGTCTAAATTTGCACAGGTGAGCAGTTATTTTAACATTGGTTGCATGACTACCTCAAAAACCTGTGTAATTAATCTGCATTGCCAGCGCTAAAAATGGTGTGACAGAAGAAACTCGTGGAGAAGGGGAAAAAAACATGAGCCTTTATTATAGACTGAGTCATTAATCCTCCAAGAGATCATTCATCTACACAAGCATGGCACAAGTTGTTTCAGCAGAAGAAGCATCTCAAACAATTGGCCACTGCAAGGAAAGCTTATTCAGGAGAATTCTGAAAGTAAAAAGCACACATCAGAGGGAAAAGTGGCTTTGGGGAGTTTTTAAAGCTTCCCCTAAACTTTGGGCTCATTGAAGAGGCAAATAAATAAATAAATAAATAAACACTTACTTTCCACTTCAAGTATGAGTCAGTATTCTCCTCATGTTATGAGCCCACTAATAAATTGACTTATGCATATTTCCAAATCCTATTTTAACTACTGGATGACGAAGTAGGTTTTCCAGTCATGTGAACCCTTCTACAGGACTTTTGTAGACAATAACCACAAAAGCAAAGCCCTCTTTTTGAAACTGTGTTCTCATAATGGACAATATGCTGATACCATGGTAACATACAATTTTAAAGGTAGGCAGCATAAATAATCCCAAAAATTGTTAGTTGTGAGTACTGTGTAGTAGCCACAAAGCTAATCTTGAGCCTTCTTCCAAATACTGCAACGTCACACAGTTCTCCTGATTTTTTGTCTCAAACATCCAGGCCACAGCAGTGCTGGGCTCACCACCCCTTGGGGCTGGAAAACGGAAGTGACAGAGGTGTGCCACAACCTCCTGCAGCTGTCTAGGAAAGCAGCAGAGCAGAGGACCCATGAACCACAGCAAAAGAGTTGAAGACAACAATTTCTGCTTGAATTGCTGCCCTTATGCTGCACCCTCTCCCCATGTGATAAAAACCCATGCAGAAAGATCCTTATCCCGCTTTCCCTTCTGCCTGTCCTAAAACACAAACCCCTATGAACAGTACCAACCATGTCAACCAATACATGGTATTTGGCAAAACACCGACTTCAGAATTTGTACAGTAGAAGTTGAAGCCTGACACGCACTGCCCTGGAGTCTGCCTTCTCTCTCCAATTCACCTGCCGCTTGTAGGAGTTTGCCCACACGCAGCGCAGGAATAGCGCACTCGGGCGCTTCACTGCTGCCCGTGGTGGCCCTGATCCCCGAGTTATGGCATCTCCCTCTCCTTGTACTGAGCCAGTCCCGGCATCCTTGTCTCTCAAACCTGCTTGTGCCAAAGGTTTCACCAAGATGTGGCTTTGCCTGTGCTGTTCTCAGTAGAGCTCTGCCTCCAGTGAGACCAGGACAATCTTTAGTCACATCTGCACGTGCTGCCTGTTTTAGCAGAGCCTCACCTCAGCAGAAAGTTCATTTCACGTCAGAGCCTCCCCTCAGCTTCACTGCACAAGCTTTAGAACCATGCAGCCCACAAATCAGATTGTTATTACCAGTAGCAGGAGACAGGGCAGCATTATGTATGCTCCAATACAATCCACTGTTTCCCTCTTCTGAGACACAGAGAAAAAGCCATCTGGTCTGCAGCACCAAGACTTCCCACCATTTACCTCCACTGCAAAGTTACCAGGAGATAAGAAGAAGGAAAAAAAAGCATTGACTAAAATTAGTCACTCATTGGGCACCAACCCAACAGCCTGCAGAAACAAATTTTCGTCTTCAAAATATAAACCAAATTATTAGTATTTTAAGTATTTCTGCAATTGGGACCTTTAATATTCTGGACTTTTTCAGCTAGAGGGTTTGCAACAGATTTGCTTTTTCTTCACCCACATCTCAAATTACTATATGGCTCTCCCCTGGTAGCACAGGAAAGGCCTCAAAACACTAGAAATGCACATGAACTTATGCACCATTTCAGGTTGTCAGAGTGAACCCTCTTACTGTTTTATATGGACAGAATAACAGCTTCAGAGATAAACTTTAACAGATAACTTTAGTAGATAAAACAAGCACGTATCCTGAGAGACAACTGTGCACATTACATTCATCTCACTCCTGGGTTAAGGAACAGTCACTGCCCAGCTGCATTACAGAACCTGCCAGAGGGCAAGTAGGTGCTATTAGAATACTCTGGGACAAATTCCACTTCATCAGACATCCAGTCTGAAAGTAAAACTGTGTGGTTCTTATCACACAGCAAAATGTCCACTTTCTTGTCACCAAGTGTGCTGTGTTCACCTATAATTTTTTTTATGTGAAAACTCAGGTATGGTCTGCTACTTTACTATAAACTGTGTTGGAGAAAATTCACAGGGGTGATGCATAAATTTCAAAGTCTCTTAGTCATGAACTATTCCAACTTTTTTTGGAACTTATTTTTATACCATAAGAATATTCTAAAACAAATTTTGCAATGCTTACTATTATTATCCTTTATATATTAAGCTGCAGACTGAGAGCTGTATGAAGTCAGTGTTAAAATAGTAAAGACTAAGTTTACATTTTCATGTTAAGTATAAGACTGGAAATGAAAGAACTAAATGTGGCAGTAATTAGTGTAATTCGAAAACATCCAGATCACCAAAACTGGATAGAATAGGAATGGAAGCACAAGGCAGCCACTCCTTACACAGTTCTAGCAATTCAGCAATGCCACAGAAAACATGAAGTTCCCTGTCTGATGGAAAACACCTCCGCCTTGCACCAAACTTAAGTAAATACAAACCTTAAGGTCAAGGTCAGCACAGCAGAAGCTTACTGCCTTCACGAACATCCACATGGTGTCTGCCTCACCTGCCAAGCAGAGACACTGCTGACGAGGGTCACCAGCATAGCCCAATCCTAAGGGAAACTGAGTCACACACTCTACTATGGTATCTGCTGCAGGTGAAGTGACAGACCTGTCAAACCTTCCTGATGTCACTGCAGGCAATGTAGAAGTGACAGAGGAGAAAAAGTTATTTTTCATACTTCACAATAATTTCTTGAAACACACAGTGCTTTCTCTGGAAAAATGAGTGAGGCAAATGGAGGAACAGTAACTTAAACATTGCCCATTCTAGTGAACAGAGAAAGTTCATTTAATAAGCGATAAACTGCTGCTAATTATTAATTACAGTCATGTCAATTGGTCCATGTCTTGTATTAATCAGTTTCTAAATGTAGCACAGCATCCATGACTGAGCTGCACCAAGCTGAGAGTGTCAGCTCTATCCATAATTTATGATGATCCTCCATAAATCTGTTCAGTTAACACAATGACACCGGCCATGTGGTCACATTAACCAATTTTTCTCCTGACAGTTGTTGGAGCTGTAACAAAGACCCACATTGAGCAGCCAGAAGCAAGATTTCCACTCCAAGTCGCCTCTTTCTGAGCATCTTTGGATATGGAAAGAGTTGGTATCTTGAAGAACTTGCATGGTGCTGAACAAAACAGTGTCACCAAAAGATGTCTGCCCCGTTCTGTGCACTTCTACAGAAACTAGTAAATGCCCTAGTTTTAGCTTGGCAAGAGTTCACAATTTCTAAGAGGACATATCAAAATGGCATCTAGACATGTTCTACATTTAATAATTTCCTCTTCTGTAATACTCAAATACTTTGTGTGCGAATCCACATACACAGCAACATGCCTGGATTTTAGCTACGCTAAGAATTTCTCAAATCCTTGTGCTCTTTGAAAAAATCATCCACAAAAATCCCATGGAGATCACAGAATCAATGAGGTTAAAAAAGACCTCTGAGATCATCGAGTCTTTTAAACAAACACCATCATGTCAACTAGACCAGGGCATTAATTGCCATATCCAGTCTTTCCTGAAACACCTCCAGGGACAGTGACTCCACCACCTCCCTGGAGAGTCCATTCCAATGTCCAATCACCCTTCCAGTGAAGAAATGCCTCCTAATGTTCCATCTAAACTTCCCCTGCTGAAGTCTGAGATTATGCCCTCTCATTTGTTGCCTGGGAGAAGAGGCCAATCCCCACCTGGCTACACGCTCCTTTCAGGAGTTGTAGAGTGTGATAAGGCCACTCCTGAGCGTCCTCTTCTCTAGGCTAAACACCAGCAGCCTCCTCAGCTGCTTTTCAAAAGACTCGCGCTCCAGCCCCTTCCCCAGCTCCATCGCCTTTCTCTGGACTCTTTTCAGCACCTTAATGTCCTTCTAGCAGTGAGGGGCCCAGAACTAGACACAGCACTCGAGGTGCAGATATACAGAACCGCATGCATGAAAACATGTTTACATGCTGTCTTCCTGTACAGCCAGGTTTCTGCTGCTGACACACAACACAGGGTCTCGGAGCCCTTCCCTGCGCATTCATCAGTGCCCCCTAGACACAGCATGTGCACGCCCCGACCCCCAGCCCTGCCGAGCTACTCGCACCTTGCACGGCACGGGCTATGAATTCACGAGCCCTCCTTGCCCTCCTGGGCGACAGCCAGGTCGGGAGCGCCGGGCAGCTCACCCCCTCCCGGGGACAGGACGCTCCTTCCCCCGCACTGCCCCGACCCCCGCGGGCAGGGCGGGCTGTCACTGCGCCCCGCCCGGCTCCCGCTTCCCGCCCCGCCCGCCCGGCAGGTGCCGCCCGGGCGCGGCGGGGGGCCCAGCCCCGGCACCCCCGAGGGCAGAGGAGGTCGCACCCTCGGGACGGAGCTCCCCGCCCGCCGCTCGGGCCGGGGCCTCGCCCGAGAGGGGCGGCGGCGGCGGCGGCAGCGGGGGGGTGGGGGGGGGGCCGGGCCGGCCCGGTTGCCAGGGAGGAGGCTCGGGCGCCGGCCCCGCACAGCACCCACGGCGGGAGGGAGGAAGCGAAGAAGGGAGGCGGGCGGGCGGCGGGGCGCGGCGCGAGTGTCCCGCCGGGACGAGGGGGCGGCGGGAGCGGGGGCACCGGTCCCTACTCACTCTCGTCAGGCAGCTGATCCAGCTCCGCCATCTTGAACGAGCCGCGCCGCTTTTTCAAAGGCTGCCTGGCGCGGGGCATTCTGGGGGAGGAGACGGGGCCGGGCGCGCGGCGGGCGCGCGCGCGGGGCGGGGCCTCCGCCCGTGGGCCGTGAGGGGACGGGCGGCGGGGCCCGCGCGCCGCTCCCGGGGACAGGAGCCGGGCTCGGGAGGGAGGAAAGGGAACAGCGCCGTCCCGGGAGCCTGGCGGGACAACACTACCATAGTTCAGGAGTCGGAGTGGACGTTACATGACTTCCAGTCTAGTTCCAATTCCCTGCCGCTGGCTGGGCCACCTTCCACTAGACCAGGTTGCTCAGAGACCCATCCAAACTGACTTTGAACAACCTCCAGAGCTTCTCTGGGCAACCTGTCCCAGTGTCTCACCACCCTCCCAGTAAAGACTTTGTTCCTAAGAGCTAACCTAATTTTCCCTTCTTCCAGTTTGTACCCATTATTCCTTGTCCTATCACTACTACCGTTCCTGACAGCGTCCCTCTTCTGATTCCTTACAGCTCCCCTTCAGATACTGGAAGGTTACCATGAGGTCTTCACACATTCTCCAGGCCTGAAGAGCCCCAGCTTTCTCAGCCTGCTGTCATGGGGTAGGTGCTCCAGTCCTCTCATCACTGCCATGGTCCTCCTCTGGTCTTGCTCCAACAGTTCCCTGTCCTTATGGTGCGGGATGAGGGGGAATGGGTGATTGGCAGTTCAGGATGGGGGGAAGCCGGTGGAGGTGTTTGCGGTCACAAAGGGTCACCCCAAAGTAGCTGTGCTCGCTTTGAGTCTTTGAAACAATCCCTTTATACTATATCCATCCTCCGTCACTGAGTAGTAACTTTTTGCTACACTGTGCCTATTTTACTTGTCGTTGTTTTTCATAAAAGACTGCACAGGTGAGGCTCCAGGAGGGATATGGGATCACAACAATCCCAGCACGGCCAGCCGGCCCTGCTGTCGCGGTCTCACTGTGGCACTCTGCCTCTTGGGAGTCTCAAGGTCTCACTTGTTCTCATCCAGTGCCAGGGAAAGCCAACAAACCCCAGACAGTGGGTGCTTGTTGCTTAACAAGCACCTTATCTTGGTCTGCCCTCTACCATCTCACCCCTGAAAGCTTTCTTCAAGCAGCAGCAGCGGGGTTTTTTTGAGTAGTTTTCTTAGATCTCTGCACCACAGTGAATTTTAAAGCTTCTGCATCAAGAAGGATAAGCATGGAGATACCATCATGAACCACAAGCACCTTAATTGCTCATGGACCAGACTCTACATAGGTTTAGCTTTGATAACAGTATCTACTGCTATTATACCAACCAAAATTCCTTTTTTTAATATATAAAAATAAATATGAAAACGTGAATTGATCCTCAAAATACACAGTATATCTTAGTCAAGGCTAAGCCTGTGTCATTATTGCCAAGAGCACAGTGGTGTAATGCAAAATGGACGCTATGCCTAGTTGTATGCAGCTCTTTGAAAGCACCTAGGTGAAACCAAAGATACTACAAAATACAGAAACTGTGTATCCTGGGACATGGAATAGTTCAATTTGTATTCTTAATTTCCTAATGAACTCAGATGACTAGGCACTCTAGAAGGTTGAGAGGGGCAGATATACGTCATGTTATTAAACTATTTTAATACATAAATAAAATCAATGCTGCCCTTGTGCTCAAGAGGAAAAAAGCCAGTTTTTAAGCAAAGAAACAAACTGAGTGAAATCCCCCCCAGGGCTTTCTATGTACATTGTAGCAGAGCTAAAAAAATAAAAAGAGGAGGGAAAAAAAAAGAGAAAAAAGAAAATACAAAGCCTAGCTTGCATTTCCAGCCCCCTTTTCAGGTAATTTTGAAAGGTTGTTTAAACAGCCTTCCCTCCCCTTAGCCCCCAAAGGGCCTAAGACACTTCTGTCAGAACTTTCCTTACTGCACGGCTCCACAGAAAGCTGCAATGCAGTTGCAATGCACTGTAGAGCACAAAACTAAAGAAACTAGTAACAAAACACAACTGAATAGTAATCTGTGCTGTTTCAAACACCAATCCCATCCAAAACATTAAACCCTGCACAATTTTTCCCTTTTAATAAAACACTTCCACCACCCAAAATGCCTGACATGGACCAGACCTTCCAGGATCAGTTAAACAACGTGTTAATGACATCAATATTTCTCTGTATTTCAGCTTGTTCCAAGGGCTGTATGATAACACTCAGCTAAGTCTGGTGACACACTGAGACTTCCACAGTTGACAGAAGACACTGATCACCAGTGAGGTTTTTACTGCTGTGCTTTGTAAACCTTGTCATCAGGCCTGGCTGCGCTGAAAGCAGCATTGCCCAGAGCCACCCCGATGCTACAGCTTTCCCTGAGTCAGGGCTTTGCAAGGGAGGGATGAAAAGTGTTTTACAACACAATCATTTTGCAACAGTCCTCAAGAGTGTGAATTTCTACAAGGGAAAGAGGAAAAAGGAATAAAAAAAACTCAGTGCCTTTCAGGGAGTCTTTATACACTGCAAAAAAACTAGATGAAAAAGGTGAGATTTTCCCCCAAACATCTCCTGCCAATCATCTCACAAATTTAAGGTGTGAAGGTAGAATTCAGCTCCCAACAGCACAATGATGATCATTCCTTCATTTCATTCCAACAGCTGCACTTGGAAAATATTTAACATAAGCCATTACAATTCACTATGTTGAAAGGACAACAATTAACACTGCTATGATTTCTGGATAAAGGACCTTTTAGTCTTGGACTGTAATGAATGCTGCAGTATCTCCGTTTGTCCTGTGCTCACTGTTTCCAAGTCACATAAACACGACCCCATTTGACAAAGCCCCACCAGGGCTATTTGTCAGTGAGCACACAAACACACGATGTTTTCAGTGCATCCTTTTACCATTCTGGCAAATTTGCAGTTTGCACTTGGGCGATGTGGAAATGACACAACTCTTCTGACAGACGGGCAGGGTCACTGAAAACATCCGCACTCCATGCCAACAACCTGCCTTAGGTGCTGCTGACTCACCTGCTTGGCACAGCTGGAGGGAGGTCTCTAAAGTGGCTGCACTGCTGCCATTCGCTCTCCCAGGGTCACGTTAGGCAACTACTCCTAATGGTGTGTGCTGAAATGCTGCAGAGAGCACTGCCACGCTCCCACTGCTCAGCTGCTGCAGATGACAGTAAGACATGGGTTACACCACCTACTGACCAGTGCATTCAGGCTCCTGTCAGCACAGAGCAGGTAGTGCTGCGTCCAGGGGACAGGAGACAGCCATGCTGTCATTTTCTCATCTTCTCTTAGGCAGGCCCTGGCTGTATGAAGAAAAGCATAGACAGCTGGCAGAAGAGAGTGCTCTTTAGTCACTGAAGCACCTTCTTGTGAAGTCTGAGTCCTGCTGCATTAATCACATGAAATTAGACTCTAACAAGGGGTTGAGGGAAGCAGTAGTTTTCCCCTTTGAGTTGTTGGGAAGTCATTCCTTCTCACCTTGCCTGTCCCTGTGTATCTCACTTCTGTGGAAGTGATCTGCAATGCCCACGACAAGCTCACATGCTACCTTCACACCAGAAAAAATGAAAATCATCGCAGCAACTCATCTCGGCTGGGACCTACATCTGCATTTCTTCTCACAGGTGCCACTTCATCTCCAAAATGACCATTTCTGGAGAAGCAGTCTGGCATTAATTTGAAAGTGAAAGCACACACAAGGTCTTGTTCAGATGCATGTACTCCACAACAGTGGAGTATTTTCCACAACAGTGGAAACTATTTTTATGGGCATAACAGAAGCGTGAGTATAATGGACTAAGTTAGGGGCCTCAACACATACATAAAAGTAATTCAGGCAAAACATGAGTGGGATATAAACTGGCTGCAATAACACTTCAGCAGACAATTATGTTATTATGTCCCCAGAATTCACAGAGTGAGGCCTGTTAACAGTCTCCCAGAAAGCAAGCTGAAGCAGAGACCTCAGTAGTTACAAACACTGCAGGCCTTATTTATGAACAGGAATATAGTTATTTATGGCATTGATAAAGTTTCATGTGTCCAGAGGTATTTTTCATACAGAAATTATTTGTTTGGAGGTCTTCCCCCAGCTTTCCTCTGATTAGAAACTGAAGGGGGAAGGGGCAGAATGTCATTGTTTTATGGCTAAAGTACCACGATGGGCAACTTGTGCTCTAATTTTTCTTCTCAGACTTTTTTATCCCACATGAACTCAGGCAAGTCGCAAAGCATTTACACTGACTGCCAATCATTAAGCCTAGGCTGGCTTCCTTCAATTAACTGCACGGACTATCTTAATGTCTGTGAGCCGTTGTACAATAGAGCCTGCAGCCATGCCAAATAAAGATAAACTGGTTAAATATTTATAAATTGCTGCTTTTGGTAGTTTAACATTTAGATCAGAAGCCATTCCTCAACATACCTCCCCTGAAAAAAGCACAGGATGTCATGGGACCTCATGTCTTGAAAACTCGTTCAAGTGCTTTTGACAGAAATGGGACTACCTATTCATCCAGCTCTGCTCTGTGCGCATACTCCCAAAGCAGTGCCTTCGGTGATTGTCACCATGCTGCTCTTCCCAGCCTGGCCCCGGGGAGAGGCTGTCCATCCGCTGGCTCCGGCAGCACCAGCGCTGCTTCCAGGAGAGCGGATCTGCTCCGCGCTTGGATGAAATCAGCGCCTGGATTGACATCAAATTTCACTGCAGGTCACAGTCACAGGGCTCTCCTACAGGCCCCAAAGGGCACCTGCTGCTCTTCTAAAAGTCCTGTATCTTTTTCTGCTGTATTTGCGAGGTTAGGGACAGCTTGGGATGTACTTGCTTGTGCTGCAATTATAACTGAGCACTACAAACACAGCACAAAGTACTCCTTGTGCTGCTGGGTTGGAGCAACAGGGAACTTTCAGCCACCTCTAGTACAGGTGACAGAGGGAATACCAAAAGCAGCTGCCTTCAACTCCTGGAATTGAAAAAGTTCTCATGTTCTCTTTCAGAGACTGACAAGATCATACTTAAGGGACTGACCAAAAGGGTTTTTTGGAAGCAAAACAATGATTAGCCACTGGTTAAGCTACTTAAGAGGGAGAAGACAGTCTCTTCACTTTCTCTCAAAATCCATTACCACCAACCTCAATGAGTTTTTCCTGTTCAACTGTTCTCAAGCCAAACAACTTATGCAGTCCTTTTACATTTCATTTTCTCCCTGACAGTAGCTTTGTTTTTCATCCATCACTCTTTATCCTTCTCTCCTTGAGGGGTCCTGGAAAGACCTGCACCATTAGCAACTACTTTGGCTTTATCTCCTTTTACAAAAGGCCCTGGGACACAACATTTTAGGAAATAGATCTGCAGTTTCCACACAGTTTACTGAAGACTGAAGCCACAACCGTCAGAATGAGCTTGAACTGTCTCCTTCTTGGGAATTAGCCATCACTTTCCCTAATGCCTCAGGGAAATCAGTAATTTTTGAAGAGAACTATCCAATGTTGCTCTGTGGTTAAGTGCTCCCATATTGCTCAGTGGCTAACAAAGTGAAAGTAACACACATCATGAAACACTGAAATTATCAGTTTGTATTGCTGTTCTGAGATAGGGATTTCAAGACCACTGACAGTGTAGCAAGAGACCTCACTCCAGGTCTTCATGAACCAATCTTGAGCCCAAACTCAACTTACAGTTTTGTTAGGATGTGAGTCTACAACAACCAACTTACATCATGTTGAAGGTAGGTATGTAAAGGAGGTTTATTTGGGCTAATACTAAATTCAAACAGCCACAAGCTCATTTTCCATGTTTACCACACCAACTGTTGACAGATGAAGTCTCAGTGTAAAGTCCAAATTTTAATTTCACCATAACTTCCTGAAACATGACTACAGATTTCAATATTTGGCATTTGATGCTTGAGAGAGGTACCATGTTTAAGAACATTCTACCAAATACATTTAAATTATGACTCAAACCCAAAACAATTTGGAAGTTTTGAAACATAAAGCTGTTGGTATGAAATTAGCTTTTATTTTTTTTTTTACCTCAAAATAAATGCACATTTATAATCTAGTCAAGTGAAAACTGAAAAAGAGTACCTTAAACAAGGGGGAACCTTAACAGAGCAAGTATCACAAACGTGCTCAAGCTCCTTCTCCTGCTCTTGCCCAGCTCTGTTTGTCTAAAAACACCAGATTAATTTCCTTTTTTCTTTCTTGTCAGTTTGGTCAATGAAAAGAAACACTTAAAAGCACCAGAATTAGAAGTGGTATAAAACAAAATCAGGTACTCGTTCTCATCAGAATTCAGGTCCATGTATTGCCACACTTTTTATATAAAACTTTCACTAAGTGTTGTACTAAATAGGATTTAGTAATTTTTTCTGCAGTTTAGCTCTTGATATCTTGGTAAGAGAAGTCAATGCATAAGCATGTCAGAAGTCAACGCTATAGTGTAACTACAGTATAACTCTAACAGGGCTTCTAAATACTCAGTTCACCAGAGTGATGTCTTGTAGTTGAATTTCAGTTTCAACAGGTACTTCAGATTTACCTGAGCAACGTCATACACAATATATCTGGGAAGAATGTTAAGGAATAATAACACAGAAAAACGACACAGAAAAACCTCAAAACACAGTGAACTTCACCTTTGAACTTAAGTTACCATACAGGTGCCTGTGTGATTAACAAGTTCTAAGAGCTCAAAGCACAAAGCTTTAAATCTGACTTTCCCATGAACCTGAAAATGTTTTATACAATAGTTAGGAACAAGCAATTAAGTCATGTGGAGAATACTGCAGCAGGAATCTTGAGTGACAGGCAGGTGAACTGACTTAGATATAGGGCTGTGGCTCCTGAAAATTATTTTCTGTCAGAGTAACACACATCTCTCTTGTTATCTAAGCAGAGGAGTCATGTAGCTTAAACTGAGAGCTACAGTTTCAGCATTTACAATTGTAATTGCAGTTCTATTACTACCTTCCAGCACAAAGTCATTAATGCTCTCTTAATTTCCCACAAAATAACTCAAACTGGAATCACAGAGAAGAGCTCTACAGTGATGGTAAGTATTTGCACATTCTTATTTTTCCAGAGACAGTCCCAGCTCATCTATTTGTTTCACAGTGCTTTAGGCCTCAAACTTATCTCTAATCCCAAAGTGTGAAAAAAAATAAATACACATCATATTACCTCAACTAGCTAATATCAACTGTATTGTAGCTCATCATCTGACAGATGGTATATTTAAGAAAACTCAAGATAAAACCAGTATTGCCATGAGTTGTGTTGCCTAGACTCCTAGTAGGAGGAAAATAGCTTTCCAAGGCCAAAGGCTGTTCCTACAAACCCAAAGATTGCATTACTGGGTTACCTGCTTCACTAAGAGTGAAGAGAGCGAGCTGGACCTTAGACATCACTTATTTGTATTCTCATGACCTCTTGTGGATTTAAAGCACTAATTGATTTGCAGGCACTCCTGTCTAGAAAGAGACTTAATGGCTACATCTCTGATGGGCATTTGGGGCTTACCTCAACACTTGCAGAGATCTGGGGAACACAAAAGATGTGCTGAGAGAGCTCAAGAGCACAGAGCTGCCTTCCCCACCTCCTCCTTGCCAAGCTGGCCTACACAGCACCATGGTGGAGAAACCAGACTGGATTGCTGAGAAACCACAGGCTGCATTCCCCTCCCCTTGTCCTGGCACATTCTGGGCAAGACACTACAGGGCAGTTTTGCCTGACCACTCCAGTAACTTTTGGTATGGTTCCTGTTGGGGAATACCTATTGCTACGTGTATTGCTTCCTTTTTTTGCAGAATGACCATTTAAGTGCAACAACTGTAAAATCATCCCCCTTGCAGAAGAGAATGTCTGCAAATACTCCCCAAAGCAGATCTAAACCAAACAAAACACAGTGAGGCAAAGCTCCTAACTGGCCTTAGTGAGGTCCTGCAAATGCAGCAACACTCAAACACCGTGTGCAGCCAATGTAACAGCAAAGGATACTCATTATACAGAAGACAGGTATCATTAATTCCTGTGGAGATCCCATTCCCTAAGGGAACCTCTACATCACCAAGGGTGGTAGTGGCTGTGGGATCAGGCGCCGTTTTGCCCAAGCCTAGAAAAGGAAAACAACATTAGTTACAAATCTAGGAGGCAAACACAGACTTTGCACAAAAAGAAAATGATCCAGCCAGCCAAATACTACTTCACGTATACTTTCAAATCAAGTGTATAAGTATCTTCAACAGAACACAAAGAATACAGTCTCTTTGTTCAATTCAGCATCACCATATTTATGGCAGTTGTACTCTGCTACATTAAAAATGAGAATTTTAGACTTTCAACTGTTAATTGTCTAATCTGTATGATCAAAGCGAAACCAGAACAGATTTGTAGCTCTCATATCATAGCTCCATTAGTGAAAACATGCACATCGCAGCCTTTTCAAACAAGTGTAACAAACCAATTCTTATTCTCGTTAGAATGTTCAATATAAATCTGATTTGACATCCATAAGAACATGAGTAGTATGTATAGCAAAAGGTGCAAAATCACTTTTTATTCTATTTTAAGCAACCTATTTTTTAAGCCTCTCAAAATGAAGAGTTTCAGATAAGCCACTCATTACTGAAGATACTGTTCTTCACTCTCCCATCTTGGAACAGAAAATAGTTGTGATTACCATTTCTTTTGCTTGAATTAGACAGCTAAGTCTTTTCTCTCATCTTTATTTTTCAATATATGACACATTTTGCAGATAGAAGTGTAATGAGAGCAGCTGTTCCATCTGAACTTTTATTCCTAGCTTTTCCCTTCTGTCCAAGCTTCTAAGCCACTTTGAAAGCTAAACAATTTCTCTTCTGATCTATTCATCTCTCTTCTAAAATACACAGTATTGTTACAATGAAAGCAACTAAGAAGTTGGAGAATGTACTTTATATTTTCTCCAGTGTAACACCAAATAGAAGTTTCCTCCTGAACTTCAGCACATTCAGTCTTAACACTCCAAGTGTATTAACCTGCATCTTAAAACACCACATACACATCCTGAAGCAACTAAAAGGCAACATCATGCAACTTCTTAAAGAAGTGCAGCTAAGAAGTGACTATAGCTCTCTTTGCTAAGCAGAACACCACGACCAAGTCTGCCATCAATTACAGATTACCAATGACAACTACTAATGCTTACCTTTGACACTGTGTTTTCCCTTGGGCAATTTTGTGATGTGGGAAGCATTCTTTAGTTCATACCTGGACAGCACAAAGATCACACAATAGCACCTTACATTCATCTTAAACTATCTTAATGAAAAAAAAAAAAAATCACGAATTTTTCAGGTTTTAGTTTATGATGAGTTAATGTAAAGTTAATCTAAATTCTAGTCTTCTGGAACTTAACAGCCCTTCTTTGTCTTGGCTACTAATTTTAATGATGTTAGCTTTTTGTACAAGATTCAGCTAAACCTGCAATAGTTCTTATTTTAAGAAAAAACAGGTCTTGTTCCTGAAGAAAAAAAACACATGCCTTTTCTTCACACTGAAGAGAAGGCCTGCAATCTTAGCATCACCTTCTATGAGGATGTATTAAGCACATTTGGCAGATATTCTTCATAAGTTACGTACATATTTCCAAGGGCAACTTCTCCCAGTAGTACTAAACCTATGGGATCAGCTTGAGATGTGTGACAGTAGTTTGCACTCTTGGATACCATGTCTGCAAAATAGATGCCCTTCCCGAACATGTAGCCGGTCTGCAAGAAGGAAATAAATAAATAAATAAAACTGGCGCAATAAAATAACACAAAGGCAGCATTAAATCCACCTGTCTGAGCTCCCAGGAGAGCAAAGCTGCAACTCAAGCTCTTGTAGACACCAGCGAGCAACCCACTCAGGGGACACGACATTGTCTAAATGGTGGCAGATAACACAGGACCCTCCCCATACAGAATTCCCTTCTTTAGATTGTCCCCGACTGTGGCCACCTCTGGGCACAGGAATGCAGGCAGGCAGAGAAGCTCTTTCACCTACCACAGGAGCTTCAGGCGGAGCTATCCGCAGACCCTGCGAGAGGATCCCGGCGAAGTTGGTGGTGCGGGAGCCGTGCCACAGCAGCTGGCGGTTGTGGAGCTGCTTGAAGGGCTTGAAACGCTGGCTCTCCCCCTCACGCTCAATCCTAAAGATCTTCAGTTTAGAAGAGGACAGGACGAGAAGAATAACCAAGCAAATAAACCATTACCTTCATGCAACTCATCAGAGGGGAGAAAAAAAAACAATCATCCAATCTGAAATGCACATTGATCTGCTAGGGAAATTGATTGGGATGGGTTTTAGTGTTTGTAATTGGCTGTGACATGCTAGCAAAAAAGAGGAAGCAGCAATCATGCAGTACTTATTATTGATTACTTCTCCACCTTTTCTTCTGCATTTTCATGAGGCTCTATTTTTCTGAAAAAAATAATTCAATGAACTAAGGCTCAATTTCAGATGATTATTCCTCCACCTTCCCTTTGAGGCAAATTAAATTAAAATAAAAACACCAAAGCAAAAATACCGCATTAGATTTATCTCTGCCTAGACTTTTGCTATTCTAATTAAAAGAAAATGTTCTATCAAATCATCCCTTCAACAGAGAAAACTGGGTAGGCTACTCAAAAATATTAGGAGAGTTCATCTTCCCAAAGATAAGCCCCAGTATTGCTCAGCTTACATCCACGACTTTGAGGTCATATGCGTTGTGCGTAGCAGCGTGAGTGTTCTTCACATATTGTTTGATAATCTTGGCTTCTTCTGAATCTTTGTCAACAACCTGCAAAGAGGCAAATGAGAAGTTTCCTCAGCACACAAACTAGCAGCCATCTTATAACATGGCAACATTCCCCCTATGTCTGCAACTGTCCCCTTTAAACCTCCTCGACCATGTAAGGGGAAATACATTCCTAGCTAGAGAAGAGGCATGGATATACAGACAGCCACAGAAATGTCTGAGACAATGCTGGAAACTGAGATGATTTTCAAGTCCACTACTCAAAGAAGGGTCAGCCAAGGACTCAGTCCAGTCCAGCTTTCAACACCTCCAAGAACAGAGCCTCCATGGCCTCTCTGGGCAACCTTTTCCAGCGTTTGACCACTGTCAGAGTAAACAAATTAGAAAACCCAAAGCAAATAACATCAACAACAAAAGCTTTTTCTTTTGCTTAAACACAAATTCCTGTATTTCAGTTTATGCCCATTGCCTCTTGTCACTGGAAACCACTGAGGAAAGTCTGCCTCTGTCTTCTTTCCTTCTTTCTCTCATCAGGTGTTCCTAGATATTGATACAATATCCCTTGAGCTTTCCTTTCTCCAGGTCAAAACAGCTCAGCTCTTTCTGCATCTCCTTGAACACATGCTCCAGTTCCTTAGCCCATCTCAGTGCATGTATCCAGGTACACTATGGGTGATTTATTTTACTCCAAACTAACAGGATATCAGCTTGTATTCACAGCCACTCATTACTTCCTTTACCTTAATATCCGTCTTGAGTTTTTCATAGTTAATGTCAATTGGGTCTTTATCTCCATCTTCATTTCCACCTCTGAGAAGGCTGTAAGCAACCTCGATATCAAGCAAGTTGTCCAACATCTGCACTTTAGCCTGAAGAATTGAAACAGGTTACGTTACTTAGGCCTTTGACATGTTCAGAATAAGTCTGAGATACCCCAAATTAAAAAAGTGACAATCACTGGCCACATGGTGCCATCTCATAACACAACACCACACATATATCTATACATAACATCTTTATCTTCTAATACCTTATGCATATAATTATTTACACAGATACGTGCACATAAACAAACAAAAAGATATTCTGAAGAAAAACGAGTTTAACCTCATGCTTTCATGACGTTAAACTTGTTTTTCTTCAGATTATCTTTTTGCTTGTGAGGTTTTAACACTTACTTTACCTCTGCTTTAATGAGGTTAAGTAAGTGTTAAACCTCACATATTCTCTGTTAGATGTCTGACATCAAGACCTGTTGCCAGCAAACAACATTTTCCACTATTTGCAAAAACCAGTTTCAAATCAGTACCTGAATGTATTCCAAGTTATTTAGGAGAGGTGGCTTCTTCATCCCAAAGTCATGAGGAATCAGTGTGTAAAAGCGGTTGGAGAGATCCAAAATCTGAGATTCTGAACCACTGTCAGAAACTGCCTAGACAAGACAACAAGCACCAAAGAAAATTACTAAGACTAAGTCTCCATTGCAATAAAAACACACAAGATACTTAAGGAGTAACACAGGAGCAGCAATGCAAATAGTGCTTATGCTGAAACTCTCACAGGACTAAAAACAACAATTCTGTTTAATTGTCTTGTGTATAGTAAGTCACAGTATTTGCACAGAAATATATGGAGTTGTGTATGAGAAAAATTCAATGGCGATTATGTTTCTGGAGGGTAAATTAAAGTCTTCAGGATATATAAGTGGTGCATATCCTTGTCAAGGTTCTGGTCTATTCTAGCAATTGAAGAACTTCCTCTATCTATGCTTTTCCAGGAAGCCTGCGACAGGGAAAAAAAAGGGTTATGCTGGTACATTTTTGCAATCAGTAAAGGCAATACTATGTAGTGATTCTGGAATGGTTCAGATCACAATGTGTAAATACAGTAACATTATCAAACCAGACCCTTTCCTGTGTCAAATTAACCTTTACTCTCATCCTCTGTCAGACTTCTCTGGGGTGGAAACACCAGCTCACTACTAGATCAAGGCACCAGCTTCATGTGCTCAGCTGCCATTTATGTTTGGCACGGCCTAAAGTTTGTGCTACAAAAATGCTGAAAACACAAGTACTGCCCACACCGGTACAACCATGAAGAGAACTAACTGATTACCCATGGAAGCCACATCCTCTTCTCCAGAGAGAGAGAAAACACAGATCTTTATATGCACAGCTCAGCATTCACCCCACTGAGCCCAAAACAACTTCTGAATTCCCTTTTTGCTCTAACATCTCTTTTATACTCACCTGCTGAACCTCATTCAGGATGGAGTATGCACTCTGGATCTGTCGCTTGCTCAGTTTTCCCAATGGCATCTTCTGCAAGTCAATCTGATAGAGATATAAGTATTAAACCCGAATTTCACTATATTTAAACCACTGCAGCATTCTCTCTCTGGTTTCTAGAGAACTAATTTCTCTATGCTAATAGGACTGACCAACAAAGAATGGAAACATTTTAGACTCTGTGGATTGAGGACTTATGTCAGAAGGACAAACCATTGAGAAGACATCCTATATAACCAAAGGAACACTGCAATAGGAAGCTAAGCATACATGCTAGGGCAGCACAAAAAAATAGGATAAGTATCTGGCATCAAGTTTAATATCAACCTGGTGTCAGATGCATTCCTTAGCCAGTTAAGTAACCATACACTTAAGGCTGGCAAAGAAGCAAACTGAATGAAGTAATTCTTGATCATAAGATCATCTGTGTCTCTAGGTACAACCTAGACACTCTCTTCCAACTTTACCCTACATTTATCAAGGGTCCAATGCAAAGATGCTGTGAGGTGCTTCATATTCATGAAAAACGAGCCAAAACCCCTCAACCAAGTTAAAAGCAACATCTTGGTTGCCTGCATTTATCCACTGATTTAATTTAACGTTGGTTTTCTTTGTGTATTGAAGGATCTTGGGAGAGTATTGGAAATCATTACATTGTTAAAGAACCACCTGAATGCAAAATGGTTCAACAAAAATCAAGGCCAGTAGAGTCTTTTAGAAAGATCATACATACACCCTCTAGACTCTTGGCAGTACTTATCATACACTCTGCAGGGCAAACTAGTTTTTAAACTACTTGATGGATTTAAACTGAAGTTCATGGATTTAAGATTTAGCTCATGGACAGAAGACCCTATGAAGCCATAACTACCACATAATGTCTGGCTAAGTCCCACATTATTTATCCACCATGGCGCTAGGAAACCCAGCTGTATGCAAATGTCCTCTGCAAGATGAATTCAGAAGGCTCTTCCAAGCCACAGAGACTGGGGTGGAAGCCCTGAAGTGATTTTGCATGGAGATTGCATGCCCTGTACTGGGCTTAGGAGAACTTTCACCATTAGTGACAGCTAAATGTAGATAAAGCCGGATACCAAGAAAAGCCAAGATGGGCTGCAAGAGGAAAGAGAGGCTTCAAAACAAATGTTGTCTTAGGGACACAAGAGGCACAAAGACAATATTAATAATCTAATGAAAACCAATCTGCAATAGATTTGTAGCTCCCAAACTTTTGGAGCCAATACTGCCTTGCTGAGTACCACCTGTGCCAATCTGAATTATGTCATTATTTACTGAAAAATCAGGCAGGACACGTAAAAGTAAAACAGGCCACTTAACTTGGATGTGCAGAACAGCTGCAGACACCTATACTAACTGTAAGTTATACAAACATGTAAAGTAACACATATAATCACTAACACACAAACATTAACACCTATAAAATAAAACATCCCTCAATCATGTGATTTAGGAGCACAATTCCAATAAAGCCCAGAAACAGCTGAAGGGCTGGAATTTGTGTCTCCTACGACCCATGGCAGGTAGACAGAACCCTGCAGAGCTAAGCTCTGGTTTAAAGCTAAACTGCATCCAAAGCTTTATCATTAGATGTGCCAAAAGAGCACAGCAGCCAAGAGGCTGGGCCTAAAACAACAGCACTGAAATCACTACTAGGTGCACTGAGTGCAATGGGAAGAATTAGCTCCACATCACAATGTGCGCACCATGATTGTCACAAGAGGCAAGGAAGATGTTTGCCTTCCACCCAGGCAAGGGAAGTGTGTCCTCACACAGCACTGGAGTCGACTCAGTCCTCTAACAAGCCACTTCACATAAAGCAGTGACACAGATAATGGTAATAAACTCCTATATGCTTGGTGAGATGAAATTCTTGAAAGCTAAGTTAGAAGCAAGAAGCTAAATGCATCAGATAAATCCACTGTCATGCAATGGAAAGACCAGGAATTTGCTGCAATGTTGGCAAAGCAAGAGATGCCTGTATGGAACAAAATACTCAAGATCACGCTACTTAAAGGAACTAAGTGGCTGTTTCTGGAGGACACATAGAAACTTCTAACCAGGAAAGATATTTCCTCTAACAGAAAACTGGTGTTCAGCAGCATCAGTACAGGAAGATATATCTAATAGGAAGACTAGCCCATCTGGAATCTCAGTTCTGCTATAGATCTGCAGATGATATGAATTAACATAGTTTCAAGAGTTCTACAAAACCAAATGACATGAGATGATGATCAGTTCAGAGTCTTCAGCCAGTTACAGTTACAAAAAATCATTCATATTTTATAAGACTTTGATGTAAAGTACCACTGGACATATAGGAGAACATAATGAACCCAAGGTACTACAAAATGTTGGGCAAGCTATCTGAAAGCTTTCAGGTAAGCTGCACAAAATGTTCTGTGAAAGGTAGGCATGCCAAATAATGATACAGGGGGCAAAGAGCAGCTGCTTGAATGTCAAGTCTTAGGCAGGATAACTAAACTGGTTGAAGAAAACCGAAATTTGTTATTTAGAATTAGTTCGAATGGCTGCATTAAAACAAACAGCAGGGTATCTGCACACCAGTAGAACAGTGCAAGGAGAGACATATACTACCAAACCACTCTCTGAAAACTTGCAAGAAGGATGGATCAAGAAGTATGAAGGAAAAAAGAATGGATGAAAATAGTTTTATTAGAACAAATGAGAAATACAACCAAAACAATCTCAAGTTCACCCTGTGCAGAAGAGGATCTGGACTTTGACAAGACACTTCCACTAGTCTATCAACTGGCAGCATTTCCCTAGTCTGAGGTACATCTCATTTGCTACCTAAATCCATGGTACTCCTGCACTTCCAAGCTCCCAATGTGGTTCCCTGCTTAGAATAAAGGAGTGTCACCCACGTCACATGGAACAGCACATCGGTTTTTCTGTGTTAATACTTTAAGAGCATTCAGCAGTCACTATCCAAGACTGGAAAAAAAACACAAACAAACAAAACCACAGAATGATTACTGCTCCCAGGACTGGCAGACAATTCTCTCATAGGCTTGTTAAATTGAAGACATTGATAGACAAAAAATGTGCCTGTGTTTTAAGAACTGTTACTGTTACTGCTTCCAGGGCTTGGCAAATCCCAGTCGGACTCTTGCCTTTATTTTTAGACAGATCTAAACCTCACACTTAGCTTTTGGGAAGTATGAAGCACTCTGGATTGCAAAGAACTTGCTTCTGTTTGTGCTAGCACGATGGTAGGTTAGAAGGGAGAAATATGAATGTGTGTAGTTACCTCAAATTCCACCATTGCTTTCTTCATGCTCTCCACATCAAAGATCATCTTAATAAGATCTTGGATTGGCTTAGCCAGTTTTGATTTTGTCCCAGCACCTACTGTCAGTTTCCTGACAGCTTCTTCATCCTGGAAGGTAAAAATAGTATCAGAATTAGCAAAATCACAAAGGATAAAACTAACAGGCTGGCTGCCATGGCAACAACTCAAAACCAATTTAGTTTGTGCATACTATGACTAGCCTGAAGTTCACAGGGAGCGTGGGACATTGCTCTGACATTCTGGAACAAAATAGGTTTAAAAAACCACCTATTCAGTAATTTGACAGGTATTATTTCAAGAGATGGCACTGTAAAAAATAAGCAGAAAGTAGAATTAAGGGAAGAGGAACTCTCTTTGCATCGCTGCTTTACCTCACCTCAAGCATTAATTACTTTTTCTGCAAGCTTTCTGCTGCATAGACTTTCATATGAAAAAGTGACTGCTGCTTTTATGACAAAACAGATGCAATAACTAGTTTTACCAAGTTTCTGTAATAAAATCTGCCATAGATGTTTACAGGAATCATCAATTAGCCATAATACTATCTTGATGCCTTCATGGAGAGAGCATTACATGAATTAATCATCAGCCAGGTGCTTTAAGTAACACTGTACATTACACTGAGACAGACACTTTGCCACTGCAATATTAAAATTTCCAGAATTAAAGCCAAGCTTCAAGTGCTTTGCACTGAAAGATTACATCCATTAATTTGGCCACAGAAAAACACAATGTCTTGAAAGCATGTGCTCTGGCAACTTTATAGCTATTAACAGCATGCAACTATTTAGTCTGAAAATAGTTCAGGTAACAGGTATGCCCTTAAATAAACACACAAACCCCCACTGAAAAGAAGGAAGAGACTTATTATTTAGCTTAGCTGTCTAAATAGCCAAATCTTACTGGCAGTGAATAATTTCTTTCTCAGCCTGCTCAGTATGTGCACTAAGTGGAAGACTGCACTGGAGTTGCCACAGCATTTGGGAGGATTTTGAAGGCAGCAGACAGATGAGAAGCATCTATTTTAAATTTTAAAAAATGGAGTTATCAGACAGGATGCACGTGAACCGACTGAGGGATTAAGTTCAAATTAATATCCTTAAAGTTACAGAGTAAACAGGAACAAGCATTGAAGGGACATCAGATTTGATAACAGAAAACTCCTTAGTTTCCCAACAAGTCTATTTTAATGGATGTACTCCTTGATCTACAGCTTTCATCTATAGCAGAGAGAAGATGCAACAGCTGCATTTTAATTCCCCTGGTTTGTTAAGTGCAAGTGATCCAAGAGCAAGCACAAAACAGAACAGTGACAGCAAGGAATCTCAGCAATGCTCCACCTGGGACAGGGGCATTTCAGAGTTACCTGTCCGTAATCTATTTCCAGTGGGTAAAATTTTTTGGGATATTTAGTGAAGTTCTTTGAATGCCAAGAATTGCCAGTTTTCTCTTCATACAAATTCAGGAAGTGTTCAATGGCATCTTCTTTTGATGGCATCTGCTCCAGCTTGTTACTGCCGATTACCGTGCCCACACGGCCCCAGGATCGGAACACCCAGTACCTGGAGAAATGGAATGGGAGAAAAGAACAGGCATCAGCTACTCCGGTGCTATTTGCACACCATGAATTTTATGGAACACAGTCTCTCACCAGTGAATCCTCACAGAGGAATCACCCTGTGTCCAAGAACTGGCGTGAAAAATACCCAGTGCTAACACACCAGAACTACAGCCCTGAGGATAAATGGGTGCACAGCAGAAAAAGAGAGGTTACCATCTCTTCAGTCTTAATGTTTTGTAAACACAAATCTTCAGACTATTGGGGTCATATATTTGAAAAACAAAGACAAATCATCTTTAAGCCTCAGGCCCCAGAGTTCAGTATTTTAGAGAAACCAGAAGTAAATCAAGTATTTTTTTGTACTGCTTGACAGCACCTTGGGTGAGCTTCTGTAGTATTTATGGGGATACAATCAATCAACCTTTTCAATATGTCAGGTATGAAATGCAGGCACTGAAGTCCCTCCATGTACTGAATCCCAGACTTGATGCAACCTCACACAAATGAGACAGCCACAAAAGCTTATTGAAAAGTGCAATAAATCTGGAGCTGAACCACAGTCGTTGCTATTCTGGATTTCCGTGTCACTTATGTGTTTGGCAGGGGCAGTTTTATTTTACAGAATTTTCTCAATCTCTTCATCTAATCAGCAGTGCAACCACTGGACAGCTCTGCCATGCACCCAATGAGACTGGAGAGCTAAACACACTATCAGCTCCTGACTATTTCATGCATTTTGTTATGCTTCAGAGCACACAATTCAGGCTAACACTGTGGTAGAACAGCCAGAATCTGGTTTCGTTTCCCAAAGTTACAGCTCTGCGATTAGAAGACAAAATTAATTTAGAGAATATGGAGAAAAAAAAACACCTTAGGTTTTGTTAACACCCACAAGGGAATGTCTCCATGCAGAGCAGAGATTTCTCCTTGGGTGGCTTGTTTGGTAGGTTTGGAGGAGTTCTTTTAGTTTTGATTTGGCTTTTTTCATTTGTGTTTGAGTGTTTTTTTAATTCATGTAACTATACCAATCCATTATCTCCCCAAGGACATTTTACTCACATTTGGCTTTTGGAGTGTCAAAAATCCAGTATTTACTAGAAAAAAAAGTGAATTAAAGTATTTAAAGGGAAAACTAAACTCACCTGTTCTCTCTGTCATCCTCTAGCAGCTGCAGTTTATAATAGGAATTTGTTCCTTTCACAATATCTACTAGTCCCAGGGTTGCACTGAAAATTTTCCCACCTTTTTCAAAGACATGAGCAGAATCCTCCAAACCTGCAGAGAAGAAAAAATTAGAACACATAGGAGGAGGTTACTGTTTTAGCTCTCCTTCCTGCATTTGCACTCATCCAAATGTTTCATGCAGCAGTGTGATTTAACAAAAATAACAAGTGCAGAAACAGTGACCATGCAGCTCATTCAAAACCACTTGGAACATGTTTTCCTTTTAATGAATTGTGAACACACACCTTCAGATAAACTGGAGTGAACATCAATCATAACTAGAGGAAAAAAAATTGTAACCTTCGATAGATGATGATCTAAAATCTAGGATGTAATACTGCATGAGCAGCTGAAGGAATCCTCAGGAGATGCAGCTCTGCAGGTGTCACATTATCAAATGGACTGAAAACCAAAGCCTGCCCTTGGATGCAGTACAAATTGTCAGAACATCCACACACCACAGGTTTGGAGAGTAGCATCAGTAGATGCTTATGCCAAACCTGTGGTCTCTGCTGGCTGGGCCTTTATTTACTCCACTGACAGGAGATCCTAAAGCTGAACAAAGTGCATGCCTTAGTTTCTAAGTGGCCCTTCTGAAGAAAGCTGCACTAGAAAATCCTGGAATATGCAGCCTTAGATGTCAAACAATATGCTTCCTTTGATAGCAATGTTAAAGGTTTAAAAATTCATGCTCCTTTATGGAACCCTCATCCTTTCACAGAAAAATCCTTTAGCAAACCATCATGCATCCTGAAGACTGTGGGTGGTGCAGCCACAGGCACTGTTATCACTCACCAGAATCAGGGTCTACTGCTGCTCCACCCTTCACTGTTAACTTCATTTTCTTTTCAGACTTGCTAGGTCCTGCAGTGAAAGACAGTTAATTTTTTTCTTAGGTGAGTAACACAGTCTGACTTGAATCAACCTTAAAATTCTCTATTTGCATAATTATCACCCTAAGGTGAATCAGATTCCCAGTACATGAGCACATCGACTTCAGTGGCTTTAACCTAGCTCTAGCAGCCAAATCACAGCCCCCAACCCACCAAGTAAACGAGAAATTACATTTCCCCAGATTCTATCTATCTATTTCTTTTCTCCTGGCCCCAAGGGGTGGACCATGTCATTTTTTCACCTGCACTGCAGATAAACACAACCACAAATGTCAAAGTGGGAGTTAAAAACCTAACAGGGCGTGGGGAATGTACAGATTCCCTGGGAATGCCACTCTGATGACACAGTCTGGCAATAACACATCTAACTGTATGACAGAAACTTCCACTTGGAAGACACAGAGAACAGGCTCTGAAGAGAAGTGAGCAAATACGATGGTTTTGTTCATAATCCAGGGTTAATAATGCACGCTCTCTATGGCATTCGTAAGCAATGCCACCAATATTTTTCCTCCTCTGTTACAAAAATATTATGTTCTAAACCAAGTAGCACAGAGACTCTGTGCTCTGGACCTCAGTATTTTCTCACTTGCCAACAATCCCTGAGTAGCATCTGTCATTTTGGTGTCCCAGGACCTCCCTGGAGCTGCAACACTAACCCAAACTGGCAGAGCAGCTGATGTTTTATGAGGAAGAGACTAGACTGATGGCAGGGAGTCTGGGCAGACTGAAGTAGGGGAAACAAGTGCCAGCTCAGGAGACAGTTTCATGTTTACTTAAAGCTAGTCTTGCCCTGAGGTCCATTATATAAACTTATCATGAGGAAAAAAAAATGCAGAAAATTCAAGGAAAGGGTAAGGACAGACTATACCCAGGTTTGTTTTGTGCATGCACAGTACTGAACAGGCCTGTGGAGAAACAACCACTGTTCCTCACCTTGTTCTTCTTTGACCTTCCCAGTGCTTTTTGTACTTGGAGGCTTGCTGCTCTTCCCATCCACAGCCATTTCCTCATGTTCCATTTTTACCTCTGCACCCCAAGGTGAAAGGGCATGGAGAGACACAAGCTCCTGGAAGTCCTTGCTGGAAGATTTCACATCCTGAAGAAATGCCTCTGAGACCACACGGACTTTGGCCTCCTTCACTTCTTCCATCTTCTTGCTCATTTTCTCCACATCCTCTGCAGAGGCAGGATAGGAAGGGGCAGAAAAAAATGCATTTGTGAGGTTTTACACCTCAGCCTCTCCCTCTGGCCATGATTCAGGCCTCTGTAACACTGTGAAAACACAATTCCACTACATTTTGGATTCACCATGTTCTTTGGAGAGCCAAGTTCCTCCTTGGTTCAAAGATGCAGCTTGGGGTAGAGCAGGAACACTCCTGTTCTACCTGGTTGGTCTAGTTCTCCCTTTCCCAGATGTCAGCTGGAGTTGGACTTCCTGAGGAATGGGAGCAGATCTCCCACCTCAGCAATGGAAGTTTGCACAATTCCAACCCAGAGCAAGAGCAGACTCCAAGCTGCCAGCAGAGCAAACAAGTGCCCTCAGGCACCCACAGCCAGCTCTGGGGATTCTCCAAGGCAAGCATGCACACAGCCCTCAGCACTCCTCATCCCAACAAAGGTGGCTTGCACACCACCCTGGTCTGCACACAAACCCCAGCTGCCACTGACCCACGAGAGCCTTAAGGCACAGCCTGCTGGGTTAACTTACTGGGTAAGCAAAACTCAAACAGCACACATCTGTCTACTTTTCCAAGCACACTCAGGCCATGTGTGCACACAAAACACTCCCCCTAATCCAAACACTGATCCTCAGACAGCTCTGAGGACAAGTGTCCTCTGTAATCTGCTCAGCTCTGTTACCACTGCTACCAGTAACCATAGCACAGTTGCTCACTCTGGGTGCTGATGCACAGGGTGGCCTTGTTGGCTGTTGTGGTCATCTTTCCTCCCAGGTCCTCCACAATGCTTTTCACCTCCTCTTTGTTCTTTGACAACTTCCCGACAACCAGGATCTTCATGTTGGTCAGTGGTTTGTCTAAAGGTTTGGAAATGACACGTTAGCCACAGGCACGGAGTCCCCTAGACAAACAGCAAGCACAAAGTGACAGCATCCCCTGCTCTCTGTACAATCAGCTCAGCTGGCAAGGAGATGAGAGGCCAAGCAGGTCTGACCTGTGCTAAGCAAGCAGGAGTGTGTTCCCCTTCCCAGAGGAAAGGCAACAGAGCCCAGCAGCTGACAACAAACAGAAGGGATGGAAGACAGGGAAATGGTATGTAGGCATATTTGCCCTTTTCTTGGTTTGTTCTGTTAAGTAAAAAGAATTAGTCTTTCAGCACTGTGCTGCTAGGGACTGTGCTCTGCTTCCCTTTTCTTTTGATGTCTGGATAGCATGGGAGAAATTCACTGTCACATGAAAGCTCCTGCCTTTTCAAAAGAAAATCTCTTTTTTAGCAGCTGCAGAGAGAATTATTTCTCAAGCAACACTGTTCCAGTCTTGATCTTATAGACAGTACAAGGTTCTCACATGCAAACCCCATAAGAAATCAGGAGCAAACTGGTAACCATCTGAGGCTCCATGACACTGTGTTAATAATACAATGCAGGCTGGTCCAGGACATGGCAAGTGTCTAAGAGCATATTTGCACTGCTAAAAGATAAATGCTATCAACTTTGATTGACCATCCGAGGGTTCTGCTTCCTCTTCTCCCCTCAACTCAGATTAGTTTGGTTGTTAGCAAACAAAGCAACCTGGCTTTAAATCTGGTCAACCTATTGAGTTTACTTTCAGGGGATACTGGGGCCGGAATCAACTTGCTAATCAAAAACAAGACCTTTGTCTTCACTGCTAAAATAACATCATCAGGCTAAAGTTAACTGTGCAGAATTACTCCTGCTTTTTTAACCAAGTAACAATAACGCCCTGCACCCAAAATTAGGGCCAGAACTAGAAAGGCTGAATAAGAAAGAAGTCAGCATAGCTCTTAACAAACAGGTTTTACCACCAAAGCATGCAACTCATTCCAGCAACCTACAGGGAGTTTCTTAAGTCCAACCTTTTGTCGGTTGGAGACAGCACATCTACTTTGCATAAGGGGAGTCAGTGATCAATAAAGCCAAATCTCAGTAGAAGATTTAGAAACAGACCAAACCCCTGGAAAAGCCTCTTGCCCTCAAAACCTAATGAGACACAATTTGCAACATCAGCCTTTACATTTCTGATTCAATGCATACACATCATTTCCTCACAATCAAGAAACACCCAAAATGATCTGCGAATAAACAACAGAACCTCAAGCCCATGACCCCAGACAACTCAGCAGATCAGGGCCTACCAGTGCTGGGAAGATGAAGCACAAGACACTTTTTTTTATCAGGAGAGCTCTGCCTACTTGAGAGCAGAACAACAGTGGGACTGTTCAGGGTGGCTCGTTTGTCTGGCTGGGAATGTCAGCCTGAACATATCCTGAATTGCACCAATCTATGCCCAGCCAGACTCTTACCTCTGGGTGCAGACACAGTCTCTGACAAAGGAGCAGATGCAGAGGGAGGAGGTGCCGAGTTCACAGTTGCAGCCTCTGGAGGGAACACTCTGTCCTGCTTCTTACATTTAAATTTCTTCAGGTAAGGAATTTCCCGGAACTCCTGTGGGATGGAAGCATAAGCAATTTAAAACTAACAAATATTATTATAAGATTTAAAGGATAAATGGAACGCTAGCTAGATGTTGGTATTTATTACACATCTTGGAAATTATTTGAGACATTCACACTAAGGTGGACAAAACCCCACTTTACTGACTGAGAAAACATCTGGAAGATGGTAAATGATGAGTTTCAAATCAAATCAACAATGTCTCTTTCCATTTAGTGTTACTGGAAAAAAAATTATTTATTTATGCATTAGCTGCCTGCTCCTGGAGGTATGTGGCTGTGACAGGACTTGCCCGCTGTCACAGCTGCTCAGCACTGCAGAACACTGCTCTCTGGCATCCTGCACTGCCTGCTGCTTGTTCAATCAGTTTAGAAATGTGCTTTAGAACATCAAATACACAGTAAACACTCACCTTTGGGATTACCCAGTCTTTCCTGTTGGGAGTCTGTGTTTTAGCCACGCACTTGGTCCAGGCAGTGATATCCCCTGAACAGTAGTAAGCATCACTCTTGAACACAAACTGCCCCTTGCACTCCTCGCAGGGCAGCAGAGCTCCAAATGCCATCCCATCTGCTACTCGGTCCAAGATCTAAAGCAACAAAGAACACTGAGCAGGTCACAGCTGGAAGCACTCACACACTGTGTTACCCTGAGCTGCACAAGAACACAACTGCCAGGCACACACACACACACTCTCTGAACATAAACCAAGCCTCTCAGCCACACTGATGGATATATGATGCCTCAGAGGCATGGCACAAGGCTCCTTCTGCTCACACCCCTCGCTCAGTCTCTCCTCTCCAGGAAGAAGGAGGTGATTCTCCACCTCTGCTCCGCTCTCATGAGGCCCCTCCTGGAGAGCTGCGTTCAGATCTGGGGCGCTCACCAGAACAAGGACATGGACCTGCAGAAGTGAGGCCAGAGAAGGGCCACAAAAATGACAAGAGAGTTTGAGCATGTCTCCTGTGAAGACAAGCTGAAAGACAAGGAATTGTGCAGCCTGGACAAAAGGTCTCCAGGTCTCCTTGTAAGACCTTCCAGAACCTAAATGGGGTCTACAAGAGAGCAGTGAGGCACTTTACAAGGCCTTGTAGTGACAGGACAATGGCTTTAAACTGAAAGAAGGTATGTTTAGATTGGATATTAGGAATAAATTCTTCCCTATGAGGGTGGTAAGGCACTAGAACAGGTTACCCAGAGGGGCTGTGGATTGTCCATCCTTAAAAGTGCTCAAGACTGGGTTGGATGGGGCTTTGAGGGGTGTGGCATCCCTGCCCATGGCAGAGGGGTTGGAAAGAGATGATCTTTAGAGTCCCTTCCAATCCAACCCATTCTATAATCCTGTGTTTCAGGAGAATACACCTACCACACAGCACCTGACCAGGCTGCCATGCCAGAACAGCCAGGGACAAGACGAGCTACTGCATCTGAGCACACGAGTAAGTAGGTGGGAATGTAGGCTCAGACAAGTCCAGGTTTTCCTGCCTAAGAGTATTCCATGACCATTTTGAGTCTAGACACTTCCCACACTCCAGCCCACACTCCTTACAAAGAGTCTTGATAAATACAAATACTTAAAGCAGTATGTGGCTCTGAAAAGGAGCACACTTTCGCAGGTTACATAGACCGAAATGGACTGTTTTTAGGAAAGAAACTGGGAAAGAATTTGTACAATTTTTGCTTCATTTTGCATAATTTAACATTTGAGGGAGGAAATGTGAAGTGCCTTAACTAACCTGCTCATGAAGAGCCCGCACAAAAAAAACCAACATACATACCACTTTGAGCATAGCAGAATAAAGGCACTATACCACGACTAAGGTGCTGAATTCAGCATCACTCACCACCACACCACCCTTCACAAACAAGTGTAACAGCAATACCAGAGTCCTGGGACAGAAGGACTAGGCTTTGCACCAAATTTCTTTCTTAAGTGTTATGTTAGGAACATTCTTCAGACTCGTGGACCTTGCAGCAATATTGGGTAAGGTCAGCTTCACTAATTTAAAGACCCTGCATAGACACAGAGCAACTATAACCAACTCACAGCATTCTCCCCTGAGGGGACCTCCTGCTTGTTGGCAATCAGCAGCTCTTTCAGGTCATTGGTGGAGCAGACCTTCCTCAGCTCATCCTTGATGCCCCAGATCAGCTCTGTCTGCTCCTGTTGACAAAACCCAGCAGTTTAGAAAGCAATCGATTGCAAGTAGCTAAGAACACTCCTCAAACTGCAGTATATGCAAAAGGTTTTAGCAAGTACATGTTATCTTAAACACAGATTGTGAGATTAAGAGCTCCAAGAACCAGTAACTTTACCAAAAGGGAGAGTCACACATTTTACCAAACACCTAAAACACATCCTTAAAGTCACATCTTTCAAACGTCAGTGCCCTTAGTAGAAAGTTCTCAACATTGTTAGCAAATTTCAGCTACCTAGCTGACACTGAGAACAGTGGGGATGTAGCTGCATTTGAGCTTTCCATAAAAAAAAAAAAAAATCAGAAATGCTGATTGTCACTCTTCTTTTTTAAAGATAAGTACATATTAGAGGAATTTCTACCAGATCAGACACCTGCAGCAGTGTAGAGGAGCATGTATATTCTTTTGGGCCTTTCTACAAAACGTGAAAGGGTTGGGAAGCAAAGAAGCATTCTAAAATATCTGAGATAGTTTCTGAATGTTATCCACTGGCTACAGTCAAAAATGTAGTGTGCCCTGGAAGAAGTGGTTTACTGGGCTAAGTGGTGTAATTTTCAGTGTTAATGATCATGCTTAATGAAATGTTGTTTAAAAAAAGTGAAAAAGTTAATCCTGATCCACAAAGTGCCTCCATTTGTCCTAAACATCTGCATTGCAGCAGCAAAACCTCAAAAATATATTTTTTGAAAATTACGGTGCTGCCACACAACAAAGGAGAAAACTTTTGTACAAAGTCAGAGCCAGTGTTTTCTACAGCTCCATTAAGATTACAGTTGCAGCAAAGACAGGTTGTTAATTTTTTTCTTGGGAACTTTTAATAAATAAAAAATTCCTGAAGCTCTACTGGGATTTCTTCCCACAGTATTCTAAAAAGAGACAGGTAAAAAGCTGTGGTTTATCACAATTTGTACCCGAGAACTGAGCACATCTCCCAGAGGGTGAAAAAGATTTGATTTTTCATTAATCTAGTTGCACAGTTTATCTCTGTTTAATTTTTACAATGAGTTATTTATTGTTTTCCAAGCTCTTCTGCAATAGTGCTTGGGCTCCAAGCTTCAGCCACCACAGAGAGATGATACAAGAAGCAGCACAGAACCAGCCTCTCAGAAAAAAGGCATTTAACCTGATCTCTTTAAATCCAATAAACCCCAAGTCCTAGAGAACATCCTTCCTGTCTTTTGAGAGAAAGGGTGAATTGCGTTCAGCAAATCCTCAGTGACAGGGCACAAGGACCATCTGTGCTGCCTCTGCTCTGTCTGGGTACAAGGTACTGCCTTCTCTAGAGGCTGCAGCTCTTCAGTTAGTGCCTGACACTGCACTCTTCCAACAAAGCAGCTCTTAGGTTGTGAGCAGCTAAAACTCACCTTCAGCTGTTTTTGCTGCTTTGATTCTTTCTCCTTTTCTTTTTTTGGCTTCTTTTTCGCTGTTGCATTTCCATCTACCTCTTCTCCTTTTCTCTTTCTAATAGAAAAAAACAAAACAAAACCACACCCACATGAAAGGAAGTTGTTGAAATGGCTGTCCAGCAGTTACCAGAGCTCAGATTACTGACTGCCAGTATCTGCAGCGGCTTGAATATCCTCAGTTTTGGCAGGCAAAGCCATTTTTCAAATTCCTCAGTGCTAGATTATAGACCTGCACTTGGCTCTGTGATGTGAGCTGCCTCAATCAGGTCAGGTACACTTGGAAGTTTTGCACAGAATAACTGTATGGTGTGGTAGAAGAGCATGTGAAGGACTGCAACATTCTCAGACATATTCATCTATATCTATATCCATCTCATCTATTAATCTATACACTAAAGGCATACCTAAAAATCACTGAACAGCTCTCCAAATCTGGGGAGAAGTAGCAATGCAGGTTAAAAGATTACAGTGTCTTTCAGCTGAATCAACAGCTTGATCAGCTTAGACAGTCCATACTGAAATAAAGGACAGCAAACACGGTAACTTTAATGAGTTAACACTGGGAAACTAGGTTATTTCTCATCTAGTTTCTCTTCAGACTTGAATTAAGTCAGGCCTCTGAAATCAAACAGGTGCAAATTTTTGCTTGGAAAATGAGCTTCCAGGCTCACAGTGGTTTTGTGATGTACAGTTGGGAGTTGAGTGTGTGTAAATTTATTGCTATTTGCTAGGCCTTAGAGCTGAAGGGAAAAGTTACAGAAAACACTGCTCAAGAAAGACTAGAAAAAGAAAGCCAAATGAAAGCCGGGGGATTTTTGCAGACTTCAGAGTGACAAGGGACCCCAGAAGAAAATCATTTATGTTTCCGGGGTTATGTCATCCCCTCAGTCTGCCTGGAGTGTGTGTTCTCCTTGTGAGGATGCCAAGGGAAGTTCTATCCCAGCTGAGATAGGATGGGCCTGCAACTCGAGGCAAAGCATAAACACAGCTTGGATCTCACACTCCATTGTGACAGAGATGCTGATGCCTGGAAAGGCTGACCTGGAACAGAGACTAGACAAAGCAAAAGGAATAAACCAGGTATTTATTGAAAGGATACACCTCGGGCAGTGCAAGAGCCTGGCTGGGGCTACACCCAAATCAAATCCAAGATGGATCCCAGTCACAAGTTTCACACCTTTATAAGTTTTGGTTCATCCACACGCCGGGGTCAATTGTCCAACCACAGCCCCAGAATATGAAGTCTCAAACCCCTGGCTTGTCTCCTTTCCCTTACCATTGTTTCTGCTTTTTGGGTAATGGGTGTCCTTGATTCTCTAGCTGGGAAGGGACTGTTTTGTCCAACTACGCTGTGAAGAGAACTTACTAACACCTAACATGAAGTTTCAGAGTTATACAATAAGCAGCAGAGAATCTGAAAAATATGAAAGCTAAAACCCAAGGCATTATTTCCCCCCTGTTCTGTTATGAAACATCAGTCAGGCTTCTGTTTAAGAAAGCTCCTCTCAACTTTGTAAGCTGTGGCTGAGGGTTAAGTCATGAAGTTAACATTCTTAATTGCTCTCCTACTTACAATTTTAAACAGTTCACTTTCTAGGACTTTGCTCCCATTAAGACTGACTCTGTTTGACAACTATATATATATATATATATATTGCTGCAGGAGGATGTCAGGAGGTACTCTCCTCACAAAGACTCCTGCATGAGATCTGCACATTCTAGTAACTCTCCTAGCCCTAAAATCGGGCTAAGTGCTCACTTTATTTGCAGTGGCCACAACAGCTCACCATTAGCACCTCTGACCAAACCATAGTCCAGAGCACTTTGAGGGACTGGTTTTGCAGAAGATCTCATCTTCCAGCTGTGCCCCTGCCAGGTGCCATCAGTGAGCAGGGACTATGCTGTACATCTCCCTGCCTCATGGTGGAAGGAAACAGCCATACTGTCCTGCCAGCAACTGCTTGAGAAAAACTTCATCCTGTGTTCTATATCAGGCAAGGGGCAACCAGTGTGGCAGGACTGGCTCCATCACACACAGAGCAGTGCCTCCAAAAGCTCCCAGGCCAAGCAAATCCTCTCTCCTCCTTGGCTGCAGCCCCTGCAGGGAGCAAGACCAGAACATCCACTGAGCCCCACCAAGAGGACAATGACTTCCCTAAGTTTCAACAGAGCCAGGAGTACACAACAAAATCTGTGAAAAACTTATCAGCCTGAGTGCAAAGTGTTCTGCTGCAGCTTCCCAAACCGGGGGTTTAATGATGTCAGTGCTTAGGAGGGGTGCCCAGCCCTGTGTATCTGCAGAGTCTGCTGACAGTCAGGCTGTCTCAGTAAGGCAGCACTCACTCCCACAATGTAACTTATCTCCTAGTCTCTAAAGGGAGCAAATCCAGCACAGCAGATGCTAGAGGGTGATCACTCTCCTGAGAGACCCTGTGACCCAGGAATGCATCCAAATTCCAGAGGCGACTCACACTTTTGGCAGCTTCTCCTCACAGTCAAAGGGACAGCAGTTGCTCTCCCAGTCAGTGATTACTGTACCTGCTCCAGCCACTGGAACAAATCACGGAGTGGGAGGGATCATCCCAACTGCAGGGAGGCATAAAGCTATTGGTCACCACCTTCTCTTTCATGCCCAAGGCTAAAGCAAACACCAGTCATTTTATATATAGTCTGGAGAAGAGAATGGCAAAGCTGAATTCATCTTGCATCTTCCCAAAGCAGCACATTTTAGAGCAACCTACAGTGAGGCTGTAAACTACACCCTCACTGACACACATTAAGAAGACACACACAAGGATCTTCCATCCTTGGGCCACAAAACCGTGTGTTGCCCACGGCAGCGAGGTGCTACTGTGTACACCCTTTCTCCTGCTGGGGAAGGGACAGCCTTCCACCTCTGACAGGTACAGCCCAATAGTTTGCCTGGAAGAGCTGGTATTTCCCAGGCAATGCAAACGATTTCTCACCTTCATGGAGGACACACAAGATTTATTCCAGCTTCAGAGATGAAGAGAGAAGTGAACTGTCCCACTGTGGCCTGGCCCTTACTAACCACCTACTCTATTTTTCATGTTCACCTCTTCCCCTCCCTACAGTGAAAAGGTGGAAAGGATAGTAACAGCAACCCTGCATAAAGCAAGTAGCCCATGCAGGGAGGAACAAGAACTCCCCTTTTCACCTCCTCCCTGTAAAGCACTGCCAGACTGTTGGTGACCTGAGCACTTAACATTTGCCTCAGGTCACCTCTGCAGCTAATCCAGTGCTTAATGACATCTCTGGAGTGACACTTTGCTCCTGTCCTGGGCAGCAATTCCATTTAAACAAGCGAGGCAGAAAATACAGAAAGTACTACAGCTCAGAGCAGGACAAAACACACACTACCAAAGAAATATTGTCAAAAGGAGCTCACAAGCTGCGACTGCATTTCCTACACCAGCATACAGGCATTCTTTCCACAGAGAAGCTGCAGACAAGGACACAAGATCCTCCTTTCCCAGGTCTGTAAAGTGCTGGTGCTTAGGCAGGACAGCCCATAGCCCAGGGGAGGGTTGCATGTTTCAGCTAGAACTGGCTGAGGAAACGAGCCAGGATCCTTGAAGTAAATCCTCCTATATTTGGCTTTCACAAGGAAAGGATTTTCCAACTTATTCTTGGTAACCCTGCTCCACACCTCACCTCTCCCATCTGGAAAAGGCATGTCTCAATGCCACTCTTACACAATGGGCTAACAGGGCAGTCCCAAACTCTGAGATTCTCCTTGAAGTATGGACTGGACATGTAGTAGCAGCACCTGAATTTGGATGTGTCATATCTGAATTGCACAGACTTCTGAGTTAAGATATAATTTGAACACAGCATAATTAGGAATATCTTTAAAGATCATTTTGAGAATCTCAGTTGCAAGACACTTCAACATAATTTCTGCAAGAGGCTGTAATTTCTGTTGTTAATTTTGGTTATCTGATTGAATGCAGAAAGTGAATTATCCAAGGTAACTGCATCTCATTCAGGTTTCTGCAGTGCTCTTCCTTTGGCTTCTCCATAACTCCTGTGCTTTCTTGGCAGCAAAACCACCAGACAGTCAGCACACCACGCTCCTCCACTGATGCTGTTTATTTACACTCTCACCCATTCAGTTTGTTTGACAGGCAACGATTTTTCCAAGTGACCCTTACCACTCTTGGCTCAAGCACAGCCCAAAGAGCAAAAGGTAGTGGAGCATAAGAGCCAGTCAGCAACTTCACTGCTGAGGGGCTTGTTCAAGAAGTACTTGGAAAGCAGGAAAGATGAGACATCCTGCTGCTTTTCTGGCGTGAGATCCTGGTTCACATTACCCTATATCACCAGTGCAAGCTTTTTTCCACTGCAATTCTAGGCTTTTATTTACCCAGCGATTTGGCAAACTACTTCATGGCCTTTCTTTACAAAGCCTTCATATTTTGCATAGCATCCCGGAAGTGGCCCAGAAAAGCAGAGTCAGGGCAGACATGAGAAGCACTTACACAGACAAATCTCTAGAGCTTTGCTAAGGACATGGGAGAAAACTACAAATAAAACTCACTGTTCCAGGACAAAAAAGAACCCACATTTCAGCACAAAAAGCAAAGGACTACTTGAAAAGCTGTAAGTGCATTAAAATACTGCACTTCTGCTTACACCAAGCAATGCACACAGAGGTTAAATCCCTGCATGGAAAGACAGCAGGCTGAACAACAGATGCACACATCTCCTCTTGGTCTCTGCCAGTTCAGCTGAGTGAGGTGAACAGAACAGAACCTGACAGGGATCTGGCCAAAGCCCCCATCCAGGGGTGCTGCAAGACTCTCCCCACAGCACCCACACCACTGCCTAATGCTTCTGGAGCAGTGGCTTGCCAAGCAACTGCACACTACACGTATCAGCTGCACACCTGAAGGACTAATACTGACAAAGACTGCTCTGATTTGACATGGCCACAGCTTCTCAGAACAGACATCAGTCTTACTGGACATTTTAATGGTGAATCTTTGCAAAAGCAAAGTTGAATTCAGTGTAAAATGTACACAGAGAAGCCCAATGTTTTCCAATGACAAGATCTTTCTTATTTGTAGGATCCAGAATACCTTATGTTCCTTCCTCCACAGAGACTGGTTTGTTATGAAGCATGACTCCAGGCAAAGTCATTTCAAGAACAAGTAACAAAAGCCTTCATTAACAAGGAAAGATTCACAAAGCCAGCAAGTCACCTGGAAACACTTCTCTGTCAGAACAAGTTCTGTCAAGATCCACTGAAAATCTCAATGCAAGGCAGTGAAATTTCAGACATACTACAAAAGATTCAGCAAACAAAAACATCCAAGTCAAGCACTACATGGCCAATAAACACCATTATCAGATTCAATGCCTGTCACAGATCAGCAGCTCATAGATAAAACATGTCAAATCAATTCTCTAACAAATGGTTTGAGCAGGGAAACCATTGCTGATAATAGTATCACATAAGGAGACACTGAGCCCAGTATCCATTTGTATTATGCAGGCATTATCTTATGGCTGAAAGCCCTACATCAGCCCTCCAAGTCACAGCTGCTAGTCTCTGCATTTCCTCAAGGCAGTCACAGGGGGCAACTGGACGGCATGTTCTTAGGGACAGGGAACGTCTGTTGTCATCTGCCTGAGGTCACAGGAATGACCAAATCTTCCTATGACCAATACTCTTTTAACAGAGAAAACAACATCTCACAACACTTCCCACAGACATATTTAAAGGCAATGGCTCCTCCAGACAACACAATTTCTTACACTAACCACCTACCCTTCGCTTTTGGTAGCTGGGAGCTGCTTCTTCAGAGTTTCTTTATCTTCAGCTTTCAAGATGCTGAAGCCCAGGAGCTGGGTGGCCCCGTAGGCCGGGAGGAAGCCGAGCTCTGCTCGGCGGCTCACGAAGCAGTCCGGGTGGTACCAGTTATCTATCATTCCCAGCTGCGGCTTTTCAGGATGCACCATTTTCTTGGAAATCCGGATCTGGCCCTGAGGTAGATTAAAGTGACACAAGAGCAATTGTTAGGTCAATCTGGAAGGAGTAGGATACTAGCAAGTTACCAACATGATACTTCCTAAAAACCTCTAAAATAATATCAGTTCCTCTATCAAAGTCTGCAACTTTTGTTCAAACCCTTCCACTACAGTTCCTCTACTTTTTCATCTACTCTTGCTAGGTTGAAAAAAAATCACCTTTTAAGGTAGTTTTCTGTACAAAATCCATTCAAACCGTGCAATCTTGTTGTCTTTATTCCAGCTTCCAGAAAGCTTACCAAGTAAAACTCAAATCAACAAGCCTCATAAAGGCACATCTCAAAATTAACTTTACGTCCCTACCACTCAAACCAATATCACTCACATCAAGGCTAATACAATCTTACCCTGTCTTACTGCAAATTACTTTTCAGGTATCCAACAAGTAGTTGGTTTGTAGTGCAGCAACAAGCAGGAAAAGCTGCAGTTAGTGGTGGCTCTCTTGCCACAGAAATGCTGGTGAGCAGTATTCCCAGACTGCTCCAAGACCCAAGTGAAAGGAGGGATCACCAGGCTTGAAGCCCAGGCTACCATGCCTGAGGGATGCCTTTACTGTCAGCTGTCCAGGACACAGCTGCTCCTCAGACACAGAAATGCAGTTCTGTAAGTGCTTTCCATATGCAGGACAGACAGGAAGCAATTATAAAAGCCACTGTTTGAATTAAAACTGGTGAGAAAAAACATGAGATGGAGAACTTTTTTACCTTTTCTATTTTCTGCTCACAGCCTTTGCAAGTACTTCTGTTAGACTTGGCATATTCTGCAGCAAAGTCATGTAGGCTCTTCTCAGCCTTACCACCTCCTTCCTGCTCCCCTCCTTTTCCTGGAGAACAAAGCAAATACAGAGTTTAGCTTTAATACACATTCTCTTATTTTCTTATTCTCTGTCCCAGATTGTTAGCAGTCTGTATTAATAAATCTCTTGGGTTCCAGCCACTCATTTGTCCATAATTTGAACACAGAGCAAGACAAGCAGTCCGTGCTCAAAAGCACCAAAATGCCACCATAACCATGCACTGAACTGAAGGTACCATTAAAAAGACATAGTATAACAGCATCTGTTAACATCAAAGAATTGAAAATTAAATACTCCAGTCAAGATAACAAGATAACAAGAAACATTTCTCAATGTATCTGCCAGCTGATTCGGCTTTTCCCCCTCACTGATTTAAGATGCTGCATGATACTGTCAGCATCCCAGCCATGGAGTGTGGAGACACCTCAACAATTCTTCCAACATCACTTGCTGAGGCGATGTGGACATCAAATCGCCATAATAACAGCACAACAAAAGAGAGCACAGTTCCAGCTGAACCTCCAAACACCATGAGGCTTCTGCCTACCTCCTCCAGGGCCTCCAGTTTCAATGGCTTTCTTGATTTTCTCCTGATCTTCCCACCGAAGCTCCGGGAAGCCATCAATGTCTGTGTGGGACAAAATTCGAGCCCGCTTCCAGAAGCAGCTGTAGTGGTGCCAGTGAGGGACTTTGCCATCAAACATGGGTGACTAGCAAAAAAACCACATTAGGCCAAGATGAAACAATTCAAGCAGAATCAAGGGGAAAAACAAAACAAAGCCCAAGATAAAAAGGAGTATCTGGGTAAACACACGTGATTCCTTCTTTTTACTTTTCTAAAATCAAGAGATGGATACTATTTAGGACAAAGTCTAAGAAGAAAATCTAATAAGACAGACAAGCTGCTGGGAAGATGTTCCCAAAGGGGATAGACATGGAAGGAGCATTTAGCTAGCTTAACCAGTTCATCACCCTGCTGCTCAGCCCATCTGTTTTAATGAAAAAACAAAAAGGTCACAGCCTCAATATGGCCCCTGTGAGTCTGTGACACACAAGAGGCTGCTGGCCTCACTCCCTTTGAAAGCCACTTCTCAAGCAAACTGTCCATATCCTGGAGAACCCACGTCAAGCACAAGATAAGAAGGGCAGCTCCAAGGATTGTGGCCTGAGGAAATTCCTGAGTGGCCCACAGGAGACAGAGACAAAATTCAAGGGAAACACCAGAGCCCAATCAAGGTCTGCATCAGAGGTCAACAGCAGGCCACCAAGATGATCAGAGGGTTGAAGAACCTCTCCTGTGAAGACAGGCTGAGAGAGTTTGGGATGTTCAGCCTGAAGAAGGCTCCAGGGATATCTTATAGCACTTTCCAATACCTGAAATGGGCCTACAAGAAAGCTGGAGAGGGAGTTTCCACAAGGGCTTCTAGTGACAGGGTTGTGAGGCACTAGGAAAGGTTGCCCAGAGAAGCTGTGGCTGCCCCATCCCTGGAAGTGTTCAAGGCCAGGTTGGATGGGGCTCTGAGCAACCCTGTCTAGTGGGGAGCATCCCTGCCTACGGCAGGGGGTTGGAATGAGATGATCTTCAGGGTCCCTTTCAGACCAAACTATTCCATGACCCTGTGATCAGGACAGAAACATCACCAGCATCAGTCCTCCTTGAAGTGCAGCTGCAGTGCCCTGCCCCACACCAAGCACTTGTTTTGCAAGTGCTCCACTTGTTTAAAACTCAGACACAGTAGATACCACCCTGGCATTGCTCCAGTTACCCACCAGGCAAAATAACCTTACAGTGGTTTTGGCTCCAAATAACACACACAAACAACTGCTGTATTAATAAATACTCAGTCCTGTACAACTATCATTACTGATGATACAGAACTCACAACCTAGGAAAGCCTTGCATGTGTCACTCACTAACAGGAGGGAGATCTCCAAGCCAAAAACAACAGCAGAGCTTTGTGCACGAGTAGGAAGGAAAAGGCTTCGAAGACCACAGCATGGAATCAGGAGTGCTGGGAGCCCAAACTACAACCAACCATCTACCCAGACTGTAAGAAGACATTTTTATTTCCAGATGGACTCTTCCCACAAGCCAGGATTGGATACCCAGTTACCCTCACAGCACCACAGCAGCCATCCTGCAGTTGCTCTCATTGTGTCTGTAAGCCACATGCAGTTCTGGCACTGCAACTTGGATACCTCTGGGCTTGTGTCTATGGTTCTGTAGGACTCCTCAGGGCTGCTCCCAACACAAAGGCTTTGAGGGGACAAGGCACTGAGGTGTACCAAAGAGAGCAGAGCTGGCTCAGTCTTTAAGACAACCATACAAGCAGTGAGTAATCTCCTCAATATGGAGTTTCAGACTCTCTTCTCTGAGTGGAAAATGAAACCTCTAGGCAAGCTGGGCCTTGTTTACACAACTTCTCTCAGCTCACCTATCTCTAGACCATAGTTTCCTAAACAAACTAAGGAAAAAAGAGACTGATTTACTTTCATAGTGCACGTTCAGATAACAGAAACCACTCAGTTCCAGCTGGAAGCAAAAGGCAAAGCTGGGCTGGTCCTGCAGGGCCTGGGTATCTGCTCTGTGCCAAGCACTCAGAATCCCACTGTCATTCAGAGCTCTTTACTTGAGGAAAAACTCACAACAAAAGGGAGGTTACAGAAGACACAACTAAGGCCTTGGTCTGTGTCCCCCTTTAATTTCTTCAGCACAATTTGCAGAAGAGCTCGATGCACTGACGCTGACACAGAGGCTGCTCTGCAGGGGATTTCCCCAGGAAAAAGCAAGGGACCCTCGTGCTCTGCTGAAATTCAAGCATTTATAGTTCGACGCTCAGCAGCAGGGTGCTCTGCTAAAAAAGGTAGCAGAGGGCAGAGGAAAGAGCAAGCAAACACAAGAGGCTGTGGGGAAAATAAAGTATAAGTGTTTGGTGTAGGACTGGCAGTTTTGGGGAGACGTCTGGCAATGAAACACAGTGACTCTGTGAAGAATGTCATGGTCCCCAGGAGCTCGCTCCATAAACCAAACCCTAGAGAACCAGAACATAATCCCTGGCCCCCGTGCTGATGAAGGACAACCTGACTTGTATCAGCCTCAAGTGCTGGGCAAGACAGGAAGGGGTAACAAACGTGAGGAAGTCGGAGCAGGGAGGAGGAGCAGCTCCAGCCAGCGGGGAGACAAAAGGAGAGGCAGCAGAAACACGTGCGAGCAAACGCTGCGGCTTGGCACAGCACGGCCCCACATCTTTCCCAGGGGAAGGAAGCTCTGGGGAACAAAGGCAGAGGCAGGTATTTCCCCTCCGGGGCAGGAGCTTTGCCTCCAACCCCGGCAGACCCGCTAGCCCCACCCGGCAGCCAGCAAGCCCCGGCAGCCCGGGCGAGGGGGGACCGGGCCCTTCCTCCCCGCACCGTGCAAGCGGTGCCTCTCCCAGGGAGACAAGCGAGTTACGTCCTCCAGACATGGCTCCTCGGGCGGCCGGCATCCACAGCATCCATCCATCCACAGCATCCATCCATCCACAGCATCCATCCATCCACAGCATCCATCCATCGGGCTTTGCGCCGCCATGTCCTTGCTCTCCTTCCGTAGACACACGCAAACGCCTTTGCTTACCTTTCACAGCAACACCCCCAAGCTCAGCCCGCCCCCAGCACGCTGCAGGTGCCCCCTCCCCTCTGCCCTGATGCAGCCAGCGGGGTCAGAGTACCCCCTCCCCTGCCAGCGGCGATTTTCCCCGCATCCTCCCGCAGCAGGGAGGGATGCCGGGTCCCTGCACGGTTCCCAGCCCCCAACACAGGACAGGGCTCTTTCCTTCCTTCCAAAAGGAAGCCGAGCAATCTCTTCCCCAAAGGACAAATAATAGCATGAGGGCGGCGGAGAGCGAGCCGTGCCTTCGCAGCCCGCTCGCCGACTGCGGTTCAGCTGCTCCACTCCTGCCATGTGCCAGCCAGCTCTGTGGGACCATCCCGCGGCCCCCGGGGCTGCCCCCGACGTCTCGCAGCTTTCGGGCCGCACTTCCTCGGTCTCGTATGCAAAGCATGCACCGAGTGCGGACTCCCCGTCCCCGACACCGAGCGCTGCGAGCGGCAGATGCTTCCCAGGGTACGGAAAAGCCGACCCACGGAGCTCGCCTCGCCCGCCGGACGGCAACAAAGCGCCGCTGTGCGCGCCCCCGGGCCGCCCCCCGGCCCCGAACGGTGACCTTTGCACCGCTTCGGCTCCAGCCGCCCCTGCAGCCCGGGGGAGCGGGGGAAGCGGCTCCCCCCGCCCGGGGAGCGCTGCGGGCAGGGCTGCCCCGGGCAGCGGCGCTAATGCGGACACGGCAGCGAGCGAAGGCGTCTCTGTTAAAAATAGGCTGCGCTCGCTCCCGCAGCAGCGAAAGGCGCGGCCGAGCGGCTCCGGAGCACCGCGGCGGGCGGAGGGAGCGGAGCCCCGAGCTGGCCCCGCCACCGACGGTACCGAGCGGAGCGGCCGGATCAGCCCGCCCCCCGCCCGCGGCGGCCCCGCCACGCGGTACCTGCACCATGAGCGCCAGGCGCAGCGAGTCCTTGGCGATGCTCTCGCCGCATTTCTTGCAGGAGGCGCGGCCGCTCTTGGCATACTCGGCCCGGTACAGCTTCTCCGCCTCCTCCGCCATCGCCGCCGCTCCCGCCGCCGCCGCGCCCCCGCCCCGCACCGCGCGCCCGCCGCGACCCCGCCCACGGCAGCGCCAGCCGAGCGCCGAGCGTGCAGCCCCGCCTGGCCGGCCGGGCCGATCTGCCGCTCGGCTGTCGATTGCGCGCCCCTGGAGGCTCCTCCTGTGTCTCCATGGGAGGCGGGCGCGGCACCGTCTCGTGCCGTGGGGCCGCGGGTTCGGGTCCCGCCATCACCCCCGCGGTCCCCCGCATCTCTCCACATCCCTCCACATCCCTGTCCCGTACCCCGCACACAGCGGGCTCCCGCGTCTTGGGAGAACCTGAGCTCAGCAGCTCTCCCGCAGGCAAATACTGGCCGCGTGATGCCACTTCCAGGCGGGCGTTCCGGTGGTACCCAGCGACAGGACGAGGAGCGATGGCCATAAACTAAAGCATGAGAAGTTCCACCCCAACATGAGAAAGAACTTCTTTACGTGAGGGTGGCAGAGCACTGGAACAGCCGCTCGGGGAGGTCGTTGAGTCCCTCTCTGGAGACATTCAGACCCCACCTGGACACGTTCCTGTGTCACCTGCTCCAGATGACACTGCTTTGGCAGGGGGTTGGACTGGTGATCTCCAGAGGTCCCTGCCAACCCTGACAGTTCTGGGATTCTGTTTCCTCCAGCCCATGGAAATAACAGTGGGGCTGCTGACAAAACCAAAGAAGAACACTTCTATAAAAAATCTGGAATTTTTTCTCCCACTCGCAGTAGATAATTATCCTCTAATATCAGCAGAGGGCATTGGCTCTGCAGCTTCCCTGGAGGAAGGAAGAGGAGAGCACTGAAGTTACTCCAAACCGTGCCAAGTGTTTGTCACTGATTTTACAGAAACTCTGAAAACAGGGTTCAACTAAGGCAGGATGTGCAGCCCCGGGTGGGCTTCAGGCAGCTCGCAGGTGTCACTGAGAGGTTCACACCAGCATCCCAGTGAGCCTGAGATGCTGACACACCTTTTATCCTGTGCTGCCCCTCTCCAGGCTGTCACATGTGTCCTATGCAGGAAAGCAGGGTTTGCCTTCACAGCGAGCCTCCCACCAGCCTGGGGACTAGCGGCGTGCCCGGGAGGAAAGGATGGGTCCTGGGGACATCACTGAGGATTCGGGGAAGGAGGAAAAGAAATCTCTACGAAGCACTAGATGGTGCTGCGAGCACACAGACACCCAGGTGCTCCACACAGCGGAATCTTTGCTCCTGTTGATTACTCCTTCCAGGAATTCTTGGCCCAGACATCAGTGGTTCAGAGGCAGATCAGTGCATTTGGCCCACCCTGGGGAAAAATGAGGAGAAAACCCAGGAGAGTTCATCTGGATGACATGGTGCTGCCTGGCATGTTTGCCAAGGGCTTTGCCCTGTTTGAAGATGACCAGCAGAGAGGCGTGGAGTGGCATTCACCCAGTTCAACAGAACTGCTGCCACCCTAGTCCATCCAAGGGCATCCAAGAAGAAAGCAAATAAGAAATAATTAAGGGTTGACTCAGGAGAGTTATTCTAAGTGAAGTCAATGGCATGTTTAACCCTGACTCTGCCTCTGCTGGAGGCTGACGTAAGAAAGGCTAAACAAGCACTACTTGGTCTTCCAAATATTTCCCAGCCTCACAAGATTTGTGGCTCAGGGATTTCCTGCATGCCATCATCCTGGGGGAATTTTTCTTCCAAGGATTCGTCCAGTTTCTCTGAAAAACCACTTTTGTTTATATGTTATTTATTTCTAGTGTTTGAGCAAAAGAGAAATGACTGCTTGTTGGTGTTTCCTCTGGCTGGGGCCACTTTCACTCCTAAGAAAGGCAGACCTGTCCAAACACCAAAATGCTGCTCCTCAGCTTGCAGCCTGGACACTTGCAGAGGATCTGTAAGATGTTCTGTAGAGCCGTACACACATTCACAGGCTTGCAAGCATGAAAACAAGCAAAGAAAGTGACTGTAACAGATGTCTGTTCTAAGCTTAACCTCTTTTTTCAGTTATGAACACATACTACATTAATACTAGTCCAAATGGGGTTTAGTGGATTTTCTTTCTAAAGGAGGGGTAGGTGGTTCTGCTTGAAAGGATCAGGCTCAAAGTTCTGGGCACTTTACCTTTTCAGACTTACTTTGAGAATTCTACAGGAGTTTGGCTACAAGCAGTGTGTTGCTTTGAAACAGGAACGTCTAAATAGCAGGAATTACATTGTTATACTTCTTCTTATTGCAGTATAAGTTCCTCTGTAGGCAAAGTGTCATCCTGATTTGTGGTGTCCAGAGTTGCCAAATCATGTTAGTCCCTTCCACAAATCTGTTGATCTCAACAGAGCTGCCTTGCTCTCTCTCTTCCCAAGTGTGACATGTGGATTCCAGCACATCCCTTCCTCTCTCCTGGGGCAGTGGGGGAGCAGCAAGCCAGTGCTAACACAAACAGCACTGAGAATACCAAGTTTTGTTACAAAACAGGGAATGCTTTGGCAGGAGCTGAAAGAAGTGGCACCTGCAAGGCCACTTTTCTGGGTAACCATCCCTTTAAGTAAATACAGTATTTCAAGAGCACTCATATCTGGCTGCTGGGTTTTACCAGAGCCTGCATGCAGCAGGATCAAGGGTAGTTAAAGAGGGAAAGATCTTTATGATCCCTCACATCCCTTTCTAACAACATTCCCATCTCTATGGGACTGATGTCTTCTGGGATCCTATTGGATGACAAGTGCTGCACCAACAAGTGTGACCAATGGTTTCTTTTTCCTCTCTGTTACTAGAGTAGAACTGTGATAGGTTGACTTGGGAGGAAGAAACTCAAAAGTTCTTCCTGGGAGAGAGTTTCCTTTGTGGGGGGGTTTTGGGATACTTGTAACAGCCAATCAGAGAAAGTCTGTTCGCTCCGTGCACACACATTATAAAAAAGGGTAATCCCGGAAGACGTGCCTCTTTGTCTTTCCGGCGGCTGAACAGGTAACACCAAGCCGAGCCGCACTCCCTCTCCCCCATGCGGGGGAGGGGGGGAAACGGCTCGGAGGCTGCTTGGGCCCCGTTTGCCAACGAGGGGGACCCGAAGGCTGAGGGGAGGAAAAGTTGTGTGATAAAAGCTTCACGGATTCTTCCTCCACCAGCTTGTGGCTCTGGCGTGGGAGGATGCTGGTCTTTTATGCTGCTGGCCAGGCCGGACCTTCCCGGGTGGCCATGAGGGTGCGGGGCCGCAGCCCAGCCCCGCAGGGGCTGAGTGGCGCTACTCCCCCCCCAGCACAACCCGAGCCTGGTTCAACTTTTGTAGTTGAGTTAAACTTTAACTCTTTAGTGTTCAGATAAGATTTGCAAAGTCTCCAGCCTTCCCTTTGAATATGAAAGGGAATAAGGAAAGTTCTGAAGTCAGTGATGCAAGAGTTAAGTATTTTGAGATGGAAGGAGAGTGAGAAGATGCTGAAATGGCTGAAAATCTTTTTGGGAAATTGTAGGAATGAACTAATGTACTAAATATTCCTTTAAACCATGGAAAGAGACATGGGGGGATGGAAATGTTCCTTTTTAGGAGATAATTTGATTAAAGAACACCTGTGTTGGGAATTTGAATTTCTGCCCTGAGAAACGAAGGGGATTGCAGTTTTTTTCTGGAGATGAAGCCTGAGCAGAGGAAAAGGAGACAAATAAAAATTGTTGCCGTTGGACATTTTCAATCCTTAAAAGTAATACCCCAAGAAATAGACATGACCCATATCTACAACTTTGGGACAGCTGTAGAACTGGGAGGAGGTCACGGTTGCAAATTTCCCGGGCGGATGCAATCGTGAAAGGTAAAACTACAAGAAGACTTTTTTCCTTCTTGTGGAACACAACTCCTACAACTTCAACAAGAAGAAACTTCTTTTCTCCAAAAGTACACAGAAAAGGACTAAATTAGGCACTGACTGAAGTATTTGTTGTATATTTGTTTTGTTGTTGTGAAGACTGGGAGAGGGAGGGACGGAGTGATGTGAAAAAATCTTATTCTGAAATTTTTTTTTCTTTTTTCCCGTTTTTGTTTGTGTAGTTAATAAATTTTCTTCTATACCCTTTCAAAGTTTTAAGCCTGCCTTGCTCTTTAACTCCTGGTTCTGTCTCACAACAAAAAGAAATGGGTTTGTTTAAATTGGCAACTCAAACCCTAGACATTAATTTGGTGCATTGGCCGGGAAATCGAAAAATTAAACCATACCTGTCTTTTCAAACAAAGACAAGAACTCATGGCTATCCTTAGAGGTGTTTTGATTATCTCCATATACTGACACTGAGATGCCAAACTGGCTGCTGGTCCTTACAATGTGGTGCTTCCCAGGAGAACCAACCCATATCACACACATGCCCATGGACTCCCATATGGGGTCCCATAGCTCACTGTGCTGTGGACAGGAGTGTAGGTGAGGAAGAGGGTGTAATCAAAAGGTCTGATTTGCAGGCTTCATCATAAATGTCAGGATATTTGGGATTTTCTTAAAGCCTCTGTTTCTGCAATTTCACTTCTAGGATGCCCCCAGCAATTTCTGTTCTCCAGAGACAAACTGCATGGAAACAGTAAAGAACAACGGCCCAAGAAAACCCAACTCTGGCAGTTTGGAGTGTCTCAGGCTGTGAAATTCAGTGTCAATTCAGGTGCCTGGCTTGTGACTTCAGGGCACCACAAAGAATTATGTTTTCTTTTTTGGGCCATTTTGCATTGGATTCCTCTGAAAGGCAGAGGGAAGTAGGTCAGACTCCTGGAAGGCATAAGTTATCTCTTTGGTGTCACAGGACCAAATACTTCCCCTCAGATTGTGCTGACAGAACCCTGAGCACTAAATCTTCCAGACTTTCTTTGGACCCCATTTCTGACACATGCTTGAGATGTCTCCCTGCAAGATTTCCACCCTGCTAAGCATCTCACAAAGGGTGAGAAAATGTTGGACATATATAGGGCACACGATCGCTTACAGCCTATAGGGGAGTCAGAACTGTTCTTGCTCAAGCCTGGAATTGTTGCTGCAGGAGACTTTATATGATCTGGTCTTTGATATCAGATACCTTGAGAATTTTGTAATAAAACCCCCTTCAGGGCTAGGTTATCCTGTCTGTATTGATGACCCACTTTTTTCATACCACTGCACATAACCAGTGTGGCTGGGATGACCCTGTTTGCATGCAGGCAAGAGGCCACAGGCAGCCACTGCTGCGGCTCAGCTGTGCCTTCTTGCTTATGCAACTGATCATCTCCTTGACATCCCTGTGACTACACCAATGGGAAAGGGATGTGAGATCCTGCACCCCTCATTTAACTGAGCATCTTATTGTCTTTTCTTTCCATGGAATAAATCAGAGGGCTTATCATCCTGTTTTAGATTTCAAATTTAGATTTTAGATTTAGAACCTAGGGGTTCTAAAGTATATTTTGAATCTCTTAATGGCTTCCTGTGGCCCCTCTCTCCTGGATGATCATTAACATATGCAATATCTTTGGCTGAATTTAAGGTGTTCCTGCAGGGCAGAGGTGAAGTTTTAGTGCCCAGCACGGGCCTCCTTCTCCCTAAATAATTATAAGTCCCCCTAAATAATTTTGCATTACAGACCAACACAGAGTTCTGTGTGAAGCAGCTCTGATGGTTCCTTTGTTCTTTAGAGAGGTCCCTTAAATAAACCTGCTTTTTCAGCTTTCCGGGTGCCCAGGAAAGTAGATGTAGGAAAAGGCAAGGGAGGAGGGTTTGATAGAGGAGAAACAGCATTTCAGACTGCCTGGGAACATGACTGAATAGCCTTCTCTCAGTAAATTCAGTGGTGTGACTACATATCCTGAGTCTGGGGAAGATAATATCCCAAAGCCAGTGGCAGACCCAAGTGTAGCCACAGTACTTGCCATAGTTAGTACTTGGGTGCTTGCCAGGCTTTGAGGTTATTCACCCTGACATTATCCCCATATAGGAAAGACTGTGCCATTATCCCTATTTTACTGTCCCCAGGTGGCAGCCAAGACACAAATCACTGTGTGATGAAATTAGAGAGTGGGAAATTAAAGAAGGGTAAAGGAAGTTTGTTCTCATGGTAGGTTAATTAAACTAGAACCTATAGCCAAAGGCAGGTGTTGTGGCAAAGTAATGCCGAAAGGAATTGTTTAGAGTTCTCCTAACTGCAAATGTTAAAAAGGACATAAAACAGTGAGCTTTGGAGATAAAGTCCATATCTAATTTATGGTGACAATGAGGAGACATAACATGGGGAAAAGATGAACTTCAGTCTCACCATGAGTCATTTGAAACGCTCAGCCCACTGAGCTGGAGACAGAGGAGCACTTGCTGAATGGGCAGCTGTGGTCCATTCTTGATTTCTGCTACCTGCCAACAAGAATAAGAAATCACACCCAAGAAAAAAGCAGAGTCTCCAAAATCCTGAGCTATTCCCACAGCTATTCAGCCAGCCTTTGGTGGAGTTCATGAGAAATGATGGCAAACTCCCTCAAGGGCTACCTGGCTGCTTTTTTAGTGTGGCTGCTGCCCATTAGCTTGTTGTCCCACCTGTGTCCCCAAGCAATATCTTTCCCCTTTGGAGTGCAGTGGGGCTGTTAATCATCCTGCCTGTGTGGATGCCACTTGTAAAAGGCTCTGCTGCCACGGGAAGGAGACATTTCCAACTCCAGTTTCAGTTTTCTTGGATTGAAAATGTTCAAGAACAGAAACAAGGAGAGAGATTTGGAAAGTTCATGCTCAGAGATCTGTGTGTGCCAATCCCAAAATGCAGCCTTATGGAGTAGTTTAATTAAGGATGGCAGCTTCCCCATCTGAAGTTGTAATCCCAAATAGATGTTGTCTCCATACAGGCTTGAAGCCAAGCTGTGACTCCTGACTAGAGCACCCCAGGGTAGATGGCCACATCCCCGTGGTGGCAGATACTTGCCCTACCTGTGCCAGCAGTCTGGGTATCCTCTGGCCCAGAACAGCTGCCAAAATATACACTGGGCAGCATAAGATACCACTGGAGAGTCTGCATATGGTTCCCAGTTTGGGTCCTTGAAAATGAATAAAGAAAAGCAAAATAGAAGAGCCAGAGGGCTAAAAAGGACAGAGTAGCCAATGAAACTCTCAGTAGCATTGTGCTATTGATTTAAAGAAGAAGATTACATTTCTGCAGTCTCGTGGGTGCTCTGTGGTAGACTGAGGCTGCACAGACCCTTTGCAGAGATACCACAGCCTCTGAAACAAATCCACGTTTGAAATGAGGATTTCTTACAGCATTCTGTTAAAGAGCAGTAAAACTACACAGAGAATTGAAATATGTCCAATTAGTGTCTCAGCTAGTCCCCATAATTTATTCAAAATCTAAATCCCATCTGATCTTGACGGACACAGACACCTGTGGCCTTGCTTTCCTGGCACGGCTGAAATTAGTCTTGACTTTGCTTGTACGCACACTGGCTCCTTTTGTCAGGCAAAGGCCTGAGGCATTTGTTTGGCTGCTCTGCAGCTCTGCCCAGGTGAGCAGCAGGGTGTTTTTTCTGGTCTTTGAGCATCCATTATGTGACTGATTCCAGTAATTCATTAAGTGCAACAAGCGAGTGGTGACAGTGGAGGCTACACTACCCCATAATTCATCTCCCTTGCTTCTTGATGAGAAGGTTTCCTGTTACACTGGGCAGTCCTGTCCTCATCACTCTCCTTACAGCTCTCTCTCATTCTCAGTTGCCTTCAGACAGAAATGTGTCCAGTCCCAGAAGCTGTGAATGCCCTCTTTCCTCAATTGCCAAAAATCTGCAAGGTACTTCTTGCCTATAGACCCCTGAATTTAGCTAAGAGCTCAGCAGTGGTTACACTATTTGGAAGTGCAAAATACTTCTACCTGAGTCATAACTTGTGAAAAAAGTCAATCTAGCTCTTCTGTAACCCATCACTCTGAACTGCTTGTAAATGCTATAATGAGGAGCACTGACCACTTACCTAATAAAATTTGCTTTCTGCAGTATTTCTCAGCTCTATTACAATCACAAAACTTCATGACAATAAGTATCTCTGAGTGTGGACTTGATACTGGCAGTCTTCTTTTTAATTGTATATTCATGACTTAGGGAAACTTAGTTTTCCTTTGTGACTACTAAGGGGATAAGTAAGGGGATATCCTGATTAAAGGATAATTGGTTTCTTTGTCCTAATAAAAATGCACTTTTCCAGGGCATCTGATAAATTCACAAATATGCAAAATATTCAGTCCCTAATCTAGGTAGCTCTCATTTATTGAAGTTTCTAATTCTAAAGGCTCTGTTTACACAATGGATGGCACAGGGAGGGAAGGCTGGAAGCAAAACCCGGGAGCCCTGGGTCTGCTCTCCTCATCCCTGAGAACAATGTCAACACCAAGGACCCACGCTCCAGTGTTGCTCTAATTAGAGCAACCCAGCTACAATTGGATTAACTTTATTTGCACAGTTTGTAGACAAATTGTGCATAAAACACACCGCAGAGCAAAAGCAGACAGGGCACTGGTAATAGATGGCATAAAATAAAGCAAGCAGTAATGAAAGTGACTGCTTGATAAACACATCAGCCTGGCCAAAGGCAACACATTTCAGAGGAAGATATTTGTTTTCAGTAAAGCTGCAGCAATGTCTCTGGCTACTAAGTGAACTTTACAGAGGATTAGTAGTGCTGGAAGCTGGAGTCCTCTTTTCACCCAGAGAAAAGCTGCACAAGGGCAGTACGAGGCCAGTACTGCTACTAATACATTTTATTTCTGGGCACACTGACCTCTCGTTGGGGGTGGTAGGGGATGCACCTCTCTGCTGAGGTTGCAGGCAGCCAGAGCTGCTGTGCAGGGGTGCTGGAACATCCCTGCCTGTGAGAGAGCTGAGAGCTGATACCCACCTGGGGAGGCCTTAGCACACATTCAGCTGCTGGGGGCTAATTTTACATACAACCAACTTTCAATTACGTACGGGGAGCTTAAATGCCCCTGACTTCCCCCAGCACTGCTGGCTGTGGTCCAGTGCTGTGGAGGGTGATGCAGAGGACAAGCAGCTCTTCCCTTCCTTGATGCACTGGCTGCTGCTGCAGAGAAACCACCTTTAGCATTTCCCAAAGCAGAAGGCTCCAAGTTTGCTCACCAGGTCTTGTCTACAGGTACTGTCTCATCCCTGCTTTAGCTCTGCCTGGATAAGGGAGCTCTCCTCACCTGCCCCAGAGTCAGCTTTGGCAAAGGCCTCAGTGCTATTCTCAGCCTCCTCTGGTCATATCTCCTCTACTGATCCCATGGTCTACAGTTACATTTCACAAACTGCTTTTGGAAAGGGCTGTCCTCCTTTACAGTGTCAGCTAACTGCAGGAACCACTAACCATCAATTTTGCTAAAGAACCAGCAAATCAATGACCTCTGGGAGAGATCCTGGAGTCCTGTGGTCTTCCTTCTATCAAGGCTGCACATGTAGCTGCTAATTTGTTGTCCTGTGCATGCTTATCTCAGTGGCTGCTCATTAAGTGAGACCCATTATCGTTACTGCTGATGGCAAGAAATGCTCAGACCCCCCCACTGAACTGAGAGTCTCTAGGAATAAATGGGATATGATAACTTTCATTATCTCCTTTTCAAACATCAAGAATTCAGTGGTCAAAACCAGCAGGGAACGTGTAGCAAGGAACTTGCATTTCATAGCCAAGGGAAAGCTTATAAAAATCAATTATCTAGGGCATGAAATAGTTGTGGTTCTCTCAAAGGAAAATACTGTTTAGCTTAGTCGTTCTGCAACTAGTGTTAATGAATTATCATGAGTTATATTTCTATTCACATTCCCAGGAATCAAAATAGGCCAGAGTATGACACTGTCTGCTTCCCAGGACAAAGTAGAAAAAAAAAAAAAAAGGAAAACAAATGTATAGCAGCACTTTGGTTTCTACAAGCTTGCACATGGCATAGCTTTCATATTGCATCTCAATTTTTGGCTTCCTGACACCTCAGAGGTCAGAGCTTCCTGGCCCTGCTGCTGAAATAGGCCTGCCCTAGTCCTGATGCAGCAATGTTCCTGTCAAGTGCATGAGTGTTCTGTGCCTGTCTAGAGTCAAACATGCACTTAACAAGTCTGTTGGATCCTAAACCTGACACCCAGCACATATTTCTTTCCTAGCTTTGCATTACACACTATTTATCACGGTGGCTCTAGCACCCAAAGTGTGAGCTTCAGCAGGAAAACAGACTGACTACAGCTCTTCAGATTCCTGAGAGTGCAGTTCCCAAGAGACCTCTTACTCACAGCTCCTTAAGGTTTCCTGTTTCACAGACATCACTCTCATGATCTCACATTACTGCCATTGCCATCAGGTGACCAATGCAGGCAGCCAAATTCAGAGCTGCCCTTGAAGTCTGAGCAGAGTGACAGAATTGCAGCCTTTTATTCTGGATTTGGCTTTGACTTATCACACCTTCCAATCTTAAAGGGGATCTGCATTCCTGAGGTGGTCAGCACTTAACATCACATATCAAATCCACCTAGACGGACAAAGGGACATCTCAGACATGACCACCACAAAGTGTTGGGGGACTTACAGGGTTTTTCAAAAGAAATTTGGACAAATGATTTGGAAACTTGTTTGGAGAGGTTTCCCTTTGGCTCCTCCTAGCAACAAATCTGGTCTGAATTCCTTGATCTGTGCAAAGCTGTGAGCAGTGTTTGACTCTCAGATCAAACAGGATTTTGGGACATTTTTGATCTTCAGTGAACCAATCATCTGAGCCAGTAGCTCAGACTAACTCAGCTGGAGTCATAATATCTGAAGTCTCAGCCTGGACATGCATCCTGCAACTCTGCCCATCTTTTTTTCATGTGGCACAAACTCTGTTAATTGGGAGTGTTTAGAGAAGATGGAGCCAGACTCTTTGGAGAGGCGTACAGCAGAAGGATGAAAGGCAATAGATTTGAAACAAAACAGAGGTTATGGTTTTGATAGAAGGAAAAAAGGATTATCATGAGTGTGATCAAGCAACTGAACAGAGAGGCTTCAGGCTCTCCATCCTTGGAGATAATTCAAAATTCAGCTGAATGAGGCCCTGAGCATCCTGCTGTTGCTGGACTAGATTTGAGCAGAAGCCAGCAGTGGTCCCTTGGTCCCCAGCCTGTGATTCTGTTATGAAGCCTGTTAGAAGCACGTAGGAAAAAAAGTATTTATTTCCACTTTTTTTTTCTTTTAATGAAGCAGCAATTCTTGTGTTCCTGGTGAAGAACCGAGGGGGTAAAATGGCATTTGACATGCCACCAATGAGAAATAGACATGAGGTACATACGAGCCTAGAGACCAAATCCTATCAGTAGCTGAGCACATGCATTGAGCTTAATGGAATTTGCTGCTGTCCATCATTTTGTAATATCCGTTTTTAAGAACGAGAATCAACATTAGATCCTCTTCACATTAATGTGCATGGCAAAAGGTCCAGCAGGTTCACTGAATGCAAGCAGGGGTGGATGCCTCAATTTTCAAGCTCAGCATACGCATTGTGGTGGAGTCTGACAAAGATGTGTGCAAAGTGCTTCACCCCCTCCCATTCAATAGCTAAAATCAGAAAGCCCCTGCAGAAAGGTGACATTGTGGCTGCCTGAAGGGAAGCAGAACCTGCAACCATTTCCCTTCCCTCCCTGGTGCCTCAGCTGTTCTCCATGGCTTTCTGACTTCCAGCGACTTTTGCAGCAAAACCTGGTTTTGCACCAGGTTTCAAAACCCGCTCAAACCTTTCCTCTTCGTGGAGAAAGACACAAACACCAGCTTGTCTCTTTTCTGTTAAGGAACATTTAGTGCCAGAGGATGAAGCATCAAATTCTTTATTCTCGATTGAGGCTAATTAGTGTAATTAGAAAAGAAAATCCACAGGGTATTTGAAACAGAAATTGCCTGAACTCAGAATCAGAGCAGCATTGCGTGAAGGAACTGGACTGCCTGATACAACTCCAGAGGTTTCCAAATGCTTGTTTGGATATCTCATTCTTGGGTGAGGGGGAAAGCCCATTGAAAGCAGCTTCTTCAGCTTGCTTTACAGGCAGCAGAACTCTAATCTTTTAAGAATTTACGAAAATCCCCACACTTGCAGAAAGCATGGTTCTGCCCTTCTGAGCCTGACCCCTGCCCTGATGCTCTCCCTGTGGATGCCATGCTCTGTGTGTAATCAAAACACCACTGGTTGCATCAAAACAAGAGCTCCTGCTTCTCCACCTGGTGAATCTTGCCCACAAAACTGAGTTCTAGCACAGCGTTCCTCCTACATTAGATGCAATGCTTTTGGGAGTAAGAAATGATCACTTCTGACTTTTAGAAGTAGGGGTTTTGGCGTTGGCAATATGAAGTAGTGAAAGAGCAAGATGCTGCAGAGAAACATATCAGCAGATAAGGAGGAGGATAAAATAGGAGGGTGAAAATGAACAGAAGAGAAACACAGAGAAAAGAGAACTCTGAAGGACAATGTAAGATCCAGAGCTGGGCTGCAGAGTAGCACTTACCCACATCTTAGAAATAAATTTGAGTCTGGGGCTCAGGCTCTAGTATCTCCTTGAGTTCTGAGAGATCCTCAAGACCTGAGACCTACATTTATGGCTAGTGACTGGTTTTACAGCAGGTCAAGACAAAGCTCTACATCTCACTGCAACTTGACTGTGGAGAAGGATGCCTGTGAGCCCAGACAGAAAGCTTGTGGCCTGGACACAATTTTTCTCTTGTACTCTCAGATATTCTCTTTTTTTTTGTGACATGAAGCTAAATTCCATTGCTTAATGGTAAGGATCAAATGGATTTGTACTGAACAGACGGGAGAGGTATTGCATAAGGACTTGTTCCTGTGTTCTTTGATTACCCTGCCTATTAGCCTTTATCTCAGACTCTTGGAAACACCAGCTTTCTATCAAAAGGAAATGCCACTACTTTAACTAATATACTTTTCTATTTCCTTTGCAAGAAGCTTTAATTAACTCTTTTTTTCAGTTCAGCACAGCTTTAAAAAGAATATTTAATGTCAGGCATTAAAGTTTCCATATTGGCTTGCAAAGGAAATCTTGACTCACAGAGATTCTCATCCAGAGAAATAAAATACAGACTATGCCTCCCTTCCCTGCCATGCAGAAGAAAGGATTTGTCTTGGTGTAGCTCTGCTAACCTATTGCACAGGTCATTTTATAACTAAAAGGAACTTTTTCCATCCAATCCTTCCTGATGGGCCCTGAGTGATGGGAGAGCTGACTCCAGCACCCACTACCTCCAGCATTCTCATGCTCCACTCAAAGAAATGCTGAATCTGGCAGGCCTGTGGCTCTCCCCTGTCCAGAAGTCAGGGAAAGCTGCCAATTGCATGCAATCAATGTTCTACATTTATCCCCAGCTAAATAATTCTCCAGATTTACAGATCAAGAAAGAGGCATTAAAACTGCATTGCAATACTGAATGCCAGGCACTTTGAAACAGAGGACTTGAAATTACAACCAATCTGTTGAACACTTGTCTAATTTAGTGTCTCTGCTTAAACTCCTCAACTGCGGAATTCAAGTGTAAGCATAAGTTTCGAGAAAAAGCAATTCCAGTATTTGCAGAATCAGGACCATCTGAGGCACTGTTCCTGTTCCATAAGAATCCATGTAATCTCCAGATCACAGTCATCTCCTGCCACCCCATGGCAGCCTAATGGCTGATGCAAGACCTGTTTGAGAAACATTATTCTTAACCATTATTAGGGTTATTATTAACATCACAATATAGTTTGCAGGAAGACACAGACTGCCACATGCCAGGAAACTCAAATGGATTTTATTGAGGACTACATTCAACAGCAAGAATTTTCCAGATTGGAATATATCCCACTCACCTACAGATTATTTTGTTATTGGAATATATCCCACTTACCTACAGATTATCTTGTTCACCTCCATGTTATTGAGGGAAAGGTCAGATTCTGAGCTGAAAAAAGCTCTAGCAATGCAAAGCACTACCATAAACCAGGCAGCATAGCTGAATAGTCAAGTTTTTCTCAGAATGGGGGCACACAAATGTGAACAGGAAGCCCTTTCCTGTTAGGTGATATCCCTTTCCCAACCCTTCCTCACTGTGAATTGTTACTGTGAAGTGTAAAGTTTTCCATCAGAGTTAACATTTTTTTAACACAGCAAACACTGCATTTATCTAGGGGAATATCTGATCCTTTCTGGTAATCTCCTAAACCATTTAACGCCTGTGCAGATCGTGGAAGGAACATTTGAATACAGCTAAACACTAAAAATAGCCCCATTTTGAGCAGCAGAGGAGCTGGCAGTTCTTTTGAGCCACGTTAAAAATACTGCTTGAGTATGACTTCAGCAGACATGCTGCTGCCTGTGCGTGCTGCTAGAGTGAGTGGGACTGCCTTGTCCCTGCTTGGGATTTCCTCCAGCACGTGACACGACTCGTGGGCCCCACGGCTCAGAGGCAGGTGAGCCACCAGCTCTGAAAAGGTGGCTGCAGTGGCAACCACGTGCCTCATGCCTGTGGCCTCCTCTTTGCACATTTCCCAATTTCAGGACATATGCCTGGCTATTAGGGCAGGTTGGAGGGAGCACTGAGCAGCCCCTGGTAGTGTGGGAAGTGTCCCTGCCCATGGCAGAGGGGTTGATCTGTAAGGTCCCTTTCCAGCCCAAACCATTCCATGGTTTTAACACTAGGTCGCAGTGAGCAAAATGTTACTTATAGGGTGGGAACCTTTGGGTTCCTTTGGTGTGCAAGCCTGGGGATCTGACACCAGGAAAATGAGAAGCTGATGATGCTGACATCTGCTAATGAGGAAGAGCAGCAAGTCCCATATGCTGAGAAGTCCAGGCAGCCAGTGATCTCTCCAGGCTGGGTGCTCTCCACTGGTAAGGGGAAAAGGCTGTGACAAACCAACGACTGAAATTTTGTGGGGGTCATTTTGGTTATAATAAAGTTTAATGAACGTGTGGAAAGTCTTTCGATTTTAGAGGGCAAACTTAATAGTCTTAACAGTACCCCCATTTCTAATCTAAAATCAAAACATCCCTGTATTTTTTTTCATAGAAAGTTAGAAATGTTAGAAGCATGCAATTTTCAACCAACATTAGCAGGAAGCCTTTGAAAACAGCTGTTTTCTGCTACTTAGGATGACGGAATTTGTGCAAAAAGTGCAAGTGCTGTGTTTTTAAATTCAAACCCATTCTGTAGTTCTGTTTCAGTACTGAATCCTGTTTCTGAAATTACTCCTAAGTCATCTTTGTCTGCTCCAATTTGCCAGCCAAAGAGACACAAAATGTACCAGGCCCCAGAGGTTGTTAATTAGATTTAATTTTGATTTTCTGCCTCTTAGAAATACTGGATTATAGGCAGAAAAGTGTAACTGATTCTGGATTCTATGTATGAAGCACAGGCTGGGAGTTGTTTCCCCCAGCTTGTGCTATTTCCCAAAGATACATGGAAAGTGCTTGGTGAGACCTAGCAAAGAGCAAAAGCCCCAGACAGACCAGTAAAACTCAGTGGCCCAAATGAATAGTGTGGCCTTCAAAATTGAACTATAATTCTTTCTGTCAGGTGTATTTGTAAATTTGATATCATCACAGCACAACATCTAACTAGAGAGTAAAGCTTTAGGAGAGAAGAAAGAAACAATTTACAAAACATCTATGCTACATTAACCAAGAAAGGAAATCCTTATCTTCTACTCAGTACAAATTCCAGCTGAGCACCCATGTTTTATGGGACAAAAAGAAAAGCCATTTTAAGATATATTGTCTTATAAATAAAGACCAGATCCAATGTTTGGATAGAGGGAAAGGAATAAAAAAGGTTGCCATTGATGAACCTAAAAGAAAGAAAAACCAGACTCACTGAAGCTCAGACTGGGTGTGATGATGTGACACGCTGCTGCACAGCCACTCGCTGGAATTGCGTGTCAGAACTTTTTGAATAAAGGATGTGATGGGACTGTGACCAGGATGCAGCTTCTCCTGCTGCCCTCCCAGACATCCCACCACGAGGACCACATGCATGCCTTGCATGCAGGACTGGAGGAGAAGTGGCTCTGACAAAGCAAGGGGAGCCTTTCTGGGAAGGAATTTCTGCTAAAAAGCTGGCTAAAGTCGTAGAGACGTTGTGTTTCTAGTGGTGATGGGCTAAACTTCAGAGGGCAGACAAACAGCATGTATTTCAAAGCCAGAAACCCTAATAATAACCCTAATAATTCAAGAGGGAATTCAAACCCTAATAATTCAATTAGGGAGAACCCTAATAATTCAAGAGTCTGGAAGCTCACAAGGGAGTTTCCTGAACAGTAGAAGAGGTTTGGGGGCGAGGGACCAAAGTGTCCCCTCTGACCCTGCACAAAGGCTGAGCTCCAGCATTGTAGGTACATCACTCTTCCACAACGTGAATATAAGCCTGGCCTAGAAGCAGTATCTGCTTATTATATCTGCTTATTATTAAGGATTCTTGAAATATTCCTATGCCTTGTGTTGTTCCCAGAAAATCCAATACACTCTGTCTGGTAAACTTTCTCACATCAGACATATTGATCACTAATTAAACCTAATGATAGCTGATGCTTCTAGCTGAGTAGAGCAGCTGCCCAACCTGGGTGCTGCAGGAGCACAAACAATCCCTGCTCCTGCCTCAAGGACTGCTTCTCCTGACTTAATATGCAAAAAAAAAAAAAAAAAAAAAATTACCATGATTTAAATATTAAAGCTCAAGAGATTAATTCAGTGGTGTTATACTGGAACTGTATAGCAGGCAAAAATTAACTCTGCCTCCCCATTGTAGCACAGTGACTGCTCATACTCTCTATACTCTCTCCCCCCTCTACTGCCCCTTCCACACTCAGACAGGGTAGCAGCCTTTCCTTTTCTGGTCATATCCCAGACACATGGCAGTGGTGCCAGGAATTTAACACTCCCACTGCTGCCACATGGATGCAAAACGTTTTATAAATGTGTTTGGGCTGACCAATTCTCTTATCCCCCTTGAGCCAAGAGTACAGGCACATTTGTGGTGTTTGGGACTGAATAAAACTCTCCCAGTTCATATGGGGGCTGACAGAGCTCAGGAGCACTGTCTCAGCACCGTCATGTGCTTTAGGGGACAGGCAGATGAGCTTTCTCCTAAAATAACACACATGCATCACGCATGCACACACTGAGCATCTCTCAGTGTTTCCCCTCAGCTGAGACTGCCTGATTCCCTCTCCCTAAAAATACCCACCCTTTCCCAGCCCAGTGCAGCCTGGCAGTGTGTGTGCAGCACCAGCAGAGCTCTGCTCCTGCCACCCTTCAGGACTCCAGCACTGCCCCTCTCCACATGGCTGGGGGAGATGAGGGTCAGGTTTTGCTCGCTGAACAGCACACTACACCCTCACAAAGGGTTTTCGTTAGTTAGCTGAAAAAAATGTGATGATTAGAGAGGATTCCATTAATAAATTAGCACATTCCACCAAAGGATCCCAAAATGTTTCTGTAAACACATACTTCATCTCACGTTAGCCGAGCAAGGCAAAAATCAACAGGATCTCCTTCGCAGAGAGGAGAACTGAAGCCAAGACCCCACTGCATGCCAGTGACAGAAGTCAGGACCCTCCAAGCCTCTGTCCCTTGCTCCAACTCCTGGCTGAGCTTCCTCCTGGTGACAAATCAGTGGCATACGTGCTACAGGAGATGACAACGTTATGTAAGTACGAAGGAGCGGGATTTTGGTTGTGGGGGAGAAAGATCTCCTGGGGAGAGGGGACATTTTGCATCAATCACTCCCTCCCCCACAGCCACCCACCAGCTGCAGGGATTTTTCAAAGCACTAAAGACGATACCGTTTGATACATTTTAATCAGTTTCTTATCCCATGGAATTATGGTAGAAGCGTTGCTTAAAAAAAATAAATGCAGACGGCCAGCAATTAGGGGCTCTGTAACCTGCAAAGGAGCTGTGCTTATGTGACAGCCTGTCCACTTCAGACACCACAGCTACTGCCTGATACCTCATCTCATCCTGCTGGACAGCAGCTGAGCCAAGCACCAAGACTGCCATTAAAAAGTGACAGCAGTTTGAGTGCAAAGGAAAGAAGAAAAGCCTGGGAAAGAGCTGTGGCAAGGTGAGATGAGATATTGGGATACACGTTTTGCTAAAGGAAAAGAGGAAAACCAAACTCTGTCCAAGAAGGAAGAAAGTGTGCTGGAAATGGACTGTAGGAATGATGTTCTGATCCCAGCTCAACACTCTAGGAAAACCCTTGGTGCTAGAGGTCAAAGTTGTGAGCCATTGTCTTCTTTAAAAGAACAGTGAAGATATTTGTCCCCATTTCTCTCTCAAACCTTCAAATATTTGTTTTTCTGTCCCAAGCTGCTGAGACAGCTCTCTGGCCAGAAGGGAATAGCACCTGGGGACTACTGTTGTCGTGTCAGTGGCCATGGTCAAGCATGGACGAAACAGTAGCCTTTGGGCTACTGCTCCTCTTTGTTTATGTTAGAGTTGTGCCTGAAATCAGCTGAAATCAGAGGGAAGTCTGGCCTGCTGCGTGCTGCAGCAATCCCTTCTGGGCCATAAATCCATCATCTCTAATTTTAACAAACAGCCTGAATCTGACAGGCATGAAACATAATTACATCTAGAGTAGCTGTGGAACCACGAAAACGTGTTTCATTTCTCTCATTCATTGGACAACCATAAGAATAAAAGAAATACCCTAACAAGCATCCAGACCTTCCCCCTTGTGTCAGATCACCAGAGCCTGGACACTTTGCTGCAACCTACTCAACTCCCTGCTCAGTCCATCAGGATGCAGAGCTGCTGTTTAGGGATGCTACAGGTTGTAAATCTGCAGAAGCTCACTCCTCACTGTCTGGAGAGGTGCACATTCTTTGTCTATGGAATTCATCCCCTACAAGCCTCGTGAAGTGCACCTTAGCTATGCTACTGTGCAATTTGGGGCTCATTTTACCCCTGGCTCCATACTGGCCCATAGGAATGGTACAGTGCCCAGGGATGGCTTCTACGAGCTGGAGGACACACTCCTAAAACAGCAGCCAGAGTGGATGCTGTAGGGTCAGATAAATCTTGTGAACAAGGATGCTGTGGGTAGGGCAAACCAAGCACTTGCAGGGTGCTAGAGGAGCCACCATGGAAAACACTGTTGGGGAAAGGTGCTTTGGAGAACACATGCTTGGTGTAAGGTTCTCCGTGGGGATTCATCCCATCCAAGACATCCAACTGAAGTATTTCAGGTGAGACCTAGCATCAGTAGGCTCCTTCTCTTGTCAGCTGAAAGGCTCAACTTACCCCTGAGAACAATTTTGTCCTTGTGGGACCACCTCAGAATTCTGCTTGCTCACCTGAGCTGCTGTAGCATGAGTGGTTTATGCCTCTAACCCCTGTGGGCAGTGGTGTGAGCAAGAAAGGAGGGATCTCACACTAACAAATGCATCCCCAGGAGCCAGAACCAGATTTGTGTAACTCTGCACACTCTCACGCTGTGCCTCAGTGGGATCCACGGGGCTGAGCCCACCCTGCAAACTTGGCTGTGGACCTGCAGCAAGCACCAGCCTTATGCCAGGGTCTGGCCTCAACAGAAGTCCAGCAAGAGTCCAAGCTTCCAGCATCTCCTCCCCTTTGCCAAATATTCTGTGAGGGGAGGAAGCAGACTCAGCAACAGGCTCAGCCCATCTGCTCCTTGTCCTTTGGTGCTGCAAAATTAGGAAAACATCCTCCCAGCCCCTGCCAGCAGCACAGAGCAAAGGGGAGGTAGCGAGGGATGGAACACAGGCATGTGAGTGCCAGCCCTGCTAACTGCAGAGGGGAGGCTTCCTGACCTATGGGAGAGAAAAGGAGTCAGCCTGGAGCAACATTCAGATTGCATGCACGCACTCTGGCATAAGAAATTCTTCCCAGATTCCTCTGACAACACAAACAGCAAAGCAAGAGCCAAGCACAGACCTCATGACAGAACCTGAGGCTGGAGAGCAGCAGCTGACTGGAGGGAGTGGGAGCTGCAAGGCAGGGACTGGTCCCAGCACACTCCTGCTGTGCCAGGACACAGGCATACAGAGGAGCTTCTCTCCGTGCCATTCCCAGACACATCTGTGCTATTAACAGGTCAGGAAACCTCTCCCAAGGAGCCCTCAGCAGCAGCATGTACCTCTCCTCCTGGCACAGGTACCTACTGATCCCCCAGCCAGCTGTGGTGAGAGAAGCAAAGGTCCAAGTGCCCTGTTTCTCTGAGAGGCAGCAAAGTGAACATAAGAGCAATGCAGAAAAACCTCCCAGCCCATGCTAAGACAGAGTGAGAAGCCAGGGCAGCAAGGAGACAGCAGTCCTGTGAGAGAGAGTCTCCTTGGCCAGCTCCCTGCTGCCATCCCTGGGGCTGGACATGTCACAGGTGCTGATTTCGTCCTTCTCCAGGGGCTGCTCAGTGCTTTGTGCCATATTCTGGTGCTGTGGTTTTGCCAGTCTGGGAGGGACTGCTCTGCCCTCTCAGCCATCACAGTGCAGCACAGCACTCCTTCCAGCAGCTTTACCCCCACATCTCATCTGCTCCCCCACCCTGCCAGTGACCGAGCTGTCATTAATGGACTTGAAAATCTGCCAAGAAAGTCTCCTGGCCCAGATTTTGCCTGGCCTTTGCCCTTTTGCTGATTAACTGCAAAAAGCCTTCTGAGAAACCTGCAGCTCTTGAAATGCACATTTTGCACAGCAAGATGAAATCTGTTTTTTTAATTTTTTTTAGCAGCAATTGCTTGCTTTTAGTAAAGGGAAGAGTAATCTAGAAAATGCTTGACTATTAGGCCCACTCTTCCTCAGCATATCAGTTTACACTGCACAGAAAGCTGTTATTAACTGATAATAATTCAGTTAATATCAAGTGCTTGAGATCAGTACAGTTGCCAGCAAATGGGCAAAAGCAAGTCTAATTTATCCATCTGTTGTAGGGAGCATAGAAGGAAAAGGTGCCTTTGCTACAAGACAGAGGAGGCTGCAAATCAGACATGTAGAAAATATCCTGACTCTTCTGTCCAGCTGGTGAGACCTTCTGTGTTTGGGCTGGTAAGGAAATGGCCAAAGGCACATGTTACTTGGAAAAGGATGCTTAAAGGTCAAATAAAACTTGAGCATGATTAGGCATAGCCTAAAAAATCTTGAACCTTAAATCAGGTTCTGATTAGCACTGGCTGAAGGCTGGCATGAAATTCTAACGTGTTCAATGCCCATGGCTCATCACCACTCTCACAGTAATCAATCTCTCTTTGATAAGAAGCCAAGGCTAGGTGACTGCAGATTATATATCCTGTTCCAAACTATCCACTGGATCAGAAGGAAGCCCTGGAATACCTTTAATTGCACTGCTGATGTTTTGTGCTCAGTTTTACTGGCAGGCCTCACTTCTCTGCTGTGTCTGTGTTAGAACCCTGAAGCCTGGGAGTTATAAACTTTCAGTGTTTTCTGACACTGAGCCTCAGAAGAGCACGGCTTTTGACCTGAGGCCTTGGAGAAGGCTTCCAAATTTGAGTGATAGAGTTAGAATCACTGGTGTGTGGTTAGAATAAAGTAACTTCACATTGTGAAGGGTTTGGAATTTGGTGTTTTTAGAATATAATAATAGGTATGGGACAAGATGGAGGTTCTTGGGTGTTGTCTCTTCTTTCTTGTTCCTTCTTCTTCTTAGTTTTAGGTGGTACTTTTTAAATTGGTTAGAGGGACTGCAGTGTGGTGTTTGGTTATTGGAAATATAAATAAAACAGATGTTAGCTCTTAATTGGATAGTTAGGCTTTAAAAGACCTTGTAACTAGCTGGATTCAACTCCATTTTCTCTCTTTTGGCTTGATAGCTAGAAGTGCTGCAGAACTCCCTGTACTAAAGATAAGATTTAATAAACAACTAAGTCCTAACAAGAAATCCATCTCTTGAGCATTCAATCCTGACTCTGAGTGAAGGCAGAAGAAGAAACCTATCCACTATAATTGGATTTTATTTTCTTTATTTTCTTTCCCCTTCCAGGCTTGTGGGACCTCAGAGTTTATAATACAGAGCTGTTCTGCTCCTGGCCAAAGCCAGCAGCACAGAAAGCAGCTGTAAGCTGTTCTGTGTTTAGGCTGTATTGATTAAGCTACAATCTCTGCAGGAAGGTGAAAATTTAATTTGGTGAATGCACCCGAAGCCCTCCTGGAAGGCTCTGATGGGGTCAGGGCTCAAGCACTGCAGGGAAAAGCTTGAACAGTATCACCCTTCACTCTTTACAGGAGAGCAAAGACATTTCAGCTTGGTGCCCAGACAGTGAGCCCCCCACATCAGGAGGCTGGTGGGATAACACAGGTGGGTGTTGGGTGAGGCAGTGGGAAAGACAGACAGAAGACAGCAGACAGCTTTTTTAATCCTAGTCCTCAGGCTGTGAAGATCCTTTTAACAGGACAAACACATTTATTGCCTTTCTATGCCTCACTCACTTTTTCTTTCAGTTTCCAGCAGTCCTGGCTATTGTTCTTCTCCAGAATGCCTCCCTTTATCCCCACCAGAGAACAAATTTAGTGCATATTTCTTAAAACAGGAGACCAGCCCTGGCTGTCCTGGCCCCATCTCCATCCCTCAGGCACCTCCAGTGCTTGCTCCCAGGAGCTGGAGTATCTCCTCAAAGCCACCACAGCCATTTACCATAGTCCAAGAGCCAGTCCACTGCCTCTGATCCACCCAGATATCCATCTAAATCCCCTCAGGAAGAGTCCATGTGAAATTTATTAGAGATTTTGCTATTTAAAAATCAACAACGGACAAGCCCAAACCAACAAACAAAATCCTCAATCTCCCATTTGTTTTTTTAGGGTCCCTTGCAGTGCAGCCTCGGGCTGAAGCTTTGTCAGTGTGACTGTTTCCCTTCACTAGCTGACAAAATGTCCCAAACTTCCCTGTACCCAAAAAGATCTGCCCTTTTAATTATTTTCCACCACTTGTCAGTAGATAGTGACAAATCTTCCTTCCCCAAAGGGCTTCTCTCACAGCTGCCAGCTGCTCTTTTTCCTGGATGGACACCAAATTTACCCACTTAGGTATTGCTGTTCACAGGTGTGACAGGAATTTATCAAGTCCCATCAGGGCAGAAGCAACCTCAGGGAATTCAGGTCCTGTTTCTCACCTCTTCCCTCTCCCTCATCCCTCTTGAGAAAAGCTTTCTTTGGCAGTGGCATGGAGAACATAGCATTAAATGTGAGCCCAAGGGGATGAGATGAGCAAGAGGGAATTGGGGCTAGAACTGTCTTTGCTGGGACCTGAGGCTCAAAGGTGGCACCACTGGAAAAGTTGGAGAACTCCTAATTGAGGGGTTTCTGGACACAGGGATTTTAGAATAATGTTGTAATCAAGGTTAGCATTTAATAATTTATCACAAGGGAAAGGAAAAGCTCTTTGATGTTTCAGTTTCTGTCCCCTCCACCTTTGTGCTCCCTGGAAGAATCAGTATTTGTGGTTCTTTCTAGCTCCTTGCACTGGCCCTGTCTTCCTTTGCAGAAAGCTGGGAAGGCTTTCCTAGCTCCTTGCACCTGGGGATGGTCATCTGTGGAGGGTGAAAAGATATTTACTGTCTTTGATGGATAACCCCCTCCTTGGAGACAGCAGTAACAGCACTCTCCTAATTGTTAAAGCAGCCATCCAATACCAGCTGGCTTTCCCAGGCACAAACCAGCCACTCTCTGGAAATGACTGAGCAAATAAAACAGTTTCATATGGTGGGTCCCCAGAGAGTGACAAATCTGCCCCTTTGTGCCATCACCCAGCAGGAGGGAGTTGGAAGTTACAAACATGTAGGTGGTTTCCACCCATGCCAAGAGAGAAGGGGAAATGCCAGTCTGCCCCTGGAGTGATTAATCCTGAAAATGAGCCAGCATTTGCCTCATCCTAAACAAGGATGAGTTTTCTTTAATTAACTTTGATTTCTATTAAAGCTGATGGCTCAGATTAAACCTGAGAGCTCATTCACCAACTCCCTTGTCTCTGCGGAGGGGACCAGGTGGAACATTTGTGCCGCTCTGAAGGACTGCAGAGGTCTCAAAGATCTGCAAAGGGCTGGCACATCCCTCCCTGAAGAGGCTGGCACATGGACTAAGTAGTTTCTGCATTGAATTTTAGGTGCTTACCTGACTAAAATCTTCCTGTGAACCTCACAGCAACAACTGAAGTCTTCCCAGGCAGCTGAGCTTTGAGAATCACAGATTCTCAGACCTTTGTGTGACAGACCTCTGTCAGACCTTTCAGTCTGGATCCAGCTTAGTGTTTTCATAGTGCCCTCTCATGCCACTGATGCAGGTGTGACAAAACACATCTGCCTCAGGGGAAATGCCTTCATCCAGCCTTCTTTGGCCCCAAATCCTGCAACTGCTCTTGGATCCCAGGCGCTACACCAGGAGTAGCCATAAAACACAGAAGTGAATCAGAAGTGATTGGAGTTGCAGAGAAATTGAGGGGATGGAACGAGGTGTGTACGTGTGGGAAATAAAAGCAGTAGGAATTGCAATAGGTAAAGAAAGACCCACGTTTGAATATCAGGCTCTTTCCCAGTGAAGTAACTGGGAATGACCTGGGCCGTTGCATATCTTCACCCTTGATCTTACAAAAGAGAAGGAGAATGAAGTTTGAATTGAAAGAAAAAAAAAAAGCAGCCATAAAAAAACCCTACACCAGCATTTGATTGCACTATGCTTGAGGAAAATATTTCCTTCTGAATTACCAAAACAAGAGCACAGAGCAGCAAGAAATAATCACAAAATGAAATGAGGCTGAAGATTAGAGTGGTGTCTCTGGGACACAACACTGTCATCTGGCCAAGCCACTGTACCCCAGCTCACAGTGACAGAGTTCAGCCAAATGCTGCAAGTGAAAGACCTGTCAGGGCAGAACATCTTGTTTTATTAGAAAACGTGGTCTTTACAAAGTATGAGGAAAAGAAAGCACAAGATTGGAGGCGGAGTTTTAGATGTTTCATCTTACAGAATACTGGGCATGCAGAAGCCTCTGCGCCACCTTTGCTTTAGCATGTGTTCATGGGCAGGAATATCTTTCTGGATGTCTGTTTACTGAAGCATGTCTAACAAACTAATATCTGAGTGAAAAAGCTTTGGATTCCACATAGAAGGAAATCAGCAGGAATTAATGTGAGAAAGTCATTGTATTTCTTGTTAAATAATACACACATTAAAAAAAGATCAAACTTTTCTTCAGCAGCCTGTTGCTGTGGTAGCTTTTCTGTCACTTTCTACTGACAAATGCTATAAATTATATTCCAGTGTAATACACAGAATAATGATGTTATTTCAAATGCTTCATGTAACTAGGAGAGATGAGACAAAAGGAAGCTATATTTTGATATCTGTCTCAGGCAACTGTCACCAATTAACTTAGTCCCTTCATTCCCACTCATTAGCCTTAATTCCCTTATCCTCACAACTTCTTAGTGAGGGAGCCATGGCACAGAGAGACAAGGGGCTCTTTGCATTCCCCATTCTGATTCCCACTAGGTTAAAGTCATGACAAAGCAGTACTCGGAAAAAAAAACCGACAACAAAACAAAACAAAACAAAACCACCAAAAACAAACAAACAAAAAAAACAACAAAAAAACTTCTCATTGCTGTAAGGAAAGAAAACAGCAAGCTCTAGTCTGCATTCTACTGTAATAACTCAGTGTTGAACTCCCCTGCTTTCCAAGCCAGTGACTTTATGCTGGCTTACTGAACCAAGACAGGTCCAAGGTCAGGGTCACATGGGAATCCAAATACAGAATTTCAGGCCTGCTTTGGTTTATTTGGACTGGCTGATATATTCCAGTGTTTTAGAGGGGCTGCTCCTCCCAGTTCTTCCAAAGGTTTCCTCACTTTATGTAAATAAGCTGCAGCTGCAGCAGCTGATGGAAACAGCATGATTGCAACTCTATTTAATTTCAGTACATGTAATACATGTCCCTGTTGGTTATTCAGAGTAGATATAGTGCCCTATGCACCTGGCAGAGTAAGAGCAGAATCTATGATTATTAGTCCCCAGATACATGGTTAGTTCAGTCATTTGCCCGATTATATTACCTGGGTATTTGCCTGAATGAAGAAGTGAATGGCTTTGGCTTTGTTCATTCATTCTTCGTTCACTTCTTGGCGTTCAAGCAAATTAAATCCCTGGTATATGCTTGCACAGGCACAATAGATTTTAATTTAATTCATCCAAGTCAATCAGACCCAGGCCAAATACATTAATTCCATGATCAACAAAAATGGAACAGAATTACCCCTGCATTTCAGCACTGGTGAGGCCCCACATAGAATGTTTGGCTCAGTTTTGGACCCATCACTACAAGGAAGACATTGAGATGCTGGAGCATGTCCAGAGAAGGGCAACAGAGCTGAGGAAAGAGAACAAGTCTTAAGAGGAGTGTCTGAGGTAGCTGGGGTTGTTTAGCCTGGAGAAAAGGATGCCCGGGGGAGACCTCCACAACTGCCTGAAAGTAGGGTGCAACCAGGTGGGGTCAGTCTCTTCTCCCAACTAACAAGTGACAGGATAAGTGGACATGGCCTCAGATTGTCCCAGGGGAGATTTAGATTGGATATTAAGAAAAAATTATTCATAGAAAGCATTGAAACAGGCTACCCAGAGGAGCAGTTGAGTTCACCATCATTGGAAGTGTTCAAAATACGTGTGGCTGTGGCACTTGAGAAAACGGTTTGGTGGTGAACACGATAGTGGTGCTGGGCTAACAGCTGGGACTTGATGGTCCTAGAGGTCTTTTCCAACCTTTCCAATTCTATGATTCTACCCTTGGACCACCATGTTCTATCAACACTGGCCCTCTGAAATTCAGAGCTGACAAATTACCTGGTGATCACAAATCGTCCTAGGAGAATATTCACACACATAATATACACAAATAATAAGGAAATGAATAAAATCAATCAATCAATCATAGGCAGGAACAAAAAGCTAGGCTTATTTAGACGGTGAGATTTGCCTTAAGAAACCAACTGTATAATTACACCAAACTACATAATGAAATCTTTCCTGATTTGTATAGCTTTTACCTGTACTTCCTAGAAGTTAATAACTCTTTCCAGAAATATGTGTTACCATTGCATTCAAGTGCAGTTTGCATTATTTGTTTAATTGTATATCCAACTAAAAAAAAAAAGTAAATGAATGCCTCATTTCACTTGCCCACAGAGTACCTGTGAAGAGGGTGAACGTTTCCATATTTATGTCTCCATTTCCTTTTCCCAGGTTGTCATTATGCTGATTCAGGAGGCTCAGACTCACTTTGCCAAAGCTATCCCTTAGGTCTCAGAAGATAAAGGGTTACAGTGGCTGCTGTTCCAAGCTGGCTGGCTGTCAGCAAGAAAACTCAAGTCCCATTCCCAGTCACACATAACAGTTGTTTTAATTAGGTTCTTCCCTTTCTTCAAGAATTGTCTAGCTCATCCAGAAAAGGCCACTTTGCTTGTGATAATCTCATGCAAATAATCTCAGCTTCCATAGCATCGTTTCTCCCTCACTCCTGGGAAAAGGTCAGGGTAAGAGAGATAAAGGGAAAACTGTTCCAGCACATTCCCACTGCTGGGTCACCGAGTTTCCATAATCTATGCTAACTGACTTCTCCTGTGATGAGTAATTGTTTGGAGATGTCACTGCAACAGTGATCCACACTCAAGGCATGGCTTGCTGCAGACATGATTTATTCTTTCAGAATCACCTTGTTATTATTGCAATTAAATTGTTCCTCCCCTACAAACACAGTGGTGGTTGAAGGTTTTTTGTGAGCATTTCTATAGGAAATCTTAGCATAACAAAAGGACGTTCATTCAAAAGCTGCATGTTTCCGACAGACTTTAATCTCATGAAAACGAATTTTCAAAGCATATTTCCAGCACAGCTCTCTTTAACCAGAGTTGCTAGGGAAAGTAAAAGGCCTTCACAGGTAAGTCAGTAGTTATTCACAGGATCTGACATTCACCTCTGTTAAAGCAAAGTGTTTGATAATTTGAGACATATAAAATATTTTTTATTAGAAAAATAAATTAAGAAAGAAAACTCCAAAAGCAAAAGCCTCTCTCACAACTGGTCTCAGCTCAGAGCTGGCCTTGCTCCATTCCTTTTCCCAGCCTGTTTCCACTGTGGATCAGTGAAAATCTCTTCCTCCTCTTCCATGGTCTCTGCCGGCTTTGCTGCCTGGACTTAATTTCTCTGCGGCCAAATAAATGCCAGAGCCACTAAAAGGAAAGCCACAGGGTCATGCAGGGGTTGAGGGAAGAACATTCCCTTCCCTATCTGGCAGCTGTTAGATCATTGATGGGAAACAGCACTCCAAAGTGCCCTCCAGATGTTCCTTCTCTCTCTGCAGGGCCCTACTCAGCTCCCTTAGCCAGGAACTGGGCTCAGCTGACTCCCAGCAGCTCCCCAGCTGGAAAAACCAGTTACCTGTAGAGCTCTATAATGATGCTCTTCCAAGTCCATCTCCCTCTTCCTTATGTGCCCAGCCCTAATCATGAATTTATGCCCTTGTACCTGATGACTTTGTTAATATTAAAAGGCCATAGATATTTCCTAATATGATGATGGCCATTTTCTAGTGTCTCAAAGAAATAATTCAGTGTTTCCACAGCAAGCTCTTCTGCAGGAGCAGCCTTTTAATGTTGACAAAGTCATCTTTGCTGCTTTCTGAATGTATGAGCTCTTCCAAGGAAGTCTAATACATCTCTATAAAATAGAGGAATTGATGCTATACTTCTGTAGCACAAGAGGTTACCTAATGTTTATGAGGTGCTTTGAGACTAAATGTGATATGTGTGTAAATTTGATTATATTAATAGACCTACACATAGTACTTTGCGTGGCTATTTACTAACATTGTTTTTTCCTAGGCTATTTTCAGCAGCATTTTCTGCATGTAACTTGAATTTATTCTCCCTTCACCTATTTAAATTATTCCTACAGTAAAGGCTGAGGGCTTAATAAGAAATTTGAATGGTACCTGTGTATTTTATCCCAGGTGGCAGATCTGACACCTCTGAATTAGTGCAGTGCTTCGTATTACAGTTTGCTAGTGAGGTCTTGTCAGATCTCATAAACCAAACAAGGTGGATCCTTGGATGGAAACCTTAGAAGAACACCCACATGCCATGTGAAGTTATATTTCACCTTCTGAATCATCAGTCTTACCCCTGAGTCATTTCTATAGCAGGAGTTCAGCTAGGTGGCTGAGGTTCTTTGCTAAGAGTTATTACAGTTATTACCATTCAAAATACATTCAGAGGGAGTCCTTACCATCTGTGGTCATTAAAGAGCTCAGAATTATTACCCCACAAATAAGAACACTATAGGTATTTTTCACAGGTAGCCGGCAGTACTTTATCTTAGAAAATCCTGCCAGCAATCTCACTTGGATTCAGTAATTTTGTCTGCCTGAAACAATACCAAACCTACAAGGTTTTATTTTTCCTAGGCACTTGGGAATAGCAGCTATTACAAGAAAACCAAGTACTGACCCATCCAGCAGCCTCCTGGAATTTCCAGAGAATGTGGAAGGGAGCTGCTGCTGGGGAGTCTGGCTCCAAAGAATTGTGATTTCTGGAAGGAGCTGAGCTCTGCAGAACACTCTGAGCTCCTTCTCCCGCTCTGAGAGCAATTAAGACCAGGAGAATGTGCCTTCAGAAAGAAATCCACACTTGCACACCTGAAGGGATGCTGATGTACCCAGTGCTCAGCTTCTCTGCATGCACTCCTGGCAGTCCCAGGGTTTGAAGACGTGATGCATTGTGAAAATGGGCTGAGTCCTTGGGGCCCCTGCTCTTAGCACAGAGGTGTGCTTGAGCTGCCAAATTACAACATGTGCAATTTCATGTCTGGATCTCAAAAACGCCCACGCAACACCCTTTTGCACCTAGAATCTGGGTTTAAGAATCATCTTTATTTTTCCACATTATCTTAAATCCTAGTTGCCTAGTCCTAGTTGCCTTTGTTACTTTGCAAAATTAATGCAAAATTCACCCACAAATACTACTTTTTTTTGCTTTAGAACAACAAATGGTATCCTTCCCTAAGTGTTTCTATAAGCCCTAAGAGACATGTTCTCCCTGGTCCATTCAATGCTTTGATGGGAAGAATTACATTTTCGTGTACAGAGCCATTTATAATTTATTTTTAATTTGTATGTATAGTACAGTTTTGTCTGGGGAGCTTGCTACTGCAGCTCATGTAATTTAATGTTTCAGGAAGATTAGGATAAAAAATGGCTTGTTGAAACTCTATGACAGCTTCATTACTTAGTTCTCTTTCTTACCATGAAAGTTAACCCAGGCTTCTTGCTTCCCTCCCATAGGTACAATGGCTTTTTTATTTCGTTTTGGTTTTGATTCCTTAAGGGATCTTCCCTTATTGATTGGTTACTTCCCTCAGTGACAGCTACGTGCCCTTTTTCAGGTGTGAGAGAGTATCGGCGCAGATGTGAAACATAAGATAGTTCTTCAGTAAAAATTGGTGATCAAAACCACGCTTGGATTAGTGACTGCTTATTTATCATACTTTCCCTGAAGAGCCTCAAAGTGTTATCAGTGAAAAGCCTGAGAAAGCTGTGTTGTCAAAAACTTGTGAGACTGAGAAAACATAATTGCTTCGTTATGTAAGAACGGCTTGTTGTAGCTTCTGTTGCCTCGCTATCTAACAGAGACAATGCTTGTGGTTTCAGCTTCTCAGCTCGGCTTTGGCACTATGAATTGTTCGCCGAAATATTTTTATTTACTTTTGTACCCATCTGACTTGAATGGTGCCATCAGATGAATGCTTGATATCACATCTAGGGTTTTAAAAGTTACCAAACCCGAACCAGGGATCCCCACAGCGCTGCACCAAACAGTAACCGGCTGCATGCACACACATACTCTGTTTCAGCACGACAGAAAATGAGGACATGTAAGGCACTTTCAGCAGGTCACTACAAAAATCAGGAGTATGCCATGAACAGTTATTGCCAGAAGAAACTGGGAGCAGGGAGAGTAACTTTTCATCCATGTGATCACACCCAAACGACGCCCCTTTCATCAAAACATGGTCTTGGGATTGGCACAAAGGAAATTCAGATATATCTTGCAGTTTTATGCCAAAATTAGATCCACACTGACTTAAACTGTTTGGGAATTATTACTAGCTTCTATCCTGTCTATGTACGTAGAATGAGGCACCCAAATCTTAACGGTTCCCTAGAAATTAATAGGATAATAATAATGTTTTGACTCCTAAAGATCTGTTGGTCCCAAGCTGAGAAAAAGAAGTTGCCAGCTCACATCTCTCCATGAGTCTGGAACGAAAAATAACAAGAATGATGACTCACCATCTGTTCAGCAATTGATAGGAGAGGTTGTAGGATCTCAGTCCAGTTCCTAGCAGATGTCTGTCAGCAGTATCCGTGCCCACGGAGGGTGTGCTCACCCGTGTGCACTCAGCTGTGTGGAGAAGCAGGACCCAACACCAGCACACATGGCTCTTGCACATGCACATCCAAGTCCCTCCTTGGAGGGGAAAAGTCAATTTCAAACTGCCTGAGCCCCCATGTCCTGCTGACACAAGGGAGAGCATTGCAGGAATTTGGATCAAACTCGAACCACACAGCAGATTGTTCCAGGCTCCCACGGATGTGTGTTGCATCCCTTAAATTATGCCCGTGACAAGGCACTAACAGGGAAAGCTCTCTAATATATTATTCCCATTTTAACAACCTATTAACTCCACAGATGAGAATTTTTCCGCTGGATGCATTCTATCACTGCAGTTACACGTTCCTTTGCTGCATCTGTAAGTTGTATCAACTTTTGAAACATTTCAATTTCTCTTTAGAAAGACAGTGCACCTGCAAATCTTAAATCATACAGGGGTCTGCATTCAGAGCTTCACCAGTCTGCTGTCTACAGCAAATTGAAAAAAAAGGCTGTTAATTTAAAACTACACCACAGGATATGCCTTCCAAATGAGTTACTTTATATTTGATTGAGCATTTGCTTTTCTCACCTACAAGACTGCCACTAATCTTGCTGATGTAGTGTCCTGGATCAAACTGGCTCAGACTTCAGCACAGACTTTAGAGAGCCAAAGTCTTTACAGGAAAACTCTGTGCTGGGAGGTGTGCTCACAAACACAGATACTTTTCCCTGGACTAATTTAACAGGCAGATGAAGCTCCCAGCTTCAGTCTTCCAGCCTTGAGGAGATCAGCAGGCCAGTAGTGAGGTCCCAGGGGAACCTGCTCCTGTTCTTGCTGGAAATCCTGTGATGGAAACTGGTTTTATCCTCCTTTGTCACACATTACAGCCAAGCTAGAGGTGTGTGCAGTGGGGAAATGGCTCATCTTTGCCTGATGAGTGAACAGGGGAGAGCCAAGGGATAGTGAGGGAAGAACAGAAAAAAATTGGTAATGGATCCTGTTTCTGAACAGAGGCAGCTCGTGTAGCACCAGGAAACTGTGGAAAGAGATAAAATGGAGGATGAATAGGAACCACTGCTGTCCTTGAGTTACACAGACCGGCTGGGGAGCATGAGCAGCTCCTCTTCTTTGAGCACCCCATGGGCATTGCTAACAACAGACACGTCTCAGGATCTACAAAATCTACCCTTTTCTTTCCATCAGATACAAAATGGAATTCTGTTAGGCTTGGAAAACGCACTGAGAAAAACTGGAAGTTCACGAGTCACTGGCAGCTCATGGCTGGAGACATATCCTGAAGAATCACTATTGATTTTCTGTGTTCTCATACTCACCCCTAGGAATATAATTTCTTGGCCACTACCCAGGGACAGGATGCTGAGCCAGATGGACCTTTACTCTGAGCAAATGTGGCCTTTCTGATGTTCCCATGTAAAGTATGACAAACTGGTACTTAGAAAAAGCAGTAAAATTTTTAATTTACTGCTGACAAAAACATGAGTTTGATATCCATTATCTTCACCCTTAAAAGTCCTGGTACATGCTTCTTGTTTTGTAATGAAAACAATACTCGGTAAAAGCAAAAATACTCAGGCTATTTATTAGCTCCTTCATCAGCTGTTGCTTCTAAATTTTCTGATTCTCTTCTAGATTTTGAGATTAAAACCAAAAGGAAAGGTCAACTGATATTGCAATGAAGAGCCACCAGTAGAAAAATTCCGAAAACTTCTGTGAAAAGTTAGAACAGCCTGATCAGCTGCTTTCCTTGCATTGTACAATCTTACTGGGAACATGGGTAGTTTGTCTTCCTCTGAGAACTCCATGAGGGCATCAAACCAAGGAGAATGATGTCTACAATGGTTAAACAATATTGGTAGACTCTTTTTTCCTAGGACAGCCCTGTACAATTCAAAGCTGCCACTTGAACACTGGCAGTTTTAATCTTTATTACATCTTTTGCAAGATTTTTGTGGATTTTTAAAGTCACCTTTTTGAGGAAAAACATCCAAAAGTTACATCCTCATTATTGCTTTGAAAGGAAATAAGTAATGAATTACAGGTACCTCACAAGGACAGCCACCCAAGTTCAGAACAGTCTAAGAATTACCTGCTTGGGAATGTGATGGGTAACAGCACAGGATAACACAAGGCAGACAGCAGGCTGCCCACTTCAAGGAACAGTAAAATTATGTCCTCCCTCTCATCTCTGGGTTCACTGATTTCATAAGCAGGTGGGACAACATGAAATTACAGCTTCAGCACTGACACTTGATCGAAGTGAACACAAGGGCTGTGGGGCACTGAGCTCCCACTGGTGCCCGTGACACTGAATGGATCATCTGTGCTGGCACTGGGAACAAGCACAGAAGGAAGTCTGCTCTGGAAGTCACAGCAGTGACTGGGTGTCAGAACCTTGGGGCTGGCACTCAGCTCCATGCAATGCACCAGTGCTCTCTGCCCTTTCAGCTGAAAATGCATCACTGCATCACATTTCTTGCAGTGAATGATTCAGTAACTGCAGGTTTTAGACCAACAGGTGAGAAATCCACGCTGGATCTCACCGAGTGAGCTGTTGGATTGCTCAGAGAACACCTTATCTGAGGGATAAATGATACATTTGTTTGTATATATAGATGCTTTAAGGAGAACTGGTTGCATGATCTTTGATTGAAACGTCTCCTTACATTTGATGTCTTGGACACATTTTAGTGACATGGACCTACCCTTCCTATGTTGGCCAAGTTTGGATTAGCTTTGAAGGTTCATCCGAAATGGAAGCCTTTTAAAAGAACATATATATTTACTGGATCTTTCTTTTGCCTCTGAAAAATTCTTGCACATGCCTGCCATCTCTTAAGAATACTAGATTTACTGCAGTAAGAGCAAACCCATCATTAGCTCCAAAGAGAATAACATTTCATTGTCCAAGTAAAATGTATTGGTATATGATACTGCAGTTTTTTCTTTAACAAAGATGCAGGTACTAAATTATTGAATTCAGCCCTGTTATTTTCACCTAAACACAGTATTTTCCTCAGGACTGTCCAGTAGAGCTCATTCATGAAAAACAAAATGTAAAGCTTTTTACAGGGTTGTGACTTGGAGAAGGCTTTTGCAAAGATACTTTTAGAAAAGCATTTGTTTTTCCAACTGCAAAATTTAAGCTAATAATGACCATTTTAAAAATGAAAACCCAGTCGATAATGTTAAAAATGAACCACTGTCACACTTGCTCAAAACAATTCTTGATAATATGAGAATGCCACAAGGCAGTTTTCACTTGAAGCTGTTCAATTTCTTCTTTTCTTTAAAGACACTGACTAGTTTTTAAGTTTTATTCGGCTTTTGTGTAAGGTCCTCCCCACAGAAATCCACATCATTCCCACGTTTACCCAGGTAAAGTTTTGAGCAGAGCTTTTTTTCCCTTCTATTAAGAGAGCAAACCTGATCCTGCAAAAGCAAGCATAATCCTCTCTGCATTATTACTAACTGCACTTTAGAGCACTTGTAAAAACACATTCTCCTGGCCAGGCAGTCACATTAGAAACAGCTGTGGGTCATGCCAAGTACTGCTAGGGAGATTAATTTATCTTCTTTTGTGAAGTCTCTCAGAAGACAATCACAACCCTCAATTAAAAACAAACCACTTTTGGTTTTGGGGACTGAGCCAATTAATATTTAAAAAGCAGATGGGTCTCAGCTTGGTCGTTTTAATGTAACTTGGATGTACTCTGTTGAGCAAATGCCTAATAACTTTGTGGGTGTTTGCTAGAAATGGCATTTAGTTTAAACACTGGTTCAGTATCTGTACTTTACAGGGTCAAGTGGAGCAGCTGAATTTGAAAGAGAAGGAAATTCAAATGCTTCAGTTGGTCATTTAGAAAAGGTGGAATTTTGAGTAAGACTAGAGCAGCAAATAAAACTCAGGAATGGGGCAGAGACAGCATAGCTTGTGCACTGATGCAAACAAAGAGGTACCTGATGTGCAAAGGATGGCTCACATTTCTGAGTCATGTTAGAATGAGACCTGCTGGCTCCTGAGTTATCTCAAGGTGAAGAGCATTTCACAGAATCATTTGGAAAAACCTCCAAGATTGAGTCCAGCCTGTGACCAAATACCACTGGGCCATTTAGACCATGGCCCTGAGTCCTTTTCTTAAAGGTCTCCAGGGACAGTGGCTGCACCACCTGTGCTGTTGAAGAAATTCTCTCCTGAACTGTTACCCTCTGAAGGACACTTTGTGCCGTTAGAATAATTAATCTGCTCTAGGGGAGGCTCCTGTATGGAGAGCTCACTCTCAAATTCAGCTTTTAAGTGCACATAGTCATGATCTACAGTTCCAATTCAATCTCAAGCCCAGTTTAGCATGGCATGGGCAAAAACCTTCAATTGTTCCAGAGCATCCAAGTGAGAAAACCAAGCCTCTGAGAGCAATGCAGCATTGCTGAGTCAGAAGTGGGTCAATACACAGAGACCTTGCAGCACAGACCTCTGTGTTCCTTACAGTGAACTCCCTTCACACTGTCCAGGTATTTCTGGCTGAGTTCAGATTTCAGAACACGACTTTATGTGAAAAAAAATGATAATTTCCACCTTGATACAAATACCAGCTGCCAGTCAGTTTTCACCCTCACTGAGAGATTCAGTCATGATGCTGCTGTTCCCTTTGGCTCATGACAATGCTGTGGAAAACACTGGCCTCACCTTCTCCACACTGCCAGAGCAATACAATAAACACACAATGTTTTGACAGCATCTCCTCTGAACTCTGGAAACAGAGTTTGCTGGAAACACCTTAAAAAGCAAGTCAGAATTCTGAGTTTACAGAAGGGATTCTTACTCAGTTTATTTGTTCTACGTGCTTTTGTAAATCCTATCTTTACTAATGAAGCAGCAAGCACAGGGGAATGAGCTGGATTTTGTCCTGTCTCTGGCACTACCAGCAGAACTGTCAGCTCAGCACTATTAGTAGATTTTCTCTTGCTTGGCTGATGTGAGACACAGAAGATGTTTCTCGGGCAGAGGATGAGTCTGCGGGTCAGATTCTCTGCTGCAGTACAGACTCAGGGATTTCAAAGGGAATGTTATTGCACAGTCATGCTTCAAAAGTAATGATGAGGTCTGTAGGTCCTCCTACTCAATGTTTTCCAGAGTAAGTCCTCAATTTTTCAATCTCAAAAGACAAATGCCAGGGCCATGGAGCCAAATTTCTCACTAATGTAGTTTGAAGCAGTATCAATTTATATATACTACAGGAGATCAATCTCTTTTTAAAGAGTCCTACTCATTTTTATCTATTATTTTCTTTCAGGCTTCTTACAGAATTATTTTTAGTTAGCATTGAAACAGAATTTCCTGCTCTCTGGAGGAAACTCCAGCCTGACAAAAGGCTGTCAGGATCCTACCTAGCACCTTTCAGTATGGGAATCAAGCTGGCTGCATTTTGGAAGTAGTTACTGATTTTATTAAAGAAGCTTATGGAGCCCCAGCAGGCCTGCCAGTTGACTGCATGTTTTCAGATGTTTTTGACAAACACAGTTTGATTTTTAGTTCCTTTATCAGATTTTTCCATTATCTCCCTTGACACATCAGCTTATTGCCATACTCAGATCACTGCTGATCACACATCAGGAGCTTTTCTTTTGCAGGTTTATACATACACATCTCTTCTCTCCTTTCCAGTACATTAATTTTTGTTAATTTCTCCTTTTAACTCTAATAGGCAAATGGCACCACCTCTGTGTTTGCTCTCTCTCACTGCCTGACTCACAGCACAGTCAGACATGGCAGCAACCTAACACAGGACAATTCACACCAATATTGGAAAAGACATTACAGTGACTTACAGCATAAGGAGAACTGTAAAAGACTTCTCACCTGTAGCTATAACACAGATCAATTCATACAGGAACACAGCCTGAAGCCAAGCATAGGACAGTCTAAATTAGAGATGCCAAGGACGGGGCCTCTTCACAATTCAGAGCACCCTCAGCCATGCAGAACCAGTGGTAAGTGCAGATATGCTGTAGATGCATAAGTGTCCACAAGAGAAATCAGAGATGGAAGACAGTCTCTCAGGCTGCCAGCAATGAAGAATTTCCCCTTACAATGTAATACCAGTCACCTTAAAAACTTACATTTTGGGGATATTTTGGAAGGAGAGTGGAGGCAGATACACCTGCTGCAGTCATAAGTAAATGTCAACATGTTGAACAGGAGATCTGTGGTATGAGGTTTGTCACTGTACTCAGAGCTGATTCTGGATAAGTTTTGAAGAGAATTCAGGGTCTGTGTTTGCCAGGATAAACAGCTGAGACTACAGCTCTGACTTCCAGTTCTGATTTTGCCTTATGGAATACTTTGCACGTCATCATTCCCAATGCCATTAACAGCCACAAAGAGATGGTTTACAGCAAAAATGACAATCCTTTTCTGTGTTAATGTGGCATTAAAAAAGAAAAAACAAGGAAAGACATAAAGGTAGGAAAGAAAGAATACTGCCATTCTGAAGGTACTTTAATTCAGCATCAACCTGGAAGCTATGAAAAAGAAGGTCTTTGGAAGCTGCCATTATGCTGCCACCAGCACCTATAATGTTTCATGATGGATTTAACACAATGCCTCTCCTGATATAAAGAAGCAAATGGCACCATTCCTGAGGAAAAAAAAGCATTGATGTTTTCTCAGAAGTAGGAAGAAGGTTAAGCAGAACATTGGTATTCATGTCCCATCCACCTTTCTTCACCTCTCATTTCCTATGATGACTTAGGCTATTTTATATACAAAAAGCCCACTATTTACATTAAGGAAAAAACACAGCCTACCTGCTAGATAGCAAACATACCCCATATTTCAGAAGAGCAGTAGTGTGGGAAATGACTTATCATGTGTGATTCAGTCTTGTGTTCCAATATGCATATTGGCATCACCACAATCATCACCACAGTAAACACAGTTAGCACAGAAGATCACAGATTTAGCTGCAAAACACAGCTTTTAGGTACAGTGCTGCACACTGAATTCCCCAGGCCCAAGAAATACATTGGGACAGACCCTCAGAAACCATCTCTGCAGGAGTTTATAATGCAAAGGAAAAACCTGGGGCTCAGGCACCTGAGTGGCAGATGCACCAAAGCTCAGCCTTGGCCTCTGCTCTTGCACTCTGCCACTGCTCCGGGGTGTAGCAGCAGGATGGGCTGAGGAGGAGGTCTGGGGTCACACTGCTGTGCTGCAGGCAAGGCACAGGTAAGGCAGGCAAGTTCTGGGGGCAGGCCAAGGCAGCAGGTGAGCTGCCCAGCTCAGACATTCATTAATGACACCTTTTGACCCATGCCAAAAGACCCTGTGGGGACCATTAACAGGAAGGGATATAAATGAAGCCCAAGGCTGCACACACCACGCTTTGTGAGAGCCTGGGACACTTTTTTCTCACTGGCATCCCATTGCTACAAAAAGAATAACCTGGTCATTGCTGGTTGTGTACCAGGTGAGCTGCCTTTCATCATTTCTCCCCCAGGGTGATATGGTTCATGCTCTTGCTCCCTCCCCTCGTTTCCCCATCTCCTCTGTGCTGAAGTTCTGCTCTTCTTCTCTGACAAAGGGGACTGCACACCCCCAGCAAGCAGTGCCATACCTGTTGGGCTGCTGTTGCTAAGAGACTAAGTGAGAGAGAGAGATCCTACCCACTCAAATTCCCCTACAAATCCCAATATCCCTCCTATTGCTGCTCTCTAGCCCTACTGAGATACTGCTGGTGCAGCCTTGGTATCCATATGGGCTTATGGGATGTTTTCTCTCACTGAGAAAGTCCCAAAATATGATACTACAGTAGATAGCATGTCATTAGGGAATTAGCACAGGCACAGATGCAAACTACTCCTGTGGGAAACCACCAAGGCCAGAGGAGGTCAGAGATCTTGCCTAGATCTAAAAGGCACAGGTAGATCAAGATAGGTTCACAAAAACATCCTTGGAAAGCCAAGCTAAAAGTGGGCCATTAGAGGTCACAGCAACTGGCACAGCACTGGACTGGACTGCTCTACTGCATGAAGTCCCTCCAAATGTTACTAATTATGATTTTATTTCAGTGCTCAGATTGATTTCCCCCCCCTCCACCCTAGAACGCAGCAGAGTTTACTCTGACAATACTTCTGGCAGAAGTCTCTCTCAAGCTTACAGAAAGGCTAGCAAATACCAAATAATAACAAATCTTATTGACAAGATTTTTAAACCTTGTAAAATTAAAAAACTCTCCTGAAGTATTGTCATGTTGCTAGGCTGACAGAGTTATCAAATCACTTCAGTCCCTGTCAGTAGTGACAGACTTTTGCAGACTTGTAATAGTCCACAATTTCAAGGCCTGTTTGCTGCCAGTGTCTTTCAGGCACACCATCTGCAACTTGCTGGATTCTTAATTCTCCATTAAATTGGAGACACCAATGAGTACGTATGGAGAGAGTTCAAGCATCACACCAAAACCATGGAAATATGTCAGTGGGTGATACCTTTGATACCTTTGTATGTGCACAGAAATCACTTGGGTTGGAAAGTTTCCCCAGCTGAACAGGACGCATAAGGACAGTAGATTATGGAGACAGAGACTATCTAAAAATAAAAATAATAATAATAAAAAAAAAATCAAGGTTATGAACTGGCCAAAGAGCTCTGGATTAATTTTACAGAGAGAGTAAAGCTTGGGGTAAAGCAGCAAACAACTTCAGGAGATTCCATGGGAATGCTGTTAATTAATAAAGGGAGCAAAGAGATTTGGGACCAATCTGTTGGAAACTGAGGCTTCTGTTCCACCTTTACAAGTTTAATTTTCCATTCATAAGCAAGACAGACGGACATCAAACAGGTCACCCTAAGAAAGGCACAACCAGATGGCAAAGTAGCCATCAGCTCATGCCTTTGTCAACAGGGCTGAAAAGCTTCACCCATTCTCAGATCACCTCTCCTTACATAGATATTGAGGCAAAGTGATCAAATCTTCTGTTGATCTTCCCATGGAGGCATGTTTTCCACACTTTGATAACTTGAAAGTGATTTTAAGGATTTCTAGTATTATATAAATCTGTTTTGGAAATAAAAAGAACACCTCAAAGTTTACAATAACAATTATTCTTTTTCTGTGTGCTGGAAGGCAGTTTGGGATCAAAATCCCACACAGACTTCCTGAGGTGAACAGAAACCTCTGAAGAGAGACAAAAATCAGAAATGTACAGGAAGCTGATGGACAAAGCAGCTAGTGGAGGCTGACAGAACTACTGCTCCCTCTGACAAAGAAAAATTACAGATAGCTGAGAACATGGCATGGTTGAGGGGACAGCAGAGCAGAAAGGTAAATTATATACAGAAAAAGCAGACATGGATAAAACAATCTTTCTGTGCAATGTTTATAAGAAGTGGGGAATGTGGAGAAGATGCCAAGAACAGCCATACATTTTCAGGAAGAAAGCAGAAATAGTCAGAAATTGAGATAATGCCAGAAATAGTTATAAAATTTTTTAGAATGTCACAAGGCTGACAAAACATCAGGGCCAGATGGGATCTGTCTCAGAAAAGACAAGTAATTAACTTAAAAAAAAAAAAAAAAGGAAACCAAAAATACAAAAAAAAAAAAAAAAAAAATAGAGCAGCATATGAATCAAAGGAGCAAGGTCCATCATGCTTCTCCCCTGCCACTTCCACAGGGACAACTGAGTGAAGTAGGCCCTGCCTGAGCTCAGTAAAAGCCATGCTGAATGTGCCACAGGAAGGTAAAACTCCTGAGGATGCAGCTTCTTACAGGGAGAAACTTCACAGAGTTGCAGCCCTTTGCAGCCACTTGCAAGGTGTCCATCTCAAAAGGCAGCAAATACCTTTGGGGAAAGCTGCACTTTGTGCTGCTGCTAAATAAGAGGTATGTGGACACTTTTTCTGGGATGAGAGTGCTGAAAACCAACCAGAGAGACCAGAAGTGAACAGAAGCTGGTGGGCTCGGGAGGTGCTGGTGCATGTTGAGGTCTATGAGGGATCCAAAAACCAGGAAAAACCCCACAGCTTCACTTCCACTGCGAGGGGGTGGACACAGAACAGAAATGTTAATTAAGGACACAGGAACTACTCGGGAAGTGATGACTTTATTATTAACGATAATGAGTAAATGGAGAATCATACTAAAATCTGTTGAGCATGGATTTTCCAGTTTAATTGGACATTTGAAATGTTCTTTTAAATGCAGTGAAATTCAGCAGAGAAGTCTGTTCAATGCAGAAGCATACTGGGACAAAGCTTCCCAAGCACCCAGAGTAAGGGTTTCACAAGAGGAATGTGCACTGGCCCTGCAGAAAAGGCACTAGAATGCTCAGGGTGAGATCATGTAATGGAATCTCTCAGTCTCTGGTGACATGGCTGGACAGTTCCCTACAGCCATATCAATAATAAGTATTCCAGCTGACTCAGCCAGCATTCCTATTGAGCCCAGGAGAATCAGACACTGCAGTAGATTTTTTGCCAGATATTTGTGACACAGAGCCCAGTGCAGATTTCCCCAGCAAAAAGCCCTAGGCCTCCTCTAGCACAGAAAATCACTTTGGGATGGAAAGCACCACTGAAAGCTGCAATTTCCCTGAAACAAAGTGATTCAGATTGAACTCGGCAGTTTTATTCAAGGGTAGAAAACTGCAGGCTGTCCTCTCTCCCTCAGCCTTTGAACACCAAAAGCAGTCATGGTAGTCTTTACCTGAGCTCACCATAATCTTCTATCCAGCATCTATCTATTTGCTACCCCTTTTTGTCTAAGAAATCCAGAAGTGGAATAGTGTCCACCATAAACACACCTTTCAGGGTTTTGGGAATACTTCCTGCCCAGTCCCCATTGCACTTGGCTCATCTCTTTAAATCACTGCACCAGGTATAGGCTTCCTGTGGGTGACAATAGCTCACAAGATCAGCAAATGCAACATTAATCCCATTCTAGATTAAAAGGAATTTAAGCAGGTGTTCTTCTACGCCAAAAAGCAATTTAAAGTAAATCTTGCAGCTCTGGCAGAAGAAATAAAAAAGATATAGATGTATCTCAGGAAGAAAATAAATATAGCTTAGCAGGCAGTGTTTAGACTGATGGCACATTGGTAGCACAAGAAGTCTTTTGGAGCTGGATGAATTGCTGAAACAAATGAACCAGCTTTCCTTCCCATGTGTCCTTGCTTGAGTCCACTTACAACAGGACTTTCAGTCCCCATGCACACTGCTAATGTCAGCTCCATTGCCTCCCAGAACAGCAGCTTCTGTCATTAGAGCCTCCCTGATTATGACAACCTTCACTACTCTTGCCAATATTAGTTGGGTGCATTAATCTTTAAGGGAAGATTTGCAATTTCTTCTTTTGCTGAACAAGCTTAAAAATACCATTTTTCTCTTATTTTAATTCCTAATAGCTACAGAACAGTGCTACAATCTGTTGTATGTCAGTGCAGCATTTGCAAAACAAGCTAGTACAGTCTCAGAAATTAAGTCCCCTACTTGCTCATAAGGGAGAGAAAGAATTGGCAGCAGAGAAAGTTCATGTTGCAATGAATACTTGATAGTGCATATCTAAAACTTCTCCCTCTCGAACATAACAAGAATCCTCCCCTTTGGATCACAGGATGCCCTGTCACCAAGTCCCATCCCCACTGGAAGGCTTGAAGTCCAGTGGGTTATATCATAATTCTTACACATCACTGGCCATCAGTGATCCCAAGAAAGCATTCCTCAGGCAAAACCCTTCATCCTTCTGCTTGAAACTATTGAACTGCTGCTGAGGATATCTACACCTTGGAACAGACCACAGACCCACTGCTGTCCCACAGAGGGCTGGACAAAACCTTCAGCATGGACCAGAGCCAGCAGCCGTGCTTAAGAGAACAGAAGACATTTTCTATTCCATACATAACACTCCCCATCCCGCTGGAAACCCCTGAGCTATCCAGCAGTGCTTATGGCTTACACCTCCTCTGATGTGACCTGTGTCACAAGAGCTGCTGATTCCATCCAGCTGAGACTACAAAATGATGGGCAATTGCAGCAGAGAAGTGGAGACTGAATGGCTCACTCTTCTGGACCTTTAACTAATTTTTATTATTGGTCCTTCCAGATAAGAGATAGAACAGTACAAGGAAGCAAACTCGTTTCCACTGCTCCTGTGTTGGTAAATTTGATTCTTCACAGCTGTCAAATAGATAGGTACCTTTCTCCAGGATCAAAATTTATGCAGGCTGGTAACTCAGCCTCTGTCACCACCATGATTCAAGCAAATCCCAAGGAAGGGGAGAAGCATGTGTTTTTATATTTCTCAGCTTTTTGAAAGGGCTGTCTTACAATACACAACATTTAATCCCATCTGAAATAGCTTTTATTGAGAAGTAAAAATACTATGTAAGAGGCAAAAAATTTGATCTAAGGAGCAATTTCATTTCAGGCAGTGTGACAGCTTTGCAGTAGTTTACCTGATAGACTGATGTGGTTCTCAAGCCACAGAACATCATTTGCCTCCCTCAAACTAAATATGAGAGAAAGAGACTCTGTGCAAAAGGCTCCCACCTCATCTTAGAATTCTACTAGAAAACATGCCCAAGAATGACCTTAAGGGGGCCAACTTAAGTGTAAAATGAAGGGAATCTCATCTGTCCAAACACTGCCTTAAGCTGTAACTCAGACATCCTAAAGCCACTAAATCCACTCACTAATCCATTCCCACTTACCTTCCAGGATTGTTTAATCTTTCAGGCGCCTAAATTTAAGGTGCCTCATCACATAGACAATTTATTTCCCTGTCACATAATTTCAGTTGCCTCTTGCTGCTCATTAGTGCTCCTCTATGAATAGTGGTATTTCTCCATCACCTGCAGTTCTGCTGTGATTTACTTCAGGCTTTTGAATCCTCCCTATGTCCTTCAGAGTAGCCATGACCAGAGCATCATGGTAACAGCACTCAGCTTTTAAATCATAGTCCCTGGCAAAATACACTCACTCAGGAAACCAAACACACAGATGCTTGGTTCTACTTTGCACAAAGTGTACTAGACCATTAGATGCTTGTCCTCCAAAGAGGGAAAAGCAGAAAGGATGCCAAATGGATGAAGACACCTAATTTTCCCTACAGGTTCCTCCTAAACTTAACCACAGAAACAATGCTCAACTTAAGCAGACTTGATCATTCCTGGAAGATGGAACAATCTGCCTCTCCACCAGCTGCAAGGCAGAATTTACATAGCTGTGTAAATAAACTGGATTTTTTGGGTGAGGCTACAAGTTCTTGAAGGAACAGGGTCTCATCTTGGCCTTCAGCAGCAATTTGGTTGTGCTGGAAAAAGGCTGATACCAGAAGCTACAGGACAAGACTGAAAAAGAAAAATGGATCAGTATGTGGAGACACTGGCTTTGGCAAGGAGGTTCCCCTCAGTAGAAAAGAAGGGGGGGAAAGGAGACTATTTTGTGAAGTGCAGCAATAAACTTGGAAAACACAAACATTTTAAGCCAGAAAGCCTTGGGCATTTCCAAGCACAGTAACTGATCTATTGAACCATGGTATGAGAGGACTGAATAATCTCAAGTACTACTTGTCACAAGAGCTAACACCTAGAAATTTTCTACTGTCCACACTTGTAAAACGTGAATGCCCAGGAGCATCACATAAGGCCTGTGATCAATAATTAGTTCATAATTGGGAAGGATTGCTCGAAGCAAAGAACACGATGGAAGTGCACAGAATGCTAATCAGTAACAAAGGGTTATGCTATCTTGCAAGGTAAAAAGTTCCACAGAGAAAGGTGCTGTAAAAGGGGGCAATGAGGTTACACCAAGAAGAAAAGGGAACTTCTCAATAGTATAAGAGAGTCTCCATAAGCTCAAATGGGGATAGAGACAGCCAAAATGCTTAAAAAATAATCTGCAGCAAAACAAATGGCCAGTGTCACAAGATCGTGCTCTGTGCCACTGGCAGCTGGTGTTTACAGTGTTCCTGATGTGTTTATAGCTTTCCTGATGTTTTCCATAAGTATGCTTGTTTTAACGACAGAAGAGAAATGAAGGGAAAAATACAGGTAGCATAGAATTAATAGAGCAAGGACCTCCTTTTCTTTCTTACAGATTTTTGTGAGTATTTGAAGATAAGGATCTGCCTCTAAGTTCAGTCATTTTTGTTCATTCCCATCCAAAAGATTTAATGACAGAGAAGAACAAAAGAAAGATTAAGACAAATAACATTATTTCAGTGGCAGAAAATTATCAACAGGATACAATTCAGAGCAAAGGACTTCCACTGGACAAGCAGGGTAGAAATTGATTCCAGTCCGGTTGCTTCCTTTATCTTACATGATGCAGCTGCCTGACACTAGTGATGGTTTCAGTAAAGGTTAGCATCTTTGTTAACCCATAAGAGTCACAGGTAAGTTCCAGAGATCATTCTAGAGATGCTGCCAAATCATTTGGACAAATGAAAACTGACATTAAGCTACAGTCACACTAGTTTAAAACAGCAACCCATAACTGAACTGCAGACAGACCCAAATCCAAAGCTGTGATCCAATAATCAATAGATTGAGCTCCAGATTTTCATCCATATCTCACATTTCTTGGAAAAACAGAGTATCTGCTTTACTTTCAGGGCAAGCATAAATTACTCAAAACAGAGCAAGGCAATATTTGTGATTGCAGAATTGCTTTGGGCCTGTCCAGAATATTTCTCTAGTGCCTGTCCTCTTTCCTCACCTACCTTGTCATTGTTACAATAAGTACAGATTTTCCAAACTATTTTCCCAGTTTCTCTGTTGGGAGAATTTACTTATTGTGGATTTCCTCTCTCTGAGCAACACAGCTCACACTGGGTGAATTTTTAGGGGATGCTACAGAGCCTGGCGCAGACACATGGGGCAACATGTAACAGTCCAAAGCTCTTTCCAGGAAGAACACCTGCATGAACACTGAGCTGAGAAGAAAGAAAACCAGCTACATGCATTATTAAAACATGAAGACTCTTGTGAGATCCTTGTGTTTCCCAGAAATTACTGCAATTCATTCTGCACAGGCTGTAAGGATGAAGGGATGCTTTAGCTGAAGCCTGGAAAGGAAGGCAGGAGCCAGGGGAATAGATTTGTCCTGGAGTCCTAAGCATTTCTTGCTTATCTTGGTACCATCACATATTTTCAGGACATAGCAGGACACAGCTGTAAATGCCAATATTAAAAGTTTAAGCTAATAGAAATTTATGAAATCTAAGATTTCCTGTTGTTTTGACATCCATGGAACAGGAGAATAATTAATAAATATGAAGCTACTATTGTTCCCAGTGGAATCAATGAAGGATTTCCACCAGATTGGACACAAATAATTTTTTTTTTTTTTAAACTAGTGGGAAGTCTTGTGTGTGCTGGATATACCCATGTACTATGTCAGCAACAAGCATAGCTCTCATTTGCACCAGGAAAAACTCAGAGTCACAAACCCAGCCTCATGTGACTGTCTGACATTTGTCAAATGAAAGCAATTTAGGAGGTCTCAGTGCCATGACAGTCTCAAGACTCCATTCTGACACGGGCCACAAGTGGCACTTAAGAAACTCATTCCTCTGCATAGAGGTACATTTGTCTCTGTGATGACACAGGGCTGTGCCAGCCCCAATTCCAGGATTTTCTAGGGGCAGACATAACTCTAACTCCTGCACATGAATGAAATTAATGGATCTTTTCTGTTGGGAGAGTGCTGCAGTCCTTGAGCCAAACTCTGCTTTCAGTCACAGCATGTGGAGCCATCCTGGACTGACTCTGGTGCTCTGGAGCACAGACTGCAGGGCTCCTCCTGCCCCTCAGGGATTGTTAGTGAGCAGCAGCTCCACTTGGCTCCTTACTGTCTTTGTTAATAACACTCCTAATGATTTGTGTTTGCATCTATTTTTGTATCTCTTAACATACTTGTAAGATACTCGAGGATGCTTTGGAAAGAACCCAAGCTCAGGAGTGGGGTGGTTTTAAAATGCATGAATGCCTGGTTGCTGTAGATATGTCATTGGTATTCATTCAGTTTGCAGGAGTTTTTTTCTCCCTTTTCAAAGTCAGAGGCAGCCTGTGCTGTGCCCAGTCCTCAGAGCACCTAACAGAGAAGCACCATCCCTTCCTTTTGCAGGATCTCCAATTCTCCACTGAACAACCTGTTCTCCACAGGAACATCACAAATACTAGGGCAAGCAGGGAATGAAGAAAAGGTCATTCTACAGCTGCAGGGTAAACTAATACAATTATCTGAGCTTAAGTTCTCTTTGGCCTGACTACACTTCTCTCATCTTTCAGTGTACAACTCAAAATGTCCATACCTGCAAAATGTTTGAGATACAGCTTATTTCATATCTGTGGAGAACAAAGGGAAAAACTCCTATCATAAAATCTCCTATCACAGCTCCTTGAATGTCAGCTGGTGACCATAACAAATCCCTTCTCCTGCTCTCAGCTAGGGTATCATTCTCCTCTGACTGGGTGTTTGGTGGCCATGAGCCTCATGCTGGAGTCCCTCAGGCCTGATGGATATTACATTCTTGGGATACTGATCAAAGCCCCAGCAACATCCACATGCAGTGCAACTCACCACAAAGCCTTGGCAATAAGTCTACCTTGTCTTCAGCTTTACAGAGCATCCTGCAGCACTTCTCCAGAGAGAAGTCTGGGGGAAGATGTGCTCCCAGCCCTGTGTGTCAGCACACTGGTGTTATGCTGGTGTGCCAGGGGAGTCCCATGGTCTGAAACACCACTTTGAATTCAGGTTGGGTTTGTTCGCTGTTTCTTTTAAAACCATTTTTTGTCTCAACTACAGAAAAACAATGTCATATACATATAGCAGTTCTGTGAGCTGCTTTCATGCTGAGAAGCAAAATGAACATTTTGAAAGATCAAATCTGAGGAAAACTGAGTATTCTTAGTACATACAAATATCACGGCGTTTTATAAATTATAACCTTATTTTCCTAGAAAAAATAAATTCAGCCTGGGCCTCATTTCCTTACTTAGGTCCCAGTGTACCTTTCCATGGCCGCCTGCCTTTGCTGGCCGAAGCTCTCCTGTGTGCTCAGCACGAGATGCTTTGCACGGCTGCCATGCAGGCAGGGAGCAGCAGCCTCAGCAGAGTAATGTTGCCACCAATGCACTTGTTTGGAAAAGCTTGGGAATGTCACAACTTGTTACACGATGGTATCGTTAATATCCTCGGGAGGCAGTCATAACTTCTGCCCGAGGCGCCCGAGAACTTCCACGAGCACCGGCAGCACAAAATTAATGATGCAGCTCAGTCTGGGAGTGGCGGCATTTTAACAGTGGGGAGAGGAAGCCTTGCATGCTGCCAGCTAATCTTGGAGAAGTAAATGAACTAACTCTCATTTGTCACAGGCTTTGAGATATTCCAAGGAAATGTTTCATAAAAGCCAACTTGTTATTAAGTATTCCTGACAAAATATTGTTTTAATTAATCACTGTCTTTGATTTTCTATTTGGGCTACTCTCACAATGGCCTTTTGCTTGCTTGTACTGTAGGTAATGTGGGCTCACCCACACACCACTTCCAGAACCTACAAAGAATTATATCACTGCAAGTTATTGATCGTGTTCCAACTTGGATTCTGCTTTGTACAGGCTCTAATTAATCCATATTCATACCATATGGATTTCTCATCTGACTGTGGTTTGATCAACCAGCAGAGAAATATAGAGTCCATATCAGTTACATCAGATCTTTCCAAGAGAAAGTGCAGCTCTCCAATAGCTTTGTGTCTAGGCTGCCATGAACTATTGTGATGGAAAGAAATGTCACCATTTAAAAAAACCCAATCAAACAAACAAAATAAAAATCCCAAACAAAAAGAATCACAAAAAACCTTCCCCCAAAAGCCAGATTACTTAATGTAGTTCAGAAACGTATCCAAACTTTGTGTTTAAACAAAAAATAGTCCTATATGCTTAATCAAAAAAGTCAGAAGATTTTTTGGATGAAATGCACTCAGAAGACAAACCAAAAGATAAGCAAAGACAATACAGAGATAAGAAGATAAGCAAAGAAATCCTGTTGTTAAAGAAGAGAGAATTTATTTGGGTTGCCTATGTTTTTGTAGGTTCAAGCCTAGTTAGTAGAAAAATAAAGTAATGTAACCCAAGAAGAAGATTCTGCATTTCCCTCATTTAGTTTACCCAACCTTTTCGTTGTGCTAATTTGTACTCTAATCAATTAAACTGTCGAATAACGCATTTGTTAGGTGGAATTCAAGTCGCATAAATAAAATAGTTAAAAGGTTTCTCTTGGGATCTAAATTCCTAGCAGGATTTTTTTGGCAAAACCATAGCTTCAAAATGCACGGTAAGACACAGACTATCCTCTCTCATGGAAAGATCCTCTATACGTATCACACTTAGATTTCTTATCAGGATTAATGCCTTTAATATTTTCCCCGTTTTCTCTGCTGAATCCCACGTGCAGGGACTATTATTGTGGGGTTCTGTTTTACCTAGACACGCTCAAGTTTTGTTCCCATTTCACCTACTGAATCCTGAACAATAATGACCAGTCCCACAAAGCCACGTTTCGCCTCTTGGCACCGAGGAATGGAGACACACTTTCACACCAAGCTGCCATTAGCTCTCCAGGGTCATTGCCTTCCAATTCTTGTGGCTCCCCTCCCTCTTCCTCCTTACTGCAGGGATTTTCAAACACTGCGGGTTTAATTTACACATTTTCTCACACCTTTTGCTTTTCAGGGCGCACGGGGCACGATCCCGCACTCCTTACAAGGAGTTTTTTCCCCCATTCCAGCGGGGGTGCGGGACAGCGCCTGACCCCGCGTCGGGCAGCGCGGGCGGGCCGAGGCGAGGGGCGCAGGGCTGGGGCAGCGAGGAGCGAGGGGCTGGGGCAGGAGCCGGGATGCGGGCGGGATCCAGCGCCGGGAGGGGCGGGCGGAGGGCGGGGAGGGGTCGGCGCGGGGGGCGCGCAGGCGGGGCCGCGCCTGGCGGCGGGAGCGCGCTGGGCGGCGGGAGCTGCGATCCCGCCGGGGCACGGCCATGGAGCCCTCGCCCAAAGACGGCGAGAGCGCGGCGGCCGCGGAGCCCAGCCGGGGCGGCACGGCCCCTTCCAGCGGCGTGGTGGTGCAGGTCCGGGAGAAGAAGGGCCCCCTGCGCGCCGCCATCCCCTACATGCCCTTCCCCGTGGCCGTCATCTGCCTCTTCCTCAACACCTTCGTGCCGGGGCTGGGTAAGGATGCTGCGGGAGGGAGCGAGGGAAGGCGGCCGGGGCTCGGGGCCCCCTCCCCGCCTGCGGCTGCTTCTTCCCGGCGGGGCCGCCCGGGCTGCCGGACCCGCCGCGGCCGCAACTTTCCCGACGGCAGCGCGGGGAGGGACGGCGGAACGGAGGAATGGAGGGAGGCAGGAGCCGCTCCGCAAAGTTTCGCGTTGAGAGCCCCGGCAGCGCCTGCGGGGTCCCCAGGGATCCGCCGGGCAGCGCCCGCGCCCCAGCGAGCGGAGCGGGCGAGGGTCGCGTTTCCCTCGGAGGGAAGCGGGGACCGGGGCTGGGGAACCCGCGGGGCACGGCCGGTCCCCGGCCCGGGACGGAGCATCCCCCGCGCCTTCCCACCCCTCCGATCTCGCCGGGCAGGGATCGTGCGGTGTAGAAGGGATTCAGCTGTTCTGGTTCTGTGATTTCAGCCAGAGGACCAGAGCTCCCGGTGCCCGCATCTCTCGCTAGCTAGAGACGAGCTTTCACAGCCTACCGTCCCGGGTTTTCTAAGGAGCTCCGTGGAAAATGTTAGAACCGTTGTCCAGAGAAATTCGGAACTCAGTCTCTCAATATAAAGTCTCTAGTCAGGTTCCTAAGATGTGGCTACACCCTTTTTATATTTCCTTTTCCTCCACTTGAATTAAGAATTGCTTACTGCAAGAGGAGCTTAGAGTTTGAACACTACGAAAGCCCCTGGAATACAAGGCTAAATACAAACATTCTAGCTGAAAGCAAAATAACCACATTAATAAAAAACCAAACCCAGACAAAATAATCCATAACTTATTAACCCATACCTCAAGTCTCTCATAGTCCATTTTTGGCTTCTGTTTCTGCTACTGTGGCTACCACAGAAGCCTTCCTTGTGATAATGAAGTATCCTCACCTAGCCTTGCTTTTAAAGAGCTACTGCCTGCCTTTAATTGCTTCATGTGCTTCAGGTGGCTTAATTCTTTAACAAATCTGAAATTCTTAAAGTTCAGATTAAAGTACTACCTAAGTGTGGGTGGGATAGTGTGTGCAACATGTAGAAGCCTTTGCTATTCCAGTGTGCTTGTTCCAAACCTGTTGATGGATTCCAGGGGAAAACCTGCACCTTTTGAAATACCTCTGAGTTTTCCTGTGTAAGGACTGGTGTGTGTGTGCTTCCAGATGCTGTCCACTGTGCTCGGGTGTGTTCTTTGCCCATCCCTTGTCTGAAGAACCTCGAATGATGAATCAAAGATAAACTCTAGAGCTGAGTTCTGTCACGGGGCTTTAGGTTTCCTGGGGCTTAGTTTCCCACTTTGGAGAGAGAAGTTCAAAACCAGAATTTTCAAAGCGAGTGTTGTTTTTGTTGGCATTGAAGACACCACATCTTTATTGTGTACAGGAAAAGAGCCTGACTTACCGTGGCCTTTTCCTTATCCAAATTAGCTGACACTTCAGAAAGCACACTAGAAAACTCTCAGTGTTCTCCCTTCATCCCAGTTGGACAGACCCCCATAAGCCATCCTGATGTTGGAATTGGCTCGAAGTGTGGTTCTCTGCCCAAAGTTCTTCTCTGGGTGCTAAAAGCTAAAACCCAAGGCATCACTGCTGTGGGTCTGCTGGGGTAGCCAGTGTTGTGCCTTCCCTCATATAGAAGGTGCCTAAGGAAGGACAGCAGATAGTGCTTCCTTCCTGAAGGTGAGTGCTCAGGGCTCCCAGTCTATGCTGGTTGGAAGCTTGGGAGTTGAATCTGGACTATGCAGCTGTGTTGGTTGTGTAACCACTGACAGGCTGGACCAGCACAAAATGGTTTTTAATTCTATTTTTAATTCTATTTGGGTTTTTTTAACAGGCAGAGGTTTATTTTTTTAAATTTGTTTGCCCTTTGATGCACTGATTTCAGCGGTATGATCTGGCTGGCCATGCCACTGTTTCTCCCTGTTGCAAAAGTAGCAAACCAAAAAAACTACAAACGAAAAGGAATCCTTCCCTGTGGCATCCCCACAGCCTGGCGAAATGCAGTGTTTTGGAGATGCAGCCCAAGCTCAGTATGCAAAGCATGGCACTTAGTTTGTACATAAATGAACCGTTCTGTTAATAAAGCTGCTAATATCACATGCATTTTGAGAGAAAACTTAGTCTGAGATGACACACCTGACTGGAATACAGCTATTTACAATCTCAGCCATATCCTGTCATGTATCACATAGCCCACACATGAGGGGAAACGGGAGGAACACGAATCTGCTGGCAGGAATGCTCAAGGTAAAAAGAGATTTTGTGTCATTGTTGCACTTCAGCCATCTCAATGAGCTGAGCAGTGCTTGTAAAACAGATAAGATTTGCAGTGGTGTGAAGTATTCACAACAAGGATGTGAGCCTGTTCCCTGCAAAGTAAACGGCAAAATTCCCATCAATTCTTGTAGTCCAGATTTATAACATGTTAAAATGATGTTTCACATGCTTGCTGTGTATTTCTGCCTGTTTAGTTGGAGAGTGTGACTATGTTTAGGTGTGTATCTCAGTCCCTAAATCCATCCCTCATCCGTTTTGCATGTAGTTGTCATTTGTGTGTGGACTCTGCAGTGCAATTGTGAATAAGGGTCAGAGACCACCAGAGTAGACAAGAAAATGGGCAACATTGAATAAATCAGGTTTTCCACTGCTTGGAGACTGGTGACTTTGAGGTTTTCATTAGTGCCTTGTGCTTCAGAGTGGTGATATCCAAATAGAAATTGCACTCTGATGCGGGCTATCAAATCCTTGGGCAGTCTCTCAGCATCTGGAAAGCCTCTATTTTTTTTTTTTTAATTAAACTATCTTTCCTGTGTTATGGAAATCACCACCTGTGAGGGTGAAATCTGAGAATTTTATATATCTGGTTTATTTTTCCATGGTGCTATGTATGTTTTGCAGTAGTACTCTATTTGGACAGGAAAAGCGACGCTTTCTCTTTGTTTACAGTCATTATTTTGTTTACAGTTTATTATATTCAGTTGGTAAATTTTCAGAGTTTTATGTAATAACCCAGAACTGCAGGTTTTAAGATGCATTGTAAAACTGGGTTTTAACTACTCATTCCATGCATGTTACAAAAGATGTAGTTCATAGTAATTTTTTCATACCCAGGGGTTATATTAACTTTTGCCTTGCCAAAACTTAAAATTCAGACCAAATGCAGTGTAAAAAATCTTGATTAGCCCATCTGCTTTTTGCCAAATAGCCTTGAAATTACACTGTGACAGGTTTCTGTGACACGTGTGACCACATGGAAATGTTCTGGATCAGTTTTCCAGGGTCCAGTGCAGTTTTTCTCATCTGTGTCTAACGGGGTTATAGGGCTGGGCTGTAATGAAGGTGTCCCAAGCTCAGGTTCATAAAAAGATGGGTTGGGAAGAAGAGGAGTCAGTGGGTGCTGTGGCAAAAGCCATCCTGCCTTGGCTACCAGCGCTCCAGCTCTGCCACAGGCGTTGCAGCCTCTGGTCTGGCTTTGGGAGCAGGCTCTGAGGCATCATGGCCAGACCATGGAGTGATGATGATTCTCTCTGGAGAACGGGAGATGCAGCTGTCAGCACAGACAGAGGTGTGCCCAGCCCTGCCATTCCTGCAGATGGCAAATGGGAGAAGGGCTGGCCGTGCCCTTTAGCTGGCAGACTGTGTTCTCCCGGAGCTGCCGTGTGCCAGTCAGCGTGGGAGAAGATCTGGCTCCTTGTCATTCCCGGAGCTGATACATGGGAATCTTGCCCTCCTTCCTCTCTGCTCTTCCTTCTCTCAACATCACGTGTGTGGGAGGGGGGTAATGTGAGAAGTGAGTGAAATTATCTGAAAGTCTGAGTTGTTCTCCAGGATTAATCCCTCCTGTCAGGAAGGGGGTGGACTTTTGGATCCCAGCCTGCGTTATACGTGTATACTATTTTTATGCGGGGAGTAATTGAAACACGCAGCATAAAATTATGTTAGCGCAGGATAGGAGAGCTGCCACTCGTGTGCCATGAAATAGCCCGTGGAGGAGTTCAGGAGTGACAGCCTCTCACAGCAGCTTTGGGAAGAAGGGGTGATTCCCAGCCCACTGAACTTTTTCCCTTCCAGGGTTCCACAGCGCAGCTCTCCTGCTCCCGTGTGTCAGCCCCGTATCACGAGTCTTCTGCCGTCTGTTTATTCAGTCTCGATACAGTTCAAGCACTGCACCTTCAGCTGTGTGAATGTGGCTTTATATTTGATTTATAGAAGCCAAGCATCTTCTCATTAGAAACCAAGGCTCTCCTGAGCAGAATGAGCTCTTCAAAGAGCTGAATAGAAGTACAGAGCACAACACTCGAGAAAGTTGAAGGGATAAGATCTGCATAAAATTACCAGTACCCAATTTATTTTTGTGGCTGAAATGGTAAATAGATGCCTCAAACAAACATCCATTGCCTTCATTAGTGAAACTAAGAATTTCAAGGAAAAAAACACATTATCTATGGTAGAGCAAACAGTGCACAAGAGAAATTTGGGCTTTCAGACATATGTGCATTAAAATCTCAAACTCCCTTTGGTATTTATGATCCTTTATTTTTTTTTTTTCTTTTAAACATGCAAACCAATGAATCTGTGTGATTTACAAGCTCATTTGTGGACAACAAAGGTTTTCTCCTATGTTTGTGGGAATTTGTGCTTGTGAACTTTACTGCTGTAGTTTTTAGCTAATATTGCCTTTCAGCCTATGATGCTGGTAGTGTGCAGCACATGGTTCATGGGACCATAATTGAACAAAGCAAATCTATTACCAGTAGACTTCACTCTGTCAGGTTTTGTATTTTCCACTGAAAAGGTCAAGAAGTTCTTTATGGTGATTTGTGCTTGTGCAAGGTGGGAGATGAGATCTGAAGTAAAATGTGTGCATCCAGGTTTTACTGCTCCGTTACTGCACCAGTGGTATCAGCTGTAGATTATCCTCACAGTGAGGTAAAGGTGGGCACAAGAATATAGAATATACAGCTGAATCTGAAGTTTCTGCACCTGCAGGTCTTTGTTCTTTTCAGTATGTAGAAGGCCATTAAATTCCTCTTTTATTTTCTTTTATTTTTATGACAGAGATTTAAGTGAGAAATCTAATTGTATTATATAACTTACCTGGCAGATGGTATTGAACAGTCATTCCACAATTTTACTGCCACTAAGTAGTCTGGAATATTTTTGTTCCACAGTGTCTGGACCTGCTAGAATGATGGTCAATCCTGGGAAACTCAAAGGAGGTTCACAGGTAACTGGTGATCTGAATAAATGCCAAAGTGTTTCGACTTTGTAGATCCTTGATTGAGACGACTCCCCCTAGTGTATCTGATCTGAAAAAAAAAAAAAAAATACAGGTATTTTATCTGCTGAGACACCTGATGTGACCCCTCAGTTTAATCCAGCATTGAACAGCATGCTTAGCTGTATTTTTGGCAGAAAGTTGCTTTCTACTTTTCCCATACTTGCCTGAATACTTAATATATTCCTCTTCCTCCCCTTGCTGTGTGTAACACTGGGCTCCTTCCTTGAGTTTGTGTGCCCAGCCATGGTGGTCATGTGTGTATGTGCTGTCATACTCATCCTCCTGCCGGGCCCTCCTTCACAGATGCAGTTACGGGCACACATGGCAGAAGCTCTCCGGTGCCTTGTTCGTGACCACAGCCTCAAGTCACAGCCCAAATATTTAGAACTGTTCCTGTCCTGTGGCTAGATTTTGCTCTTCACTTGCTACAGTTGGTAGAAATCAGCTGTTGAGCTCCACTTGCATTTAAAATGACTTTTTGGCTCATTTCACTGTCAGGCTGTGCACTAACCCAGTGCTGCAGCCTTTGAATTGCTGTTTGTGCCAGACCAGCTGAAATGCAAACCAGTTTCTCTGCCTCCCTCCTGCCTTCTGATTCCACCAAAACAGAAGACAAACGAAATGTCTGGGCATGTTTCTGGTCAGTGGCTTTTGTTCACTGCAGTTGTTGAAGCAGCTCTGTGGAGATATTCATTACTTAATGAACACATAAGGAGACAGGGTTTGCTCAGCATCTTGTAATCTTGTTTGTCATTTAATGCAGTTTGGACAGATGTACTTGGAGATTAAGAGTGAAGGTGGGAGCAGACAGCAGGGAAGAGCTGTTAAATGGCCAAGGAAACCAGCTGAATTTTAAGTTGGATAGAAGGCTGTTCTAGACAAAGGGTGTGATGTGGAGAGAATTAAGTCCAGAAGAAGAAAAGTACATTTACAGAGATTCAGTGCAAAGGCAAAAGAACTGAAACTTCTTGCAGCAAGGGAGAAAATGAGTGAAAGAATTTGAAGATAAAAGTAACTTGGATGAGGAGAGTGCTTTGATAGGTGAATTTTTCCTAGTCTGGGTAGCAGGAAGGAAGTGTATTTTCTCCTGCTCTGAATCAGTGGGTGTTGAAGAGATTTACAAAGCCTTATAAAGCACCATTGCCTGCAGCAGCTCACTGCCATTTAATCTCTCCACCATGAAAAGAACTTTGAGACTTTCTGAACTGTTCAGGATCATAAAGAGAGGAGCAGAAAGCAGAAGCCAGGTTCCTCAGGCTCTTCCTTACCCACGAAACTGTGTGCAGCACCCTGAACACAAATATACCACAGCTGGCAGTGTCTGGCACAAAGGTGAATTTTAGAACCTTCGTCCAGTTTTGAATTTTGAGGAGAAAAAAGTGATTAGATGGTAAAGGACTATTCTAAAATAGTCCTAAGGTTTGTAATAATATAAAGTCAGTCTGACATATGACATTCTTTCTCCTGTCTTAGGACTTGTCTTCGTTGTAGAACTTTACAACTTTAAAGTGTAAAAGTGGATGAGCACAAACTTGGTTGTAGCACTGTGCAAAGATGCTGGTCAAAGAAAAAACAGAATAGATAATTTCATTTGGAGGAGACCTACAATTATCATCTTGTCCAGCTGCCTGCCCAGTTCAGGGCTGACTAAGTTAAAGCATATTATTAAGGCCATTGTCCAAATGGCTTTTAAACACTGACAGGCTTGGGGCCCAGCCTCACACAAAATAGGAAAGTTCATGTCATTGACCTTGCTTTAGAGATGAATGTGAAACCTGACTTTTCCTGGTCCTGCTGAAAGATAAGGAGTTTTTTCATTAAGGAAAGAAGTAAATCCCTCTTCCCCTTCCCAGGGTTTTTGAGCATTTGTGTTATCTAGGGATAACACAAATGAAAATACTGTAAGAACCTGAGAAAAAAAGCACATGCCGTTCTATCTAGTTAAATTTCACTTGTTGGTTTCTGATGTTATAAACTTAGGTTTCATTCTATGTGGAGTCAAGGAAAAAATCAGTGGGCAGAACTCAAATATTTGATTTAAAATACTAATTTCCACAGTTTTTTCTCTCTCCATCTTACCACTTAGAAGCTGCTCTCAACCCTCCTCCCTTCAGCAGTGCAGACCTTGTAATAAAGGCAGTTCAAACTCAGTTTCCATTCCAAAGGAGTTACAGACCAAACAATTTCTCTCTAAACTACTTGACAGCTCCTCAAAAGGCCTAGCAATGCAACCCTGGCTCACACAGTATTTGGTGTTTCCTTAGAACCTTGTCTCCTGAGGCTCTTGATTAGATGAGAACCTTTGCTTTCAGTAAAAGAAAAAAATGTAACTCTTATGGTTGTGGAGCAGGATTTGAAGATAATGATCCTGTCTCAAAAGGGAAAAAAAATGGAGGCTGTGGGAAGAAAGAATGAATTGCCTTTTTTTTTTTCTCCCTAATTCTCAGTATTAGAGAATCTAAGTAATGATTTCTCAGCACTGGAAAATGGCAATATTATACTGAGCTTTTAAATTTAAAAAAGAGGATACATGACTAACTAATTTACAGTTCTGCCATATTAGACAAAACCATGGACATCCATGACTTTGAGCATAACATCATGAAATACAGTAAATATAAGTTAGGTGGTTGATGAAAGCTGACAGGCAATACACTAACTTAAATTAAAAATCTCTGTATAAACATACCCAAAGGATATGCCTGGAGTGGATCATGGTCAAATCTTGTTAGAGGAAGTGGTGAATACAATCAATAGAGGAATTCTTGGAAACATAATCACATTCCCTGCAGGGGTTCATCCTGTACTACATTTCCAACTTCACAAATAATGCTTATACAAGGAATTGTGCAGGGGACCAAGGGCATCTTTGGGAACGTGAATTTAAATGTGACAAATCATTATCCAGCCTCTCACCAGGTTGTTGTTTATCTGGGCTAAACTCTCAGCTGGCCACAAGCATTGGTGAATATCCACACAAAACTTAAAAATGCTTTGAGATTGTGGATAATAATTTTGTTCTAGTTAAAACACAAGCAAGCTTGTAAAGAATACAAAAGGGCTAAATAATCAAATTAATCTTGTGTTGGGGAAAAAATTCAATTGGACCAAATAAGAATGTTGTTTTTAAAAAGTGTTTGTACATTTTTACTAAGTGTTAGTGTTAATAGGCCTTTGAAGAACTGAGAGTAGACTAAAAAATAGATCATAATGAGCCACAAGTTCATTGTTTAAAAGTTCCGTGATTTTGCAAAGTATCAATTATGATGTGTTTGTGAGAATATTTTACCTGGAATAAGCCAAATGATCACATTAGTGTGACATTGTCCAGCTGAAACAGTTTTGCTGGTTTAAGTTTAAATTTTGTATTTATTTGCATGCATACATATGCCACTATGGTGAAATGAGATCATGGCATTCAAGAAAAGCCTCCTGCAGGCAGAAAACCATTTGTTGTATCTGTTTAAGAGCATTCACAAAAGAATGGATTTTAGATTTCATAAATTGGTTTTGTTAATCCGCTATTTTAAAAATACTTGCAAGACCTCTTCTGTTGCCATGACAATTTGATTTCCATAAACATGGTATTTTGGATGTGACTATCCAACATTATATTTGCTGTGCTGTGTGGGGAAAGGAGATGGCAACTTGGCACCACAGAAATTATGATGCAGAGAGGCCCATAGACTCAGACCTCTCACTGAGAGTGGTCAGGAAAAGTTCATTATAGTAAGAAAAAATAAAGCTCTTGGATTAAGTGATATATATTTATATTCCCTGTAAATCAGATTTTTTTTTCATGTCTTCTTCAGTGAACACAGTTTTGGAGTGAGGAAACCAAGTTTCCACTGAAAATTGATTCCAAGAATGTGAAGACTAAATTCTGGCTAAAAGTACAGCTGGACCTTTTTGGATCTACACACACAACTCTCATTGCCCTGCAACACACTCTGGAATTAGTGGAAGGGGTTCACAAAGGATTTAGGATGGTGAGAAAGGAATGGTCAAAAATTGAGACACTTGTGAGGTGTAGCCCGAGGAAAATCCCTCCCCGATTGAAGGAATCAGCATGATTTCCTCATACTCTCCTTCTGTCTTTTGGAAATGATTGTAACAAATCAGACCCCTTTCAAAACTCATTTGCACCAGACTAATTACTGAGTAATCCACTGAAAGACTTGGAAAGTTTTCTTCAATGTAGTTAGAGAATTTGATGAGTGTGGATTCTCTGGAGTGGGCCAATAAATTACCTCTCCTAAGCTGTTTAATTGTGAAAGAATTGCCAAATTTTCCTGTCTCTAGTCCAAATCTGATAGTGCTTTTTTTGCTGCATGTCTTTCTCCTTTAGATCTGCATCCGACAAATTGATCAATGCCAGGGAAGGTTTAGCAAGTCTTTTACAAAACGAGAACTAAACTTTTTAAAAAACAATATTTTAGACTCAGCATCACGGGATATTTTTTTTCCTCCTACTAAAATTTCATTGTGGCTGCAGACAGCTGGTGGGATGGTTTCTTGTCTCGTGTAAAAGAGAGAAGAGAGCACAGGGACTACAATCATTGTCAGTTGAGAGTATAAAAACAGTCCCTTGTTTTCTCTTTTGAAAGTCAGAATGTAATTTTATACATTGACTTGCATCTGAGTGCCTATTTCACTCAGTCCCCCACAAAAACAGTGTGGAAATGGAGAGACACCCCTTCGAAGCTGGCTCCTTGAGGTGATCTAAGCTGTTCTGGTTTCCGTGGTCAGCTGTAGGTGGGGAGCTGATTTTTGTGCCTGCAGTGCCAGCCCCATACATCACGCATTGCCACAATAAATCCGTGTGTTTTTATTTTTCACACCCATGCTGCAGAGGTGTGGACAGCTGAGCACATGGGTGTGGAGAGCAGAATGGGGGGACTCTGGGCTCAGCCCGGGCGTGGCACCAGCCCATCCTGACCCAAATGACAAATGCCTGACGTTGGCACGACGGTGACAATGAGCAAACGCTCATTTCTGTCAGAGCTAAGCCTCAGTGTTTCCACTTTGGATGGTGAATTCAAGGCAGTGCAGCTAAAAGCAGGATTCTTCTCCTTGTGCTGTGTGCAGCTGACACTTAGAAGAAGCCTGTGGTGGAGCTGGGAATGGATTTTAGAACAAGCATATGTTCCCAGGAACCACTCTTGCTTGGCAATTACAGAGGGAGCCCTTCTTTTACTGAGGCTGTGATGAGTAAATGGTAACAGTCCACCCTTAGTTGTAGTGACACAAAGAATAAAAGATTTTTGTTCTGTGTATTAACTAAAACATAGTATTTTTGGTACAATACAGGTGTGTCTGTGTTATGGTCTCATATCAGTGCTTTCAATCCACCAGATCTCCTTTCAGTGCTCGTTTATTCACTTAGTGCCAAGGCAGAGCTGCACAGAGTGGGTGTCCCCTTCCCAGTTGCTCTGTAGATTCCAGGTCACACTGCTTGGAACACCAACCCATCATATGAACTGTGCACAACAGGTACAAAATGTTCCCACTGCAAGCTTAACTCCTTGTCAGAACTGGGAACCCACAACTTAGAGAGCAACGTGGTGTTGAGTCTCTAGAAGAATTTTGTCTCACTCCTGCTCCCCTCTTTTGCCCTAGTACCATGGAGCTGGCCCCTTGAGGCTGCTCCTGTGAATAAGTGTTATTTACTGTAAAGGAGAATTGCAGAGTTGAGCTCTTTGCCCTTTAAACTAGGGAAGACTCTTCCCAAGTTGCAGTACCAAGCTGGACACTCACTGAGAATTGTATTTCCCAAATTAACCAGCAGCCAAAGATAAAAATCTGGTTTATGCTGCATCATGAAACTTAATCTGCTTTCTCCCTTACAAATGTAGGTTTGTTTTAAATATTTATGACACTTCTTCACACTCTAGTAAATGTTCTTCAGTACATTTTGTGAAAGGAATGATACCTAAATGACATGATCATTTACTCCAGTGACTGTGATTTAAGTCTTTCCTGAGAAGTTCACTGTTTACTGGTGTGAGAAGTGCCAAGTAGGTAGTCAGGCAGTGTTTTCATAGAATCATAGCATCATTTAGACTGCAAAAGACCTTTAAGATCATCGAGTCCAATCATTAACCCATCACACAGCCAGCCCTAAACAACATCCCAAGTACCACATATACATGGCATTATTATTTCAGTAGCACTGTGAGGTGCAGACTACACTCAAGCCCTATTATGATCCAGAAGGGAATGTTACAATATGAAGGAGGAGTTATGTCATACACTTAAGACTATCTGTAATCTGAGTGGAGAATTCAGGGGAAAGATTCAGATTGTCCAGGAAGTCTGTGGCAAAACTGGTGAGAGAATGTACACAGACTTCTTTCAATTCAGCTCCTCAAATAATGCAGCCACACTTTAGTTTCCATTAATCTCTTCCAGGAAAACTGTTACCAATTAGCTACTTCCATCACTCTTGGACTTGGAGTTCATTGAGAAGAGAGGTGTTGTCTGTGCCATGCATTAATGAAAATAGGTAAATAGGCAAATGGACAGGTAAATAGGTAGGATGGACAAAGCACTTTTTAGTTTGGACGTGCTGGTTACTCCCTCACATGTTTCTATGATCTGCTTTATGCCTATGAGAGCCACAAACTCTCTTGCACACACATGAGGGATTTAGGCATGTTTTAGTATATGGCAAAAAAGAAAACCCACACCAAAACCCAAAGCCAGGTAAGCACAGATGCAGCCCAGACTTGCCATTTGCAAGAGCACTGATTTATATTGTGCTTTATACTTTAGTATTAGCCAGTATTTGCAGTAAGTTGGGTCTGTATTCCTTGGTTGCACGGCAATTCTATGCAAAATGGGGCCTTACTGTGACCTTTAAATAATACTGTTTTAAAATATATTATTCATGCAAATATGTAGGTGACCATGGCACTGTATAGACAAGGGAAAAAGGAAAGGTCCTGTCCCAGAAGATTGTCATAGAAATGTAACCCCAAGAGTCAGATCCAAGTTAAAAGAAGTCCTAACAAAAACATGCAGTAGAGTGTAATGAAAAGAAAAACATTTCCTTGTGTTGTATGTTTAAAGGCAGAGTTTTAAAGGCACAGTTGGGATTTGTTTCTTAGCAACAGGGCTCATCTGAGCCCTGCAAACACTGTCCTTTTGGAAAAAAGATACCCTCCAGAAGAAAAGCAATATGAAAAGAGCTAGAAACATCAAATTTAGATGTCTTCCTGCTGTTGCAGGAACATTTCATTAAAGCCTTCAGGCAACAACAAGGTCATTTTGATAAACTGTAATGATCAGAACAAAGAACTCATCTTTACTTCTCTTTATCAACAGGGATGAGCAGCAAAAATATTATTTAAAAATAGATGCACTGGTATTAACATAAAGCACAGTTTAGGTCCTGCCATCCTCCTGTATCCCTAGTAACAGGGATGTTTTCTGCACTCAGGGCACAGGAGTCCTGCAGAACAAAGTCCTGCCTCTGTTGTGCCTCACACTGTCAGTACCAGAAGTTTCAGAGGAAGGTCTGCAATGCACAGAGTAAAATCCTACTGGCCTGTAGGAAGAGCTCCTCCTAAAGGAGTTGATTAGCTAGCTGATACACCAAGGCAGGAGAATTTTTATTAGTATTATTTAAGCAAAATAGATTAATGGCAAACGTATTTATTGGGTGGATTAGATGGGCTTCATGTAACCTGTGCACCTGAGTTGGTTGCCTCTATAATTTGTATGGAGGAATTAGATACTGCCAGCATGTGACTCATCTCTTTAAATCAGGTTAAGTGAATCACACCTTCAGGGGGCCTCCATCTTTTTCTTTTTTTATTTTTTTTTTGCCTCTGAAGGAAGTGGCTCAGATCAAGACACCTCCCTTGCAGATATCCGAAGTTAGGTCAGATGAAAGCTACCCATTATCTGGTTTGCAGAATAAGGCATTTGCTTCAATAGTTTCAAAACACTTCAGGCATTGCCCACACATCTTTCTGGATCTCATCTCATCCTTACAAGAACTGAAGTAGTTCTGACCTCTGTGCTGTCTCCTAATGCACACACATCTGCTGTGTCTCATGGCATGTGTGCATTTTTGAAGCTCAGACCGCCTCTCTTTCTTATGAGCACTTAACATAAAACCCTATAATTTCTATAATTTCCATCATTACAGAGTGCAGCTCTTTGGTAGCTCTTTCCCAAAGCGTGTGATATTGAGAGGGAGGGAGGGGACACATCTGTGAGAATATCCCAGAGGGATGTGCACGGAGAGCCGCTGCTGGAACAGCTACTCCTGGCAGGAACTGCAGCTTGTGGAGAGCTTGTGTGAGGGCAAATTGACCCCAAAAGACTGCAGCCTGTGGAACAATTGGCACCAGAAGAGGAGAAATGCAATTTCTGTCCTGCTCTTCCACAGCATCCCTCCTTAGCCCAGCCTGAAAATCCTGAGGGCTTTGCTGACTGTGGAACACCTTGAGCGTGTGTTCTCTCAGCACTGCTCATGGTGATATTTAGATCCCTTCCTTGAAGGCTGTGCTGGATGTTCACAATGTTTCTTTGCTTCACACATTATCTAAGGGATAGAAAACATGAGAGAGGTGCTTGCATGCTCTGTATCAGTAGCACTGAGGGCTGCTGAATTTCCCAGTAGGGCTGGCAGGTGAGCCCAGGGCACTCTTGAGAACTGGCGACTGCCCCTCCTCACTTCACCCCAGCCAGCCAGGATGGTGCCTGGCTGTAATCCCTGGTTGTGGTGACTGATGGGGAAAGGTTTCCCTTCTCATTCTTGACTTCTGGGACACTGACTTACCCATCAGAGGCTTGACTGTGGCAGTTCTACAAACAGGATCTGTCCCTAGATCTTGGCTAGAGGTGACAGCACCTCACATTAAGAAAAAGGAGAGAAAACCACCTACCAAAAACTCAGTGCAAAGCCACAGTTAAAAGCCAAGTTTAAGTTTAGGAGAGCTCTGGAACGGCTTTGCCCTGAACCTGCTGTGACACAGATACATGTTCCTTTCTGCTGACTCTGATACAGGTTTATAACCTATACTAAGAAGAGATTAATTGCCTGGCCGCTGTTCCTCTTCAGCCTGTTAAGTTCTAATACAGCTGCACAGCATAAGCACTTGATAGGACACTCTTGGATCAGTTCTGCTCTCCTTAAGTCATAAAAATCCTCATGAAATGTCATTAGCATTGCTTAAGCAGGAAGCAATATGACAGCATGGGAAAGACATTTCAGATGAACATTCCTTAATATCCTGTAACACTTATTTTCTGGTCCATATTTGTAATCCTAATCTATATATTTTATTATAACCAAAACCCATGGAGTGCAGCAAGGCTTAAATAGGAAAGTCAGAATTTGATTGAGCAACCTAATGACTCTCACTGTGGCCTGAGGCATGCTTTAGCCTGGAATTCCTTGATTTCAGTTGGAGTTTGGTGCCTAAGTGTTTTCAAAGGTCCATGCTCTAGTTTCTTTGCCTTCCTTCTATCATTCTTCAACAGAAGGAAGAGAACATTGCCATGTGTAATTCCACAGACACACATTGCAGAACACATTAGTACTTATGAGATGCTAAAATAAAGAGAATTAGATGAAGTGCTGCTCTTGGTTAGTATGGCCATTATGAGAGAAGAGACAGTATGTTTAAAACAGAGTAAGTAGAAAAATAGGTGCAGTTACTTCTGTATGTTTAAAAAAAAATCTGAAGTATTATAAATAGTTTAGGGCTAGTCATTTGAGAAGGGTAAGAATTATGTTTGTGTTCTCTCCTGTTACATTGCATATTGCAGCTGGTTTAAAGCTGCAGTCTGAAACCCAACCAGCCTGTAAGCAGGCAGGTACCTGGGTGGGTGATGATAGGATGGATTTGAACAAATATAGAGAATCCCAGCCAAACTTATTGGACCCTAAGTGCAGCTGTATCACTGGCCAAGGAAATGAGTGACTGAGACTGTAACCAGTCACATGTGTGTGTGCCAGGGAAATTCAAACTCTCTGTTCACAAGCATGAAGTGCTTAGGCTTTTTAGCATAAAACACAGAGTGTCGTGTCACAGAATTCACAGAATCACAAAATCACTAGGTTGGAAGAGGCCTTCAAGATCATCAAATGATTTAATGACCTAAGACCTCAACTAGCCCATGGCACCAAGTGCCACATCCAGTCATTTTTAAATACATCCAGGGATGGTGACTCCACCACCTCCCCGGGCAGACCATATCCTTTATCAATACTTTATCACTCTTTCAGTGAAAAACTTTTTCCTAATATCCAACCTAATTTTCCCTTGGTGCAGCTTGAGGCTGTGTCCTCTGGTTCTGTCAGTTGCTGCCTGGAGAAAGAGACCAACCCCACCTGACTACAGCCACCATTCAGGGAGTTGTAGACAGTGATAAGGTCACTCCTGAGTCTCCTTTTCTCCAGGCTGAACAATCCCAGCTCCCTCAGCCGTTCCTCACAGGGTTTGTGTCGTCTGTCTCCAACCCAGCACCAGCCAATGTTACACTCTCCCTGCTGAGCAGTTTGGCTCAGCTGTTAATTTTCACTAACAGGAAAATAAAAAGCACTTTTCTGATAGATCTGTATTGCCTTAATCCCGTATCTAGAAATGGGATGTTTCACGTGGATCCCATGGATGATGCATGTGATGTGCCTGCCTTGTATGATTTGTCACTTGTCTGGGAATGATGAGACTAAACTTTCCCACAGCACCACACTGGTTCTGCTTTGTGCAGCCGACCAACCTGCCAGCAAATGCATCTGCACCTTCTCCAGATACTCCTTTCTTCCTCAAGGTATTCTAAGATTCAGGGAATTTCTTACCCCATGAGTGGTATACTTAGACCCCTGTATTGTTCTTTTCTTTAATATTTCTTCTGTGTGTATTTTGATCAGTATTAGCTCAATGAGTACTAAGGGGAATTAATCAAAATTTTCACTTCATCCATCCAGTCCTCTTCCCACCCCTAATCTGGTCTTTCTTTTTGTTGAGAATCGATTGAGAAGAGCACAGAGCAAATTTCAAAGGTGAATGCAAGGATTTCTAAAAACTCCTGGGGCTGCCTCTAGTTTCTTACAGGGGAACCCTGCAGCCTTGAGCTCTCTGTGGTTTGTGACCCTTCATGAATGACACATTTAGGCTGGTGTGTTCCACCTACACCCCAGACCCACCTATGACCCCGATTTTGCCCACCACAAGCACCCAGTACTTATACTCTGTGCTGAAGGTCCTTTTCCACATGAGGAGCATTTTCTGGCTGAGAGCTAATGGGGTGTGCATAACCCTTAGCAAGTTCTCATTCAGGAGTTTGTTCTGTGCATTTTGAACTTAAACTTCCCTTCTCCCCTGCTGTCCTGTGAACCAGCTTGTTCCAGGGAGCTGCTGTAGGACAGTGGTTCCATTTGTAGTGCACAGTGTAAGAATCATTAAGGATGTGAAATCCTGCAGTAAAACCTTCTGCTTAGAGTGTTGCACTGCCTTAATTCCTTCCCTGTTCCTGAGACAGAGCTTTGTTTGCTGTGGATGACTGATGTCCCAGAGCGGTGGTGGTGCTGATCCAATCCAGCTCCAAGAAAAGGAGTGAGATGCAGCTGCTCTGTGATGGGGTCTTAGTGCATCAGTGTCTTTTGGATTTTTCATGGAACAGACACTTTTCTCTGAAAAATACTAATTGTAAAAGTTAAGATAATTTTTCATGAGTGCATCTGGTTAAACGAATGCTCCTTTGAATGACAATAACAGGCCTCTGCTATCAGATTGTTCTGTGTAGCACTGCTAAAAATACATGCTTTTTTTTTCATTGCAGGCACAATAAAAGATGGAGAATAGCTCTGATGTGTCGCTTGTTGCTTTTGTACAGTACTATACTAGAAATCTTATTTTGTAAAATGTGAGGGAAGAAAAAGTGCTACATTTTTATTAACTAAAATGAAAAGAAAAATGAATTATTTTAGTTAGAAACATGGGGTAATTTAATGCTTAAGTGTAGGAAGTTATAATGACTGTAGAAATACACTTCAGACACCTGTAGGGATTAGCAGAGAAGAGTAAGGAATCCCTAAGTAGGAGGAGAATGATGAGATGCACAGCAGCATATCAATGGTCCTTGCTTTCAGAGCACACAGGAGTCATGCTTTGAAGAGGGGTGTGGGAAGGAGCACTGTTACTGAATTTTGGGCAGGAGAAAGTATTGCTGCCTGTCTTTTTGGTAGTTAGAACTGCAGGTACCTACATGTGCAAGAAAAGCATCTGACCTATAAATAAAAATAAAATTACACAACAATGTTTAACTGATGCAGCCTTTAGAGATTCCTAATACAGACTGGAACATCGGTTTACTACAGAAATAAATTGTTGCAGCAAGTTACCTTCTGTCACACACCATCTAGAACAAATCCCTAATTCAAGGTAGGGCATTTGTATTGCAGAATGTCTGTAAATAAAAACAGTAACACTGTAAACTTTGCTCTGAGAGCAAAGTCTTAGATGGAAAAGCATTTGATGTGGCATGTGAAAAGGAACTGTGGCTGATGAGTAGGTGAATATAAGGAAGGAAAAATATTTAATTTTATGAGAGAGAGGAAAAATAAATAAAGTTGGAGCGACCTGAGTGCACAGAGAAAGGAGAGGAAGGAATTAAATACACAATTATCCTCATTTTCTATTTCCTTGCAAGCCAGATTGATGGAAAGGTGGTTGGTGGTGTCATCAGTAAGAAACATTCACTGTGCAAAGAAATTGAGTTTGACTTTGGCATCTTCACTAAGAGGAGAGGATGTCCAAGCAGAGAGACCAGAAGGAGTGGGCAGGATATGGGAGAAGTGTCCTAAAGAGCTGCAGGAGTTGAGGCACTGGCAAAGAAGTGGAGATGGCACACAAAGGCTTTGTGTGCAGATGAAATTTAAAGAGGGCATGGTATGGAGGGAGCAGAAAATGGGGAAGGGAATTCCTGTGAAACAGGAAGGGAAGGATGGCAACAAAGAATGAGAGATGCTGAGGACAGGAGTGAGGCAGATGGCAAGATGTCAAAGAGCAGAGAGCCCTAGTACAGTCCAGAGCTAGGAACCAGAAACATGGAACACAGGTCCTGACACTCATCCAGACTCTTTGCAGACCTTGCTGAGAGCTGTTTCAGCAGAGGACAGAAACCTCATCTGTGAAAGAAGGGAAATTTAGGTAATGTTGCAACAGTTCCAAGATAAAGCAAAGGAGGAAGGAAGTTGGTTAGGGGAGCTGGAGCAACAAGTGAAGCTGCATGACTGACACAACTGTGCTGAGGCAGGAGACTTGCAAGAGACCTTTTTCTGTAGTGGGGTAAAGTGTAGAGCTCCCCTTAGTTCCAGCTGTGCAGTCCCATAAACTGAATTGATGCTGTAGTGGGAATGCTGACACAGTGAATCCAGTGGGATAATGAGTTTAAACCACAGCTGGCCATTAGGAGCTGGAGAGTCCCAGGAGCTGGATAATGAATTTCCCAGCTGTACAGCTTCTGGGCACAAGGCAAGCCCAAAGAACCTGCCATGATCACCAGGCTCAGCTGGGGAGCAAGGAGAGCAACACCACCTGCTGAGCAGAGCCTGGTCCTCATGCAGCTCAACAGACTTGCTAAAAACTTAGGAAAGTACATGTATGCACATAGAATTAATTTTCTGCAATTTCTAATTCTGCTTAAGGATGTATCCATACTAGTCATGTTAGCCATGTTTGAATTTATCAACTTCATACCAAGCAGCAGGTATATGCTGTTTGCCATGGGCTGTGACTATTATTTAAAAGTCCTGTCTTTCTGCAGTTTGCCCTCCAGAATTGCTGCCAAGATCAGGTTAGACCTGGGGAGCCAAATTAATCCCCAGTGTACCTCAGTCAGTGGATTTATGTCAGGGATGAATCTGGGTCCAATATAGATGTATTTTTTGGCAGAAGGCAAAGTGAAACAACAGAGGAATGAATAAAGGTTAGATGGATCGTCTCTCAGTTGTGCCTGGCCTTCTTGAAAGAAGTCTTTTCCTTCTCTGCCCACTCCTTCTTTCCAAGGAAATGTATTCTTGTGGTTTCCCTGCTGCTTGCTCCAGAGTCCTGAACTGGGGGAGCCATGCAAGGTGCAGAAGGCAGTCCTTGGCGAGTGGCAGCTTTTGAAGTTTTTTGAGCTGCTCCCGAGAGCTACGGGCTCTTGAGAGATACAGTACACAATTCCCAAGAAAATATGGGAGGAGTAGCTTTGGGGATAGTCAAGAACTGCAGAAAGAGCTTTTTGGCCCGGGGAGAGTCTTGTGGACCACTCCAAGACTGGCCCTGGCTGGGACACAAATGACAAATGCGAATTCCCTTTCTTCTGCAGGACTGGTGCTCCCCCCAAAACAGCCTTGCTTAGGAAACACAATAGAAAATTGACCCTAGTGAATTCCAGTTAGCCAGACTGGAGGATGCAGAGAAGCAGAGAAACAACATCTTTGTTTAGACAGTGAAGTCTTGTATTGCAATGCAGTGTCAGGTGTTATGGTTGGCCTGCTGTCCCCAGTGTGACTTCTGGAAAAGAATCTCGGCTGAAGTGAGGCAAATGCATCCAGCAGTCCTGCACAGGAGTGTTGAACCATGTTACCATTGTGCCCAACCTCATTGTAACCTGTTCCACATCAGAATTTAAAAAAAAAAAAAAAGGAAATGGCAGGGTAAAACCATGTTAATTTCCAGTTTCTCTGTATAACACGTTTTCCTGGTACACCTCACTGCATATAAATCTCCTCTAACCTCTGAAAAATGAGGTCCTTGAGTCATTGTGAGGTATTACTTTTCATATTTTACTCAAAATCATTATGTTCTCTATTGTGATGTTGGGTATCTACCAAAAAATATGGATTCATTTTTATCTAGTGCTGACCAGTAGCTAGTTGGCAGATATTGGAAAGTATTTGGTAAAGGGAAAATCTGTCCTTGGACAGAAATAAATCTAAATCAAGTGCTATTTCCTGCAAACTGGGAACACAAGAACTCCAAGTGATGGGAGGAAGAGGGAATTCAGATGAAAAGACCACATATAAAATCTCACAGGCACATTTACAGAGCTGTGCCTCTGCAGGCCTTGCTGGACACAAATCCAAATCCAGATGGCCAAGAAGCATTAACTGTTTGTGGATAACCTGGCATTTGAGCACAAGGACTCACCTGTGTTTGTGACCTGCTCAACTAAGCTGAGGCATTTCCTTTAGCTTTGCTCTCAGACAGAAGAGGACTAGTCCCTGCAGAAATGATGATTTTATCCAAGTAAATATTTCTTCTAAAAAAGGACCCTTTAGAACAAAAGCATCTCTCCTCAGAGGCTGCCTGAGCTGTTTGACAGGAGCATGAACAGCTCGAGGGAGTGACTTGAAGTTCACCTGTTTTGGTGTGATCAGCAACTCACAAGCAAGTTTTCTGATTGCTGTGAGAATAATTGCACTTGACGTTTTAGAACCAGAGCAGCTTTTCAAAAAGAAATTGAGAAATCATGAAGAGGCCTGTGCTCAAGGGCTGTCACACATGTGGTGGCAGAAGGACACAGCTCTGGGGAAAAAAACAGAGAGATCAGCTAAGCTTTGTATGGAATAGTTAAAGTGACTGAAATACCATAGAATAGCTGGGACTGGAAGAGACTTCTGGAGTCACTTAGTCCTTCCTCCAAGTGGGTTAAAGTAGAGCAGGTTGCTCAGGTCCTCCTCCACAGCATCACAGGATACCTGCTGATGCTGACACAGGCACCAGCCTCCATAATATCCACATTTTCTCCATCCTAATCAGAAATCTTCCATTTAGAAAACCGTTCTGTCTGGGCTGGATTCATTTGTCTTGGCTGGTGCTCATACCCACAGAATCTGTAAAGTCAGGGGTCACTCCAGCCTGCACTATTTATGGAGCCTGGGCTGGGGTGATGTCAGGCATGAGGTACCACAGCTCATTTCTCTGCTGCCAGAAGAGCCTTGCTTTTGTTGGCCTGCATGGAGCCTTTCCAAGGGCAGCCCAAAAAGCTGTGGAAAACTCTGGAGCCTGTCCACAGGAGCAAGACTGGTTACGTGTAGAGGCTCACCCTGGCTTTGTGCTTTGCCTCTAGAACTGCAGTTCCCTCACCAAGGAGGCTGTGGGCTGCTGCAGCTCAGCTCTGTGTGCATCCTTGTCCTCCTCATCCCACACTGCTCTTCTGCAGAATCCCTCATGTTCGACTGCTGATCAGGGATGGTAACGTGGGAAGTTCCACTTTAAAGGAATGTAAAAGCTGCATGTATTGTTGAAAATGTTCCCTAGTGGTTTTGCTGAATAGGATAAAAAATCTTGATATTCTGAGTCAAGTAAACGACCACGAAATAAGATTTTTGTTTGTAAAGTGTCTGAATCACCTGAAGGTACCAAAGCCAAACTTAGAGTGTAAAGCACCATCTCCTAAAACTATTGGATGCTGTGTACACCAGCACAGCAGCAATGGCTTTTGTAGGTATAAAGTGTTTTACCTTTCATCTAAGAATAATGGTTTTATGAAAAGTGTCCTTTAAAAGCAAGACCTGGTCACTATTTGACTAATGGTAGCACTGAACAGAACAGCAAGGATGTAGCCCCATCAGGCTAGACAGTAAATTTCCGGACAGACTCTCTAAATTAGCACCTTAATAATGTTACTTTGGCATTATAAGAATAAAGTTACAGCATCAGAATTACTTAGCAAGCAGCTGTAAATACAGGATGGAGTTCTGGTCTCACAAATCATATTCCAGACTCCTGGGTACAGCACCACACCACTTAGCTACAGAGTGAAATTCTCTTGTCCTGTTTTGTCCCTGCTTGAGACAGAGTTCTCTTACATCCACTTTGTCCCTGCTCATCAAATGTGTCCACTGAGTTTTCTGGATTAAGGAAAAAAGATGAAAAGGTGTTTTTGTTAGTCTCCTGCATACTTATCACTGCAGATCTCTGAACACTTATATCAGTTTTGTTTAACATTCCTCTAGTCTTTAAAAGACAGCTTGTACTTCGAGGTGATTTTGGAGGCTGATGCAATTTACTACACTGGCATTTCTGCTGCCCTGTTCTGTAGAATAACCTCTAATTGCTCTGCATCCCCATCTAACTTTCTAATTATATTAATTCTGTCTTGTGTCTTGGTAGTCCCTAATTAACATGATTTGTCTTCACAGTTAAGGGCTCCAGGGTATCACAGCAAGCTCAGAGTCACTGCTCAGTGAATCTTAGGAGTAGTTAATCCATCCTTCCACGAGCAGAGCAGATGTTCCTAGGGAGCTTCAAAGGGCTAAATTCATTGCAAGGCATTGATGAGAGAGACAGAGGAGGCAGAAGCAGCGGCAGACCCGGCCTGGAGCTGTGGCTGCGGGGCTGGATCATGCAGGGAGGGCTGCAGAGAGCCCTGCACTGCCCCTGGCCTGCTGCTTCCCCTTCTGCTCAATTAGAGCTCCCCGAGATGGGTGCTAATGGCCCTTGATTAACCTGTGCAGGGCAGAGGCAGGAAGATGAGTGAGCATTTAATGTGCCTTCACCCAGTAGCCCTTGAACTCCTGTGGGAGCTGGAAGGTCATGCCTGCCTTCCTCCTGCTCTGTGCCTGACAAGGAAAAGCTTTCCCTGGCACAGACAATTAGGAATAAACTTCAGTTCATCAATGTATAATTGGCAAGAGCCTGCGTGAAAGCTCATAAGAATCCATAGCCTTTTCCTCATTATGCTTCTGCTGTTACACAGCTTTAACTTCCAGCATCCTTTAGAAACTGGAGCTATCAGAAAGCTTCTCTTGCAGGAGGTTTCATGGCCTCTCTGAAATGAGGAGCAGCTCTCCCCAGATTCTGCTGTTGAAGCTTCCAGGTTGGTCAAGTTTGAGTGAAAAGCCAGATTCAAATTATTTCTGTATCAACAGCACAAAACAGAATGGCTTGAGGCTTGTTTCTGGATGTACATCAAGAAAACAGAAAACTCATTTCTGTGAATAGATCAGAGTCTTAAAAATAAGAGTGAGTTTAGGGGATGATTATTTCTGGCTCCTTGGGTCCTCTCTCAGTTAAGTCCCAGGCTCCTGCAGTGGGTGGGTGCAGAGCAGCCTCGGACTAGGAGAGCCATGGCAGGGCATCCACAGCAGCTGGCAGGAGGAAAAGGGAACACAAGAGGGGGATAAGTACCTGGTTTAATAGCAGACAATATAAATATAGAAAGTTCTGCATGGCAGGAGAAAATAGAGATAAACCAGCAGCTGAGCCGATTCCATAAAAAAAGAGCTTTTAAATTGCTGGTAAAATTACAGAGCAGCAGGAACGAGTCCACTTCGGTCAGACGAGCTCTCAGCAAAGTGCCGTGTGCTGTAAACAGCAGTCGTGCCTTTTGTTCTCCCTCGTGTTTGTTATAATTGGAAGCCAATTGCACTATTTCTCTGAATGCTGGCATACTTAATAAGGATGTAAATTAATTAAAATCCTCCCTCCATTCCATTAGTAAAGAAAAAAAGCAAGCCCTGAGCAGGAGTGAGGCTGCAGTGCCTTAGTTGTTTTCACAGCTGGCAGCAGAACTAGTGGCAGGGTGTTCAACCTCCCTGGCTCTTCATTCCCTAACATGCAGATGGGCTGTCACCCATTTTTTGATGGACTTTGATGAGCTTATTTCCAGCAACTCACATTCCTTGACTGTAGGTGGTAGGTATTACTTGTTACAACTTCCCCATTTCCTATGGACCTAGGTGTCCATGTCACAATATTTCCCCCCACTTCTGGGAAGTTGCAGTGGTTCATTGTAAAGCATGGTGCAAAATGTCATTGGTGGTTCTGGGACCACATCATTTTTCCAAGAGGAGGAGAAAAACCCAACAATCTGGGAATCAAGCAGGTGCAACTTGCAAAGATAAATCAGCAAGTCCTGGCAGAATTCTGATGTCTGCTCCACACTGAGGATGATGCAGTGGGGCCTTGCTTTTGCTGTTCAGCAGAAATTCTCCAGTCTCAAATACTTCAAGCACACCCTTAATTTTATGCATCAAGTCAACAGAATTAAACCATAGGCCTGGACAACTTCACCCAAGGATTGTGGAATGTCTGGCAATGGAACAAGCTGTACTTCAATCTCACTATTTATGGGTGGCTGCTTTTAAGTGTTCAAAACGTTGCAGTGCTACAGAGTAAAAATAATTTTGATGGGTCCATGTATAATCGAAGAATTGAAGCTTTAGTAAGTCACTTCACGTCCATGCAGCCCCCCCTCCATGTAATTTAAGATTTTGCTGTGTATTTTTAGCCTTGGAAGTCTGTGAAAGTTTGTTGCAGTCAAGCTTTGAAGTTTTCCTTTAAAAACTCCGCATTTTTAGAAGAGTTAACTTTTTCTAGAGCATTGAATACGAGAAAAAAAAAAAATCTCATTTTTGATGCAAAGGCACTGCTGTCTTACTTGCACGTGGGCTGTCTCCTGTAGGAGCTACACAAACACTGTCAAGTGTGTTCCAACCACACGACACAGAGCTCCTGATGGCAAACAGATGCAGAGCTCAGTGCTGGAGCTGCAGCCAGCTGCTGGGACAGCTGGGATCAGCCAGGGGCACACACTGCTTTGGGACTGCTGGTCATTTTCCACACGTGTAGGGAAACCAGAGAGCTGATCCCATACACAGCCTGCCTTCTGCAGGCTCGGGACTTGGAACAAACCCTGTGGAGACGAGGCTTGCAGGTGCCAGCTCTCCCTTGTCAAGTGACTGGATATTTTTGTCCGCAGCAAGGCCAAAGGGAATGGAGGGAGCCAAAATTCCCTCCATCCTTCGGATACGGAAGGGGAAAATAAAAACAATGTGCTGGCAGAAGCTAAACAAAACATTTTTAATAGCAGGCCACGGAGGAAAAATTCATGAGCTACTCTCTCCATGGCAACATCTAGGTTCTGTCACGTTTGCTGCCTCCACTCTCTCCTCCTTCCCTTTCTCCTCTCCCTCTCCTACCCTTCAGCTTTGGCTGTTCCTGCCCACACTGCTGTCCACAGGACCTGGCATTGGCAGGTGATGGCTTTGACACCAAGGTGTCATCAGTGTCCCCTTCTGGCAGATCTGAATCTGTGGGATTCAGGTTGTTAATTCTAAGAGGGACCAAGTAAGCCTCCTGGTTCCTAAGCTGTCCACTGTTCCTGCTCTTCTTACCCCTCAAATTGTTAAAATCACCTATCCACTCCAGCCCCTTACACTGTATTTGCAGGGGCAGACTTCAGTCTGTATGGATACTGGAAAGGGGAAAAAAGCTTGGCTGTTTAATTAAGCTTTATCCTAAAAGCTAGCTTTTAAGATGTTAGTCTAAAACATGTTTATTTCTAGGAAAAAAACCCAAACCAGGTAATTGCACTCAGTCCTGACTTACTTCCATGGCTGACATGAGCTACAAGTAGAAGGATGCAGGGGATGCCCCTGGCAGGTTGCAGGTGTGGGACCCCTGAGCCTTGGACAACTGGAGCTGCAGCACTGTGTTGCAGTCTTGCCACCTCTACAGTCTTCATATTTCATGGTATCACAGAATGGTTAAGGTTGGAAAAGACTTTTAAGGTCATGAAAAGGAACGAATCCAGCAGCCAACAGCCAGTGAGGGACTGCAGTGTCAGTGCCATCCTCCGTGCCCTGCACTCATCTCTGGCCCAGCCCATAGGAGCAGCACCACGAGTTCCTCAGCACTCCCAAACTGCTCAGTCAGAGGACACAGGCTGCCCAGCTGGATGCTGTGCTCCAGGAGTGCAGCTGTAGCCCTGTGGACTGATTTTCATCTGTTTCTATGAAACAGAAATATAGACTAGAACAGTGGCTTGGTGTCTTCCATTGCGTGCTTGGAGTGCCTCTGAGGAAACTGGGTAGGAATTTGCCCCCTGGCAAAGGAGCACAGCTGGGCACAGAGCCAGGAACTCAATCAGTAAAGGCCAGTTCCCTCAAGAGGACACCCTGCAGCCTCCACACCTCTACTGCTGCTGCCAGCCAAAGAGGTTCACTGATTGCCCCCTGCCTGCAGTCACATCTCTTGGAGGGAGCCATGGGGAGAAGAGAGACAGTGGAGACCCTGACAAGTGTCACAAGCTGCAACAACCACAGAGGATGACACAGAGGTACCCCAAATATTTTCCTGAGCCAACCTTTTCTGTTCGGACAGCTGCAATAGGCTTGGAGAGAAAGCACTCAGGAGGTTTTAGGTGACACAGCTGCACTGGCAGATCCTCTCTCATGCAACCCAAGCCCCAGTGAGATCCAGCCAGGTGGAGACTGGGGACACTGGTGAGGATTCACACTGGCCAGAATGCTTCCAGGGCGTTTTACTTTGCATCTGTTTCCTCAAGCAATGACACAAACAATTGTCTGCTTTAGGAAACTTTAGGATTGTCATCCTGGGCACTGATGTTTTGCTACTCCATTTTATCACCTTGTTAACAGTGTCCTTTCCATAGCCTAGCTCTACCCACCTAAGCAGAGGGGGGAATGGTGCTGAGCATCAGCAGATAGTGCCTTACCCCTTCCTTAAGCAGGGTTTAGTGATTTCCCTCATCAGAGCCCAAGGGGCTACAGCTGGCATTGGATTGATGCCAAGGATGGGATGCCTTAGTGACTCAAACAACTCTTTGCAGCTCTAACTAGAGTATAAAAACAAGTTCATGACACTGGAGAGCCAAGGATGCCTTGACCAATAGATACCATATTCACTGCTACACCCAGGCAAGGAGTGCAATCCTTACAACCATTCCTGCACAGCTTTTTCTGACTCACACGAGCAACAGCCAGCACATCTCATGAATTTTCAGCACATCCACAACATCTGCCTCGCATACCTGCCAGCACTGTTTAATGACAGCTAATAATCACTTTACTTAAGAAGATTCAAAGACATGCACCAGACGTGTCCCCACACAGAGCGCTCCCCTGACACAATACACAGGTACAGCTCATCCCCACAAAACACACACTCATTAATTACATCTCCCCGTGATGATCCAACAGCCCTGCTCCCACAGACACCTCCAGTTTTGTTCCCATCTTTGCCTGTGCTTGCCTCCAGCTGTGTGTGCTTCCTGCAGCTTTGCTCCAGCTCCTGAGTCGTGATATGACCCTGCTTTTCCTCTCTGGGAGCAGGAAAGGAGGCACAATAACACTGCCCTAGTTACTCCCAGCGCTACAGGGGAATATTTCACATGCTCTCCAGGCTTTCAGGAAGAAGAATAAATACTCCCCCTCCCTGGCTCCCAGGCTTTTGTAGGGTAGGGATCATCATCATTGAATCAGCATCATCATCTCCACATGTGGCCCCTGATTGCAGTCCTTTGGGTTTCTGCTGTTCCTCACCTGTACCAGCCCATCAGATGTGATTTCCTTGTAGCACAGATGCCTTCTTCTGGGAAGTCATGGAGACCTGGCAGTCAGTGGGAAGCCCACTGAGCTGTCTGCATGCTCCAGTCACTTGCAGTTACACTGTGGTCATCAGTGTCCTGTCTCCCTCCAGCTCCAACCAGGCTCCCACTCCTGATGTTCCTGGGAAGGTGCCATCACAGCTGGTCCTCCATGTGAAATGTGCCAAGCTCTGTGTCTGACTAAAGCCCTTGCAGGAGTGCCCAGGATAGGCTTTCTTGTAAAAACAGGAGAGGACAAACTCCCCTACAGCTTAAGGTATTCCATAACACATTCCCTTCTGCACTCAGATAATACAGAGGAGATTGCTCAGGACAGGCCATGATCTTGACCTCATGCCTTTCTCCACCCTGGATGAGTGACTCAAACAGTAGGAAACCAGGGGAGCCCTCTCCAGGGTGTGAGGTTTTTCTCTAAAAGAAAAAAAACAACAAACTATCTCTCTCATACTATTTTGCTGTACTCTGTGAGGCCAGGAATCAGCAGGTGATGCCCTTGGGAAGGCCTTGGCTGCCAAGATACCAGCAGACACCAGAGAGGGGTCTTTATCCTGCATGACAGTGGAGCAGAGAGGAGAGAAAGGGCAAAACCTCCTCCTTTGCCCCTTCGTTTCATTGTGGTGTTCTGCAGATAACACGTCCCCTTCGTGTTCAATGGGTTAAACTGCTGGAAACAAGCATCTTTCTATATTTACTGGTGTAATCTAAAAATACCCCAATTGTGCTGACAGCCAAAGCAAGCAGAGGCTCCCAGGGGCTCTTTTTCTATCCCAGAACCATGCGGGTGCCCCAGCTGGCTGACACTGCCCCAAGTGAGACGAGTCTGAAGAGCAAGATCAGTGTCACACCCCTCACATCCTCGCTGCACATGGTACCTACATCCTCTGCCTCCCAGCTGCTCCAGCAGAGCAATGCTCAGCTCCCACCCATCCCTCTGCCCAGCCCCTGGTACCTGCTGGCTTTGGGTGCAGCAGGGGCTGTATGGTTCAGCCAGGTGATTGCAAGGGGCTGAACAAACAGATTCATTAAAAACAGGACAGGGCATCTTCATCACCTCCCGTGTGTTCCCAAGGAGGCTGTATTAACTCATGATTTAGAAAAATCCCAGCTTTCATTGCAGTTTGGGCGTTTTCCATTGGGAAGATAGAAGAAATGCTTACTATAATTTACTTATGTTATACTGACATAACTGTGTGGGTGTTCAGTTTGTATCTGCTCGTGGAGTCACTGGTTTGTGTTTGCTGGTTGCACTCACAACCTGAGACCTTTTTGGAAATGATTTATTTGGCCAACATCACCCTAGCAGCTGGCACTGCAGGTTTAGGATTTCCAGGCTGTACGGATTCAAGTGTCTGAATGCCTGGTCAGGGAGGGAAATGGTTTGGTGCCCCAGCTCTGAGCAGCAGATACAGCTTGCTTGCCTTCCTTCTCCTCCTCCTCCTCTCTCTGTTTCCAGATGCAAATAATTCCATATTTGGCAGTGTGTGACCACAGTGGCTTCCTAAGGGGAAAACATCTACTTTGGCAAAAGCATTTAAGAGTCTTAATCCTGCTTCATGTTCTCAAGCATATGTGGAGTAGAGGAGAAATGCTTCCATCCTATGCCTGCTGGCATGGCTAAAGTCTTGTATTCAGAAATGCCAGCAAGCTCTCAAAGATTGGCTAATCATAAGTACTAAAGAAAATGCACTGACATTGACAAAATGAATTGCCTCCCTTGAGTAGGAAAGTGGCCTGAAGAGGAATCAGAAGCTAAGGTTCATAAGATTTTAATCCCACTTTCTGTATCTATTCCCAGTCCAGAGGAGAACACTTAAAGGCTTTGTTAGCTTTATTCCTTTCTGAATAGACTTTAGCTTAGTCACTGTGGTATTTAGGGCATTAATTGGCTAATTCAGCACCTTGCTCTAATGATGTAAATATCTTAAAAGCTTCACTGGAAGGATTTGAAGCTGTAGATTAAAAATTATTGCTCATTTATGACCTTTCTTTGTAACACATCTTGGAAGAGTGAAAGGCAAGAGGGGAAGATTTTCATTTTAAAAAGAGAAAGGCATTTTCATTTGGCAAGATTTTGCATCCTGATGGGAAAACATAAACACCCATTCTCTGATCTTGCCTCAATCCATATTTAATCTCAGAGAGTGCTGTGGTGTAATTTTAAAGACAACACTTTCAGGAAGCATGAGGGAAACATTCCAGGCTTCCTTCTGTTTGAAAAAACTGAAAGAAAAAAAAAGGTGGGTGAAGCAGGGCAGAGGTGTCACATAATCCCACATGGGGGAGTGGAAGACAATGCCACAGAGCAAAAAACGGCTATGGGGAGATTTACACAACATCCTTTGGGATTATAATGACTTTCCCTTTCCTCTCTGCAGACCCTTTTTTTTTTTTTTGTGGATAAGGGGATGAAACCCTGCCTGTGAAAGCCAGAGGAGGAAGCCCAGGGGTGGTTCTCCTGCAGAAGATGCTGCCCTGGTCCCTGCCAGTGATGCTCTACTGTAGGGCTGTGTTCCCCCTGCCCCAGCAGCACTCACTCCCTCCCCATCCCTCCGTGCCTGCTCCGTGCCCAGCTCTGGCAGTGCCACAGGGAGGGGGTGGGAATGAGGAATCGGATCCAGCCAGCTGCAGGGAGATGAGCGGGGTGTTAGGAGCTGGTGGGGTGTTAGGAAGACTCTGGAATTGAAGCTTACAGAGGGTGGCAGGATTAAAAATAGGCTGTAGCCAGCCTTCCCCAGCATTTTGGCATCTCAACTGCCTGTTATCCTTGTGACCCCCTGAGGAAGAGGCAGCAAAGAAAGAGATTCTCTTTTCCACCACCCCAGCAGTGCAGGACAAAATGGTATTTTGCTTCTAACCAGATGGTTCTGCTCTCTTGGGCTGATAAGATTTACTACAAGGGTGTAAATTAAGTGTTTTGTCCCTGTCTTCAGTCAAACCAAGGGACTCCCACCTTCCCCTGAGTTCAACAAGGCACTCATGTACACTGAAGATTCATTCACATCTTACAGGCTGTTTGCAGGCTTCCATCCTTTAAGAGGAAAAAAAGGCAGTTTTTGTAGAAACCATCATTTTAATTCAAGATATTGATGAAAGAAGGCATTTCACAGAACTGTTATCCAATACAATCAACACTGCACCTTGGTACTTACCTTAGCAATGCTGTATTTGTTTTAGAAAAACCCAAAGACAATTCATAATTCTGAGAGGTATTGAAATCCATACTTAGATGAGGTGCTGGAACCTCCTGGCTAACAGCTCATATTTTATAGGAGCCAGGAACTGCTTCTTCTGCTCCTTACCTATAGTGTGTGTTTCTTCATGTTGGTTGTGGGACTGACAAGGCTTCCCTGAGCTATGAATTTCAGCCAGCCATGAGCACAACATATCAGCTAAAAGTAAAAAATCTGCCTTGTCCAAGAGTGTAAATTTAAGAGGAATCTTTGTGAGAGGCTGCTGAGGTGTAGGTTTTTGGTTTTTTCCCCAGCTTTAACTTTCATACGTCAACAAGATCCTTCATCAGAAACATTTTAGGAAGTTTGAAGTGTGGTTGCAAGACTTGTAAGTTGGTCTCAAGCAGAGCCAATGGTTGTCACACCTGGTCCCCTGGCTCCAGCACTTTAAGAAGTTTAGCTACTTCTGCTTGGCTAAAACATGCCCTCAGGTAGCAGCTTGTGACTGGGGAAAGCATTGTGCAAAAATACAGTACCACCCCTTTTTCTTGGTGTCTGCTCCTTCTAGAGCAGTATTTGTGCATAGTAACAGACTGCCAGACCATTACAGATTTCTAGAACCAAACTCTGGGTTTGATTTTCCTTTTTCGAGCTACTGTGTGTGTAGTAAGTGTTTCTCCCCAAGAGAGTCACCAGGCAGAACAAAGGTATCTCCACAGATGCACAAATATGTATTTACACAGCACTCCCTTGTGTCACTGTTGGGGCAGGCACAACACACAAATAGACACACTACATTTCAGAAGGCTAATATTCCCTTTATTACAACAGCCAGCTGTCTTTTATACACTCTACAAAGTTTACACCTTGTTCATTGGTTACAATAAATCAACACAACCTTCATTGATGTAAAACCATCTATGCCTCTGTCTTGGTTTGAAAGATGTGTCTGCCAAGAAGGGCAGGAGCCTCTTTTTAAAATGGAGAATGTAAACCCTCTCCCTCCAAATTATTATAATTCTGAAATTAAGGGGGCTCTCAGGCAAAGATACGGAAATAGGAATAACAGTTCTTTACTAGGAAAATTAAAATAGAAATACAGCATTACAAAGAACAAACCCAAAACACTGACAGAGTCAGAATACAACCTGACACCCTGTCAGTCAGTCAGGGTGCTGGTAGCAGTCCCATTAAATGGTGGCTGCATCCTCCTGGATGACAGATGTGGTTTTCTGTTGAAACAGTGCTCCTGTAGAAGGGTGCAGTTTTCCTCTGAAGGTCCAGTGATGATGTGGAAGGGTCTGGTTTTCCTCTGGAATCATGTGGAAAAAAGCTGCCTTGGTGTTTCAAATCTCCATTTTTATCTAGGTTAGGAAAGGCTTCGCTCCTCCCCCAGGGTGGAGCATCTCCCAATGGGATGATGTAATTTTATCAGTCATGCAGTGAGACTCAATGGCCCATTAACAGAAGATATTTCCCTGGAGGAAGGATGGGTTGTAGAAAAGATAAACATCACTGCCCCACCTGGTTTAACAGATGGTGATAGAATACATACTTTTGGTCACATCCTGTATTGCAATCTAAGACAGCCTCTTTTTTTTCCCAAGACTTTTCTAAAAATACTTTTCCCAGCTGCAGGTTTTCTTTCCCACTTATCTCCTTCTTCTCTTCTTGGTCTCCAGGCCAATGGATAGAATAGAATACTTGATAGAATAAGTTTTCAGAAATAACTCTTATTCTTCATTAACCCTCTCTGGCTCACAGACCAGCTGTGAGTCTGTCAGAAGTTGTTTCTATTGAGTGGGGAAGGAGCCAAATCCCAAGGAGTGCTTTCTCCACCCTGGTTTCAGTATAGGGAGCGAGGTGCTCCGAGGGGAGCAGGTCTCAGGGGAGTGATGGGGCCGTGTTTCACTGGAGAGGGCTCTCTCTCTCTCTCTGTGTGTCTCTCATGGGTGCTGTGGTGCTGTGTGTCCCCAGGAACGTTCGTGTCGGCGTTCACGGTGCTGTGCGGGGCGCGCACCGACCTCCCCGACCGGCACATGTGCTGCGTCTTCTGGCTGAACATCGCCGCCGCCCTCATCCAGATCCTCACCGCCATCGTCATGGTGGGCTGGATCATGAGCATCTTCTGGGGCATGGACATGGTCATTCTGGCAAGTAAGTACAATGCACTCTCGCCCTCCTGACTCCTCCTCTCCGTGGCAAGGCTACTGGGTGCCGGATAATGTCCCTGCAAGCCACTGGGTAGGGAGGAAGAGCCACAGGATGGGCTCTGCAAGTCCACGAGAAACACTGTAGGCAGAGGTATTGCTAGGAGACAGTAGGAATGGGCCCCGTGACATATCTGGGAGAGCCTCCCATCCCATCACGTGGGTCAGGAATTTCCCTTCAGGAAATGAAATGTGCAGGAAGGGGGAGCACTGTGAACTCTGCTGTCTGGAGCCCCTTCTGCCCTGATCACATCCATTTGAACAAGGCCCTTTCTCCCTTGCAACTCCAGCTGCAAATCTGTGGTTAGTGAGCCCTTCTTTTTAGGCTGGTTCTGCTCCCAGGGCCAGTTGTCCCCAGAAAATCCCTGGGGACTCTCCTGGACCCTCCCCTTCCTCCCCAGGATACATTTACCCATTGTTTTAGAGTTTTTTTCATGTTTCAGACCAAGTTCTTAGGCTGAGCCAGAAGTGTTTAGCTGCTCCTAGAATGATGTCTCATACACCTTTTGAGTTGACTAAAACATTAGTTTAAGGAAAGAAGAATCCTTTTTAAAATGTACATCATTTAAGTCACAAGTTAGTAGATACTACAAATCCAGAACACAGCCTCTGTAACTTTCATCTGATAGAGGCTTTCACTGGTCTAAAAGTTGTGTCATATCTCCTGTATCCTGGTGCAGAAGACTGAGATGACAACCTCGTCTCACCTCCAAAGCCAGAAGCAGCACAGAGCTCAGTGTGCTGGTGGCACCTGCAAGACCCCACTCCCTTTCCAGAGGCTGGCAGAGGCCAATGGGCAAGCCCTCAAACCAAACAGCTCTGAGATCTTTCAGACTGACAGGACAGGCAGTTCCCAAAGAAAGCCCTTCTCCCAGAGACCATCTTACCAGCAGCTTTTGCCTTTTGGTTTGAAGGGGCTCCACTTTGTCATCTCTGCTGATGACATCTGTGGCTGCACGACAGAGGGGGAGAGAGGATCTCAGGAAGTTGCCAGGAACCCTCCTAAAGACAAACTGGACGAAAAAAAAAAAAAACCACAGAAAAGCAGTGCACATTTTCAGCTGCCAAACCCCGGGGTTAAACACTCTCACCAAACCACCTGCTAATTTCTGAGCCAGCTTCAGTTAAGGCAGTCCCCATGCAGAGCAAACGATGGGTATTAAAAACCTGAATAAAAACAAAAGCTTTCCTCAGGATGAAGGCAGGACTGCTCTTTGCTGTACCCTGCAAACCAGCTACCACATTTCCTTCCAGATGTACCTGCAGAGCAGGATATTTCTGAGGCTAAGCTGTGAATTGGTGTGCACGTGTGATGTGTCTTCAGGACAAATCTGCCAGATTTGTAATGCCATAAGTGCATGTTCATAACCATAAACTCTTGTGCAGGTCGCTGTCTGGCAGGACCCCATTCTGCAGGTGTGGGGAGAGTCAGGAAAGCATCTGTCCCAATAGGGAACCACCACTGGAACTGTGACTTGCTTTGCTCCAAAGCCCTGCTCTCCAGCTAGAGGGGTTGGTGCTTAGGAGGGTCTTACTGGGAGGATCTTCTCAAGTTTCACTGCTGGGGAAGACCATACAGCTTGAAAGTGTCGTCCCAACACTCTTTCCCACATCTGGCTGGATTCCAGCAGTTTGAGAGGCAAAGGATGGATGGGCAGCATGTGGTGGGAAAGCTCAGGTCAAGAGGTCCCCAAGCATAGCAGTATTTCATCCCTCTGGTGGTAGTAGAGAATGGAAAGAGGAGTCAACATGTCTTATGTTTCACCAGCAGCGTCTGACAAGCTGCAGCCCTTGGCAGTTTCTTGCCATCTCATTAAACAGCTGCCCTTAAGTTTACTTGCCATGCAGAGAAAGTAGTGGTTAAATGCAGCAGCTCTTGGTTGATGAAGAAGAGAAGAAAAAACTGAATCAAAACAAAGAACAAAGTGATTGATTGCTCTTATCTGGATCAAGCAGCCCTGTCAGACCCAAAGTAGTTGGTTTTTCTTATCATATTAGAAAAAATAATAGTAACTTAAGAAGGAATCCATGTTTCAAATGCAAGAAGTTATTTCATTTAAGAGCACTGCCAATTTGCTTTGGCTGGGTTTTGTTTCCATGCAAACCACTGGATGCACTGGACAGAAACTGTACACCACTGCAGCTTGAATCTACATGCAGGTGGGAAATAGTTAAAAAGAGTTTAAAAGCCCACCTCTAGTCCCCTTGCCTTGAAATGGTCGATCCCACGTGTCCCTGTGAGGGTGCCAGGCTATTTGGATGAGCTGGAGGCAGGACACAGCAGGTCCCATCTAAGCTGGTGAGGGCTGGCTGTGAGGAGGAGGGTGGGAAGCAGCTGAGGGTCAGGAACTCTGCTCAGGCTTTCCCTAAGGGATAATGACCTCACTCCCTGGATATGGGCCTGCTTCTCTGTTAGCTGGTAGAGAGTTGGGAAGGAGTTAGAACCATAGAATCATAAAATCACTGAGGTTGGAAAGAACCTCCAAAATCATTGAGTCCAAGTCTGAAGCCATCACCATGGTGTCCACCACTGAACCATGTTCCCCAAGTGCCACATCCACATACCTTTTGAACAGGAGGCTCCTTGAAGCTTTTCATCTTCTAGTGCTATTTCCCAGGCATGGAAAGGGGGAATCTGGTCTGAGGATAATGGTATACTGTCCTTAATGAGGGAAAAAGGAGAAGAATTATAGGCCAATCAGGTATACTTCAGTTTCTGGAAGAAGTAATCAAGTAAAGTGACTCACATGCATTTAGAAAATAAAAAACACCCCCACAAAGTCACCGTCCAGAATGAGCTGTGTCAGGCTGGCTTGATTCCCTTTGATGGCAGAAGAATTAATTTCGTGTGAGGAGGCAGCAGTCAGCCATCCCTCCCAACCTTCAGATGCTGACCTTGCCTCACACAGCGTTCCTGCCAGCAAGCCAGGGGGATGTGGCCTGCATGAAAATGCACTTGAGAACTTTCCTCTAAATCGATTTTCCTGACCTGGGAGGAGATAAAGAGAGGTGTGTTGAAATGTCCCTCCTGAACTCAGCTCTGCTGTATTTTCATCTCCAGTATTTTCATTTGTGGCTTGAGGCTGGGCTGGAGGAGAGCTCCCCAGTGCACACCAGCACTGCAGGCACGGCCAGGGCAGCGCCAGGATCCACGCCAAGCAAAGACATGGTCTGGAAACAGCAAGTGCTGCTCAGCAGGGACAAGCCTAAGATTCTACAGAAGGATTTATGGACTGCATAAATACACCCAAGGGAACAACTTGTTTTTCAGGGAAGGACATGGTGGCTGCAGTGAGTCACAAGTGGCACAGGGGGAACACGGCTGCAGAGGGAACAAACGCCACACAGGCAGGTGGGAGCAGAGCTTGTAGGGCTTTCACTGATCCCCACCACCTTCCTCTGCATGCACAAAGCTGTGGTGAGGCTTGTGACCAACTCTGGAGGCTGTAGTTCAAGTGGAAAAGCTGGAGAGAGTCCAGAGAGCCATAAGACAGTAGTTAGTGATGAAGGTGTTCAGCGGTCTAGTAAATGTGAGAGGGCAGCAGTTCAGCCTAAGACAGACTTAAATAACTCCAGGAAGGACCTGTGTGGAAATTAGAAGACATTTTTCGTCCAGTAAGGTCAAAATGCAGCAGAGGTGGCATGGCAGGATCTGCTCTCTGTCCCTGGAAGACTCCAAGAGTGGGTAGACCCATGTCTGTCAGGGACAATGTGGGACACAGCAAGAGACTGACTGACCTGGGGATCCTGTCCAACTCTCACCTCCTCTAGGGTGCCCTTTAGTGAGGTAATATCCCAGAAGGGAGATAAATTAAATGCAGTTTTGCTGTCACACTTAATTATTTTTGGCAGCACCACAGCACAGAGTATTTTCTCTGCTAACTTAAACAAACTGCCAGCTGGCCCCATTGGACACCAGAGATATCTTCTTTAAGCAGCCATATGGCTTTGGGAGCTGTCCCCTGCTGTACCTACGGTCTGAAGGCAAAGGTAGAATTACAAGGGAGAACTTAATTCTGCAAAAAAAAAAAAAGGCTGGGCAGAGCTGCTGCAGCGTGCTCTCCTCACCAGCTCTGAGGGGACGAGGCACAGAGCTGAGGCAAACCAGAGCTGATTAGCTGGCCAAGCCAAGTGGAAAACAAGCCTCCTAAGGCTTTCCAGGCAAAGCTTCCTCAACTACAAGCACGCCTTGTCCCCCGCCCACACCTCCATTAGCCCCACGGTGCGGAATGAGCACAGTGGAATGGCCTTTCCAGGAAATCCCTGCCTGCTCAGAGCCTGTATCAAAGGTTCTGTGCCATTTCTTGACAGAAACGCCAGAGGAATGACATAGTAATGTCACACTGACGTGGCACAGGGGACACAAGTCAGGGACTGTTTGTCCAGGCATTGTTTTGCCAGTGATGAATGCAGCCCAGGAGTCAAGCCTGGTTTCTGGAGGAAGCCCTCCCTGAGCTCTCAGCCCCTGAATGACACTTGGCTGCACCGTCGCTCTCGGGATCACTGCATGGAGAACTCGGCTGGCTCTCGGGGCTGATTGCCAGCCAGCAGTGAGAACTCACCTGTAACCATGCCATCCTTGCCACTCCTTTGCTCATTACTCTGTTCAGACCCTGCCAGGAGCAGCAGCAGACGATTGCACAGCTGCTGTACGCTCGGGCTCCCAGGGAAAGCATCACTGAGCCTCTCTGCTCTGCAGGGCCCCTGCAGGGGCAGCTAACACAGCTCTCCTGGGAAGGAAAGGGGAGCAGGAGGCCCAAACCAACCACTAACCCTTCATGAGATGAAGAAAATTCCAAGGACAAATTGCCTGCTTAAAAAAAATCTAAAAAGAGCTGTCCCCCAAACTAAGCCTGAGGAAAGTAGTTAAATTTTTTTGCAGTTTCCTGCCAAACGCAGTGGTGGGGCAAGTTCTTAAAACATTGGAGGAATATTAAATAGCACCAGTGTTTGCAGCACCCAGACAGGCTGAGGCATGTTGTGAGTTACCTGTGGGCACAAGCAAACTGAGCAGGGAAGCTGCCAAAAACTCTCCAGGTGTAGTTTTCCCAACTCTGGGACTGTGAATGCTGTGAGCCCTTTGGTACACTGTGATGTCTTGTTTGATGCCTTCCTGCAGTGGCTCCCCTTCAGACAAATGCCAATGGCACAGAGGAGAGAGTTTCTGGGAGCATTGCTCAGAGGTGTTAGCCCATCCAGCCTGTCCGGCTTGGGGCTGGAAAAGCAGATGAGGATTCCCCCGTCGTCTTTAAACAGGAGGCCCAAATGAAATGATCCACTTCAAGTACAAGGACTGTAAGAACTGTTTAGCCCTGGTGTGAATGTCTGATGGGAGAGCAGCTGGTCTCTGTTTACTCTGCAGCCTTGGTTTGTTCATTCTCTTCTGGTTCTCCGTGTGTTTCAGATATATCGTCTACAGTTACATTTCTCCCTCTCTCTTTCTTTCATGTTGCTTTGCCTCCTTTTGTTCACCATCAAAGTCTCACAAGGTAAGTTTGTTTCTGTTCTTCCTCCTTCTCACGCCCCGAGGCAGTTTCCCGTGGAGATCAGCGAGCATCGGTCGGGACAGGACATCTGGAATTCACTTTGGCCAGTGCTGCCCACTCCCAGCCCAAGTCCAGCCGTGTGCCTTTACATGTGTGTGTGTCCCACTGTCTCTGTGCCTGTCCTGTGGCTGCACAGCCCCAGGGATGCTGAAAATCTTCACACAGCACTGAAATGCCCCTGGGGATGCCCCAAGGGCACCCTTGGAGCAGAGTAGGAACCAGCATTGAGAGCATCCTGAAGCTACCCTCTGCATCAACCCTGGGTTCTTTTTGCCTCAATCTTACATGCAATGGTTTACAGAAGAAGTGCAATTTCAAGTAAACTTGATTAAATCAGTGCCTTTTTGCACAGGCCCACTTAATCCTGAACCCAGAGCTGTCTGTTCTACAGAACTGCACCTCAATTTTATTGCAGGAATATTAATGTAAAGTTGCTTCATACAGAACATCTATTCCTGTGCAAGAAATGCAGTAACTATTTTCTCGTATAAGCTATTTGCTAAGTTAAGTCTGAAGTACTGTAACAAGCAAGTTTATCATAGGGCAGGTCATTTTTTGGCTTATGGTCATGTAAAGAGACAGGCCTGGCCACTGTAACTCCTTCCAGCCAGTTTCAGCACTGATAGCCAGACTGAAAGGATTTCTCAATCTTAGTTTTCTTGTATCTCAGTAAAAGGCATGGCTGTACAGATAAGTTACTCTTACTTTAGCTAAAGATTTAAGGCAGGCTCCACCTTTCTGGTCCATAGGGTTGTTTGTTTGTTTTTTTTAACTCGGCTCCCCAAACAAATTGAACTGATACCGTAGACAAGCCCAAATTACAAGTTTCCAGCCAGCTCACCTTGCCTTCAGAGCTGACTCACACTTAAAACATAAATGCATGTGAAATCATCATTTTACCCCCTAGAAAAAGCTGTTTGAAAGAGATGAGAGTCTTTCTGTTCAGCTGCACACAATAGGCAGAAATTCAGTTAAGTGTCATTATTCTGTCCCTTGTGCTTGTTTAACAGCAGGCGATCCAGGCTGCCAAACCTGGGCAAATGTGTGGATTTTTTTCAAAGTACAGCAAAGTTCATTCGCTGGAGTCAATTCTTGGTTCAGCAAAAAGTCCCTTAAAGGTAGGGGTTCTGGCACCTGCTGGTATTTTGTATTCAGCTTTTATAAGCTGTACAAAAGCCTAACATAAGTGTTAGAAAGAAATATTACAAAGCATAAATGGAAAAGTGTTTGAAAAGTTAAGCATTCTTCTGAGATATGAAATTTCAGATTTATTTGAAATTCAAAATAGAAAAATGACAGGCTACTTGTGTTATTTAAGCTAAGGAAAAAAAAACCTCCAGATTTAAAAAAGTTTTTCGGTTGAAAGATCTTCACTGTGGCAGGCACTGCAAGAAAGGACAATTTGCTTCTTTAGTAAGGAGATTTTTTGCATTGAGACAGTCAGAATAACAAGCCCAGCTTCTCTTGAAAGGAAAGTGGGGAAAGCTGCTGGCACAGTCATTGGAATTGTTTAGGAAAGCATTAAAAAATCCAGTATTTTTCTCATCATCCTGTACTAGCATAGGAGCTGCACGTGCTCTCCTATTGCCCTTCCCTGCCCTAGTCCTCCCAGGGGATGAAGCTGTCCCCTCTGGGATTTGCAGCCTGCCCCCAGCCGCTGTGTGTAGGACAATAAATAATCTGGGGCCCCAGGACCCCAAGGAGCTGTGACAAGCAGCAGGACAGGCTGCTAGAGCCCTTGCAACATCCACGTGGCTGCAACACAGTGGGGACCTCAAGGGCTTTGCTGTCTTGGTTGGGAAGTGCATCAAACCTCATGGCCACAGGAAGAGGAAAGGGCAGGAAGGAACAGGGATCCAGGCAGTTTCCTTGGTTTTGCTGCTGAAAAGATCAATTTCCTCCAGGCCCACTGGATGGCTGCTGTGCCCTAACAAAAGCACCTGTAATTCTGCTGGGCTGGAGCAAAGCAAGTGCAGAACCAGGCAGTGAGAATATTATTAGAGGCACCCCAAGGTCTGTGTTTGACATGTCAGCCTGTGATTGAAGGCATTCCCCTTCTCCTCCAAGAGGTGTTTGTTCACCTGTGCAAACTGCAGCACAAATTGTTTGCTGCTGGGGAACACCGTCAGCAAAAGCCAGCATGGGAACAAAAAGATGGATAGAGGAAACCAACCTCCTCCTTCCTGGCAGTGCTCTGGGAGCACGAGGTTCAAACACAAGGAGATCCCAAGGAGAGATGCACGACCTACCAGGGCAGTGCTTGGGAACAGCCATGTCTCTGGAGCTGGATACAAGGGCATCCATTTTCCCTGCACTGCAGAAAAACACACTCCATAAAAACTTCAGGTTGTTGGGTCGGATCTGGTGACCACTGGTACCTGCTGTGCCTTTACCATCTCTTCAAGCAGAGGTGCCTGTGCCCGTGCCAGGCTGGTGGCAGGCAGGTGCCAGAGAGCAGGGGTGGCTGCCAGCATCCAGGTGGCTGTGCCCAGGAAGGTGGCATCACCAGGCAGCTGTTGGCTAAAGCAGGGCAGGGGGCTGCCCTGGGCAGCCTGGACACGAGGGGGAATGTGGCAGCGCTCCTGTTTTCCCACGTGGTTTTTGCCACTCCTGGTAAGCCAGGCTCGTGGTTTGCTTGAGCCTCGCCGAGGGTCTTCATTTGGAATTAACTCTAATCATGTTCCCTTCCCCTCCCTCCTCACAGGCTACAAGGAACAGGGGATCCCACAGCAGCTGTAGTGGCTGGGACAAGTATGGTCAGAGGAACACGGCGAGAGATTTCCTTTGGCAGCCGTGGGCCACGGACCTTTTCATTACCCTTTGTCTCTCTTCTTGTCCCTTTTGTTTTGTCTCCTTGTGTCTGCCCGGTTCACTGCCCGTCCAGCGGAGCGGAGATGCAGAGCAGCCGGCGCAGACTTGCACTGATGCCCCTGAGCAGTGGAGATGAGGCAAGCACGGCTTGGCTTAGGACTGGTCCCAGCCAGCACACGAGGAGGACGAGGATGCCAGGACGAGGAAACACCCCTGGCAAAGGTGGCACCTGGGCAGGCAGCTGAACCGAGGGAGGGGGAGATGCTGCTTTCCCTCTGCTCCCAGGGGGAGGTCGCTGAAGATGTTTTGCCTCCTTTTTACGCTCGCTGTTAAAGGACGCTGGCTGTGAACATCAAAATGCCAAGGAGCTATTCATAGATATATGTACAGGATGTAAAAGCAAACCAGTGGTACTTTCCTCCTGCCCTGAGATTCCATCCGTGACTGCTTTGCAGTAGTGGAGGGTCCAGCCCAGCCCCCTCTGCTGTCTGTGTATATATGATGTTCACTGAAGCTCTGTCCCCACAGATGTCCTGAGAAACGTGCTTGCTGTAAATCGTATTGTACTGCTGAAATGATTCGGGCCATCCCCTGCTTCCATCCACTGCCACCATGCAAAGACCAGAGCTCCCACTGGCCCAGGGGACACTTTTCCTAGCACAGGACTGGTGTCCTGCAGCACCTCACCTCTAGGGCAGCAAGTACAGCCTCGTGCTGCCAAAAGCCTCTTGTATAAAACAATACTGGGGGAGCCAAAGAACAAGACTTTTCCTGCCCCTGAAAGAGACTTGCTGGCAGTGTCTCCATGCTTTGGAAACGGATCCCCTTAGAGCGCGACGAGTGCTCCTGGCTGAAGCAGTGTCCCAGCTCCACTTCCCAAGGTAAGTGTCCAAAGCTCCAGGATCACATCCTGATACTAGCCAGCTGCTTGGGAGCTGTTGTGGTTGGAAGGCCCGTGGCCAAACGGGGTGGGGCTGTGATTTCACGACTTGAGCAAGATGTGCAGTGTTGCTGTGGCCACAGGTGTAATGATCCCTCTGATCACAGCTGGGCGAGAGGAGCTCGGCTTGGTGTCAGCACCTGAATACTTTTCCACTCCAAAAAGATGGCAGGAGGAGCCCTGCTGAAAGAGGGCAAAGCCAGGCTGCTCACATGCAGGGAGGGCCCTTCCAGCCAGAGGAGTTTCACACAAACCCACTGCCAAAACTGGGAGCCACCCAAGTATGGCAGAGCTGAGACCCAGCCCATTCCCAGCCCATTGCTCCTGCCGAGAGGCAGATGGTGAGAAAGGGATGGCAGCAAACCCCACTGCCCTACAAGTGTCCACCCTCTCCTGGTATGATGGTCTGCTTTTAACAAAGGTTTTTATTTTTCATGCAGAACAGGTCCTGTCAGATAAAATACCTCCTGTTGTAAAGAGAGCTGGAGTGTCAAAAAGCAGCAAGTGCCCCCAAGCTGCCCACCAAGGGTGGAGGAGGGCCCTGTGCTGGGCAGGGCACCTGTCAGTGATCCTAGAGAGAGCTGCTGGGGTAGGAAGCTCCTTTGGTGATTTGGTGCAAACCTCTGGCTTAGCCTTCCCACAGCCCCTGCTGTTCTCCTGATGCCTGGACACTGTCTGGATTTAATGCAACACCTCTCTTCCCAGGAAGTTTTCTCCCTGCCCAATGCCTGCACTGCACTGTGAGCCCACAGCCTGTGGAAAGCAGGCATCAGTACCTCTTTGCTCTCCCAGCTCAGCACATCCTTCTTCAGGGCTAAGGACAAGCATCCACAGTCCCAACTAACTTGTGGTGGGACAGGACTTCTCCAAACTATGTTTGTTTATCCAATGCAGGCATCAAAAGGGATGACAGAAATTTTTCACTTCACCCTTCCATGGCTGTGCACTATAAAAAGCTTTGGGCTGTTGGAACAGGAGAAAGGGGCAGAGAGTTAGGAGCCTTGGGAGCACCAGCTTTCACTGTGAAGATGCTGGCTAAAGCATTTCCTCGGATCTCAGGATCTCAGCAGTCTTAATTGGAAACAACAACAACAAAAAAAATATATATAGACAAGGATGCAAATTCATAACGCAAACAATTAATTGTGTATTTTACCAAGCCAGACTTCGGGCAGGGCAGTGTATTTGTACAGCTTGCAGTATACAGTAAGGAAAAATGACAGGCAGAAGCATAGGAATAACTCAGGCTGCAATTCTCTTGCCTCATACCCTAAACTGCTGCTCGTGCTGCCGTGCTGGATAGACAGAAGCAGGTATTTAGTCACTACCCTGTATCCAAACAGGGATGCTGAGCTCAATTTTCTGGGCTGCTGCATAGAAAGCGAAGATCATGACATGGTGCAGACAGGAAAACTTTGCATTTGTCTTTTAGAGGAAAGGAAATGAAAAACCATCAGTTTTTAGAGCGACACAAGCCACACAACAGAGGCAGCAGAGGAGCCAAGGTTTCCTTGGAAGAAAAGTACCAGTTGGTGCTCCTCATTATCCCAGGGCTGGAAGATCAAGAGGAAAAGCAGCACAGTTATCCTGCCAGAATGCCAGGCTGCAGTGAGCCACAGTTACTTTGCTTTGCCAGGGAGAGACTTGGAGGACAGCAGCTGCTGGAGAAAACCAATCAAGCAGGTCAGTGGTGGAAAACCCAAGAACCATCTGGGATCTGCATAAAAGCCAGGGGGTGAGCTCCTCAAGATTACCACTACCACAACGACGGCCAAAAGAATTTCTGCTCCCAACATGCAACAATTTCAAGTGTCCATTTCTACCAAAGGGACGGTGCTGTGGCATCTGCAGCTCAGTGGCTTGCTGGGCTGTACAGGTGTTACAGAACTGAGTTTCAGCATTTCCTGCAAGACAGACCATCTCTGCTCCTCCATTTCCCACCTGGGAAAATAAGGGTTAAATAGGATCCTAACCAGTAGCAAACAGGGAATCTGTAGCACATCTGGAAAACACCTTCACAAGCTGCTGCTGTCATCAGTGAGAACATTTTTTTGAGCTCTATAACTAGCCCTGAAGCCACCCAAACCACTTGCCTGCTCAGCTGCAGCGAGTGCAATGACAAAGAGCAATGGTTACCACTCGCCTTTGCCAAAACAGAATGGCTGGGTCAAGTGCAAGCACCAAACACTGCCTAAGCATCAAGTTAGTTGTGCTGTGGTGTCAGGATGGGAGTGCAGAAGCCCCTGCAGACATGAATAACAGGCCATGGATAAAAGGAACTAGGCAGGCAAAACCTTTGGGTGCAGAAACTCTGAAACAGGAGCAGCAAGCATGGATTAACATCTTCTGGTGCCTGTGAAGTTGGGTCCACTTTTAGAAGGTGGATTTAAATATGTAGTGGACAGGCAGCACAAGAAGCCTCAGGCTGGGGAAGATTAAACAAGCTGACATTTTCACTGGCCCTGAACTGCCAAAAGTCACATCTCCTGTGGCATCAGATGTCAGATCAGCAGCAGATGCCCCATCCTAGAGACCCAGCACCTGCACAAAAGGTCCCCTGGGAACAAAAAGGGACAGAATAAGCTCCTCATCAGGGTTTTGCTGACCTTTTGGGCTACATTTGGTGGTGTCTGTCTCTATCCTCTAGTGAGGATGGGAGAATTGGATTGGCTGGGAAAGGATTGAATGGAAATGCTGCCCTCCCTGGGATGGCTGCAGGTCTCTGAGAGCATCACTTTAGTTAGGTCTGAGTGCTGTCTGCATTTATTGCAGAGGGGGTTTGGTACTGCAGTGCAGCACTGCACAGACCAGGTGGGGATTTATAATTTACTTTCATATTTTGCTCTGTAAAATTTTTTCTTATCTTTGACCTTACTGAATTGGTAAAGACAAGAAAACACTCAATGCACCACTTCAGAGGCTCTGAAATCTGTCAAGTGACACCCAGGACAAAAAGCTTTATTTTTGCCTATTGTGGTGATTTGCTTAATTGATTTTAATTAGAAGTAGACAGTTTCCCACTCTGTGCTTTAGGACAGGAGCCACATTATAGATTGGCCTTGCTACCACGCAGCAAGCATCAAATTGCATTTTCCCCAAGACTGTCCTGTGGTAGTAATAACAATGATAAATCCTTCTGCTTCTTCCAATAGCCCTGAATAAATCTAGCACTGCCAAGCTCCCGCCAGCCCAGGTGTGAGCAGCAGCCTGCTCTGAGACCTTGGCTTCAGGTCACCCCATGGCAAGTAGTGGGGAGCTGTGGGGAGCTCAGAGACTGAGGCCAGGGCAGGGCTATGGTCACCAGAGGGTTCTGCTCATCCTATGTTTAGTGTCACACCCTCCACTATGACTTGGTTTTCTTCCTCTCACAAGAGGTCAGAGTTCTGTGGGCAGCTGGAGGGATGTGCATGGTGCCCACAATCCAGGCACTGACAAGAAGAGCCACGCTGTGAAGACACAGGTAAAATTTGGAGTGTTCCCCCATCAACAATTCCTTTCTTTCTCTTTAGGGTAAAATTTACCACTCAGTGCTTTGGCACCTCTTTCTGAAGCATTGCAGAGGGGACAACACCTCCACCTCCACCGGGGCTGGATAACTCCCCTCCCTCCCGTGGGAGCTGTGCCAGGACCAGCTTTGAACCAGCCCAGCCTCCTCGGCAGCACAGCCAGAGGGCACAGACCCAGGCTCTTCCTCTGGTCCAGCGTGCACAGCCCCCAGCTATCCCAGCACCATCACCTGCTTTATAAATGTAGATGTTTGACATGCGAGTTTTACAGCTAAAGAGTGATCATGGGTAACAGAGAATAAACCAAGCTGCTTCACACCCCCATCTGCCAGCAACACAGAATTTTCTGCTGCTCCTCTCTGATTGTGAAAACCAGGTTTCTAAAAATAAACAAAACAAAACAACAAACCACCACCACCAACAACAAAAAACAAAACCAAAAACTAAAACAAAACAAAACAAAAAAAGGGCTTCAATGAAATGATTTCTTGGTACTTGAACCTAGCTGGGCTAAACAACTGATTGACTGCTCACTGGAAAGCAATTCCATGTAGGAACCAACCCAGTCAAAAACCAGCTTCATTCTGGGTCAGCCCAGAATGCAGTGCAGGGCACAGCACCATTTTTCCAAGTTCACTGGTATTGCCAAATCCGTATTTACCATGGAAAAGGTGCTTTGGCAGGTGACCCCCACCCTTCCAGCCTTTTGCCTGGTTGGCTGTACTTGCTGCAGGGGCTCAGCACCGCTCTGAGCTGTGGCAAGCACAGCTGGGAAAGTCGGTGGGGCTTTGTGCTGGGAGCAGCTCTGGCACACACAGCCATGGGGTCAGGAGTATCACATGTGAGGTGGCTCCATCTGTGCCATACCCCGAGCTTCCCAAGGCACAAAGCTGCATGTTCCTCCCTGTGTGCCCTGGCTGTCACACATTTTATTAGAGACCTTCCAGTTCTGCTGGAAAGTGCCCCCTAATTCTTGCTATGAGTGTTGTGTTGAGCTCTGTAAACAGGAAGCTGAAGCTTACAGTCCCAGTATTCTTCAGAGGCCTATTTTATTCCTTGCCTCCTGCTTATTCTGGGATGACCCTGCAGTTCACACACATGCATACGCTCCAGCCAGGAGCTACCCAGACCAAACTGCATCCACTGCAAGACACCGACAAGAGCTCCTTGGCATCTAAACCCCAGGCACAAGGAGACCCTGGCTAGATCTGACATTCCTCCCAGGAAAAAGCAATGTCTTCTCCTGCACACTTGCTAACCATGGTGTGGAAACTCAGCCCTGTATTTTCCAGCTGACTTTGCTTCATGCTCACACACATGATGCACTTTGAAGCAGTGCTGCAATTTATTTCCCAAACTGGCACTCAGCATTCCCACCCCCCTGTGGGAGCAGCATGGTGGAAAACCCCAGGTCCCAGTGGCACCATCTGAACCAGGGTTAATTACAGTGAATCCCACCAGAGCTCATGCTACCCACAACCCATCCTTCCTCCTCTGGTCATCTGTATAAATAACTAAGCCAGGCTAGAAGTCAAGTCCTACTTCTCTTGCACCCACCCAACCAGCCAGAGGGAAGAAACAATGCCCTGTCCCCACTGCTGGAATGGTGCAGTGGGAAGTGAAGGCTTTGTTCTGGCTCAAAAATGGCAAAAGCCAGAGTAGCTCAATCCATCTTCCAGCTCTGAGAATGCTTTCAACAGGCAGGTGAAAGGGAATGGCAAATTTTGGTTTGGGATCAAAACAGGGGCTCGCATCTGCCAGCAGTGCCTGGAGGTGATGGCAGTGCTCCCCCAGACACCCAGCAAGTGATCCCACCCTGACCCACACCCCTCCTTCATCCCCCACACAGGCACTGCTCCCAAGGCTGGGAAGGGGGATCGTTGGCTCAAGTCTGTGTTCTCCTTGGTCTTGGCCATGCATGGATACATCAGATTTTCCACCCTAGGAAGGAGAGAGCAGGGGCCTGCCCACTTGTGCTGTTTGCACCTTGCTGGTGAGCCCACCTTTCATTACTGGAGCCCAAACTGAGGGGTTGCAGAGGACCATTTGTATGCCTATTTATATCACCAAGTATTGGATTGTGACTTCTTGTGTTTTGATACTGTGGATATTTTTTTTAAAGTTAAATATATTCTATTGCTGGACAGCTGGAATGAAATGCAGTCTCTTTATGTCACCTGAAGAAACCTCTTCATCCCTGATTCCAAAATGCGTTCTCGTTCTCCCACCAGCAAGGTGATGGAGAGCATCCAGCCCACACCCACATCCCCTGAGGAGAGGAGGCAGGGCCCAGGGCATGGCTTCCTTAAGGAATTCTTGACCAGAAACTTCCAGAGGAGCAGAAAGCTGGTGAGGAGCCTCACCCAAATCTCTGGAATGGAGACAAGGGAGGGGAAAAAGCCACCCTGTGTTCCCTTGTGCACATGCCTACCAGCAATCCTTCTTGACTGGGTTTTGTTTGCAATTTTAACACTTTAATATGACTCCAGGTGCATTCTCCCTGCTCCCAGTGAGAGAACAGCCCACGTGCTGTCAGGAGCTTGGCCACAGGCACCTGAACAGAGATGAGCAGCTGGCAGAGCCTCCCCACGAAAGGCAGCTCTGCTGCAAGGGCCAGCAGCTTGTCAAAACAGCTGCACATTTCAGCCATCCACACTCCATGCTCCTCCTGTGATGTACAGTGCCACAAAATCCACTACACTGTGGGTAGGGAAATACGTGGGAGATCTCAACTGGAGCAGGCGGCCAAACTCAGAGTTGGTGCAAGACCAGCAAGGAGGGTCTTCTCACAGCCCATGGCTTTGAGGGGTCTGGGAGGTGGGGCAGAAGCTCATTTCACTTGCTGTATGTTTCTATTCAGGCTTCAGCCCTCAGCAGAGGAAGCACTTTGGGATGAAAACTGATATATAATAGTATGATACTAATTAATACGCCCATGCAGACACACCAGCACGTGGCAAACCCACAAGAGAGACCTGGAATAATTATCTTAAAGAGATTTCTTTAACACCCTGCTTGCTAATGGAACCATTTCAGAAAGAGAAGAGGAAAATTAGCAATAAACCACACAAAAGCAAAGTGAAAAACTGGAGCTTCGTAAAGACAGATGAGACACAGGGAAAACCTTCCTGCTACATTTCTGGGCACCCCCTTGCCCAGCCACCCACCTCCTCCACACTGTAGCCCAAGGGGAGGCCCACAGCCACCAGACACCTCACCCTGACTTCAGGGGTGAACTGGCTCACCCCCCAACACAGAGCAGAGTCAGCCCAGGTGCCCTCAGAGCACAGCACAGCCCTTGCTGTCACTCCTCTGTGGAGCACAGCAGTGTGGGTCCAAGGAAACTCCCTTTCCAGCAACTGATGCCTGGAAAGGCTGACCTGGAACAGAGACTAGGCAGAGCAAAAGGAATAAAACAGGTATTTATTGAAAGGATACACCTTGGGCAGTGCAAGAGCCTGGCTGGGGCTACACCCAAATCAAATCCAAGATGGATCCCAGCCATGAGTTTTTACACTTTTATAATTTTTGTTTCATCTACATATTTGGGTCAATTGTCCAACCACAGCCCCAGGCTACGAAGTCTCAGGCCCCTGGCTTGTCTCCTTTCCCTCGTTGTCGTTTTTGCTTTTTGGGTAACGGGTGTCCTTGATTCTCTCTCTAGCTGGCAAGGGACTGGTCTGTTCAACGACACAATAAGCAGCAGAGAATCTGAAAAATATAAAAGCTAAAACCCAAGGCATCACAACCACCACACAACAGGGACAATTCCCTCCCTCTCCACTTACAGCCTCCCCAGACTAACTCACCTCCTTACAGCTGCCATACACCTGTGGGATACATGCACTCCTGCAGCCTCATAGGGCTGCAGCCACAGCATCAACACCACCCCCAGGGTGATGGGGAGCAGCTGTGACTTCCTGCATGCTCCAGAGCAATCAGTGTAGTCAGGTGAGCTTTGCATCAGGCCATCCAGGAGAGTTTGGGCTGTTGGCTGCTATAACACTGGTGGGGCAAAAGCAGCTTGTGCAGGAGGGCTGGGGTCAGTCATGGCTTCACCCCAAAAGGGAGTCAGGGTTTGCCCACCAGCAGCTCTCCCTGCTGGCCATGCAGAGACATGGAAATACCACTTGGATATTGGATCATTTAGAAAAGCATAATTTCAACTGTGTTCTGTTTAAACTAGCCTGAACAACCATTTAAAAAAAATTAAACTTTGCAGAGTTTGCAGAGTCCATGCAGAAGAGGGTTATTGCGGAGTATGCATGTACTATCTCTAAATCTCAAAGTCATGCAGTCATGAGAAAGTAGCACCTAATCCTAGGAGGTAATATTACAATTACAGGCTATTTCAGAGCTTGTTTCCACAGGAAATCTGCAGCCCTGTGGAAGAGGATGTGAGCTGCAAGACTGGCAGGAGTGTATGCTTATGTCTAGGGCACACTAAACATTGTGCTACCTGAGATGTGAAGGGAGGTTGTGGGTTTTTAAGGGATAGGTAGGTCTTGTTTCCAGGCCAGCCACATGACTGCCAAATTCTGTTTATTAAAAGGCCCACATGCTGCTGAGCAGCCTGGGCAGCCACTGTCCCTGCAGAGACAATGTGTAAGTACCCTGGCATGCTCAGAATTCTGGAACCTGCCCTGCTGGAACCTCTGCCCACCAAAGCAGCCACTGTCACTGCCTGTGTGACCCAACAGCCACTGTCACTGACTGTCCCACCCGTGGCCAAAGGATACAATGAGTTCAGAGGATGGGATGGCACCAACCTGCCCTGGGGATGCTCCCTGGGCAGCAGCGCTGTGGGCTGTACCATGCTGGCACACAAGCACTCAAGGGACATCCTCTCTGACCCTTAATGATCCCCCTGTAAACCACAGGGCCTGTGAGCCTTCCTGAAAAGCCATTTCCCACGGGAAAAGCAGATGGGTATGTTTGAAGTGCCTGCCTGGGGCTGATGAACGGTGGGAGGAAGCACGTGGCACCCCGCAGAGCCCGCCCACGGGTCCTGCCATCTCCCTTCCTTGTTCTGGAGGCATAAAAATGGATGAAGCATGAATTTAGCACTAGAAAAAGATACCACGCTGCCACTGAGAAATATTTTTCAGCCACGGATCCTTTACAAATGGGGAAACATAGCTGTAGCATCTCCATCTTGCTACTACAGACTCCTGCTGCTTTTTCTTCTCACATTATCTTCTCTGAGCCAACCCTCGCTGCTGCAAGAGAAGCAGTTCTCTGTGTGTGTGTGTGTGTGTCCCTGCAGAAGTCATGGGGTTTCTGCCATGGAAAGCAGCATGTAAACAATCTTGCAGCAAAAGGCCCTTCTGATACAGAGGTCAGTCAGAAGAAATTAAAGTATTTGGTTTTGTTTCCTGGCTCTGGTCAGATGTTTGAGTAAAGAATTTTGTGCCTCTATTTCTCTTTGTGCTCCTTTTTCCTGGTGGTTTCAAGTCTTAAGTTTCTACATTAGGGAAAGTGTGTTTGAACACCCTGGCACCAGGCAATGTGGAGAGGGGGGAGCTGGCCCCAGGTCTTGGAGGTCTGACATTTTTAATAAAACAAGTGGTAGGAGGCACAAACTCCCAACAAACAGAAAGCACCAGCCCCAAGCAGGCAGTGCAGCAGTGCCAGAAGTGGGATGAGCAGCTGGGGCCCCAAAATTTTCCAGTTTCCTCCAGAGCTGACTCAAATGGGATTCACTCAGCAGTCTCCTCCATGGGCTCTCTTCTAAGTAGCACTAGCAGCAGCTCTCCTGTGTTCTCTGGCTGTTCCAGGGAGGAAGCACAGTTTCATCCTGGAGAGAAGCAGGAACTACTAAGACAGGCCTCCTAAGGGTGGGAAGAGAATGCCTGAATGTATAAAAGCAGCTGCAGCCCCCAGGGCATCCCCCAGAGCAATAAATCCCCACAGAAAGCCTTTCTTGCTGGAGGCATCACTTGCAGGACATGGCAGAGCTGTGTTGACAGCCCCACTCTGGGGAGGTGAAGTGTGGGCTTGGGCATGGCAGGTCATCCCTGGGACCCCTGGCACCGCAGGAGCAGTGTGTGACCACTTTCATGGACTTCCAACTACATGGCAAAAGATGAACCAAGCCAGCTGACACTATAGCAGGGCCCTTCCCACTTCTCTCATTTCCCAGAGGTTTCTAGATTTTTATTTTTTACACTTCACAATAACAAAAAACAAATCTGTATTTTTTTAAGGGCTGGGAAGTGAACAAAACGCAGACTCAGAAGAGAGTGTGAGTGGGAAAGCTGTTCCCCAGGGGACAGAGGCTGGGGCTGCAGGGGGGCTCCAACCCTGGAATGGCACAGGGAGGAGAGACGTGTCGCCCCCAGCCTCTCACCCCCAGAACCACCCAGGAAGGAGAAGCGGGCAGGAGGAATCCTTCACCCCCTGCCCTGCTCAGGCTGGCTCCGGGATGGAGCCGCTGCTACAACGGACATTTATGAATTTTAACGACCTTCCCAGCTCCTAGTGGGAAAGCCAAATCCTAAAAGTGCCGAGGGTGGAGGAAAAGCCTCAAAGCAGCGGCGTCCGGGGCGGCGCAGGGCGTGGAGCGCATCCCGGGCAGCGCGGAGACCCTTCCCGGCGGGAAGCGCTCCCGGTGCCGCGCCGGAGGCACATCGCCATCTCCCGGCTCCCGAGGGAAGCGCCGGAAGCCCGCCCGGCTCCGGGAACACGTATTCACTCCCCGCGGAACAGGGGGTGGTCGGCCGGGGGTCACGTCTGCTTTTTAAGGTACGGCACAAAGGGGAGCGCAGCCCTTATGGGGCTGAGAGCAAACGCGAGCTCGCCCCACTGAAGCATGGAAGGTGCATCCCCCGAAAATATTCCCAAGCCAGCAGGACACTGGAGGTGTCAGGCACACCGCCACAACAAAGTAGCTGAGAGGAAAGGCATCCCCAGGCTGACAAGCACCCTCCACACTCAGATGCTACCTGGCCATCCCATCACCGCTACCATGGTGTCCCCATGCTACCCCAGCCATGCAGCAGCACATGGGCAGGAGCTTTTCCACTCTGGCAACCTCCTCACTCCTAGCTTCAAACTCCTCACTGCCTAGCTGGCAAACTCCTCACTTCCCCCTAGCCACACTCACTGGGCAGGAGGACATGGGGACTCTGGGGCTATTGCCAAGCTTCAGGCTGGGGGCTGCTCTGCATCATCCATGGCAGGGTAAAATCCCTCCTGAGGCACTTCCCAGAGACCTCAAAACCCCAGCAGCTTGTGCTGGGAACAAACCTGAGCACACCGTTGGACCCCCTATCAACCACCACTGCCGAGTCCTGCATTTTCACAGGCTGGAATGCCCGGCTGGCCCCCAGCATCCCTTGATTTATGGAAGGCTCATTCTGTCAAGTAGTGCCTGATCAGACAATGTTGAAGAAAAGGAGCTGCCCCTCCCTACCTGCAGCCTGAGCAGACCACCTTACACCCCCTGGCACTGCCAGAGGTGCTGGGAGGCTCTGCTCTGTAAGAGGTCTAAAGTTTTATCTGTTCTCCCTTAGAGAAGGTCTAAAGTTGTCTTTGTTGCATTAATGGAAGTCCTGGCCTCTCCTCTCTACTGAGTTTGAGTCATTTAGTTTATTAATGCAGAAGGTGGCAGGGAGCTCTGGGCTTTGCTTTGGAGGTGCAGTAAAGCTGGGCAGGGAGGCCAAGCCAGGCTCTTGCTGTGGCATGTGCCAGTGGGGGCCTGCCCCTTCCCAACCTTCTGCATAAACCTCAGCGTCAGCAGATGCCAGCACTCAGTCACGAGGGATTTCTTTTCTTGACTTAGTCCCTTTTCCTCTTCAAAGGAACAGGATGAATGTGTCTTTACAGACCATGTAAATTTGCTTGTAGATAGGGCCAGGGACTTAGAGATAGGGAAGTAATGGGAAAAACTATCAGTTCTAGGAAATGTTACCAATTGACACGTTCTGCTCCTCAGCCAAGGCCCTGACAAATTCCTGAACTTTGAGAAGAAGAACAAAGACTGAATGGAATTATGAATATTGTTTTGTTATATATAAAAAGGGGGGGGGATGTGCATATTAGAGGGGGACATGCAGTAGGCCTTTTTAAGTCTGTACCTTCCAAGTACCTCAGCCAATGGGGAAAGGAAGAGGGTGTTGCGGACAGGAAATTAGAATAAAAAGGAGGCTGCATCCTCCAATAATTTGAGAGACCCCAAGGGAAATGCCCCATGGCAGTTCCCTTTATTCAAATAAAGTTACGGGACTCCTCTGTCTCCTTTCTGGACATAAGCCTCTGGCACTGTGAATTTTTCTGCACACTCTCCACCACAATGTCATGGTGTTTCCTCAGTTCTCAAGAGAGGTTTTTGCAGAACAGGGTTCTTCACCCTCCGTTTTTGCATTTCAGGGTGCAGCAGGCAAAGTTTTGGAGGCTTTTGTTTTCCTCTGAAGGTAGGAAGAGGAGTTATATACCAGAGAGACACCAAAAACTGGACCTATAAGTAAAACAGGGGCTGTCAGCTCTGCCAGAGCTAGCTTAGCAGCCAGACAGGAAATGTGTTTGCTTTCCCACAGCCCAGGAGAGACGACTGGTGCACAGGCAGCAGCCTCCATCCAGTGTCCTGCCAGCTCTGCCTCCCACCAAGAAGTTCCTAGTCTTCAAATTCCACACTGCAGCGTTTCTCCTTCAGTTTGTTTTAGAGGACCCAGGGTGAGCCAGGTCTGGTGCCCAGGCAGGGTTGCTCATGAGGGTCTGGCATTAAATCTGGCTTTCCTTTGGGGCAGCTCACCTGCCCCTCCTCAGCCACGTCTGTGCCAGAACAGCACAGCAGTGCAGCTGAGAGGGAGAGGAGCAGGGGGAGTGTTTGGCTGTGCCAAGCAGCTCTGATTTCCTGGGTGCTTTGGTTTTCTCCAGAGCAGAAATCACAGGGTGGCACTCAGAAACTGCTCGGAGGGAGACAAAAACATTCCAAAAAAATTGAAACTGCCTTCAGTGGCCTTCCCTGCAGAAGGGGGATGCAGGAATTCAGGCCTCTCTGGGGGTTAGCTCCCACTGAGCGTGGGCCTCCCACAGCCCCAGTTCTGCTCTCCCCCTGCCCTGCTCCCTGCAGAGCCAGTTCCTGTTTATCGGGATCTGTTCCCAGCGCAGGGTCTTTCCTTACCCTTGCTTTTATGCAGCACTGCTGGAGCCTGATTCCCCTCCAGCCATGGACATGAAAGGCTGTTCCAAGGCTGCCACAAGCTGCACAGGGCAGACACTGAATGCACACCAGGGGAATGCTTCCCATATGCCTTTATTTGCAATGTTACAGGACTTTTTTACAGGCACTGTGCGTTGGTGTTCCAGACTGGTTTGGATTTTTTTTCTGTATTACCCAATGACCGAGAGGTATGGTGGGAGTAGGGAAAACCCCTCACAGCAACCCTTCCAGCCTCCAGGAAAGCATAAGACATCTTCCGAAGCCACGAAGCGAGGAATCTGGTTTATAAACAGGCTTAAAAAATAACGTACATATATAAGAGCAGCTCGAAGCTAAAGTACAGCGGTAAGTGGTACATAGCTACGCGTATCTGTGCACACCCTTTCTCCAAAGCTGGGAAAGGCATGGCTTATAAACTAGAAACACAGTTAAAAAAAAAAAACAAAAAGATTCCATGCATTACGTTTTAGTGTTTTGTGCAATTAAAATGGAATGAAAATAAATATAACTTAAAAAAAACCCCAACCTTTTCCATGACACTAATGGATCAGAGGCAAAGTCTCTAAGGCACTTCCACATGGGCTATTCTAGAAAGCCTGGCAAGGAGCTAAAACAGTGCAACCATTTACAATGGCATCTGATGAGCAAAAGACACCTGTCTGGTGAGATATGAACTGAGAAAAAAAAACCTTAGGAAACTTCAGTCCTTGGGAAAGAGGCTTGGCTGCAAATGGCTTGGTGGCCAACTCCTCCTCCTCCTTATTGCTGCAAGGGAGGTCTCCCCCACCAAGGGTGCTGGACCCATCAAACGATGGCAGAGGGGTCTGGGCCCTGCTTCTTGGGAGCGAGATTGGACAGTGGGTTTGGGGATGGATGGAGCAGGTGAGGGATTCGTGGCTGCCAAGCTCCTGCACCACTTCCTGCGCTGCACATTCCTCGACGTGAGGGCTCCTGCCTCCTGCAGCCTCCCCTCCTCTCCAGGGATGACCTTTAGCGCAGCAGCCCTGCCGAAACTCGGTTCAAATGTTCCAGGAAGTTAAAAAATAGCCTCCACCCTAAATAGGGAACTGGGTGTGTTTGCAGGAGTGGGAGCACAGGGACCGACACATGGCCCCAGGCTGGGGAGCAGCACAGCTGTGTGGAAAAAGGGGAAGGCATGGAGATGCCTGACCCCAGCTCTGCTTTGCCAAAGGTGTCTAACCCAGGAGCTGCCTTGCTGCTGTAACCCTTCACCTGATGCAGATGGAAATTATGGAGATGCTCCAGGTGGGAGGGTCGCCCTGGGCTAGGTGTGAGTGTTGGTGGCACTACACATGTACCCAGCTGGTGAGAAAAAAGACTGATCAACCTGGATGGCTACTTTAGGTCTCATAGTAGTCCTTTATAAACTGTTTTTCCCAGCTAGGGAGGATTGGAGACCCCAGCTAAGGTAGGCTGGAAGCAGTTCCTAGCAAGGGAGCTGAGGCTCTAGAGAGGAGCCCAAAGTTTTGCTCACCAGGGCACCCAGCATGGGGGACATGGGTGGGAAGCACCTGGCCATGGCAAATACCTATGCCTGACTACATGGCTCTGCAGCAGGAGGGCTACCCTCACCCTCCAGTGTCACTCAAAAATAACTAAGCGACCTATATAAGATGTCTTGAACACAACTGAAACCCCAAATCTGCCCTTCTAGCAGCTCTGAAGGACTTGGCACAGCCAGCTCCCTGGGCTGAAGGGTACTGGCAGAGACAACTGAAGGGCTCCTACTACAGTGTCCTTCACCATCTCCACACCCTGCTCACACTCTGACTGACAGAGGGTCCTGGGCAGGGTCACTGAGTGTTTTCAGGACGATCCTGGTGCAGGAAGAGGCTCCTTCCTCCGCCAGCCCTCTTAACATCAGGCTGAGCAAGAGACAAAAACACGATAGGCGAAGCATGCACTTGCCTAAGCAACCCCACCGGGCTGCTCTGGGCCACCTGCTCCCACTGACTCTGCAAAGCCAAGGTTTCAAGTTCAGCTTTTGCTCTGGCAGGTTAGCTCTCTATTTACAAGGAGGGGTGGGGGGAAACAACCAAGACAACCTAAAAAAAAAACACAACAAAAACACATTAAATAGGGAGAGTATAGCTTTCAAATGGGGAGGGCGAGGGCTGGAAAGTGTCTTGTAGTGCAGTTCAGAAGAGTCAGTCGGGGGCAGGTTGGGGGTAGTGGCAGAGTCAGATGCGCGGCTTTAATGCAAGTCTTCGCTCTGGGACAACTCTGTCAGGATCTGAATGAGGTTGTCCAGCCCCCAGAGGTAGCCATCCTCTCTGTTCCCTTCCACCCAGGGCACATTGTGCTGGAGAACTTGTCCCTCTGGCAGTGGGGTGGTTTTCCCAAAGTCAATCATCCAGACTTTGGCTTGTTCCTGCTTGTCGTGAATGAAGAGGAGAGAGCTCCCAATTACCTGTGGAGAGGTGAGACCAATTAGTGGTATTCCTGTTGCTCATTTTCAGCCCTCTTTGGGGCTTTCAGACACCTTATCTCAGGATGCATTTCCAACAGATCCTGCTGCAATTCTGCATGAGGAAAAGCAAGCTCTGGGTGGAGGAAAAGCAAGCTCTGGGTGCTTCTGGTTGTTTTCGCACATGCAAATGGGGCATTTGGACAAGCTGATTTACTCATACAAATCCCAAGTCTTGGCAGAAGGAAAAGATTAGAAAAACATGGGCATAAAAGTTTTGGAAAATGAGCTAAGGTCCCTTAGCAAGTAATAACATAAACTGTCTCAGGCTTCAGATGGGTTTTTTCAAGGCTGGTTCTTTGTGATCAGCCTCTGCTCTTTGCACTCACCAATCCTGCAGACACCACCCCAGGGATGGGGATGCTCCAAGTACAAGTAACTTGCAACCTGCTGTCTCCTGCCTCAAACACCATCCAATTACATCCAGACTGCCCCTAGAATATCCTCTTGGCACTCACAGCACTCTGGGGGTGCAAGGTACAGAGCTGCATGCTCATGAATTTCCTTTTCCCTGAGTTCACTCGGCTGCATTTGCTTTGAAGGGCTCTTTCATATCCTGACAGGCCTTTGGGAAAATCCTGCAGCAAGTAGTGGCCTGGGCAAGCCCAGGGAAGCCAACAGGTGCATATGGGCTCTGACAGCAGAAGTCTCAAGGCCTGTTGCAGTGGGATGAGCCCCCACAAGCCCAGTAGTCGCCACACACAAAGCAGAGATGCTCAGCAGCTCAGCATCCTGACTGGCTCACAGTCCCAGCCAGGCTGACAACCAGCAGCAGCTCTGATGTGTCTTCCCAGTGCTTAGGAAACGTGTATCAGTATCAAGCCAGTCACCACTGTGCTCTTCTGCTCAATCTCCTCCTCCAGTCAGAAGACTTTAGCAGGAGCTTCTACAGAAAAGCACCAATGGGTGCATTTCAGAGCTGTCCCAGATGAAAACTGCTTTGCAAATTCTCTCTGATGTGTGTGAATTGGTGAATTATGAACTCACTTGCCCCCCTGTGTCACAAATAGGGTGACTGGAGTGCGAGGGCTGTAGCAGAGGTGATGCAGAACATTGAGAGCCACAAGTGATTGTGTAGGTACATGGAAGAGAATCCAGCTGGCGTCAGCCCTCCAGAACAGCAGCACTAAATGTTACTGGGGACTCCCACATCTGTGCTATCAGCAGGGCTTAGCCTGAGGTTTGCCTTTAGACAAGGGTTTTGAACAGGATGCATGTACTGTTTGCAAAAGCTGCTATGAATTTACATTTTTCAGGAGACTTTTTCTTCCAGTGTGTTGGGAAAACATCCAAGGTCCAGAGATGTGTATTATTTCCGAAAAATGCTTATCTTTAGCTCTCCTCTTGCTAACCTCTTATAATCCTCTCTTGGCCAGGACATAGCATTCTAATTTTAAGGAAAAGCTTTTTGCTGACATTCTTCATTTGCGTGTCCTGGACTGCCCAATTCCCCTGCAGCTCCTTGGAGGAGCCCTGCTCAGCAAGGGCCCCACGGAGGGACACAGAGCTTGGCAGACCTTCTGCTGTGCTTCATTTCGAAGCGGGATGGAAAGTCAAAGCTGCTGCTTTTTAATTTTTAAGGAGTGGAAACTCCTTTCAAACCCTCTTTGAAAGGCTGCTTTGTTTCTGTGTTTTCAAATGAAACCCTGGCACTCCGTTTCAGGGAGAATTTTGTTTCCTGTGTTGAACAGCCCTGAAACCCTCAGTTTTGACATTTCCCTTCCAACTGCCTTCCAGGCGCTGCCACCAGGAGGCACAGCCCCATCTGTTTTTGGCTCCTGGCAGGACCCTAAGTGTGTGGCTGGGGCTGAGGTGGCTCATGCGACTCTGGATGAGGGACAACGGGTATTTGGAGCTGTGGCTCCTGAACCCTGGGAGTCAAAGGTTCCTATGAGGTTCCTTTCTTCCCACACCACATGTGACAAGGACACGCACTCTAATGTTTTGTTAAGCAGATGCAATAGCAAAATGATTGCATTAAATTGTGGAGCATTTCAGTTCCTGAAATGGCCAAAAAAGATAAGTGCTCCCTCCTTGTTTTCCTATCAGCACTGAATCTTCACTGTAGAAAATGCTGGTATTGTGGACGCTCATTTCTGTGTGAAATTCCTTCTAAAGGAAGAGTTCATACTGTGGTGCCCGAACCAGCTCAGGAAAGACATGTTTGGGGTATCTGCATTTTATGGCTGTGTTGAAGCCTTGTTTGATCATGTGGAGCAACTGTCAGCCAAGTGATACCTCACATGCATTCAAACAGACATTTCTCCTGAGAAAACCCCTGTACTTTTACACTAGGGAATACTCCCTGTCATAAACAGCCCGATCACTTTTGATCTGTTTGAACATTGGCTTTCAGTAGATGTGAGCCCATGTCAGAAGCATAAACATTGTATGTTATCGCCTATATTTGCACGTAAGTATTAAATACACATATGAAAATAAAGATATAAGAAGAAAACAGCCCCTGACTTCGACTTCTCTGCTTGGATAAGCTGAGATTAAACAGTCTGCCTCTCCAGGCAGATCTATCTAAACAGCAGTTATTACCTCATGGCACTTGAAGAACGGGGATGTCTCCAGGGTAGCACGGATACCCTTCAACCGGTTAAGGTAACTGTTCTGGAATTACAAAAAAAGAAAAACAAATCCAAGCCATCAGTATTGCAGGAAACCTACATAAAAACCACTGCACTGGGGCAGACAGGAAAGCCCTGTGCCTAGCATCCTCACACAGACCTTTCCCTTTGGAGAGTGTCCCCTCTTTTTTATGATCCACTTATTCTTTTGGCTTCTATAGCACCCTGTGAACTCCTGTTGCTTTCAAAAGTTAGTAAAAGCATTTGCTTTTGCTGAACTGATGCTTTCCGCAGAGTGTCCCTGCTGTGTCCATGGTGGGAACACCTAATTCAACAGCTGCTATTTTTTCTTCCCCCTTGAACTCTCTTAATAGATCAACTCTTCACTTCATCTGTCTTTTTATCACTCAGTCAGTCACACATCACGAGACACTTCTGCAACTCCATTATCAGCACTTTTGCAAAGCTGGTCGTGTAGGTGGAAGGGCTTTCACAATGGCCAGCACACAGGTCAAGACCCACGAGCCTGTTTGAGCATCCCTGCAAATTGCTGGAAGGCACTAAACGTTCTCAGGGGGCTCCACCGATTCTGGGGTTTGTACAGAAGAACTAAGCACAGGAACACACACAGAGCAAGTATCTGGGCACTGTAACACACTTGCAAGGGAAGAGGTGGGGATCGCTGTATAAAAATGCACTGGCCAAGGTGTCCCATCCAGAGCCACGGTATGATGTGTGCTCCAAGTTCTTTGGGGATAAAATGCAACCAGGCACCTTCATCTTCAGATCCAGGAATAATCCCTGGGTGACTCTCGTGAAAGTAAGCATGCCAGTTTGAAGGAAACAGTGCCAAGGGCCACTCCAGCTGGAGCCTTGCATTTGGAGACTTTATACAGTGCAGCTTAAAATGGGAGTGCTTTGTCAAATAGGTTATTTGACACGGTGTAAATTGTTTACAGCCAGATCTCTTATTCTCCTGGCAACTTAGGGAAGCTTGGAAAATGCTGGCTGTGGTGTGCCCACGTGAAGTGTATCTGGCACAGGCAGCCCGCCCTGCCAGGATGGGAGCCCCCACCACTCATACAGAGGGGAACAGAGAGGGCTCGGGGTGACCACCAGCCCAGGGGTAAGGAGCAGAGCATGGCTGTAACTCCTCCGTGGGTTTTGGGGGCCAATCCTGGCAATACTCAGCAGACTCAGAACTAGGGTCAAGCAGTGCTGCTGCAGCCAAGTCCCCTCCCAGCTCTCCACTGCTTTCCCCTCACCCTGCACCAGGATGCTGCTGCTCTTCAACATTTCTCATGCTTTTTAAGAGACATTGCTCAGGCTTCAGCCCTGCAGGCCATGGACCTGATGAGCTGAGGCCAGTCTCCACAGGAAATGCCCTCTCCAGGCAGTGCCCCCAACATCCCCCACTCACCAAAACGTTCCTGTTTCCTCTGGTGAACTCGCTGAAGGCCTCCATGACTTGTTCCTTTGTCCGTGTCTTCTTGAAGTCCCGGTTCACAGTGCCATCCTCTTTCTTGAAAAGAAGGGACAGGGGTGAGTTGGATGGGGAGGAGGAGAATTGGGGCAGGAGTATTGTTTCTGTAGCCATGCCTGTTGCCAAGTAGGATGTGACCAGCATTTTTGACAGCTGAAGGATCTGTCTGTGGAGCAGGGGTGAGCAGAGGCAGCAGGTCTCTGCTTGCACATTCCATTATCCCACAGCCCCGATTGGTCTTTACTGCAAAAGGAACTCTCCATCATAAAATACTTGCCAAGGTCACTGGCAGTGTGGACAAACTCTCCTCACAAACCTGGTACTTGCTGCTGGAGACTACTGTTTCTGGTGTTTCTGTGCCCAAATGGCTTCCTATGCTGCTGTGGCTGAGAATGGCACTGGCACCAGCCCTGGACTGTCTCCCTGGCCTGGGGAGGACAGGAGAGCATGATCACGGTGGGACTACACTGAGCGGGGATGGAAACAACATCTCAGGAGCAGGAACAAAACCCTTCATGAGAAATCCTCCATGGACCATTGCAGCAAGAAGCAAGCCCCATGGCTGTCTGGCCTCACTGGTCCTTTGATAGTCCATGGATCACAAGGACAAGGATCTCCAAGGCAGCAGCCTGGCACCGAGATGCAGTGAGCAGCCTTCTGCTCTCTTCTGCCTTTTTCCCAGAGGCACATCCATCCTTGGCCTGCCATGGGGATGGCATGGCTTGTCCACTGCAGGGACAACACTCGGCCCTGGCCCAGAGTCTCCTGTCTGAACTCTGGGCAGATTTGTAGGTCTCCCCCCATTTCCCTGGTCCTTCTGGGGCTCTGATTTTCGCATCAACTTGTTTCATTGTCCAAAGGGGCCGTGGGACAGGCAGGCAGATCTCACTTCCTGGATACAGGGGCTATTTTAAACCACACTTGCTTGTGCTCACAGCTTCATTGCAGGGCTCCATCCCACTGCTCCAGAGACCTCGTTTGCACACAATAGAGCAAAGGGACAGGGGCCAAAAGACATCCTGTGGGCTGGGGAAGATGAAGGATGAAGGAGCAGAACAGAGGCTGAGGGAGGAAGAAAGCACAGTGACATCACCTGCCCTGGAGGTTAGAGACCCATCCAGGGAAGTGCCCCCCAGCACAGGACAGTGTGCATTCCCCTGGAGAGAGGGCTTGCTTTGAGCTGGTGGCCCATCCAACTTGGGGGAAGATCAAGTGCCCAAGGTAAACCTGCTACCAAACCAACACCTGAAGTGCAGTTTGGGATGAATCACACAGCACACTTCAGCTTCCAGCTTGTGTTTTGTGTAAGCATTAACAAAGGTGGTAACAAAAGCAATGTACAAAACAAAAACTCCAGGAAAAACTTTGTACCAATTGCAATGTCTGCACCCAGCTTCAAATCACCCTGGACTCAGCCTGACCATTGTGCTGCCACAGGGTGCAAAAGCAATGCTCAGGGCTGGCAGAGTGTGTACTGGAAGGGGTCAGGGACAACCTTTTCACTGTACACTCCGTGCTGCTGATGGATCATGCAGAGCTAGGATCTCTGCTTTCAGCTGTGACCTTGCTGAGGATGCTCTGGTGGCACATATGTGATGTATAGGGGAAAGGCACTTTGCTGCTTTATGTCCCTCATGTGAGCCCTGATGTGGCAGCTCAGAAATGAACCCACCCTCTCCCAGGGGGATGATTGATATCAGTCTGGAGAAGGGCCACAGCACTAACTTCACGTGTAAAGAGCACAACTTTCCACAAAGCATCCCAGAAAGGAGATGGACTTCTAAGTGCTCCTAAAAATAATCGAAAATCACAGATGGCCTTTCAGATAAGGCAATCTCAGCTTCAGGAAAGCCAAGCAGCCTATCCGTAGTGCTGCTCCCAGCATTACCCGCCTCCTGCAGTTTCCTTGCCCAGCCAGAGGTTGCTGCCACGAGGCTGACAACTTCCATGACATTCCCAGGTGTCTGAGCCCCAAGGGGCTGCCTGCCACGAAGAAGAAATGTGAGGGGGGCTGATAAGGACTATCACAACCTCCGCTCCACCAACGATTCCAGGTCGTGCTGGCGTCACTGGGGCAGGGCTCGGGTCAGCCACATCTCCCTCTAGTACTGCCTCTGGCCTTGGAAAGGGGCTTCTGAGCTGCCTGGCTTGGCTAAGCTAGATGGAGACTTTCCAGGCTGGTTTTGGGAACCTGCAAACATTCCAGCCCTGGGGAATGCCATCCCACAGTGGCCTTGCTGCAGGCAATGGTGAGTAACACTCACACCAGAGCAGGAGCTCAGCAGTGTCACTTCTTACAATGAGCCCCAGCAAGTTTCAACTGGGCCACCAGGGATCACTTCTGCTACTTTCAGCATGGAAATTTTATTAATAGCTACTGTTTCCAACAGGTTCAAGCTATTCCAGAAAGTCAGATGAATGTCATTATCTCCTTTTGCAAAGGAAAATTTCCATTTTAAAGAGGAAAAACTGGATCCTCAAGACCCCCTGGGAAAGGGAGAGCTCAGCCAGGAAAGGGTTGCTGTCCTCATGCCCAACCCTGAGCTGCTTGTTTGCCTTACCTGACCGTGCTATCCAAAAGGCTTCCACTGCTCCTCTCCTTCCTGTGACCCCTTCCCACACGTCCAGGATCAAACCCTGTCCTTCCCTTGCACTTCTCAATACTCTCCTCTAGCAGCTCCCATCCATGAGTGAGGGGTAGGGCAGATTCACCACTGCTCTTCACAGGGAAGCACTCACAGCAAGAAATAAAATATGGGAAGACAGCCAGGGCACCGAAGGCACTTTCCCTAGCACAGAAACTCAATCCCAGAAACGGGGAGAACAACAGGGATACAGCACAGCATGACCAGCCCTGTTGGAAAAAAAGCCAGCCGTGAAACAGCACGAGCTGCTAATGCTTTAGCTTAGGGGAAAATAACCCAGAAGCTGAGGGATTTAAGGAGAATTACAGTAATTAGAGCCTTGATCAAATTAGTCAGCACCCTAGCAGCAGCAGCAGCAGGAATACTGCTGGAGGCCAGCACTTCTCAACATTTTTCAATTAAAGGGCTGTTTCACCTCTTTGAAAAAAATCCACTGCTCAGATCAGGCAGAAACTCGTTTATAGCTGGCTAAACAGAGGTACAAACCTCGCAACTTCTTTATGGCTTTTATTTTCCTCCACAGTGTTTTTTGGCCTCCCTAGGGATATGATTTGTTTGGTTGTTTTTCTGGGGTTTTTTAATATTTTTAAATTTCAAGTACTTCACATATGACCTGTCCCCTAAACATGCTCAGACTGAGAAGCACCACTGGAGGACAAGGATATATCATGTTGGACTATAACTAGACAGATATTTCTGATTACACCAAGAAAACAGGAAGAAGCAGCAGCGCATGGGAGATTTAGTCCCAACTGGTCCCCCTTTTTTATACATCCTCAATTTTATGAAAAGCAAAACAGCAGCAATGGGAACTAGGCATGGGGCTGTCCCGAGCTGGAGCAGCTCAGTGTGCTTATGGGCATCCACAGCAGGAAAGGGTCTATGGGAGACTGAGGGAAATCAGGGAAAAGCTGCATGAGCAGGCAAGTGCCCTGACCCAATGCAGGCACTGCAGAAAGCTGTTGTGGGGAGCATGACCATGAGCATCCTAGGCAGAGACACGGGATGGGCAGGGGTGCCTTGCATTGCTTGCCAGGAAACTTTTGAAGGGGCTCAGCCCAAGAGCTGCTCCTGGGGTTTCTGAGAGCGTTTGAGTTAGAGGTAAATGGACTGTATCCTACTGGCCATGAAACAGCTGAATGAAGAAGGTGGAACATGCACAGAGCAAGAGACAACTCCCTTCTCTGAGTGGTTAGAAGTAGCAGCTCTGAGTGACCCACTCCTGATGACCTTTTAAACCTATGGCCTAACCAGCATTTGTTTGCTGGTGAGGTGAAAGGAAACACTACCAGGGAAGTCTACAAAATCTGCTGTGAGGGCTTTATCAGAAAACAGCTTCATTTGTTTTAATTCTATTATTTTGACACCGCTATCTTCAGGCAGGAGGTACAGAGACTCAGATAGGCACTCTGGGAGAATTCTGCCCAACTCAGAGAGGAGAAAAATAATCTATGATCAAGAGAAAGAAATCAAGACACATGCAGGTATTGAGCCATCATTTCCACTAAGAGCAAGTGGCTGCTCTGAGCTACTGCCTGGGCCCTCAGCAGCTACCCAAGCCTGAATTACTGCAAACAAAACTTGACAGAGCTCCCAGTGGCTGCCAAGCCAACATCATGCCCAGGCATGCGATGAAACACTTGGCTCAAGTGTGATATTACCTTTAATTCACACTGGCTGGCTATCAAAAGGCACGGGCTATTGCTAATGTTCGTGCAAGCAGTATCACTAATATTCTGTGGTTACAGACCTAACTCTGTCCAAGCACTATCCCAGATGCCTTTCTCACTGCAGAGAAAATCTCCTGGGCTGGCTCATTTACTGGGGACACAGAAACATCCCAGCTGGTGTCTCCAGAAACGTGAGCGCTGCTCTGAGCAAGCGCAGTCAGCAAGTTACGCCTGCATGAAGGTGCTGAGATAAAGTGCAGCTGTGTGTGTTTGTCCCATTTCATAGCTGTGTGTATTTGTCCCACTTCATAGGGCTCAGTTGCTGAATCTTCCTGGACAGGCTTGTAAACACATCCTCCTTAGTGACTGTGGCTAAGCTCACAGCACTACCACACATCAGCACACATTCAAGTGGGATTTGGATTAATGGCTCAGCCCAGTGGCAGAGCAGAATTGAAAGCAAACAACTAATTTGAGTCTTCAAGTTGGAGGATGGCATTTTGTATTTTGCAGGGAGAGAGAAATCAACCAAGCAGCTGATGTAATAAGATTATGTCTAAAACCATCCTTTTGCATGGATGCCCTGAGCTCAGCTGCATTCTCAGAAGAGCAGCAGTGAGGAGCCTGTGTGGTGGTTTGGCTGCAGGGGCTGGGGACGTCCAGATGTGACCCACTCTCACCTCCAGCCTGCTGTGTGTGTACCTCTGTGAGTTTGGCTAGCAAGCACTCCCACCAGCTGATCCCCTGGCCTGCACAGAGGGCCAGACTCACCTTTATCCCCTCGATCCTGAAGCCCAGCGTGGCGGTGGAGCTGATAGTCTCCCTCCACTGCATGTAGCGGGGCTTGGTCACTGCCCGCAGCACGTTCTCCTCCTCAGTGGGGGCATCGGGGTCCACCTCAATCATCTTCTGGTACATGTCCTTCCTCAGGCTCGGCTTCTTCCGGGCCTTTATCAACTCCTCCTCCAGGTATGTCCTGCAGGGAGTGAGGGGGTGTATGAGCAGGGCCACCACACGAGGTGCCATATATCCACAGACAGCCCTCGCCCTAGAAATCAGGCTGATCCAGGCTAGCTGATCCCTAAGGAGTAGTGCAGCATAGGAAATAATGGAGCAAGCCTCACTGTGGCTGAATTGATCCTGATTTAATTACCACTCCATCATCAGCACCCCATATCTTTTCAGTTCATCAAGGAACCACAGTCTGGCAATAGCAAGTGAAGGTGTTTCTCACAGGTGCTCATGGCCCTGCTGCTGCCACCTTGGCAGTCTCCTCGTCCCATCCCTTGTCCTGAGGGGCCCATACCCCAATGTTCAGGAAACCTGACCCCCACCTGAGCTAAATATGGCTTTTAAGATATGCTTAGGAAACTGTGCACATGCTCTGGGAGTCAGCTGAATTGAAGGCAAGAGGGATGTTACTGTGTCCCATCCTTTAGCATTAGCTGCTGCTCCCTTTGAGGGTCAGCCGAAGCTGCTCCCATGCCTCTCCTGTGCTTTTCCATCCCCTCACTCTGTGCACCATGAGAGCTCTGCCTCACCAGATGCTAAACAGAGTGCTTTCACACAGGGCTGTTCCACTGATGGTGATGATTTTGCCCAGTATAGATTTGCTTCAAGAGCACTTCCTAGCTAAAACTTTCTCTACAAGATGAAGCACAGGCCCAGGTCCACAGGGTGCAGCCAGGATGGGGGAATGGTGGAAGGAGGATGGAAGGTACAGAGGAGTGTGCAAAGACCTTGGTTTTATCCACACTTCAGAGAAGCACCCCTCTGTGCCAGAACACAGTGGTGGAAAAAGTTCTGTACTCTCACTCTGGCATGCATAAAACCATCATCCACAAAGTAATACTTCCTGCAGCAATAATAAACCACCATGGAATTCCTCTCACAGCTCCCAAATCAATCCTGGCTCAGCCTGGAAAGTGTCTAGGCCCACCTCAAACAACCCACCAAGGTGGGTGAGATGTCCCAGCAAAACAACACAGGAATGACCCTGTCTGTCACTGCTCTACACCTCCCACTAGCCAGCTCTGCAGAGTGACAGTGCCCTCTGCCCATGTCCCTTGTGCCAAAATCCCAGCACTGAGTATGTGGTTCACCTCCAGAACCAAACAAAACAAACTGGGAGAGTGCTGAGTGGACTATGTGGGACAGTGTTCCTGTGTCCCAAGAGTCAAGCTGGTGCCTTAGCTTAGGGCAGACATCCCCAGGCCATCAGCCCCTTTGAAAAATACTGCAGGTAAAAGCAATGAAGGTCTTCAGCTGAGATCACCAAACCCACGATTTTGGAATAAAATAAGATAGAATAAAACAGCAGAATAAAGCAGCAGTATATTAGAAGTGCTGCTCACACTGCTCAGAGAGATAGAATTTCTTCTTATGAAAATGACAGATCATAAATGTCTGTGGCTTGGTCCTCTCCATTGCCTCAGGCTTGTGCCATCACCAAAGCTTAAGAAAGACAAAGTTTTGTTTAGGAGCGACTGGAGTAGGCTGCCACATCCCAAAGCCAGGTTGGCATGAAAAAAACAAACCTGTATCTGCCTGGCAGCAAGCTGCTGGCTCAGAGGACAGGTTTAATAGCTCTAAGGTTTAATTGATTTCCTCAGCCACGGGGATGCCCCATTCCACAGCACTAACTCTATTCATCCTCTCTCACCAGTTCCTGCCACAGCATCATCTTATTTCAGGATGATGACGCCCAGCACATTTGCCCCCTCGCCTGAGCTCCAAAACCCCAGGTGCAATAAATCACCTGACATGTGATCTGTGCATGGGAGGCTTTCTTCCTCCCAATGACAGGAGCATCTGGGCAGCATGTCCAGCATGTCTTCTCCTGGTAGCTGCTGTCCGGGTCCAGAGTGAGTCCTGTTTCCTTCCCACAGCAGCATGTGTGTGCCAGCCAGGGCCACATGGCTGCGCCGGGCCCTCTGCCCTTCCCTCCACCCCTCCGGTGGAAAGTATTCCCCGCCTCTTCCCTGCCGACAGCCCGGCACGCCAGTTCGAGTTTCACATCGGGAGTCAGGAGGGGAAAAAAAGATTCCTCCCTCCCACAGAAACCATCAACTTTTCCAGCAGCGCGTCTCCACCATGTCTGGGCTGCACCTTCGCCAACGAGGAGGGTCTCAACTCTTCCTGCCACCAGCCTGCAGTACACCCGAGGGGTGGCCTGAGGTTACTCCAAAACTGGCAGCCATCTGGGGTCACCAGCCCTGCTCACAATCTGCTCTGGGACACCCTTGTCAGCTGTGGCACGCTCACTGAGAAACTGCTGCTGGCCACGTGGCTGTAGCCTGGGATCCTGGTGGATCTGGAGAGATGTTCTCAAGGAGGACATGGGTGATGTTGCTCATCTGTTAGGAAATATTTCAAGAGCTTTGCCATGAAAGGCACTGAACTACTTAGCACACGCATTTTATCCGTCCAGTACGCATCGGAGCAAAGGCTGAGCAGAGGGAAAATTTCTCACTCACTGAAATTGTGTCTTTCAAGCGTCTTTATTTCACTCCTCTGGCACCCTGGGCAGGATCTCCTACACCCTATCCCTTGGCTGTGTCCTCATGTGGCAGAGAGGACCCCTGAACAGTTACTATGCCATTCTTGTATACCCAAACCCAAGCAGAATGCTGCCCCCTCTGCCACATCAAGCCTTTTCCAGCATGCAGGACAGTCAACAAGCAGAGAAGGAAGGAGCCTGGTGTATCCTTTCCATATCCAGGTTTCCCCATGGCTCTCTCATGGTACTGGCTGAGCTTTACCTGAAGACAGGTGAGCCTGGTATTCTTAATTGTGTATTACAGGCAGTTTTACCTAGGAGATGCATTTACTTTTGAGTATCCCACCTTAAAACTGAGAAAACAACCCCAACACCACTCACCTGACCCCCATTTTGCAGTCCATAACGCAGGGGGAGTCAAATTCAGCCAACAGATCTTCCATCTGGTTGTATCGCTCCCCATCCTTGACCACATCTCCGTGGTAGGCAGGGACATAGGGCTTCAGGACATCGTTCATGAGGCGGTCGAGGCACCGCTGCTCCGATTCACAGTGCTTTTTCAGTATCCTGCCATTGGCTGCCGCCTTGAAACTACCTGAGGATCACAAGGGACAATGTGGCACTTGCTTTGGATGATGGGGGGGTGATGCTGTGTCTTCTAAAGAGGAAGGGCAGCCCAATATCTTGGAAGCACTTCCATTTACACGTGCACCCAAAGGAGTCCCTCCAGGCAAGGACTGAAAAGCTCAGGTTGCGAGAGGTTTATGACCAGCACTGTCACACCCCAAAGAGGGCACAGACCCATCCTGCAGCACCCAACACGTTTGCTTCACATCTTCTGTGCACTTCTCGGTAGGTTAACATCTTTCTGTCTGTGCTCACGTGTGGGACACTTTTGTGCTGGGCAGCATCACCTGCCTTGCAGTGGGTCAAGGAGGTGGGCCTGGCTCTCACCCAAAGCACCCAGCTTTCTGCTGCCTGAGGAAAAAGCAGCAATAATACCTGCTGGCCCTGGGAGACTGAAAGCCCAGTGCACCTTCACACTACCCTCACTAGCATTTAGGTAAATCATTCTCCTGGGGTAGAGACTGGGAGCTGCAAGCTGTGACACTCATGCAGCAGCCTAAAGCAATTTAGGCCAACAAAGCTCATTAACCTGAGACAATGAAGGGCCCTGCCACCAGTCTGTCCCTCCCCATGCTCCGTACCTGCGTGTCCCGCTAGCTGGATCCAAGGGTACTTCTTCTTGAAAGACATCACAAACGGGGACCAGTGCACCATATTCTTGATCTTCCTCCATGACTTGCTCTAAGGGGAAAAAAAATCATGATGGTGAATGCAATGTTTTAAGCTTTTACTGTCTGTGAAGTCACTTCAGGCAGCATGCAGCTGTTTTGGACAGGGAAAGAGGCACCACAGCCAGCGCAGGATGGAAGCAAACAGAAAATCTGCTCTTTTCCCATTGTGCTGTGCCAAGCTGGAGCCACTGGGCCTCAACTCTACATTCAAAAATCACGAGTAACTTCACTGAAGTGGATGGCGTTACAGCGTTGTTCCAGTTGGCTGCTCCTGCTGCAGAGCACCCAGCCATCCGCACTGCCTCGTCCCGCTCTGTCCCGCTCCCTGCATCCCTCGGCGGCAGCAGCAGGGACATTAACCCCTCCCTAAGCACTGCATTAGATAACAGGAAATGGAGCGGGAAGGCAACCCAGGACTGCCATCCAGCCACAAAACCGAGCTGCAGGTCCTGGGGGGAACATGAGCACAGGCACACAGAGGCTCCCTGCCTGGCTTTTGTTCCCCCTGAAAGGCAGCTGCTGTGTCCATTAAGCTGGCAACCCACTTGCGCTGATCCGTCTGCTCTGGCCCATCTGTAACTACAGTTCAGAGAACAATTCCCTTCTGACATGTTGTGTTTCTCACCAGATAGAATGCTCAAAGCTATTTACATGACTCTGATGAAAGCTGCACTGGATGTATGAAAGCCTCCCTCAATGGCTCCTTCCTGCGAGGTTTTCCCTGGATTGTTCTAGGGAACACACCACCAGTAAAAGGCAGGGGATGACCTCTTTCTTATCTTGGCCCCAGAAGGTGACGGCACAAACAAATTATGTGAACGATATACAACGGCAACAATGGAAAAATGCCTTCTTGCAGGAGCTGGGACAAACAGTGTAGTCCTTGGCTGCTCTAAGTTTCTGGGTTCAGCTGGAAGCCAGCAGATAAATTATCCTCATTTGCTCTGCTCTGAAGGCATGGGAGGGAGCCTTCCAGAAAGCCCAAGTAATCTCTTCCTCGTGTTTGGAGAACTGGCCCCTGTTCCAGTAATGCTTCACAGACAGGCAGGGAAGAGCCAGCAGCCCCAACTTGCAGTTTGGATGCTTGCTGGGGGTGAACTCATAGCACAGGAATCCGTGCTGGGAACTGCTAACACGTTTAAATGGTGAGCAAGAAGCTAGACAAAGATGTTAGTGTCCAAAGCGTGGAAGTTACACCGGGTTATCCCTGCGCTGTGCACTGGCCCGCTGGGGAGCAGGGAGATGCAGAGGCTGCCCAGGCGGTGGGCAGGACAGGGGTGGGAGAGGGGAAGAATAAAGGTCCTTCCCCACCTCGCAGCCTGGGAGGAGCAGGGCAGCTCTTCCCTGGAAGGCTGCCCGTGGCCAGGAGCGTCCCGGTGCAGCCTGGCACTGGTACAGCCTTGCAGGAGCTTGGCAGGAGCTGCCCAAGCGCGGGTGACACCGGGCATACCCTTCTCCCTTCTCCCGGGCTCCTCCACGCACTGGGCTCTCTCTGCCGCCCGGCTTGCTTGCTTTGGCGGGGGGGTCGGGCAGTTCCCTACCTGACATGAGGATGAATGTTTTTATTTCCATGCAGAGTGCCAGAACTTGTGTGTTTTAGCTGTCCTTTGTTCTCCTTCTGGCAGAGATCGAAGGGAAGCAGAGGGGTGTCCCCTCCTTCTGCCTTTAAAATAGTAACATCAAGTCCTGGCTGATGTAATGAAAAAAGGGGGAAGAAAAAGTCTCCGGGGGAGTTTGGACTCTAAAGGAGTGACCCACCTCCTCTAAAAGGAGTCCTCCCCCCACTTGCAGCACAGCATCCTAAGTCACTCGGACCCAGGAAATGCACCAAGGCAATGTGCCTTCCCAAGCCAAGGTTTTGGTTTTGGTTGTTAGAGCTTTATAGTTAAAACCTTGAGGTACTTCAAGGTACTGGCAGAATGGAGGCAATCAGGTCCTAAAGCAGGGAAAGTCACTCTGGCTTCCCCCTGCCAGGGCTTTCCAGGAGCGATGCTCTCCATTCCAGCACTGCTCCCAGTGCAGGGTAATGACCCTGAGTCCCCTGGAGACACAAAACACAACAACAACAACGCTTCTGCTGATCTGAATGGGACAGAGAGCCAGTCACTCAGCACAGCCACCTGAGGAACAGGTAGCACATCCTCACCCCCTTTACGCCAGAGGGAAACGTTTTCATCCAGGTCTCACCCGGTTTCAGGCACGCCTTTAGACAGGTACTTCCAACTCAAGTTTTAAGGACATGTGTAAAACTTTTTTTATGGGAACCTTGAGGCAGCTTCATCCATTTCAAGCCACTCCTAACCTGCTGGAAACTGACTGCAAGGTGAACTGTCACTGCCACAGGAGTGACCCACAATGGTCATTCACAGAGCCCCTTTCCCCAAGCTTCACAGAAGCAACCACTGGACACTAACAAGGGAGAACAGGGACTGTTGTCTCTCTGATTCCTTCAGGAGCCATTGGATTTTTGTTTTACACTTGAGCCTCCTCTCAATGTAATAAGGAAAAGTTTGCTTCATCAAAAGGATATTGCTCTGTCGTAGCAATGCTCAAAAGGCTGAGTTTTGCAAGGTGCAGATCCCCTACTAAACCAGCAGCTGCATGACTCCATCTGATCTCTGAGACAGGCTGCAGAGGGGAATCATGGAGCATCACTGGTGAACGCCCCCAGGGTTCCTGCCACTCTCTTTGGCTGAAGATAGCAAAATTCTCCCTAGGTAGAGTGTGGCTCCAAAAAGTCGGCCTTTGTACTTTCCTTCGAGCCTCAAGAGAGATGGTAGGTGGCTTTTAACCATCCTTCACCCTGGCAAGAAGTCTCTGTTTATTCAGACACTGATGTGCATTCAGAGATCTCAAACCCCATGGTTTGGGATCCCAGTCATGCCAATCCTCATGTCCGGCTCTGCAGCCAGCCACAGAAAACCAGAGCCACGAGGCTCACACCACTCAGTCTCACTCCACAACCACATGCAGGAAACAGCCCCTCTGCTGCCTCCTGCCCTGCCAGGTGCTATTAATAGACAAAGGGAGCATTAAGGTTATTTACAGTAAAGAAATCTTCTTTAACACGGCCTGTTGGGAACCATAAGGTCATCGCCTCCAGGCTTGTCTGTAACTTTGGGTTTACATTTCAAGCAGTTATATTCGCTCACACTTCCAGGAGCACAGGCACAGCTGGAGGTGCATGGAGGTGTTACCTGTGGTAACTCCTCGGACTCAGACCAAAGGATTTTTCACCATGCTGGAAGAAATAGTGCTGCAAGTGGCAGTACCAAGTGATGCAGGTGAAGGGCAGATACGTGCTCTGCTCATTTGCCTGCAAGGAGGTGAGCCCGCAGGTGGTCATTTCAAAAGGTGAGCACATTTCCAAGCCTTTTGCATGATCAAAGCCTGCACCTGATGTGGCACCCTGGCACCAAGCTCTCCCCCAAATCCAGTCCCGTGGTCGCTTTGCCTCACAGAAAACTCAGGAAGCTGTGTGGACCAACTGGACTCTTGCACAGGCACCAAGAGCATAGAGCCTGTATAAGCAGGGAGTATGCATGAGGTATCTGATGCAATTCAACACTTTTTATTTAAAACCTGGTTCAGCATCAGCAAATGCCAACTGATTAGCTGTTAAGTAAATTATTTAGTGACTCTGGAAATATATTTAGCAAGGAACGGCACTGTTTTCCCTAACAGTCTGCCACAAGGAAAAGAGGCTCAGAAACTGCAGAACCAACTTTAAAAAAGAACTTCCCAGGGTTTCTGCAGCACTCTGTTTCTGCCTCTGCCCTCTTACAGCTTTTGCTCACTGCACAGAGGAGTGCCCCAAGCCAGGGGTGGGATACAGGCCAGAGGAGTTAATCCCTCCCAGTGAGCACCCACAATTGGTCAGGGGGAGAGGAGTGCTGGGAAAACAATTTTATCTGCTGTATGTTTAACTTTACTTATCTGAAGCTTAAAGCAAACTCTAGGCTTTCCCCATCTGTCAATAGAGCTTCGTATGGAAAGAACAACACAGGAGAATTTAGTGCCAGCGCAGAAGGTCAGAGGATATATTGTGTTTAATTAGATTAAACAAAAAGTGACTGATGAGCTCAGTGCTCGCTGTACATTTTCTCTATTGCATATTTATTCCTTTAATGTCTGCTCAAAGAAGACATGCCTTTCTTAGACTGCCTCCCTTTCCCAGCATGGACATTGGTGGAATTTGACTGGTGTTATTCCCCATGCATGGAGCCAGCAGGGTGCTCTTCCCTTTCCATGCATTCAGCCAGAGAGATAGGCAGTAACTGATTTTATTTGCTGAAATTATGCTTTCCTATGGTTTTATGGGACCAAACGTTCCTGGAAATAGCAGGAGCTGGACCTGTATTTTAGTGCTTTTTATTAACTGTAGCATGCATGGTTAAAGGCGAGATTACACAGCTGGGCCAGGGGATGGAAAAGAGTAGAAGCAGTATTAAAATAATGATTGTCCCAATTGTGAAAAGAACTTCAGCTCCTTTCTCCCAGAAAAATCATAAAATATCCTAGGATCAGAAGAGGTGGCGGAAAACTATGAGGAGACAGTAGTGTCACCAATGCCCACTGCTTCCCCAGGCTTCACTGGAGTTGCTGCAGCCCAAGGACTCGCATAAGTGACACCCTGGCTTTCCCTTCCCTTTGGAGAAAGCCCTGCTGCTGGGGGCTTCACTTTCAGCTCTTTCAAGAAGTGACATGAAGCTGTGGTATTGCAGGGTCCAAGATGTTTCACTCACAAGTAGGAGGGTCGGGTGGCCAGAGCCTTCCTGGTTAAAAAAACCAAGGCAGCAAGAGCTGAGAAGGGCAGAGTTTACACCACAGAGCCCTCCTCTTTAATAACTAAAGGAATAGGGGGGAGCTTTTGCCTGCAGAGTTCACTCTGTGCCAGCCCGCTCCACGGCCATGCACATACAGCCAAGGAAAAAGAGGCCATTTAGTTTTCCATGTTTAAAAGAATGAATGTGTTTTCTTTTGCTCTTTAAAAAGTAGTTAAGGTTTCCCTAGTGATGATTGTTTGCCTTGACTGGGAAAAACCTTGTCACTCCAGCCACAGCGGGGAGGCCAGCTTTGTTCATTGTGCTGGATGCTGGGCGCAGAGGGCAGCGGGGCAGAGCTGGCAGGTACCACGGAATGCCTCTTCCTGCTGTGTCCTGGCTTGGGGGTGACCAAAATGCAGGATACCAGGTGAAAAACCTGTGATGTGATGGTGCAGCTTTGCCATCTCTCAGCCCCTGGCTGCCTCTGTCCTGGCAACAACAGAAAGAGCCCAGTGACTGCTTCAGCATGCACCAGGCTGTGACCACTGACCCTGATGCTGGCAGCAAGTGACAGCCCATATTTTGTATCGTCTTCCTCCTACACACACTCCTCTCATCCTTGCCGATGCTTCTGTACTGCACAGCAGCTAAATAGCCTTGTTTTGGCCAGAGGAACAGCTGGCAATGGAGGAGGGGGGCTTTGGATCAGTGGGCATTTCTTGATTTAGTCACAAAAGGCATAATACAAAAATTTCAGCAGCTCCCCAAAACCTGGCAGAAGCAATGCCAGTTCCATGTCCCAAAGACGTTACTGAGCAAAGATAAAGTGAGACCCAACATCAGGCTTCACTGAAGTTAATAGAAGGAAATACAATGTGATGACTGACAGGTGTTTCTGGGTGCCTAGAAATTATAAGGCAAACCCCCAAGCCTCATTAGATAAATTATTTTGATGGCTGCGGTATAAATGCTCCTGTTGGGGTGTAGTTACTTCCCTTGGGGTGTTGCAGCTTCTGCTACTTTCCAAGGTCTCCATCTCATTTAGAGTGAGAACAAATCCTAATATGTGCACTCTTTTATTTCAAACACTTTGTTTTTCAGCATTCTCTTGTTTTAGCCAGGAAGGATTTTGCCTTTCACAACAGAGAAACCCCACCCCTCTGGTTTTGTGAGGAATGCCCTTTTCTCCAGTGGGATCAGGGAGTTGTCCCACCAAGACCAAAGACCTAAGGTAGAGGGTCACAGAGATACAGCTACTGCTTCTCTGCTGTTTGCAGAGATCAGCATGCATGATAGAGGAGCCTCAGTAAAAATGCGTGAAAGCCAGGAACATCTGCTCGGATCATGGAAAAAATATTCCAATGTATTGGAAAAAGCCAGGAGTTTGTTGCAGGCTCCCTCTTCCTGCTTATGATGAAGGCAAGGAGTATTAGAAACAGCAGACGCAGATGAGTGAGCAGCAGTCCTTCAGCTTGACCTCCCCTATGACAATGGAAGGAAACAGAGCGGCTGTGGGAGCCGGGAGCACAGGAGTCACCCATTGCCTGGAAGGACATTTGGAACCTGCTCACCCACGAAGCACAAGCAGAGTGGAGCAGCAGAGCAGGAGCCACGTCAACACTACGCTCAGGGGAAATGGCTACAGAGAGGACAAGGTGGTGTTAGACCTCTCTGTCCAGTTTGGCAAAGAAGGAAAGAAGACAAAAAAGCCTGAGTGAGAGCAAAGGCTAAGCCTGCATTGGAGCTCAGAGTAGTTGAGCCTCAGAGCTACTGTTGCCTCCATGAAGCATTTCTTCTGGCAGAGAGCTTTTACTGAAGCAAAGCTGAACACCTCCTAATGCAGATCAACCACAACTGACCCTCCCATAAAGCCAGTGGAATTATTAATTGCCAGCATCAGATACATTCAGCCTACTTTCCTGGATGGGAACTGATCCAGATCTCTGCAAATGTATTTGTTACTCATTATATACACACCAGTAAGATTTGTTAAGCAATTTTCAGCTTGGAAAAAGGTAAGTGAGTAATTCAGAAACAGCTAATCACTTTTGGTGGACTGCTACTTAAGCTGTACAGTGCTTCTTCCTCAGAAAGCAGCTAGCTTTTATAAGTCAGCAGACTATAAAAAGTCCTTGCTGGTAGCCAAAAGTGGGCCTTGGTGAACTGCTTTGTGAGAAGAGACCCAGAGCACCGTAGCTCATTGGTGCAACATGCTGGAGCACAAAGCTGCAGGCAGCCAGATCAGGCGTCCAGCTGAGAAACAGGATGTGCTGCCCAAAGATCTGACCCTGTATCCCTCTATCAGGGAACTTGTCATCAGCTTTGATGGAAACTGCTCTGTTTCCATCTGGAGACTTGTGTTTGATCCCTTTCCCAGCTCCAGGGTATTCCACCACCATCTTTCTGATTCCAAACATCGTTTCAGCTCATCAGCTCCTGCAGCAGCACAGCATACACTGGGGACATGGGCTCCCGTGCCTGTGCTGGCTTTAGCACTTCTCACTCTCATGCTGCTGGCAGGGAAGGATCCCTGCAGCCTTCCCAACCCTGCCACTGTGAATCCCGAAGTGCTTCTAGTTCCCACACGCTGAGACCAGGAGCTGTGCCCTTCTTTACACCAAACAACTGCATCGGTCTCTGGTTACTTGATTTGAAGTCCAGCTCAGCTCCCTGGAGGCCAGAGGTGCAGGTTAGGATATGGAAGAGACTCAGCTCCTAAAAGTCACAACAGAGTGTCCTGGAGGGCAGTGGTTTGGTAAGGCACAGCCTTCCTGCAAGAAACCACCTGAATACAAAACCTGTGCTTATCTGGGATCTGGGATGGGAGCTATAAGCTTTGCTCTCAAGGGATGAGCCAAACCCTGGAGTCCTTTGGGAAAGAGGGATGTCAGCATAGGGCACGTTGGGAACACAGGTAGTCAGACCAGCAGGAGATCATAAAAGTCCCAGTTATTTCCAATCTGGCTGATTTAGACTGGAAGATAGAGTTAATCATAGGACAGGGTCTGCCGAACAGTCTCTTCCACACTTTGAAGGTAAGTTTTTAGAGCTTTAAACCATGATGACACATTTACAGTCTGCCTGGAGGCACTTGGGTCAGAGACACCAAATGCAGGAGTAACTTCAATGACTGGAACAAAGCAATACTTTATTCTTAATACTTGTTTTTTTGAGTCTGATTTCTTTCTGTCAGCTTCAGGAGGTGACCCAGAAATCTTGGTACTGGACTGCTCTCTGACAAGGGCCATGACATGAGCTGAAATGCCCAGAGCTCATGTCCCCAGGGAATTGGGGTGGACAGGGATCTCCTCCCTCAACAAGGCTCAGAGCAGGCACACGCTATGGTGTGATGATATCACATCCTTTCAGTCATCCTATCACTCATCCTTTCAGTCTGGCATTACCAAGCAGGGTGGACATGGGCCAGACAGGGTTGCCATTGACTTCCAGTGCTGCTGTAGCCATATGAAGTACTTCCTCTGGCATAGCACAGGGGGCATTGATACGGATGCTGTACATGTAACACCCTGGGAGCATAATGCCCATAAGCACTGATGATACACAAGCAAGGTTAGCCAAGCCAAGTCATGCTGTGTCAGTGAAGCAATCTGCAGGAGAAGCTGGATGAGAAAGGCCTGGCTTGTAGACTTGAGCTTTGCTGTTACTGAAACCCCCAGACCATCACAATGGCTTTGGACACAGAAAACCTTTCCATTGCTGTTCCCTTGCTCTGCCCACTCATGGAGTTAGATCCCTGCTCCTCTGCTGTTTGACCACAACTGCACTTCACTTTGTGGAATGTGTGCATGAAAAATGAATCTCTTTCCCATGAGCACTTCCAAGTGAAATGTTCAGATGCTTTTCAACTGCCTTCCATGAAGTGGGAAGGCAGAGCTGGAAGGGAAGAAAAGACAGGGCCAAGTTCTAGCTGCGGAAGTTTGTTTAGAATAGAAAATTTTTAAAATTAGTCATTAGAATCCTCACATTCACTGGGTATAGGAAGTCTAAAAAGGTGATTTAGAAGAGCAGTTATAAGTTTCATAAACATGACTAAACTCTAAAGCTAAATGTTCAATAGGCGTGACCTTTTAATTTCCCTTTAAATCAGTTTAGCACTTTCATTTGTGTTTGGAGTCCCTCATGTTTGGATAGCACTTTGGTGTTTTAAAGTACTATTTAGGAGTTTTATTGTCTCTCCTGCTTTGGAGCTGGGACTGCAAATCCTCTGCTAAGTGGCTGGAGGAGTTTCTGCTTGCACAGGAGCTGCTGAGAGCATCAGCCTGACTCAGCCTTGGCTCCCTATCATTCCCAACACATGGCCATGGGATGGTCCTCTTTACCTAGGCAGCTCCTAAATATAATCAGCAACCAACAGAAGCTCCTCCAGGAATGGAAGTGCAGTTTGAGCCTCCCTGGTGTTGGATCCTTACAGAAGGAGCACAGTAGAAAGACGATGGCTTTGGGAAACCTCTTTGCCCCGAGAGGGGCATTGCAAGCAGCCAGGAAGCCACAGGCATATGCCATGCTGCAGACCTGCTGTATATGCACCACCCAGTGCCCAAAGCATCTTCCCAAGAGACTTAGCACTCAGAGGATTTGGTCTTTAAAGAGCTCTAAAAGCTATTTTAAAAGTGGCCTAAACCTGAAGGCAAAGAGAGATTTGTGCACCCACAGAGCAGTCTCCCCATGTGCTGCAGGGAAGGGCAGGGCAGCTCAGCTTTTCAGCTCTGCATTACTCCTGGCACCAGGGCTTGTGGGCATACATGAGACTTCTCTCCATCAGAATAAGACACAAGCTCATTCACCATGGTCTGCTTTCAAGCCCACCCTGAGGGTGTTCTGAGACTTCCTCCTCCACCAGCTTTCCAGCCACACGGTCCTGAATGGATATGGGAAGCACAAACCACGCACTTTAGAAGCAGCTGCTTGTGGGGACTCCTCCCTCACTGGACACATCAACCACAGGCTGTGCTGGAGCCAGGGGCTCCCAGGAGCATGGCAAGACCAGCTAATTACAGGCTTCAAACACGGACCATCCCACATGCTCAGCTGCTCATTCCCAATTCTCCACACAGCAGGGTCATGCTGAGAACAAGGACTGTATCTGCAATTTACTTCAGCTAGATTACCCCAATTCCTGGATCCATACAGATCCAGACCCAGCTGCACTCATGCTCTGCCAGGCAGGGTGCTCCTCACTGCCACACCCAGGAGCGGGCTCACCCAGCCTGGCGAGGACAGAGGGTGGCACCAGCTCGGCAGAGCCAGGGCACCAGCTGTGAGCAGCCAGTATGCCATGTGGGACCCTGGAGACCAGGAGGAATTCCTATTAACAGCACACCTCAGCTGCCCCCCGGCCCACTGCAGCAGAAGGGCTGACAGTGAGCAGACCTCAGGCATAATCAGCAGCAATTCTATCCTCGGCTTAATTTTCAAGAGTTAGAGCCCTACACGTACCCCTTCACCATTTTAGTTATGAGTCATCGAAAAATGTCAGCTGTAGCCACACAGCTCGCCTCCTGCAGGGCCAGGTACATACCTCTGCTCCCAAAGCACACGTCCTGCCACGCCTGCCTGCTGGGAGAGCATCCGAGGAGCCGGCTGGGCAGCCCTGTGCCGGGGGAAGGCCAGCGCAGCGCTGGGGGAAGAAGCCGTCACGGCAGCAGGCGAGGAGGTTTCTTCCTACACCACTTCTTGCACTCTGCCTCTGAAGCTTGTGCACAGAGCTGGCAAGCCCTGCTGCACCCCGGCACTCCCCTGAGCCCTTAGGGAAAGGAACGGGATCCTCAGAGACACAGGGAGGGTTACCCAACCCTACATCCTGGTGCGGCACGCGGGGTTGGATTTTCCAACCCAACCATGCGCTGACACGCAGGGGTGGGGCGGGGGAAGAAAAAGAGGATTTCAGCTGTTAACTCCTAAGAAATTGAAGGAAAAACTTATCACTCCTGTCTAACTGGCCTAACTGTCTAACAATCGCCTGTGAGCTGGTACAGGCCATCCTGCAGAGGTGCCAGCTGGGGGAACACCGGAGTTTTGATGGAAAGAAGAATGCAGGGGCCAGCAAAAAGATTTGCTGCTTTGGTGCACGTTCACAGCCTTCACAGGGTGGTGGGGAGGAAAAGGTGTTTCTCTAACTCAAAAGGGAAATGCTCATCTGAAACAGGAAAATGGAACTTTCTTATGAGCATTAATAGCAAAAAATCACCCCTGCAATGGCTGTGCGTTGAATCCCTGGGTGTGCAGCAGGGAAAGGATGCTTGGGGAAGAACACCCTGCCCCTGTCAAGTCGGCTCTCTCTCATGACCCCACGAAAGCCCTGAGGGCTGGCACAGGCACAAACGGGGACATGCTGAGGTTTTGGGGGAAAACGCTGTTCAGTCAGGGCAATAGCAGAGCTGGTGAGCACCCTACGTGGGAGTCCCGGATGTGGAAAGAGAGGGTCTAAGTTCTACAGAAATGCTGACAACACGCTGACCACAAACAGCATCACCCAAGGATCACCCAGGCAATTCAGGTTCGTAAAGACAGATCCAGAGATTTGGTTGCTTTTTTGGAGAAAAAAAAAAAAAAAGAAAAGTGAAATTGTTTCAAAACTAAATATTTCTCTTAAAAGAGGCTATTTTAAGGCGGGTGGAATGACCCAGTGACATCCTTTAGAGAGGTAGAGATCATGGGTTTCATATTAAAACTCAGATAGTCTTTCTTGGAACAGCACCGTTGTGGTTGAAGAGAATTCTCGTGAAATTTCTGGTCCAAAAAAGGAGACAAGATGAAGGGTAGTTATCTCTAGCCCTATAATAGCCAGGGCACTTGCAGAGGCAATACAATGAACACATTATAAACATGGGTGTAGCACAGGCAGAGTTTAGCTCATTGTATCCTAGTGTTTCTAAATATATTTTGTCTTGAGGGAAGAGCAAGGGAGAAAAGACACCCAGTCTTCTGAACGACTGGGTTTTCCATTAAGGCACAAACCCACGATCTCTGAGGCTGCATCTGTGGGTAGCAGCCTGCTGCTGAAGTCCTCCTCCTGCAGGCAACTATGTTTAGATTCTCTTAGAAGGTGAAGGAAGCAGAAGAGGAGGAAAAAAGACTTAGTCATCTTCTTCCCTCAGATATTTTGCTGTTCATTTACTTCAGCAGCACATGAAGCACTTAGTCACTCTGTCTCCAACAGGCTTTTTCTATTTTTATTTTTCCAAATCAAAATAAAACGAGAAAAAGGAGGTTCCTTCCCAAATAAGCAGCTAGTGGAGGAGGCTGGGGGTGTGAGCAGCGAGTGACCAGGACCTCACCCCACAGCTCAGTGGCTGTTACAGACACCCAGGCAAGTGTTTGCAGAGTGCAGGAGGAGAGAGGGCAGGCGTTGCTGCTTCCTCTTGCTCAGTGACAGCTCGATGAGCTGCTTCAGCAAGCCAAGGTGTCAAGCATCCTCTGGAGCTGAGATCTGCTTCATGCCCCTACAGGCACTTGGCACCTGCCCTCACAGTAAAATCAGCGTTCTAACACACCACTCATGCTCCAGGTGTTTTCCTGCAGCAAGGACTATCTTGCAACCTAAACCACACATCCAGCTTGGAAGTCTTCCATTCTCCAACTCAGAAATTCAGTGTCAGAGCAGCACATCCTTTGGTTTTGATTTTAGTAAGCCAGCCACCACAGCTCCTGCATTAGAGTCCTTAAGGATATAAACTTTTGTCAAAACTGGCTTTGTCCAACAGTGTTGTAGAACACAGGAAAACTGGTGCCCTTCCTGACTCCTCTCATCCTCAGGAGCACAGAGGGCCCTTCACACTGTCCCTTCCTCCAGCGAGCCTTTTGACTGTGAAATGCAGGCACCAACACCAAGGTGCACACTGGTGCTGAGATGCAGCCTCAAAAGGGAGAACTTGAACGGCAGCAAGAAACAAAGCTTGAATGCAAGCACAATCTAGAGCTGGGCATTTGGTTTCTCTCCTGTGCATGGTATCCTGAAGGGTCTGAGGACAGGGAGACAATCCCCAAAACTCCCATCATTTCTTCCCCCATCAGAAGCAAACCCGCTGGCATGGCGGTGACCCAGTGCACTTTACAACTGACACAGGATGGGGTTTTTGGAGGGCTCAGAAGGCACCCAGATGGCTCACAGCTTCCTGTTGCTTTAGCTTTACAATAAAGCAACATAAATAGATCTTCATTCTTTGTTGACATTTGATGCTGTACAGCAAAACAGGCATTGTTAACCTAAAAATAGGAAACGCTGTGGCAGCTTTGAAGAAATTCAGCGTTTTTCCTGTACTGATGCAAACACCTTGGCCAAGTGCCAGATGCGTCTGTCCTGCTTTGAAGAACGATGAAATTCTTCACAGAGCACATAAATCACCGCTTTGTTAGCACCCGGCAAGCTCCAGTGACACCAGCAAACCCTGGTATTTCCTTCTTCTTCCTCGTAAGGGAGGGGGGGGATGCTTGATGCTACATTTCATCCCTGGTGGAGATGGACAGCCCCGCGTGCCTATCGCCGAGCGGAGCACGGGCGGAGGTTGCCAAGGCAGCCGCTGACGCACAGCCGGGCCCCACTTCTACATTTTTCCATTACACGGTGCTGAAGCTTGCAGAGCAGGAGGTAGCCTTCCTGAGTGAGCAACTGAGAGATCAGCGAGATGGCAGGGCTCTGCAAGGTATGCTGTGCTACTTACACCACGTTTAAAAGGAGGAGCGTGCGGTGCAGCCAGAAAGCTGCCTCCTTCGGAACAAATGAGTGCACCTTTTCAGACCTGCCTTGAAAAAGGGCACACCTACTACTGCACCTCTTAGAGTGTGGGTATGGAAAAGTCACGGTTCCAAGCAGAGCGAGGTGTGGGTGGAGAACCAAAAATTCCTGGTGGCTTTCCCTGTGGAGCACAGGGGTGACTCCTGGGGGAGGATGGGCTGACACAGTCCTCACTCCAGCGTGTTACACAGGTACCTGGGCATGCTGGGACAAGGGCAGTGTGGATGGACTGGCACAGGCACTGCTGCCAGTCCCTTCACTGGGTCCTACCCGCAGGGATGCCCATTTCACTGCTGTGCCATCATCCCCAGAGATTTAAGGGGGCTGAGCCAGCCCTGCTCACGCTTGAGACAGGCCTCTGTCTTGCAGCATGGACGTGGAGCAGCAGCACAGCCTAACCAGCCACAAGAGCAGCTGCTTGCCATACACACAGTCTCTCTCAGCTGCATGCTTTGGTGGCTCTCAGTCAGGTCTCTCCAGACGTACATCTTAGTTCATGGACTGATCTTAACCTTCCTCTCCCACTGCTGGGTGCCAACAACCACAGGGATGGTCCTTCAATCAGCAGCTTGGGGCAGCAGCTTGCCCAGCTTCTGCACAAAGCCAGAGTTATGTGGTCACAGCTTATCTACCTCCCACACAGCTGGGAGCTGCAGGCCAGGCTTTTAAGGTATTAAATACCACCAAACACAACAACTTATGCAGTTTTTAACCACCTCAGAGCCTCAGAGATAGGCAGCTGGGGAACATCAAGCCATTTTTGGGCATACCTATTTCAAGTACAACTCAAATGTTTTGGGGGATGGAGTGTGCTTGCTAGAAGTTCAGCGAACTGGTGTAATTTCATCATGACAATTCAGAATCAACATTTTAGGTCAGTGTTTCCTCGTTGGTTCATTTACTTTCCTGTGTTTATAAACCTTTTTGTCCTTCTCTGGTGTGGGCAGAAGTAGCAATCTCCACATTCCTTGCAGGGATCTCCTGCCCTGCAGGGTTAACTCCCCCACCACTCTGGAGCACTGTGCAAGTACTGGGAGGCTGCAGCTGCCTCACAAAGCCACCCCTCTTAGCAGTGTGCTGGCTCACAGTGTGGTAATCCAATCCATGGAGTCAGACATCAGCAGAAAGGTGTGAAACTAAAGTATTAGTTCAGTGGTACTGAATCATGGCTTGGGAAACATCCCCACACGGAAGGAAAAAAAAAAGGAAAAAAACCCTATGAGTTTCCAAGCTCTTGAATTGCTCCTGTTGTTGGTTAGGGATAGAAGGAAGCTACAGACAGGCAGTCTCACCAACAGTGAGACTGTGATCACTAGAAATTCCCCATATCTCCCTTGTAGATTTTCTATATAAAGCACAAGTCTAGCTCTCTCCAGAGAAGCACGTGAGACCTTCACAGTCTTGGAAGAAAGGGTACCATGATCACCTCAAAATCAGAAGTTACCTTTTGGAGCTTGTTGCTTTTTGGTGACCTTGCTGAGGTCCACTGCTTGGCTCCACTGTTTGGAGTCACTGTTTGGCCTGTAGGGAACAAAACCTTATTTTTTACTGCTAAGTCAAAACTCTGTGCAACAGCATATAGCTGCCAGGGCCTCTCAGGGATGTAACTGGATTTACAGGATCCCTGACCTTACATGGAATGAAGAGGAGAGATTTGCAGAAAATTAGCTGCACTGCTTTGCAAATGTTCTATCCCCGGCACATGGAAATCTACTAATAAAAGCAGTATTTGCATTTTTTGCATAAAACCAATTTGGATTCACTGTTCCTTCACCTGCACAGACACCAAGACTGCATGAAAAACAAGTTAGGAAGCTACTGATGAAAAAGTGGAATTCGTGATGCCACCGCTTCAGGAACTACCGAAAATCTTTCATGTGCTCCTTCTTAGAGCAGACAAAGTATTTTAAACCACGGCCACCACAAGACTTTTGAGTCCCAGTGACAGCCTCATCACTGGGGGAGTCTCCCACCTCCTCACCAGTGTACACTGGTACTGCATGCCTAGCATGGCACAGCTACCTAGGGACACGTCCCAGGACACCACCAGGGAGAAGGATCATTTCTCCTGAGCTGGCATCTCCAAAATGTCCAAGAAAACTGCTGCTAGCACTCTTCCTGCACATGGGCCCTGGGCCAAGGGCACGATTGCAGCCCTAGGGTTCGGTATTGACCATACAGCAGCACTTGCACAGCTCTGCACAGCAGCTATGCAAATGTTGTGGCTGAATTTTCTCCATTCCTAATCACAAATGTAATTGTCTATGCAAAGCTAGTGTGCCCAGGTAGTGACTGCCTGGGCCCCTTGCCTCAGCCTGTTCACCCCTGCTTGAGGGGAAGGCAGGGACCCCCAACACTCATGCTCCAGCTCATGAGTGTAGATGTAAAAATCTCACAAGACCTAAATCTGTTAGTGGTGTTGTCCAGACAACAGTACTGTTGATGCAGAGGAAGAATAAAAAATGCATAAACAAAAGTATTTCATCTCGGCTCACACATGCCTATGGAAACAGCAGCACAGGTCTATCCCTCTTACGTAGTCACCGGTACAAGTAGAGGAAAGGTGTCCTATTTTACTTAGATTATAAATAACTGCAAGCTTTTAGGGCATTACAGTTAGTTGTTCTGTAATGGAAAAGTTCATATGCTGCAAAGTGTCTTGTTAAAGAGCTAAGGTATTTTTAGTGTTTTTAATAGCCACAGGGTGTTTGAGATATTAACAAAAAACGTGTTGATGAGGTGACTATTTGTGACACCTGCTGATGTGCCAGACAAGAACAAAGTATTCTCAAGTGAATGACTGGCACATCCCGGAGAGTGGCTAGATGAGGGGAGGGTAGAAGAGGAGATTTTTGTTTTCTGTATAGAGAGATAGTCAAAAAAAGGATCATTGAAAGCATTTGGAAAGTTTTAGCTGTGGCAAGCAACTAACAGAGACTCTTTTGGAAGATGCAGGTCCCATTAAGAGATTATTAATTTGAGTTTAAGCAGCTCCAAAGGAAAGGAGCAGAAACACTCACAGAACCAAGGATCTGGACAAAATCAGGAGGGGAGCTGCAGCTGTGTTTCAGCTGCACAGCAATCAGTGCTGGGATTTGGGACTGGCAGCAAAGCTCACTATGAGGGCTCTGGGTTTCAAGTGGAAAGTTTCAGACGCAGGGGGATGGGGCACCATCCTTTGCTCCACAGCACTGTTATTTCCTTGGATGAGGAGGAGGACAATATAAAAAATTATCCACTCTAAGAGTCTGGTCTCAAGAGCTGGATTTTGTGAGTCAGTCCCAGTCTTATTGAGTCTCCCAGTCCCACTGGAAACTCTGAAAAAACCCACCCTCTCTTCAGACAAGCCTGCCCTTTGTGCACTGGAGCTCCTGCTCTGGTGGCGTGGGGCCCTTCACCACTCCTGTGCTGCTTTGGCCACGATGGGAAGGCTGTGATTTGGGAGACCCACCCTGCCCCAGCTGGGCACAGGAAAGCAGCTCCTGAATTGAAGGCATGTGGTAAATTCACACTGGATGAGTTTCCCTTTATAGAGCCCTGTTTGAGCAACCTTCTGGAGCCAACTTTTAAATTCTGCAACTTTTAAAGCACCCAGGAGCATTGCCTGGCTGTAATTTAACCTTGTGATAATTTTAACCCATGTAAATGAAAGCCATAGGGGCAACTTGTGCCTTTTAGCCCTGTGAGAGAGCAGCCATGGCAACCAAGCATCCCATGTCAGCCGAGCATGCCATGCTGAGGAGCCATTAACACCTGAGTCAGGGGAAGGAGGGCAGAAAGAAATGGAATACAAAGCCTGCACTCGGGGTTGGAGCTTTGCCCCTTGGGTAGCTGCACGCTTTGAGAAAGCTGAGAGCTGCACACAGTCATTGAGAGTTGATACCAGAGCTGTGATTACTCAAATTAAGATGGTACTTCAAACCCGAGGATTGGTCCTACCATGTGCTATACTACATCATCTGGGCATATGTGGCCAAAGATATTTTCCTTCCTGACCCATTCCCATCCCACATGCACAGTGCTTGCTTCTCCCCCTCCTCATTTTCTGCTGGACAGAAGAAAGAAACTCGACTAGCACCTCACTGTGGCCATCTCTTGCAATGGAGAGAGTCAAAGAAGAGCCAGATGCTCACTGTATTTTGGAGCCCCATGCCCCAGGGCAGCCTTACACAGCCAGGGTGTGATGGTGGTGTGCCTGGCAGCCAGCTCCATCCTTAGTCCACCAGCAGCCAGAATTCGCTGTACTATCACTTTGGCACACTCCTTCCTTCCTTGGCAAGACAGGCCAGAACTAAACTTTTCCATTAAGACGGGTAAACAAAGACTTTGCTTTTTCCCCCATAACAAAGTTTAGCCCAGGAAATCACGTGAGCGCAGCTGCATCCAGCATGTATATCCAAAATGGCTCGAGCTGCTGGCAGAGTATGGATGTACAAAAACTGATACAGGACAAAGCTCTGCCCTGGAAATGTACTTCCACCAATGCGTGGAATTGCACCAGAAACATCCTGTCCTTCCTCACAAAGGCCAAATGTGACCCTCAGTGGGAGCAGGTTCCCATGCCACACACCATGTGCCAGAGAGGACACATTGTCACTAAGACTGTCAGAGCCAGCTCTAAGTCCTGGCTCTCCCCCTAACTCTCCACAGCCCCCGAAGCCTCTCCCTTAATTGCTGTCATGCGTTGTCCCAGTGCACAAAAGGCACCCTTGGCAGGACACTGAAATGCAGGCACAGGAATTTTGCTGCTGGAGGAGCCTGGCTTACCCAGACAGCCCGGAGACAGAGGCTGGAAAACTACCCCGCAAAATATCTGTGCTCTGGAGTATGGAGAAACTGTGAGCAGTTTGCCTTCGGGGCAGCAAAAACACAGGGATTTGCTGATGGTCATTTTCTGCTATTAGAGTAATAAATCCATTCAACTGTCAGCCAAAATGCCAAAGAAAAAGAATGTGAGCTTAGAGAAAACAGGAAAAAAAAAGTGTTATTAGTTGAAAGTATTTTCCAGCAACTTTTAGAGGCAGTTCTGAGCCCAGCACCAATCAGTCAGAAAACCTGCTATCTCTGAACCCGTGCCAGGCTACCCTTGTGGCTATTGTGCTTCCCCTGGACTTCCTCGCCCTGCACAGAGGTTTACAAACTCCAAAACACTGGGAATTTCATCTGAAGCCCTTAAAGAAGATAGCAAATGCAGACTGTGCCCTTTCCCCTTCCCATAGAGGAAGGCAGGCTATGAGGTTCAAGGGCAGCACGAGGTGTTGACAGTCTCTGGAATTGGAGTTTTCCCAAGCCTGCATTTTGCTTGCTGAAAAGTAATTTCCATTGATGCCATTTTACTACATCCCCACTTGTACCCCTTCTCTTACCTCTTTGGTGAGCTTTTATAGATGTTTTCTGACGGAGGACATTGTCCTAGTAACCTCAAACTGACTTGTGGAGAAAACTTAAGGCAATTTGGCCAGGTGAGTAGATATGTGGTGGCTCAGCTTCTCTTAAAGCTGAATCCCTGCTGCCACCTCCAAACGTGCCTTCAGCATCAGCTACTGACAGCAGACAGGATCCAACATCTTGTGATCCTTTTGCTGCTCAGCAGGGGCTGCCCATCTGCAGGCAAGAAGCTCTGCCCCGTCTTGTTCCCAGTAAAAGCATAGACACGGAGGTGTTTGGCTGGAAAACTGTTAGTAATCCCATTTCCCGGGGATCTGGGGGCTGTAGCCTCAGCTGGAGTCCCCTACCTTGTGTTGCAATAGCCATGGCTGCCTGGTGGGAGCCAGTGACGGCCAATTCCAGCATTCCCACTCAATGGTTCGCTCCCTACGGAAATGAGCTGTCAGGCTTGCACAGCTGGGATGACAGCTTCCAGTTGTGCTATGCTCTCAGCTTGCAACCCATTCCCAGTGGACAGGCAGGGTCCTCAGCCAGGTACTACTTTCCCCAGGTCCAGCATGCAAGCTGTTCTGTTCTGACCCCCCTCCAGCTGATTTTGGTAGCTGTGAATGGTGCAGGTCGCTCAGTGGGTCAGTGCTTGCCCTCAATGACCAGGAAAGATCAGCACAGCACAGGGATATCAAACTGCTCCTTCGTGCCAAGCATTCCCAGCTCATGCTCAGAGACATGGAGGTCCCACGCTGAAGTGCTGCCAGACCAGCAGAGTAATCATATCTCTAGAAGGGCAGTGGCCCCGCTCCCTATGGAAGAGAGTGACTTTCCAGGACCAGCAGGATGTCCCTGACTGGGGCTGAGCAGAAACTCAGCTGCAGCAGTGAGACTGAGAGGCAGGAGGAGGGCAGGAGCTGGGGGCCCTGGCACTGGGGCCCAGAACAGGGGATTGCTGTGGGACAGACAGTCTCACTGGAGCACAGTGCTTTCCCCAGGGCTCATCTTCAAGAAGATGATGTAGAACCAAATGTTTTGCAGGACAGACCCATGACGAGTTTCTTGACGTGGGAAAGGATGGGACTACCGTAATCCATCACTGCTTTCTGAATTCAAGGCCAGGCTGTGCTGTCTGACCACATTCATACTGGGGCAGGGTGGAAACTGAAAGACATGGTGATGACCCAGCTGTGGGGAAAGGAGGAATCAGCTCAACGTGTTGTGATTTCCGCTCAGCCCTGTTGATTCCTGCAGTTACTGAAGTGGCACTGTTTGTTGATGTAACAGGGACTGACTCAGTGGGAACAAACCCCGAGGGAAAGGTCCTTCTGAAATATTTGTTCCTATTATTTACTCTGTGGCTTAATCAGACATCTCTACAGAAAAATCAGCAATAACTTCGCCTTCTAATTTACTGAAAATGAGGTCACTGGCCTTGATTCACTTACAAGGGGCTTCGTAAGAACCAAAATGCTGCAACAGAAGTGAGCCCACATCTTCCACATCCCAGGACTGCCACCACCTAAAGCACATGTTTTGAATGTCTGAGTCTGAAAACACGTTTGTTTTCTTGTCCTGGGACACACCTTCCCCAGTTGCATATGGCAAACAGGGAGATATGAGAACATGCATTTTTGTTACAGCTGCATGAAAAGCCAGGTGGTGATGAATTGCATATCCATGCCACACATCATCAGAATGTTCTATCAAACACAAAGCTCTGACAAGGAAATGACAAGATTTGGCTTCATCCTTCCACTCTGATGCAAAGCTTCATTAGAACTTTAAGCTTATCTTTACAATGTTGAGGATGAACATCTGCAATTTCTATGGGATCTAGAGGAAATCTCACAAGAGTAATCTAGCAAACAGCCATTTAGCATAACCACATTTCTAAACTACAGGACGACCATATTAAATTAGGTTCCTTTCAACACACACAGAGAAGAAGAACAGGAAAGACAGAGGCCCCAACAGCTCTAGTTTGAGACTAGTGTTTCATGCAAGTGACGTTTTTCCAAAGCATAAGCAGTAGGTAAAAGCCTACCCCTAGATTGATTCAACTCTACCATTACTTTAAAAAAGCAGTGCAAAACAACTCACCCTCAAATCGGTCATGAGCAAATAGAAGGTCACTGGCTTGCTTGGAAAGTCCTTGTCTCCCCACTCCCAGTGCCTCAGTGCCACCTAGCCAGTCATCAAATGCAGGCTTGTAGCACCTGGGATCTGGCAATAAAGAATGTTTTCAAGGAAAGTGTTGGGCTGGCAGCTGAGGTATCAGCAGATGAGTGCACAGAAAAGAAAGTTACAGCTTCCTAGAGGAGCAGCTCTTTAATGCCATTCCTACCTGACGAGTTTCCCCTATTTCGAAGTTTCCTCGAGGTTTGTCTTAAATTTTTTTATAAGATACTGAGAGTTTACATACTGAGGAATTGTCATCCTCGAGAAGAGTAACACATGAGAATTAAAGCTTTTGAACCAGGTTTTTCAGATTCACAGAAGTACTTCTCTCCATAGTTCATTACATAGAGTGAGTAGCTTCAAAAGTTTAGGCACCTACGCAGTGCCTTCATGCTGCTACAATGGCACTGTGTAGATTCCTAAACTCATCAAGTGTCCACTGATCTTCTCTGGGCTGTGGGACACAAACAAGGCTGCGGGGTCCTACACGGACCCAAACCTCCACCCCTGCCTCTAGGTGTAGGGGAAAGCACATGGATAACACTATGAGCCAGCCACAAGTGCTGCAGCCCATGTGGAAGGAGGCGATCCTGATTTGCCAGGTGCCTGCTGATCCCTGCCACCTCCCTCTGCCCCAATTTGCTCTGGCAGAGCAGCCCACACACAGGATTCCTTCACAGATGAGACAGCTGCTACAGCTGGCACAGAGACCCTGGAACCAAGGGTGGAGATGTGCAGGGCCACTCATCCAACGAAACCCAGAGGTGGATTTTTGACCTGTGTTTCTGGGTGGTGCCCCACAAGAAGCAGGGAAAGCATTGCAATGTCATTTTAATCTGGTAAGCCTTGCCCCTACCTGATTTCAGTAATCGATTCCTCTCAGAGAGGCAGTAGTTTCAATGGTATGCTGCCAAACTCCCTCCTCCACTCCTCAGTGATCCAAAGGTGCTTTACATACCACAGCACCTGTGCCTGGATCAACAGGCAGAGCATCTACCTTCTGGTCTCCACTCTCCTCCACCAGTAAAACCAGTATTTCACACCCTACACACTCACACTCGTAGGTCCAAGCAGCAAATTTTTCAGTTTTAGCTTGATTCATCCTTTCTGCATCATTTCTTCCCAGACTTGCCCATTAAAGCTGAGGCCCCTTGTGCAACAGGACATAGAGCTACATCTCCAGCAAGATTCCATAGGCTACGGCAGCCGTCCCTCCCAGCAAGTTACTCATGTTTTCCTAGGAAATGTGGCAAGCACTAATCCCTTTGTTTTCCTATTACTTCTGAAGAAAAGATTGCACTCAGCATTTGTTACCCCCCTGCCGCCGCGGGACCTTCACTTCTTCATCCCCATGGGATGCGGTTCCGTGGACTCTGTCACTGCTGGAGCGGAGCAGAGGGGTGGGCAGGGAGAACACAGCCCTTCCCAGCGAGCAGTGGCATCAGCTTGTGAAACGTGTCAGGGTGTTTCTGATGGCTGCCAGGGTGTTTCTGCCCTGCACAGCAGACACAGAGTGCTCGGGAATTCAGTGGTGACTGAGATAAGGCAAATTTCCCTTGTCACGGCCAGCACTTGTGGGGGTGGCCATGGCATGCCAAACAGGCAGCGCCAGGTACCAGGAAAGCACAAGCAGCAAAGGGCCTGTGTGCTCCTGCACAGTGTGGTGAGGGATGAGAGAAAAGGGTGGGATGTGAGGAAGAGGAAGAGGGAAGGCAGAGTAGCCCTTGCCTGCTGGGCTGCAGAGCTGAGCACTGCCCTGCTTCTTCCCCACCACTTAACCCCAAAAATCCTCGCAGTGCCAAAACAGCTTCTTACAACATCGGTTCAGTGAATCTCAGCTGTCTTTTGAGAACAACAAATCTCTCTGCAGCTCAAGCCAGTAAAATCTAAGTTGCAGGGTGGTGGGGCTGTGGGACACCGTTCTGAGGGTGCAAGTGGATTAGGCAAAAAGAACCCCAAATCTCACGTCTAATAACATTTCATAGAGACACCACAGCTCGTATTCAGGGACTGCTCAAATATTCCCTGTTGTGATGGAGGGCCTTTTATCATAAACCGAATCAAGTAAATTACTTTTCCTCCTTATTCTATAAAACAATCTCTGCACCTGTCTATAGCCAGTGGTCCATAATTTGCCTAACACAAAACACGGCACTGTCACAGGAAAAAGCATGCTCAAGTCCTTCATTTCCAGAGACTGAAGGCACCTGACACTCCTGAAACCAGACCTCTGTCCTCCCCCATCACCCTGCTACGCAGCCACTTCATCCACGCCAACCTACCCCCGTTCCCATCTCTCTGCCACAGAAAATCAGCCGTGCCTCCAACTTTCCAAGCACCCATCACTCCTCCCTGTCTGCCCCCACAACCCTACCTGTGACAGGAATTCCCACAACAGTCCATCATCGTTGGCTTGCGGCGGGAACCCCTGCATCGCGATCCCACAGGGAAGGCTCTTCAGCGCACACGCTGGCAGCCCGAGACTCAGAGGGCTCCGGGAGAGGCACTGCTCAAACACAAAATGCTCTCCTGCCTCATGTTCTGCTCCTCAGGCTCTGATGGCAGGTCTCTGCTGTGCCCAGGAGCCTTTATAACTCGCACGTGGCGATTCCTTAAGCTAGAGGCAGTTTTCCCAGAGGTTTCCCGGATCTCCTGTGCAAGGCTATTGCCATAAATCAATTGGATTGCTTAGTCACCTCTGTTTGTCCAGTCAGTGCCAAGGCAGACCTGCTATTTCACAGCATGTACTGTACTGTAAGGAGCCAGTTCCTGTAAATTAGATGCACCACTGCAAACTGAATCGCATATTGTTTTCTACATCGACTTGTTTTCTGCTGGCCTGGAAGAAACATACTTTACAGCCATAAATAAGACAGAGAACAAAAAAAAGTTACAGTCATGTTAAAGGCTGCCTGACAGAGGGCCATGTGTGCCTGGGAGACTGTGGTGTCACTCCAAGGGCTGAGGAGTGAGGAAAGGGGAGCTCTGAAAAGTGCTCTGTGCTCCAGCAGGCACTAGATGTGCTCACTGAAGCCAGAGTTTTTCCCTGAGGACCACTGAAGTGTGGAGAGCCAAGACCCTTCATGCAGTGTTTACGAGCATGAAGCACTGTCTGAACCAAAAGCTGCACTTCAGCCTTGACAGCCTCAAAATGGGCTACAAACCAGAGGTATCCAAGTAAGTGGGTGCTTAAGGTAAGGCTGACCTCTCTGCCAAGCCTTCCTCATTTCTAAAATGAAAGCACTCAAGGACGCCTGTGACATAATTATTCCCATGTAGATGTGAGCCCTGGAAGTAAGACAGCATTTGCTGTCCCCAGCCAGGGGGCTGCACCCCACAACTCCTAACAAAGAGCTCCCATGCCTGCCCCTGGCACAGCCACAAATGTGCTCACAAAACCAAGGGCAGAGAGCCTGGTGGGTGTCATTTCAACAAAAGTACAGAGAAACCAAATCAGCTGGAAGAAGTTGCTGGAAAGCTCTACTTTCATTGCCCCTCACTCTGTTCCTCCACAGGGGCTCCCAAAAAGGAGGAGAGCTTCTCCAGTGCTTGCAGTCACTGTGGGGCCATACCCACCTCTTCACTTATCTGGACAAAAAAATTGTATCCAGCTCTTTTCTGTTGGAAAGGTTTGTATTTCAGTTCTTACAATACTGATTATAAAATCCAACTTTTTACTTGTGTGATGTATTAAATACAAAATATTTAAAAATCTGGAAGGCCTGTGGCAGAGAAGGAGAAATAATCAGGAAAGCCTGTGTACTAATGCTGAGATAATGTTTAAAGTAAACAGGAATCAGGGCCTATTTGTGGTACATCCTGTACAATAAAAGAGATGAAAAGATGATGTATATTACCACCAAGACCTTATAGTATAATGTGCAACTTCTAATAAAATCTTCTGCATTTCAGAGGCAGATTGTCTAAATCCCAAGAAAGGCAAGTCACTGATGATGGCTGCAGGCAGAAGTGACTGACAAAAGCAGCCAAACTGCTTCCACCAAAGGAGTTTCATAAGAAGGTTGCAGAGCCCTCAGGAGCCTGCCCAGAAAGACAACGCTGCCAGTCTCCCTCTGGATTTGGTGCCTGGATTTAATGGCATTGACTTGCCAGGAAAAGAGGGCAATGAGAGTAATTAAGAAAAAATAGAGAAGGGAAAAGCACAACAAGAATTAGCACAATGCTCAGGGAAAAAATCCAAATCTGGGGAAGAAATGCTAGGTCCCTGGTAGCAGCAACCACACTCAGCAGCCAAGACCCAACACATCTGTCCCTGGGCTATTTTTTTTCAATGGCATCATGATGGAGTAGGGGCACTGGGAGGCTGGCAAGCCCATCCCTTCTGGTGACAGCACAGCAGGTGAAGCTGAGTCAGATCAGATTCACGCTGTGACTCTTCTTAGCAGAGCTCCAGTTCCACCACAGCTGCTGCCTGGCTGCTCCTGTCCCCAGCTGCCAACACAGGGTTGTGTCCCAGCCGTGTCCCTTGTTCCCTCAGCAGGGCCCAAAGGTCGCAGCCAGGCTGCCACAGCTGCTGCTGAAGCTGCCACAGGGAACAGGGACAACAGCACAGGGAGAAGGCTACAGGAATTCAGATTTAGACCCACCATATCCTCCAAAGGATGAAGCTGTTCCCACCCCAGGCTGCCTTCAATGCACAGCACATTTGTAGACACCTGGCTTCTCCTACCCAGATGCTTGATGAAAACCTCATCAGGTTGTAATGCCAGCTTTGGGAACAAAGTGTCCAGAGAACCTAGGCAGAGACTTCTTGCTGTTAACAGAGAAACACGAGGGCAGATGCACATGGTGCAGGATGTCCCTTGCTAAGGGAGGTACTGTAGGCCCAGCCTAGCAACCTGAACTTCCCCAGACAGGTACCTGCAACAGAGCATCCCTGTGGCCCCAGCATGCCATCCTTCCCCAGGCTATGGTGAGACACGGAGCAGAAGTGGGCACTGGTCTGAAATGGACACACTGCCTCGCTCTGCAGTTTGTAACAAATGTCTCTGCTCGTGACCACCCCCTTAGTGACCAGGCTGTGTGTGACAGGTTTGATTGGCGATAGTCACAGAGATGCCGTGGGTTTAAAGATTCACCAGCTCTTTCTCACTCCCCACGCCACATAAACAGCATGTTTCTATTCTGACTTCAACTATTACAACAACTAGGGGTATTTGTGATTTCTGTGAATCTAAAAGTAGAAGCAATCCTCAGATAAAATCATGAAGGATTTCTTTTTAACAGCCCTTTATATTGAAAAAACTCCACTTAAATTTCAGTGAGAGCATTGTGTTCCAGTAATAATGGGAGCAAAATTGAAAGACGCATTGGAGTTGGGTCCACAGGGTGTAAATATGACTGAGGCACTTGTCAATGCATGGGTGGAAGTGCTCACATCCCAGAGCAGGAGCTGAGAGGGGAGGATGTCACTTCTGGTCACTCAGATCCAAAAGCTCTTGTCCCCATCCACACCCTGCACCACAGCACAAAGAACATGTAAACCCCTCCCCAAATCATGTTCTTCACCCCAGACAAAAAGTTCATATCTTTAGCTCTGCAGGCCCAAGCACTGGCAGTGACAGAGGCCACTGCATGTGCAGATGTGCTGCCTGTGTGTGCATGTGTGCTGCAGCATGCATGTCAGCAACTTATTCCTGCCACCCCTGTGGCTGAAGCACACTGAGCAGGTGATGGCAAAAGCAATACCATGCCAAGAAGCACCACAGAATGTGAGGTCTCTGGGTTCTGCGTGTGCACACTCATGCTCCTGCTCCTCCTCCTCCTCAAGCCACTCACAATTAACCTCCCAAGGTCTCTTCCACCTGCATGTTACTGTACCTCAGGCCAGCTGAAAGGAGTAGCAAGAGAAGTGCAAATCTGAAGAGGAAACCCGCAGATCCTCGTTTGAGGGTAGAAAACAGAGATGTTTTTATTGGTGCTAACCTGCTCACCTTGGCAACCTGCCACCAGAAGATGGAAACATATTGCTTCTCTCTCTTCTTTCATGAGAGGTTAAGGACTCCCCTCAGCATGAGGCTGTGTACATCTCTGCAGTCATGCACCCCTGTACCACCTGCTTTTATGTCCAACCTCACCTGTCTGCCCCTTCAGCAGTTACTTTGGGAGCTGGCCCTTGACAAAGAAGACTAACCAAATTATGGATTATTAACATTCACAGAGCTAATAATTGAAAGGAATTGTACAGACCCCTGACTGAAAGGGATGAAACTCCCACAGGATTAGATATGCTGCTTCTTTGCAGAGCAGAGCCTGGGGGTGCCTAACCCAGCAGCAAACAGCCAGGCATCAGAGACAAACTCTATTGTCCTTGCTGGCTGTGTGCAGGCAGTAGAGCCTGGCTGGGAGCTGGCAGAGCTCCCAGCCTGATGGGATGGTAAAAAGAACCAGTCCCACCACTTGGAGGAGAAAAATCCAGTGCAGGAATGGGGAATTTCTGTGGAAATTCTGCCACAGACCGAAACTCCAAGACTATTAGTCAGCAGAGTCAGAGGGTCCATCTGTAGGAACATGTTTTGCTGGACCAAGGAGGAAAAAGACAATCACTTGCCTGAACAGAGGAGAGGCAGAGGAAAACCCAAGAACTGTAAAAGCATCCCTTCCCATGGGGGCATGTAACCTAATGGCACACAACACAGCAGCATCCAACAGGACTGCCTGGATTACCCAAATCCACAAAACATGGTAAGGAACGACAGAGAAGACAGAGGTCTCAGAAGGCAGATGGTGCAGTCCCAGTAAAGCCTTCCCCTGTTAAAGAATGATGCATGTTGGTCCCCAATTTGCCTTGGGACTGCAAGCTGGCTGTTCTCTCCAGCCCATCAGCTCTCTGTTGTGGTGCTGGTGCATCAGTTTCTCCCCTCAAAGTGTCTCATGCACCAACATGTGCCAATCACTCAGCTGTACCTGCAAATCCTGCTTTTTCCAGGCCCACCACATGTACCACACAGGCTGTGGATAGCCAGGGAACAGCTCCAGCACTTCAACTGCACAGCTCCAGTATGAGGGAATATGATGGACCAGCTACTGCCTGAAAGCCCTGCTAATGTGCCTCAGACCTATCCCAATCAACATCCTTCTCTCAGTCCTGAGACCCTCCTGGCAGCCAACTGAATTCATAAACACTCCATGGCAATCCCTGGGTCTGCTGGTGATGCTCCAGCACAGTTTCCCTCTTGACACAGAGCAGGACTGAAGTCCCTGTGCTCAAAGGGCAACACGCAGCCATACATAAACCACCTGCAGACCAGAGCTGCTCACTCTCTAAGCAATGCTCATGTAGAATGCAGAAACCTGGGGGAGCCCTATGGTCCTCAACACTTCACTCCTTGCTTAAACAAACATAGTCTAAAACCACGTATTGAAGAAAGGGTACCTTCTTCCCCTTCCCGGATAAAAAATCAGCTGCATACCTTAAACCAAGTATCTTATTGCCTTGTTTTTCCACATTTCATTTTCTGTTACAATAAAGCATCTCAAGCAGCACTACCCCTCAGACTAAAACTGCAGGAAAAGGGTGGGGCTTTGTAACAGAGCTCAAAGTAACTCTTTAAGATGGCAGCCAGATCCTGGTGTAAATTCGAGAGCTGAGCTGAAGCTAAGACAGTTTAGAGACTTTGCAGCAGGGGAAGATGTTGCCTACCAAGTCCATCAGCACTAAATGCTCAGGGACACCCTGCTGATAGCAGCCTCCAAAGAGCAGCCACTTTGTATGGCGTTTGCTGGGAGTTCACACCAACTTTAGGGGAAAACACCACACCCTTTTGGGTCCCGCTCCTGTGGTGCCTGACACTGACATTGGGCTAGTGCAATTCCGTGTCATGGACCCGGGGCTCATTATTTGTGATGTGAGGTCTAAGGAGCTACAAATCTATGGCTTTCACTGTCAGGTGCTGCATTTAATAGGAAACTGGGCAAATGCTGTTACTTGGAGTTCCAGCTATGAGGGCAGCAGAGCCTGCATGGCCCAGATCACAGCAAGTGCATTCCAGGTGTTTGCTCTCAGCTGTGCCCCTGTTCCACAGGAAGACGAACCTGAGGAACGTGAGGAGCTGCCCTCTCGTTCGGAGCACAGCCTTTCACCACCTCAGAAAGCTGTGAGCCTTTGCCATGGGCCAGGCAGTGCCTCTGCAGCCTCCTCTCCATCACAGACAGCCCCAGCCCATCGGCCATAGAGGCTGCAGTGGGAAAATCCCATCCCATTCCTTTCAATGTGCAGCTTATCATCATTGCTGGAATCCCACACGTGGCTGCCTATCCCAGCCTGCGAAGTTGCAAGCAGGTGGTTGGGGTGCTCCCCCAGCCCCTTCTCCACTTGGCACAGGTGGGCTCAGAGCATCCCACAGCAGGGAGTTCCCCAGGGTGGTTCTGCATGGAGCCCACTGATTTCTTCTCCAAGTCTGTGTGCATATCCTCACAATTTCATCTCACAAAGTGTATGTCAATTTACCAGATAGGGTAGAGTAGAAAGAAATGAATGGAAGAATTTTTGCAACGATCTTAGATATTTCACCTGAAACCCATTAGTTTGCAGGCTAAATAATTCCTTATGTAAACTTTGTTGATTTCCTTACTCAGTTTTCCTCACCAAGACCTTTTCACTTTCAGCCTGAGGGGTGACAGAGGAAGGCAAGAAGTAATGTTTCACACAGGTTTCTAAACAAAATAATCTGGAAACTATTACAGTAATGTGAAACTGGCTTATTTGGTTTCTACTGATCCCCTCTGGACAGGTTTAAAGAATTACTGGGGTGAGAAAACATGTTTCAACAGCTAACATGAATGTGGAAATAGAAATGTGCTGCTCCTCTGAGCATTACCAGCAAGTGATCTCAAGACACACACCTACCCTTAGAAATCTTAGTGTTCTGAGACCCCAGGACACAGAAAAAAATGAAAGCAGGGAGAAGGGGGAGGGAGCTTTTACAAAATTAATTGCACAAAACTAAGACTTTCTAACCCACCTGCTGCCTAAGAATGAACTCTGCACCTTGTTAGTATTGGTTCTAACAAATATGTGTCTTTTCTTGACTTGTAAGATTAAGAGCTTCCCTGGAAAACCACTCAGGGGGCATAAATATTGACAATATGTGACTTGGGAATCCAAGCTGCTCTAAGTGCTTTTGCAGGCAGAGGAAATGCGCAGCACAAGAATGAGCAGCCTCCAGCAAAGGACTAAGTGAAAGAGGAGCTCAATTACGACTAATCAGACCCAAGCACTAAAAGAGCTTGCCCAACATCACCCTCATTAGATTAAAACCCTGTTCTCTTCCACAGTGGAGACTGTTAAACGAGCTCAGGTCATACCAGAGACTCATGACCTCCACGAGCATTCTGCCACTTCTTGGTGCAGAGAGAGACATTCCCAGCTTTTCCTACAAATAACCTTGAGCTACTCAAACTGTGCCATCCTCTTGTTGCCCATCCTTTGGGAACATTTTCTGCCAAAGATGTGCCTGTGCATGTTAATTGCACAGGGAGTTTTAAAGATGAGGCAGGGGACCTGCAGACCTAATTTTGGAGATGAGGACACGTACAGGGACTGGAAAAAGGAAGGAGAGCAGGACTGCAGGGAGCTGGCTGGGACAGCCAGAGGACGTTTCCAATACAGACACACTCCACATATATCCCTGAGGGATCCCATTAAATAACTGCATCTGCCTGGGCTTCTCTTGGCACATACCACGTGTGTCCCCACAGAGATGTGGTTATTCTTTTCCAACTGATCCTCTCACCAGGGGAAAGAAATTATCTCTCCTTCAGAACAGTTGGCAAGGTTGCATGAGGCAAGCGGCACCACTGGGGACTGGGACTTTTCTCCCCTGTCACACTGGTGCCTCCCGGTGTGAGTTAAAGCAAAGTAACCCCCATACCTCTGGCAGAGGCAGCCAGGAGAGCTGAGATAAAATCACTAAAATCACGCAGCCCCTTCCACAGTGAAGCAGAGTGATGGGGTCAGCGGCAGCACTCCCTAAAAATGCAGCACATCTCCCTGCTCTTCCTTGAAGCTCTTAGGAATAATTTACAATAAAAACTGCGGATACGTGAGGAACTACAGCCTGCTCCAGCATCACAGCTCAGTTTTTCAGTGTTTGAGGTGCAGAGTACTTTTGCACAGAAGATGTGAGACATGAACACTGCAGCCAGGTTTATGCTGGTGTCCACATGAGCACCTGATGTCCACAAGCCCTGAAACTGGGCACACTCCTTCTGTGTGCACATGCATGGAGGAGGCATGAAGAACCCAGCTAGATACCATGAGATTGTTTGTATTCATTTACTGTAACATTTTGTCCTCTGGACTGAAATTCATCTCACCTATTTTTAGACAAGTTCGATGTAGATGACTGCATCTATCCTAGTTAACTCCTTTTACAGTCACAGGGCTGCTCAGCCTCGGCTCCTCTCATGCTGTGCAGGCAGGTCACATACAGTGTGTTCTGCAGGGGCCTGTTCTCCACACAAAGGGAGGCTGGCTCAGATTTGTGGCTATTTGCCACAAATCCCATCCCAGCCATCCATGACTAAGTACTTTTAAAGTCTTAGTTATTCAAGCTCTTCTCTCTTCCCCCTGCCTTTCCATGTCAGCCTTGCATGATGCTTTCTTCCACTACTTTTTCACAATGCAACTTTGCACATTTTTTTTTCCCTCCACTTTGCTCCTTTTCCATCAGAAATCCTGATCAGATTTTGCACTCAGTTTCTCCCAAACTTCCCATTTTGCCTCCAGCCCACAGCATGCACCTCTCCTCCCGCTCTTCGGCCATCACCCAGAACCCAACACAGTTGGATACAACTCCAAGTAAAAGCAGCTCCATCGGCCCAGAGGATGCCCTCATCCTCATGGGACACAATTCCACCACCACAGATCTGCCACCCGCACACTTCCCCTTGCCCCCATGCCCACCCCCACTGTGCCCCCGGGGCTGCCCCCACGTCCCCCCAGTGGCCCCCACAGGCTCACCCCACACAGCTCCAGGCCGCCATCCCAGCTCTGCCCGGGCGCCGCTTCTCTCTGCGCGCAGTGGGACGCCCCAAGGACGCGTACGATTTACACGTGGCTAGAGCAGATTCCCAGATGGCTTCATAGTTTCCCTTGTATTCTCTTTAGTCTTCCTGGACCCCGTGGTCATTTCCCTTTTCCACCTGCCTGTCCCCTTCCTGCCCGCCTTATCTCTCTCTCCTGGCCCTGCTCTCCCACGCCGCGCTTGCTCCCAGCCCACAGCCGCCCCATCCCGCCGGCTGCAGGCACTCCTCCCCTTGCTCCCCTTGCTCCCTGCACTCACGGCATGGTCTCCGCGCTGCAGTCCCACCGGCCTTTGCCTGGCTGCAACGTGAGTGTCGCAAGAGGAGGACAGATGAAAAGACAATCAGTGAAAAGCCAGGGAGAGTCTGCAGCTCAGCTTGACAGAATCCTGGAGAAAATAGTGTCAGAAAGGAATCGTGCTCCAGTTCGAGCTGGAGCATGTGACAGCACCAAAAACCCTTTGTATGCCTCTGGGAGATCAACCAAAGGCAAAAAAAAAGTGACATGATGGCAGAGGAGAGAGGTGGAATGTAGGACTAAAAGGAGAAAAGAGAAAAAAGAAAAAAGTAAACAGGAAAAAACAGGTAGATTCTTAGAGCCATTTCGCATGTTTTTTTGAAAGTTACACTTCCTTTGAATTATCTGTGCTGGAGATATTTTCAAACCAGCTCCACTTCCCTTGAAAGATTCATCTGGCAGGCATTCAGATCTCAGATGAACTTGCAAAACATGAAAGAAGCTGCAAGTGTCACTAAAATGTAGGATCAGCCTCAATTCTGAGATTGACAACTGCACCTCTTTCTCCTTGATAGCAAAATGTTGTCTCTTATCCTCTCCCTCACTCCTCACCTACTCTGACCTCTTCATGCCCAACTGTCAGTAAAACCAAGTTCACTTTTCCTCCAAATAGCATGGTAGGTATCTCAAAATTATGTAGGATCCTGATCAAATTATCTCTTAACTTATCTGGAATCTGATCCAAGGACACCAAGGGAAAGCTTTCTGTTTCACCACTGGGTGCACATTACGTACATCATCAAAAAGAAATGTTCTGTTTGGTTACAGAGAGAGCAGTAGTAACTTAAGTCCCCCTGGCATGAACAACAGCCCTGACCTAGGAAGAGAAACTGCAGCAATTTCAAAATCGTTGACTGTACTTTCACAGAGTGTACTCAAACCGCTTTTTCCATTGATCTAACGACCCCGGTTACTCAAACAGCTCCTCAGCCTACTTCCTGTTCTGCTGGAGAGCTCAGCAGCCCTACTAAGAAACAGAGGGAAAAAAACCCTAAACTTAACTTTAATCTGAGGTCATCAGAAATAGCTGGGGTGGATGGTTCCTATTTTTGTTCCAAAAATGTATTTATAACTTTACTGCCATCAGAGGGCACAGCAATGTGACTTGTCTTGCTCCCTGAGATGCCAGTTCAGCACAGTTAGTGAGCTGAGCCCTGCTAATAGGTCCACATCTCTGAGCACAGGGGAAACTCGGTCTTGGTGCCACATTTTGTAGCTGGTCTCCCCTTGCTGTGATTTCAGATCCCTTGAAGGAGCCAGATGGGAGGGGGATTTTGCAGTGTGGGCAGCTCTCCATGGTCTATCCATTAATACAAACAATGCACTTAACCCAGCCATCCGTGGTTCATGTTATTCTTACTCTGGATTAAATTTATCCATTGTGCAAGCCCACCAGACACAATAGAGATACAATAGAGTTGATTTGGCCCAATCTGATTCCAGTCTTGCAGCTAAAATGAAGTGATGTTCTAGAGTGCTGAATCTTCTCCATAAAGGTGACAAGGAAGTGTAGTTCAAGTTTGCTGACCCTGATTCCTGCAGTAGCAAAAGAAGACAGCAAGGGACCAGCAGACAGCAGCAAATAAATTCTTTCCAGTGAGATCAGCTGGAGCTGCCACTGCAAAATCTGCCACTGAACCTGCACCTCGTGTCTCCCATGCTTTTCCAAAATCCACGCGGTATTTTTTAGATTAGTGATGAAATCTGTAGCTTATCATCACCCAATACGAAAATTAAAGTGTCTTAGGGGTTTAAAGGATTAGCAGGTATTTTCCAAGGTATTCTGTCTTTGGAGAATTTATTCCCCAAAGTTCTTACACTCACTGAGACATTAAGTGCCATCACATTTTTAGTGCTTCCCGTGCCATAGCTTGTTTCTCAAATCCCCACTAGCTTCAGTAAACACTGACACCAAGTAATAACATTCAGTATGTGTGTTGCAATGTGTGCTATGTTACAGCTGGCCATGCTGTCTAAAACTGACTTGCAATTTAATTCCCAAGCAAGTAACCTCATATGGAAAATGCTGCTGTTATGCAAACCTCTGTTTTCTGACAATAGCCAGTAAGGCTGCTTTCCTCCCTCAATTTTATATCCTGGAAATATTCTAATTCTGTTTGTTACACTATCAGTAGCTCTAGCTAGCTTTCCAAAGGCAACTGCTCTGCAGAAGACCATCTGCATGTTATATGCAACCTTTGGAACTGCCCTCCTGGTATGATTTCACTGAAGTCAACCCTGCAGATGGAGAACCTGGGAGCAGCCCACCAGCTGAATGTGACACACACAACATCCGGGGCTTGCTCTGAGGATTAACTCCCTTTAAACATGCACTACCTCTAACGGCATGCTAAAAAGAAAAATATAATTACCTTCTTCCCCATGGGGGAGCAAAGACACCCATCAGCTGGAAAGGGGAAAAAGGAACACTGCAGCATCTTAATTCAAGAGGCAAACTGGGGAGCGTGTCAGCCTATCTGATGAGAGTAAATTGAAATCCAAACACCATTAGAGCTGCTGCAGAATGCTTGGCATCACTTCACACAGCGCCTCTGAACCATTCAATGACAACGTGGTTTGAGATGGCTCAACAACCCTGCCTGGTATTTTCTGGGACCTATCACAGCCTAGGATCCCTTGTTGAAAGATATATACAACCTTCCACAGATCGTCCAAATGCAGCTGCTCAGTCGAAAGTCGCTGCCTCCTCACTTTAACATAATCAAAGCTGTACTCCCATCTCCTGGCAGCTGCTTGTGTCAAAGACCTGTGAATCACTTCTACAAGTAGAAAAAGTAATTAGTTTTCAAATTGTGTTTTATATAAAGTATCAACAGGGAAGGAGTGTGGGTGCTCTGGTGCAGTTTGTACGGTCCTTGCTCTTCAGTGACCGCCTGTATCTCTTCCTGCACCGCTGCCTCTGGATTCAGCTGGGAAAGAGAGGGCTTTGAGTTTTGGTGGGGATGCAAGAGTTGAACGCCACCTGCTCTCCCAGGCCTCACTACATGCATAACAAACAGGAAGGCAGATTTTGCTTTACTTGTGTATGGGCTTTTTGTTTCAGCTGGGGTGGGGAGGGAGCACTGGCATTCTCTGATTGTTCCAGGAAAGCTGAATCGGCTTACACGCTCTGCCCTCCTGGCCTTTCTTTCCATTCAGATCCATTCTCGACCCAGAGAAGCAGCTCTTTCAACAGTCCCTTTGCCCACTCCTGCAGTTTTAACACGAGCTCTTCCTTGTTCTCACAGCCCCCAGTTCTTGCAGTCATCAGGTGCCTGAGACTCTGAGTTTTCTTTTTTTTTTTTTTTTTTAAGAAAGTAAATTTCTAGGCTTCTGCCTTGCAGAGAACAGATTGAAAAATTATCAAGTGTGACTTATAAGCATAATAACCAGGAAAACAATCAAGTAAGCCCAGCAGTTCCAAAAACCATGAAACTTCTGGTAGTTTTTAAGGCAATCCTCATTGTTTTCTGGGAGAGCTTGAGTTGGCAGTATTTGAAAAGTAAATGTATAGTTGAGGGAACTGCATTGGCCTTGATTCCTCATTCTGCTACAGGCATTGATCCCTGTCCTCTCCAATTCTGGGGGATCCCAAACCACCACAGAAAGTATCAGAGCCATCCCAGCAGGGAGCACAGCCTGCTCTGATGCTCAGACACCGTCAGCCCAGCCCCTCCCCTCTGTCATAAAAACATCTGTATCCCGTCCACACTATGACATCCATCTTTCAGTAACACTCAAACTACAGCAAGCCACGAAAATGCTTAGAAACCTGCCTGTTTCAGGTGCAACCCAGGATGTTCCCATGAATGGAAAAGGCCATTCCTATGGCCCCTGTCCTAAAGGGGCTGATGTTAAGAAGTTTGTCATCCTACACTATAGCACCTATTCTCTCCCTCTTTTGTGCCCGAATGTCCCAAGACATGGAGAAGAGGGGCTCAGGAGGCAATGAAGGTAAATCTCAGCAAAAGAGGCTCCACTCATCACCAAGGGATGAGGATATGGCTCAGTGTGTCTCAGCCAGGCAGAAAACACAGCAGGGAACAGTAAACTCGACTATGGCTCATCATACAGCAAACACGTGTGTTCCTTCCCCTCTGATGGGAAACTCTGCTGCACGTTTTGGCTACAGCAAAGTGATTACCAGCTATTTACTCATTTTCCTTTAATGAATCAGTTGAATGACACCAGTGTGAATGTCAGGAGAGTGAAAGTCTGTCATTCAGCTGTCTGCAAACTCTGGCTTCTCTGAAGATTTCTAGATCAGATTTCAGGGCCTCAGGAGTTTGGGTTATTTTTCGAAATGAGGTTCGACATTGCATCTTCCGGGGAAGATGCCAGTTATCTACAAAACCTACAGCTCTTATTAATTTGATACCACAGGTTTCAGTCTGAATCACAGCAATGTGTGGTTGACCTCAGAACAGACTGAAGTACTTGCTCCATGGCATTAGACTTAAGGGTTGGCCAGCTCATGGGAGCTGGATTTATTTTTTAACACCAGAGCTCAACAAAAAACTAGGGGAGAGGAGATGTTCAGGTTCAGGGCTGGACACAGCTAAGATCATTGGGCTGTGAAAGGAAAACTTCATAACATCTCATTTGGAGCCAAAGCAAAAGGAGGTGTTTCATTTCAAGTTACGAAAGTCCTACAAAACCTTTTCTCTTCTCTTCTTTCAACGTGTTTTAGTGGTGAGGTCAACTTTTAAGTGAAAAATGCCATTTTGAGTTGAATCTACATTTCAAATACTTGCAAAACATAAACAAACCATCCCCAAATGAAACAGTTCATTCTGAAAGTGTCAGAATGACATGCACTGCTATTTTTAACATCCCTCCTTCTTCCCCCACCTCTGTATTTTTTCTAGGCCAGAACTATTCAGAAAATGTGTTTGAATTTGTGAATCACTTTGACTCCCCCTCTCCCCTGACATTTGTTGGAAAATCTATTCTCTGCCAAAAAACTGTTCTTCCAGATCTAGCCAGCTCCTACAATCTCCTGTCCTGCCAGGGTTTGTCTGGACGGGTCTGAGGCTCTGACTGCCCTTGGGACACAGCTTGGATGGTCCAGAGGAAGAGCAGGCCAGGAGGGCAAACCTCAGCCTCTGTCCAGGCAGTGACAGGACTGAAAAAGCTCTGAGCCACCCTCTCTTGAGACTGGACAGGGAGTTGGGCTCCAACAGAGACGACCACACAGAAGGAGTTCCTCATGAGACTGTGGCTTCCAGATATGAGGGGAGTGCTTAGAGTTTTGGTTCTCTTGGAAAAATCTTGCATTCAAAGCCAGGCCCTTGAAGGTTAAGCGGATGTACCATAGCAGCTTGGAGCTGTCTCCTATCAAGGTTACAGAAAATATAGCTTTGGATTCAGTCAAGACATGAAAGCTGTGAGGCTTGCAATGCAATGTAGAGGTTTGATTCTTCATAACCTGGCAATTCATAGAACAATTTATGCCTTTGCAGTGCAAGTGTAAATGTTACTGCTCCCATTTGTGAGTGTTTTGCTCCTACCCTGAAACTTTAGCAAGTGGAAAACTTGGATCTCTTTCAGTCCTCACATCCAACCTATCTGTAAGTCTTGCACATTTTTTTCAGGATAGCATCCCTATCAGAGACTTTCCAGCCTACACACCCAACTAAAATTCACCTTCTGGGCTCATCACATCATATTCCCATTTCTCATCTCAACAACCTTTGCTCTGCAAAGATCCATCAATCCATTGCTGAAAGATTGATTTTTGAATCTGTCATTTGGCCCTTCTGTGGCTCTCAGCCTCCCTACCTTGATTCCATCTCCTGAGGCACATCTCTAAGCTCCTTGGCTTTTCTTTTGAGACTGTGATTTATTCTATTCCCATCACTTCTTATTTCAGCGCTGAAAGGTCAACTCCTGCATATGCTCAAGCATGAGATCAGCCTATATTGAACAGGCTCCTCTGAGCTTTCTCCCTTCTGGGAAGGGTTCCCATCCACAGGAACAAACCTGGAATCTGGAACTGCCACCTGAGCCACCCAAATGCTCAAAAACCAAACACCAGTTGTTTGAGATGTACAATGCAGGGAAGACAATAACAGAGGTGGCTTTGTGCTACCTCTGCATTTCCTTCTCATTACCAGCCCAGCATCTGGTCAATGTTATGGTCACTAGTGACCACCTGGACTCCTCTGCTGCTTTCCTTGGCTCAGAAAAGCCATTCCAACAACACAGGGTAACATGAGAAAACAGAGACCTGAGGAGAGAGGCCAAGTCTTTTCTCCTCGAGATGAGACATAGATGAGGGGCTGCTAATGGAGGAGCTGAGATACAGTCTTGGCTTCAGACCATTTGTTTTAACCTGCTTAGCAAGGTGGCTTCCACAAGAGTGAGACAACATCAGTTGCTCCCTCCTCTGAGAGAGTCTGGTTCAGTTTGGAGCTGCTTTTCTAAAAGCTCGTCCCGAATGCATAAACTTTACACAATTTTTTTGTCCGTGATTGTACATCTTGCTCAAAAGCTGTGACACGCACTGTTTGTGTGTGAAGGTGGGAATGTGACATCCAGCACGGCGATTCTGTTTGCTTTGTAAAAAGATCAAGGTTAGTTCCCACTCTGCTAAAAGCACGGAAGGGAAACACGGGATTTGTCAAGCAGAGATAAACTGAATTGAGAACATTTTATACACAAATTCCTAGGAGAAGGTTAAAACAATGGAGCTGGGAGAGTACACTTGTCAAGGTTTATTCAAACAATCCTTTTTCACATATTCTTTTAAAATACAGCAGTAATGCAGGTGGATAGAGATAAGCCATAGAGATAAGATTCTGAAATCTCTTTCCTTTGTTTCCTTTGTGGCAGCCCGGGTCTCCACCCCAGCAAGACATTCCTCCTACGAACCCCAGGGTGGAGGGCTGTCAGCTCTAAGTAAATATGGCTCCAAGGAGAGCGATAATAATTAACGCCCTCTTTCTGAAGCTGCTTTGCAATTACATTTCCAAGTGCCTCCTACTCCTGTGACCAAATGCCTCGTTTCCAAGGTGTATCTATTAACGGCAGCCCAAGACTACTTAGAGCTGCTGCCCAGGGGTGCAGCTGTGTGCCAGTCCCTGGCAAGGGCACGATGAGATGCTGGGACTCAAAGGCCAACGCAGCAACGCCCATCTCTTCTCCTCCCACTTGGAGGCAGTGCCCATCCCTTCCTCTGATGCCATAACAAGCACCGACCTGGGCTGTGCACACTTGCTGTTATCCCACACTCCATCTGCATCAGCACCCAGAGGTCGGAATACCACCCTGGGGCTATTCATGGTCATTCTGTGTGGGTAACCAGGACAGTACGAGGTGATGCTGAACTGCCCTCAATGCAGCTAAGATGATGCTGTACAGGCATGGATAAAAAAAAAGGAATTTGGCTCCATTTCAGAGTTCAAAGAAATATTTGAACCTATGGGCACTGATTCAGGCTCATCTCTAATTATATCCCAAGTTCAGCCTCTTAAACCAGTTCTTTAGTCCTCAGTAAGGGTCACTTCGCAGTTATTATTACAGTTTCTTGCCAATCTGTTGTTGGATTTTCCAGTTGACATTATTAAGGGATTAAGTTGTTTGTCTCATCATCTTTTCTCTGTCCTGTTCAGTTCCTAAAAACAGACTTTAGTCAGACCAGAAAAGATAGGAGGAAAAAAACCAACCCAGCATTTTCAAGATATAATCACGGTTTTGGATTTGCCATTATTATTGTTTAAATTTATTACTTTGGATATGTAAACTTTGCTGACTCCTTTAATCTGGAATGTATTAAAGAAAGCATTAGGCATTACAACAAGTCATTGGATTACACTGCCCCGATTCAGCTACAGCTGTGGAAGAAATATATAACAGGAGATCCCAAGGACTTATACATTTCAGGCTGAGCTCATCAATTGCCATAGAGAAGACAAAAACAAATGTAGCTGAGCCTGGAAAGAATGTTGCTAAAATTGGAGAAACATTTAATGTGAGTAGCCTAGGGGTGCAATAACTTTGCCTGTAATTTAACAAAACCCACCCACATAAAACATACCAAGAGAGATTACAGATTGGACTCTCTGATCTGCAGTCTGCCAAGAAAGCAAACCTGACTTCTTTCCCCTTCCTCCAGATGCAGGCTTAAACGGTCCCTGCAGAGTGTTAAATATATATTACCCATAATAGCAACCATATTACATTTGGATACATTGCTAATTCTCCAACTGGCTGCTCTGTACCTTGCCTGCAGTGGGAGGACACCCCTGGATAACTAATGGAGCTTGCAGCTGCCAGCAGAGCAATTCCTATGGTCCACATGGTGAGAAGGAGCCTGCTCACCTCCCCCTCGCTCCCACCCCTTCTTGGAGTCCTGCTCTCCTCTCTTCTGAGGGGTACGCCTGGGCTTGTACTTAAGTATCCCTTTAATCAAAGTGCTTTGAATGCCTTTACCTCAATGGGATAAAAGCTATTCTTACACCTTCCCAAAAGGCAGGTCTGCAGCCAACAAGGCTCAGTGGTGAGCTGAAGGCCAGCCTCGGCTCCTGCCCTTCTCCCAGGCGGCAGGGATCAAGAAACGAGAGAAAAACACCCAACCCTAAAATGCAGTTTCCAAAAAGCCTCCCTGCAGAACTCTCCATTTATATTTCCTTTCCTGTCTCCAAAGGCTCCGAGGCACTGTACCTGTGAACGGGCAACCCCTCCCAGAGGGACTGCATCTCTGGCTCATTAATTCAGCTTAAGGTTGGATTTACCACAAGATGTAACTGGATACATGCAGGAGCGAGCACGGCAAAAAACGATCAAGGACCAAACCTGCAGCATGCTCCTGCTGGCTTCAGCGGAGCTACAACAGCTTTTATCAGCGTTTTATCTGACCCTAACAAAAGGAGCGAATTGTTAGCAAAGGAAGAGGGTTCTTTGATTCTATCTTGCTGCAGATGAATTGCCCAAGCAAGGGCAAAGGGACAGGAAGCGAAGGGGGAGGAGAAGGAGCTGATGCTGAAGGTAGGTGCTGCCATTGCTTAGCCCTTGCTAAACAGCCCCTTCTGCAAATGCTGATGGGGTGCGAGGAAAGAGTTTTGTCATCTCCCTGCCATAGCCATTTGACCAAAATGTTGTGCTCGTTATTCCTGGTGTTGATACACCGGCACTCATTCCGGCTGAAGGGAGTTTTGTGACAGCGAAGATTGCAGGCCCCATGAGACCTCTCTCAGCTTTGCACAGCACAGGAACCCTACTGTCCAAAATCCCAAGTACAAGACTTAAAGTCAAGGATGAAACCCTGGGAAAAACTCACATCAATTCAGCGAGGTCCGCGCCACAGCAATCCCAGGTGCCAACATCTCTGCAAATCAAGTGCGTGCAGAAAACAGTGAAGAGACAACCCGATTTTGTCCTTTGAATCGAACTCATTAAAACGTCTGTGGGCATGTCCAGAGCACGTCTATGTCTTCCACAGAGACGAGGGATGCTTTTCTATTACTTAAAACCACAACAGTGCAGAATGCTAATGAAGTTCCTGTTGTGTTGCACTGATCAGATAATACACCGTTACTGCTTACAAAAAGTAGTTGTAAGTGCTAAGCACTTGTTGTTTTACCCCCTAGCTCTCCTTCCAAAAGCAATCCTTGTGTTTTGACCAGCAATAAATCTTATATCTGAAGGAATAATTGAATTCCTTCTACTGGCCGTCCCTTTTCCCATGTCATTAATGAAAAGAACTTTCTTTACTATAAAAAAAGGAAAAATCACTTCTTTCTTTTCATGGCTGAAATGTGTGAAAAGATTGAAATAAATATCGAGAGAGGCAAGAGTCTAGCATGAGTCTTAGCAGCCTGTAGCAGTTCCTGACTCCAATATTACTCGTCTCTGAGAAATTAAGGTCAGAAACCACTCTGTAAACACAACCTGTGGCTGACAGCAGCAATGAGGATCTCTAGAGGCACACAGCTGTGACAGCAGCTCTGGGCTGAACTCCCACCGTGCCTGGGCAAAAAAGGAGCTGCAGCCTACATTTTCCAATGGCTTCCACCAATTCTGAGTGCATTCACAATGCATGCACCCAGACTGAAATTGGCAGCTGGAGGTCCCAGACTCCTGAATGTAGCGGCACCAATCCATGCTGAAAGGCACTGCTGGATGATCGTCCTGTTACAGAGCAAATTGAATTTTGCTGCCTAAACACTGATTTAAAAGCCAATCACAGGCACTTGCTTTTGAGGCTGGTAGACCTCAGACTGAATCAGCTTCCTGAACTACTTGGAGCCATTGTGCAGGCTATGCATGACCTGGGTTTTTATGTGCAGGAATAAAAATGGAATTCCAATAAATTTTATAGAAGACATTCAGAAACAGATTCCTCTGTCTCAAAGCAAACTCTTGGGCTAGTTGTCAAGATCCCATCAGAGAGAGATAAAAAAAAAAAGCTACGTTAGGAGAACCTCAGGATGCCTGAGGAGACACCCAGCAAGGCTAAGCAGGATGAATGCCAGAAAATGCTCATTTCAAGTGACACAGTATGTGTGGAAGCCAGCATTCCCCAAAAAGTCACATTTAAGAAAAAGGATTAGGCTGCAAAGTTACTCAGTGATTTGAAAACGTTAACATTTCGTTTTCACTGTCTGTTAAATATTAACATATCTTTCTTAGAAAGCTTGGCTGGACTTCATTGGAAGAAAGCAGGTCAAATTTACTGCACAAATTTACGTACCGGTATAAACAAAATAATCTCTAACCATTACAGAAGACTAATCTTAGTTGAAGTGACATTTAATGTCATACACAGATGCCATTATTTCTGTAGTGAGCTAGAACAGAATTACATGTAAAGAAAACATTAGCTCAGCAGTGGCTTTTAGCCATCACATGGCACGTAAGAGCTCAGTGCTGCACTAATATTTTCTTCACATGCAAATCTGTCCTAACACATTATAGAAATAAAATGGAAAACATGAGACAGGTGCTGACTACAGTTTGGGTTTTGTCACTGCAAGCCACTAAAAAGGTGAAGACAAAACTCTGAAGTTTCCACTGATCCATGAAGTTCACTCTGCGGACATTCAGTTTTCCATCCAAAGGATCCAAACAGGCAAGCTCCTGACATCCTGCAATTCCCACCAGAAGAGGTGGAAATCTGGCTCTTTCTAGAGCTGAGGACCCTAAAGATGATAAGCCTAATGTTTGTTCTTCCTGCACCTCAGAAATACGGGGGGGGGGGGTATTTTGCCACTTCAATGGATGCTTTCAGCATGATAATTTTTTGAGAAACAAAATATACAAGAGACAGCAGCTGTGGTAGCAAGTAAGTCCCTTTCTGAAAAAGATCTGCTATGTGCCATGTAATCCCTGCCCTGTCAATCATGCAGAATGTGTGCAGAAAAGAAACCCTTTCCAATGAGCTTAAAAGTGCTGATGAAAACAGACTTGAAGCAGCACCATAAGTCTCTCATTGGGTTATGGCAGCATTGTCACTTAGCCTCCGTGGGTGGGAGCCCATAGAAAAGCTGCTTATTCCCTGAGAAGGTCACGTGAGCAGGCAGAGGATTAGCTATGGAATAGGGAGTGATGCTTTGTGAAGTCCCTGGAGTGCACAGCCTCCATCCACAAAGAGCCTGAAGCTCTGTGCAGTCCGCCAAGCACCAGGTGTCCTCATCTCATGCCAGCAGGTCGAACATGCCATGCTGTCAGGTCTGCTGAGCGTGGTGTTCTGAAAGGGGAAACACAGAGGTGCCCACCTCATTCCCTTCTCCCCTCTAGTCTTCCCACAGCAGAGAGACTCCATCCTTTGGCAGCTTACCAGCTGTGCTAAGCATCTTCCCTTTCAATGATTACTAAAAGAACACTTCCTTTTCCGAGTAAGCCAGTAGGGCCCTAATACACCAGACATTATATTGATGCTAAATCAGAGATACCACTCACAAGCTCAGAAGTTTAGGAGCTTTTAAGACAAACACAGTGGGAGTAAGGAGTAAAATACATAAACACAGTTGGAATAAACCTATATATTCCCAGGGCTTGCATGTATCACCATAGCCATGTGGTCATGGTTTCTGTTATATGGAAACTTCTCAATCACAGTGACAGCTTGGAAAGGGAATGGAAGCATATTTAATTTGACTGATTTTTATAGGAACAAATCAGGACTCCTGTTGTCATCTTATGCCTTGAAACATCTCAAAGAGAAATAAGCAAGTCCCAGAGGCCCTTGGCTGACACTAGCCCTATCTAAACTTGGCTCATTTCAGGACTGCATTAACAGCCATTGTGAGTCAAACAAATAAATCAATTAAAAGAATACCTGTCATCAGCACTGCCGTTAGCTTCTTCCAAAAGTTCTTGCCATTTTGCACAGTTTAATGGAAGTCTCTTATTCCGAGAAATCTACTCAGCCTGCTGAAAGGAGCAGAAGTTTCACAGTGTACCAAGTCCCTTGATTACTATTCTGCTGTACATCCCTGTGTTTCCACAGCAGCTGTGGGAAAGCCAGGAAGAGGAACACTGCAGTGTCTTGCACTGTTTTGCCAGGAAGGGGTTCTTTCCCCCCCTGACGTGCCATTTTTCTATAGTACATGCTTGCTTGCACAATTTCTGCCTTTCCCCCCACTTGTCTTTTGCTTTGTCTCCAGTTGTGGAGAAGTTGACAAACTAGGGAATTTAGGTCAATGACAAGAACTCACTAATGATCAGCTTTGGAATATCTTTTGCTTAAAGTCACCCCAGGACATTGGTGCAGCTAGTTTCCAAAAGTGGAAAAAATCTCCTGCTGCAGAGTACATCGTGGCTATCAGCACCCCCTTGGGAAGAGCCAAGAGAGCCCCCAGAATGTCAAAACTCATACACTGCTATTTTTCCAGTCAGGAAGCCAGTGGGAGTCACAGCTAGAATGTATCTTATTTTAGGTGTGAAATCTCCTCAGGAGATTGGGCTGCCATTTCAGGCTACCCGTGCCACTCAGAACCTGAGACAAAGGAGCACCTTCTCACTTCCCTACACGCCCAAGCTGCGTGATCAGCCAGGAAAGGAGAAATTCTCCCCCTCAACATGAGACAGTGATGGAGGCAGGTGCCTTCCAACAGTCGCTGCATCCTCCTGCCTCAGGTGGTTGCTGAGCAGAGGCATCAGTTCCCTCCCCAAACCGCCCGTGTTGGTCACAGGGGGTGTGCAGAGAGTGCTCCCCTGCGGCATTTCCAAACCACAGTGTCCCCATGCCAACACACTGCCTGGACAGCCCGTCCCTCCCACACAGCCCGAGAAGTGTCTCTGAAACCTTGCAAGCATCAATAAACAAGCGTGGGGTTTCTCCGGCAGCAGCCCACTGCCTGGGGAAAGCCACAGCTGCAAAAACCCTTACGTGGAAGTTTACTCAGACCTTAAGTGGATTTGCAATTAAACAGCAAAACGTCACGTTGCTCTTACTGTCACTGCACTTCACAACTCTGCAACCACCACGGCAATGTTCCCCGGTGCTGTGCAGCCTACTGAGCACCAGGGCACTCCAGGGACAGGGAAAGCACTGAGCAAACTGTTTCAATAAACAGAGGCAGAGCCCATTTCAGTCACAGAGCTGCTCCAGGTCACGGAGTCCAAAAATGTGGCCACAATACCTCCCTCCCTTTCGCTTGCCAACATCATTTTCTTACTGGCCAATTTTCAGGCCTGAACACAAACCAAGTTTCCTACCTGCAGTACAAATGGAGGATGAGTCCATGGGGCCGGAGGGATCTGCCTGTTTCCCCGGGATGTCAGGAGGAACTACAATAGACAGCCGGACATCCCTAACAGATTTGCTAAGGCAGACAGCCTCCAAAAAGGAAGGGCAGGAGCAGGCCTGCTGTTTATCAAATCTGTAAACATGCTATGTGAGATGTGCAGCACAGAGTGTATCTGCAGCAAGAACTGCTTTCCTGCTGCTCGTCATTACCTCTCCTCCAGGTACAACAGCCTCCCCTGTGCCAGCAGCACCCAGTGCACACAGGCAGGGCTCTCTGCCTGCCCTGCCTTTATCTGCTCAACCCAGAGGCACCCAGAGGCACCTTGTTGGTTTCTCTCGGCTGAGGTCTCCCAGGATTTGACTAAAAGCATGAGTTGTGGAGAGAGCTTCTCACACATTCTCCCTTATTACACAACTCATTTCCAGACCGTGTGCGTTGTTGAAAGGAAACAGTGAGCTCATGAAAACAAATGAGTGTGCAACCTGACACTGCTTCAGTAGCTGTCTTCTGCTGTCGTTACGGATTTACAAGATATTGCCAACCAGTACACAAAGCTGGGTGTTATTTATACGAAATCAATTTTGAATTACTGGGCATTCGCACACCATCCTGCTGAGAAGTTGACTACAACCTGCCAAAGTCAGTGATCAGCCCTGCATGGGACCTGTGGAGCCCAGTGGAAAGTATCATTGTAAATTAGCCTGGCTGCTCCTGCTGAGACTCCAGCACTGAAACACAAAATCAAGAGCACCTCCTTAGGCTGCCTGACACATTTTGGACCAGATCTTCATCTGTTTAGCCTGAGTAGTCCCATGGAGCCCAGCAGTTACTCTGATCTTCGACCTGATCTGAGCTCGCTCTCATCCAGACCTTTTAGCAATACAAATGAGCCTCGCTGATTTGTATTGCTAAAATACAGTGCTCACTGTTGAGCCACCGGCCTGGCTGAGCTCACTGGAGGCCATGGGAGGTTGTGCAGTCAGCCTGAGGCTGCAGGAAGCTTTCCACAGGAGCATCAGGCATACTTTTGCCCATCAATGAACTGTTTTCAGCAGCAAATCAGTGGGATCTGGCACTAGGAACAGTCATTAGCACAGAGAATGGAGCAGAGATTACTACAGCTCATGCACATAAAACCAGCAGAATTTAATCAGCAGAGGGATTGTAGCAGCTCCCAAAGGGAACAAGCTGATTCATCAGCTTGAGAGCCCCAAAACACAAAACTGTCTACAAACATGATGAACTACAGACTCATAACTTCATGAACTGATTTTACTCAGCTGTTGCTCCATCCTGAGCAGAACTAAGCCTGGATTCTTGGACTAGGACAAAAGGTGTACAAAAGAAAAGATACTTATTTCAGGCTGCTGAGTGTTTTACAAACCACAGTCTCAGTTCTTCCAAGTTCGATGCCTTCACTTAGATGTTTCCCTGCACTAGTTTTCCTTGTGTCATTGAGTTTAGCAGGAGTTTCACTACCATGTATGTACAGGAAGTTAAACATAGTGAAACACATAATTGAAAGTTGATGGGCCTTTATTAAACTCTTGAAACTAAGGAGCCACTGGATTGTCCTGCAAGTTTCAAGGTTTGTCAGTGGGAGACTCCAGTGCTGGGCTCAAATCAATGTAATGTCTCAGAGCTGTATGATAGCAGAGACCATGTGCTGGTTGGAGAACCTCGTGATGGGTGCCCTGCACTGGGTTAAAGCCAGTTAAAGTGGTTCAAAGCCCTCTGGATAACTGGTGTGACAGCTCAGAGCAAAGCACGCTCTGTGTGATGCACTCAGACATGCAATGAACTCCCCTAGTGACACAACAAATCCCATGACTGTCTCATGCCTTTGGAGAAAGCCTCAGAGCTCTCGTCTCTGAGGAGACCTTTTTTCCCTAAGGGTAACACAACACTAATGATTTCTCTCGCCTAAAGCCTCACAACCAGCTCTACAACAAAGATCCTGAAAAAAATGAACTTAATATAAATACCTAATAAAAATATGCTTACCTAAAATATAAGATAGCCCACAAGCAAGAAGTTTTTTTCAAAAGGGGAATTACCAGAAATTCCAGAGCATTTTGTTTCTGTATGAAAAACACAGAGATGCTATGGTGATGGGCATCACTGTAAACCAGTTTCAACTCCAGGGAGGAAATAAATTCTCCCTCAGGCTCATGTAAACCATGGGAAACCTCCAGCATCCAGGGAAGCAGTGCTGAAGAAAAACTGAAGCTCATAACCACATGTCAGCAGAAGGCTGCAGTCCATGGATGTATTTTAAGCATGCTGGCAGGCAGCTTTGCAGCACCAGGGAAGCTCTGCAAGGAATGTGCACAATGAAATAGGTACCACTACTCTCTCATGCAAGGATTTTCCAACTAGGAACCCTTCTTCCAAGTCTGTCTTCCAAGTCTCCCAAGTTTTCATGTGAGGGAAAGCAAGCACCACTGAGCAAGTGTTAAGTTTCTCTGCAGAACTCTGCTGCACCAGACCTCTGCCCTCGTGCTGCAGCTGTGTCTCGGAGCAGGGATGTCACCACCCTTCATCCCACCTCCCCAGGGCTGGTGCAAGACTCACCACTCGGGGCTTCTGCTGGTCCAGGGTCTGCAGGAAGGCAGGGGTCTGGTCCAGGGTGCGCTCGGGGTCACTGGAGATGTCCTCCTCAGACTCCTCCCAAGACGAGGAGAAGCCAGTGGAAGACGCTGAGGATGATGAGAGCTTCCGGACAGGCAGGCTGCCAGGGGGCACGGCGCCTGCCTCCTCCTCCGGGCCCCCCAGGTCTGTGACAATGACGGCAGGGATGCTTCCACCGATGGCTGGGTGCTGGCCCTTAAGTCCCGTGTGGGCCACCACCACCTCCTCTTGCCGTGGTGCAGGCCCTGAGTGCTCCAGGGGGCTGCTGCTCTCTGCCAGCTCCACCATGGTCACTGGCCTCCCGGCGGGCTCTGCAGTGCTCAGACAAACTTGCACCCCACCAGCATCGGGGGCCTCGCTCTCCCTGTGGGCTCGCGGCCGGGGTCCAGTTCCAAGTCCCAGCACTGGTGCCGTGTGGCTGGCCGGACAGGGCCGGGCTAGCCGGGGGCTCCGGGGTGGCTGGGCAGCAGAGCTGTGTGCCTGGATGTGTGCCTCGAAGAGCCCCACTTTCTGGTTCACCTGCACGTTGTGCAGCTCCCGCTGAAGCTGCCGTGCCATGGGCGGTCCTGGCTGTCCCTCCTCGCCTCGGCTGCCCCGCCGCCCTCCAGGGCTGCCTGGCTGCCGCAGGGACTCCTCAGGTGGTGGGAAGAGGAAAGCGGGGCCACAGCGCGGGGAGCGGGGCGGCACCGAGGCCGGGCTGAAGACAGGGAGCGAGCGGCAGCTGCCAGGCGTCTCCGGACCCTTGGGCAGCACTTGTCCGGGAGGAGGCGGCGTCTTGCTCCCGCCGCTGGTCACCTCGCTGTTGCTATTCATCATCACCAAGCTATTGAGCGCATAGCAATACACGGCCATAGTAGTCAGCCGGGGAGAACAGGGGGGCCGTCGCCACTGCCGCCTCGGCGCTCAGGCTCTGCGGGGCTGCCCAGGGTCTCTCCACGACGAGAGCAGCAGCATCGCCAGCAGGAAGAAGGGGAGCTGGGCTGGCCCTAGCCCGCAGCTCCATAAAACGGGAGAGCTGAGGAGAGAGAAGCAGTGAGAGTAGTTCTGTGCCCTCCCTTAGCTCACCATCCAGCTGGGCACACAGCGCGCCAGACTCTTCCCTTCCTGTGTGCCCCTCCCACCTGCATGCATCCCCACTGTGGCACCCCTGGGGACACGGGCCAGCCTGGTCATCAGAAGGATCTAAGTGAGGGGGAAGTCATGTTTGGGACTGTTTCCCCTCTCCCCTGGTTTCCCTGCCCCTTCTCCAGGTTGCCCGTCGACACAGCGGCAGCAGTGTCTGAGAGGACACACAACCAGTAGCCATTCCCAAAACAGAATAAGAGAATTATTGTCAACTGATGTGAACTGAAAGCTGGCAGCTTTCAAGTGTTTGCCCTAAAAACTGACATTTTCTAAAGGAAGATAAAAAAACTCCACACAACTTACATTTGTCACACTCAAGTCTGTCACCTACAGCAAGACCAAGTCTCAGGAATGGATTTCTATTATATGAGACACAGGAAGACTCCCTGCTTGCACAGTTTTGTATGATACAGTGCCACGTCCCAAGTTAGTCCCCTAACCCACCAAGTGCAACAACACGGCTTTGCACATCATGAATGCCCTGGCTAAATATGCCTCCCCTGTGCTCATCTGCTCTCCGGGACACTGAATGCTGCAATTGCCTCCAAGTCAGTCCAGACTCCACATGCAGAGATGTACAGTGCTGTTTGTTCTGGCGAGTGTGTGACTGTGTATGCACGTGAGAGAGGCCCTGCTTTCACAGGTAGTTCTCTGTGCCCCTGTGTGCTTCAGTGTGCCTTCCGTCATCTTCTGCTTGCTCCATGGGCACTGGAGCTGCAGTCCCCATCCCATGCCGGGGCATGGGAACTCCTGAGATCTGCACAAACACACTGCCCACATGACAGCACAAACTTGTTTACACACAGTGCGCTAACTCTGGCTATGGGTGTACATGACTCCAGAAGCACTCGAGTGTGATGCTATCAGCGGTATCCCTGTTCGTCCCCCTGTGAGGCTCCTGGCAGGTAAATGCCCACAAGTCTAAGCGCAGTCCCAACTGACGGTGTGACCAAAGAGCTTCTCGTCGCTCCAGGCACTGCTTGGAGGCAGTACGAGGCTCAACAGAGCCCAGGCAGCGCGGGCAGCCACTCTTTGCAGGAATCCCAGCCACAGCAACGCTACGAGCACTTCGGCTCGGGTATGAAAGAGCATCGGCACAAGGTGCTCGGCCAGACTCTGGGTGTGGGACAGCCCTCTCGGCCCCGGGACAGCACCCTGCCCCCCTACCCGTCCCCAGCTCGTTCCTTCCTCCCCGCGGGGCCCGGCTGGCCCCCGCACCGCCCCCGGCGCGGCTGCCGGGGATCCCCCGGCGGAGGGGCGGCCGCGATCCCCCCACTCCGCCGCTTACCTGGGGTCGGGATCCGCGCCCGCTCTCAGTGCGCGCCGCCCGGCAGCGCCTGCCGGCGGACGCGGGGCGCTGCCGAAACCATCGCCGGGGGCTGTCGGGACTCCTGCTCCCTCCGCGGCTCGGAGCGCCTCTCCTCGCCCCGGGGCGGGCCGGCCGCGCCGGGCTCTGCCCCTCCGCGCCTCGGCGGCCAAGGCTGCGCGGGCGGCTCTGCGCTCCGGGCGGCTCCGCGCAGCTCCGCGCAGCTCCGCGCCGCGGCCCCGGCGCCCGCTCCTGGTGCGTCTGGAAAGGCGGAAAGAGCAGGAGGAGGAGGAGGAGGAGGAGAGGGAGAGGAGCGGCGAGGAGGAGGAGGAGGAGGACAGCGGAGGGAGGGGGTAGGAGAGCAGGAAGGAAGTTGTGAGCCTGTCTGGGGTTGAACTCAGCGGAACAAGTTTTTTTTTTTTTTTTCTCGCTCGGCTCAGGCTGGAGGGAAACACTGAAAAAAAAAAGTTTCCATTGTTAACTAAGAAAAAAAACAAAAAAAAAAAAAAAAACACCAAAAAACCAAAAAAACCCACCGTCGCCGTGCTTTGGTGGCTGGGCTGTGGGTTCAAGACACACGAGGTATTTTCCACCTGCGGCCGCGGCGTGCGGTGCGGGGCCCGGCAGAGCCCCCGGTCAGCCCCGGCACCGCCCGTCCGGGGGGGCATCCCCCGCCTCGCCTCCGCATCCCGGCCTCTGCCGGCCGCTCCAGGGGCACCCCGCGGCACCGCGATCAAGGCAAAGGGTGGTGCCGGCAGCGCCAGCAGCGCTCAGCTGAAGGCCACCGTCCTCCCCACGCACCCTGCTCGAAGGCACCGACTAACCCAGCCATTTCCCCCTGCATCCCCCTTCCCCAGGCACCACGGCTCAGTCCTGCTGCTTCTCAGCGTCTTGGTCATTCACACGAGCCCAAGGCTGGCGCAAAACTTTCCCTGCCAGGTTGCGTGGCTTTGGGTGAGCACATCCCAAGGGAGGTAGGATGACCCCCACATTTCTCTAGAGGGTCGATGACACTTTGACTTGCTGTGATGTTGCCCCAGGTTTAGGTAGGGCTGCAGCTAAATCGTTCAGGACATTGTCCATCCTTTTTGATTCAATGAGGGACACAGCACTTCCTCAGCTCCTGCAGCCCCCAGGCTTGGGTCCTGCTTGGCAGGAGAACCAGGCTCTTGGCTGTGATACAGCCTGAGTTCTGTATCAAGATAACTCATTGGAAATAGTTGTCTGTATGTCAGCACTTTAGGAGAGCAGGCTCTCTGATTCACTCTCAAAGCAGTAGTCAAGGTCAAATCCAGATGGCAGTTTTGGGATTGGTCTGGATTGGCCAAAGAAAAAAAAAAAGAAAAAAAGAACAGCAATTTGCCTCTGCTAGGATTTCACAGCTAGGAATTTCCCCTAGAGAGGGAAATTGATGTCACAGCAGATCAGCTTTTCTGTAATTAAGACATAACCTCTGGAGCATAAACGGGGGCAGAGAGGTCTCTGAATTGGCAGAAGGTGTGGACTGCCAATCCCACAGGCAGGCAGACAGAGACACCCAAAATGAGCTTATGTTTGTTTTTCCAGTAAGCTAAATGCTGTTTTGAATTCAGTGCAGGAAAAGAAATTTATAGACTCTTTCCACTCCAATTTATTTCCTCACAGTCTATGCTTAGTCGGGAACTAGTCTTCATGACATAAAGTATGAGATCAATCTCTCTGAGAAAAGTGACCCTGCTCAGTATAATGGCACTATTCACAGCATAAGCTTACCCCTATGTGCAAAATCTGCAGATTCTGGTCATCTGTTGCTCAAGTTCCCTCGTGTCTGCATACACATGTTGAAAAGTAAGAACATTTGAAAGAAAGAATAAATCCAGGAATACAGGCCGATAAACAGGTACGGTTTTTTTTTAAACAGCTGCACTATGCTATGCTGGTAGCATCTGCAAATACTTGGAAGCATTACTGCACATCTGTGTGTGGATGTTTTGACCATTCTTTGGGGCTGTTGAAGAATATTTACACCACTGTAACCACAATGTGTGCTTAAAGTCCCACCCTTTCTTTAAGTCACACAAATTCAAACACCACCAAAAATTCATCCTATCAGAACAGGACAAAGGAATGGTGAATTCACTATGGCACATTTACAGGTACAAAACTCCCTCATAAGGGAGACCTGGCCTTAAAACGTGGCAGCAATTTTGTCAAGAGCTAGAGCTGTTCTGTGGGCATTATATACAATGACAAGTTCTGTTTATAAAGGAAGGGGCTAATAAAAGTGCAAAGAGGAAAAGCAAGTCTAGGGATAAGTCTCTGACTGTTCAGCACCAGTAGGTACATGAGGGAAATAATTGTTTCCAGACTGGAGCCAGGCAGCAGTCCATACTGTGTACTGAAGAAAGAGCAGACAGCTCTCAGCACACTTGTTTCCTATCAAGTGGAAACCAAGTGTTTGAGGTTAGTCTAAATGGCAAACACAAATGATACAGGTTACTAGTCCAATCTAGGAACAAGGATGGAAGCAAGAAAAGAGAAAAGTTGCTTTCACAGACACAGAGCCTGGGCACTAGTACTGCTGTAGTTACTTGATGTTGCTGAGGAGTCTTCTCTGTGGCTTTGGCAACATTGCCTTAGGTGTTGTACAAAGAGAACAAAAAGATCGTTCCACTCTGACTCTCTCAGTGTACATTCTTCAAGTAAAACTCCAGTGTTGGGTGTTAAAAGATTGTGCTTCTCCTTAAGCTGTATTCTTCATTTAAATTTATACTTCCTGCTTCCAAAGAAAATCATTACAGTGCTTAAGGATACTGAAACAGGCTGGGTTAGGGCAAACAGTTGATCCAGCCAACTTTTGTCTTGTCCTTATTCAAGGGAGTGGAGCTATTAAAATGAACAGGATCTTCCAATTAGGAAGGGCACATACCCACTGCAGAACGTATTTAGTCTGAAATAAAGTGAGGACAGACACTTAGAGAAGGGCATGGAGCTGTCCTAACCATGTGATATCTCCCACTGACTAGAGGTCACACACTGGCTAGAGGTGTTTAGGGAAAGAAATACCACAGCTGTCAAAGTTAATGGCCTCCCAGCACCTCTGTGTACTTGAAGGATATGCATTAATTATCATGTTTCTTGGAAAAGTTGTCCCGAATGTGCTCACTGTGCCCCATGAGCAGCGTGGGTGGCTCAGCTGGGCTGTGGCTGCTGCAGCCCCGGGCCTGGAGCTGTCAATCATTGCGGGGTGGTGGCTTTTTGTAGGAGTGATGGGACGGGAAGGAACAAGAGACCAATACAGTGCTGGTGGCCCTCTCAAGCACAGGTAGAGCTGTCATTTGCTATTTTATACGCCCTCTTCCTGTGGAGTTGAGGTCCTGGTTCACATGTACTGAATTGAAGAACAACCTCTTCCCCAATCTAAACCACTGTAACAGGCAAAAGAACCAAATCCAAAGCACCTACTGAAACAAGATCCTGCAGAAACTCTTCCTTCTGTGGCAAGGGGAGAGTACTTTCATGGTAGATTACTGGTCATTGTAATCACTTGAATCCTTGAAGACACATAATTAATATGGTGTAGACTGCATTATAAAGCTAGAAGAGGACAGAATGGACCACAATCTACTTAGCATCAATCCAGTTGTAAAAACAAAACAGAAAAAAAATCATAATAATTTAAACAAAAAACAACTACAATCCTCAAGTACCCTCCTCCTTCCATTCTTCCTTTATTATAAGATTAATTTTTAAAATTATTCCTTCCTGCCATGTTTTGGATTGGTTGGGCAAGACAACCTTCCCTGTGTTTCAAAGAGGAGTTGTCTAAACTGTCACTGTTCATCCCATCCAGCATCAGAAGGACCATCAGCACCCTTGCAGTGGAAGTCAGTATCTGACAGCATTTCCTCCCCAGTGAGTTGGATATTAGACTTATACAAAATACAGAAATTAGTGGATAAATGCAGAGTAATTCTACAGTCAACAGATTGACTTTGTGCTCATGCCAGCATGACAGAGACTAAATCTGGCTCATATTTTGCAAGAAAAAGAGACACAGAAGACACAAGCAAAAACTGAATTATGTGCTGAGAATTGTCTCTGTTCAAGCAGGTGGCTGTCACAGGCAGGGCACACATCTGCCCTGTCTGGGCTGGCAGGCGAAACAGAAGCCTGAGAAAAGGCCTCTGGATGCTTATCTTGAACCAGCCCTTTTGCCTTTCTTCAGTGGTAAAACAGGTCAGAAGGAAACTGGTTTTCCCAGCTCTCGGTGACCAGTGAGCCGGGTTATCCAGTCATTTTCTCCCTTTCCGCTATCCCACAAGAACACACATAATGCCAGAATTAAGGACTGACTGGTTAATATTCTCTGTGCCAGCTCCTGTTCAGGGAACAAGAACACAGGGCTCTGCAAAGACACCTGTAGCAAGTCATTGTGATTTAGGGCAGTCTGTGTACTGCACCTACATCTGCCTGAGCTTGTACGTCCTCCCAGAGCACAAAAGAACCAGTTTTGTTCCCTGGGAGCCTCCTCCACGCATTCCTGGCTGAACCTCGCCCTGTGCTGCACCAAGACCTACAGCTCGGCACAGCCAGGAAAGGCGGCCAAAGATCTCGGTGATCCCTTCTGGGCTCTGCCCCTGCTGTGCCGAGCAATGAGGTGATTGCCCACCTGCAGAACAGGCAGGATGGACTGAGACATCCTATGTCTTCTGGGGACTTTGTGTCTGTGACCTGCCTGAAGGATCATACACATCTGGGGGCCTCGAAGGAAGGGATACGTACATCCCACGCATCCATGCCCAGCACACACATGCAGAGATTTAGCGCTGAGCTAAGAGCATCAGTTTGCCTCACAAGCTTTAGGATTTGCAGCTGGACTTTGGAGAACTGTTACAGAGCTCAAGATTAAGATGTATGTATGGAAAATACTATGCATAGTGCATTACTCTAATAAGGAGTTATGTACACACAGTATAGGCAAGAATATTTAGGAACTCTTGAACAAGCACAGGATATGACATTTCCTCTTTATGCAATGCAAATATGGCTGTGGTACCTTCCCAGATGTTAAAATCTGGTTTTATGTCTGGGTATGGCCAGCAGTTTCAGTGCCACCCTTCCTGTTTTTTCTGGATTCCAGGGAAGAGCCCAGCTTTGCGGTTGGTGTGTGCCACAGCTATGGTCCTCTGTGCTGCAGCAGGACTTTACATAGGCACTTTGGATCGCAGCTGCTATTTGCAGATAATAGGAATAGAAACATGTGCGTTTTTGGGGACTAACCCATGATTCAGCACAAATGTTTCCTTTTTGTTTTGTTTTTACGCAGACCAAACTATAGGCAGTAGAAACACAACAAAAAAGTATTGTCAAGTTTTACTGACATTCAGTAATACTAAAACCATAAAGGGGAATCCTTCCCCATTGGGGCTTGAGGCTACTAAAAGTTGTACCCAGGTCTGTTGCTGAGGGAATGAAACAATTAGAACTCAAATACTGCTTCCTTATCTGAAGAAGTTTTTCCTATTCGTGAGCCACAGTTATTCTAGTAGTTATTCCACTAGACCGTGACCATACAGCCATAATTGAGCAGCTTTGCATTTATTTGAGATAGCTATGATCACGGCAGGAAAAAGACAAGCTGTTTTCCAAGTGAGCAGTGTGTGTCTCATAGACTTTTTTGGAATCAGAAGTATATGAAGGGGCTGCGTGATTCCACTGCACCTTTTAGGGATAAGATGAGCATGGAATCACAAGAAATGCTGTCCAAGTTTCCACTCTGCAATGAGTGATACCTGTGTTTTGAAGAACCGGGAGAGAGAGGGCACTGAAGAAGACATGATTAATAATTTTGAAGTTCATACTGAGCTGTAGCCATTTAATTTAAAATAAAGCATTTTGGTTTTCTCCAGGAATCTATTTTTGCTTGCAGTATAATTATTTTAAGGATTTACCATAATATTGCTATGATGGACAGATGTTTATCTTTGTTCATATGCCTTTGAAAGGAAAAAAAGCTGAACTTTGAACGAGTGCAGCACAGTTAAATAAACTAGCAGGTCTAGGTCGATTCTTCATAACTTTATATATCTAAAGTAATAGAGTTATGAAAATGTTTCTAAATGATGTTGTCAGACAGCAGAGTATTATGTGTGCTGTTCTCTGTATGCAGCACTATTCATTGCTATGCAACAAATCACAAAGGTCAGCAGACCCTGACTCTGAAAAGCAGCTGTGTTATAGCAGTCACTGGAACACACCAGTGCTTGTACATAAAATTGCTTTAAACAAGAGCATCTTTTCCAGAATGATGAGATGTGCATGCTGGATCATGCTTTTCCTCTGAACATATACAGTTAAGTAAAGCCCTGATGAAAAGGACAGCATACATGTCCACCTAGGATATTTTCAGAACTGTCACAAGTTTAAACACATGCATCCATACACACAGATATGCCCAGGCATAATAAGGGGGAACTGTAATAGCACCGAGAGCAGCTTCTCCAGCTGCAACTAGCACTAGTCAGAGCCTTATCTCCCTGCTGCCCCTTGCCCCAGTACTGGAGATAACCACCCTGTGAGCACTCTGGAGGCATCCACCCCTGGAGCTGTGAACTGCTCCCTGAGCTGCCTCCCCAGATCTGGATTTGAGCAGCAAATTGAGCAATGCAGCACAGTCTCCTTTGCTGTGCTCCCACCTCCTCTGGCTGGTATGCACAGGATAAGCCTCCCTCGTGTGCTGCCCTTCCTACTCCCTCAGGTATCTCCAGGTTGCTCCTGGATCAGCAGAGTTATTTATTGCTGAGAGGGCACTTCTCTAAGATTTTTAAGTCACCTCTGCAGAGTTTCAGGTCATTGGCATTTCCCACTCCACTGCCATGAGCTCTCTAATACCAGGCAACACTACAGCTTGAGTTTTCACCTCTGTGTAACTAAACTGAAGAATTTAAGCCCATGTTTAGATGCCTGAGTAAGAAGACAGATGTCAAGAGCTCGGATGCTCCCTCACATCATGAAATTTGCCACTCTTCATGACTCTCTGTGCTCCAAGGGAGGGGTTCCCAATCCTTCTTTTCCTTTTCAAAAGGTGAAAGATACTTCATGGTCTGGCTGCTGGAAATTTGGACACTTTAGACACGCTACAGCTGGGGAAGATGAAGAACTGGCCCAGAGGGGAGATATTAACCATCCATTTCCTATCTTGCTGAATGGGGCTAGCATTAATGGTTCCTAAATGCTATGTATTTTCTCCCCACTTCCTGCTGGATGGGGACTGATACCACAGAGTTCCAGCTGTCTGCTCTTTTCTTCCCAGGAGAATTCATTAATTTGCTTAAGTAACTTAATGTGATGCAAAAGCAAGCAGAGAAGAGGAGAGATGTGGGGCCTGCAGGTCCTCAGCAGAAATGTGTTTACTTCCCACTTGTTCTTCACTCCTTTTCCATCCTTTACTTTCCTCCTTTCTGGGCACAACTATAGGGCCTGTAGCCCGTGATGTCTGAACCAGAGATGGTGGCTTCTTTGTTGTCTCTTCACCCTTTATGGACACAGCCTGCACCCCCAGCTGAAGGCACTGGAAAAGCTGGCAGCTGTCTTGGTCTTCTCTCCACTGGGAACAGACTGAAACTGCTTTTCTTCATGGCTGTTTTATGAGGAGCGGGAAGAGAGCACCCGGACAGAGCACTAGGATTAACTTTATAAATGTGTCTCCCTTTGACAAAATGTTTGAGCTTTGCCAGTTCCTTTATGTTCTCTCCCACTGGCTGAGGACAGCCTTGTCCTGAATAGGAAAATGGGAGCAGTGCAAGAGCACAGATGTCTGACATCTTCCTGTCTTCTGGCTCCTAGAGAGGAAGATTAATAAAAGCTGCCAGAGAAATGCCTTGGAATAACCCTTTCTGGTAGGAGACACAGTATCCTGGAAACACCCATCATTTGGCAGAGACACTCACTTCATTCCTTAGCTACACAAGCAAATTTCTTTAACTCTTCTCAAGATCATTTTTGGACTGGATTGCAAGTGTTTTATGCTAAAACAAACAAACAAAAAGCAACAAAAAACCCCCAACCACTTTGTTTCTTTCTGTTTTACAGATGTGGCATTTCCTAAAAGGAACAAAATGTTGAAACAATGAAATATTTTCCTTTTCTACAGCCCTATCTTTCATTAAGAGTGTCAGTTTGCCTAACATCTCTTCTTCCCTGTTAAGATGATGGATGGGGCTGAACAAGACTTACAGGATCCAGTGAGGTGCCATTTGCGTCACCAGCAACAGTGGTCATCAGGGAATGATCGACCATTTCAATTGTTTCAAAGAGAGATGGAGAGGGGAATGGAGCAGGCTGAGATTTATTACAGTGGATGGAACAGACTTTGAAGTTAGACAAATGGAAATTTGGATTATTTACAGGAACAGATCCTATGTGACACTGTTAAGTTAGGCAGGGCCCCGGTTTTGGAGGAAACATCACATGAGTGTACTCGGACTTGAAACCTCCAAGAACAACAGCTGGAGGCTGCCTTAGCAATCTAGAAAGTGGTGTACCAGTGATGAACCAGAGAATGGAGTTCATCATCACTGCCCTGCTCAACAAGCTGGGCCTAGCTCTCCCCTGGATGCCATTCCATTATAATTGCTGGAGGGACACTGGAAGGGACTTCAGAATAGCAGGTGACACTCCAGTCTTCTATAAATCAGCTTCCATTTTGCTGCAGAAGGCTTTCCTTTGCAAATTTGAGACCACCAGAGAGGAGAAGATGAACTCTAACAACTAACAAAAGGTCAGCCATTAGATTTACTGCCTAAACAATGATCTCACCCACAGAAATTTTTACACGGCCTCTTACACATCCCAACTCCTAACCTGAAAGCCCTGCACTGTCACATTCCCATCCTCTCCCAGGGAAATCAACCTGGATGGAAAGTGACAAGTATATACAAGTTCTGTGAACTCTTAGGAACACTTCAGAAAGCTGAGCTAAGGAGAATGAAAGACAAAATGCCCATGTTACTGGAAGTGGTAAGTGCCCTAGGAAGCCTCTCTGAAATTCTTGAGATACACACCAGCAACTCTTTCTGTGCTCATCCTCACTGAAACTTCTAAATTTTCAATGCTTTAATGTTCCCTCCATGCCATTTTCTTATCTCCAGTCCATCAAGCTCATGGACAGTTCTCGTGGAGAAACCTGTAGTAATTCCATGGAAGCAAAAAGACTGAATCTGATAGGAGTGCAATCAGACCAGGAGGATTTAGCAGCAGATTTTACAGGGAGAGAGAACTGGGAATTGGGGCTGTTCTAAAATAAATTGTGTGACCAAACACTTCCTCCTCATTCCTTTCTGAACACAGTTATTTGTCCCAGTAGTTAGATTCACATTCTTTCAGGTCCAAGTCAATTTCTTTCACAAGATTAATCAGCAGCTGGAGGCAGGTGATATCATGGGTTTTTACATTAGATTGTCAACAAATATTAGATTTCTCTCTCTCTTTTTTTTTTTTTTTTAACTAAACAGCTGCAGTGATGGTTTTGCTGGCTGGTGGCCAGCTGAGTCTCTCCACAGAAATGTAACACTCCTTGCCTCAGTTTTCCCATATTCCCAACTTGTTTGCTCTCTGATGGAAAACCTGATTTCAATGGCAAGACACTTAGCACCCACAGTTGCAATGCATCCAAGAAAAATATACTGGAAGGACCAGGGGAGTCCTCATAGCCCTGACAAAACAAGGGTTCATCCCTTTTTCTTTAGAAGGAAAATAGTGTGGAGGCAGCTTCCATGTCCTAAGGTAATTGAACAAATAGGTTTTCATTTCAAATGGAAGACGGATGAAAGGAGGTTGGAGTCCCTCAGATGCAAGCTGTCAATATGAAAATACATTTCAATTGCATTTACAAGGAAATACAATGTGTCTCAGCTTTTGGACACCCAGGAAAAGGATGATGATCTTTGCAGGAAGAGTGCAGAAAATTTTTCTGTTGATGAAACTTGCCTGGCAGTTTTAAGAGATGTCATCTACCAGGTTTACCAGAGACAGATAATGCCTGAAGTCAGTATTGTTCTTCATTCTCTGTTAAAAATCTGATTACTAGCACTCATCTTTTTCTCCCTCAGAACTGTACTCTCCCACTCTTAATGCTTATATGAGTCTCAGAGGGGTCTTTTTTTTCCTCAAGCTTAGGGTGAATGGTACCATTTGCCAGGTACAATAAGTTGCAAAAAAGGAAGTTGGGCCTTGAACTATCTAAAAACTTCAGGGGTTTGTCAAGTTCTGTCTCAAAGTACTGGTTTAAAAAGCCCACACCTGGTCTAACCTGCTCTCAGTGATAAATTCTGTCTTTGGGAATGTAGTCTTGATGGGTTGGTTTTGGAGTAATTTTCATTTTCAAAGTGTGCATAACTTGTGAGCATAAAATGTTGATGAGTTTTGGTTGATTTAGTTTAATTGAGACATTAGCTGTATTGCAGGCAAATGGATCTGGAATACCTGCTAGAGCACTCAGTTTTCCAAATCAGTACAGAAGGAGGAGATTACAGTCAAATATTTTATGGTAATATGCTTAAGCACTTAAAATTATGGAAGGTTTTCATCTATAAGTACAAAATTATTGCAGCAATTCTGAGTATCAGCAGGGTTTGAAAGCCTCTAATAAATTTTGCTTACATTTGAAATAATCAGAATAATTTTAGAATAATAAACTAGATCAATCCCTGGGAAGACTCACATAAAGTGGATTACATCCCACCTGAAATAAGTTTTGGCTCTTCCTCTGTCACTTAGATAATCCCCCAAAAGGCTTACAATTGTAGCTGAAAACACAAATCATAGTCTGCATATGTTACCCTGTAATGTCCAAATAAAAATACCTACTGATTTGAATAGGCTACAGACCAGGACTTATACTGTACACCTAAATTAGAAATTCGTCTGTCTCTGAGACAGAAACTTATCAAGTTCTCTCTTCCAGAATTCAGTTCAAAATTCCTTCTGTTTCTGAGGAAGTACTTTTTTCCACATTTCCTATTTTCACTTGTACTATTCAAAGATCGAAAGCAAGGATTTACATACAAGGTGCTAAATAATCTGCTGAATTCAAATCAGTTTCCACTGGGTAGATATAATTTTTTCCATCCACACTTAAGATAAACACACTGGACCAGCCTTTCTTTTAAAAAGGTGACGCAATGTAAACAGGATGAATGAATAGGTAACTCTGGAGATGGAAGAGCTCCGAGCATTTGGCAGTGAGGAGGCCAGTCCTGCCCATGGCACAAGAAAATGGAGGGCAACTGCAGTGACAGTGATGTCCAACACAAGCAGGGAAGCAGCAGCAGAAAAAGCAATAAGGGCTGTCTTGCCCACAAGCCCAAGCCGGGACCACTGTGGGATCTCAGTACTGCACTGATGGCCTTGGTTCTTGTATTTAGAGAGGACAGAGGTAAATAGCCAAAAATGGCTAAAGCCTTTTTCCTCATTCCTGCTTTGTCATAGTTATGTTTGCATGATGAACTTCAGTGAAGCCAACACACTGGGTAGGTTACTTGCACTTGTCCTATGAGAGGCTGTTCTTTGACACAGTTACTGTCTGAACTCTTGTAGTAATTTATCTGCAGCTGCCTCGGCTCAGCTTGGCCCTGCCACAGTTTCTCATTTTGCATGGAGAACCTTTGTTTTCCATCATATCCTCTCCCTGCAGGTGAACAGCAAAGTCCAAACAATTTGCTTTGTGTGTCTATCTGGGCCAGGCCTTCCACGGTGCTCAGGCAGATCAAGGAGACCCTTCTTGTTCTGCCCAAACTACTAGCTTCTATATTAGCTCTGCCCATAATATTCCAGTACTTCTTGGGTTCACATTCATTGTCCTCAAACTGCTGTTAGTGCTTCATAAAACTCATGGAGTTGGACCCAAATGCTGAAGGGAAGAGAATCACTGACGCCTACAGGCATTGAATCACATTTTTCCTTTACTGAAAGACATGCAGTCTTGCAGAGAGGGTTGAATCTAAAAGCTGGGTGAAGCATGATTGGTTCTGTTGGTCGGGTTCCTGAAGGGTAGATAAAAGCATATGAAATATCAATGATGCATATGAAACCAACCCAAGAAAGGGCTAGAATGAGTAGCTCCTGTCTATTTCATTTTGAAAATGTACTTAGGCAACCTGGAGCAGCCACTGTGACACAGTTGAAAGTTAAGAACATCACCTCAGTACCTGAAGCATCACTTCAGTACCTGAAGAAGTACCTAATGAAACCACAGAGCTGGGTTATTCTACAGAAGAATTGGAGAGACATAGAAAACAGATTTCTGTTTTCTTTTAACATTATTTCAATAGCTGGAGAACCCACAGGTAAATAAAGGAGGCCAGGAGGTGCCAGTCAGGGTGCCACATGGAGAAGGGGAAACCATTCCTAGAGGAGAAGCAGCCCCACAAGCACAGCAGTGGGGCAGTGGCAGCAGCCCGAGCCCTGCTGCTCAAAGTTCTTTGCCCAGGCAGTGAAGCAGGAGCTTCACCTCAAGAGCAAGTGTACAAACATTTCTGCATGGGTGAAAAGTGCCCAGCTGAAGACGTTCAAGTTTGGGGGCACTGCTACTCCTAACACTTTCCCTCTTCCCCCTGGGGGACCAACTCCCAGAGGAAACTGGATGCACCACTGACCTTTCAGGATTTATGAAATGCAAACATAGCTTTATTTACTTCCTGACCCTTGGCTCAAAACATCTGCAGCTTTATAAATGAAAAGTAACCACTGTGATTTAGCAACTTCTTCTGCCTCTGCTTTATTTTGCCAAAAGGCAGAGGCCACTCTGTGATATGACCATGAGTGTTGCACTGGTGTTTGAGAACTATCAGCTGGACTCCCCAGGCAGCTGGCACCACTGCTTTTCATCTTGCATCTTGTCTGGCAGGACAAAGCCTGGCTGGTAAGGTAAAGGGACACAGCTGGAGATTTTAGTCAAAACGAGAAAATAGATTGAAAATGGAGCCTTCTTCCTCAGAAACATCTTGAGTTTCTGTTCCAGACAAGAAAGTTGAGTTGGCAGTCTCAGCTTCTCTGGTCCTTCCAGTATGTGAGAGAAACACTGCTGCTGCTGCTCCTTTTGCGCCTCTGCAAGAAGAAAAAGCTGATCAAGTTTTGCCAGATCAACCCTGGACCATGAGCACAGGTGCTATTTTTTTTTGAGGAGAGCTCTTGGCAAAGCTTTTCATCCCTCTTCTTCCTGAAGAAACTCTGGAAATTTGTTGGAAGTGATTGGTTCCAGTCAATTTGGTAGGGTGGAAATTGCATAGTGGCTGCTGAAGGATTCTTCAAAAATAAAGTGCTGGGAAGAAGAGGACAAATATTAGAAACAAATATTTGTTCAAATATTCAGCAAATATTTGAAACTGAGTCCATGCAAATGTTCATTTGTCAACCTAATCTTTATGGATTCAGCAAAATGGAAAGGGATTCTCCAGTATCTGCCTCATCTGACAAACTTCAAGCACTAGCAGCTGCAGGTTTACAAGGTAGGAGATAAGGATGGTAGGGAATGTCCTGATTTTGTTTCTCAGGTTATTCTCAGCAAATCTTGATGCAGTATTTCTTAGCAGCAGAAATACTGAAAAAAATAAGGTTTTGGTTATTTCTGATTACTTTAAGCCCAGCAAGTGGAAAGATAGTGTCATCATATTGTGCTTTTTTTGTACTTGATCCATATCTTGCTGTACAAAAAGTTTATATTTTCTTGTGCCATCTGCTGAATGCTGACAATCATTGCTGATATCAGCATCATGTTAATACCTACAAATTCATTCCACATTGAAGTGGCTGAAAACAACTAATATTTGTGTTTCTACATCAATTTGGATGCTTTGGAAAATTCTACACTTCTCTGCTCCCAAGTGACAAAAGCATTAGGAGGGTTATAACTTAACAGAACTGTATTGTAACATTTTAACCAGCCTCAACTTTAGATTTAAAATGCCCTTATGAGGCCTTTTTAATCTCCACATTTGTCTTTTTTTGAATAAAATTCTTAGTTACCATGGCTTTGTCTTTCTTGGTTTGGAAATGATGACAACTAACTTGTCTCCTCTTCATTTTTTTTATACTCTTCCATTATAACCCCTATTTCAAGACAGAAGACATCACCTGCCATGAACCTGTAAGCTGTGTAAGAAACAGCACCTGATGCACCCTCACCAGAGCCAGGTTTGAAGGAAGGCTGCCTGAGAAGTCCAGACATGCAGCCTGCAGTAGGAGCAGCTTCTGCAGAGGAGAATTATCCCTTATCACCATGACTCCACAGACAGACTGGTTGGTTTCCAACTCTATCTTGATACTTCACCACACAATAACTCTTTCCTAGTTGGCTTGTCTGTCTCTCCAGCCTCTACACCCTGAGGCACTGCCTCCAGGGAGATGAACTGCTTTGTCCCAGCCCAGGCAAGCCAAAGGCCCCAGGCACTAGTGGTGCTCAGAAAAAAAACAGAAAAAGGGCAGCAAGTGGCTAGTCCAGGAGCTGCACCAGCAGCAAAGGCCATTCCCACAAAATACATCACTCATATTTCCTGGTGAGTCAACCCTCCTTCCTCCCCTCAGGTCCGACTAAGGGTGAGTGCAAGGAACAGGTTTGGGGTTTTCCTGTCCATCCTACATTACATGGGGATGTAATGACAACATTGCAGCTGGCAAAGCTGCACAGCTGTCCTACAGGAGTCACACACCATCCTTCCTGTCTCCGTGGTGAGTGAATATGTTTTTATGGTACACTGGAAATGACACAGTCCAGCACTCAGTTACTGCTGAATGTTCAAAAATGGCATTGATCAGAGACTCTGGGATTTGCCAGAACAAGTGCTGTTCAGGAAGGAATTCCCTTTCCACTCCTTGCCTCCCTTTGTTTCCCCTTAACCCTTCTTCTTGCTTTTGTCCCCATCTTTCCTTCTTTCCTTTCTTCTTTCCTTTTTTCCCTCCCTCCTCTTTCTCTCCCTCCTTCTGGAGAACAGCTCATACTATTGTTTATCACCATATAATATTGCTGGCCATCAGGAAACTTTGGAAACCAAGGAAAACAGAGACCTTGTGACAAAACTCAAGTGAGCAATGGCTTCAAGGGCACTTAGCTCTTGGCAGCACGAGCACCACAGTGAGCTCAGCATCTGGCAGGGCAGACCCTGAATTAGGATGACGAGAGGACAAGGAAGCACAGAAGAACATTAGGAAAAGATGAAGAAAGATGCATTGCTTTCTGGAATGAGATGGGCAATGCAAGGCATTTGTTTAGAATTCCATGTTGCACCATGATCCATATTCAAAAGTTTGATGTGTTTTCTCAGAACATCTGGTGCAAACTGGATTGCAGACTTCTGAAAAAGTCTTAGTTTTGAAGGCAGCACAGTTAAAAGTTTATGTATTATCAATTCTTTGCCCCATCTGCCATTCTTTCTTTCTCTTTTTAGCTATTCTTTCTCTGGCGGTGAGGATTGGTCAGCTCATATGATGGTTAGAGTCAATTTGCAGACACTAATGAAGGTTTTGGGTTCATTGCTGTGTATGTTTGAGTAGCTACTCTTTATCTCTTTATGATTAAATCTTTCTTCCATGAGTCAACTTATGCTTGTTTCAGACTTCACAGGAACTATTTTTCAGCAAAAATTCTCCCATCACTGTAAGTCCTTCTATAAAGGTACACAGGAGGCTGGTATCATTTGTATGCTGTTTCCATTCTTTATAGATTTCAATGGGAGATAATATCCTATTTATAGAAATCAATTGAATAGTTCAAATAAACCACAAACAGTAATAAGAGATGCTGATAACTGACCTCTTTTGGCACATGTTTAGAGTGATTAGCTATCCATAAATTTTGCAGTATAGCTTGGCTGAACCAAAAATTATGTTGCAACATAGAAAGGAACTATTTCAGCATGTCAGAAATGTATTTACTTTACAACAAGATGAAAACAGATCACAACATTAGACAGAGTTCCTCCCTTTGACTAAATCTGGTGGATATAAAACAGCTTTGAGAAGATGCTTCTGTGAGAAATGAGAGATGTGGATCACATCCTTTCAGATGTGGGTTTTACACTGCCTACATGACTGCTTGTGTTTGCAGAAGAGGTGGCCACTACCATCAGCTATTTTATAATGTTAATCTACTATTTAACTTTTTTTTTTTTTTTTTTTTTTTACTATAGGAAGGAAGGATTTCATTTTGGGTTGAGTAAAGCATGTTCTGCAAACCAGAGCAACATTTTACAGTTTTTCTTGTGAATGCAAATACAACCCATATATCTCTACTATGGATCAGTTAAAATCAATTTCAGTCCAACTCTGATTTATTTGGCTTAGCTACCCAACTCAAAATTTATTCAAATTAGCCTATGAGTCAGAAGCTCATAAACATAAGTGAAAAGCACGAGTATATAACATGCAGGAGTCTCTCTGCCCAAGAGTTTACTCTGCAAGTTGGGTGTCAGGAAGGTTCTTATCTTTATGAATATTCAAGTAAATCTATGCAGGAATTGGGAAGCCAGCCTGGACTATGAGTATTCTAAATCAGTGCCCAAGACAGAAGCTCTTCTTTCCTTGCTGCTCAAATTTCCAACTCCCACTTTCTGCAGCAAAGCTACTCTGGTTCTGGTGGTTCAAGGCTCCCAGAAGGGCCAATTCCCTTAGTGTGCACAAGGTAGCCCTTCAGAAGCCATTAGACATATTAGCTCAGCACTGGGATTAGAGTCAAACAGAGGTTCTGTGTTCAGACAGAACCTCTACAGCAGGAACAAGTTCATATTTTCAAGGTCTAGGAGCACTCTTCTGCCATCACCTACCAAGTGCATCTGCTGTGGCACTGGCTGTTTTAACTGCAGCTTGGGATCTGAGGGCTAGACTTGATTCAGCACTCAAGAGGAATCTTCCCTGAATAAGCAGAGTGGGCGTTGGGTTTATAAGAAGTGTCACAGTGGCTGTCTGAAACAAGAAATTACTTTAAGAGGTGAAATGTTTTAACGGGTTTCTAATATAGCTGTGCTGGGCAGAAAAAGTAAATTAATTAAGTTGTTATGGAACCTCCTGTATACATGTTGCAATAAACAGGGGTGTGAAAAGCTCTGAGAAAGACACAGGAGATAGAAATGCAGATTAGGGAGGAAAGCAGAGGTGGGTGAGAAATGATCTAAGTGTTGGCATTGCATGCAGTACAGTGGGCATTGCTCATCTCCATGAACAGCATAGCACTTTGCTCCCCCCTCCCTCCCTGGAGGGGCTGCGTCGAGGCACTTCTCACTGAGGGGATTACCATCTTTCCCATGCAGATGGAAAAACCAAGGCAGGGAAAAGTCAAGACCAACATTTTAAAAATTTTCAGTGGCTTGATTTCTGCATGTCATAAGGAAACCAGTCTTGTTTGCATGACTTTCATGAACCTCATGACTTGCACAAGTGTGGACTACTGTCTGCTCAGCACATATTAAAACAAAGTCCAAGTGTCTCAGATTCAGCATTTGAGATGAGTACATGGGACATGTTGGTCTCTTAAATGCTACTGTAGCTCATACAGAAATTAATTAATTAATGTTATTAATTAAAAAATTTGAATGTTTCCTTTTCTAATATAGTGAAGGAATCTTCTTTTTAAATAATATATCTGATTTGGATGTTACTTATTACAGCTTTTGTATTCACATTGGAATACAAGCTGTCCACAAATAACATGGAGGTATCTATGGACTTGCATTTGCTTTTTCCTGACATTTGTATGAGTAAACTCATCTGACTTCACAGAGTACACGAGGAAGCAGCATCCCTACATAACATGAAGAACTTTTATTTTTTCATTTGGATAGGGGTATTGCAGCTCCCCTGACAGCCCCACACCCACCCTCTGTCTTGCTGAATTTTACCCTGCCTTCAGTGACAGCACAGATGCAGGAGTTGAGCTGCTTGGTGACTGTCAGACAACGTGTCCACAGAGTGGTGGCATTCTTTTAGCAAGGATTTCAAGCATGGAAAAGCTCCTGACTGAACCAAGAGGAAACCAAGCTGACTGCTTGACACAGTTCTAGATTTTCTCAGGGCCACTTTGTAGTTGGAAATGTCAAGGAATTCAGACTGCATCAGTGAGCACCAATCCAAATTCTGGTGCCACACCTCCCTTTGCTCAGGTGCTCACTTTGGCTCTACCACAGTGCATTCTTTTTTCTGCTATTTTCCCAGCTTCCATGTATTAGGCTCACACTGTTTCTGTTTGTGCAATATCCAGTTCCTCATATGGCTTTAGGAAAAAGCCAATACACCTCCATAGATACCACAGACAATTTGGAAAACTTGTAGCTTGCAATTAAATGAATTTTTGTTATTTTTATTTATTTTCCATGTCCTCTCCTCTGTAACTATCCACTGAATAATGACTTTTGGACAGGCTAACTTCACCTTGACAATGTCTGATCTCTGTGATGTTGTTTCATTTCTCTCTCCTTGACTATTCTATGTCATTTTGTGAGCTGTTAAATAGCAGCTATACATATATATACATGTAATGATCTCCAGGATCTACACAGGATTTAGGAAACAAAGACAGACAGGAACAGATAATATAGTTTATCCCACTCCAACAATCAACTCTGGCTGTTTGTGAAAGCTGAAGCATGACTGTGTTCCACAAAGACAGTTTTTGACCAAGGATGAGTGTCTGCCATACCACCTGCAAAATTTTGTTGCCCTGGAAACATATTATTGTTATGTGGAAACATCTGTGAGATGTATGGGAACACCAAGGTGATTTGGATGAAATACAGCAATGGAATGGCAATAAAGGTGTGCTTAACTGTGCTTACAAAAAGTTATAGATGAGAAGTATTATTCATCAGTGAAGTACAACACCATGTAGAATTTTAAAATAGTTCACTTCTAAAGTTTTTCTTAAGCAATTGATGCTAGTCAGATGTGGAAAGGAGGAGGGAAGTTATAAAGATGAAGACGTACTAGTTACTGTTATTTCCTTAATTTGAAATCTATGCTTGAATGACTGATATATAAAATAAATACTTTGTTTTTTTCTTCAACTTACAGTTTCATAAAAGGAAAAAAAAGCCTCAAGGTTTTGAAAAGTCACAGTTAACTGTGATTTAACTGTAGATTTACCTTTAATATGTAATAAACTCTTCAGTCACTGAATAATTGAAAATCAAACTAGCTTGATCCAGTTTAACTAGGTCCATTCAAAAATCTAATTTAGGGCTTGATTAAATGGTGCTAATGTAAAGTTAAATAAACTAAATGCCAGTAAAAGCTATTTTAGGAATTGCCACTCCTGTTGAAGGGTAAGGAGTTTAAAACAAACTCATTTAATTTACTTTAAAAGTTGCTAAGATAAACTATTCTAAGTGCTTCTATGCGAAAAACTTGCAGAGCTATGACAATGGACTCTGGAAAACTGCTGCTTAATATGAATACATGAGTGAAGTATAGAAACAGAAAACAACTAAACCTTGCACCTTTTATAAACAAAAATCAAAATACAATACTTTCCCCCTTGCCCCTTGAATGAAAAATACTATTTTGCCTACATTTTCAGTTTTCTTGCTACTGTTGCTAGAGCTATAGGTCTAGCAGTGGGAACACTGGTCGTGACACAACTGTTTCAGCAGAAACAAGCTGGGCTCAATCAGAGTCCTGACGAGCGAGGTGCAATCCAGCAAATAACGTGGCTTCAAATCAATCGTTCTTGTAGTGTCAGGAGTTTCGCAGCACGAGTCATTTCACAAATGCATTCTCCATAGAGGGCTACATGAGCAGAGAACGTATTTTGCAGGGATCTGATTACACTAAAAATTCCCTGACAGGCTTATCCCAGAGAGTCCCTGGAGCTGCAGATGTGGGAGCTCATCCCGCTCCCGAGGAGAGGGATGTACGCGGCAGAGCTCTGTCCCCTAGTGGGCACAGCGAGACGCTCCTTCACAGCGTGTGCATGGGGAATCTCCTTCCAGTGAAACCGGGAAGGATTTATTTGAATACGAATGTATAATTCACATTCCTTACTCATGTCCCTCTCACCATGGCCATCAACAGGCCCAAATCAATTATACAGTTCATCTGAGTAGTTATGGAAAACTTAATGAGGAACTATTACTCTTTTTAGTTTTTTCCCCTTGTGCATTTTTAAAATATGTCAGATATTTGCTTTCCTTTTTCTTAGGACAGATCTCATTTCAGTTAAAGTCATTGTCTTCAAAGAGAGTAGAGCAGTGTAACTCACAGTTTTCCAAGTCACATGAAGAAGTCTGATGATTGCTTGGAGCCTGGGATTGCCTGAAGGATTTGTCCCAAGATCTGAGAAAATCAAAGAGATACCAACAACCTTAAAGGCATAATGCTGTGTGTCAGACTGGTGCATTTATCTCCCAAAGGGAAATTTCATCCTTTAGCAAAACTGTACAAAACTTGTATATAAGGAGGCAGGAGAAGCTATGTGGGATAGACAGTTGTCCAGAGGACACCATGGCAGCAGGAGCTCTGCTCTCAGGGAGGCACTGGGCACTCCCACTGGGGCTCCTGCTTGATGGGCCCGCCAAAAACCTGTGTCTGAAAGCAAGATTTTGGTGGCATTCCATTGACTTGGATGCATCACTGACTGCTTTGTGACTGCACACTTTACCAGTTTTAATTCAGATTCCCTTCCCAGCACTTTGGCCTTGTCTGTTCTGAGAGAATCTCATATTTAGCTCAATTCTATATCCTTTAGAAAGAAACCATCTACACAGCTCCAGTGATGTTGCAGACCTGGAAGGAATAGACCACGAGGTGATCTCAGGTCTGTGCAACACCACAGGGGATTGTATTGAGTGAACATTCACGACACATTTTGTGAGTATTCCCTTAGCATGAAGTTGAGCTTCCAAGGGTCAGACCCTCAGCCTACGGTCTGGGGGACTTTGGATCTGTACTTAGCTCTGTTTTAGACAGAAGGACATACCACAATCTTCAGTACTGGGGCTTAAATCTGAACTGTTTGGTTACATCTGATGGCACCAGGGATACACCAATGTGGAAACACTCTTTAAATACCCACAGAGGAGTTTGATGCCAGTACAGGATTCCTGCCCACAGATGGCACTCCGTCATGAGCCCTGGCTGCTTGCTAGGCCCTCTCATGAATGAGATCTCCTTTAGTTATGAGAAAAATGTTTGCTTTGGTATTCAGTAATGACCTTTCCTTGAGGGACTGCAGATCTACGAAGTGGAATAAACTGAGAAAGACTCCTGGAAAGTACTGTCTATTCCAGAACAAAACTCCAGTGTGCTGGGTCTGACCCTATTCAGTCTTCTGTGCAAGCACAAGAGCTTTTAATGTTATTTTGACAGATGGTGTCATGTCTGTTTCCATTCAAAAGCCAAGGGAGCATCTCTGTTTGGATTTGTGTCAGTAGTCCTATTTCCGGGTATTATTTACATCTCCTGAAATAAAACAGTCACAATTCCTTGGATACATTTGGACAACTGCAACCAGTTTATGACCAAAACAGTTTATGACCAAAACCTCCCAGAGATTTTCTACCATAAACATCTCAGTACCAAAATGAGACACATTAGGGCAATCCCAGAGAATGTCCCCATGTACTTCAGAACAGCCACCAGTCTGGTGAGAGACACTGAGCTCCCAAGCCATGAAGCTGTGATGCAGCTGGGCACGTGATTTCCCTGGCAATGAGCACACTCTGCATTATTTTTTACATAGATCCTTTAACGGAATGACTGCACACATATATGTTAAAAAAAAAAAAAGGAAAAAGCAGAAATATTTTTGATGTCCATATGATACAGAGCAAAGCTTTGCTCAAAGAGCCTGTTACCTTGCTCTCAGGTCAGCTGCTTCTCATGTGATGCAGCTGGGAAAAAACACGTGAAAAGGCATTCTGACTGAAAGCTGCATGGAAGTAGCATTCATGGATGGAAAGACCAAAACAACTATTTTTCTTCCTATTACCCACTTTAAGCTACAGAAGAACACTGAGCTAAGATAGATTTTTGTCTCATGCTACAAAGGAGGGAGGCAGGATATGCATTCTAAGAAAGACAGCTGGGTTTCACATACCCATGTTCTCGTGCTTCCATGAAGGTTGACGTATATGCATTTTTTTCCTAAAACCCCTTGCTAGGTTGCACAAGACCTACACTTCTTTGCATTTGTCCATCAGGGTGACAGCAAAAAGCGAGGATCTAGTGAGAATGTGGAAAGAAGCAAGGAATTTGTTTGTCTCTAAATTTTAGTCCAGAGTAGACACCTGTGAGCCCTTCATACAGCAGAGGAGCACTTTTGAGAGATACAAAAAGCTGCAAGTTTAGCTTCTAAAGCTGCTGACAAAGGGCAACTGGGCTTGTAAAACCAGTTCTCATCCTTTTAGCCCCTAGAAGAAGGAGCCTAAGAACAATTTCCCTATCTCCTGCACAGATCTATGGCAGGCTGAGCTGGACTGACAGCTGCCGCTGTCGTGAAGATCAGCACAGTTCAGACTGTCAATGCTTTGGCTTTGAAGTTGCAAAATGCTTTAAAACACATAAATATTTTTACTATTATCCCAATTTTGTGTCAGATACTAATGCTCTATGTAAAAGTAAAGAGGAGTAAAATGACTGTCAGTTGTGTAAAACGTGAGTGCAGCCAAAATTAGTCCTTCCCCTAATGTTAAACTTAACAAAGCAGCTGAGCATAAAATGCGTGAACAATTCAATTCATAAGAAAAATTCTCATTAAAAAAATCTCCAGCTGGATCAAGTGTCCAGTGAAAACGAACTCAAGAACTCAGCACAAAGACCAAAGGTAGACACAGCCTTTGAGGGAAACCCGTTAGAAAGAGCTCTGATAGTGAAGATCAGTGAAGAACCAGCCAAGCACAGAGTTTATCAGTTTTTCCAGACTGACTTTACCTTGGCAAAGCCCAGACAGCCATGCTGGGATAAGCAGCTCTCAGGGGCCCTGAAGAATTTTCCATGTAACTTAGTTCTGTGTGCAGTGTTCAAAAGAAGAATTACAGGTACAAGGAAGGTGTCACTTGTCACTGATGTTGTGCAGGAAATTCGGGGAAAAGAATGTGATGGCCATCTTAAGATTTGGAATCTGCAAAAGATTCCATTTTGTCCAGCAGTTTATGTATTTGTAGCATGGCAGTCCATGTATTCGTACCTAGTGTCTCCTTCACTACCATCTTACTCTTCATTCCTTTTGTATACAGAATCATCATGGGTGGCACGGAGCAAAGAGGAGTGTGAATCTCTGCAGTAAATACTCTCTGTGCTGGGCCTGAGGTTCTTCCTGAAATGACAACAGTAGCAGAGGGAAGTCGCCATGACTCCAGTTTGTGTTGCTGCCCCCACAGATGATGAACAAGCGCTACAGAGCTGCCAGAATCTTAATTTCACTTGCTGCTACTTGATAAAGCAATGGGAACAGAGGCAGGAGTGGTTTTCTTCTGACTGAAGAGCAATTTCACCTATCTTCTGGATTATCTTGCTTACTAGCATATGCTTTTTTTTTTTTTTTTTTTTTTTTTTTTTTTAAACAAAAACGCTTACAGTCTGAAAATACAAACTCCCCATACCTGTTGCAAACAGGGCAAAACTGTAATTTTCCTTATTCAACTGTCTTATCTATAAACTGAGCAGGGGTCAGACAATTCCAGCAGAACTATTCTTTGGCCATTTCCTCTGATTTCTCTGTTTACTCCTCCACGCTTCTCTGTTACAAATTATTATCCCTTTTATTTCCATAAGGACCTGCATGCTTGCATATCATTTTATTTACTGAGTGGGATAAGTTGATAAGCATTTAAGCCTTCCAGTACTTGAAGGGAGTCTACAAAACAGAAATGGACTTTTTACAAGAGCATTTAGTGACAAGACAAGGGGGAGTGGATTCAGACTGTAGGAGAGCACGTTTCGATGACACATTAGGTATTAGGAGGGCGCTCCGTACTGTGAGGGTGGTGAGGCGCTGGAACAGGATGCCCAGAGAAGCTGTGGATGCCCGTGGCTGGAAAGTGTTCAAGGACGTGTTGGACGGGGCTTCGAGACACACAGCTTAGTGGAAGGCTCCAAGTCATGCAAGCGGTTGGAGCTGGATGACCTTCCCGGCCCACTCTAACTCCAGCCATTCCGGGACTCCGCGTGACTCGAGACTCCAGCACCGCCCGCCCCCGCCCCACCATGGCGGCACCGCCGCCTCACAGGCCGCCACCGGGCACCGGGCGGGCGGGGATAGCCGTCTTCCTATTGGCCAATCCTCTTCCCGTTCTTCTCTCCTATTGGAGGAGGGCGGCCCATAGGCGGGGACATTGGCTGAACGACGGCTGCGGCGGCGAATGGGCGGGCGCGGCCGTCCCTCCCGACCGGCGCTGGGGCGGGAGCCAATGGGAGCGGCGGGGGGCGCGTGCGGTGCCGGGAGCAGGTAAACAGCGGGGCCGGGCGGGGAGCGGGGTGCGGGATGGAGATGCGGGATTGGGGTTTTCTGCCAGCGAGATGCTGCGGGCTATGGATGGGACGGGGCGGGACGGACCTGGCTCGGCCCGGCCCGGCCTGGCAAGGCGCCGGCGTTCGCGCGGGGTCTCGGGGTCACCTGTGTCTCTGTGTGTGTATATAAGTATATTTGCGTGTTCTTATATAGCTGCATATTATATATTAAAAAAAAGGACATATTTCCGCGTGTGTTTGTGTATGTACATGTGCTAAAATACCTGTGTACCTATTTCTCCTGGGCGGCGGCGGCGTATCCCGGCTTTCATTTGGGAGCGCCTCCAGCACACCTTCAGAGGCAGCCAGATTTTTTAAGCGTTCAAAAGAGCAGCAGGGGAGCAAGAGCATCTGCACGGCAGCAAAGGTCTCCTCTGGCCTCCTGCAACATCTCTGCCTGGTGGGGTGGGGCTTATCTTGGCTTTTTATCTCCCTTTCCTTTAATGTTGGTTGTCCGTGTCTCGGGCCGAGCTGGCCGCGCACTTGGGTGCACAGGGAAGCAATTCCAGCCCTGCTGTGTCCCTTTGGGGGCCCAGGGGAAAGCAGCCGCTCGGCTGGGACACAGGAACTCAGCCCCAGCACAGGTGTCCTTGGGTGTCCCCGGAGTGTCACCTCCAGCCCCTGCTGGCTCTGATGTCCTCAGCAGTACTGGGACCAATGCATGGTGCTGCTCCCGCATGTGAAGTGTGAGACAGTCCTTGAGGTTTTCCTTGTGTGAGAAGTTCTGCTGGGCTGCGGTGCCTTTATGCTGTGACAAGGAGTTGGCTGATAGAGTATTCGGGCACAGTGCTGGCAAAATAATCCTTCTGACTCTCTCGAGCGGGGTCTGATGTCAGCTTTGCCAGCAGAATCGCCCTTTGGGGCTACTTCTTGTGCCTTTCTTGTGGGACAAGAGAAAGCAGTGCTAGTTCAGCCAGAATGTAGAAAGAAAACTACAAATCTTTACAACTTCCCATAGCATCTTGTGTTTTTTTATTTTTGTGTTCTGGGGCTGATATTGGGTGGTATTTGCACACTGAGATGGTGTGTTCCAAATCCCCTGTCATTTTAGCAGCACGCCCATTCTGACTTTATTTATTGGCAAGAACATGAAAAATCTTCTCTCCTAATTTTGGCCCCATCACTTCTGAGTTCTTAAAAGTTTATTTCCTTCTATTTACCAACAGCAGTGGTTGCTGCAGCCAAAACTAAGGAGAACATCAGGCTATCAGTATCATCCCAAAGCTTTCTCTTGATCTAAATATAGCAAAAATACATTTCTCTTCATCTAATTGTCATCAAAGAGAACAATATGGATAAGAAGGAATTTAACTTTCAAGTGGATAATTAAGTATTCTGCCAGGCTATAGCAGCTATTCTGTACTGTATATTGTAGTGATATTATTTGTGATGGATGAAATGCAAAGCAAAGGATTTAGATTGTTTGCAGCATGAAAATAAAAGGCAAAGTGAGGCCAAATCTTAATACTAGTGAACTGGCCCAGTTTAATGAAAATCCGTAAAGCTGTTTTTTCGCAGTTGAGGAAAGAGGTTCTTGCATGAAGGACATCTGGAAAGAAAATCAGTGACTATTATATTATTATATAATTATATATTAATTATATTCCCACCTCAGCTCCTATAAGAGGCACTTACTATTGGCCTAGTTTTTGTCCCCTTTCATTTTTGCTGTATAGTTTTGAGATTTGGGTCATTTTGCTCTTAAGCATTTTATGATTTTTTTGAGTGGGACCTGATGGTTTGAGAGGCAGAGAGGAGAACCTTGCCTGATATAACTTAGTGCTTCAGTTTGATAATGGACTGGCACATTGTTTAATGTATTTAGCAGATCATACTCTAAAGCTTTCTGTGAATACAGATACATCTATCTCAGTGCTCCATGTTTTCCATTCCTGAGCTGTCCTTCCCCCTTTTTCAGCTCAGCCTAGAAAAACAGTCAATATGCACAGATGTATTTGGAGTCATGAGTATGAGTAGGAAAGAAGGCTCCCTTGCTTTCCATTATGGGGTATGCAGCGTCCTTTTGGCAGGCAGAAATCACTTCCACAAGGCCCTTTTCCTTAGTTTAAGTAGTAAAATGAGACCAGAAAACAGTGTGGCTTTGTAACATCCCTGTCTCAGCTGCCTGGTGCTCTGTGGCTCCCTTTTTGTTTGTCAAGCAAGTCGCCAGCTTTCTGTTCTTTCCCTCTGCTCAGCCCAAAGGGTGCTGTCATGCTGGGCACGTGTGTGAGAGTGGCCAGGCTGGTCCTTCCTCCCCTGAAGGACAGATTGCTGAAACCACAGCTCTCTCTGGCAGCCAGCACAACCTTGGTGCTAGTTCAAAGTGCATCTCTGATGAATAAATTAGACAAAATCCCTACTGAGTCTGTGGTGGGGCAGAGAGGGAGAGCCAGTGTTCCTGCCCCTGTAAACCATATGTTCAAGGCCCCTGCTTAGGTAAGAACCACAAAGCCACACTGCCAAGGGTTTTGCAGACCTGAGGTGAGGGTGGGCTGCTTGTCTAGCAGTGAGCAGAGGGCCTGTCTCCTTAAGGCTCAATCCTACTGGAAGGGGGATGCACAGTGCTCTGTATTCCTGGAGTGGGCCCTGCAACTGGGGCTGCTCCCATAGCCACTATTGGGGCCAGCTCTGCTGGGACCTGGCTCTGTGGCAGCAAAGGGAAACTGGTGCCTCATTATCTTTTCAAAAGCAGCACACAGCTGATGAGCACTTGGTGGTGGCACCAGAGAGTTGGAGGGTGGTGAGAGAACCCCTTTGGCAGGACAGTTTAGATCAATGTAAGGCAGCTGTGACTTCAGTGTCTGCCACAGGAGCTCCTGTAAAGTCTTGGATTCATTGGGGTGTGTTTGTGTCAACCCTCACTGGAACCAAGGGACTGTGAAGCTGTGTTCAGGTCTGAATCTGCTTGCTGACCAGAAGTATCATGGCACCTTTGCATGTCCATATCCTTGTTGGGGGAGCATAGGAGAAAATGTCCTTAAAATTTGCTATACTTCACCATGAGTTTATTTCTTCCCGTGTAACTGTGAAGGTTAGTAATTGGCACAGTGGTTTTGCTATTGGTTTAACTCCTCCAGTGGGCATAACTAGGGTATTGAAAGTAGGCTAACTGGCTGTCCCTTCGAAGTCCTCTGCAGAATTGCTCTCTTTATGTAGCAAAAATGATTTCTTAAATAATGTGAGAAAAAGTTCTTCAGTATTTTCATTGGATTGTTGAAACCTAAATATTGGTCCCAAACTATCAATGAGTAAAGCTTTTTTTATTTCTTCCCTGGTCTCTGACATGAGCAGAAGGTTTTGAGAGTTATTTAAATTCCATAGGTCACAGATCCTGTGGCATGTGTAACTTATCCTGTTCCTCATCCAGAAGTGTGTCATGATTGAACGACTTCATGTATCCGACTTCTTTAAAGACCTAAATCCTATAACTGGAGCAGAGACTGGTGTCCCAGCTGTAAATTGTGAGCCCTCATGTGCTCAGTCAAAAAAGTGTATTAAGCATCCAGAGAGGAGATCTTGTTCTCTGTGAGAAACAAGCACACAAGTGTTAAGCAGCTCACTCAGTAAGAACATGGGATTACTATGAAGCTGACAGGCCAGGTGTGAGGGTTAGCCCTGCTTCTGTTTCCCATAACTGTACCACTTCTATCACTGAAGGAGGAACAAAATGATACGAAAAAGCAAGAGAAGCCAGAGGAGGAGCAGATGTCTGAAAAATGTTTCACTTGGGTGGATTGAGTTGATGTTCTAAAATTTCTTGAAGGTGCAGATGTGTTGAGGAGGCCTGTGAAAGAAAGGGGGGGGGTCTCCTACTCCTACCTCTTTCCTTCCTCCAAACTGAATTTCTGTTTCTTTAGTGAGAAGCAAGAATATCTCACAGATCTTGACAGCATCTACTCTGATGTCAGGGTGTGCTGGTTGGGCTGTGAATGTATGATTCACGTTTAAGTGACTGTGTCCAAGTCACATGGCTTCTTCAGCTTCCTCTTCTATTTCCTGAGACACAGGAGCTTGGGTAAGGTTCTGTAGAGGAGAGTTGTTCGGTAGATATAACTGCTTACAATGCATAGAGGTATGGCTTTGCTTGTGGACAAGTGGCTGAGTATCAGAAAGTGATTAATTACTTGCTTTGTTAAGCTGACTTAATAAATGCTAAAAATAATTTTCCTATTAGTTGCATTTATAACTTCCTGAAATCCCGATTTTAAGGCTGTTCTGTGGTATTCAGGGCAGTGCATCTTCTCCCTCTGGTGTCTAGAAAGAAGAGCTGTTCCTTTCCTTTCTGCACTCTGTCACTGATTTGCCTGCTTTTTTGCATAGCAGTAGGTGAAAAGAGGCCAAGTATTTCTAGCCCCCACATTTATTCTCCATGTTTATGCCCATCCAAGTAGTTTTGCTTTTAATCACAAGACAACATAAGGAAAAACCCACAAGTGGCTCTCCTAAGGAGACAGGTCTTTTTCCCTTGCTATGCAAACCTCTTCATCGGCAAAGAGAAGCACTGCTAATAAAATTCATCTTGTTAATAAACAGTCATAAGACAGCATGTAGCTCCTGATTAGTGGCTTATGTAAAGCTAAGGCTCCAGGTTACTAAGAAACTTCTGCTCCTTGCTGATGCTTGCGGGAGCGTTGTGTAAGAGCTGAGCTCTCTGAGCTTCCTGACAGGCAGCCGGTGTGTGAGGTGAAGCTGTGTCTGGCCCCTGCCAAACAAACACTGAGTGCTGAGAAACCTCCTTTGTGGAAGGTAAGGTGTACTGATGGGAGAGGGGAAATAGAAGCAGCAAGTGTGAAAGCTGTGGTAAAGCAAAAGTAAGTTTCTTTAGTGCTGCGTTTTGCTGATATCCGTGCCTGCGGCAGTCCCAGCGACTTCAGCTGAACGGATTGTCGTGCCTGGGCGAGGGCAGGATAAACCTGCTGTTGGGAGAAGATGGAGCTACATGGTGTTCTGGAGCCTCCCTGCTGAAATCTGCTGAATCCTCTTCAGACTTTGAGTTATTTGCAGTGTGGTGTTCACTGTTTTCTTCCCGTCTGCTCTGCTTGTCCCCACAGCCTTGAGTAGTGCTTGGCTGTGCCCTCCTGAGTGCTGCCTTGGAGAGTGGCAATGATCACGTTCATGAACAACTCGGACAGCGAGGAGGAGCCCTGCAATGAGAGAACATCCCTGATGTCTGCAGAGAGCCCTCCAGTACCTTCCTACCAGGATGGCCTGCAAGCTTCAGCAGCAGGGGAAGCACAGGCACATAGGGTAGGTGTGTGTCCCTCATGGGGAGCAAGGACATGGGCTGTAGGACAGAAGTAGTCTTGGTAGCCCTCAATCCTTCCTACCAGACTGGATTCTAGGATTGGCTTTTGTCATTGTTGTTTCTCTGGTGTCACTCTCAGCCCAGCAGCAGCATTGCCTGTTGCCATTTCCTCCACACTGACTTTTCCCCCATTTTTATCTCCATATATACTCCTCCCTTTTCCTTCCTTTTGGTAAAGATACAGGCTTTTAATCAGGACCTGATGCACATATGACTGTTGCAGGATATCCTTTTTAGCCTTCTTGTTTTGCCAGATACCCTTTGTCAGATGCAGCTAATGTTAGAACAGAATCTAGTCCAGCTGCCAGCAAAGCAGCAGGATAAAGCAAGCACAGCGTTGTTGGGAGAGGAGGAACATATCAAGCTTTTATCACCTCAGATGACATTTTTTTCCTATCTCGTTCTGGGCATCTTGCCCTTCATATTCATATTTGTGCCTCTTTATTTGCATTTGAAGAGGTCCTCAGATACTCACGGGATTGCTTTAAAAACTCTGTTGGAACCTGTTTGCAATGGAATTTAATGCAATTTCCAAAAGTATTGTTCAGTAAGTACCTTTCTATTAGGACTCAGCTGCTATGCTGTGATGACCTACAGCAGCCTGTGAGATATGATGGACTCAAGCTTTGAATACAAAAAAAGAAGCATCTTACACATTTGCTAATGTTTCTTTTCAGAAGAGGCGAGCAGGCAGCAGCCGCGGCCCGAACCATATTGCTGGTGGAGAAATGTCTGGCTCAGGTGTTCCAGTGAGAGAAAGCGCCCTGGAAAATGAAGAGGAGGAACTGACTCTGAAATATGGAGCAAAGCATGTAATCATGCTCTTTGTGCCTGTCACCCTTTGTATGATTGTTGTCGTCGCCACCATAAAGTCAGTGCGCTTCTATACGGAGAAAAACGGGCAGCTGTAAGTGGGGTCTGCAAACAGCATGAGTATGTGGGACCCCCTGCTCCACACACACACTCTGTGCATGCACAGTGCTTCCTTGGCAGGCTGGGAGAACCTTTACACAGGTAAAGGTGGCTATAGAAACATGCAGAATGCTTACTGAAGTATGCTGTGTTCACCTGTGTAAGTTTTTCCCATACCTGCATTACACTGATCCGTTAGTGCTGTCGTTTAGGGTGCCCTGAGTGAGGCCTGTGAGCAGCATAATAATGAAGTTGCTTCATTCTGCAGCATAAAAGGCCCAGGCTGAACTCCTAGGCTGTTCACTCACTAGCTGGCAGCAATCAGGGAATAGCATGTTCATTTGGATGAGTGTCTCATTTCCTGGTGATATTTCTGGTTCTTAAAGACTCATGTGCGAGATGTGGATACATAATTCCATGCAGCTCCTGCTGACAGTGCCTGGCTTCTGGGGCCTGTCTCCTGGGGCTCTGACTGTGCTTCACAGATGGGGTGGAGAAAGGGGGACTGTAGTCCCTTGAACTGAATCAAAGTAAACAAAATGGGGGAAGAGGCATAGGGTGGTGAGAAGGGATAAAAGAGTCAAGACTCTTCTACCAACTGTGGAAAGAAAGGGTGTCCCCCATTTCAGAACAGCACCTGGGAAGTATCCTTGTAATTATCATGGAGACATTCCAGAGCATGCAATAAAAATTCATGGCCTGCAGAGCACTTCCTAAAATAAAGTCACTTATACTCTAGATCTTTTTGCTTAGAGCTCTGCCAGCCACAGCTGCTCTGTAAGAATGTGCTTTTGATAGAGACCACTAATCTTTAGTTGATAATTAACTTGAGCCCAGCCCCTTCAGAGTCTACATCTCATGTTTGCTGTCCTTGGCAGTCCTACCTCCCTTTCTTTCCCACACACAGAGAGGTCTGGTTTTACGTGGGACAGATGGTTAGAAGAGAATAGCTATACTTTATATGCCTTTTGCTTTATCCTGCAGGATCTACACCCCTTTCAGTGAGGACACCCCATCTGTGGGCCAGCGTCTCTTGAACTCGGTGTTGAACACCATCGTAATGATCAGTGTCATCATTGTCATGACCGTGTTCCTAGTGCTGCTCTATAAATATCGCTGCTACAAGGTAAAGCATTCGTGCCAGAGCCTTTTCCACCTCCGTGCTGTGAGCCTGGGATCAAATGGGCCTTGCAAGGCAGTGAGAAACTGCACTGGCTTATCCTCATCTTGGGCACAGCAGGAACTGTGCAGAAGTCTGTCAGTAGTGATGGAGCTGTGGTTCTGAATAGGCTTTGCTATTTTTTTTGTCACTAATGGCAGGCCCTAAAAAAAAAAAGGGCTCCTACTTTGTGTTAGTCAGGTCTGGGTTTTCTGCATCCAATCCAAATGTTTTGCCATTTGTACTTACGGACTAAGTTGTACCATTTACTGTGAATGTCTTCTATTAAGACATTTCAGACAAGCTTTGTGAGAACTGGTATTACTCCTGCCTGTGGAAGCTCTGGTAGAAGAGCACAAGGCTTGGAGGGAAAGGCACATTCTGGTTCTACAGTGCTCAGGGAGTTCTTATATGTGGTACCAGCCCAGCATTTGAGCTCTGTTTATTTCTGCTTTTTAAACTTGTCCCAAAGACAGAGTTTATTTTACAGCCTTGGGCAAACCGCTCCTCCATCCTAGCAAACAGAAAAAATGTGCTCACCTGTATGAGCTAGCAGCCAGTATGGATACCCATGAAAAAGCTTAGGCCAGAGACTGAAAAAAACCCAAACCAAGTAAAACCCTAAGAGACAGAATACAAAATGAAAGTGGAAGAACTGGGAGGAACTGGCTGTCCCCCCTCCTTCAATGACCATAGGGAAGGCAGGGTCTTTGGACACTGGAAGAGGAGTGCAGAAGGAGATTATTGGGCTGCAGTTCTGTGACCCCTGCAGGGGTAACAGTCCCTACAATCATTGTTTCTTCTTACCCTTAATAGTTCATCCATGGCTGGCTGATCCTGTCCTCCTTGATGCTGCTCTTCCTCTTTACCTACATATACCTCGGGTAAGTGGGAATGGTGCAGGTAACCTGGCAGTTCAGGGTTCCTTCACCTCTTTGCTGAGAATTCCCACTTTGAACAGCAAAATGAATGTGTCCTCTTCTCTACATGCACATTTAAGTGTTGTTAGAAGATAGCTTTATTTTTTAAAAAGTGGAAAAGAAGATCTTTAATAGTCAATGCTCAATTTTACAGAAATTGCTGGGAAGTGATACCATGAGCATGAAATGAACAGGCTGAATCTTGTGGTACAGAGGCTCTGGATTCTACATTGAGAAGCATGTGGAAAGGCACTTTATGTGCCGAGTTACTTCTCTGATTTGTCTTTTTTCTTAGACAACATTGTTTCAAGCTCATTCCCTTAGCTCTCAGCTCAGGTGAAAGGAAACTTTTACTTGTGGGTGATATTTGTTAAAACATTTTCATTTTTAACTGTGAGCATATTGCACCTGGTGAGATGACACTGACAGGATTTTTTAGCTGTAGACAGTCATGGAGCCATGGGCCTATTCTCATTTAAGACATGAAATCCTGCCTGCTCAAATCCTTGGAATTGCTGTTGAACTGAAGACTAAGGCAGTGTGGTGCAGGTCTATAACACAGCACATCCATCTCATGCAGGAGGAACAGAGCTCAAAGTAGCAAGTAGCCAAAGGGCAGGTTCCCCTTTCATGATGAGAGTTGCTCTATTCTGCTTCCTCCTGGTGTATTTGGGGCTTTTTTGTTTAACTACAGCTAGTGGGATGCTTTGCATGTCACCTGCTTTCACTGCTTAGCTGAATTTTCTTGTGGTATTCCAGTGAAGTATTGAAGACGTACAACGTGGCCATGGATTATCCCACTCTGTTCATAGTCATCTGGAATTTTGGAGCTGTTGGAATGATTTGCATCCACTGGAAAGGTCCCTTGCAGCTCCAGCAAGCTTATCTCATTATGATCAGTGCTCTAATGGCATTGGTGTTCATTAAATATCTACCTGAGTGGTCAGCGTGGGTGATTCTAGGTGCAATCTCCATCTATGGTAAGTCTGGGTTGTGACTCTCAAGGTGTGGCTCCTGGAGAGGTTACTCTGAGGCAATCTCTGGACTCTGTATGTCCTCCAAAAAATACCAAAACAACTTCATGGTTCTAAAAGCTTTAGAAAGTGCCAGATGGGCAATTAATTTGACTCCCTGCCTTGTCTGCTGCTAATTGTTCATGTAGGTAGTGTACCTCAATCAGGTCTTTCAAAGTGGATCACCAAGTCAGGGAAGGACTGAACCTCACCTAGCTGCATGGTAGGGGTGGTTGGATTTTTATCAGTAGCAGACCTCACAGTCTTGCAGGTTTTGTTTATTGTTATCAAGAGATCATGGATTTTGGTATGAGTTGTAAGTTTCAAGAGACCCTGCAAAACAAGAGGGAGGATATCTGATGGAGGAGAGAGGGTAGGCAAAAAAGTCCTGGACTAAAGGCATTCATTTACACACAGAGCCAGTGTAGTGATGGATTGTGGAATGTGAACAAAGCACCCTCACTCCTCCTCTAATTAAATTTAACATCTCAGTGAAATGCTGCCATCTGCTTTCAAAGAACTCATGTGGTATTCTCAAGGGGCTTTTTATAGGATTAGCACAGTGAAAACTCTTATTATTACATTAAGGCTTGGAGATGGTATTTTAAGTGAACACCACTTTCAGGGACTAGAACAGCTAGAGTTATGCAAAGTGGTGGAAACTGCCATTCAGGAAATCGTCTGGTTTATATGGATAGATGTAAATTTGAGGGAGAATATCTTCTTAAAGATAAAGAATGTAAAATATGCATGACAGTTCAAGATGAGATTGGTCCTTTTCTTTCTGCAGATCTGATGGCTGTTCTCTGTCCCAAGGGGCCACTGAGAATGCTGGTAGAAACTGCACAGGAGAGAAATGAGCCCATTTTCCCTGCATTAATATATTCATGTGAGTAAGATTACAATGTTAATGTTTTTAGCCAGATGAAACTCTATTAAACTATTTCTGTGTCAAAGAGCATTGTCTTAGCTACTTTCTTGCCTTAAGAATGGTGCATAATTATGTTCTGGAACAGACCATTTGTAGAAGGCCTTATTTATGTCTTACAATGTTGCTAACTAATTAGCCAAAGGGAGCCCACATTTACCTCGTCAAGCTGAATGTTCACAACCAGATTTATCCTGTCACGAATGTAGTGCAGAATATGCATCCTTTTTTTCTGCACACAAAACCCTGTGAGAGATGGGCAGCAGTGTTTGCCAAGTTCTGTGATGAGGTGATGCTCACTCAATGCATTTATTCATTGTGTGTATGCTTTACAGACACACTTTAAACATGTGATGAGGCTCCATGATGCCTGCAGCCTCCTCTTGCCCTCTGTACTGTACAGATGGCAATGCTTAGAATATAATTGCTTTACTGTTCATTGTTTGGCTCTTCACTTTGCAAAGGGTTCCATTCAAGTACTGCTCTGCAAACAGAATCAGTCATCTCTTCCCTGGCTTTCTTGGGCTGTTTAACTACCACGGTGTCTGGTGTTCCTATCTCAAGGTATCCATGTGCTTAAGATGAGATTGTTGGAAAGCAGGAGACAACACTCATGGGACCTGAACTCAAGTGCTTCATGGACCTCAGCAACTTTTTAATTACATCACTTGGAAAATGAAGGGCTATTCCCAAATGTTTGGTGCTAAGCTGAGGTTGCCTACAACCTGATTTTTTTAAATTCAAGCATTTAATGTTACATAAATGCTTTTATGTGTTCCAAGCAGAGTCTCAGTTCACCTCAGCTACCATCCCTTTCACAGGAGATTCTATTACATTCACCTAAGACAATCTAGATGAAGTCTCTCACATGCTTTAGTTAAAAACCAAGTTTCCCTAAAGGGGAATGCAGTTCAGCAAATAATAAACCCTGAGCAAAAAGTTCTTCTGCAGAATGTCAGTGTCTCCATTGCAAGACTACATTCTGTGGCTCCTTCTAGATGCAAAAACATCACCTTGTCTGAACACTGTGTTTGCTTTGGTTTATTTTGTTTAGCTTAGCTTCTATAAAGTCAGGGAGACTGTTGCACACTTAAATAAAAAGCTAATCTGAGTTCCCTTCCACTGATTTTGGAATGGTTTGTATTCCTTTTTAATTTAGGGACCCCAAGATCCCCAGACATCAGTTGCTATTGGAACCAAAACAGAAATATGCAATATTTTGACAGGAAGGAACCACAACAGGCAGAGAGAAAACTTGGATTCTGACAGCTCCTGCAATCTCTCACTTGTGTGCTGTACCTTTAGCAGAACATGAATAAGCTGTGTTAGTTAACCTCTGGTTACCTTTTGTATTACTGTCATTCCCTAGGAAATCGTTTTCTTTGAAAAGCAAAGCCAGAAATCAGGAAGAAAACAAAAAAAGTTGAGGACCCTAGTTCTGGAATTTTGCTTTCTTTAATCCACAGAGAAAATTATATTGGCTCTTAGCTACTTGTGCTCTGGGACTTTCTTAAAACCTGAATTTCCTTGGCTTTCTCCCACCTTGCTGTCTCAGTGCCTAGGGAAACCAACTGTTTTAGAAGCATTTACAGGGGCAAGGGTTGGTATTTTTAGGGACAACTGAATACTTATTTCCTCTGAGCTATAGTGGCCAATGTTTTATGCAGCCGATTACTTTCTTCCAGCTGCTATGATGTGGACAGTTGGAATGGCAAAGCCGGACACAGCAGCAAGAGGACCAAGTCAGCAGACATGGAATGCAGGTTTGTTTGCATGTCCCTCTCCCATACAGAGCACTGTCCTGCAGAAATAATAAATACATTTGAGACTGAACATAAATATAAGCCCCCAAATCCTGATGGATGATTTTTTTTTCAGTGTTGTTACTTGCAGAACTCAGTGATGTTCATAAACCTGCTGTTAGAACTGGCAGCAAAAATGAATAGACAGTGTAGGAAGCTCCAGTACTCAGGCCTCTTTTATTTAAAAAAAACCCAAACAAACAACAAATCAAATACAAGTGTTGTTCAACTCACATCTTTGGTGTGCTGAAGTCAAAGCTGAAAATGGGCTAGTGGGGGGTTATTTTTCCATACTGAGGATGGTAAATTACAACAGAGGCTCCTAAATATAATAGTGATGAGCTGGTGAACTTCAGTGTTGCATTCAGACCAGTGCCACGGAGCGCCTCTCTGCAAGTGCAACATGGCTCACCCTGCTAAAGAATATAAATGTCTTTACTCTTGGGTAAAGCCTTGTGTTAAGACAGTTACCCACCAGTAGCTTTTTTGATTCAAGTTTACATTGTAGCTGGTTCTGCAGTAATTTGGATGCCTTTGCTTTTATTTTCTTGAGATGCAAATTAAACTGCACTTTTAAGGTGATTGAATAAAATTTCACTTGTGGTTTTGGGAGGATTTCCCATCTAGTCCTGTTGCACTTCAGAGATGACAGTACCTTTGAATGTTAAAGCAATAAATATGTGCAAAGGTTTGATAACATGCTGCTTATTTCAGGATGAAGCAGCTGACATACTGAGGAATGGCAGGGATGCAATCCTGCTGTGAAATGGGGCAGAGAGCAGTAACAGACTCCATGCTGAGGGGTACAGAATGCTCTGTGGAAGCTCTGTGTCCCAGATCAGTCTGCTTGCACCTGGAGCAGCAGCAACCTGTCAAACTGACATGGACTGAAGAGTTTGTAGGAGCTTCTGAAAAATAGGAGCTGTCTGATAGAGTCATGTATCACAGACTGGCTGCTTCTGAAAGTACTGCCAAAGGCTCTGTCAGATGTGCTTTAACAGAGGGGGGAAAAAGTTAAATTTGTGGGCAATGAAATGTGTCTGCTTTCTACATGTGAACAGTCAGCTCCAATGTCACTGTGACTCAGGACTTCTCTCATAAATGGCAGTCCTCTTAGTCATCCATTTTTGTTATATGACTGGTTAGGGAATACCTGAGCACCTCCACTCCAAAGGTATAAACAAAGGTATAACACTGTGGGAATGCATATTAACTTTAGTGGGTTTTCCTTGTCATTGTGGGCTGTGCAGAGCAGTGTTAGGTCTAAGTGTGTACGTGCTCGCTTGTTAAAACCATTGTGTGCCTGGGTGGCTGCCAGAGAAGCTGTGAACGTGCACCTTTCCAGCTGTTCCAAATAATAACACACGTTTCCCTCAAAGCTGCTAAATCATGCTAAATGTCTCTGCCTCAACCGGTCCTGATGGCCACACCTCCAAGAGACAAAGGGCTTACCCACTGCAGGGCAGCTTCACAGCAGTGTGGATTTCATGGGCTAAAACATGTTGTAAACGTAGCTGTCTCTTGTGTTTCTTTTTTTTTTTTTTGTAATCCACTCTTGGCCTGTTTTTGTGGAACCAAGCTGAGGATGGGAGAGAACACCTCAGGAGCCCTTCACATGCAGAGTCTCAGATGTCAGAGACGAGGAGTCCTGTTCCAACCCACCCCATCACTTCGTTAGAGGAGCTCGAGGAGGAGGAAAGTAAGGGAAGCTTTATACCTTGTTTTCAGTGTAGTCAGAGCCTGACATTTTTACTCTTTGTGGCTAACACTCTGTTACCTTGTTTGGTCTAATCACAGTTAATTTGAATGGCTGTGCTCGCTGAGCAACGAAGATCTTGAGTCTGACTGTGTGTTACCTCTTGCTGCTGCAGAATCTGGTTCGAGACTGTGGTTCCAGTGACATCTGTTGGCTATGTGTACAGTTTAAACAGTTTTTCTTCCCCTTGACTTCTGTCCCTCTCTGTCCTTGTGCTTCCTCAGCTGTTTATTTGTAAAGCAGCCCAGGGAAGCACCTCAAAGAATGAGGGAGGACAAAAGCAATCAGCCTGCTCAGGAATGTGTTGGTCCAGGTTGGTAGGCAGTACTAGGAACCTTCACCTGTTACCCAGAGGACAAGAATTTGTTCAGGAGGAAGCAAAACAGGAGGCTCAGAATTAACACTTGTTTTCTTTTTCCACTTCTTTCAGGGGGTGTGAAGCTGGGCCTTGGAGACTTCATATTTTACAGTGTGCTTGTTGGGAAAGCAGCTGCCACAGCTAGTGGAGACTGGAATACCACACTGGCCTGCTTTGTAGCCATTCTCATAGTAAGTGAGCAGCTTTTAAAAGCTCTGTCACATCCTGTTCAGCACAGAAGTGTTGTCAGAAGTACCAGCAGCTGAGCACTGCTAAATCAGCCCAGGTAACCTGCTAGGTATTTAGGAATACTCTGTCTCTAGGCTCTAAACAGCCACTGCAGCAGAATGATCCAGACTAATCAGAGCAGAGCCAAGTGTGGACATGGTGGGGGTGAAACAGCCCCAGGAACTGCTGGAGTGTTTGCTTCAACCACAAGAGTCAATATTAGGAACTCCTCACTGATTAGCAAGTGTAGTTAAAAAGGTTAACTCCATTACGCTAAGGGGAGCTGATAGGTAAGAGGGTGAAGACCTATCTTATTCTACTATTTGAACTGGAAAAAATGAGAAGGAAGGAGACTTAGATCCATGGAAATTATCAGTAAGGACAGATGACTAACATACTGTGCTGCTAAAGAGTTGGTCCTGCCAGGTCTAATGAAAACACACTGTTAAGCTTCCACCTGAGTGGAAAAGAATTACTATGCATTTGCTGTTTACCTCAACATCTTCATGGAAATTAACCAGAAAGACAACAGCAGGATTTTTAGAATATAAAAGAAAATCTATTACTGTGTCCTTCCTGGGCCTCTGTTTTCCTACTTAGATCCCAAGGCCAGTGCAAGTGACTGTCACTTGTGAAGACTGTGCATCAAAAAAGTCTTGATAGTGATTAGCTTTTTCTTCTGCCTTCACTCAGAGTCAGGATTGAATGCTCAAGAGACGGATTTCTTGTTCAGACTTGGCTGTTTATATCTAAAGTACAGAGAGTTCTCCAGCGCTTCTAGCTATCAAGCCAAAAGCGAGAAAATGGAGTTGAATCTAGCTAGTTACAAGGTCTTTTAAAGGCTAACTATCCAATTAAGAGCTAACATCTGTATTATTTATGCTTCTGACCCAATAACCAAACACCTGTGATCCACACTGTGGTACTGACTATCCAATCCAAAAACTACTACCTGAAATCATGAAGAAATGGGAACAAGAAGGAAGAAAGAAACAACACCCAAGAACCTCCATCTTGTCCCATACCTATTACTATATTCTAAAACTCCAAATTCAAAACCCTTCACCATGTGAAATTACACACTTCTATTCTGTCTACACACCAGTGATTCTAACTCTATCACTCAAATTTGGAAGCCTTCTCCAAGGCCTCAAGTCAAAAGCCGTGCTCTTCTGAGGCTCAGTGTCAGAAAACACTGAAAGTTTATAACTCCCAGGCTTCAGGGTTCTAACAAAAAAACATGCAAGCTAGAAATGAGCTGCCTTCACTGGAGTCTGTTCAGTGTAGCTTTCCAACCCCAGAGGTCAGAGAAACCCAGAGGATCATCTAGCTCCATATGCTGCAGTCAACCACAGGGTCCCTTTGCTGGGGGAAATGTTCTTGCACATCTGTCCTTGAGGCTGAATGCCCCATTATGTGTCTTTTATGGTACTGTTAAAACTTGTTCTGTCTCCTTTTGCAGTTTCATAATCTTGCTGCTGTGTGGTTTTCTGGTTCCCAAAAATGTCCCTCCAATTTCCCAGCAGTAAGCACATCTTAAAAGGGATATGAGATTTAAAGAGCAGGTGTAGGCCAGATATGGTCCCTGAGAGAATAAGAACAGAACTACAGGCTCAGGTGGATTGTGAACAAGTTTGCAATCTAGAAACACTGATAAAAAAAAAAAATTAAAAATCCTGTCTGCTGATCTTTAGCTAGTGGATATTTTTGGAGCCCAATGTCTTTGAAGTTTTGTCATCATGGAGGAATTAAAAAGTGCTCTGATGAGAGAAGAAATTAGTATCTAAAACCACTTAACCATAGTATCTACCCAGAACATACAACAGCTTCCTCCCATGCTGCAAAAAGCAGATCTTGGTCTGCTACCCAGATAAAACCAGAACTCACACATTGTAATAAGCAATCCAGCCAAAAGAGCAGCAGTGGATACTTGATTTGGTTTGGGTTTTGGCTTTTTTCCTCTTTTTTTTTTAATTTTTCTTTCTTTTTTACCTTGAGGGACCTTGTAAACTGAGAATGTATTATAAGTACATCCTTCTGTGTATTAGAGACCTTCAGTGGAACTCCTATCTGTGCAGTTCACCAGGATTTAAGTGATGAAGCTTTTGTCTGCTGGATCAGTACTTCATTCATAATGGCACAGAAAAAGGAGTAAAATATTGTGTAAAGACGTTTACCTCTTGGGGTCAGCTGTACCTGTGCATTTGCTGTTTATACCACTTTTTCAGCAGACAGCTGTGCTCAAGACTGCTGAGGAAAAACGTGGCCAACTTGTGTGAGAAATGGAGCTGTGGGTAAATACACATCTGCTAGTAGCTCAGGCTGGCTTCAGTGCTCTACAGGGCATATAGATAATTATCTGCATGTTGGTTTGTTGGTGACAGATCTATTTCTGGTTGTCTTACTATTATCTTCTAGTGTTTTTTATTCTTTTCTCTCTGACAGGGTTTATGCCTAACACTTTTACTACTGGCTGTTTTTAAGAAAGCACTGCCTGCTCTTCCAATCTCCATCACCTTTGGCTTGATCTTCTACTTCTCAACAGACAACCTTGTGCGACCTTTCATGGACACCCTGGCCTCCCACCAGCTGTATATTTAGAAGAAGTGGGAGTTAGAGGATTCTTTTTCAAGCTTTGTTGTGAAGTATGGTACAATGTTTGGAATAGGTCATAAAGTTTTTACACTTAGTGCCATATATTTGTAAGGAAAACACTAATTCCGTGATATGCTGTGTACTAAAAATCTAATAGTTACATGTTGAACTGAGATTTTCCACAGGACTCTTGGTGAAAAGCCTGGCTCCTTGCTCATATCAGAGTGTTACTTTTATTTTATTTGATGTGCACAGTGGCTGTTATGAGCACAGAAACCTGTATGTAGCATGGAACACTGGAGAGGTGAGGGATCTGATCTTCCAGGAGCTAAGTAAGGTGTTTTAGCCCTGGATCTGCAGTCATCTTTAACCATACTGTAGAATTCCAAAAGTCTTCACACGTTTGAGTGTTGTACAAACACGAGGTGCAAGTGATTGGAAAAGCACAGCTGGCAGTGTGCACAGAGCAACGTGTGAGCCATTAGACAAGTGAGGTTGAACTTCCCGTGTTGGCTGCTGTGCACACAGCATCTGTTGGAATTGCCCCAAAGGCCCATTTATTCTGACCTTAGTTAGACACAGTGAGCCAAGAGGGATCAAGACAGGATGTCAGAGGTGGGATGTCTGAACATCAGGCTCCTGCCTCTGACACACCCACCACTGCAGCAAGCAGCTGAAGGCAGGACTGCCCCTTCCAGTGCATCAGATCCTCAGCGTGCGGAAACAGATACTGCTCTCTCCTCCCAGTGTTTTGTTTTTTAGGAAGTATTTTTCTGGGTCCATACTACAATCCTGAAATGACCCTAAGGTGGAAATGACTGAACAACTCCAGTAAATCAGACCTGTAACTTACTGTGTGTGTTTCTGGTCTCATTTCTGTGCATTGTTGTAACTACTCCAAAGGAGGATTTAACTTCCCTTTATTAAGAGGTCCTCTCTTACACTCACTGAGACTTGGTTTACCTAGGTTTTTGTACTGTTTAAAGATTATTTGTTTAATTACAATTTTTTAAATAGCTATTTAGTGTCAAAGGGACTCTTTTGGAAATATCCAGTCATAGTTTGTATCAAAATATTGGGGTGCAAACTTCAATCTGTTGTTACATTACTTTTAGGAATAGCTATCCACCCTCAAGCGAGTTCATTAAGAAAATCACAATGCTTGATGTCAGT